>OZ012737.1:707348879-708762629 GCA_963859935.3 Lathyrus sativus
CCCTCGGTGGATCTGCAGAACCTCGTGTGCCTTTGTGGGGTGTGAGCGATGGTTATATATTTATCCCTCGGTGGATTTGCAGAAGCTCGTATGTTACGATGGTTATATTTGATTTCGCGTAGAATCTGCAGAACCTCGTGTTCCCATGTGGGGAGTGAGCGATGGTTATATTTGGTTCTTCAATTGAACCTGCTGAATGAGTCGGTACCGCATTTGCATCTGCATAGAGTCGTGTGTCGGTCTCTCTGAGTTGCATGTTGTCATCTTTTTATGATGTATGGTGAAATAAACATGAATGTAGATGTTTATGTGAATAGGTGATGAAATGAATATGTTGTGTATGTTTATTGAATTATGTGAAATGTGTGATTGGCATAATGAAGATGCTTGAAGATATATATATATATATATATATATATATATATATATATATATATATATATATATATATATATATATATATATATATATATATATATATATATATATATATATATATATATATATATATATATATATATATATACACACACGTATGTGTGGATATATGTATATATATGTGTGTATGTTTATGAATTGATGTAAACATTAATAATACATAGGGTGTATGCTTGGTGTGCTATTTGTATATAGATATTTTACCGAATACATTGCGATGTATGGTGCAGTGAGATGAGTTGCGGTGAGAATGCGGGAGACGTTTATTGGATGTTATATGTGTGTGTGTGTGTGTGTGTGTGTGTGTGTGTGTGTGTGTGTATATATATATATATATATATATATATATATATATATATATATATATATATATATATATATATATATATATATATATATATATATATATATATATATATATATATATATATATATATATATATATATATATATATATATATGTTTATATGCAAAAGAGTTATCATGACAATAGAAGGAAGAATCTTGAATTTCAAGAAGGTGACCATGTGTTTTTGAGAGTTACACCGGTTACGGGTGTGAGTCGTGCTTTGAAGTTGAAGAAGTTGACTTCTCATTTTATTGGTCCGTATCAAATTATTGCACGAGTTGGTGCGGTGGCTTATCGTGTGGCGTTGCCTCCGAATCTTTCGAATTTGCATGATGTGTTCCATGTTTCGCAACTTCGGAAGTATGTTCCGGATCCGTCACATGTGATTCCTATGGATGAGGTTGAGGTAAGAGATAATCTTACGGTTGAGGTTTTACCAGTTATGGTTTTGGACCGCGAAATTAAGAACCTAAGAGGCAAGGATATTTCGCTTGTAAAAGTAGCATGGGGAGGTGCTGCGGAAGGCAATATGACTTGGGAATTGGAGAGTAAGATGCGTGGGTCGCATCCTAAGCTGTTCAAATCAGGTAATATTTTCGATGACAAAAATTCCTAAGTGGGGGAGAGTTGTAACACCCCGATTCCGATTTCTTTTATTTTGAGTCCTTTTAATTTAATTGATTGAATTATTATTTTAAATGTGGAATTATATGTTTAATATGTTATGAGTGCATATTATGCTATTTTTGCCGACTTTGAGAGTTTCGGGTAAAAATAGGTTTGAGGGTATTTTTGGGCATTAGAAATTATGTTAAGTGGATATTTTATGAGAATTGATTAATTAGTGTGTGGAAAAAATTTGAGAGGAAAGAAATAGAAATATGAGATAAGAGGGGAAAAGAGAAAAAGTTAGTAAGAAAGAAAAACAAAGGAAAGAAAGGAAGAGAAGAGAAAGTGGAGAGAAAAGAAGAGGAAAACCTATAACTTCAAGAAATCATCACCAAAGCTTTCGATTGATCGGGTAAGGGTGTGAAACTTTATTATTCTATCAATGTGTATGATCATGTGTGTATTTGATGGATTGTTTTGGATTGTTGGTGGATTTTTCTACATTTTCCATTTTAGGTTGAAGTTGGATTAATTGATAGAAATCGTTGTTTAACGGTTATAATCACGATTAGATGACGTAGATTAGTCGGTATATGTTAGACTAAGGCTACTGGAAGCAAGTTGGGATTTATCGGGTGATTTCGTCGGGTGTTTGAATTCTGAACAGTGGGAGAAAGTTCTGTTCGCAGACCCTCGCTAGCAGCTCGCTAGGCGAGCAGCTCGCCAGGCGAGTGCGTGGCGAATGGTCCCAGACTTAGGACATAATGGTTTTGGTCCCCTTCGCTGGCAGTGAATGGGGTAGCGAATGGCTCGCTGGAGGTTCACTGTGGCGAACGAGGTAGCGAACGAAGTCTGCAGCTTCTGTTATTGCTCGCTAGCAGTTCGCTAGGCGAGCAAGTAGCGAACGCTCGCTAGGTGAGCGTGTAGCGAACGTAGCAGGATGAGTTTTCCTGTTTGCTATATGTTGTTGTGGCTTGGGGCTTCGGTTGCCATCGATCTCTTCTTGAATTGAGTGGCTTGTGTGCTAGTTGTAATGTGTTGTGAGTAGCCGTATGACGTGAATCCTAGTTTATAATTTGTGAAGTGTGGAATACGGCCGTTTGGCAATTTGGTGCATTTACTTGAATTGATTAGAAATGCATGATATAATTGAATGATGAATGCAAACCATGTATGAAATAGTGTGAATGAATAGAGAACATATATATATATATATATATATATATATATATATATATATATATATATATATAATGTGATATATATATATATTGTGAATGCATAATGAATATATGCGATAAATATGAAGAATGCATGAGTATGTTTTTAAACATGTATGCATTTCAAGAGTGTCATGAGTCATGTTGCATGTGAAGCATCATGGTATGCATTCTTGTGTTGATTGATCCCTCGGTGGATCTGCAGAACCTCGTGTGCCTTTGTGGGGTGTGAGTGATGGTTATATATTGATCCCTCGGTGGATCTGCAGAACCTCGTGTGCCTTTGTGGGGTGTGAGCGATGGTTATATATTGATCCCTCGGTGGATTTGCAGAACCTCGTATGTTATGATGGTTATATTTGATTCCGCGTAGAATCTGAATAACCTCGTGAGCCCATGTGGGGTGTGAGCAATGGTTATATTTGGTTCTTCAATTGAACCTGCTGAATGAGTCGGTACCGCATTTGCATCTGCATAGAGTCGTGTGTCGGTCTCTATGAGTTGCATGTTGTCATCTTTTTATGATGTATGGTGAAATAAACATGAATGTAGATGTTTATGTGAATAGGTGATGAAATAAATATGTTGTGTATGTTTATTGAATTATGTGAAATGTGTGATTGGCATAATGAAGATTCTTGAAGATATATATATATATATATATACGTATGTGTGGATATATGTATATATATGTCTGTATGTTTATGAATTGATCTAAACATTGATAATACATAGGGTGTATGCTTGGTGTGCTATTTGTATATAGATATTTTACCGAATACATTGCGATGTATGGTGTAGTGAGATGAGTTGCGGTGAGAACGCGGGAGACGTTTATTGGATGTTATATATATATATATATATATATATATATATATATATATATATATATATATATATATATATATATATATATATATATATATATATATATATATATATATATATATATATATATATATATATATGTTTATATGCATTGTTTATTATGATATCGTTTCTCACCCTTTTGCTGTTTTATAATGCTCTATGAGGCATTGCATATTAGATTGCTGGAGGTATTTTGTGAAGCGAGTCTTCATTCTTTTTGGTCGGTCGGCTCTGATATGTAGCACCGGGTAGATAGGAATTATCTTGATTCTTTTGTGATACATCTGTGTATGTATCTGCCGATGATTTGTTGATGTAGACATGAATGATGTTGTGAATCAAATTGAATGATGTTTATGTATATGAATACATGATTTGGAGTTTATACAATGTTTAGATGTTTCCGCTTTATTCTAAATGTTGTGATGTGGGTGTTTACCCCGATGTTGCATATCTGTATATATGAGCAGGTGTTGAATGTGTTGATTTATTGTATAATGTGATATGTCCCTTTTATGCCATGTTATAAATATATTCTGATGAAATTTTAAGTACGTGCCTAAATGATTATTTGTATTATTTGGGGGTATAGAAAGGGGGTGTTACATTAAGTGGTATCAGAGCCAGTGTTGAGTCAGTTGTGTCTGTCTCGCTGTTTTGTTGGTTGAACGGTTGTTTAACCTTGTTGTTATTTTTGGGAATAATCAGAATATGGTTGGTCGTAATGACAATGCTATGGTTGCGGCATTGGAGGCTATGGCTCGAGCGGTGCAGGGTGCGCCGAATGTGAATGCTAACGATGAGTTTAGAAAGAATCAGTCGTCAGTGTTCAAAGGAAGGTTTGATCCGGATGGTGTTCAGATTTGGCTGAAGGAGGTCGAGAGGATCTTCAGAGTTATGAATTGCACTGAGGGGAACAAGGTGAGACTTGAATCTCACATGCTGAGAGAAGAAGCCGATGACTGGTGGGTTGGCATAAGACAAATTCTTGAAGTTGATGATGAGGAAATAACTTGGGATTTGTTCCGCACTGAATTTTTGAGGAAGTATTATCCGGAGAGTGTGAAGGGAAAGAAGGAAATGGAGTTTCTAGAATTGAAACAAGGGAACATGTCCGTGGTTGACTACACGACTAAGTTTACGGAGTTGGTGAAGTTCCATCCTCACTATGATGCGGTGACAGCGAAATTTTCCAAGTGTACTAAGTATGAGAATGACTTGCGTCTTGAGATCAAGCAAGCGGTGGGTTATCAAAGGATTCGAAGATTTTCGGATTTGACCGAATGCTGTAGGATCTTTGAAGAAGATAGTATAGCTCGTTCTACTCACTATAAGAGTTTGAATGAGAAGAGAGGGAAGCAACAGGTAAGGAGTGGACCTTATGTGACGCCTGCTGATAAAGGCAAGCATAGGGAACACTTTGTTAAGAGATCCAGAGGTGGAAGTTCTGGTCCCATTAAGTGCTATAGGTGCGGCGAAGTGGGACACAAATCTTTTGAGTGTAAGAAGGCTGGGGAGAAGTGTGCTAACTGTGGTGGTATCGGTCATGCTACAACTGAATGTAGAAGGAATGTGGTTAAGTGTTACAACTGTGGGGAGGTTGGTCATATTAGTACAAAGTGTACTAAGCCAAAGCAAGCTCCATCAAGCGGGAAGGTATTTGCATTAGCGGGTGCAGACACTACTAATGCGGATCGGTTGATTAAAGGTACATGCTTTATTAATAATATGCCTTTAGTCGCTATTATTGATACCAGAGCGACTCATTCGTTCATCTCTTTTGAGTGCGCTAAACGTTTGGATTTGTGTTTGTCTTCTTGTGGTGTTAATATGGTTATTGAGACGCCCGCTTCGGGGTCGGTAACTACGTCTTCGGTATGTTTGAGTTGTCCCTTGACCATGTATGGTAAGGACTTTATTACGGACTTGGTGTGTTTGCCATTAGAAGGATTAGATGTGATTTTGGGTATGAATTGGTTGCAGTATAATAGAGTTCGTATTGATTGTTATCACAAGTTGGTGAGGTTTCCATCTTTGGGAGATGAGGAGGAAGAGAGTTTTCTATCCACTAAAGAGTTGAAGAAAATTTTGGCGGACGAAGCTCAAGTGTTCTGTTTGTTTGCATCATTGTCGGTAGAGAATAAAGTTGAATTAGATTTGGTTCCGGTAGTGTGCGACTTTTCGGAAGTGTTTCTGGAGGACATTACGGATGTACCGCCGGAGAGGGAAGTTGAGTTTTCAATTGATCTAGTCCCCGGTACTAGACCAATTTCGATGGCACCGTATCGTATGTCTGCATCGGAATTGGTGGAGTTGAAGAAGCAATTGAATGATTTGTTGTAAAAGAGGTTTGTTAGGCCGAGTGTTTCTCCTTGGGGTGCGTCGGTATTGTTGGTTAAGAAGAAAGATGGGAGCATGCGGTTGTGTATTGATTATCGGCAGTTGAATAAGGTGACTATTAAGAATAAGTATCCGCTTCCTAGAATTGATGATTTGATGGACCAATTGGTTTGTGCCCGTGTTTTTAGTAAGATTGATTTGAGGTCAGGTTATCACCAGATTCGTGTTAAAGAAGAAGATATTCAAAAGACGGCCTTTAGGATACGGTATGGCCATTATGAATTTTCTGCGATGCCATTCAGAGTTTCTAATGCGCCGGGTATGTTTATGGAATATATGAATCGTATCTTTCATGAGCAGTTGGATCGTTTCGTAGTTGTATTTATTGACGACATTTTGATTTGCTCTAAGTCTCAAGAAGAGCATTTGCGGGTTGTGTTGCAAGTTTTGAAGGAGAAGCAATTGTATGCTAAGTTATCCAAGTGCGAGTTTTGGTTATCGGGAGTGAGTTTTCTTGGGCATGTTATTTCTGGTAATGGTATTTGTGTTGATCCGTCCAAGATTGATGCGGTGATGCAATGGGAGGATCCTAAGTTAGTTACGGAGATCTGAAGCTTTTTGGGCTTGGCCGGTTATTATCGGAGGTTTATTGAGGGATTTTCGAAGTTGGCACTTCCGTTGACTCAGTTGACTTGTAAGGGAAAGACTTTTGTTTGGGACATTGATTGTGAGAAGAGTTTTGTTGAACTTAAGAGACGGTTGACAATGACACCGGTTTTGATTTTGCCAAATCCGACGGAATCGTTTGTGGTTTATTGTGATGCTTCTTTGTCTGGGTTAGGTGGTGTTTTGATGCAAGACGGTAAAGTTGTGGCTTATGCTTCAAGGCAATTGAGAGTGCATGAGAAGAATTATCCTACTCATGATTTGGAATTGGCGGCCATGGTCTTTGTTTTGAAAATTTGGAGGCATTATCTCTATGGTGCGAGATTTGAAGTTTTTAGTGATCACAAAAGATTGAAGTATCTATTTGATCAAAAGGAATTGAATATGAGGCAAAGGAGGTGGTTAGAGTTTTTGAAGGATTATGACTTTGGTTTGAACTACCATCCGGGTAAGGCAAATGTTGTAGTCGATGCTTTGAGTCGGAAGTTAGTGCATATGTCTACATTGATGGTAAGAGAATGAGAACTTTTGGAGAATTTTAGAGATTTGAGTTTGGTTTGTGTAATGACGCCGAGAAGTGTGAAACTTGGTATGTTGCATGTTACGAATGATTTTCTTGCTACCGTTTGTGAAAAGCAAAAGTTGGATTTGAAATTTGTGGATTTGATGATGAATGAGAATGAGGACTTTAAAGTTGATAATTTTGGAGTTTTGAGATTCCGTGGTCGTATTTGTATTCCCGACGATGTGGATTTGAGAAAGATGATATTGGAGGAAGGACACCGGAGTAATTTGAGTATTCATCCGGGTGCGAATAAGATGTATCAAGATTTGAAAAAAATATTTTGGTGGTCCGGATTGAAGAGGGATGTAGCTCGGTTTGTGTATTCGTGTTTGACTTGTCAGAAGTCTAAGGTGGAACCTCAGAAGCCTAGTGGTTTGATGCAACCGTTGGATATTCCGGAATGGAAATGGGATAGTATATCGATGGATTTTGTTACGGGTTTACCAAATACGCAAAGAGGTCACAATGCTATTTGAGTGATTGTTGATAGGCTTGCTAAATCTACTCACTTTATTCTGATTGATATTAGTTATCCTTTGGAAAAGTTAGCCGAGATTTATGTTCGGGTGATTGTGAAGTTGCATAGAGTTCCCAAGAGTATCGTGTCGGATAGAGATCCTAGATTTACTTCGAGATTTTGGGAAGGTTTGCAAAAGGCTTTAGGTTCTAAGTTGAGATTGAGTTCGACGGATCATCCGCAGACGGATGGCCAAACTGAGAGGACGATTCAATCGTTGGAGGATTTGTTGCGTGCTTGTGTGCTCGAGCAAGGTGGTGTTTGGGATAGTTATTTGGCCTTGATTGAGTTCACTTACAACAATAGTTTTCATGCAAGTATTGGTATGGCACCATTTTAGGCTTTGTATGGTCGGAGATGTCGAACACCTTTGTGTTGGCATGAAACCGGAGAGAGATCGGTAGTTGGATCAGAGATGGTACAACAGACGACGGAGAAGGTGAAGTTTATTCAGGAGAAGATGAAAGCTTCTCAGAATAGGCAAAAGAGTTATCATTACAAGAGAAGGAAGAATCTTGAATTTCAAGAAGGTGACCATGTGTTTTTGAGAGTTACACCAGTTACGGGTGTGGGTTGTGCTTTGAAGTCGAAGAAGTTGACTTCTCGTTTTATGGGCCGTATCAAATTATTGCACGATTTGGTGCGGTGGCTTATCGTGTGGCGTTGCCTCCGAATCTTTCGAATTTGCATGATGTGTTCCACGTTTCGCAACTTCGGAAGTATGTTCCGGATCCGTCACATGTGATTCCTATGGATGAGGTTGAGGTAAGAGATAATCTTACGGTTGAGGTTTTACCGGTTATGATTTTGGACCACGAAGTTAAGAACCTAAGAGGCAAGGATATTTCGCTTGTAAAAGTAGCATGGGGAGGTGCTGCGGAAGGCAATTTTACTTGGGAATTGGAGAGTAAGATGCGTGAGTCGCATCCTGAGCTGTTCGAATCAGGTAATATTTTCGATGACGAAAATTCCTAAGTGGGGGAGAGTTGTAACGCCCCGATTCCAATTTCTTTTATTTTGAGTCCTTTTAATTTAATTTATTGAATTATTATTTTAAATGTGGAATTATGTGTTTAATATGTTATGAGTGCATATTATGCTATTTTTGCCGACTTTAAGAGTTTCGGGTAAAAATAGGTTTGAGGGTATTTTTGGGCATTAGAAATTATGTTAAGTGGATATTTTATGAGAATTGATTAATTAGTGTGTGGAAAGAATTTGAGAGGAAAGAAATAGAAATATGAGATAAGAGGGGAAAAGAGAAAAAGTGAGTAAGAAAGAAAAACAAAGGAAAGAAAGGAAGAGAAGAGAAAGTGGAGAGAAAAGAAGAGGAAAACCTAGAACTTCAAGAAATCATCAACAAAGCTTTCGATTGATCGGGTAAGGGTGTGAAACTTTATTATTCTATCAATGTGTATGATCATGTGTGTATTTGATGGATTGTTTTGGATTGTTGGTTGATTTTTCTACACTTTCCATTTTAGGTCGAAGTTGGATTAATTGATAGAAATCGTTGTTTAACGGTTATAATCACGATTAGATGACGTAACTTAGTCGGTATATGTTAGACTAAGGCTACTAGAAGCAAGTTGGGATTTATCGGGTGATTTCGTCGGGTGTTTGAATTTTGAACAGTGGGAGAAAGTTCTGTTTGCAGACCCTCGCTAGCAGCTCGCTGGGCGAGCAGGTCGCGAGCAGCTCGCTAGGGGAGTGCGTGGCGAATGGTCCCAGACTTGGGACATAATGGTTTTGGTCCCCTTCGCTGGCAGTGAGTGGGGTAGCGAATGGCTCGCTGGAGGTTCACTGTGGCGAACGAGGTAGCGAACGAAGTCTGTAGCTTCTGTTATTGCTCGCTAGCAGTTCACTAGGCGAGCAAGTAGCGAACGCTCGCTAGCAGCTCGCTAGGTGAGCGTGTAGCGAACGTAGCAGGATGAGTTTTCCTGTTTGCTATATGTTGTTGTGTCTTGGGGCTTCGGTTGCCATCGATCTCTTCTTGAATTGAGTGGCTTGTGTGCTAGTTGTAATGTGTTGTGAGTAGCTGTATGACGTGAATCCTAGTTTATAATTTGTGAAGTGTGGAATACGGCCGTTTGGCAATTTGGTGCATTTACTTGAATTGATTAGAAATGCATGATAGAATTGAATGATGAATGCAAACCATGTATGAAATGGTGTGAATGAATAGAGAACATATATATATATATATATATATATATATATATATATATATATATATATATATATATATATATATATATATATATATATATATATATATATATATATATATATATATATATATATATATATATATATATATATATATATATATATATATATATATATATATATATATATATATATATATATATATATATATATATATATATATATATATATATATATATATATATATATATATATATATATATATATATATATATATATATATATATATATATATATATATATATATATGTAATGTGATATATATATTGTGAATGCATAATGAATATATGCGATAAATATGAAGAATGCATGAGTGTGTTTTTAAACATGTATGCATTTCAAGAGTGTCATGAGTCATGTTGCATGTGAAGCATCATGGTATGCATTCTTGTGTTGATTGATCCCTCGGTGGATCTGCAGAACCTCGTGTGCCTTTGTGGGAGTGTGAGCGATGGTTATATATTGATCCCTCGGTGGATCTGCAGAACCTCGTGTGCCTTTGTGGGGTGTGAGCGATGGTTATATATTGATCCCTCGGTGGATTTGCAGAACCTCGTATGTTATGATGGTTATATTTGATTCCGCGTAGAATCTGCAGAACCTCGTGTGCCCATGTGGGGTGTGAGCGATGGTTATATTTGGTTCTTCAATTGAACCTGCTGAATGAGTCGGTACCGCATTTGCATCTGTATAGAGTCGTGTGTCGGTCTCTATGAGTTGCATGTTGTCATCTTTTTATGATGTATGGTGAAATAAACATGAATGTAGATGTTTATGTGAATAGGTGATAAAATAAATATGTTGTGTATGTTTATTGAATTATGTGAAATGTGTGATTGGCATAATGAAGATGCTTGAAGATATATATATACGTATGTGTGGATATATGTATATATATGTGTGTATGTTTATGAATTGATGTAAACATTGATAATACATAGGGTGTATGCTTGGTGTGCTATTTGTATATAGATATTTTACCGAATACATTGCGATGTATGGTGTAGTGAGATGAGTTGCGGTGAGAACGCGGGAGACGTTTATTGGATGTTATATGTATGTATATATATATATATATATATATATATATATATATATATATATATATATATATATATATATATATATATATATATATATATATATATATATATATATATATATATATATATATATATATATATATATATATATATATATATATATATATATATATATATATATGTGTGTGTGTGTGTTTATATGCATTGTTTATTATGATATCGTTTCTCATCCTTCTGCTATTTTATAATGCTCTATGAGGTATTGCATATTAGATTGCTGGAGGTATTTTGTGAAGCGAGTCTTCATTTTTTTTGGTCGGTCGGCTCTGATATGTAGCACCGGGTAGATAGGAATTATCTTGATTCTTTTGTGATACATCTGTGTATGTATGTGCCGATGATTTGTTGATGTAGACATGAATGATGTTGTGAATCAAATTGAATGATGTTTATGTATATGAATACATGATTTGGAGTTTATACAATGTTTAGATGTTTCCGCTTTATTCTAAATGTTGTGATGTGGGTGTTTACCCCGATGTTGCATGTCTGTATATATGAGCAGGTGTTAAATGTGTTGATTTATTGTATAATGTGATATGCCCCTTTTATGTCATGTTATAAATATACTCTGATGAAATTTTGAGTACGTGCCTAAATAATTATTTGTATTATTTGGGGGTATAGAAAGGGGGTGTTACAATTATACCTAATTTCTGAAAAATGAAAAAGACATGAACATGAAGATAAATCAAGATATTTAATTTAATAGAGCACACATATAAATACAGGTAAAAAAATGAGAAGAAATATGATGTACCTTGTTAGGGTAGAAGAAAGATAGACTCTTTGCAAGCAAGAAGAAGGCATGTGAAAGAGAAAAGTTGCAGTGAATGAATAGAAAAATATCATGTTGATTGAAATAAGGAATATGAACAGTTAATAATAAAAGTGAAAATTTGGAGGATAAAATTGTAATTGTTTTATTAATTGATTCCATTTTATTGGATACACCCCAATTTGGGGGATGAAAAATGGGCCAAAATAGTGGTATTGGGTGGAATATGTTCCATCATACTTCATTTCATTCCATTCAATTTTTGTAAATTTAAACAATGGAACATAACTTCACTCCACTCCACTCCATTCTATCCATTTCCATCAATCCAAACAGACCCTATGTGCTTTGTTATTTATTTTAATTGAATTTGTTCCTGTGTCGTGGCAGCGTTAAACTCATCGCGAATCGAGATAGAGGAAATTGAGATTAACAGAGAACGAATGTACGTAGTAATCGTTGTCGTCGCCGACCAGTAGGCCTTGGCGCAACGGGCTTCATCACCTTCTGGCCGTAATCGAAGTCGCGAGAGAAGGGATGTGAGAGAAATGGTAGGGCAGCATGATGATGATGATGATGCGAGAAAAAGAGAGACGATTGCGAAGAGGGTAGCGGAGAATGGAGGAGAATGAGGTAAAGCCTAGGGTTTCGGCGGCGAATTATTCCGTCTAGAAAGAAAGAGATAGAGGGGAGATGAGGAGCAGCGGAAATTTAGGTTTACACTGAGTTTTTTCCTTTTTTAAAAGTCACCATGTTTTGGCATATTGGGTCGGGTTGCTTGACTACCACGGTCCAATTCTTCTTTTTTATTTTTTATTTTATTTTATTTTATTTTCTTTTTTATTATTATGTTTTTATTATTTCTTTCTATATGAATGATTGGGCTTGGCCCAAATGCTTGTTAAAATAATAATAATAATAATAAATATAATAATAATAATAATATTTTAATTAAAAGAAAAATATTAAAGTTGAACCAACTTTAGTTTAATTAGCTTAATTTAATTTTCTAAAGATTTAGTTTTAATTTAAAATTTAAGTAAATTTGATTTTAGTTTCTTTAACTAACTAAGTTATTTAACCTTTACTTAAACTTATTTAGTCAACTAGTTATTTAATTTTTAGTAAAATTCTTACCTATTGTTAATCAGTTTCTTATTATTCATCTCGTAATTAGCTTATGGTTTAGATTTCGTATAATCCCTTTTGTGGCTCGATTATGTTGACTTCGTATAATTGACCACATTATCTTCATAATATTTATCCGTCGCAACTTGAGTACATTTTGTCTGGCATATTACACTTTATATATGTTCTTATTTCCAAAGGAAAAATTACCTCCCTTTTGACTGCCATGTCAATCCCATAAAATCCTAAATTCTTACTCGTATCCTAGTCTTAGGATCAGGAGTCGCCGTACTCCACATAATGTCCTGCCATGGACATCTCTTTTACATTCTTCATACTAGTCTTAGGATTGGAGTCGTCGTACTCCACGTAAGTTCCTGCCATGGATACTTACCTACCTTTCAACTCAACTTTAAACGTAGATTCGGAGTCGCCGCACTCCATGTAAGTGTTTCACTATGAACACTTACTTCCCACTGGAACCTTGACCACAATTAAGAAGTTCCTCACCCTCGCTGAGGGGAACTACGAATGCTCTGATTCTATTCTCGTCAAGATACGTAGGCATGCGATGCAATGTCTTAACGAGCATACTTAGGACTAACCCCTTAAGTTTCCTTTCTACCCTTTAGCATATAGATAACAAACAGATAACAAATAACACAAATTAAACAAGAGGTTCATGTAGAGTACTACAGATGCTTAGGATGCTAATTTCCTAGGTATAACCAACCCCCGAACCTTAGATCTCCCCGCATTGTTTTATAATGCAATTAGGTTTTTATTTAGTTAACATTTCCTTTGGATAAATCAACGACCGGTTGTGAATTCAATATTTGTGATTCAAGTTAATCAATAGTTTGATATTTGATTCTCACTGCAACACATGTATTTTTGCTGTTGTGTGTGTGGTGATGCATCTTTCCCTAATTAGTTGCACCATTATTACATGGAAAAATACTCCATATCAATGGTGACTCCTTTAATATTGCTTCCTTAGCCACCCCTTCCTATCTAGTCAATATGATGGTTCTTTGGATGAAGTAATTATTGAAGTTCATGAGCTACAATCTAAATGATTTTCTAGTTTTTGAAAGTGGGAAGAAAGAGTTTTCTTCTACCCTTACATGCAAAGTGAGAAGGTGGGTAAGCATGACTTTTCCCCCCTCAAAGTCACACTTTCTTTTTATGTGGAGAGGTGTGTGGAGCTCTTAATTAATTATCCATTTAGCATAATTGATTATGACATTTAATTTGGCACATAGATAGTTTCTTTTTTAGACAAATCATTTTCTATATAAAAGAGACATTTCCTTATTTCAAATCACGCCATAATTCAGATTTCTAATATCCTTTTCTATTTTTCTATTATTCTCATATCCTTCTCAAATATAGATTCCATTGGTGTTCTCCCCCATAATAATGATCTCATGGCCATCACAGTGTAATATGATAACTAAGATGTAAAGCGAGTGTTAATTAACCTTCAAAGATTAGATAATGTCTTATTATGGAGCTTCTTCTAAAGGTTTCAACTTGACCCTGATAGTGTAACACCCCAAATTTAATTGAATTTTTTTAATTAATTTATTTAATTTAGAATATTCGTATTTTGGTGATTTTCAGTGGTTTTGTAGATTATTGGGAATTATGCATTTTTGAATTATTTATTTAATTAATAGTATACAATATGGAAATATTAGTATTATTATTAGTTAAAATAAATATAAGTGAAATAAGGGTAATTTGGGCATTAAGAGGAGTTAGTAAGGGTGTTATGGGAAAAATCCAATTGCCATGTAACTCAATGCAACTCATGCCATGTGGTACCAACACTTGTTATCACTTTTCGGTTTTTACATTAAAACCGGGTCCGTTCCCTAGACCGATAACAACAAAAGCCCATTCCCTAAGCTTTCTAATTCTGCTTTAGGTTTGGGACAAGTCACTAGTCTCCACGAAACTAGTAAGCATTGCCTCTTGACAACAAATGATGCATATGCAATCAACAATCATATGCACTTAAGACCGTTCCCGCATCTTAATCACATGCATACTCAAATAATTCATCATACAAGAATTATAACATGATTGCACACACAACACATTCATCAAAGTATTCATACTTTCAACATCATCCTACATTCATCAAGTAGTACACAAGAATCAAATAGATTCAATCACAAATACATATTCATGAATTCTTCACATACAATCAATATGCATTTACATTATCGCGCCAAACGGCAACGAACTCCATCACAATCATCATACACTTTTAATCAATTTAAACAATGCATATATTTACCAAAAGGCCACATTTCACATTCGATTCCACAATCTAGGATTCACGCCATACGGCTACCCACAGCATAACACATCACATCATATAACTATGCATTCAGAAAGATCGATCACAATCGAGCCGAACAATCAACATTGGCTGGAACACAACAAGAAATAAGAATGTTTTCACGCTCGCTACACCCCTCACTTAGCGAGTCCTTGGCGAACACTCGCTACTGGTTCGCATAGCAAACAAGCTCGCGAAGACAAACAAAAGCTACTGGGAGGATTCGCTACTGGCTCGCTGGAGCCTCGCCTAGCGAATAACTCACTACATCTCTCGCCACAGTGAATAAGGGTCATTTCCATTCTGCCCAAGTCTGGGGACGTTCGCTGGCAGCTCGCTATCAGCTCGCTTAGCGAATGACTCGCCACTCTGCTCGCCTAGCGAACGTGCTAGCGAGTGTCTGCATACTCAAAAACCCCAACTGTTCAAAAACCTCAGAAACTCCCAAAATCACCCGATTCATTTCCAACAAGTTCCAGTAGTATTAGCCTAACATTCCTCGACTAAACTACACCATTAATTCCAGATTCTAACCGTTCAAACATCGGTTTCTATGGATTAAACTCATTTCGACCTAAAATGGAAAAAGATGGAAAACATCCAAACAATCCAACACACACATACATACTCATACACATTGATTAAGATAATAAGATTTCACATCCTTACCCGATTAATCAAACTCTAAAAGTTGTTCTTGATGATTCCAAGTTTTTCCTCTATTTTCTCCTCCTCTCTCTTCTTCCTTCTTTCTTTCTCTTCCTTTCTATTTCTATCTCTTTTCTTCTCCACTTTCTCTTTTATATATATATATATATTCTATTTCTCTTTATTATATTTTCTTCTCTCAAAATATCTACCAATTCATTTCCTCACAAAATATCTCATCTTATCATTAATTGAGAAATATCTAAAATATTCTCCAACTTAATTTCTCAAAACTCCAAATGATAAAATAGCATAATATACAAACATAACATATTAACACATTTATTCCACAAATAAAATAATAATCATCCAATAATTCAAATAATTAAAATAATCCTAATAAATTAATTAATTAATAAAAATAACTAATTATTAAAATTTGGGCTGTTACACCAGACCCATGCCCAGGTCCATTTCGCAACCTCGCGTTACATTTTGTTTTCTTTTTCTTTTAAGCAATGTCACGTCTAATATTACCTTTTTCATATAATTAGTGTTAATTGTTGAACCAAATATAAAATTTGTATTATTGTTTTAGATGAATTAAAGTGTCATTGTCTCTTCAATCTTAGATGTGTGACATGAAAACATGTTTGTCATTGTTAAGAAAAATAAACTACTAACTCAATTATATAGTTAGTCAATAAATTTTTAATATTTTTTTAATATCGTAGAAATTATATAAAACAAAAAAAAAAACTATATACTAAATAAATAAAAATTTATCAACAGTTTTTTCAAATATGTGAAAAAATTAAAAAAATTTATTAAAAAAGATTGAATAAATATTTTAAAATTATATTCTCTCATATAAAATAATTGTCTTATTTAAACTTTTTTTAAACAATTGATTTATCTATACAATTTTCAATAGCTTTTATTTTTAATCATATTATTTTTAATCATATTATTTTAAATATTATTGTTTATATTTCATCTTTTACATATATTACTGTTCCGGTCTGGGCCCGACCTCGGCAGACCCAATATCACGTACGACCCAATAAGCGAATCGGCCACGCCGGGCACGCGCGTCCCGCAGGTCGAGCAGAGCACGCCACCGGACACAAGCAGCGCGTCCAACAGCATCTCGTCGTCCCCTCTTATCAGCCGAACAGGACACACCCCGGCGCATCAAAGCGCGGCCTTGGTTCCTCCCCAACCTCGCGAGCTCCCCCCGCGGGGAGAATAACGTGCCCGGCACACGTTCTCCACGTGCACCCCTCCGCGGGGACACGTCATCAACCAACTGCCCACCTCCGAAAGAGCAGGTCAAACCCACTTTCCGGAGATCAAGGAGCAGTTAGACTAGGGCGAAGACCACGTCCTGGTCTTCACTACGCCACGTAAGCCCTAGCAGTCACCTGGGTTGGGCCTGGCAGTCCAGCCCAACGCAAGTGACCGTTGGCCCAGCGCTGGGGTCTCTCTATAAATACCCTCTTCCTCAAGAGGGTCAGGTAATTCACTTCTTGCCCAATTTCTATACTTTGCTCTCGCTCTGCCTAATTCCTTACTTTGGCATCGGAGTGTTTTGCAGGTATACCCCCCTTCTTTCTCCTCGGCATCGGTGAGCACGCAACAGTCCAATAGAGTGTGACCGGCCCGTGATCCCCGTCTGTTCAGGTCAGATCAGTGGCGCCGTCTGTGGGAAAGGAAACTTCCCCGTTACTCCGAGCAGAAAACCAAAGTTTCACCAATACTCCACGATCATGGCTATCCCACACCGAGACGACACTCCGCACGACCTCGCGCCCAACGTCGCCACCAACAAAAACAAGCAGATGGAAACGACGCGTCCGGTGGAAGCCGATGAGAGGGACGACCAAACTGCCTCGCCTTCATCCGCAAAGCGGCCCCTCCAGGCAGACCACCGGCCCCCAGGTCCGCCAGCATTCCAACCCGTTCCGATTCCGGCGGGAGCAGACCCGACGGTGGCCGCCCTCTTCGCGGACATCAACCAGACGAACCAGCTGTTGGCCCAGCAAAACACGAGAATTGGAGCGTTGGAACACGTCGACCCTCCGAGGTACCCCCCGCGGGAAGACCAGAACGGAGGTTCGAGGAGTCCCTCACCTCGACCCAGAAATCGCCGGCCACGGCTGGAGAGGCACCGCGCACAGGTAGCGCGAGAACGCACCCGGTCCCCAGCAAGGCAAGCTCGTGAGCGGAACCAAAGCACCGCGGCGATCCCTGAGGCAAAAACTCAAGCAGGTGGTCGAGACCCCGAAACCAGGGCCCTATTTTGAACGGCTCGTCCCCCCATCGGTCCCCGGCACCCAGCGACGAGGACGATTACCGCACCCCGCTGTCCTGAGAGATCATGGCTGCCCCCATACCCCAAGGGATGGAGAAGCCCCCGACGCTGTCGACGTATGACGGCACGTCCGACCCGGACGACCACCTGGAGGACATCGAGGCCATGCTCGATTACCGAAACGTCCGGGGAGCCATCAAGTGCAGACTCTTCCCGACGACTCTGAGGAAAGGCGCTATGACCTGGTATAAAAGTCTGGAGCCCGAATCAGTTACATCATGGAGGGTCTTGAAGGACCTGTTCTCCAAACACTTTACGGCGTCCCGATGCCACCCGAAGACGAAAGCAGTCCTTAGGGCGATCATCCAGGGCCCCGACGAACCTCTCCGAAAGTACATCGAAAGATTCACTCGAGAAGCAGTGCAGGTGACGACGTCAGACGAGATGAAACGCTACTTAATGGAACAAGGTCTACGCCACGACTCCAAGTTCTACGAGGTCGTAGGCATACACCGACCAACGTCCCTCCAAGATTTCCTCGACAGAGCCGCACATTACATCTGATTCGAAGAAACACAAGCGGCCAACTCCGCTCGAGACACCAGAGATAGGGAGGCCACCCGCGGGCAGCGAGACGACGGAGCCTCGAGCCATCGACGAGGAGGAGACCACCGTCGAGAAGACCGCCCCTGCGAGCCCCGCGAACAACGCGAACTGCGCGGCCCGGCCGGCAGATTCACAGAGTACACGGCCTTAGTCGCTTCACGCGAGCGCATACTGGCCGAATGCGCTAAAATCGAATTCGTACAGGGAGGTGTCCGTTTTCCGCGACCAACACCCCCCAAACCCAACATGGACAAATCGAAATACTGCCGATTCCACAGGAGCCACGGGCACGTGGCAGAAGACTGCATCCATCTCAAAGACGCGATCGAAATTCTGATCAAAGACGGTCACCTGAAGAGATACACCCGAGGAGGCGAACTACCTAGGCAAGAGGCTCTAGAAGCCAAGAAAGTCGAGGAACTTCCCTCTCCCGAGGACAACAGCAGGCTCTAGGTCGCGCTGTGTGTCAGCCGCCCCGAGGATTGGTTCGCGGGCAGAGAATTCGGTTTCCCCGAAGGACCCGACCTAATCGACGAGCCAATCCGACCAACCAGCTGGTGGGAGTACTTCCCCAGAGCCATGGTCATCTCTGATGGAGCCACGAGGAGCCTGTCCATAGGATCCGTGAAAAGAAAATTCGACGAACTCATCGCGAACAGCTCCGGCAAAATGAGCACGCTCGACAAATTCCGAGGCCGCTCCAACCCGATCACATTTTACCTCGAGGAACTCTCCAGGGGATCCCCCAACTCCAACATACCCCTGCTCATACGCGCAAGGATGGAAAACTTCGATGTCAGGCGCCTCCTCGTCGACGGCGGAAGCTCGGTTGACATCATGTACTCACACCTGTTCACAACTCTCCAGCTCGACGAATCCAACCTTTCCCCCTACGTAGGCTCCGACCTTCAGGGGTTCAACGGAACTACGACGAGACCTTGGGGATACGTGGAATTGAAAGTCACCTTCGGAGAAGCGGAAACAGCTAGGGAAATCAGCATCCGCTTCTTAGTCATCGAATGCCCATCCCTCTATAACTGCATCCTGGGCAGGACGATGATAACAGAACTCACCGCGGTACCCTCCACCGTCCACCTGAAGATGAAATACTACACAAGACGGGGGGCCGTGGTGACCCTTAACGGAGACATCGAGGCCGCCTGAAGATGTTTTGAGGTTGCGCTGAAAGGCCTAGACTCCATTGCTCCAGCGACCAAGAAGAAAACTTCAAACACAACGCCAAAGGGCGAACCAACGGAGCTAGTCGGATCCGTTGAACTCGACAGTCGCTTCACCGACGAGTTCGACCACGAGACGAACACCAGTGAAGTCAACGGGCAGCCCTCACACCCAGCGCGCCCCATCCCGGACGGAGAATTCGAACTTATTCCCCTCGGGGAAGACGCGGGCAGAACCGTGAGGATAGGCGCCAGACTCCCAGACCTCGCGAAACGACAGCTCCAAGCCTGCCTCCGCGAGAACGCCGACATCTTCGCTTGGAGCGCCGCAGAAATGCCCGGACTCGACCCCGAGGTCGCCTGCCACCAGCTGTCCATCAACCCGACCGCAAAAGCCGTTGTGCAACGCCGGCGTCGCCAATCCCCCGAAAAATCGGCAGCGGCCGAAAAAGCTGTAAAAGACCTCCTAGAGGCAAACTTTATTTCGGAAGCCCGGTATTCAACCTGGCTGTCCAATGCTGTACTCGTTAAAAAGAATAATGGAAAATGGCGCATGTGTGTTGACTATACTGATCTCAATTGGGCATGTCCTAAGGACGCCTACCCCTTCCACAACATCGACAAGCTCGTCGACAACTCCGCGGGCTTCAAGCTCTTGTCCTTCATGGACGCGTACTCGGGATACAATCAGATCCCGATGGCCGAACACGATAAACAGGCCACGACCTTCATGACGGCGTCGGGCAATTACTATTATAACGTGATGCCCTTCGTCCTCAAAAACGCCGGGGCCACGTACCAGCGGATGATGAACCGCGTCTTCCACGACGAAATCAGAGACATGCTTGAAGTATACATGGACGACATGATCGTCAAATCTGGCACGGAGGACGACCACACAACATACCTCCGGAAGGTCTTCGAGACCGCAAGGTCGTGCCGCATGCGTTTCAACCCGGAGAAGTGCACCTTCGGCGTCTGCGCCGGTAAAATCCTCGGCTACTACTTGACCGAACGGGGGATCGAAGCCAACCCGGACAAATGCCACGCCTTCTCCAATATCACCACGCCCTTCACGAAGAAGGCCATCCAGTCCCTCAACGGCGTACTTGCCTCCCTTTCTCGATTCATTGCCAAGTCGGCCCAACACGCCCTCCCATTCTTCAAACTGCTCAGGAAGGAGACCAAATTCGAATGGACGGACGAATGCGAGAAAGCCCTTTGCCACCTCAAACGCGTCTTATCCGAACCACCAGTGCTGACGCGTCCCGTGACGGACGAAACCCTATACTTATATCTGGCCGTGGCCAACGAAGCCGTCAGTGTCGTCCTCATCAGCGAATTCGGGGAGGGCCAAAAGCCCATCTACTTTACTAGCAAGGCTCTCCACGACCCAGAACTCCGATACCAGCTGATCGAGAAGGTCGCCCTAGCCCTCATAACAGCAGCACGCCGACTCCGGCATTATTTTCTCGCACACGCCATCGTGCTCCGCACCGATCAGCCCATCCGCCAGCTACTCGGCCGCCCCGACATGGCCGAACGCATGCTGAAATGGTCGCTAGAACTCTCTGAGTTCGACATCACCTACGAGGGCCGGCACGCCATCAAGGCTCAAGCCTTGGCCGATTTCGTCGCCGAGATGACCACACCGCCCGACCCCACCGCCAGGAACCACATCTGGACCATTTTTGTGGATGGCTCCTCCAACTCCACGGGGAGCGGCGCCGGCATCGTCCTCGACAACGACGAAGGTACGGTCATCGAAGTCTCCCTCACGCTGGCCTTCCCGACGACCAACAACCAGGCCGAGTACGAAGCATTCCTGGTCGGCCTTCGCCTGGCATCCGATCTGGGAGCCAGGGACATCCGAATCTACACAGATTCCCATATAGTCGCTTCGCAATTCCGAGGCGAATATCAAGCAAAGAACGACAACCTCGCCGAGTACCTCGCGCTCATCACCGAAAAACTGTGAGGTTTCGACACAACGGAGATTCAGCACGTCCCTCGCGAGCAGAACACCCGCGCCAACATCCTCTCCAAACTGGCAAGCACCAAAAAGCGAAGCGGCCACAAGTCGGTCATTCAAGAGATTTTGTCGCAACCAAGTACCAGCACGACCACCCCCCCTCTCGACATCAACGTCGTCGGGAATACTGACTGCTGGATGACCCCGCTCCACACCTATCTCAGCACCAGCCACCTTCTGGCCAACCCTGGAGCGGCTAGCGCAACCAGACGACGCGCCTGCTCGTACGTTCTCCTCGAAGGACGACTGTACCGCCGAGGCTTCACAATCCCACTCCTCAAATGCATAGATAAGTCCCAGAGCGCAGCCGTACTAGAGGAAATCCACGAAGGCATCAACGCGCAACACCTCAGCGGAAGATCCCTAGCACGAAAGGCCCTACGAGCCGGCTATTACTGGCCATCAATGCAATCCGACGCGAAGGAGCACGTCAAACAATGTGACAAATGTCAACGACACGGGGACATGCACCTCGCCCCCCCAGCCGACCTCATGCCCCTCTCATCTCCATGGCCATTCGCCTGGTGGGGGCTGGACATCCTCGGGCCTTTCCCCTTAGGGTCCTACCAGAACAAGTACCTCATCTTGGGAGTTGACTACTTCACCAAATGGATCGAGGCCGAAGCTCTGGCCAAAATCACCGCCCATAACATACTTCGATTCTACAAACGCAACATCCTCGCCAGATTCGGGGTCCCACTCGCCATCGTCACCGACAACGGCACACAATTCACAGACAAAAACTTCCGCGACTTCGTCACCAAACTCGAAACCAAACACCACTTCGCCTCGGTCGAACACCCTCAGACAAACGGCCAGGCAGAATCGGCGAACAGAGTCATACTCAGGGGACTCAGACGACGACTCGGCGACGCCAAACGAGCATGGGTCGAAGAGATCCACAGTGTCCTCTGGGCATACCGCACCACTCCCCACTCAACCACGGGGGAAACCCCATTTCGCCTCACGTACGGAACCGAGGCCGTGATACCCGTCGAAATACGCGAACCATCCCGACAAATGGAAGCTCCCCTGGGCACCGACGACAACGACAGCGCCCTCCGAGAAGAGCTCGACCTCGTCGAGGAAATCCGGTCAGGGGCAGCCCTCCGAGAAGCCCGACTAAAGCAACAAGTCACACTTCGCCATAACAACAAAGTCCTAAAACGCGACTTTCAAACAGACGACTTAGTTCTCCGCAGAAACCAGAAAGACTCCCACGAGGGCAAACTGGTTGCGAATTGGGAAGGACCTTACCGAGTCCGGGACAAAACGGAGCACAGGGCCTATTACCTCGAAAACCTGCACGGGGAACAACTAGCTCGACCTTGGAACGCCGCGAAGCTTAAGCGGTACTACAGTTAGAACACTGCCCGCGACGACCCATCTTCCCGACCACTGGGGGGCGACATGGTACCACCGCACACCCCCGCGTCCACTAGCGACCAAAGAAAAGCAAGCCCTGCCTCTTGTGTGCGCGGGCAGACGACCTTGCTCGGCAAGGAACACCTCGACCGAGATCCCCCGCCGCCGTACCAAAATCGACAGGACACCCAACTCGCGATGGGACGTCCAAACCGGCCAGTTCCCTTCACCACCGGTAATAAGTTTGTCGAGCTAACACCTGAACAGACCCAGAGCATATCGAGGCATGCACGTCAAAAGCATTCGAGTAAACAAATGAATACGAAAAACGAGCATAAACATCATGCAAATACCGAGCGCACACTTAGAAAATTCACAAAAAATATATATTAAGCAAAAAGCGGGCACCAGCCCAGTAGTTAATGTTACACAAACAGAGCACGCAGGCCCAAAGAAAGACAAGTCACAAATATCGGCACGCAGGCCATAAAAACAACGGGCATGCAGGCCCGGCAAATCTAAACTACTTCACCCTCCTGATCAGCAGCCACGGGGACCTCCTCGGGAACGACAAGGTAAGGGTCGACCACCTTCCCATCAACGATCTCGTGATACGGCCCAATCCCATCCACGACCAACGCGACGCCGGGGTTGACAACCTGGATCTGCTCTACAGCGTTCTTAAACCCGACCTCAACAGCCTCCAAACAATCACCTTTCAGCACCCGGATACGGGCAACCAGATCAGCACAGGTGATTAACCGTTGATCCCCCTCTGTCTCGTCCTCGGCCGGACGAAGTGCACTATCCAAAACTTCCATACGGACTTTCAGCGCCTGCACCTCGACCGTTGCCTCCCCCAACTTCTCCTCCAGCAAGGTCACCTTCCCCTCAGCGCCCTCTGCCTGTTTGCGCTGCTCAGCAACATCCTTCTGACTCTTCTCTAATTCCCCAGTAAGCTTGGCCAACCGCGAATGCATAAAGGTAAGGTCCCCCTGCAATTTGGACAACTCGGCAGCGGAACAACCCTCCTCGTTCAGCACAAGAGCCATCGTGAACGTCCGCATCATTGCAGCCAAATCCTCTGCCAGGACACGTCGACGAGACTCTTGATCGGCCTGACGGACAGCCTTCACCTCCCCAGCGGAAACGGTAGGAGAACGAGCACCATGAAAATAGCCCGGATGCTGATGGCAAGGCGGGACGACGTAACCTTCATCGCCCGAGCCGACCGTCAGATCTACCAAACCGCGGGGCTCCTCGGATCTCGGCTTTTTCGCTGCTCCCTGAGACGAGGGAGACTGACTCTCTTGAGGCGAGGAAGACGAACTCTGCCCTCCCAGCGTCACAACCTCCTGTCCGACCAACTGACTCACCCGCGTCCTCGGGACCGCGACATTCTTGGTAGCGCAACTGCTTCACCCGCTCCTCGACAGAAGACATGTTCGCTGCAAAAACAAAGAAAGAGTTAGCAACGACCAGAACACCCGAACACGGGGAGAAAAGAAACATCCCTACCTAGATAATCCAAAGCGGCCGCCCCGGTGGCGCAACCGAGCAGGGTCTTAGTATTAATCAGCCGCTTTTTAGTTCGCACGTTCCCCTGCGCGTCGAGGATGTATCGACCATCAGGCGTCACCAGCTTCGACGGAGGAAGGGCCCGCACAAAGGCGACTATTTTCAAATAAGTGACCATATCTTTCTCGTCGAGGGTCCCCGCCCGTACGATATACCTATCCGTATCTCGGTTGAAATGCTCCGCGGTCCACAACAGATGTATCTTGGGAAGCCACGTGAGGAACCGCTGGCCGTCTACCATTCGCTCGCCCTCGGCGAAGAGAGTATCCGAGACCTGCTGTGTGATCGGTTTAACGAGGAAGACCGACTTTTGAAATCCTTGACGGAATCACTATACGCCTTGAAGAGCTTGGTCGACTATTTAAGTGAGACCCATCCATGGCGGCCATTCACCGACTGGCGCTGTAAGTGGAAGATACGGAAAAACAACGGTACCGTGGGCTCCACCTCGAGGTAGAAGCACACCACCTCGAAGGCACGGATGAAAGCCAAGGCGTTGGGGTGTAGTTGGGACGGGGCCAAGCGCAACCAATCAAAGAGCCCCAGATGAAAGGCGGAGAACGGTAACCTGAGCCGAGCCTCTTTGAAGTAGAACTCGTGCATGGGAAACATCTGCCGCCCATATCGCGAGCAGATGCGATGGTGCTCCTTCGGACGGTACACCTGCCAATGTTGCGGCCCCCCGATAGGCGTATCCTCGACGGTGGCATACACGTCGGACGCATCGGCCACAAAACAAGACGGGGTAGACAGCGGCTCTTCAGCCGCCCATTCTTCGGACGGGGCGATGCGCTCGTCGTCAAAGTCCGGGACCTCGGGTTCGTTGTCTTCGACCATCGTCCCCGGTACCAAGGCCGACATCTACACCTGAAAAGCAGAGGATAACGGTGAATTCGATAGCCAAGATCAAATCCACCCTTCCACCGCAGGTCAAGTGAAAGGGCGACAAAGGCCAGAGAACGGCGAGCAAACAGGCGCTCCCCGCCGATCCTCCTCGGGGCGTCCGAAGCCAAACCACCATCCCTCCTCGGGACGATCACCGGAAAAAGCGTTCATCCCCGGGGCATTCATCGGACAAAGCACTCGTCCCCGGGGCATTCATCGGAGAAAGCCCTCGTCCTCGGGACATTCATCGGAACAACCGATTCTCCCCGGGACATTCACCAGAAAATCACCAGATACGGTGGATCTTGCGTCCCTCCTCGGGGCATTCATCATGCCCCGACCACGCATTCTAATCAAGCGGCGAAAATAAAAGAGAAGAGAAAGGAGAACTCACTTGTAACGGCGGCGAACGGGAGGAAGAACCAAACGGTGCGGCGACGATCGGCGGCAACGGCGGACGAGCAAAGATCTCAGAGCTTCGCAGGTAAAACAACAGAGTGAAAAGTAGAAAAATGAGCGGGGACCCCCGTATTTATAACCTGGTGCGGGATTCGAAGCGACGCTAGGCTCATTAATGACATAGGGTAGCCGCCCCTACGACCGCTTAACGTACGACACGTGGCGGCAACCTGACAGTCGCGCCCCTTCACCTGCTTTCACCCCGCTCCGCCGACGACCGGGGATCCCCGCGCGAGCGCCCGTTTCGCCACACACGAATCCCGACGAACCTCCCGTTTCGCTACCTCTCTCCCCGACACAGCGACCTTAAGTCCTCGCTCTTTCCCCAGAGCTTCGACTTGGGGGCTCCTGTTCCGGTCTGGGCCCGACCTCGGCAGGCCCAATACCACGTACGACCCAATAAGCGAATCGGCCACGCCGGGCACGCGCGTCCCGCAGGACGAGCAGAGCACGCCACCAGACACAAGCAGCGCGTCCAACAGCATCTCGACGTCCCCTCTTATCAGCCGAACAGGACACACCCCGACGCATCAAAGTGCGGCCTTGGTTCCTCCCCAACCTCGCGAGCTCCCCCCCGCGGGGAGAACAACGTGCCCGGCGCACGTTCTTCACGTGCACCCCTCCGCGAGGACACGTCATCAACCAACTGCCCACCTCCGAAAGAGCAGGTCAAACCCACTTTCCGGAGATCAAGGAGCAGTTGGACTAGGGCGAAGACCACGTCCTGGTCTTCACTAAGCCACGTAAGCCCTAGCAGTCACCTGGGTTGGGCCTGGCAGTCCAGCCCAACGCAAGTGACCGTTGGCCCAACGCTGAGGTCTCTTTATAAATACCCTCTTCCTCAAGAGGGTCAGGTAATTCACTTCTTGCCCAATTTCTATACTTTGCTCTCGCTCTGCCCAATTCCTTACTTTGACATCAGAGTGTTTTGCAGGTATACCCCCCTTCTTTCTCCTCGGCACCGGTGAGCACGCAGCAGTCCAATAGAGTGTGGCCGGCCCGTGATCCCCTTCTGATCAGGTCAAATCAATTACCGTTCAACAAAAAGTACTATTATTTTTAAGTTTTTTTTTTCTTTTTTCAACTATATATTTTTATTACCTAGAGGCACTTTCAAAATTGTTTAAAAAGATATCCATAAATTTGTTACTACTATATTCATAAATTTTTGAATCTGCCATATCATATCAATAATTTAAAATTTATACTGATGTGACGGAATACATAATGATGATTGATTGACAATATAATTTTTTTATAGTGTCAATATATATCAATTAAATTCTAAATTTAATCGCTCACAATGATATTCTATCAATGAAAAAAATTAAAACTACAGCTCTACTTGGTAAAACTAGCTTAAAACTAATAGCTGATAGCTTATAACGTACAACTGATAGCTTATAACTTATAGTTGATAACTGATAACCGATAAGTTAATTTGAGTGTTTGGTAAATTAGCAGTTACACTATCTAATAATTACAAAATGACCTAAAAGGATATTTTTAATTAAAAAATTTGTGATTTCATTATCTTATTATAGCTTATAGCCGATAACTGGTAACCGGTAACTGATAAGTTAATTTGAGTGTTTGGTAAATTAACTGTTACACTATCTAATAATTACAAAATGACTTAAAAGGATACTTTTAATTAAGAAATGTGTGATTTTATTATTTTATCATATTATATTATTAAATTGAATTTTATTCGATAAAATAAATGTATTAATAACAACATGCAATACAATTTTAATATATATGAGAAATTGAAGATATCATCAAAATATAAATTTGTATATAAGTTTTATTGCTGTACTATTTAATATGAATATATTGACAACGAAATTCAATGAATAAAAGAACCAGTAAACCATACATGAATCATGGATATTTCATAAAGTCATTTATGAGGACATAAAAGTAAAAGTAATCTTAATAACTACAATTCTTGATCTGATTAACTCATTTTTTCGTAAAATATATATTTTCTTCTTCTAATTTTATAATGAAATTTAATAAAATACGTGAAACAAAAATATTGTAATTATAAATTTAGTTATATTAATCTAAAATTATAATAAAAGTAAATTTATTGTCTAATATTTTACAATAAAACCATAATAATATTATGAATTTTCTTCAACTTTATTGATTTCATTGATTCTCTTAACTTGAGAGTTATAAATACTATTTTAAAATTATTTATATAATTTATATTTAATAAATAAAAATAATGTCTAATAAAATAGAGAAAAATAGTAAAAAATTTCAATAACATTCTTGAAAGTCTCCCTAAATTTATTCTTTTAAAATTAATTTTTTAATAGTAATATATATATATATATATATATATATATATATATATATATATATATATATATATATATATATATATATATATATATATATATATATATATATATATATATATATATATATATATATATATGTATAATAATAATAATAATAATAAAGATAAAATTGAAATAAAAAGTCATAAACTAAAAACTACAAATTAAAATCTATAAGCTCAAAAGGTACTTCAAATAGCTTTTTAAAAAAAATTTAAAAACTAATTAAAAAGCCATAAGTTAAAAGCTAATTAAAAAGCCATAAGTTAAAAGCTAAAAGGCTGTTATCAAATATAATTTTTTAATTAAAATGAGATGAAAAGCTAAAAATTATAAGCTAAAAACTCTTTTTTTTTCTTTCTTATCAAACATACTCTAGATATGAATAATAGCATATATTTATATTCCAAATAAATAGGCATTTATCCTCGTCATAATTTTAATTTTATGTATAATTAATTGTATGCAATGATACTTTATTAAAAATATATCAACAATTTAATTAGATTAATATATAATATAAGTAAATATTGTTATCTAAAATTAAATTCTAAATGAAAAGTTATACAAATGATACTTATTTAATTCAAATAGCCCATATTAATTGACTACCTAATAACAAGGTTGGCCCATGCTTAGTTTTAGATCTCATCTTTTTTAACTTTAAAATAGGATTAAAATGTTGCAAAAGTAGGTCTAAGATTACATATAATTAATATACTTTTCAAAACAAATTGCAATAGAATGTGTCAAACGACAAAGCTTTATTCTTCTATGATATAAAAATAATATTTATGTTTAATTCTTACCATCTTTGTTTTACAATTTTAAAATAAAATAATATTTGCAATTTAATAATCAATGACACGTTTTAAAATTTTAATTGTGTGTAAAAAAAGTTATAAAAATTATTAATTAAAAAATTTTATTTAATTTTTAATTAAATATTAATTTTTAAAATATCTTAATTTTACCATTTTAAAACTATTTTTCAATTCAATAATCAATAGTGTTAGTTTTAAATTCTCTATACATATCAAAATTAACATTAATTATAAAAAAACTTTAAAAATTATTTATTTAAAATTTTTATTTTTAATTAAATATTATTTATAAAAATATTTTAAATTAAATTTTGTCTTAGAACGGGTTGGACCGATCTTGCCTAATACCAATCCACCAAAATGAAAATAAAAAATTAAAATCACATGTGATTGGAACATGAAAATATAGTTGACTAAATGTGCAATAATTGATTATCGAAGAAGTGAGCAAGATAACTTTACGTAAGCACGTGTCCCTGTCATAATTTATACTTTCTCCACTTTTTAAATAAATTTTATTTTGACTTTTTTATAAACATTAAAAAATATAATTAATTTTATATAAAGTTAAAATTATAAATATTATATAAAATATATTTTATAAGTAATTTAAAAATTTATATAATAAAATAAATAATACTTCTAATTCAATTTATAAAAGAAAATTGAATATTCAAATTTATTAAATAATCAATTTATTTAATTTATTATATTAATGATTCTACGAATTTATGTAGATTTTTTCTTATAAATATGACCAACAAAATTAGTGATTCATTTTTTCTTATAAATATGACCAACAAAATTAGTGATTCATTTGTATCCTCAAAAAACTCATAATATAATATATATTAAAAAAGATAACATATAATAAAAACTAAAGAATAAATTGTTTTAAAAAATTATAGTATTTTTAAATGATCAAAATATAATATATTTAAGACGGACAGAACATTTTGGGGGAAAGTAAACTTACAAATATTAAAAATGTTGGATTTTTTAAAAATTAAAATAAATCAAATATATACATTTTAAAATAATAATTTTTTGCTTGACCAAACAATTTTTTTTCATTAAAATACACAAGTTTGGTCAAAATAAATAAATACATATTTGGTCAAAATAAAATACACATCCATTCCCATTTCTTCATTAAAATACACATTTGGTCAAAATAAAAAATAAACATAAGTAAAGTAAAAAAAAATTCAGTATTTTTTCAGTGTATCCACTATTGTTTGTTTTTCTCCCTCCAAAATCGTGTGGATCTCTGCAAAAATTCTCCTCAACTCATCCATTCCCATTTCTTTCTGCACCCCTAATTTCTCTTCATATCATCATCGTCGTCGTCGTCGCTGCTTCATTTTTTACCGATCTAAATTCAGATTTGATCTTAAATTTGTCGATTAAAAAAATCTAGGGTTCCGCTGAATCCACAGCTGTAATAAGCATTTATTCCATTCCGACATAGAATCTAATCTGCACGCGGTTTCTGTGCAAACGCATTGAAAAACCTAATCTGCAATTTGATATTTGTTTGATTTGATTCGTTCATCAGAGATACATTTGGTTTTTGATGATAATGGAGGTTGTTAGCGATGTGGCATCATTGGAGGTTGAATTGTTGCAGATACCAGAGGTGTCTACTATGGGACTCAAGTCTAATTTCACCTTCGTTGAAACACTCTATCACCAGTGGCTTTCCCTTCCTGAAACCAATCGCTTGGTATGTGATTCGTTTCTCTATTCTGAAATCATCTCATTTCGCTATTGCTCGTTCATTTTCATATTGGTGATTCTAATTGCTTATGTATTCATTCAAAGAAACAGTTAATTGGATAATAATGAATTGATAATTAATAATCATTACCCTTAAGTTAATAGCAATAGTAAAATCCACAAGATTTGTGTGAGATGTTCATTATTGTTTATGTTATTATGTCATCATCATTGGATTCCGTGCATCTAACTCATGACAAGTTAGAATGCAATTAATTCCCTAGATATCCTCTATTCTCTAGGCTCACCACAACCTATTCTTGTTCTTGAAGGACTCTACTATCTCCGTCAAAATCACTGATCGTTTAAGGTTTTTGTATACTGATTAATTGCAATAATATTGTTCTAAGATGTTACACTTTTACTAAAGTTGGAAATAGTGTAAGGAGTAATAATTAAAGTACATAATTGGAAAAGTAGCAATCATTTCTATATTGATTTTTATATTGAAAAGTGAGAATAACAATCATTTTGAAATAAATTTTATTTGCGACAATCATTTTGAAACGGATGGAGTATTAGATTCCTGTTGCCTACTCTCGCAAGCCCTATGAATGATGTATTGAATATTCTTTCAAACCCTATGAATGATCTATTGATGATACTTAAAGCGGGTGAATGAGATATTGGTTATCAAGTAGATGCTTTTTTATTTTTTATTGATGAGTTTCCTTATACCGTTAATATTTTCTTTTGTTGAGCTCTCTAGAGATATGATGCGTGCATTTTTTATTTTGTCTCTAATTGACTCTTTTGTGTAGGCAACATCATTGCTAAATGATGTAAAGTCTGGAGTTCCCTTAAATGTTCCGGGTAATTGCTCAAGTCCAAATGCTTCTGGCAATTCTTTGCCTTCTATGTTTCCCGCTGGCAGTGCACCACCTCTTTCACCGAGAAGTTCATCTGGCTCCCCTCGCATAGTGAAACATAGAGTTGGCCTTTCTAATCTGGGTTCTTCTTTTAAAGTTGTTAGCGAGCCTGTTAAAGAAGTTATACCTCAGGTGAGGCTCATCAGATACATTTGCTTGATGTTTTACATGATAGTAAAGAATAACTCACTATAACTATATGTAAAAGGAGGATAAGAATATGATATGCTTACTAAATAGGACACATCCATTACTCATAAAAAATGTATGAATTCACAACAAAATTTCATATTAATCCCATAACATACTGCAATAGAGTTTTCTTTGAGTCTTTTCTCGGTGATAGTTTTATTGTGTTCCTTGTCGGCTAAGATTGTGTGCATTCTTTCTTCTTTTTCTGGTTCTCTGCCTCTCTAATTCTGTTTACATTATATGTTCATGCTTGTAACAAGTAGTTTTGTGCTTGCAGTTCTACTTTCAAAATGGGCGGCCTCCGCCCAATGAGCTGAAAGAACAATGCTTGCTTAGAGTTGACCATTTATTCTCCGATCACGGGCTGCAGATACATGGTGAGATATTGCTCATAAATGGGTTATCTAGCCTGAAAGGCCAGTTGACAACTTGGGAAAAAAGTTTCCAATTAGCAGCACACTCTAGTTGTTTAAGCAATCGTTGCCCTTCTGATTTTGACTAAAATTAACTTATTTTTAATGTTTCCAAGAGACAAAATGATTATATGTCTAATGTTCTCTCTGTAGCATACAAAAGAGTTTATAATAGCTCAGTTCTGATTTTTTCGTTTTTCTATGGTATGCCAGAATTCAAGTCGGTTACCAAGGAAATATGCAAGCTACCATCTTTTCTTTCCACATCTCTTTACAGAAAGATCGAAAATGGAGCTGGCATTGTGACAAGGTTTGTTTGTACTTTAAATTTTTCTAACAAACTTGCATATTTCTCTGTTCCATGAACATGAATGGTAGTTCTCGGATTTAGCTGTTTGAATGGTTAATATGTTGATGTCTCCATCTCCAGTGTTGTCATCTGAGGGTTGCAGAAAATAGCGGTTTTTTCAAATTCCGCTACACATCAGTGCCTTGGCAGTCACTATTTGACAAAATGTTGTACTAAATAGCTTATTGTGGAACAAAGGCGATTTGTTCAAATTCCACGTTGTTATAATCCGCTATGTAATAACACTGGTTATCTCTAGATGCTGACAGCCTGTAATGCCATAACAATTGTTGTGTGTTAAGACTATTACTAAATAGTACTACTGATTATTCAGTAAGGAAAAGTGCTTTTAGGACTATATTACGCTGTTATCCCTTATTTAGAAATTGCTTGAAAATACACATATTCATGTTGAAGTTATATGGGCGTGTGACTCTGGAATACTTCACATCTTAAATTTAATATTGAATCTTTAGCGGCAAAACATTTAAGAATTCATAATTTTGTAAATATTGAATTCGGCACTCTGGAAAAGATCCTCATTTGACATCTTGGAAGTTTAGTAAAGGAAACTATATCATTTAATAATGAAAAGGGCATTAAAGAGAAAAGGAAACCGTTACTACCTCCGTCCTGCAAAATTTTCCCGTTCCATTTTTGTAAACACAACTTGTTTAACTCTTCCTTTCCCATACTACAATAATTACAGTTTAATGATTTGTTTGCTGTAGTTATTATTTCTTATTATGTATGCTTTATTCTTTGATGTAATATTCCTGCAGGGAAGCATTCATTGATTATTGGATCAATGGCAACATGCTGACAATGGATATAGCGACCCAAATATACACAATTTTGAAGCAACCACAGTTCAATTACCTTACTCAGGTTTGTTGCTTATATTTCTTTTTCCTTTTCTGCTTTTAATTTCATATATTTCTCCTCCCTTGAACATTACACCCTGTCATGAGTTATGACCTAATGAAATGTATCAAACATGTCATTTGTTCAATTCCCACTTGATACTAAATGACTTACTTTTTTAGGGTCAAATTTATTAATTTTTTTGGCTTTAATATTATAATCCCATCAGTCCTTTTTGAGAACTATATTATACTTCATATCAGGATGATTTTAAACCTATACTACGTGAGCTTTTGGCAACTCATCCTGGGCTGGAGTTCCTGCAGAGCACACCTGAGTTTCAAGAGAGATATGGTTTGTCTTCCATCTTGCTTATAACTGTGCCTTTATGAGTTAGACATTCCCTGCCCTATATGAGTTCTTTGCTATGCTTGGTTCACCGGCTTATCTCTTTTCTTAACTTGACCTTACTAATGTTTTTTGACTTCATATCGGTTCGAATTTCCGCCTTCATTGCAGTCTGCCCCTAGTCGCCTAATTGTGGCATTTGGCTTGCCTTCATTGCAGCCTCGAATACCTTCATTGTGTTGGGTTTGAAGGGGTAGATTTAGTCTCACATTGCTTATAGATATGCCTTGTGATGGGATACTGAGTTCTTCTTATATGTGTGATGACCCAATCATTGAGGTCAAATGGTCAATCCACATCAGAACAGCTTCTAGAAGCTGTAAGAATAATATTCAGTTAGAGTATTCCCTGATTTTAAGGGATTTTCTGTTATAAAAGAAAGGGGAGGCAAATGATTAGGCACTCATAAAGTTTGTTAGAATACAGTTGAGAGAATTTTCTCTGGTCTAGGAGCCTAGCTCTGGTTTAGGAGTTCATAGAACTCTGGTTTACTTTTTCTTGTGCCATTTTCACCATTGTAGAGCCTTGAGCTCACCAATTTCCAGTCAATAATATACAGTTTCTTTTATTGATTTTCTTGCTTCTATCAGCTTGTGTTGTGTTGTTTATAAAGCTTGGGCAACCCTCCCCTACAAGTCAGTTTTGTAGGGTTGTGTTAAGCTAAACCACATTCCTTGAGATGGTATCAAAGCCTATCCTAGATCACTTGTTGGGCTCTTCCCACATCGTCCACGCTCCGGCTTCATTGAGGCCCGGGCGAACACCTTCATTGTGTGTTATGTTTATAGGTCGGAGCAATCCTCACCTTACAAGCCGGTTTTGTAGGGACGAGTTAGGCTCAACCCAAATTTTGAGAGTATTATTTGTGTATGGTTTTTTTATACAATTTTGTCGACAACAATATTATCCAACCCGTTTTCTGTTAACACCATTTGTTAATCATCTTTACGCTTTTCACACTCAATACCAGTCTTACCTCTTTGTCAGTGGTGGCATGCTCTCATGTATTTGCTTTTCCAATGACCCAGCTGAAACCGTGATATATAGAATATATTACTTCATCAATAGATCAGGAAATGGTCGTCTTACCCTGAGGGAGCTGAAGCGCGGAAATATAATTGATGCAATGCAGCATGCCGATGAAGAAGAAGACATCAACAAAGTTTTGAGGTAGATATACCGTTTGAAAATGTCATTACCATGTACTTCAATAAATGAGCTTTGTTTCTTTTTTTAAATGAATTAAATATACTTACATGGGAATGCAGTAATAGTTTTTGCATAATTTTATCTGCAGATACTTCTCTTATGAACACTTTTATGTTATATACTGCAAGTTTTGGGAGCTGGATACAGATCATGATTTCTTGATAGACAAAGAGAATCTTATCAGATATGGCAACCATGCACTTACCTATCGGATTGTCGATAGAATATTTTCTCAGGTTGGTGCAGATCACAATATTATATGTTGCTTTTGTCTTACGATGTGATCACAACTGTCTTCAGCTAGATACAATCCAAACCCTTGACCCTGCACCTCCTTAGACATATATGTTCTGTCCACTTTTTTATATAATTTATTAGATCATTTGTTGATGACTATATTTGGATCTATTATCAGGTTCCAAGAAAGTTTACTAGTAAAGTTGAGGGAAAGATGGGATATGAAGATTTTGTTTATTTCATACTATCAGAAGAGGACAAAACATCTGAGCCAAGTCTTGAGTATTGGTATTTTGTTTACCATTCATTTTTCTGATTCATTTGTCAGTTTGTTCCCTCCGTTAAGATGCCACCGGATTAGTTTCTATGAATTTGCTTATACTTGAATGGTGCATTATTTTAGGCTTGTATGTAACATATTTTAATTGTTTTGGATTATTTTATTCTATAACAGTTTTTGAAAGAAAATAAAGGAGCAATAACATTTTGTATGTTATTGCAGTTATTGAAGACAGTTTTCTTGAATTGTTTCCTTGTTTTCAACTACTTATAGTAGAAAAACCAAAAAGGGAAAAGAACTTTCATCATATTTGCATAGTAAAGCAATCTACCAAACATGTTTTGTTCTTTAAATAACTGTTTTGCATTAAAAACAGTTCCAAACTCTTGGAGAAACACGGTCCTCTGTGTCGAATCTCACGTCCCTTAGGGAAACATCAGAAAATTTACCCAGTTGATGCTTACTCGCTGTTGACTTTAACTCTGACTCGTCATGATTAGGTTTAAGTGTGTTGATTTGGATGGAAATGGAGTTCTAACAAGGAATGAACTGCAATTTTTCTACGAGGAGCAACTGCATCGAATGGAGTGCATGGCTCAAGAACCTGTTCTTTTTGAAGACATACTGTGTCAAATAATTGACATGGTTAAATGTGAGGTTTGTTTTTCAATCTTCCTTTTATCGATTATTTGGTCATGTTTCATTATGTCGTTAGGAATTCACATTAGGTGGAAAATGATGCAATTTTACTGGGCAGTTAAAGTTTTTTTCATGGAAGATGACATATTTCAATTTGCATTTTCGGTTCTTCACTTTTTTCCTGAATTTAAAATTAAAAATTTTCATTCTGCAGAATGAAAGCTATATCACTCCGCGTGACCTGAAAGGTGGTAAACTCTCTGGAAGCATTTTCAATATCCTATTCAATCTAAATAAGTTCATGGCCTTTGAAACTCGGGACCCATTTTTGATTCGCCAGGTACATGATTGTTCTATAAAAGTTTATATATTATCAAGTAATCATGGTTGATTAGTTTTGACCACTTTGGCGGTGTATGTCATGTGTGAACGAACAGGAACGTGAGAATCCTACGTTGACAGAGTGGGATCGCTTTGCTCACAGAGAATATATTAGGCTTTCAATGGAAGAAGATGTAGAGGATGTTTCTAATGGAAGTGCAGAAGTTTGGGATGAATCACTAGAAGCTCCCTTCTGACATCTTATATGTAAGTTGAAATATGTTGCTACAAAACCACTTTTACTTTGCATCACTGATAGAGCTCACTGATATAATTCAGTATATATAATACATAATGCAGTATATGAAAAAAACATCAATTCCCTAGATCGGATGAGTGGCCCTTGTGCAGAGATTGTAGAGCTGGGTTCTCCTCCATTGCACCTGTGAAATTGGAAAATTCCAAGGCTCGCCGTAATGGAATAATGTATTTTGGATGGGTGCAGGTAGTGACATTGAAGTTTTGTTGCTTATACCAATTTTCCGTGTAAATCAAGGACATTTTTGCTAAGTGATTAGCCTTGAGTCGAATTAAATTAAATAGACTTCATTGAGTATGCTTGCTATACAAGCAACAAGAAATTTAGATGGTTTTTTTTTTTTTTTTTTTTTTTTTTAAGTTTGTTTTAATGGCCTATGATCACTTTATTTGTAGATTACATTTCCAATTTTCCGGCCTTGTCCGCTATTCGACCGGCATATGAAGAATTTCTTTTTCATCTTTTAGCCTATTGGGCCAATAAAAGAATTTGATAGTGTATTGCTACCATTGGAGCATTTAACATGACATCTCAATATTTAGAGTAATTTTACCGGTATCATTTTTATAAAATACCAGAATTTTTAAAATATGTTTGGCCTTTAATTATAACTTACGGAATTTTCGGGAATTTTTTTTAAAGTAGCAATGTTATATAATTTAATTACCAAATAAAATAAGTTTTCAAAAAAATTACCAAAATGACAAACGAATTAGTTTAAATGTAGTTTCAAGGCATTCGTCAAATGGAATGACGAATTAGGCTATTTGGGAATTGGTCAATGTGTTGTCCCAAGCGAATGTTACTAATTTTTAGGATTTCTAATTTTTTTTGTTTATATATATATATATTAGTCTTTTTTTAAAATTTGAAAAATAAAATAAACCATTAAAGAATAAATTATTCTGCCATATTGATTTACAGTATAAAAAAATTTCCAGGTAAACAATTTACTCCACCCAAAAACAATTTATCACCTCAAGTAATATACTAACTTATTAGTTATTTTACGTAAAACAGGTAAAATATGTAATTTTTAATTTGATATATAAATATGAAACTATTAAGTTAAGGAGGTAACTTCTTTATCCCCTTCAAAAAGTTGAATATTGCGTTACAATACCTAAAACTACACTCGCAAGTTAATATAATGGTTATAATGTAGAAAATAATTAAGATGCTTTTATTAAACAATGTTTTCAATAAAATAAAATAAAATCATGTTTACGAGTATAAAAAGTTAGAAACGAAAAAAAATTGGAAACCCTAAAAATTAGCCACATTAGCCAATTCATGTGGCGACAACACATTGACCAATTTTCAAATGGCCTAATTCGCCATTCCATTTGGCTAATGCCTTGAAACAACATTTTAACTAATTCGCCAAACCATTTGCTTGCTGGATGAGTTTCAAAGTTTGTCATTTTGGTAATTTTTTTGAAAGCTTGTTTTATTTGGTAATTAAATTATATAACATTGCTACTTTAAAAAAAAATTCAATTTTCGGGGAAGACATTTGCTCTTTTATTAAAAATTGTGTAATTTCTGATATTTATTACAAAGTTTTGAATTTATTAAATTTATGGTATTTGCCACAATTTTGGAAATTGTAAAATTACCGGTATCTAGTAAGTGGAAATTGTTCATTTTTTTTTGCATTAATTTTTTTAGAATAATTGATTCAATAAAAAAAATTTCTCGATAAAATATATAGATATAATATTGTGCTATATATAAGAATACAAAATAAGTAAGGATGACTTCTTAACTTCATCTTTTCAATGTCTAATGTGTCTTGCATATGTTGATTCTTATGCTTTTGCGTCTTTAGTACAATACTGTCTCTAACGATCAGTGACGGGAGAATGGAGAATCAAGTTTCAATTTTGTCTGAACCTAATGATTGTTGTTGATAAAACCAACAATAATGATTTTATGTCTGCTCGTATATATAGGCAGAGTTAATGCAAGAGGGAAAAATGTGAAGTTAAGTCTTTTTGTAGAGACCGTGTCATAAAATAAATTGGAAAACAATTGAGAGTGTTGATGAACTCGAGTATTTAATTGCGTTTGAATCAAAGGCCATGACTCTTCTCTCCATCCAAGTAAAGTTGCAATAGCCCAAAAACCTCAATTTCCATTGGCACCCATATCAACAATCTTATCAATGTATGGATGTAAGAAATCGGGGAATTGAGACAAGTAAACATCTCTCTAAGATGTGGTGGACGATTGACTTCTAGCCGACATATGTGACAGTTGACTTCTAGTTAGATTTGTGCATGATCTCTTTGTAGCCGACATATGTGCCTCACCAGAAGGATCACGACGCACATCACTCTCTTTACCTTTTCTGCTCTTCTTAACTCCTCTCTTTAGGTTGTACTTCACCGGCGGTGGGTACATAGAAGTTGTGGATGAATGTTTTAGTTCCCGAACCTTTTTCTTCAACAAGCTCTAACTACAATATCCAAAGTACTGAAATATGTCTTCAACTCTTACACTCTACTTATAAATCCAATTGTGTACCACTTTCTTCATGTCTGACATCATGCTCTTCAATGTATAATTTCTTTCAAAAACATGAATTGGTTCTAAAAGAACATGATTGCCTTGTATTTGGAAACCAGCAAGTTGATACACACATGATAACCCATATGTTGTTCACTATCAACACAAACTTGTTTCAATTAAATCATACACTGAAGTAATCCAATCAAAATGTCATTTATTAGAATCAATCCAGAATCCATAATCAATCATTAATATACTTTTTTTCAAAACTTAAATCAAACTATTTTCAATGAAGCAACCACACACATTTTGGCTTGCACCAACAAATTTTACCATTCCTAGCTCTTTTCCAACATGTTGTATACACTATCTCGAAACAAAGCCGTGTAAGTTAGCATAAAATGATGTGTTATACCGATGCTTAATGTTGACAATACTTTTTTGAAACGAGACTCTGATTGAACCTAGATGCAACTTTAACACGGTGTTCACAACATTCTAACTTCGACATAAATCTCCCTGTCTTGTAATCAACATATTTTTTAGTATCCAATGAACAGACCCCACCTTAAAATCCATAAATAGAAATGTATTAAATTATGTTTAGTAATGTAATGACATTAAAATAACGTCTGTGTACTTGTTTGTTGTTGTGTTCCCTAAATGAGTGACTATGTTAGTCCACACAACAACAAACTTTTCTTTATAAGGTGTCAATCATGTTTCACTCACTTACTTAACAAATAAAAAAATATCAGCACAAACAGTCTCAAAGCGCTTCAAGTATTCGACAAACCCAGTTTCTCTATTAGCATACATGATGTTGTTCCATAGATCCATGACATGTTCATGTCTTTCTGATGTAACATACTCCTTAAATTTCATGCTAACGTTTTTTGTAATATAGAACGAACATAACAAATGTGTTGAATTTGGAAACACAACCTCAATTGCATTCATCAACGTGAGTTCTCGATCCGTCACAACAATATTCAATAGTAATTTCTCAGAAGAGAACAACTCTTTGAGCTTCTCCAGTACCCATGTGAATTTCTCCTCCCTTTCATTTTCTAAATAGACAAACCCTACTGAAAACGTCAACTTTGTTGATGTAACGCCAACAATCTCAAGCATTGGTAACCGATACCTGTATGTTCACGATTAAAATAATAAAAAAAAATGATAAATCAAAGTATGTCAAAATGATATCAAGATATGATAAAGATGAATATTACCTATTTGTCTTGTATGTACAATAAAAAATCAACACCAAGTGAAACATATTCAACAACTTCACCGGATCAGGATGTGTCCATAAGATATCACAATAACATTTGAGTCTTCTCTATTTCTTGTCCAGGACATATATTTTTCTCTATGAATAAGAGTCAACAACATTTGCATTCCCGTCAATGTACCTCTCTTGGGTGACACTTGTGAGGTTTTCTGGATCTTTATCTTTCAAGGCAGAAACTATGTATCGTGGAGGCATGTTGTACTTTGTCATGTCATTCACAAACTATCTCTCATGATCTTTTAGATGATCCAATATGTCACGACCATCTAAATCTCCAGATAGTTTATGATTGTGAAATCCACATCAAACCATCACCTTCCAATCAATACCACTCGATGCAAGTCTCAACCTAAAAGGACATCTCACTTTCATACTATAAATTCTCTCTGAAGATTTACTGCTTTCAAATGTATTTTTATTTTTATAATTTCTTCCTCTCTCACAACCCATAATCAATCTATCTTTCCTACCACGTTGACCATTTGCAGTATCAGAACGAACAACCACAATTATAAAGTATAACATCAATATCATATAAGGGCACAAATATATCTGTCGTTTATATCACATAAAAAGTATACTATTAATATCATATAAGGGCACAAATATATATGTCGTTTATATCACATAAAAAGTATACTATTAATATCATATAAGGGCCAAAAATATTAAATTTAAATTTGTTACACAGAAAATATACTTTGTCTATGGTGAAAAACTGCGTACAATCGCTACATGAATTCGTAGATGACCTTGTCGGCTCCAGACCGAATAAAGAAAGCATTTTTTCTAATTACTGGTCTGTTACCAATAATTTCAAATACAGGTCAAATTTTTGGTATACTGGAAATTTCAAATACAGGTCAAATTTCCGGTATACCGGAAATTTTCAAATTTCCAGAAGTTTTTGTTGGCTATCGGAAATTTCAATAATTTTCGATATTCTAACGAAATGTTTATTTAAATTACCGAAAATTTTGACGATATCTAGTATAAGATACCAAATTTTTCCAAATTTCCAGGATATTTACCAGAATTTTTCAAATTTCTGGTATATACACGTACACTTTGACATATGCGCAAAAAAACGTACAGAAAATTTCAAACTAACTACCGGAAATTTTGATTTTTGAGGTTGAAAAAAGTGATTTTTTTTGAAAAATAGTACAATTTTTAGGTAAATAAGATTAAGTTTTCTACTTATGGACTGGATTGGTTTTTGATAGGATTATGCCTAGTCCCAGAAACATTCTTTTAAGATTTAAACTAAATAATTTCAAACTATATTTATAAAAAAAATTAATTAAATAAATAAATGTATTAATTGAAATAATATTAATAAATTAATTATCTAGTCAATATTGCCAACTAATTAAAAATATACATTTTTCTAATCGTCGCTGTCACGTCCTCAAAATTGGAGAGAAACCATCTAAATCTCAAGTAATGTAAAGTTCAGAGACTAAAAAGCTGTTTATTTAAATGGGAGGACTAAAAATTAAAAATCATTAAAGTAGGGGAATCAAAAATGCATTTAAGCCTATAAGTTATATTGCACAATTCTCACTATACATATATATTTTTATCATAATTATAGTTTTTGAAATTTTGATAATCAGACACCAGATGTCGAGTACGATGTCACGACACTGGGGTTAAGATAGTAACAAAACAATAAAAATTATGCAGTTAATTTAAATGACTGGAAGTAAATAACATAGTTAATTGTTAACCTAGTTCGGTACAACATCACCTACATCTGAGGGCGTCCAAGTCAGGAAGAAAATCCACTATAATAATATTAGTTTGAAGCCCAAGTAAATAACCTCTGGTTTACAATCTTCTTACCTAATCACTACCTGTGCTATTTCCATCTAAGACACTCCTAGATATGATACCCCTCTCACTTCTCTTCACTCATATAACAATGATAAAATTTATAGCAATGAACAATATAAGACACACTTTCAATGACACATAATTCAATCTTGCTTAAAAGCTTATGAGTGATTCACAATTAAAACTCGATAAACTCAGTCCTCTTCAAGCATCTAAGTGATGCATGAATGACTCATAAATAAACACAATCTAACTCAGATATCGAGAATGATATAAGAGTGGACCACAAATAACAAAGAACAACTAAACCCTAATTCCAATAAACTCAATCGTATTTCTTTCTTGTGTTGATTAGGTTTAGCACCATTCTCTTTAAATATCCTTTGGTAAGCATGGGGCTTAGGGCGCAACAAATCCAAAACAGCAGCTGCAAATATTCTGCATAGAAATAGGAACAAAATTGAATGTTTCATAAAAAGTCTCCAAGTGTAAAATGCACTTCTGGAACAAAAAAGATGTTTCTAAAATAACCCTCCTTGAACTACGACAGAATGAGAAGTAAAAACATAGAGAATCTCACAAATTAAGAACATATCTTCCAAAAAGAAAAACAGAACCTGCACTGATATCTAACCAACATATCGCGACATCATGCTTACCATCTCTGCAGTGATATCTGATCAACATGTCAAGACATCTTGCTCAACATCTTGCTGTGAAACACGTTTTTAACAAAATTGCCGCCAATCCCAAAAACACAGAACTAACCGTTTTTATTAATAGTAAAAACTTATGTCTAAATCTAGTTTATGGAAATTGACTTCTATATTCAAGTTGAGATTTCTTTACCTTTAAATTTTGTTATATAACATGTACTTTTTTACCTTTTAAATATTTATTGCTGTGTTTTATTCAAATTTAAGTGGTATAACTTAATGATTTTTTTTGATGGAAAAATGCTTAATTTATATTATTGATAAGAAATTGTTGAATACATGTTGGAATATTAATAAAAACTTGAAAGCTAGTCAGAGATGGAGTTATCATGGTTAAAACATGAACAACTTCATTAGTTTGTCTCCTAATGAGGTTAACATGAAAATTTATAAAATACTAGTAGGCTAGTAAGCTTTTGCGTTCCTTGATAATTTGGTCAAACTTTGTCAAATTTAGTTGTTGGCTATTCACATTATCTGTTACGCTTTTTAAGTCTACCTCAAAAATCACACCATCTAAATCGAGCTCATGCACCCATTTGATAGCTGCTAGAAGGCCTAAAGCCTTCCTCGTATCCACCTGGGTAATAGGTGACACCTATTCCATTCGAGCTACCACAAATCGCCAATCTTCATCTTCTACACAATTACCTATCCCCACCTTATTAAAATTCATAGAGAAAAACACACCCATATTGCATTTGAGATAACCTGCTGAAAGTTTTATATACATTGCATTTAAGACGACCTATTGAAGGTTTTCTCTAAGAATTGATAATAAGAGTTTCATTTTTGTTAGGATTTCTCGATTGAAGTTTTTATCCATTTCTCCATCCCAAAAGCAAGTAAGAGGCACAATCACAAATTGTTTCTACTGAATATTTTTTGCGGTCTCAAATATAATTATTTATACCCTTACAAATACTCTAAAAAATGATTGAAAATAGATCATGTTGGTCTTGATTTATATTCTGTAAAAGAGAGAAAATTGTAGATGTGAAAGGGATGTTATTACTCACCATATGTTGTATAATATGCCATAAATCCATTAGCTCCCGACATTCAATACTTTTTAGACAGGAGAAGACAAAATGCTTATCATCTTTTAAGCCATTTCTACAAACACCACAATAGTCCTAACATTAAACTCCTATATCTATCAATCACTTTCTTGTAGGCACACAATCCCTACATAAGCGCCAAATAAATTTTTACCCTCAGAGGGATTTTTAGTTTTCATATGAGTTGCCAATTCTCACGGGTCTTAAGATTCTATCAATAGCCTCTTCTATACAATAACGATAGGCACTATGAATTGAACACATGCCATTCTTTTCAAATTTCCACACTATTTTATCAACCTGAACAAATTCAAAGGGATTTTAAGAACTTTTTCTGCTTCTTTTACTCCATTAAGTGTATGGATCAAATTGGTATTCCACTATTTCTCATAAGAAACCATCAAATCAGAGAGCTTCAATTTATCTGCTAACAAAATATTTAGCCAAGGATTACAAATCATACAACCAATTGAATTCTAAATTCTAATATAATCTCCCAATCCAACACTCCACATATAACCTCCTTGCACAACAAACTTAGAGCTTAAAATACTGCACCAATCATAATTGAGGTTATATCCAATAGATGACTCAAGGAAATCACAACTAGGAAAATATATTTCTTTGAATAACCGAGTGATCAAATTACCTGGACTTGTCATAAACTCCTAAGTTGTTTACCATACATAGCATAGTTAAAGGCGCTTGAATTTTTTAACCTCATATCTCCATCATTCTTATGCGTAGACAAATGATCCCAAGACAACCAATGAATACATGTAGCCTGACCACTGTTATACCCCCTACCCCACCAAAAGGATTTCATCATTTTCTCAATGTCACCACTTAAGGACAACAACGGTAAGAATATGCTCATGACATAAGAAGGAATAGATTGAAGAACAATTTTAATAAACGTCTTCTTTCTCGCTTGAGAAAAACATTTATTATTCCATGAATTCATCTTTTTCCATATTCATTTCTTTATAAATTGGAAAAAGGCTTTTCCACTTCTTCTAATCATGGATGGAAGACCAATATACTTGTCTATTTTCAAAACTTGTTGAACCCCTAATATATTAGCTATCTCACTATTTCCATTACTAGTGACGTTTCTGCTACAAAATATTTCGAATTTTTTGTAAATTAATGGCTTGTCCCAAGGCTTCTACATAAGTGGCAAGAATATTTTTCAACACATTTGCTTAATTCACATTAGCTCAAAAGAAAAGAAAACAATCATTAACAAACAAAAGATGAGATATAATTGGATCATTCTTCAAATTTGGATGCAATGTATATCCCATCTAGCTTTAACTTGTTTAATGAGAGCAGTGAGACCTTCAAAAGATAAAACAAAAAGATATGAAGACAAGGGGTCACCATGCCTTAAACCATGTCCCAAAACAATGGGTCATACCATAATACTATTCACAATCATAGAGTAATCCACAATTTCCTCTTAAAAATAATCCATTATATCCATTTTTGATTAAACCCCGTCGTCATGAGAACACCCCTGAGATAATCCTATTCAATTAGCTCATACGATTTGCTATTATCAAGTTTAAGAGTCACCTTACTAACTTTACCTCTTGTTTTAGACTTCATATGATGAACCACTTCAATAGAATCCATTTCATTGTAAAAAATAGATCCTAATGGTACAAATCCAGTTGGTTTTCAGATATACACGTATCCATGACTTTTTAAAGTAGAATAGAAAGGACTTTAGCTGTCACTTTATACAACACATCACAAAGGGAAATAGGTCTTCAGTCATTCATGGAATTCCTAACTTCTCCTTTTGTAATTAAAACAATGGTAGTTATATTAAGGCTAGTTAGGAAAACACCAGAATCGAACACAAAACAACAAGCACTAAAAATTTCAGAACCACAAGTCTCCTAGAAATGCTGATAAAATTCGTGATTGAATCCATATGGACTCGAACATTTGTCTTCCTTCATAGAAAAAATGGACTGCTTAAACTCCTCAATAGTAAACATGGATATCAACATATAATTATCTTCTTTAGTGATGGTAGAATTCAAAGGATGAAGAACATGCTCTATCAAACTCGGAATTTTCTGAAAAATATATGAAAATAATTTTTGAAAAGTATTTTAGGTGGGTTGTTTTGTCGTATCCGCATGAATCATTAAGATATCTAGATGCTTTCCGCTCAACAGTTTAGAGTTCTTAAAAAAGGGGGTTTTCACAAAGTTCTTGTTTTGTAACATAAGTTTGGTAGCAAAGATGCAAAATAGAGAAAAATGTTTAATTCTTAAAAAAAGCATGTCAAGATTAGATTTTGTTAACCCTTTTCATACATATCCGATTAATCAAGCATGTGAACGTAGTTTCGATCAATACAATCGCGTATCCTCGCGAATCCGTTTATCTCTAAAGTGGCTTCGTGGGTATTATTGTCTTTAATCACTAGATGATTTCTCGAAATAGCAATGGCAAGAATATATATAAAGATCGATACAAAGAAAATATTAACTTCCAAATCTATGTCTACAATTTGTTTATTAATAGATGAAGAAATTAGATCAAGACTTGGAAAATCTATGTCTAGAGTGATTTAATTCATAAATACAACATTAAAAGAAAATATCTTCATCATCTATTGATCATCAACCTTGTTCACATACAAAAGATCAAAAGAAATACATAATAGTAAGGTTAACTATCTCTAATCTTGACACAAAAGTGTTTAGCTACCCATCACCATGGTAGGTTGACCAACAAGTAAAAAAGAAAGCTTTGCTAGCATCAAAGTCGAAGAATCGAAGATTGATGCTCCAAAGATTTGATTCTTACTTCTTCTTGAGTTTCTAAGTTTTTTTGACCTAAAAACCCTTTATAATCTCCAAAATGATGAAAAGTGTAAAGTTGTTGTAAAATATCTTCCAATGTGACTACTTATATAAAGTGCAAAAAGTAGCAGTAAATGGCATCGTGCTAAGCGCCATCAGGAGCACACTAAGCACGGTCAGCAACACAGAGGCAGAAACCCAGAAAGCGTGCTAAGCGCAGTTGGAGGCCGCTTAATGCGGTTGAAGCTTAGCTACTGCCTCAACAATGAAAATGTGCTAGGACCATGCTGAAAAGCACGTTAAGCATGGTTTACCAACACGATCGCCTAAAAATTATCTTTTAGGCCTTCTTTCCTTCACCATAGGTTCCTATCATCATATATCATAAAAAAGACTTGTCAAAAAGCATCAAAATGATCATAATTCACAATATTTACAATAAAATTGGAAACTTGCATATTTACACTAAAACTAATAAGTTTACTACTAAATTATCTAGGAAACCATTGGAAAGGGCCACAAAATAACATCAAATGTATGCATAAATTGACCCTTAACAATTCTTCCCAACTTATTATTTTGTTTGTCCTCAAACAAAAGTGTCTCAAACAAAGAATCCAAAAACTCGCACAAGAAATTAGAATCAGTAAAATAGAAAAACAACAATTTCATGGTTCAAAAAGTACAAGTACAAACAAGATATCTTACTGTTGTTTTCGGATTTGAAAATTTGAGTTTGGCACAAGGAAATTATCGGGACGAGTCGCGTACTAGGTCGCTTTCTTTAAGACGTTTCGCCGTACTGCCAAATTATGCAAAGCAGTCGAATTTATGACGACGCCTCCAGGATAAAATAGCCCGTTCAAACAACTTACGATTATCAGTTGCACACTGATAAATCGCTCTAGAAATACACCTGTCTGAGTATCTGGTGAAAATAACCAGTCAAGAAAAGAAAGTTTTTGAGATGAAGAGAAATAAGGAAGAGAAGAGGGAAATCAAAATTCATGTGAATTTGTGAAATCCGATGTGCTCACTACTGAATTTCTACCCTGTATTTATAGGCAGCTAATAAGGCTTAATTTCCATTCCCTTCAATGTGGGACTAAAATGAATCTTAATTTTCATTCCCTTCAATGTAGACTAAAATGAATCTTAATTTCCATTCCCTTCAATGTGGGACTAAAATGAATCTTAATTTCCATTCCCTTCAATGTGGGACTAAAATGAATCTTTTCAAATTCACTTCTATATTAGTTCTTACTTGTGTTCATTTATTGCTCATTAATTGTCAACAGATGTTTCCAATTCCCACTCTAATTAATTAAAGTTCCAACATTCCCCCACTTGAATTTAAAAGAGATTTTAGAAGTACGTCAGACGTTTCTAAGGTTGAGCATAAGCAAAGGTGTCTACGACTTGAACCTTAGCGTAGCGAGTATGATTCTGATTCAACAAGAGTGACACCATTGTCTTGAACTCTATCTCGGACATCAGACCCGCACACAACCTTTCCGTAAGGTGTATTCTTGTAGCCCGTGCTTTAGTGGCCCTGCACGTGTATCCCGGTTTAGTGAATGCTCTAGGAATTCTGCCTCGAAATTCCATAGGAACCGGCCTCAGTTCCACAGTCACATAGGTGAATCTATCAAGAGTACTCCTGTAGCCTAGGTACTCCCTCATACAGAGTATAAATCTCATTAAGAGTTTCTATTATCTCATCCTCTCATTACTTCAGCATTCATGCTTTACTTGCATGATCATTTTCATATTACTCACAACTTGTTATTACCCATTGAACCTAATTCTTGGGATCTCCAGTCATTTAGGTCGGGTTACCATCATGAGTAACCATTTGCTTTATAGGCATTAGTCCCATCTTTTTCTAAGTATTATGGACTTTCTCTCTAGCTAATCCTTTCGTCAAAGGATCTGCTAAGTTCTCATCAGTGCGTGCATGATCCACTCTCACAGCTCCTTTAGAGATACAGTCTCTAACAGTGCTATGTTTTCTTCTAATTTGACATCTTTTACCATTATAATAACGGTTCTCAACTTTTGCAATAGCCGCGGTACTATCGCAGTGGATCAACACAGCTGGTATAAGTTTTTCCCATAAAGGAATCTCAGCTAGCAAGCATCTTAACCAACTTGCTTCTTCACTAGCTGTATCTAATGCTATCATCTTAGACTCCATTGTGGACTGTGCCAGAATGGTCTGTTTCTTTGATTTCCAAGATACAGCTCCTCCGGCTATACTAAATATATAACCACTAGTAGCTTTGGAATCATCCGATAAGGTGTTCCAATCTGCATCACTATACCCTTCTAGTACAGCAGGAAATTTCTGATAGTGTAGGCCGAGGTCCATAGTCCTTTTAAGGTACCTATTACCCGCTCAATAGCTTGCCAATGTTCGTTACTCGGCCTACTTGTAAATCTGCACAACAATCCTACGACATATGCAATGTCAGGTCTAGTACAATCAGTGACATACCTAAGACTGCCAATGATGCTCGCGTATTCTGCTTGTTTGACACTTTCTCCAGTGTTCTTAAACAGTTTCACACTTGGATCATACGGAGTGCATGCAGGTTTACAATCAAAGTATTTATATTTCTTTAAGATCTTCTCCACATAGTGAGATTGATCCAAAGAAATTCCTTGGTCGGATCTCATGATCTTGATACCCAGGATCACGCTTGCTTCTCCAAGGTCTTTCATATCAAAGTTATTGCATAACAATGATTTCATATCATTAATGGCCTGAATGTTTGATCCAAATATAAGTAGATCGTCTACATATAGACATATGATAGTACAAATGCGATTCTCAGATTTGCAATAAACGCACTTGTCACTTTCATTCACTTTGTACCCATTAATTATCATTAAGTTATCAAACTTTTCATGCCATTGTTTAGGGGCTTGTTTTAGTCCATACAGAGACTTATCTAACTTACAGACCTTGCTTTCTTGTCCTTGGATTACAAGCCCTTCTGGTTGTTCCATATAGATTTCTTCTTCTAAGTCACCGTTTAAAAACGCTGTTTTAACATCCATTTGGTGTACTATTAAGTTATAAATGGCTGCTATTGAAATGAGTACCCTAATGGATGTAATTCTAGTGACCGGAGAAAAAGTGTCGAAGAAATCTATGTTTTCTCTTTGTCTAAAACCCTTGGCTACAAGGCGAGCCTTATATTTCTCAATCGTTCCATCAGGTTTTAGTTTCTTTTTCAAAACCCATTTACAACCAATTGGTTTGCAACCCAGGGGTAAGTCTACTAAGTGCCAGGTCTTGTTAGATTCTAGAGAATCTATCTCATCATTAATGGCTTCTTGCCATAAGTCTGCATCCATAGATGACAGTGCTTCTTCAAGATTTATTGGATCTTGTTCTACATTATAGGCCGCATAATCGGGCCGATAGTCTTTAGCAACTCTTGCTCTTTTACTTCTTCGAAGTTCTGTTTCTACATTGTCGCTGCTTTCAGTGTTTTTTATCACAGGAATGTGACTCGATTGTGTGCCCCCACTATTTCTCAATTTGAAAGGAAATTTGTCTTCAAAGAATTCAACATCGTTTAATTCTATAATTACTCTGGCATTTAGGTCATAAAACCTGTATGCCTTACTGTTTGCTGCATACCCAATGAATACGCATTCATAGGCTCTACTAGCGAGTTTAACTCGTTTCGGATCCGGAATTCTGACATAAGCCAGACAGCCTCAAGTTCTTAAATAAGACAAATTTGGTTGTCTTTTCTTTAATATCTCATAAGGTGAGATCTTACTTTTTGACTTGGGAACTTTATTCAGGACATAGCAAACAATCAATAAAATTTCCCCCCACCAGTGAGGTGCAGCACCAGAATTCAACATGATTGCAACTACAACTTCAGTAAGAGTCCTATTCTTTCTTTCTGCTTTACCATTCATTTCAGGAGAGTATGGAGCAGTCGTTTCATGTATAATACAATGTTCAGCATAAAAATCATTAAACAAGCTAGAGTCATATTCGGTTCCCCTATCACTGCGAAGTCTCTTAATCTTCTTGTTAAATTGATTCTCAATTTCAGTTACATACACCTTAAACATGTCAAGTGCTTCACTTTTATTCTTCATTAGATATACATAAGTATAATCAGAGCAATCGTCAATAAAAGTGATAAAATAACGTTTATTATTTCTAGTTAAACTTCCATCTAATTCACATATATCAGAGTGTATAAGATCTAGGGGGTCAGATTCTTTTATAATTGACTTATGTGATGTTTTTGTTATTTTAGCTTGACTGCAAAATTCACATTTATTGGAATCATTAACATTTAGTTTAGGGATTAGGCCTATGTTGCTTGCATTAGAAATGATTCGTTTATTAACGTGACAAAGTCTATCATGCCAAATATTAAAGTCACACACAGAGTAAACAGAAGGAGAAATTTTATTCAAATCAACATTCAACTTAAACATGTCATCAGTGGCGTACCCTTTTCCAACAAAAATACCACTCTTAGTGATGGTGTACAAATCTGCCCCTAAAGTTTGACTAAACCCAGCCTTATTCAAAAGAAAACCAGAAACAAGATTCTTCCTAATTTCAGGAACATGCATGACGTCCTTCAAGATCAAAGTCTTTCCTGAAGTGAACTTCAGCTCAACATCTCCAATTCCAGCAACATTAGTGGTGTGAGCATCTCCCAACAACACTTTCTTATCTTCAGTATTCATGTATGTCTTGAACATAACACGATCATAGCAGACATGACGAGTGGCGCCAGTGTCTATCCACCAACCATCACTTCCACCAACCATGTTGATTTCAGTGATCATGGCAATGAGTTGCTCATCAGTCAGGTTGACCTGAGCATTTGAGCCAGCTGCAGGTTTAGGCCTGCTCCGACATTTCTTTGCCATATGACCCGGTTTCCCACAGTTGTAGCAAGAAAAAACCAGAGCATCATTTCTTTGAGGTGGTGGCTGTTGCTTAGCAAATGGAGCCGATGGGGCCCTAGAGGGATTCTCATTCTTAGTTCGGTTCATAGCATTGCGGTTCTGATTCTTTAAAGGTTTGCCCGTAGGCTTCAGAACCGCACCAAATTTCTTTTTGTTGTTAGACACAACTAAGACTTCTTCTTTCTGATCTTGTTTCCGAGCCTCCTCTTTAATTCGGAGGCGAGTTATCAGACTCTCGATTGAAAATTCTTTTGTTTTGTGACGAAGCACATTTTTGAAATCTTTCCAACCAGGGGGCAGTTTGTCAATAATTACAGCAATTTAAAATTGTTCATTGAGGGGCATACCTTCTGTAATGATCTCATGAGCAATCTTCTGAATTTCGTGGCTTTGAGCTTCCACCGACTTCTCATCCACCATCTTGTAGTTCAAGTAGCGGCTGGCAACAAATTTCTTCGCACCTGCTTCTTCAGTATCGTATTTTCTTTGCAGAGCCTCCCAAACCTGTTTAGCAGTCCTGTAGCTACTGTAGTAGTCGTACAGATCATCAACAAGGCTGTTCAGAATGTGATTTTTGCACAGATAATCATTCTCGTGCCATAAGGCGATTTCTTTTCGGAGTTGCAGATCATCTGCTGCAGCCTTAGCTTTTGCAGCATCTGAGTCAGACATTTTGGAAGTCCCGTCTGAATCTGCAAGTGAGTTACCATTAGGTAGTTCAGATGATGCAGAAGGGACAACTGGGATATCCTCAGTCAGAACGTGGGCAACCTTTCTCAGAGTTAAGAAAAACTTCATCTTAGCTTGCCAATGTTTGAAATTGGAACCCTCAAACCTGAAAGGTTTGTCAAAGACCGAAGCGGCTGCAGTAGTACCGATAATTTCCTCAGTTGCCATGGCAGTTATGAAAACGTCTTAAAATTGTTGTTTTCGGATTTGAAAATTTGAGTTTGGCACAAGGAAATTATCGGGACGAGTCGCGTACTAGGTCGCTTTCTTTAAGACGTTTCGTCGTACTGCCAAATTATGCAAAGCAGTCGAATTTACGACGACGCCTCCAGGATAAAACAGCCCGTTCAAACAACTTACGATTATCAGTTGCACACTGATAAATCGCTCTAGAAATACACCTGTCTGAGTATCTGGTGAAAATAACCAGTCAAGAAAATAAAGTTTTTGAGATGAAGAGAAATAAGGAAGAGAAGAGGGAAATCAAAATTCGTGTGAATTTGTGAAATCTGATGTGCTCACTACTGAATTTCTACCATGTATTTATAGGCAGCTAGTAAGGCTTAATTTCCATTCCCTTCAATGTGGGACTAAAATGAATCTTAATTTTCATTCCCTTCAATGTGGACTAAAATGAATCTTAATTTCCATTCCCTTCAATGTGGGACTAAAATGAATCTTAATTTCCATTCCCTTCAATGTGGGACTAAAATGAATCTTTTCAAATTCACTTCTATATTAGTTCTTACTTGTTTTCATTTATTGCTCATTAATTGTCAACAAATGTTTCCAATTCCCACTCTAATTAATTAAAGTTCCAACACTTACCAACTCCAAACAAATCATGAAGGTGAAGTTATTGCTAAGTGTAAAACACAAATCAAAACTTCTTAAGCAATACAATTTCAACATGAATCACACTTAAGAACACATTCATCAATGGATAAGAACAATATGAGGTTTTATCACTCACAAAACAATCCTGCAAACATCCGAAACAAATTATGCATTCAACAAGCAACATGCATTAATGAGTGAAAGAGAAGGAATCACAAGGGCTTCAAGGGTTGTAATTTGGTTTGGCTACAAGGAAGGGTCATTTATCAAAGTCATTTAAACAAAAATGCCTAAAACATGATATTAAGAATGCTCTCACACATCTAAGGCAAGGAACAACAAAAGAAACCATAATTAAGGTTAGAGTTCAAAAGTTTCACAACAAAAATTCAAGATCCATTTCAAAATTCACTTATTTTTCATGTACAAAATTTACACGATTCAATTATTCACACGGGTCAACACAAAGGCTCAATGGGGTTATCAAATACTCGCCTACTCATAAGGTAAATTGATCATTCTTATTTGTTCAAGTGGTCTTTCTCAAAATACACAACAATTTCCTTAATATTTTTCTTCCTTTTCCACAAATTAACACACATGCATGATTTCGACATAATAAGAACGAGTTAAACAAAAATGTCGGTATCCCCCATAAATCAAAGAATGAAAGATTCCTCACAAAGGCAATATTCTAAATGATTCATAATTGAAAAAGTATTTCAAAAGAAGTAATGACTACAAGTTTTATACCCATCAGAAGTTTCATATCCATACTTAGTTTAGAAAGCGATAAAAATGTACCTTGCACGATACCTTTACTCAATCATGTCGTTACCACTCAATTTCCCATTTATTCATCAATCTTGGCATTAGTCACAAGGTTCCTTCAAGTTTTTAAACTTAGGAACAACACAAAGTCAACAAAATTTCTACAAAAACTAACAATTACAAAAAAATACTTAATAATATATAAAACATAATATCATAAAGAAAAAATTGTGACACCCAAAACAATGGTGCCACAACACACGTTCTTCATCCTTAAGAGGATGGTACAAAATAATCGAGAAGTACAATAAAAACGAAACAACAAAATCCTGAAAATTAAAACATAGATATAATATAAAGTAAACAAAAGATAAGAGAAACCCAAGATCAACTACTTAGAACTGACCTCAGAACCAATCTCCCATGTACTCTCCCCGCTATCATCATCATCATCGTCATCCAGCACAACCTTAACATCCTCCATCGTTTCTAGCAGCCTCTGTAATACCCTTCTAAACCCCGTGGAATATATATAAATAATCAGAGTAATTAACATGCATATGACAAAGGGGTGTCACATATATTTTCAAAACATCACACATATCACCTGTCATGGTCAATAACACTTAAAATAAATTCATACTTTTCATATACTTTCACTTAGCATGTAGCAACAGATTTACTTCAATCATAATAGACATAATGAAAGTCTCATGCTCATCTCATTCATAAACAATACTTAGGTATAAAAGCTAATACTTCATATAATTCAAAATAACAATAACAGAATGAAGTAGAGTATATAAACATCTCTCAAAACATGAATTGAAGCGTTCTCAGTGTCATGTGATCAGAGCACGACTCAACCCAAAATAAATAAATAAACTAAACAAGCTACTCCGACAGCTACCTCGCGCTAGAAACAACTCTACTCCTTGGTACTTGAGTGATGTCGTACAAAACACCATTCCAACAGAAGGGTGAGAATTCACATGATTATTATAATCATAAGATAATATATAATTTAAGACATACAAGTATAATCACAATTATTCTCACACTTTAAAAATTTCATCAACATATCATCACTCAAGTATCTAACCATTCACAAGTACATCCCATATTCCATGATATCACTAATTCATCAATTTCACATATTTCACATAATATCATAATCCACAAACATATACACAATGAGACTTAATGCAAGACTCAATGCAACTCATGCATGTGGTACCAATCACTTGTTATTATTTTTCAGTTTTTACATTAAATTGAGTCCATTCCATAGACCAATAACACACAAAAACCGAATTCTCTAAGCTTTCAAACTCCGCTCTAGGTGTGAGACAAGTCACTAGCTCCCACAAAACCAACAAGCATTGCCTCTTGACACAAATGATGCGTGTGCAAATTCAACAACCATATGCAATTAAGATCATTCACTAATCTTAACATTCATGCATATCTTAAATAATTCATCACACTTGAATTACCACACATTTACACATACACAAGTATCAACACAATTCAACCTCAATTCACAAAACACACATCACAAATTAAACATCGAATAATTAGTTCATCATCAATAATTAAAGATTTGACATTCAAATAAATATTCACTACTCAATGATTATTCAATATTCACTAAAAAAATCAATATTTCAACAAATAATTATTATTTTAATAAATAATCAACATTTTAATAAATAATCAATATTTTAAATAAATACTCAATGTTTTAAGTAAATAATCAGTATTTATATAGTCTCAATATTGAATAGATATTCCTTAATTAAGATAGTTTCAATATTAATTAAAGTTCTAATATTTAAATATAATTCTATTTAATACCTTTTATATTATATATATATATATATATATATATATATATATATATATATATATATATATATATATATATATATATATATATATATATATATATATATATATATATATATATATATATATATATATATATATATATATATATATATATATATATATATATATATATATTAGCTATAGTGTACAAGAAAAGGAGGAACACAATTTTATATGAATTGCACTACAACATCTAGTAAATGGCCCGGTAGAGGGCATAGTTATGTGGGAAAATCACATTTCCATTCTATTGGTGATTACGCTACATCACATAGCAATAAAAGGGTCACATTGCATTTTATTATATTTCTAATGTTCTGCCACTATGTGATGTAGCGTAATCACCAATAGAATGGAAATGTGATTTTCACACATAACTATGTCTTTTACCGAAATGGTAAGTCTATTTACTAGAAGTTGTAACGCAATATATATATATTTTTTTCCTTTTCATTTCATATATCACTATCGCTACAGGTAGGTGAGAATAAAAAGAAATATTACATTTTCATACTCCAATTGCTTACTACTGCTGCGCTACAATAAAACATATGAAAGGGGTCATAAAGTAGTAATATAATCCTATGACTATTATATTAATCTGCTACAAGAACATATGATACTGTGTAGTTACTCACATTAATTGAATTATGACTAAACATCATCATTAAATGATGCGCTACAACAAGGGATGATGAGAGTAAAAGTAACTTTCACTTCCTAATGATTCATTCCTATATTCATATCCTTGTTTCTTTGCGCTACAACCTTAAAGGTACACTACATTAATTATCATCAGGTCTTATTAAATATTGTTAAAAAATACATAAGGAGATGTGGGTACATTTCATTGCCTATAAAAGAAAGGGTGGTGCTATATCTTAATGGTATAAGTGGGTCAACTTCATTTTACCCCTTCTTACTGTGTCACTACAGAATGTGAATTAGAGAATAAACCACCTTTCATTTTCCTGTGTACCTGCGCTACTGTATACTTAGGTAGGAAGCATACACAATGCATTTCGCTACAGGAAGTGAGAAGTAATTGATTTCAATTCAAAGCTAACTGTTGGATTCCAATTCAAAGCTAACTAACTTTCAATCTAATAAGCATGTAAATAATTTCAAAGAAATTAATTATCACAGAATAATTATTATTATCAAAACCTAATAATTATCAAGTCATAAAAATTAGGAGTTTCAACCTAAACATGTTTCTACCTATTAAACACTATCAAATAATTCCAATAATTATATGAAAACCCACCTTTAATTTGATTTTTCTTGAATTTTCTTGAGTTCCTCTTCTCTTCTCCTCTCTACTCTTCTAACCTCTTTTCCAACTTCTATCTTTGTATTCTATCTCTTCTCTCTTATTTGTTAAACCCTAACTAATGTCATTAATTTATTGGACTTTACTCAACTCATTCTAACTTTCTACTCACACTCTCAATCTAGGCTCAATTAATTAATCTATCAATTCTATATTTTACTCCACCAAATAAAATATTTAAAACAAATCAATTAATCAAACAAATCTACTAATCCAAATAATTCAAATAAATCAATTAATTTATATAAATTCTATAATTCATATAAATTCAATAAATCAAATAATTTGTTTAATATAAATGAATCACATAATTCAATTAAATCAATTAATTCAAATAAATCACATAAATCAATTAATTCATAAAATCACTAAATTAACTAATATAAATAAATAGTTACAAAAAATTGGAATTTTACAACCCTCCCCCGCTTAAAAGATTTTCGCCCTCGAAAATTACTTGAAATGAATAACTAAAATGTAACAAAGACTCGGGGAAGCATTTGACTTATTTAATGTCTTTTTGTTAAAATCTTTAAAAAGATGAAAATTAATATTAAAAAATACTCTTCATTAATATATTCTCTCGTGAAATAGGTTTTTATATGTATTTTTTTAATAACAAATATATAATTATATAAAAAAAAAGCGTTTTTTTAATGAAATCTGACTGTTGGAATATACTATAAAAAAGAAATTTGCATATCACCATGGTTGAAATATTGAAATAAAATCTGACTTTTATTTAATTTAAAAAAAAATAAAATGTGACTCTAGTAATAAATAAATCACAACTTTGCTAGCACTGAAATTCAAACCTACAAACTTTACGAAATTTTACCACAGTTATATTATCTAAACACGATAATATGTAAATTATTCTTAATTAAAAAATAAATAAAAATAATAGTGTTTGATTTTTGAAATATCACCACGATCTTTCAATGAATTGTAATAAAATGAATGTTGTAGTATGCAGTTTTTGTAATAGTGAAAATTACATTAAGATTCTCCACACCTGAGAGAAAAAGAAAAAGTGCCAATAAACCCTTTTACTTGAAACCCCGATAAATATTAATTTTCTCTATTGAACAACCATTAACCAATATTGAAAAAACTTCTCGAAAAATCCCAAATTCTAATCTAAGACCACAAACTCCCATAAAACCAAATATTTATCATTCAAGTTATAGAAAATGTGTACGATAATTGATAAAAAATAAATGTAAATTAAATGATAAGCCTATCAAAATTACATACATATAAAAACATAATTTTTTTTAATAAGTAATGATATTAAAACAAGCATAAAGGGTGCTTGAACCCGTGATACAGAAAAGCATAAATGTTACATCCGCTTAATTACAGTCTAAAGGAGCAACATATCAATCATAAAAGTTATAGATAGGAAATTTAAGTAAGTTACCTCTGGCTGGGGCACCTGAGCACCTTGAGGAGGAACCTGCCCCCTCTGAAAATGGAAAGGCATGTCCCCAGGCCAAGCTACATAAGCGTCAAACTCCTCTTGCATTGGGAACTGAGACTCAATCTGTGGTTCACGAACTTGTAAATGCAAATCTCACATGGATGAGTGCAAAAATGTAAAGACCCTTTGATGAGCCATGTGCATATCCCAAGTGTACATGCATGCGACACACTCATCAAATGCCTAATCATCGGGTGAGACTTCTCCATGCTGCTGTGGTTTTCATGCCACCGCATTCAGCTCAACCTCTCGAAAATTATGAGACGTAGAAGATGACGAAATTAGAGTTAAGTGATGAATAATCTTGATAAAATGATAGAATAATTAGATAGAATGGAATTATCGATGATAAACTGGTGTAGAAGACTGTTTTGGATCTAATTTAGGTGCTAGAATGGATTCCAATGTGTGAGAATTCGTGTAGATAAAAGAATTGGGATTTTGGTATGTAGACTAGTCATTCGTGTATGAGGGGAGGCCATACGCGTATGAGGGACACTCCCAGAGGCCGTACGCATATGGTACGCACCTTGCACCAATGTTAGCATGGCCATCTGGCCGTACACTTATGTTACGCATAGCTTATGTTACGCATAAGGAAGGGAAGGCAATACGCATATGGTCATGCCATTACACGTATGGGCAACTTTGGAGCATTCGGGAGGAGAAATCACCCTCTAGCCATACGCGTAAAGCCCAAGGAAATATGCGTATGGATGGCCTAGGCAGATGAGACCAACGCGTATGATACACAGGCCTGGGGTGAGGGGGAATGGCCATACGCGTATGGAACAGGGCCATGCATGTATGGCCAGGGTTGTAGTGCAATTTTCCCATTATTGTGATTTTTGTCCTGATTTCGCGTGCGATGCAATTTCTCTTGATCTGTAAGACTAATGTGACATGAATGGACATAAGGGAACTCGTAATGATAAAGAATATGATAAAAACATGGAATTTTATGTGATTGTCCTAATGAGACTTGCTTGATGCTTGTGCGCCAAGATTGTCGCTATATGGATGGTCTTGAGCAGTGGTGGTAATTCTTGAGAGAATTATGGTGAGTATGTGACTCACTTGTGATCATAGAGGATTGTGGGTTATGCATAAATGATAATTATATTGTGCATAATTGTATGTCATACATTCATGATGTGTCTAATGGAGATGAGCCTAGGTGGGAATCCATAATGGATGCCCAATTTTGTCTGGACTCTATGTGGGAGTCGAGTGGAGATAAGTTGTAGTTTAGAGGAACATATACAACTTATCCGGATTCCGACGAGAATCAGGTTCTAGGGTGAAATGTATGTGATTGTGATGGTACCGCATGCATTGTGTTGTGTTAGTTGAGTCACATTGCATATATATGATTGAATGTGGGATGTTTATGCTGAGTGATGATGTGGCACTTGTATGTGCATGGTAATTGTGTGATTGGTGTATTCTGTGTATGAACTACTCCTTAACATATGTTTTTCTTCGTATATTTAGTGAATGTAGTTCTCACCCATTTTTTGTTTGTTGTGTCTGTGCTCCTTGAGGAGTACAGATGATTAGGTACCTGAGTAGTACTTAGAGCATTGTGTTTCTATTTGATCGAGTCTTAGGAGTCACTTTGATACGTAACACAAGAAGGATGGGGATTTCGTTATGTTTTCATGTTATTTGACTTTGTATTTGTTACGTATCTAGTTTTGATTCAATTGTTGTGGAACCACGTATTATGTGGGGAGTTGATGTATTTGGTGTTTACATGTTAAACTATTTGATTTAATTCCGTGTGTTTAATCAAATTATTTGTTTTTGTTAATAAATGAGATATGAAGTGATTTGATACTTCATGATGATGTTTTTGAATGTCGAATCCAACGTGTGTAACTCTAATTTATTTCCGCAATTTTTTGTATTTTCAATTATTATACGAATGGGTAGAGCATGATGTTACAATTGGTATCAGAGCAGGTCGGTTCGTCCGACCAGTGTAGTAGTAGAGTCTGACTATAGAGTGTGTATAGTCGTGTGTTTCTTCTAACATGTGTTTCTTTTGGTATTTAGCAATATGTCTGGTAGAAATGATGATGCAATTACTTCTACGTTACAAGCTACTACGCAGGAAGTGCAGGGCATCACTCAGAGTATGGGGGACGTCGAGTTTTGCAATTTGGAAAATTTCTAGAACAACAAGCCACCTAAGTTCGAGGGTGAAGCTAGAGGGATTATACCTGAGTGAATCACACGCTCAAAGATACAACAGAGTCACCATCGAACTTTATTTAGTCCTAAAGGACAGGGAAAATATCGATAAAACCTAAAGAGAAGAGAAGCGGGAATGGGGGTCCGTTATGCGAAAGGAAGGTACTAGCACCTTAAGCATTTGTCGTACCCGACAAGAACCATTTCGCTTACTTCTAGGCTTATATGGGTTACCTATCTAAAGGCTTCTAGCTAAAGAAAATAAAAGGAGAGAAGAGGAGAAAGAAAAGAAAGTGCTCGCGGAGGATTGGGGGCCCTCGTGCCTACGTACCCTCATAGTATAATGAGGAAGTCAGAGCTCTGTAGTTTAAGGAACCAAGGAAAAGAAGGGGATTTGGACGAACCAGAGAGACAGAAGAATGGAAGATGGAGGAAGGTGGCTCGCCAAGATTTCGCAACCTTGTGCCTATGTACCCTCATAGTGCAATGAGGAAATCAAAGCCTACGTAGTTTGGGGAACCAACGCTGAAAAAGAAGAGGAAAAGATACGTCATCAAAGCCAAAAATGACAAGAGAAAGTAATATCCAATTGGGGGATGCAAGAGAAGTGGTGTCAAAACCATGAAAGAAGACAAAAGAAAACTCTGCTGAGGAACAGAGAAGCAAGGCAAGAACTCTGCCGCATAATGCAGAAGAAAAGTGATAACTCCACTGGGGAGAAAATAAAAGAATGGCGACAGGACCGGGGAAAAAGGGACAAGAATCAAAGTGAAGGTAAGATCCACAAGGGATTCAGTATATTAACTGACAAGCAGTGATTAACCGAAGAAATATAAGAGTAAAACTTTGGGGGAGAGCAAAAGGTTTAATGTCGACAGACGGACTGCGACAAGACAAAAGAAAGAGAGTACTGAACCAAAGAGAGGTGTTTGACTCAGAGGGGAAATCAATATATTAACTGATAAACAATGGTTAACCAAAAGGAGAAAGGGGTTGGTTTTAACCGGTAAACGGTGATCAACCAAAAGAAACGGGTGTAGAACTAAGCGAAGGTTGTGACCCAAAGGTCAGGTGTAGAATCAAGCAAAGGTTGTGACTCAAAGAACGGTACACTGACTTAATGAACAACACTTGACCAAAGGAAAAATTATTCAAATCAAACAAAGATTACTAACCTAAAGCTAGCAAAATTTAAACCAAAGAAAGGTTGCTAGCTGCAAGGGGTTCAGTGTTTAACAGACAGACTGTAATTAACTGAAAAGAATGAGTGATTAACCGAGGAAGATGATTAACTCAAAAGAAAACTCAGTATGTTAACAGACGGATTGTGGTTAACTAAGGAAGAAAAAGGGATTAGTTCAAACAGGCGGGCTGTGATTGACCAAAAGGCGGGTGATTAACCAAGAGAAGATGATTAACCCAAAGAAAAAGCTGGTTTTAATGGGCAAAGCGTGATTAACCAAAGATCGGGTAATTAGCCAGAAGAAGGCGATTAACGCCAAAGAAAGTTCAGTATTAACAGACGAGCTGTGATTAACCGAAGAAAAGAACAAACTGGAGTTTAACTGACATGCAGTGATTAATCAAACAAGAAAGAAGGAGAATCAGGAGAAGGTTACAAACTCTGATGGGGATTAGGTTTTAACATGAATACCGTGTAAACCAAAGGAGAAAGGTGATTACAAATATCTAGGGGAACCAAGAATGGTGATTGGCCAAGAGAAAAAAGGATTGAATTGAAAGGAGGAAGCTACTTCTAAAGAGGAGGTAAGGGTGTAAGTGATCAATGATCGACTCAACTGGAGAAAGAGGGATACCACAGTAAAAAGATAGAGGCGACTATTCTAGGCACAAGGTCATTCGTCCCCTACCCAAAATAGTCAGAATGAGAATAGGAATTCTCCACTCTCATTCCTTCTCTAACACCAAAGTACGGTGCAAGAAACAAAACTGATAAGACAACGACGCAAAATTTGTACGGTGCTCCAATACGTTTGCGAATCTTTAACTCTACGGGGGAAGAGGGAAGGGCAAATATCTAGAATATCCAAAGGAGAAGAGATAAGGATAGATTAATCGAAATGAAGTTTCGATTTATCAACCAAAAGGGGAAGATTCTAACAATTCTCCAAAAAGATGAAAAATCATTAAAGAAAAGGATGATTTATTGATTATACAAGATTGAATTCATTCTAAAGAGGGAAAAAAACTCAATGCCAACATGAATGGAAGTGTAAAACAGTACCAAAATAATTAGTAACATCACAAATCATGTATCTTGTGATCAAAGAGAATGCAAGAATGAACATGATCATACAATGTCAAAAATGTACATAATCGAGAATCGACAAATGACATATTGAAAGTTTACATACATGCTTCAAACAATAGGTGAATAGCTCATAAAAGATCCGCAAATATCAAGCATATCAAGCCATGGAAGTTACATGAAGAAAGAATAGAAAACAAGCTTGAAAATAGACAAAAAAAAAGCATTTTGTCACTGGGTAACCGGTTACATGCTTGAAAAATGGTAGAAATACGTGAAAAATGTGCAGGTAACCGGTTACCACATACGGGTAACTGATTACCACTGTACCAGTGGCAGAAACAACTTTTGAAAAATCATTTCCAACAACCAAAAAACTTCTCCAATCATCCACATGCTATGATTAACATTTGTGCACGAAAAATGAATTTCAAAATCACTTAAACATCAATTAATCATCAATTGAAAGTATCAAACATGAAGATCAAAGATCAAGCAATCATATTATTAAGAAACACTGAAAAACGATCAAACTACATTGTAAACACATGAAATAGATCAAAATAGTAAATCAAGTGAAAAATAACCAACCTACAAGGCTGAGATTTGCCTTGGATGTTATTGCTATTGATATGTGATGAGAAGAAGCAAAGAAAACCAGATAATTACAAGCTTGAGATCAAATTGTAGCGAAACCGTTGAAAACACGATAAATGCTCCGAATACCAATTTGCACCGAAGAAGCTTGATATGATTACTTGAGTTGGAGAAGAAACCATTGTAAATCTAAAAATCCAAATAGAAATGTAGGGGAATGAGATTTATCTCAAGAGAATAACAATTTCGATGTGAAGATTGTTATACTATAATGGTGAAAATTTAGCTTTTGGTGAGGTTTTGTGAGAAGATGAAGATGAATGTGAAAAGGTTGCAGAAAATTCAGAGAGAATGTGAAAGAATTGAGAGTGAACAATATGGAAATTGAGAAGAATGATTGAGAATGGTTCAAGCCCCCTTTCACAAGTGTGAAGGTTCTTTTATATAGAAGCTAGATTAGGAGTGAGCTAGGTTTGGAGTTTGCTTTGGAGCTAGCTCTAGAGTTAGTTACATCTAACTCACTGAGTCGGAAGTTGACTCGGTTAGTTATTTGTTAACTCGGTGGGAGCATCCCAATGCAAGTTCAAAATCCAAGAATTCACATGCTTGGAAACAAAGGTGTATGGTGGTCTTGATTGGAAATGATGTATTATAGCAAATGCAAGTGAATTCTTAAAGTGTCTTGAAGTGCCTAGAACTGTCTAGAATATTCCACACAATGCTAGAGTCAAGTAGACCCCAAAATGTAGAGAGAAAATTGGTTGTCCCAAAAAATGCAGTAAAATCTGCATTTTTGCACTGGGTAATCGGTTACCCCATATAAGTAACCGGTTAGTTACCTCAGACGAAATTTGTATATTTTTGCTTGCAAAATGGCGTTGTGGCCACGGTTCCGACTTTCAACTCTTTGCTTTGATGAATAAGCATAGAAACCTTCATTTTATGCTTGTTTTGATGATGTGATATCTTTAGGTTGATAAGGTGCATATTGGTGCTATAAGAGTTTGATCTGGAGATCAGAGACAAAAAGGGAGTAAAAAACTTGGTGGCTGATCATTTAAAAAGGCTTCTAGATGATGACCAGAGAACAACTGTTGATGGAGACTTCTATCGTGACACTGTGGTATGCAAATATTGTGAATTATTTAGTAAATGGGTATGTCCCTCCAAAATTCAACTCTCAGTAGAGGAAGATGTTATTCTATGATTCAAAGAATAACTATTAGGATGAACCTTTCCTGTACAAGAAATGTGTTGATCAACTCTTAAGGATATGTGTGGATTACTCAAAGGTGTGCCATGTTTTATCAAATTTCCATAATGCATTATATGGTGGACACTTCGAAGGAACCAAACTGATGTTACGGTTTTACAATCAGGTTATTTTAGGCCCTTTTTATTCAAGGATTTTTTTTAAAACTTATGATAGATGCCAAAGGATAGGAAATATTTCCATGAGGCAAGAAATGTCACTCACTAATATCTTAGAAATTGAATTATTTGATATGTGGGGAATTGAACTCATGGGACCATTTAACAAATCCTTTGGATATTTATACATCCTTATGGTTGTTGATCATGTTTCCAAGTGGATATTGGCCATAACAAATCCTAATAATGACTTTAAGGTTGTGACCAACATTTTGATGAAAAGTATTTTATCTAGACATGGAACACCTAGAGTCGTTAATAGTGATGAAAGAACCAATTTTTGCAATTAAATTTTTGAAGATTTGATGAAAAATATGGAGACAAAAAGAATCCTTGATAAGGTAGTGTCACATCTCAAAAAATAAGGACCTCACGGGCGTTCGTGCGCTCGCGAAAATGATTGAACAAATTCTCCACCAAATTTTATTTATTCTAAAGAAGGAAAGAGGAAATATCGATAAAACCCTTAAATGATATAGAAGTTGGTCGTCGCAACCAAATTCAGGTTCAGGAGTCGATTTTGCAAGGGAAATATATTAGCACCCCTCACGTCTGTTGTACTCAATAGGGACCTTTTAGTTAAATATTTAATTTAAGGTATGCGCAAAAATGTTTTTCTTAGGGTGTTTAACAAAATTGTTGGTCTTGCTCCTACGTATCCTCAGGTGCGATGAGAAATCCAAAGCAATGTAGTTCTGTGCAAGATAAAATATATTTTTGGTGTTTTTGGTTATAGTTCTTGACGAGACGTTGAATCTCGCTCTTACATATCTCTAAGTACATTGGAGAACTCAAATCTATATATTTCTTGGTAGAAAATGAGTGTCATTTGGTTGATTTTAGAGAACACATGTTTAGATTGCATTCCAGTAGTTAAACGTTGCATGTATGCTCGCGCATGAGAGGCTTAAGATTTTGTTTGTATAGCAGTAGAGAGGATCCTACTTGATCGTGTTCTAGCGGGCAAATGTTACTTGTATGTTCATGCATGAGAGGCTTAAGCTTTTGTTTGTATCGCGGTAGAATAGATAAAACAATTCTCTTTTGTAAAAATGGATTTTGATCGCGCAGGGGAGAAAAAAGATAAGTTTGAATGGTTGAGTTGTTTTTAGGAGGATGACAAAAATCCTCTGTAAGACCAAGGCATGTGCCTCGAGCCCGATTGCTGGAGGTTTTCATGGAATGCAAGACTCCAATATTCATTTTTCATCCATAGTGTTTATGAAATTTGTTTGTAGACAACGATCATTCGGTAAGACTAAGACTTGTGCATCAGGGCCAATTGCTCAAGGTTTTCATGGTATGTGAGACTCCAGTGTTCCTTTTTGCCCAAGTTTGAATTAAGTGTTTTAGAACGAAAGAAACAATAATAAGTTATTCCAAGATGTATGCCTTGGGGCCTATTATTCGAGTTTTCATAGAATGCGAGACTCCAATGTTCCTCTTCTTTTGATTTTTTTTATGAAAAAGATTTAATGGAGTTGCAAAGTTGGTTTGAAGAAAATTCATGTAAAATAATCAGAAAGAGTTAACATGCGAGAAATAGCTTAACGTAGGAAGGTAAAAACATAAAGATGTGAATCATAACACAAATTCGCGAAATGGACCTGGTCACGGACATGCCGCGTATTCGTAAGGCGATGTCACGAATTCTCTCGTAAGGTTGTGAGTTCTTTCGTAAGGCCACAAAAATTTAATGTAAAGAAAAGAAACGCAAGGCCATGAAAGATTAGCATGCGGGAATTGAAAACGGATTGCTAACATGACGTGCTTAATCGCAAATGAATCAAAATGTAAATGAAATATAATGTGAAGAGATGAAATCGTAATGAAAAGAAACTTAACACACATAATGACATAACATAACACAAATGAATCGTGCGAGACACAATGGAGCGATATAAAGCAATGTAATGACAATTAATTATAAATTCTGCACGTAAACATAGCAAAATGAATCATAACTCGATGAAATAGAACATCAATATATCAAAACAAAAATCCAGCGGCACAACCATGTACGAATCATGTTGAATATGTAGATTATATCTGATTTAACCCAATCGCAACGAAAGTAAAACAAAATAGCAACAACATAAATTATTTTACAACATTACAATGTGTTACTAAATATTTGTTGCATCCAGAATAATACAAATCCAAAAGAAATGCAACGTACTCGAATCAAAACTATACACACCATAAAACAGTATACTCACCACAACTAAAAAAACCTCAAAAACAAAATGTTACCAAACATGTTATCTTGATCTCGCTACTTCGATGCTTTGATATTCGAAACTAAAATGTATTATGCATTGCATGGTGGTGAAGGAGATCTGGTTTGAACAGAAGTGAATCGTGTCGTTATAGGCAGCGATATTTGTGCTATGGTGTTGATCTCATGGTGGTGGTGATCTATCGTTGTAGGCTTTCATAATCATGAACAAACCTCGATCAACATCGAATGCGTTTTCTCAATCAAACTAAAAAAATACCTAAAATATTCAAACCTTTTCATAAAACATAAGATATTGTGTCTCGAGACGATGCAAAACATTGCTTCGTCCATAAACCACTTGTGTTGAGATAAGAATCGTTTCCCGCGAATGTCAATTTCTAAATCCATTCCGTTGTGATGTAAATGTCTTCTCCTCACCTTTTTGGGTAAGACAATATTTTCTATTGATTGTGACTTGTTGTGAATTATGACAAAATTCAATATCAATTTATGAGGAAAAGAACAATAGCAACCAAAATAAATGGTCTTCAGTAATAATAATCCGTACACAGATAATATAACAGAATAAGACAAGAAAAAACCGAAGGTTTGTTTACCCAGTTTGAATAAATGATCTACTATGGAGAAGAGAGCAACTCTGTAATTCACTATACTCAGAAAGTTGTTACAAGAGATTACAGATAAGTTACAAGAAAATAGCCTTCGCCTTCAGGTTCCCAAGAACAACCCTGAAGGCGCCCAAGAACAACCCTATTTTCTATCCCAAGTGTTTCCTTACCTCTCCAACTCTCAATATATGAATCTCTCAAACCCAAGGTGTAATCCAAGGTTTTCTTTGTGCATAGCTGAAATCCTATGCTATACCTTTAAACCCTTGGTCTCTCTTGTTGGTGAAAACTCTAAGATTGTCACACACCAAGTATGTAGCAAATACCCAATAAACAAAGCCCAAAATCACATGGATCCATGGACCGAATCGAAAAAGCCCAAAAACTGAAAAATACTATTCACTGTACGAACAACACTATTTACCGTACGGATGGTACTATTCACCGATCAATTTTTTTCCCGACTTTGCATTCGACTTTCTAAAACTTCCAATTTTCGTGGTAAATACAATCTCCAAAATATGTTTTCTTTCTCTTCATCAACAAAGGTTTTTAAGAAACATTTACAACAATCTTCATCTTGACTTTGAACCGTGTTGATACCAATTTAACAATCAATAACATTTTTTCTCTCTACCAAGTTGAAACTTTAATCAATAATTTTGATCAAATTCAAGCAACCTTTGAATATTGATCTCGCAACTTGAATCCACTTGTTTCCAATTATCCTTTTCTGCCTAGGTAATTTAACAAGCCTACAAGTATGGTTTTTCAACCACCCTTGACTCCATCTATTTTCAAAAGCCTCCCTAGAGGTTTTTCTTCTTTTATTTTACAGTCCTTCAGCCACATTAAAAACATAATATCTAAGGCTAGCATAACCGTCCCTTTGAGATGCTATAATAACCCTCCTTACCTTATCATGAGTCAAATGGTAATCAAAGATCTCTGTAACCATTCCCTCACTACTGTTAGCATCCATAGTAGGAAACTCTACCTCAAACTGAGTTTTCTCCGTTATAGTTTCTCCCAGGTTTCTCCCTTAATTTTCGCCATTCTTATTCTGAAGAAATTCTCTACCAACCAAGTAAGTTATTTAAACCTCAGCTCTTCCCCAAAAACTCAATAACAACTCAGCGATAACATGCATTTTTATCCCTTGATTTCTGCCAAATTCATTGTACACCTCTGAAATTTTCTCAAGGCATTCATAACTCCTTAAACTCAAATCTCATAGCTCTTCCTTGTCATGAAAGCCTCCACTAGTTAACGATGAATGCATAATAACATTTGAACCTTCTAAAATATATATACCACATATTTTAGATCCTTTAGTAATAGTCAATTCATCACGTGAAATCTTTAACACTCCATGTTCAACTCTAGTACAATAGCCTAGATCGTCAAACATACGTATAGATAACAAATTTCGCTTGAGTTCTGGAACATACCTCACATTATGAATAAGAAGTTCACGATCATTAAAAATTTTAAATATGACCATACCAATACCATTAACCTTGCATGCCTTATTATTACCAAGGCGAGCTACTCCACCTTGCACCATCTTTAAAGTATCAAAGTATTCTATTATTGGACACATGTGACAAGAGCAACCTGATTCAATGGCCTAACTATCTTCAGTTTCCAAGCTCGATACTACTAGTGCTTCGGCATCCTCATAATTTTCATCACCCAATACAACTACAGCTTGAATAGAATCTTCATTGACCTTTCTTTCAGGACAATCCCTTTTAAAGTGATCGATTTTCTGATAATTAAAACATTTTACCTTTGACTTGTCAAACCTCTTTAATTTGGACATCCCTTTATGCTCACCTCCTCCTTTGACACATTTAAGCCTTCACCACTATCTTCAATCTTCAAACCTTTCGAATTTGAAAATACTTTAGATTTCACCGCCGTCTGGAATTCATCCAAAGTAATAGTACCTTCTTTACCATAAAGAAGGGCATTCTTAAAGTGCTCAAAGGATTTTGATAATGAACTCAACAGGAGTAAAACCTTGTCCTCATCAAAGGCTGTTGAAGTTGTTGTATGATGGTCATGGTGTTAATGGCACTGTTTGAGAGGTTTGTTAATGACATTGTTTGTTATGAGAGGGTGGTGTCATAGTGATGATGTGATTTTTTTTATCGGAGAAGAAAAAAGAAAGGGTGGTGTATCTTAATGAAGTAATACGGTTTGGTTCTTATGTCAATAGTAGCAGATGATTTGGTTAAGTTAAGAAAAGTGGGGTAGGTCTTTTTTCATGAAAATTGAAGAAGAATGGATATGTGTTAGTATCCTTGCAGGTGAGTGTATAATTTTCATGAGAGAGATATGAGATGCAGGTTTTGTTATATTTCTTTTTTTTTTTTGGAAAAATGAAGAAAAAGTTGGTAAGAGGTTTTGTGTAGGTAAGAGAGAATGAGAGGTTGTTAGAACAAGATTTGGTTCTGCAAGATATCTCTAAGTTTTGATAATAACAAAGTGGAATTTGTGTGAGAACAAAATTGGTACTATAGCGTTTGTTTTTCTGAAGAATTAAGAAACAGGTTTTGACTCTGATAGAGATCATATTCGATGATTACTCTGATCTAACCAAAGTCACTTCTACCTTATGGGAACCAAGTTTTCTTCTGATCTACTCTACTTTAAAAAGATTCTAAGAAGACAATATGTTGTTGCTGCAATGTTCTCTTGGTTTCTATTTCTGATCATGACTCTGATACTTCACTTCTGAATGCTTTCAAGCTTCTGAAGACTCTAAAGAAAAGGTTCTGTTGAAAAAAGTTCTAAAGACTTAACTTTCTGAAGAATAAGTGTTGAAGAGTTTGAAGACAAAGTTTTGTTGAACAACGTTCTGAAGACTCTGAAGACTTAATTTAATAATGACCAAAGGTTCTGAAGACTGAGTGCTTATATTTCTGAAGACAAGGTTCTGGTGAACAAGTTCTAAAGAATCTGAAGACTCAAGACTCTAAATACCTACTGATTAACTCTTCTACTCATGCTTCAATCATCTCTATTTAGAAACCTCTGATGTAAAGAAGAGAAGCCCAAACGTCTACAAGGGAAAATAATACATATTAAGTTTTTAATGTCTCATTCCACTACCATGCCACTACCCTGATTTGGTGGTAGAAAGGATAACTTTTGTGTACAATTTTCATCCATGCGTAACGACATTATTTCAAGTCGCCAGCTGCCTAAATGATATTCTTGATCTACTCTCCAACAGATCTTTTTTTGGCTATACAAGGACTTGATTACTTGAAGAAATTATGAAGCTTTACAACTATTAATACATAGGCCACCCTTTCATTAAAAACAACCTATGAAGAACTGAAGCTACAATATTGAAGCACCATAATATAAAGAAAGAATATTGTTCATACTGTATTAGTGTCTTTGAGATATTTGAGCTACTAATAGTGTTTATATCTGCTTGTTTAGAAGCAATTTCATTGTAAACATCTTTGTTCAAATTGTTGTTTGTAACTCCTTAAGGGACCGATTAGGTCTGTATCCTTAAGCAGAGACGGCTAGGATTTGTTGTTAGTCACCAACAATTGCTTATGAATTTTTTATTTCCTTAAGGAACCATTTGGGTCAGAATCCTTAAGAAATGACGGTTGTATGAGTTGTTAGTCACCAGCGGTTGCTAGTGCATTGTAATTTGTTGATTATAGTGGATTAAGTCTTTATGTTAAGGTGAAATCACCTTGGCAGGTGGACTGGATTAACTTGATAGTTTTCAAGTGAACCAGGATATGTCGTGTGTCTTTCTTTCTTGATTAGTCTATTTGTGATCATTGTTTGAGTTTCACAAAAAGCTTTCATTTTTTAAAACCCAATTCACCCCCCCCCCCCATTTATTGTGTTTTATCTCACCTTCAATTGGCATCAGAGATCCGGTTCTGATTATGATAAAAGTTTTATCAACACTTCACTGTGTTAAGTACCGATACAGTATTTGTGTGAGATATCATGGCTGCAGCTAATGTTAATCCTATTCAAGATGATTAAGATCATTATAATGCCAAAGCACCAGTTTTTGATGGTGAAAAGTTTGAATACTGGAAAGATAGAATTGAAAGTTTCTTTCTTGGTTATGATGTAGATATTTGGAATCTCGTAGTTGATGGCTATACTCATCCAATTGATGTTGAAGGAGTAAAAGTATCAAGAAGTGCTATGACCAACCAACAAAAGAAATATTACAAGAATCATCATAAGGTAAGAACTATACTGCTGAATGTTGTCTCTTATACTGAGTATGAGAAGATAACAAACAGAGATACTGCCAAGTCTATTTTTTATTCTCTAAGAATAAATCATGAAGAAAATGCTCAAGTTAAGGAAACAAAGGCGCTTGCCTTAATCCAGAAATATGACGCATTCAGAATGGAGGATGATGAAACAGTTGAGAATATGTTTTCAAGATTTCAAATGCTAGTCATAGGACTTGAAGTTCTGGACAAAAGATACTCAACTATTGATCATGTCAAAAAGATTATCAGAAGTCTTCCCAAGAAATGGAGACCTATGGTAACTGCTCTCAAATTATCCAAGGATCTAAATAGTATAAGTCTTGAGGAACTCATTAGTTCTTTAAGAAGTCATGAGATAGAGTTGAAGCAAGATGAACCTCAGAGGAAGAATAAATCAATTTCTCTTAAGTCTAAACTTGAAAAGGAAAAGACTTATCAAGCTGAGGAAGAATCAGAAGATTCTGATGAAAACTCAAAAGACGAGCTATCACTTATTTCCATAAGGGTCAACAAACTCTGGAAAAATAGGCAAGGGAAGTTCATAGGGTTAAGAAGAAACAAAAGTCATGTTGATTCATCATCTAGCATAGAAGAAGCAGAGCTCTGGAAAAGAAGTCATTTTCTATGAGTGTAATGAACCAGGTCATTACAAGAATGACTATCCAAAGTTTAAAGACAAGATGCCAAAGAAGAACTTCACCAAAGTCAATAAGGGACTCAAGGAAACTTGGGACGACTCTGATTCTGAAGAAGAAGAATCTGATGAAGAATAAAAAAATGTTGCGCTAGTGGTATTATCTAAGAAATGTTGATTCTGAAGAAGAAGAATCTGACTCAGAGGTATTATATAAAATCTCTCGTTGTGAAATAGAGTCTTGTCTTTCAGAAATGCTGAAAAAATATCAAGCTCTTCAAAGTAAATACAAGGATCTTAAAAAATCTCATGTAATTACTTTTGAAGCCAGAGATAAGCTTGAAAAGAATAATTCTTCTTTGAATGAAAATGTTTTTCTTAAATAGTAAATGTGCCTTAAAAAGAAAAGTTTGTAAACTAGAAGAATAACTAATCTCAAATGTCTCTAATTCTTGTTATGTCAATAAGCATGATAAAGCATTCCAATACCTTTTGGCTAAAATCATAGAGATAAGTAAGATTGCTTCAATGATCTATGGAGTTAGCATAAATGGTAAAAAAAGGTTTGGGGTGTACAGAATCATTTGAATATAACGAAAATCAACCTGTAAAACCAAAACATCTTTATGATCCTTTTGTACCTTCTAGAACTGAGATTGATTGTTTTGAGCTCGTGAAAGAACCTTCACAGACACAAAAATTGATTTCTAAATATCATGCACAAATTCCACTTGATTATCCTATTGCACATAAGCCCAAGGTTATTAAATACTCTAGGAAAGCTAACAAAAGAGAACCCAGAAAGTGGGTACCTAAGGATAAGATTATCCAATCATGGTACTTGTACAGTGGTTGCTCGCGACACGTGACGGGAAGAAGGCATCTATTCTAAAGTCTGGAACTTAAGCCTAGAGGTTTCGTCAGTTTCAGAGAAAACCAAAAGGGTAAAATCATTGGCTCTGGAACTGTTGGTAATGGTAAACTTCCTTCTATTAGTAATGTTCTTTTAGTTGATGGTTTGATGCATAACTTAATGTCTATTAGCCAACTTAGTGACAATGGTTGTGATATCATTTTTAATCAAAATTCCTGTAAGGCTGTTAGTCAGAAGGATGACTCAATCCTTTTTAATGGAAAGAGGAAAGACAACATTTATAAGATTAGACTTTTTGATCTGAAAGAACAGAATGCCAAATGCTTAATGTCTATTAATAAGGAGTAATGGTCATTGCATAGACGTTTGGGCCATGTTAGCACGAGAAAGATTTCTCAGCTAAATAAGCTTGAATTAGTCAAGGGCTTACCAAATCTGAATTTTTCTTCAGACGCTATTTGTGAAGCATGTCATAAAGGAAAGTTCCCCAAAACTTCCTTCAAAGCAAAAAAAATGTTGTTTCTACTTCTAGACTGTTAGAACTTCTACACATTGACTTTTTTGGACCAGTGAAAACTACTTCAATCAGTGGAAAGAAGTATGAATTAGTTATTGTTAATGACTATAGTCGTTAGAATTGGGTAAAATTCTTGAAACACAAGGATGAGTCACATTCTGTGTTTTCTACCTTTTGCTCACAAGTGAAAACTGAAAAGGATTGCAAAATTGTCAAAGTCAGAAGTGATCATGGTGGAGAATTTGAGAACATATGCTTTGAGGATCTTTTGGATTTCCATGGAATTTCCCATGATTTCTCCTGTCCTAAAACTCCACAACAGAATGAAGTAGTGGAAAGGAAGAATATGAGTTTGCAATAAATGGGTCGTACCATGATCCAAGGAACTGACATGGCTAAGCATTTATGGGAAGAGGCAGTAAATACAATATGTTATATTCAGAACAGGATTTCTAACAGACCTATTATGTGCAAGGCTCCATATGAACTGTGGAAGAATAAAAAACCCAACATTTCATATTTTCATCCTTTTGGTTGTATATGTTTTATGTTGAATACTAAAGAGAATCTTGGCAAGTTTGACTCCAAAGCACAAAAGTGTTTATTGTTAGGATACTCTAAACACTCTAAAGGCTACAGAATCTATAACACAGAAACACGAATTGTTGAGGAATTAATTCATGTCAGATTCGATGATAAGCTTGACTTTGAAAAGTCAAAGCTAGTTGAAAAGTTTGCAGATCTGAAGATTACCTTATAAGAATCCAAGGAGAAAAGTTCTAATGAAAAAGACAAAGATGTAGAAACTACGAAATCAGATACAATCTCACCAGAAACAACAAATAGGCATACTCATCATAATAAAAACAAACTAAGGACTTCTTATTCTGAAGAATTGATTCTAGGTAACAAATTTGATCCAGTCAGAACTTGTTCATCATTCAAACCTTCTAAAGAAACTCTTATGGGTTTAGTATCAATAGTAGAGCCAACAACAATTAATGAAGCTCTCCAAGAGAATGAACGGATTTTGGCCATGCAAGAAGAGCTAAATCAATTAACAAGAAACGATGTTTGGAATCTTGTTCAGAAGCCTAAAGGTATCCACATCATTGGAACAAAATGGATATTCAAAAACAAGTTTGATGAGAAAGGTGAGATCGTAAGAAACAAAGCACGACTGGTAGCACAAGGTTATAGTCAGCAAGAGGGGATAGACTATACTGAAACCTTTGTACCAGTTTCCAGGTTAAAATATATTCGCTTATTAGTTTCTTTTGCTATTAATCATAACATCATTCTTTATCAGATTGATGTTAAGAGTGCGTTTCTAAATGGATATATTTCTGAAGAAGTGTATGTACACCAACCTCCTGGTTTTGAAAGTTCTGAAAACCTAGATTTTGTTTTCAAACTTAAAAAATTGTTATATGGTCTGAAACAGCCTCCCAAAGCTTGTATGAAAGGCTAAGTAACTTTATTTTAGAAAATAACTTTACTAGAGGAAAAGTGGATACAACACTCTTTTGCAAAACCTTTGAAAATGACATTCTGGTTGTGCAAATTTATGTTGATGATATTATATTTGGTTATGCTAATACTTCCTTGTGCAAGGAATTTTCTAAGTTAATGCAGACTGAATTTGAAATGAGTCTGATGGGAGAACTCAGATTCTTTCTGGGAATTCAAATTGATCAATATTCTAAAAGAACATACATTCATCAGAGCAAATATACAAGAGAACTTTTGAAGAAGTTCAATATGTCAGATAGTAAACCAGGAAAGACACATATGCATCATACATGCATTATGGAGAAAGAAGAAGTAAGTAAAAAGGTTTGTCCCAAGCTCTACCATGGTATGATAGGCTCTCTTCTGTATCTGACTGCTTCTCGTCCAAATATTTTGTTTAGTGTTTGTCTCTGTGCTCGTTTTCAATCAGATCCAAGGGAAACTCACTTAATAGCTATTAAGAGGATCATAAGGTATCTAAAAGGAACAATTAACCTTGGCTTGATGTATAATAAAACATCATAGTACAAGCTTTCTGGTTATTGTGATGCAGATTATGCTGGAGACAGAATAGAAAGAAAAAATACTTCTGGAAACTGTCAGTTTCTAGGTAACAACCTCGTCTCCTGAGCTGGTAAAAGACAATCCCCATTGTATTATCTACTGCAAAAGCAGAATACATCTCAGCATCACTATGCAGCACTCAGATACTATGGATGAAGAATCAATTAAAAGATTTTTAGATATATGAGAGTAACATTCTTATTTTCTGTGATAATACTTCTTCTATATGTTTATCCAAAAATCCTATCTTGCATTCTAGGGATAAACATATTGAAATAAAACATGACTTTTTACGTGACTATGTTTAGAAGGGTGTTTTTCAATTAAAATTTGTGGATACAATCACCAGTGGGCTAATATTTTCACAAAACCCCTTGCTGAGGATAAATTTGTATTCATTCTGGAAAATCTATTTATAAAACCTTGTCCAGAATGAGTAGATGAAATTTTCTAACGTGTCAAGTCACCAGAACTTCTGAGATAAGATTCTGAAGATTAAGCAGATTATTTCTTTATTATTTAACGATTCTCTGATTGACAATTCTTCTACAAGTTAGAAGATGTATTTGTCAGAAAGTTGTCTAGTCAGATACCTCTTGGTATTCTTGACCTTGGGAACATCAAACGTGTTATCTTTGAACAAACTACTATAATTTTCTTGTGACACTTATCCAAAATCAAATTAAATATTACAGTTGAAGAGACACCTCGAGCGTTGTGATTTCGTGAGACTAGGTTCAAGTAATTATTTCCTATCTCCCTGTTATTGTCATAAAAATAGTTTAATGCATTGTGTATGGTAAAATTCTTGAGAATATACTAAAACTCTACGCCTTCCTTTATTGTTATGCATTCATTAAGATGTTTAAGACATAGTGTTCCTACCTAAGTGTTTCTAGTGTTCCTTGTCAGTTTTTATTTTTTCACTTTTAATTATACACTTAATTCGTTCATATTGACTGATGTCAAGAGTTGAATAACATATACCTAATCAGTGATCTCTTGGAAACTGCTATACTCCTTTCCCATTCCTTGACATTCTTGTCTCTTTTTTTTTGCACCACGTCATTTTTTTTGGAAATGATGAATTTTTCATTTCAAATTCATCTACACCTAACTGATTTTATTACTGATACATTTCCTCTCCATATATATATATATATATATATATATATATATATATATATATATATATATATATATATATATATATATATATATATATATATATATATATATATATATATATATATATATATATATATATATATATATATATATATATATATATATATATATATATATATATATATATATATATATATATATCATACTCCTCTTCATTTTGTTTTATCTGACCTTCAATTTCATATTTTCTCCCTATTTTTGTCTTCCTTTTCATATGCTTCTCTTTCATCATGCCACCTAAAACCATCAAGGGAGACATTGCTGACTTAGATCTTTTGAATGAGTGTACTCTTGATTTCAAAGATCTTGTTGAAAATGGAATTTCCCATGTTCTCTCGGATATTTTCTAACAAAGCTGGTAAAATTATTTTGAAATTCTCTCTGGACCCATCTATCCTGAACTGGTTAAAGAATTCTAGGAAATGCTCGCATTTTTCAGTATGACACATATGCTTGCAATATCTTATCTATTGCCTCTAGTTTTCCAATTAGGATCAACCCCATTATCATCTCTCAATCTATTGAGTGTAAGGAAGATGGTAAGTGTGTTGAACAGTACAGTGGAAACAATTGTTATGCTAAACACATTCACCTCATCTATCATCATGAAGGACCTGCTGATAGTCCCTCAACTCTTACCTCTATGGAAAAATTTTAGTACCAAATCATGGGAACAAATCTCATGCCTAGAGAAAAGGTAACAAGATGGATATCTGCAATGGATAAGCTCTTCATTTTCTTCTTAGTCTCCAAAATCAAGATTAATCTACCTCAACTAGTGTTCAACTACCTGAAAGAAGAAATAACTTCTTCTAGAAAGGATTTATCATTCCAAATTCCTTTCAGTAGGGTAATTTCTCACATTCTTGATCTTCAAGGTGTAGTCTCTCATGTTAAGGAAACCGGAATGAAGGAGAAACTTGTTCTTGATTGGTGTTCTACTATGGACTATTCTGAAACCATCATTAATTGAAGACTTCTGATAGTTGTTGGTTGTGTGTTCTTTTTTGATCTCCTTGTGGTTGTTTATTTTGTTTGTCTGTCTGTTTTCTTGTTGTTGTTGTTTTGTATTTTTGTACCTACGCCTCATGCATTTTTTTATTTATCAATGAGAAATGTTTGCTTCTATTCTATCTTATTGCATTCTTTTTGCTTGCTAACATAAAGGGAAACAAGTATTAACTTTAATATTCTCTTGAATCAACTTCATTACTCATGTTGTTTGATCTATCTATTACCTCTTTTATTATGACAAAAAGGGGGAGTACTTGAAATGGAAAATTATTTTGATTAAAGAATATCTTGTCTTTGAATGATAGCTCAAACATTTTAACTCTTAAAATGAATTCAATTGATATGTTGATAATCATGCTCTAATTTAACTATTCACTATCTCTATCTGATGCACTTAATAAGAATCAAACTTAAACTATCTCAGATTTTATAAGTTCAATCAGGCTCTGATATATAATCAAGCAATGTTACTATGGATTTGATGAAAACTTTACAATCAAGCTCTGACATCCCAAATCTGATAAGATATTTCAAGATCTTAAATCAGGGGAAGCTTTGATTAAGGAAAGTTATTTCTAAACTTATCTCTATAATTTCCTATTGATTATCATCGTGCAAAATTGTGTCATCAAAATACATGGTTTTGTCATTATCAAAAAGGGGAAGATTGTTAGAACAAGATTTGGTTCTGCAAGATATCTCTAAGTTTTGATAATAGCAAAGTGGTATTTGTGTGAGAACAATTTTGGTATTCTAACGTTTGTTTTTCTGAAGAAATAACAAACAGGTTCTAACTCTGATAGAAATCATATTCAATGATTACTCTGAACACTCAAGACTCTGAAGACCTACTGATTAACTCTTCTATTCATGCTTCAATCATCTCTACTCAGAAGCCTGTGATGTAAAAAAGAGAAGCTAAAACATCTACAAGGGAAAATAGTACACAGTATGTTTTTAAGGTCTCATTCCACTACCATGCCACTACCTTTATTTGGTGGTATAAAGGACAACTTTTATGTATGATTTTCATCCCTGCGTAACGACATTATTTCAACTCGCCAGCTTCCTAAAGGATATTCCTGATCTACCTTCCAACGGATCTTTTTCTGGCTATATAAGGACTTAATTACTTGAAGAAATTATGAAGCTTTACAATAATTAATACAAAGGTCACCATTTGATTGAAAGCAACCTATGAAGAACTGAAGCTACAGTATTGAAGCACCACAATATAGAGAAAGAATATTGTTCATAATGTATTAATGTCTTTATGATATTTAAGCTATTAATAGTGTTTATATCTACTTGTTTATAACCAATTTCATTGTAAACATATTTGTTCAAACTGTTGTTTATAACTCCTTAAGGGACCGGTTAGGTCTATATCCTTAAGAAGAGATCGTTAGTCTTTGTTGATAGTCACCAGAGGTTTCTTGCGCAGTTTGTATTTTCTTAAGGGACCAGTTGGGTCAGAATCCTTAAGAAGAGACGTTATCTGAGTTGTTAGTCATCAGCGGTTGCTAGTGCATTGTAATTTGTTGATTATAGTGGATTAAGTCCTTATGTTAAGGTGAAATAACCTTGGTAGGTGGACTAGATTAGCTTGGTAGTTTTCAAGTGAACCAGGATATGTCGTGTGTCTTTCTTTCTTGATTAGTCTATTTGTGATCTTTGTTTGAGTTTCACAAAAAGCTTACATTTTTGAAAACCCAATTCAACCCCCCCCCCCCCCTTTCTTGTGTTTTCTCACACCTCCAGAGGTAACACACTCCTCATTTTTCTTTTCTCTAATCCATTTTTTCTTAACCAATATATATATATATATATATATATATATATATATATATATATATATATATATATATATATATATATATATATATATATATATATATATATATATATATATATATATATATATATATATATATATATATATATATATATATATATATATATATATATATATATATATATATATATATATAGAGAGAGAGAGAGAGAGAGAGAGAGAGAGAGAGAGAGAGTTTAGGTTCTGAGTGGTGGGCCACGTTTTTGATAACTTTTCAGCCTCTCCTCATGAATCACGTGAAGCCTCCTTGTCATACCCCAAAATTTTACCCCTAGATTCCATTATCATTCTAGGTGCATCAAGCATATGTTATCTAACTTTAACCTCTTTCAAGTTAGTCTTTATCAAGATGCAAATGAATTAGGGTTTCACACTATTAAAATCAAGAATCCTATGGACTGATCAGTCAATATTTTGGATTGATATTCTACATATCAAGTCTTTACATCATCAATGGGATCATATATTAACAAGAACAAGTGCTATTTTAGGTTGTTAACAAGAGAATTGAAGCAGTGTTGTGCAAAACCCTAATTCCAATTGGAAAAGTCAACTATAGTTTGACTTTTAGTATAAATGGGTATCCAAAGCTTGAACCATGGTCCATGATTTTTATATGACTTATTGAAGTCCCATAAAGAAGTATGAAAGGTTCAAAAAATCCCAGAACACTAAGGATCCATCCTGAGGATTTCAACTGTTCGGTTTGTTTGTCTAGAAAATCAACTCTTTGACTTTTAGAGTTTTAACCCCAAATTGAAGCAATCAAGGTTTCCAACATCATTTTATTCCTAAATAGTAAGTTTGGTGAAGATTTAATCAAGAATTAAGGGATAACTTATGAATCAAGAAATTATGGTTTATGAAAAACCCTAATTATAAGCTTATTTGAAATGGTCATAACTCTCAAACCACACATCCAAATTGAGTGGTCCAAAGCTGGTTGGAAAGCTCTTAAGAAATCCTACAAAAGTGTCCAGAGGGTTGATGTCCAAAAATTCATAGATTTTGATTTATGAACTCATCAAGTTTTGAAGGATTTCCACACTTAGAAAATTTTCTTGTTTTTTGACTTGTAAGTCAAGTTTTGCAGCCAACTTCGTGAAACGTTTTGACCTAGTTCCCTTTGGAATCTGAACTTTGGACAAACATGAACATTTTAGATCATATTTGGAGATTTTTAAAAAGTATAATAGAATTTTCATAGCCTTTGTGGTTAGGGAGAATCGAAGAGAGCAAGTTAGGGGTTTTCCATGTCACAAAACCAAGTTTAGCACTTGCATTTTGATACATAAACCACTCAAACCTCTTTTAATCACTTGTTTAACTCATTCTCTGATGTTTAGGGACTTAATTTTTGAGATTAAATTGATTACCACGAGCAAAAACCAGAAATTGGATTAATTGATTTGTTTATTCAAGCAAGTGGATGCAAGTGGCAAGGAGAGAAACTTTTTGCATTTTCTGCTACACATCAGCTACTGCATCAACTACTATCTTTCCTTCAATTCATATCAATTATTTGTAGGCTATTGGTGATAATGAAACACATAGGAAGATTGCTCATGCTCGGAAAAGAAATCTCAAGTTGGATTTGCTCATTTTGCCTCCAAAAAGGGCAAACTTGGCAAGTTTGCACAATCTGCCCATACCTCTCATTCTCCAAGCTTGTCTATAAATAGAACACACTCCTAACATTCAAAGAAAACCAAAATCAACTAGAACTTAAGTTTAATATCTCTCATTTCTCTGATCACCATCTTCTTGCAAGTTGTAGAAGTTGCTTTCTTATGAAGAAAACTCTGCCATAACTTAATATAACCACCAAACACTTGAACCAACACCTCAAAAACATCACATATAATGCATTAAAGATTTCTAAACCCTCACATTCACTATAAAACCTCACATTCCAAAATTCAACTCTCATACCTTGAAGGTTTAACTTTTCTACATTTTCATATACCAGAACCAAACCAGCCCTTTTCCAATCATTCTAACACTTCAAACACTCTCCATATAAGTTGTTTGAAATGTCCATGGCATCACAAAAGTTTTGTAACACCATTTCCTAGAATTTAACTTTAAAGATTTTGGTGGTTTCTTGGTTTCTTGCATAAGAAGGCATTCTCATCATTTAAACACTTTATTTTGAGCATAATGGAGCTGCTTGGATCATCGTCCATCAACTGGTTTTCTTATTTGATGCATTGACTTGAAAAAGCTACAAGAGGTAAGTGTTCTAACTTGCTACTTTTAAGGTCATGCTAAATATTGATGTACACTGATCATGAGCATGCTTGATATACTTTACAGGTTATGTTTGAACCATATCTTGCTCATAAACTTGGGTATTCATGATTATCCCTTTGGTTTGGCTTGTTAGCTTACTTTAAGTGTCATTTCAATATGCAAATTGTTGATTCTGGTTAGGCATAGATGATTGGCGTTTGTAAACATCATTTATAGGTCATATGTGATATGTTTGATCATTTAACTGATGTTGAATTGGTACATTTCTGTCTGTTGCTTTGCTCTTGCACAAACTTGCTATTTTTGCCACTACACATGCCATCTGTTGAATTAGCTTATCTATTGATATATGATGCTTTTAATCACTCTCTACATGTCTCATATGTTGTTTTTGAATCATTACTTGCTGCTTAGAGCATGTATATTAGACTGTCACATTGCTCTTGCACATAACAAGCCTTTTTCAATGATGCTATCGAGTTTTTCACATGGTGCATGATTTGAGAAAACCACCATCACCATTGAATTCCTTGTGAAAAATACACAATTTTATTTTTTATTTAATCCAATTTGATAAGTTTTGAGTGAGTTCTGACCCTTCATGCAAATTCTGTCTTGCCTTGGTTTTGCTTGCCTTGGTTTTTGCCTTAGTTTGCCCAGTTTTGTGCCTAGTTTTCGAATGTGCATAACTTCTTTGATTTTTATCATTTTGATGTCATTCTTTTTTAATAATGCTTCTTAATATGTCTAGTTTCAATTTGTGAACAAATAATTCAAAAAAATTTATTTTTGAAACACTTTAGTCCACTTGAATGACATGGTCCTTTTTAGGGTTTTCCTTTGTTTTCATGAACTTTCTTGACATAGTACTTGATTTTTCTTGTAATATTGATCTTGTATGAATTATTTTTGAATTTATAACATGTTTATATGTTATAAAAAACTTGGTTCTTTACTTTACCGTGATTATACTTGCCTTTGTGAATGCATGAATGTGAAAAGTATGCTTAGAAACTTCTTTGTGAACCATGATATGTTTCTTGATGTTGTAACCTCATGAACATGATCCTTTGCCCCCATCTTACTTGTGTATGTGTCTTGTTAGAACTATAAAATGTTTAGGGTTGTTTCTTGCCTTGAAAATTACCATAAATATTGTTTATCTTTTCCTCTGTGAAGTTTGAATCCATGCTTGAATTGTTGTTACTTTTCTTGCCTATCCATGATTGATTGTCATAAATATGTCTTGAATATGATTAAATATTGTTACATTTATATTTTATTGATTCATATAACATGTTTGATTCAATTTGTAACTTGTTTTCATAAGTTTTGTTTGAATACCATTGATGAAAATGTTGTTGTTACACATGTTTCATGCTTGCCCTTGTTGGTTGTTACCTTCATAATCTTTGAACATTGTAATGTTAAATCATAAAATCTTGGTTGTTGCCATGCTTTTGTGTTCAATTTGTTAATTGGTCCTACTTGTTTATCTTTATCTTTATCAAGTTGTTTCCCCAATGATGGAACTTGTTAGTTCTCATCAAGTTGCCTTGTTATCCCTTATTCCAAAAGAAAAGTCTCTCTATTGACTTCACTATCATAGATAACTCATCACCCCTCCCCTTGACTTGGTTAAGTCTAGATCCTTTAACTTATTTAAGTTAGAACCTATATCCATTAGACTTTACTTTAAGTCTAAAGACCTACCCCTTGTTAGGAGTATCCTTCAATTAGAACTTTAAGATAGAATTTGTTAACTCTATGTAAGGATCATTGTCATGATTACTTACTCCTCTCTTGGCTTTTGTCAAAGTCAATCCCCTTGAGTTTTAAACTTAGATCTAGAGAGTTTTGTTAAACTCTGCACAAACATTGTTATGTTTGTTCCCCCTTGGAGTCTTGACCATAGTCAAGTATTCCTCAACCTTAGTGAGGTGAACTACGGTTGCTCTGATTCCATCCTAGTAAGGATACGTAGGCATAAGATGTGATATATTTGCGAGCAAACTCAGAACTATGCTTAGGTCTTTACCTCAAAACTTTGCCTTAACCTTGATCCCATGACCCTAGCAAACAACAACTTAGATAACTTAGCATGCATATACACAAAAGGTTCTTGTAGAGTACTACAGATGTTTAGGATGTGAATAACTATCCTAGGCATAACCAACATGCGATCCTCGAAACTCTAGCGTTGTTGTTACATCGCGCAAAAGGTTTTTCTTTCTTTAACCTTTCCTTTGGATAAATCAAAGTTCGGTGGTGAATTTCAATGAATTAAGATTCAAGTTAATCAATAGCTTGATATCTGATTCTCACCGCAACACTCCTCTTTTATCAAATTTTTTGTTATTTTAAATGGAAAAATAAGGGAGTCTAATGAGAGGGAGGCATATGTATGTTCATTTTGTGTGAAAGAAGTAAGTGAAAATGTGTTTGGTACTATAACTAAAAATGTGAGGTGTAAGTGAATTCCTCTTTTTCATTCATCATATTTTATCCATTTATTTTATATTTTAGAGAGAGAGAGAGAGAGAGAGAGAGAGAGAGAGAGAGAGAGAGAGAGAGAGAGAGAGAGAGAGAGAGAGAGAGAGAGAGAGAGAGAGAGAGAGAGAGAGAGAGAGAGAGAGACGTGGATAGTGATTGGGGAAATTGGAATCCTTGATTATTTTGATCCAATGGCCAATGAGCTTTCATAATAAACAAATCAGGGTTTTCACAAATTTAACAAAATACCAACAAAGCCCTTGGATATTTTTAATGATAAAAAATGAGTTTTAAACAATTAAATGAAATTAAACAAAATTTAAATGGAGCAAATAAAAACCAACTGATTATTTATTCGCTTCTATTTTTTGTTGACATTTTGATTAAAAAACAAAAGTAAAAGGAATTAAAATTAATAAAAACAGGGCTGAAAATACGTGAAAAAATAAAATGAACGCATTAAAATAATCTACGCAAGATATACTTCTGTAAAATAGACAGATAAAGATCATATTTTGCAATAGAAAGTGCTCGGTTGAAAAGGCTCAGATAGATCAAAATGCAACCACCCGAAGACGCGAAAAAGTAAACCAAGCACACCAGGTTAAATTGCGTACAATGTAGATTAATTAAATAGACAGTTACAAGCTAAAACCTGAAGAAAAAATGTTCATTGATTTTACGTGTGGTCTAGAAATCCACTCAATCTGTCTATTTGTAAAATCAAAAATTTGTTCTAAGCAAAACAAAATAAAGTGGGATGCATGAAAGTTTAAAATATCTGGACAAAATTGGGGTATGACTAGTAGTTGACCTTTCTAAGAAGGGTTGGTCTAAACATTTGTATGATGCATTGTAGGCCTACAAAACTAATTTTAAAACACCTACAAGAATGTCTCCCTATAGACTTGTTTATGGAAAAGCTTGCCACCTACCCATCGAACTGCAACATAAAGCCTTTTTGGATGTTAAGAGATTGAATTTCAACTTGCAAGTTGTTGGGCAAGCAAGGATGTTGCAATGCAATGAGTTTGAGAAGTATAGAGTGTTCTCTTATAAGAATGCTTAGTCGTACAATTAAAAGACCAAGAAATGGCATGACAAGAAATGCCAGAAAAAAGAATTAGTAGAAGGGCAAAATGCACTCTTATTTAACTTAAGGTTGAAACTCTTTCCTGGTAAATTAAAATCCAAATGGTCAGGCCCATTTAAGCTGGTGAAACTTTATCCTCGTGGGGCTGTGGACCTTTTGAATAAACAAACATGTGAGACGATCAAAGTGAATGGTCAAATATTGAAAACTTACCATGGTGAGCCTTTAAGTAACACAAGGGCTTCCATAGGTTTGCATCATTAAAATTTTCTATTTCAATTCAGGTTATAAGACTTAAAAATAGTGCTACTAAGAATGAAACTAGAATAATTTAGTGTTTGTATTTTTGTTTTTGATGATAGCTTTGATTTACTTTGCTAAGGTTCTGAAGTTTTTTGTCATGACTATGACATGCTAAGGAAGTATGAAAAAAATGAATTAAAAAGAAAGTTGGAAGAAGGAGAGGATAACGTGCATTAGGAGACAAAAGTCTATGGATCTATGCACATGGGTCTGATGCGCCTTAACACATCTAAGTAATGATGATTTTATCCCCAACATAACTCCTAAGTTTATTTCCAGTCCCTCAAGTTTCCCTTCAATAATTATATAACTGTTAATTTTTCTCTCCATATTCAAAATTCAAAATTTTTACTCCCCCTCTCACTCACCCTTACTTAACCGTGTTCTCGTTTTTTAAAATCCCCATTCTCTCGTTTGCAAGAAAACCACCTTTATTGATATCTTCTTTCTTCTATAAAAGACCAACTTCCCTCATTAACCTAATTGTATCTAACAGAACCATTCATTCTTTCATCAATGGAACTCATCTCCATCCGAAAAAGAATCAAACCCCATGCAAGAAAGAACGTTGGTGCACTTTGATTATCATTCTTCATAAAATGAAACTTTTATAAACAGTGACGCTCAAAGAAGATACAAAAGGTATTTGCTACAAGAAATATGCTTTTTGAAAGGGGATTCATCTTTGACTTGGAAGATGAAGAGTTTGGTTTTATTGATGAAATCGGGCACGCCATAACAAGGCAGGAATGGAAAAGATTTTGTAAGCATCCACAACCCTACAATACTCAAATCGTGAAAGAGTTCTACTTTAATTTGAGATGCACATCATTAAAGAAGTTAATTCTTTTCCACTGTATCACCACTTGCTCCCCCATAAATATTGCTAAGATAATTTTCCAAGAAATTCATGCTTGTGCGAAGAAGAAAGATGGAATATTATACTTCTCATGTTTGATCACTACTATCTGCAAGAGACATGGAGTCCCAGACAAACTAACTGATGAGATTTGCAACCCTAAAATTGGGTTTGACAAAACTATTATTTTGAATTTGTTGAAAGCATAGGGTAAAAAGAGGAAATGATAAGCCAATTTTTCACGTAAAAATGAAGAGCTCTTGTGGGATACTCTGCAAAAAATGCAGAGGGAACTAGAGTTTTATAGGTTTGTTAAAAACCAAAACACCTAGTAGAAAAAGGGCTATACAGTCTCCACAAGGGTGTAGTCACGAAACGAGCCTCAATATTTCCGTAACACGTCAGGTTGAATATTTTGAAAAGTTATTATGAGACTATTAAATTGTGATCGTAGTTACAGGTTGGTCATAATTGTAGTGATGATTGACTTTCAAAATCTTTATATTATGAATGGTTGATGCGAAAAGTGATTAATATTTACCGATTAAAATTTGTCCGTGTAAATACAGCAAAACATGCGAGTCAATAAATGACAGCCGATAAGATTTTCAACAAGCCATATTGGTGAACATTCAAAATCCAGATTTATAAGACAGCCGATAAGATTTTCAACAAGCCATATTGGTGAACATTCAAAATCCAGATTTATGTCTTCTAATATCTCTAAGAATAAAGTGGATACATGTGCTCTTGGTTTCAAATGCTCTCTAGTAGAGTTAAGAATGTTGATTGAATGTTGATTTTTTGTGTTTTTCTTGTATCCTGTTACTAGCAAATAAAAAGTTGGAAAACCAAACTGCTTAGTCGAGCCTCAAAGGGTGACTCTAGCCTAATATGTCATTTCAGCTCTTCCTAAATAATTTTTTAGTATTTCAAAAATATTTTTGAAAGCGTTCATATTTTAACATTTGAACACAATTAATGTGCAAATAAAATGAATTTGAACACAATTAATGCACAAATAGACATTCTGGATATTATAAAAAGTTGGAAAACCAAACTGCTTAGTCGAGCCTCAAAGGGTGACTCTAGCCTAATATGTCATTTCAGCTCTTCCTAAATAATTTTTTAGTATTTCAAAAATATTTTTGAAAGCGTTCATATTTTAACATTTGAACACAATTAATGTGCAAATAAAATGAATTTGAACACAATTAATGCACAAATAGACATTCTGGATATTATAAAAAGTTGGAAAACCAAACTGCTTAGTCGAGCCTCAAAGGGTGACTCTAGCCTAATATGTCATTTCAGCTCTTCCTAAATAATTTTTTAGTATTTCAAAAATATTTTTGAAAGCGTTCATATTTTAACATTTGAACACAATTAATGTGCAAATAAAATGAATTTGAACACAATTAATGCACAAATAGACATTCTGGATATTATAATCCGAATTTACCATTTAATTGCAATATTATATCATTTCTGTCATTTATGATACGTATGATTTTCAAAATTTAGACGTCATTGTATTTCAAATACAACAATTTTAGAGGGAAAAACATGTCTAGGTTTCAAAATTCAAATGGATTTTGTAAATTCTAGACATTTCGGATGAACTCGAACTCTCTTATAATATGTGGCTCGTCCAAATTTTGAAATTCGAATAGAATTTTTGTGCATTCTATGTATTTCAAATAACTTGAACTCGCTTATACTATGTGGTCTTTTCAAATTTTGAAATTTGAACAAAGTTTGTGTGCATTCTAGACATTTCAGGATGAACTTGAACTATCTTGTAATATATGTTGCATCCGGATTTCAAAAACCAAATAGAATTTTTGTCCATTCTAGACGTTTGGTTTTTAATATATATGATGCATCCGGATTTTAAAAACCAAATAGAATTTTTGTCCATTCTAGACGTTTGGTTTCAGGTGAACTTAAGCTCTTTTGTAATATGTTGAAATTTTAAATTTTAGACGGTGCAAGTAGGCATTTTCAGAAATTCCATAGGATTTGATCAAACCCCTTACTCCGTGCAAAATTTACGGATCACTCATGGGGTGTGTGATCAAATTGATACTTCTACTCGTCAATTCACGTGGAGGAGTAAACATTGTCATTGGGGTGAATTATAAGATTGTTTCTCAACCTTAGTGTAAAGGTGGTCCCTCAGAAAATTAAGATTTGGTTGCAGTCTTCTTCAGATATTCGGTTACAGTGGATTTCAATGGTTGACTTGTATTCCTTTGATTTTGCAGGTCCAACCTAGCAAAAGCTTGGAAGTGGATATGGAAACTTAAACTTCCACAAAACTTGAAACACTTCACTTTGTTATTAATGCAAGGAAAACCTTCATACAAATGCCTTGCGTGCAAGACACTTATCGCCATATTCTTGTAAAATATGTGGACCTAGTTATGAGACGTTGCTTCAACACAAAATTCCCATAGTTACAGCCCGACTCATTTTTCTGTTAGACATTGTGTGTCTAGTTACAGCTTCAACCACTCAAATTCTTCAGGGAGAATATCTTGTGAATGAGAAACAAAGATTAAAACAAGATTTCATACAGAAGTCTGTCCGAATGACAGGTAAATCGGGAAAAACGGTGAATCAACCGTATTCAGTTTTACCTGCCTTGAGTGTGTCATCCATACGCCACTCCTATAAAAGCACTTTTAAACGGTTCTCAACGCATATTCATCTATGCTTGAGAAGCTTACAATTCATAAAATATACCAACTCCTTGTGTACAACGGAAGACAGAGAGAGACTACATGACTCTCCATCTCAAAATGTGAATTTGTATCCAAAAAAAGTGGTTTACATAGTTCATGATCGTGTTTTCCCTTTGATTTTACAATTCCAAATATCTTAGCGGACAAAATGGATCTGGATTTCTTGTGACCATTAGGAGCTAGGACCAAGCTGACCAGTAGTTACAGCAATCTTTATAGCACAGTTTAATATCATACTTTTGCACCAAGGAAAGACTGCCATGAACAATGAGGGAGACAAATTTAGAGTATAAATGCATGAAATGTGAATAATGTAAAATACAAAAGCAAGCTGTTGTGCATGAAAATGGCAATTTGCTATGAAGATTAATATTCCCAAAAATCTATGTTAATGCAATTTAAGCCTATATCAAAAGATATATCTTCTTCAAGTCAGGTGCATCAATATGATATGTACCTATTGAAGTGTGCAAATTGCATAGGTATTATTAATGAAGTTGACATGTGTTGCCGGAAAATACTAAACTATTTCCTACCTTTACACTTGCAGGAGAGTTTCCAGGCTTAGCAGTGGTTGTACTTCCAAAATTGATCTTTGTTTTTTTATCAGCTGGCTTTAATATTTGGAAAGAGCACATTAGTGTCTCATCAACACTCATCATAGCACCGGCATTGTCAAACTCTCCACAATAATTAGGTGCTGAAAATATTGTTACGAGTTGTCTATTAGCAAAGAACTCATATCCATCCTCCACAACCTGGTAATACATTAAAAAAAAAAAGTTAATACAGCATAGTTGATTGCCGTGTAATATCCTACAATATAAACACATCGTAATGTGCAAACAAATGAAGCACCAAATGTCAAACATAATGAATGGCTTTTGAAGATTTTTCTGGTCAATGCATAAAACTATGTTACATCACATTTACAAGGGAATATGTAATTTCCAGTTGAAACAAAATAAAGTAATTACAATACACTGGAAATGTACCGACAGACTAGAGCAGATTGCTGGAAAAATACTTCATTGTAATTTTAGTTTCAGTCATAGAAAATTAGAAATGGCTGTACAAACTCAGCCTCCAAAAAATTGGTTACGCATTAAGCACTAAAGGTAGGAGGTTGACCTGATGAGCACGGCAAATTAGGTCAAGATCTTGTTTCTGAAGAAACTCTGTGATCTTATCAGCACCAAATGTATATGAAACTCCCCTGTCATTCATTTCCCATCCTTGAACATCTTTGTTTGGGTCAGACCAAAGAAGATCACAAAGCAAACCTGTATCAGGAACATCAGTGGGCCGTTGTAGATTTCTAATCTGATCCAAACTATGCAAGTCAGGAGAAATCCCCCCATGCATACACAAAATCTTTTCATCAATAAGAGCTGCCACAGGAAGGCAATTGAAGCAGTCTGTAAATGTCTTCCATAATCTTACATTAAACCTTCTCTTGCACTCATCATAAAATCCATAAATCCGGTTTATAGAAGCACATTCATGATTTCCTCTCAATAGGAAAAAGTTCTCAGGATATTTAATCTTATAAGCAAGGAGAAGGCAAATTGTTTCTAAACTCTGCTTTCCCCGATCCACATAATCCCCCAAAAACAAGTAGTTAGCCTCGGGAGGCAATCCACCATACTCAAAAAGCCTTAAGAGATCAGAATATTGACCATGTACATCACCTAAAACAACAATATAAGGATATTTTGCATTAAACAATATATGTATCTTTTCCTTTTGTACAACTACAATAGTACAGTATTATACAATATTGATAATATCAGGAAGTACAAAGTATGGATCATAGAGCAAAAACAAAGTTATATTCCACCGTGTGGGGCCTGTGGCCACCGACTGGAATCAATTGATAATGCGTCGTTTTTTTTACTGAAACTAAAATATGATGTTGGTAATCAGAGATGCCATGATCTTTATACGTAAATCTTTTGTTCAACATCAGTCCACCAAAGAAAAAGTCCAAAAGTTCTAGCAAATAACTTGAGCAAACTAATGATGTCAATCATATGCAACAATTGAAATTTTCTGGTTATAAATACAGTCAAGAACAGATAGTTTTTTTTTTTTTTGCAAGGATTAGGAGAGTGATAAAATAAATAAATAAATAAAACCATTAAGCTTAAACAGATTACATGACATGTAGAATCAATTTGACAAAAGAGACACTAATTATAGCTTATATATAAAATTGGAGAACATATTAATATTATCACAAGCCACAAAGTTTAAATATCTAGATCCATCACACAAAAAAATGATGAGGAAATAGAGGGACAAGTGTCAAGTGTCGACCATAAGATTCATGCACCGTGGATGGAATGGATGAAGACCTCTAGAGTAATTTTTGATAGAAAAGCACCACCCTAATTTAAAGGAAATTTTTCCTGCTTAATTGCAACTTGCACGACTTGCAAACTAAGTATGAAATTAAATACTAGCTCCTAAAGAATCAACAAGAAAATAAGCTCATTGTTGTAGACATGCGAACATTACAATGGATAAGCTGTCACGTGACAAAAACGAATTAACAATAAGCTATGAAAGCAATAGAAAGAAGAGGAGGAGAGGACAACGCCAATCGTAGAAAAAAAATATAAAGTCTCGTCTTAGGTGATTTGGACATGTATAGCAAAGACTCATAGGAGAACTGGTGAAGAGAGTAGACCCTGCGTAGAATACTCTCATGGTCAGAGTTAGACAAATGCCATACAAAACTATAGGTCAAATCATTAAAAAGGATTTGAATTTAATGGTCTGTCACTCTGTCTATAGATATGATTCATTCTTGATTAGCTTCATTTGATTAATGTAGCTAATCTTAGAAGAAATTTACTTTGGTTTTTGTTTATATGATGCTCACTGTTGCAATTTGAAGTTATGTAAAATTAATACTACACACAAGCTTAGTAAAGTTAATCAAGAGCTTTTGTTAGCATTCTTCATGTAAATCAAAAATTATTTTTTACCCAGTAAAATCCCACACAATATCAATTCCAAATAATTGATTTTTGAGTGAATTGATTCCGTAAAATTGATTTTGGTTAAAAGTGAGTTGAACGTAAAGTGATTTATGTTTGGATAACTATAGGCAAAATTGGTTCAAACAAAATTTAAATGTAAAAATCACATTTAAACTCAAAAGCTACAAATTCTACAAGTAGAATCAATTATTGAGGCAGAATCAATTCTCCTTAAGAAGAACCAAAACACCTCAAAATCATTTCAAAATCAATTCTAAACCTCTAAAATTGCTCTTGCCTCTTCCAAAAGCTAAACCAAGCATAGACAAAACTCACATTATACAGTTATTCACTCACATACATAAATTCTACAAGCATAATTTGAACCAAATTCACATTCTACCACCATAATCTTCTAAAGTTAGAATTAAAAAACAGAAAAGAAAAAAACAAAGCAGCTTCCTCAATTCAATACTCAACAAAATTAATCCCTATGAACTTCAAAACACATTCATCCATTAAACCCTAGCACTAATCCAGCTTCTAACACACTCATAAGTAAGCATGCAAACGGTAATCACAAAAACAAAACATGATTAATTTACAAAATCTTCCATCAAGCAACAAAATCACCAAACAACATTGATAGAAAGAAAATTAGGTCAAAAGAAAATTAGGTAAAAAGAATACCACAAATTTTGATAGGTGCTTCGAGTTCTAATAAATAAGGTTGTTGAATGAAAATGTCTCTAGAAACAACGCAGAGTTGACGGATCTCGGCCTCCGATAATTGAACTTGCTTCCCCGGACGGTTTCGAACTTCTAACAGTCGACTGATTATGTCATCAACAACTGATTGCTCCATTTTCTTTTTCACCAACTTCAAGTTAACGAATTACAGACACAGTCAATTCGATTAGATGAAGATGCGAAGGTTCGAAGTCAAAATCGGAAGACTAGAAGTGAAGGAGGCATGGAAACGGAGGAGAAAACGACGACGGGACGTTGGGAGTGACAGTCGTTTTGGAATGGGTCTAAATTGGACACATTCACTTTTCGAAAAGTAAAAGGAAAGAGATCATTTTTATTTGCATCTATCAAACAAGTTTTTTTTTAAATGAAAACACCATTTCATTAAGGAATAGAAAGAGACACAAAGGCAAATACAAAGTTTTTTATTTGGGATATGATTCACCTAAGTCTTACACCCAACTATTCTACCAATACCAACCATATGGTGTGTATCCCAATTACAATTTCTTTTAATATACATAACAAAAATAACATTACAATTCTTAATAATCTCAATGCAAACCAATGAGATTAATGCAATACACCACACAAAACACATTCGATTGAATAATAAAATGATTACTCTTTAGACCCTATATAAGTTGAAGTCTTGTCTAATGGCCAGCGACCTCGCAAAGCGCAATTGCATGCTTGCAGAATGGACTTAACAGAGTTGTCATCAATCTTTATTTATTTTCATAGAGGAAAAGAAAAAATATCGAATAAAACTCCTAAAAAAAAGATATGATCATCGCAACAAATATCTGAGTTCGGGAGTCGGTTACGCTAGAGGAATGTATTAGCGCTTATCACGTCTGTTGTACTCAACGGGAACCGTTAGGTTAATTGTATGTGTTAGTTTTTGTTAAAAGATGTTAGGCTTCTTGGTTATTAAAGAGGTGAAAGATAAGAGAAAGGGACCTAAGGGTTTTATTACTAAGGGGGTTCGGCAAGACTTCGCAGTCTCGTGTCTACGTATCCTCATAGTGCAATGAAGAACTCAGAACCTTCGTAGTTCGGTCTAACAAATTTTGTTGGTCGATTTTAGCGAAAGATATTTAGTTGTGTTGTAAATGTTCCTTAAAAACCTTTGTTGATAAAGAGAAAGAAAACATATATGTGGAAATTGCGTTTACTGCGAAAATCGGACGAAAAGTTGGAGAAAAAATAGGTCGGTGAATAGTACTGTATGTACGGTGAATAATATCGTCCGTACGGTGAATAGTGTTTTCGAGTTTTTGAACTTTTTTCGATTCGGTCTATGGATCCATGTGATTTTGGGAGACCAGGGGATTAAAGGTATAGCATAAGATTCCAGCTATGAATAAAGAAAATCTTATATTACACATTGGTTTTGAGTGATTCATATATTGAGAGTTGGAGAGGTAGGGAAACATTTGGGTAAAAAATAGGGTTGTTCTTAGGCGCCTTCAAGATTGTTCTTGGGAACTTGAAGACGAAGGTTATTTTCTTGTAACTCATATGTAATCTATTGTAACAAATTTCTAGTATAAGGAATTGGAGAGACGATCTCTCCCCCAGAGTAGATCGTTTGGTCGAACTGAGTAAACAAACCTTCGGTTTTTTCTTACCTTATTCTGTTATATTATCTGCGTACGGATTATCATTGTTGAAGACCATTTATTTTGGTTGTTATTGTTCTTTGGCTCACAAATTGATATTGAATTTTGTCGTAATTCACAACAAGATTCATAACAAGTGGTGCGGTGAGCGCGGAGCAAAGAGATATTATTAACAAGTGAGCACTATGGTTAGTAGATGGGAGATCGAGAAATTTTTCGGTAACAACGACTTGCGGTTGTGGAAAATTAAGATGCAAGCAATTTTAATTCAAGAGAAGTGTATTGATGCTTTGAAGAATGAAGCATTGATGTCTGCAGGGCTTACACAGATATACAAGATTGAGATGGTGGATAAGGCCAAGAGTCCCATTATCTTGTGCCTCGGGGATAAAGTTCTAACAGAAGTCGCCGGGGAGCAAACTGCGGTTGCTATGTGGGCAAAACTTGAATCATTGTATATGACAAAGTCTTTGCCTCACAGGTTGTATCTGAAACAACAACTCTATTCATTTCGAATGGTGGAGAACAAATCTATAGTTGAGCAACTCACAGAATTTCACAAGATTACCGATGATCTTGAGAATATTTGAGTGAAGATTGATGATGAGGACAAGGTTTTACTCCTTTTGAGTTCATTATCCAAATCCTTTGAGCACTTTAAGAATGCCCTTCTTTATGGTAAGGAAGGTACTATTACTTTGGATGAAGTCCAAACGGCGGTGAAATCCAAAGAACTTTCAAAGTCGAAAGATTTGAAGATTGAAGATAGTGGTGAAGGCTTAAATGTGTCAAAAAGAGGAGGTGAGCGTAAAGGGATGTCCAAATTAAAGAGGTTTGACAAGTCAAAGTTAAAATGTTTTAATTGTCAAAAAATCGATCACTTTAAAAGGGATTGTCCTGAAAGAAAGGTCAATGAAGATTCTGTTTAAGTTGTAGTTGTATTGGGTGACGAAAATTATGAGGATGTCGAAGCACTAGTAGTATCGAGCTTGGAAACTGAAGATAGTTAGGCCATTGACTCAGGTTGCTCTTGTCACATATGTCCAAGAATAGAATACTTTGATACTTTAAAGATGGTGCAAGGTGGAATAGTTCGCCTTGGTAATAATAAGGCATGCAAGGTTCATGGTATTGGTACGGTCATATTTAAAAATTTTAATGATCGTGAACTTCTTATTCACAATGTGAGGTATGTTCCAGAACTCAAGCGAAATTTGTTATCTATACGTATGTTTGACGATCTAGCCTATTGTACTAGAGTTGAATGTGGAGTGTTAAAGATTTCACGTGATGAATTGATTATTACTAAAGGGTATAAAATTTGTGGTATATATATTTTAGAAGGTTCAAATGTTATTATTCATTCATCGTTAACTAGTGGAGGCTTTCATGACAAGGAAGAGCTATGAAATTTGAGTTTAAGGAGTTATGAATGCCTTGAGAAAATTTTAGAGGTGTACAATGAATTTTGCAGAAATCAAGGGATAAAAATGCATGTTATCGCTGAGTTGTTATTGAGTTTTTGGGAAAGAGCTGAGGTTAAAATAACTTACTTGGTTGGTAGAGAATTTCTTCAGAAGAAGAATGGCGAAAATTAAGGGAGGAACTATAATGGAGAAAACTCAGTTTGAGGTAGAGTTTCCTACTATGGATGCTAACAGTAGTGAGGGAACGGTTACAGTGATCTCTGATTATCATTTGGCTCATGATAAGGTAAGGAGGGTTATCATAGCATCTCAAAGGGACGGTTATGCTAGCCTTGGATATTATGTTTTTAATGTGGCTGAAGGACTGTAAAATAAAAGAAGAAAAACCTCTAGGGAGGCTTTTGAAAATAGGTGGGGTCAAGGGTGGTTGAAAAACCATACTTGTAGGCTTGTTAAATTACCTAGGAAGAAAAAGGGTAATTGGAAACAAGTGGATTCAAGTTGCAAGATCAATATTCAAGGGTTACTTGAATTTGATCAAAGTTATTGATTAAAGTTTCAACTTGGTAGAGAGCATAAATGTTATTGATTGTTAAATTGGTATCAACACGGTTTAAAGTCAAGATGAAAATTTTTGTAAATGTTGTTGATGAAGAGAAAGAAAACATATTTTGGAGATTGCATTTACCACGAAAATTGGAAGTTTTAGAAATTCGAATGAAAAGTCGGGAAAAAAAATCGATCGGTGAATAGTATCATTCGTACGGTAAATAGTGTTATCCGTATAGTGAATAGTATTTTCAGTTTTCGGACTTTTTCGATTTGGTCCATGGATCCATGTGATTTTGGGCTTTGTTTATTGGGTATTTGCTACATACTTGGTGTGTGACAATCTTAGAGTTTTCACCAACAAGAGAGACCAAGGGTTTAAAGGTATAGCATAGGATTTCAGCTATACACAAAGAAAACCTTGGATTACACCTTGGGTTTGAGAGATTCATATATTGAGAGTTGGAGAGGTAGGGAAACACTTGGGTAGAAAATAGGGTTGTTCTTGGGCACCTTCAGGGTTGTTCTTGGGAACCTGAAGGCGAAGGCTATTTTCTTGTAACTTATCTGTAATCTCTTGTAACAACTTTCTGAGTATAGTGAATTGCAGAGTTGCTCTCTTCTCCATAGTAGATCATTTATTCGAACTGGGTAAATAAACCTTTAGTTTTTTCTTGTCTTATTCTGTTATATTATCTGTATACGGATTATTATTGCTGAAGACCATTTATTTTGGTTGCTATTGTTCTTTTTCTCATAAATTGATATTGAATTTTGTCGTAATTCACAACAAGTCACAATCGACAGAAAATATTGTCTTACCCAAAAAGGTGAGGAGCGGACATTTACATCACAACGGAATGGATTTACAAAATGACATTCGCGGGAAACGCTTCTTATCTTAACACAAGTGGTTTATGGACGAAGCAATGTTTTGCGTCGTCTCGAGACACAATATCTTATGTTTTATGAAAAGGTTTGAACATTTTAAGTATTTTTTAGTTTGATTGATAAAACGCATTCGATGTTGATCGAGGTTTGTTCATGATTATGAAAGAGTTTGAAATGATTGGAAAGGTTGATGGCGATGCGCGAAGCAATTGACTTACAAGTTGGGTGTTTTAAAAAAAGGGTTTGATGTTGAATCAAGAATAAGTTTGAAAAAGGGTTTGTTGATGGGGTGAAGTTAGATAGTGATTAATTGGTGTTGGACCAATGTTTTTGAAAATTGGAGTTTGGTGTTGATCAAGTCTTTTTTTTTTTTTGAAAGGTTGATTATGTTTTTGTTGATTTTATGTTAATAAGTTAGCTTCTATACAAACATGAACAATATGGACAAGATTGCACACAAGGGAGGGGGTACATCAAGGTATACAAGGGACATACGTAAGACATTGAAATAACTATAGTCTTTTTCTTTGAACTTAAACAACAAATAACATGAAAGTAGCAACCAATGATCATAAGAAATTATCAAGCAAAACATGCATTATAAAGATAATCACTTAAGAATAAGGTAAGCATCAAGACATGGTATAAACATATGACAAAGATCATCAATCAAGCAAAAAAAACCTAAATTCATTTAGGGTTTCAAATCATCTAAACATTTCTAAACAAACCCTAAAGTCCACCTAAACATGGTAAAAATTTCAACATCAAGATTAACACAACAACATTAAAGTCAAACATCAAATGGTAAGGTCATGTTCATCATGGCAAGAATCCTAAAAAACATTTAATCAAAGTTTAATATTCACCCACATACATTCACTAATGGTTCAAGAATCATTTTACAATATTTAATCAAAACATGACATTAGGCAAAACATAATATCAACATGATTTTTAAACACTAAAGTATGGAAAAAATGAAACAAAACATGAACTCAATCAAGACATAAAACAAAGAAAAATTAATTAACAAGACAAAAAAAAATAATCATCAAATAAAGAAATAATATTTTTTAAGGTTTTTTTAATAAATATGAAAAATAAATTTTAAAAAAAATGATAAAATAAAAATAAATAAATAAACTTAAGAAAGCTAAAAATATATTTTTGGTTTTTTAATATTTAGACTAAAATAAAATAAAAAAGATATGGCTTAATTGCAACTTTGCTCCTCCTATTTTGTATTTTTTTGGGTTTTGATCCCCCCCCCCTCCTATTTTAAAATCCATGATTTTGATCCCTTTTTTTAAGTTTCGAGATTGATATTAGTCCCCTTGCCATTTTAAGTCATGTTTTTAGTGATGTGGCGCATTGAATGATGATGTGGCATTTCCATGTCATTTAAAATGGTCTTATTCACCAAATATCATTTCCATATCATTTAGGTTTTTTATTTCATTTTTTAGAAAATTAAATTGAATTTTGGTAAAACCCCAACGTAGAAGACAAACGACATTTCTTCAAACCCAGTTCAGGAATGAAGATTTTTGCTCTTCCCCTTTCACGCACGTAATTAAAGATTCTATATCAAACCGCAGCTCGCTTCAAATCAAACTGCAACTCGCTTCCCGTTGTCGTCGTAGTAACTAGGTCGTCTCTTAAATGGCAAACCGAAGTTACGTGTCGAGGTATGTTTCGTAACTCACCTCTGAATTCAAAAATCCTAAACACGCAAATGGTGTTTGTGTTCTGTCATAGCATATGATTCGTTTATACCAACTCTCGTTTTTATCTATGTTTTAATTTAGAAACTATCGTTTGTGTTTTGTAGGTCCTCTGATACCCAAACTGTCAAATTTAGAGTACACCATAGGGGACATTTAATTTAGAATCCAGTTCTGTTGTATGTGGATGGGCTTGTAACTGAAATGAATTGGGATTGGGATGTGGACTTGATGTCCTACATGCAAATTGAAGATTTGATCAAAAGTGAGGGGTATCGTAATCTAAAGTGTTTATGGTATTGGAATCCTATATTTTCCTTTTCTCGTGGACTTCGGCCTCTGAACAATGATAATGACGTCTTAAGGTTAATGGAGGATGTTAGAGGATTTAAGGTAGTTGATCTTTATGTTGAACACAAAATTGAAGAAATAAGTATTGAGGATGTTATTTTTGAGGAGGATAATGGTGAAAAAGTCAATGGTGAAGGAGCAAACGGTGAAGGAGAAAACGGTGAAGTTAATATCGAGGGAGCAAATGATGAAGTTAATGTCGAGGGAGTAAATGATGAAGTTAATGTCGAGGGAGCAAATAATGAAGTTAATGTTGAGGGAGCAAATGATGAAGTTAATGTTGAGGGAGCAAACGATGAAGTTAATGTCGAGGGAGCAAACGATGAAGTTAATGTTGATGTCGAGGGAGCAAATGATGAAGTTAATATTGAGGGAGCAAATGATGAAGTTAATGTCGAGGGAGCAAACAATGAAGTTAATGTCGAGGGAGCAAACCATGAAGAGGTTAGTGTTGATGGAGTAGATGAAGAGGTTAGTGTCGATGGAGTAGATGAAGAGGTTAATGTCGATGGAGTAGATGAAGAGGTTAACGTTAATGTTGATGACGTAGATGATGAGAGTGAAACAGATCTAAATTATAGCATAGGCAATGAGGATGACGAGGAAAAGGATGAAGATTTAGAAGATGAAATTGATGAGATGATTTTAGGTGCTGACGTTGGTATTAATTGGAAGATTGTTTTACCTAATGCTACAGCAGAAAAACCTTCAAAGTTGGATGGTAATTCTGATAATGGTAGTGATTCAGGTGTGCTTCAAAATCCACCCGGTAGTGATGCTGAAGGTGATATGGAAAAGTTTTCAATCTTTAGGGAACCCACAAAACTTGAAGTAGGGATGATGTTCAAGGATAAACCAAAAATCAAATATGCCATAAAGGAGTATGCAATGGAGAACAAGAAGAATCTTGTATTCAAGAAAAATGACAAGAAGAGAATGGTTGTCAAGTGTTTAGATGGTTGTCCATTTCATATTAGGTTTAGCATGAGGACTACCAATCAATATTGGCAACTTGTTAGCTTAACTGATCGTCATGGTTGTCATAGGACAACCAAGAATTGACAAACAAAAACGGATTGGTTGGGTCGCCAATTTGTGTACACCATAAGACACACTCCTAAAATAAAAACCAAAGGGTTGATTGCAGAAGCTATTAAGAAGTGGGGGGTGAAGTTGTCAAAGGATCAAGCTTATAGAGCCAAGAAAAAGGCAATGGAATTGATTCAAGGTACTGGTCGTGAACAATTCACACATCTTAGAAGCTATGGTAAGGAGTTGTTAAAGTCAAATCCAAACTCCATTGTTAAAATTAAGTGTGCTGATTCAGATGGTGGTCCTGTCTTTGAAAGAATATATGTATGTTTAGAAGCTTGTAAGGCAGCGTTTGCAACGAATTGTAGGCCTCTAATAGGGATGGATGCTTGTTTTCTTAAAGGGGACTTTGGAGGTCAGTTAATAGGTGTTGTTGGTAAGGATGGAAATAACAAGATTTATCCCATCGCTTATGCCGTTGTGGAAGCTGAAACGAAAGACTCTTGGAAATGGTTCCTTAATTTTATACTAGAAGACTTGCAATCTATACAAGACAACAAATATGGATTTATATCAGATCAACAGAAGTTTAGTTTTACAGTGCTGCTATTTGTTATATGTTATATGCTATTATGTGTTATTCCAATGTTGTTTTGATATGTGTTGTTATGTTGTGTTGATATGTGATGCTATTTTTCTATTTGTTATGTGCTGCTATGATGTGTTTATATGTGTTGCTATGTGCTTTTACAATGTTGTTTGATATGTGTTGATATGTGATGCTACTGCTGTTTGATATGTGCTACTATTGTTTGATATATGCTGTTATATTATAATTGTTATGTGCTGCTATGATGTGCTGTTATGTTCTATTATTTCTAGTTGATATGTGTTGTTACAATATTGATGTATGTTCAGGGATTGATACCAGCTATTCTTGAGACAAGCCAACATGTTGAACATAGACTATGTGTTAAACACTTGTATGGCAATTAGAGAAAGAAATATCCTGGGATATTTATGAAGGAGGCTTTATGGCGGGCATCTAGAGCCACAACAATTCCTGCATGGGAAAGAGCAATGAATCATATGAAAGAGCTCAATGTCAATGCTTGGAAAGACATGATGGATGTCCCAGCTGCATGTTGGACTCGGTCTCATTTCAAAACAGACACACAATGTGATTTGCAAGTCAACAATATGTGTGAGGCTTTTCATCACGCAATTTTGGAGTATAGAGATAAGCTGATCATTGCACTACTTGAAGGAATTAAACATTACATAACAGTGAGAATCTCTGCTCAAAAGGAGAAATTAAGTAGGTACACAGGTGTTACAAGTCCTAACATTCAAAAAGTCTTGGAAAAACCAAAGAGGGCAGCAGAAGGATGGATTGCAACATGGCATGCAGATGATGACTTTTCTATATTCGGAGTTTCAAACGGTGTTGAGACATATGTTGTGAACTTGCTTCAACAGAAATATGGTTGTAGGAAGTGGGATTTAAGTGGAATACCATGTTGTCATGCTATTGCATGCATATGGTATAACAAGAAGTAGCCCAAAGAGTACGTTTCATCATTCTATATGTATCACCTACTCGTATATTATGTTCACTTACATTCATCTTTTTTGTACGCTTACTAAAATCATTGTGTCATTTTGTCTAGGAAATCTACTGTTCTGGATACTTATAGCCATATTATTATGCCAACCAATGGCCCACAACTATGGCATGTTAATGTTGCTAACCCAATCAGCCCTCCAGTCATGCGAAGATCTATCGGTCGTCCTAAGAAGAATCGTAAAAAGGCGAATGATGAACCGAGGATAAGAAATACACTGCCTAGAACTCTTCAAACTGTCAAGTGCAAGAAATGTGGGAGTTTTGGCCATAACAAGAGAACGTGTAAAGGGAAGCGAGCTGCGGAGAGAGCGATTCCTAAAGGTGGCAACAAAAAACCTAAAAAAAAGGGGTGATAAGTCAGGCAAGGAAGCGGGACAAACTGTTATAGACGGGGGACAAATTGTTATAGACGGAGGGTCGCAAGCACCGCCACCAACCTAAGAATAGTTCTATGTTTTACTTTACTTTTTGTGATGCTGCTATAACATATGTTATGACCAAAAAACTCAAGGTCTTTTTGTTAAAATATGTTGTCTTTAATGTTGTCTGCTATGTAAAGTTACAATGCAGTGCTGTTATGTAATGTTGCCTTCAATGTAATGATACATCAGTCTTATGCTGCTAGTTTATTATTAGAATGTTATGCTGCTCAAAGTATGCTTCTAGTTTATACATCAGTTTATTATTAGAATGTGATGATACATCAGTCTTATACATCAGTCTTATGATACATCAGTGTCATTACTCAAAGTATGCTACTCAAAGTAACTCAAAGTAGCTCTTTAACATTTGAAATAAACATGCTACTACTTCAGTTTCAGTGCTACTTCAGTTTCATTCATTCTTTAACATTTGAAATAAACCATGTTACTCAAAGTAACTCTTCATTTGAAAATACATAAAGTATCAGTTTGAATGTTATTGTAATGTTATGCTGCACAAAGTAACTCTTCATTTGAAAATACACAAAGTAGCTCTCAATTTTAAATTACTTCATTTGCAAATACATAAACAAGGTTATGCTGCTCTTCATTTGAAATATTATGCTGCTACTTTAATATTATGCTGTATAATACAAGGTTATTCTACTACAATATTATGCTACTACTTTATTAACACAGACAATCATAACTCTTCATTTGATATTACTTCATTTGGCAACTACATAAACATCAAAGTAACTATAACATTTGACATTACATCATTTGAGTACATGTGTTGCAACTAATGCAAACACAATTAAAAAGACAAATATCATAGATAACCCCACAAAATAATACATAAACCTAATTTTCATCTTCAACAAATCTTCATTTTTCTTGATGTCCTTAATCACATCCATAAGCTCTTCATTCTTGTCTTTCAAAGATCTTATCACATCTTTAGCACGACTGCTCATGTCTTCATCAACCCACTGAAAGTAATTACATTCTTTTTTCCTCATCACCTTAAAATAACCACAACCATGAAATCTTCTTCCGAGATTATCGTATGTCCATGACATCATCAACGGTGACTCAAGCTCACACCAACATCTATTGCCTCTTCTTCTTATACCAGACCCAGACTGATTTGTTAAGGAAAAAGAAAAATTCATTTCGGACATGTTGGTAAGTAGGAGGCACGTTGGATTTGTGAAGAAGGGTATGAAGAAACTTTGAAATAATGAGTTTTAAAATTAATGGCTAAAGAAGGACTGGTATGGGTTTATTGAGGAAAGGAGGATTGGGTTTGAAGAAATGGCTACAGAAATGGCTGAAGAAATGGGTTGTTCTTTGTGAAAAATGAAATGGAAATGGAAAAAATGAATGGTTGAAGAAATAGGTTGAAGATTCTGCGTTGGGGTTTTACCAAAATTCAATTTAATTTTCTGAAAAATGAAATAAAAAAACCTAAATGACATGGAAATGATATTTGGTGAATAAGACCATTTTAAATGACATGGAAATACCACATCATCATTCAACACGCCACATCACTAAAAAAATGACTTAAAATGACAAGGGGACTAATATCAATCTCGAAACCTAACACAAAATAGGGGGACCAAAGTTGCAATAAAGCCAAAAGATAAAATAATGAAGAGAAAAAAATACAAAAGAAATAAAAGAAAAAAGAAAAATGAAATGAAAAGGGAAAGGAGAAAAAAAAAGAGGAATAAAAAGAAATGGGGGTTAGTGGGTTTTGAACTCGTGCCCCTCAAGTTCACAGCCTAAAAGCCTTGCCAACTGAGCTAGGTCGTTCGATCTATAAACATCTCACACCAAATAATAATATTTAAAATTTAATTTAAAAATGAAAAACACAACCTTCATCTTCTTCCTCTTGTCGTTACTGTAACTTTTATTTTTTCCAAAAAAAAAAGTAACTTTCTCATTTTTGTACCAAATGGGACAAATAGATACACTCCAAATATGCCCTTAGTTTTTATTTATTTTATCTCAAACTCACGAATTTTTGACAAAACAATATGAACCCTAAAATTTCAAACAAAAATTAAACGACACACATCAACAATCATTGGACAATAGTTTAAGGGTTTCATTCCTCATGCCAAAACTAACATAATGGTAACAAGAATGAATTGAAATGATGTTCTTAAGTGTGAGAACAAGAAATCAAGAAATTACCTCAAATGGTGAATTCGTGAACCTCTCAAACGTGCTTCCAACAATGCAAAAATGATCATATTAGATTTCTCATGTTCCTATGAGTGTGGGGATGTGTTTAGAATGCCTTGAAACCCCTTGGATTGTTCTAACCAAATCAACTTGCATATGAGAAAAAGTGAGTTGAGGTTATAGTGTTTGGAGTGTTTTGGTGTGGTTTGATGCATACATAAACTTTGGTGAATGGTTTGGAGTGTTTTTATGAAGGAAAAATGGAAGGAATGTGAGGGAATTGAGAAATTTGAAATTTCACTTTTAGTGGAGTTTTTGAGTTTTGATGAAATGCTCTCTCTATGTTCTTGCTTCTGTCTTCATGTTGTGATGTTTATTTTGCATTTATAGAGGCCTTTAAAATAGGTTTGGATGGAGGTTAGGTATGATCTTGGTTTGGAGTTGTCTTGTAATGCTCTTGTTTCACAAAAATGGCAATTTCGGTTCTATGCACTAAGACATTGGTTTTTGGCCTCATGATCATTTTGAGCACTCTTCTTAGGCTTGGAAATATGCTTTGGCCTTAGAAATTTAGTTGCATTAGAGTTCATACTTGCCCAATAAGTTTTGACCAAGTTTGAAATTTCACTACATGCCAAAATGGTAATCCTTGAGTGCTCAGGTTTGCAACACTTTTGTCCTCATTATAGGGGTCTATCTTGCACAAATTTGGTATCAATGTGAAGCTAGCATGGAAAGGAACAAGTTTCATGTTGAGTGCAAGTTGAAAAAATACTTAGTAAATGCTCCAAAATGGATCCAAATTCATGTGGCACGAACTGAATTTTGACACTTAGAAAATTCTGGTTCAATATGCATCTCATTTCATGGTGAAACTCTAACTTTGTTCCCCCTTATCTCTCAATTGGTAAAAGCTTTTTGGACTAAATTTTCCAACATGATGAATTAGAAAGTATGATCTTCAAATGCAACCCTCAAGTGCTCCAAATAGATTACAATATTGATCACAAAATGGTCATAAAGTCATGCACATAACATGGTCAAAAACTTAGAAAATTTTCCAAGTGTTTTGAAATTTGCAACAACTTGAAACCTCAACTTTGGTCATCAATTTCTTCCCACTAAAGAAAGCTTTTGGCTTCAAATTTTTACCATCTTGTAGTATCAAATTCCCTCTTTAATTGCAGCCCTCAAGTGTTTCAAGTGGATGCTTGAGGAAGAAGTTACAACCTTGAAAAGTGGGGCATTTGATCATGGATTTTTGTACTTAGTGAAATTTCAAGAAACCCTAATTTGGATAATTCTTGATCTTTTCCTGATTTTATTGATTTAGCTTGATCAAACTCAACTATTTTCCATATTTCCATGGTTTTTTACTTGAGAAGTCCATGGTTGACCAAAACTGTCAAAAGTCAAACTTTAACTTTAAGCATTTATTGACTTTTCATTAGTTGAATCAAAATTCTTCAACCATCAATGAATCCAACTTATTAAGCTAATTTAATCACATGAATGGACCACAATGATACATTTAAACCTTTGAATCACATTCCAACCATGGGATGTTGTTTTGGTTAAAAATTCAACATCAAACTGACTTTGACCAAAACCCTAATTAAGAGCTTGTGATGAATTGAAACTTGATGAACTTGAATTCATTCCAACTTGAAATTGATTATTGATGGAGGGAATCTATTGATCACTAAGCATGAATTGAGGAGCTTAAGAGGTTAAGGGTCACACTAAGCTTCTGATTGCCCAAACACTTGAACTCCTTGATGCAAAACCCTAACTTATGGACAAGGCAAACAAAACACAAACAAGAAATGATTGATGATATGCAAATGGTGCAAATAAATGAACTAAGGTGAGGAAAATTTTGGGCCATGACAATACTCTTTCGCGCAGAAAAGGTAACCTTGTTTTCATGATTTTTAATGACACACCCACCTTGCCATCACTGAAACACCCTGCGTCCACTTGGATCAAATAAGCATCAAACAGACATTCAACCATAGGATCAACCACCTTCTTCAGACCAGGAGGAAGTGGATTGGCCTGGTTGAACTCCATAATCTGCATCTGAGAGGATAAGATCACATCCTTAATTCTAGAAGGCTTTTGGTTGAAGACACAGTTGTTTCGCGCCTTCCAAATGTTCCATAAAATGGTACAAAGCAATTGAATAACAAACTGATCCTTCCACTTCAGGCCTTGCTCCAGCCACACCATTGGATCAGTTGCTGGCTCAATTTGCAGACTAAGGGGAGAAGAGAACCAGACACTTAGTTCAGAAAGATATGATTTAAGGTCTCAGAACACTCAAAACAAAAAGGGCAGGCAGGATCAATTTGAATACCTTTTTTGATAAGGTTAGTTTTGAAAGGGAGAATGTTTCTACCAAAAATTATTTCTACCAAACAAGTTTTTGAATGAATTAAAATTAGAAAATTCTTATTTGCCCACTAAAAAAATGGATAGGATCAATTTTTTACTTGAACTTCAACGACATTTTTTTCACTAATTTGGTCTAAACTGAAATGAATTTTTAGATAATACAGCGACGAAAAATATGTGGTTAATAGAGAAGGGAAATGAACCTTGATTTGCTTTAAAATTGGTTCAATGTCAAGAGGTTAATCACATTTTGTTCCTCCATCTAGTTGTTTCCACCAAAGTTATCATCCTAAACCAAAAAGGGGAATCTAGTCAAAGTCTGGTGTACTTCATATCTAAAACGTTATTCGGACATGAAACATGTTATCAAAAGATGGAGAAAGCGGTGTTAGCACTATGAGTGCATCTATGAAGCTGTGACATTATTTCCTGGCGTATGTTTTCGTTGTTCATTCTGGTCTATCACTAAAGAAAATCCTTCACAAGTCGGATCTGGCAAGGCGACTAATGAAATGGTCTGTTGAAATATTCTAGATTGACGTCTCCTTCGAGCATAAGAAAGCATTGAAGGCTCAATTATTCATGGATTTCATAGCAAAAATGACTCTAAATGTGTTTGAACTAGTTCATACATGGATCGTGTTCATAGATGTATCATCCAATAGTAGAAGAAGTAAGCTCGATCTTATATTGGAAAATAAAGCAGGTTTGATGCTTGAAGTATCCCTGCATTTTGAGTTCCCCACTACCAATAACCAGGTTGAGTATGCAGCTCATCGCAAGTCTCGTGTTATCAGCCGAAATAGGGGCGAAAAACATCAAGCTACAGACAAATTCACAACCAATATGTCAACCTGACTAGAGAAAGATTGAAGTTTAAATCCTATGAAATCTTACTCGTCCCTAGAGAGTAGAATACCAAGGCAAACGCCTTATCTAAGTTTTTTAGCACCAGAGCCTCTGACATTAACCATTCATTCATCCAAGAGACTCTAAAGAGTCCTGGTATTTAAACTCCCAAAGTCGGCATAACATGTATTGAGCATAGTACGCTGCCTACCAACCTAGTTGAAGTTACCCTCATCGAGAAATGGCAAGTTCATACTCACTGATTAGCAGAATTCTATATAGAATAGGAATATCAATCCCTTTGTTGAAATTTCTCAAAAGATAAGAAGTCACATACAGCCTCGCTAAAGTACATGAAAGGGTTGTTAGAAAACATCTTAGTGCCAGAGTGTTGGCTAAGAAGGTTCTTAGGGATGGATATTATTGATCATCTATGGTCCAAGACACCAAAGATTATGTTAAGAAACGTGAACAATATTCGAAGCACAAAGATGTTCACAACGCTCCCCCATTTGAGTTACGCGTGTTGACATCCCCATAACCCTTCTCACAATGGGGCATAACATCATTTATCTCTTTCTTTTGACCCTGAGACAACTGAAATTCCTGATTGTGATAATTGACTGCTTCATAAAATGGGTGGAAATTGAGGCTTTAGTGAAAATCATCGCAGCCAATATACTGAAATTCTTCCAAAAATCTAGCTAGGTATGGAATTCCCTAGTATGTAGTAACGGACAACAGAACACAATTTACATATAAGCACTTGAAGAAACTTCTCGAGGATCTGAAGGACAGACAACATTTCACACCAATAGATCATTCTTAGATATATGGGTAAATAGAGGAAGCTAAGAAGACTTTATTAAGAGGGCTAAAGAGAATACATGAAGCAGCCATAAGAAATTGGGTTGGTGAACTTCGACATGTCCTTTTAAAATATAGAATACCACCTTATTCAACTACATGTAAAACATCATTCCGACTCACTTACGAGACTGAGGTTGTCATTCCTATTGAGATTAGAGAACTTAGTTCGAGGACGACATACCCCTTGTTAGAAGAAGACAATACACAGGTCATCTAGGAAGAAGTACACTTTGTGGAAGATAAAAAGGTATATGTCGCCTTCGAGAGTGTCTTTGTAAAACATACAAAAACGTCTAAATACCACTAGCAAGTAAGGCCATGAAACTTCCACCTTGGTAACCATGTTCTGAGATGTCCCACGTATGAGGAAAGAATGTCGAGGATCATAAGCTCAGAGCCTAACGGGAAATATCATCCCAAATCAAGACTAGCACATGGAATGGAGCATACACCAAGGAAACCTTGTCTGAGGAACCAATTATGAGGACATGGAACATGGTGTTGGACTTGAGACTTCACACACAATAGGGGATAAATTGTGTGGTTTGGAAAAACGTAGTTTTGAAAAACATTGGGAAATAAAATTAGAGTTAAAACCATTTTAAAAACTAAGCAGTAGAAAATAAAATGAGAAAGATAAATTGCAAAAATGAAAGGAGTTAAGGGAAGAGGAATGAACACCAAAAGTTATACAGGTTCAGTCAAAAACGACTTAGTCATGTCCCTAAGCTAAGAATGGTTCTTAATAATTTCCAAAATAATACATTGAGCGCTTTTTGTAGGAAATACTCACGAACCCTCTTATACAAGGAAATACTTATTGATCTTCAATCACAATATACAAGACAATGGATGTGGGCATTTGCGTCTTTTCTTCATAATGAGCTTAAGAGTGAAGAGGCCAATCTTCCTTCCCAAACGCTGGATTGAAGTTGTTAGTCTTCTTTGCACAAACAAGAACCATTGAGCGTTTAGTCTTCAAGTTCCATAACCTTTGAGCTCAATATCTTGGTTTTAAACGGACTAACCAAAAACTCGTAAGATTTTAATATCGAGTTGATCTTGAACTTGTAAACCTTTTGTGTATCGGGTTGAGCTTCAACCTATCTTGGTTTGAACATCGTACTGACCAAGAACCTAGGAGATTTTATCCTAGGCTAATATCCAACCTAAATTAGGACTGAAATACCCAATCCCAAACAATTTTTTTAAGAGTTTAGCTTTAACCTAATTAAATCCCTAATTAGACAATATACAACCAAGGTATATATAAAAGGGTTCCTTGGTGAGTTTTACAATTCTACCCTTTCTAAAATTACAAAGATAATCTCACTCACAAAAGGAATTTTCTTACAAAAACACTTAGGCTAAAAACATAGTGAGAGAAGTTAAAGAAATGTTTAGAGAGTGTGTGTGAGAGATGATCGTGTCAAAACACGATTCTAGATGCTTTGAAATGAAAAGTTGAAACCTCTATTTATAGACCTGAGGTTGGCTTAAAAAGGAAGTTTCATGAAACACATTTTGTTACAATATAATTGATTAACACCTATGTCTAATCGATTAGAAGATGTAAATAATCGTTTGTAAGTTCCATAAAAGGAAGGAAAATATGTCTAATTGTTGTACATCATTAAGGTTTTGCCTAAATTTCTTGAGGCGTAAGTTTGAAATAATCTAATTAATTAGACAAAGGATCTAGTCGATTAGATAAGCTAAAACAAATTCTCTAGCTATTTTAACAACTCCAAAGTCATCTGGCACAACTTCAAGACTTTTTTGAAGATGTTTTCTTTGATAAATCATTTTAAAAGATGTTTTAGTTTTCCTGTGCTTTTATCCTTATACTTTTATGATAATACCTTTTTCTTTTATAAACCATCACTCATTGCTAAAAAAAAGAGATCAGTAATGCTAAGTTAGGTGATCATCAAAAATTGCTTCAAGCCTTTATCAAATACTTTTCTTTATGTTGACGTGTGCTTAAGTAGCTTTAAGATGAGGCTTTAGGTTTACATCTTTATTCGTTTAATCGTTCATTCTTGACTTATCGTAATACTTTAGTTGTCATCATTAAAAGCAGATGTCCTTATTAAAAGCATATCACCTGCAAAACAAGGTTCCACATTCTCCCTCTTTTTTATGATGACAACACATGTCTTAGGGAAGGTGGTGAAAGAAATAATATAGATATATTTGGAGTGATAAACTCCCCCCGAGTTAGATAGAGAGTATACCATACTCCTCTTGGGAGTATACTTCTTCCCCAAAATTTTCACAAATGCGACACTTAAAAAGGAACGGGGGGTGGTGGTATATTATGGGCTCTTATTTATAGCCTACAACCTTTAATGATTGGTAATTAAATTAAGCAGTGGCTCTTCAGTATGTAACAACTGAAAGTGAGAACATAACGGTTGAAAGATTTATAGCCTATGATCGTTAATGATTGGTAATTACATTAAATTAAGTAATGACTCGTCGGTACAAAACAACTAAAAGTAAGAACAAAACGATTGAAAGATTCATAGCCTACGACCTTTAATGATAGGTAACTACATTAAATTAAGCAATAGCTATTCAATACATAACAACTAAGATTGAGAACAAAACATTTGAAAGGTTAAAGGTTTAGGCTCTTATTTTTTGCCCATATTGCAAAAATACGTGTCACCCGTAAAACTCAAATACGTATGTAAAATATAAATACGTGTGGGAATAAAGTTATCTCTATATATTTTTCTTGTTTGATCTTCTAATTATTTTTTGCTTTGAATAAGTCACATGCATAATGCAAAAATATGTGTCACTCGTGTTTCTTTATGTTTCTTGCTCATTTTCTTTGTTTTCTCCTATTTTTTTCCTTCATCACTTGGATACATGCCACAAACCATTTATTTTCACTGTTTTTTTAAATATATAAAGCAACAAACATCATATCATAAAACAAAAATAAGATCAAATAAAATATGAAAAATATAATGATAACAAGTTGAAAACCGGATAAAAGTCATGCTTATCATTTGTCACTTTAGTGACAACCTACAAATATAGTAGATACCTTAATGAACTAGCTCATTTAATAATGACTCATATTCATGTTTTCATGTCGTTGTCTAGATGATATCTTAGTAAAACCACAAGTGTCAATTGATCATGTTCTCCACTTCCAATATTTTATATGAAGATGTTATGTGGTTCTACATATGTATGCATCTAGTTTTTATTGTAATTTTCATTTCAAAACTATGTTACTTGTTGAATCCATTCATCTTTTGACAAACTCGTATTTTTAAATTAAACATCTTTATCAAAATCATTGACTTTTATAGTAACTTTGACTCTATCTGACAATCCTCAAATTTTACCCATAACAGATGCCCCAAAGTTTTTTTCATTTTTCGAATGATCAAAACTTGTGTCGACTAATGACTTGATACAATTGGAATGGTGTCTACTTTTTATAATAACATGTCTTTTATTATGTATCTCACATGTCACGAGTCTCGTCAAATGTCATGTCTTTTGAAATCTACATTAAAATAAGGTGACAAGTACCTTATTCCCTGAAAGGCTTGGGACTAGTCGTTTCATCATTGGTACTCAAGCAATTGTCTATAAAAGAGAAAGCATCTGGAAAATTCTTGAAATGTTAAGGACCCGCGAGTGAACAAATTGTAAAGCATGAGGGATTTATCGTAAAAGCGTGTGGCTAAAGCAGATACATACTAAAACATTTTTTCAAATTGTTTTTATTTAAGAAAATATCTTCAAAAATATCTTGAAGTTGTGCCAAATGAGTTGGGAGCTGTCAAAATAGCTATAGGAATTTTTTTGACTTATCTGATTAATTATAACTTTTGTCCAATCGATTAACTCAGTTCAAATTTGAGTCTCGAGCGATTAAGACAACACATTAATGATGTGAAACAGATAGATATTTTTTCCTTCCTTTTATATACTTACAGTCGATTGTATGGAACCTTTTAATCATTTGTAAACATGTTACAATCGATTAGATTGTTATAAAATGCATTTATTCGAATTCCTTTTTAAAGCAATATCTAGCCTATAAATAGACACCTATTACCCCATTTCATTTCATCTAGAATATTATTTTGACACAACTCTCTATCTCTCTAAAATTGTGTTTACTTTCTCTCACTAATATTTTAGTCATACTACCTTTGTGAGAAAAGTTCTTTTGTGAATGAAGATATTTTGTAATTCTTGAAGGATAGAATTGTAAATTCACCAAGGGAATCTTTTGTATACACCTTGGCTGAATATCATCCATTTAGATTTTTTTTTTTGCATTAGAACGTAAACTCGTTAAAAACTTTGGTTTAGGGATTGTGTGATTCAGTTTCCGTTTAGGTTCTAAAGTTTAGCTCGTATAAAGCTTTCATCAGGTTCTTGATTAGCCCAATATAAAACCAAGATTAGGTTTAAGATAAGCTCGATATTACAAGCTTGATAGGTTCAAGATTGGCTTGAAAATAAAATCTCACAGGTTATTGGTTATCGCAAGTAAAACCAATGTTTGAAGGTTCATGATCCCATCTCATATTAAAGCTTGAAAGGTTTAGGAACTTGAATACGAACCACTCCAAGGTTATCATTTGTGAACAAAAGACTAGCCACTTTAATTTATCGTGTGGAAAGAAGACTAACAACTTCGATTTGCCATTTGGAATTGAAGACTCAAACTGTCATATTCTAAAGTATTGTATTATTATTTGGTTGGATGTCAAATATCATTTCCTTGTATTAGGGGGTTCGTGAGTCTTTCCTACTAAAATATTTCAACGTTTATTGGATACTCTCAAGATCAATTCTTTAAGAGAGAAGTAGGTTGTTTTCTTGTTTGATCGAACCTATATATATGTGGTGTTCATCTATTTCCCTTAACTCTTTATTTTTTATGTTGCTAACTATTTAAATTGTTTTTATGATTTTACTTCCCAAAGTTTTACAAAATCACACAATTCACCCCCTCTTCCCTATTTTGCGTGTGAAGTCTCAAGTCCAACAATGTGTTGTTCTTTTTCCTCCAATTTTCTATCATGATGTTCAAATTGGTGGTTGAGCGTTAACGATCATTCCCATATACCATGTCAATGATCCTTTTAGTAAGGAATCATTCACATGTTTGTGAAGTTGGTCATAAAAGGGCAACTCTTAGAGGCGATTTTCTCACGACGTGTCCCCTAAATTGGGGTAGTACCTATAAACACTTTAATTCCCAAGTAACTTTCTATCAAGTGTGAGAGGTATCTAGGTTAAAAAATGTGTGTACTTTGGTGTGAAGCTTGATTTCTTCTTTTATATGAGACATTTAGGGTTTCTGAAGGTCTAGAATTTTCTAATACAAGATCATTGTCTAAAAGGAAAGGTGTAAGAGTATATTTAGTTTTGTCATCTTGCGGTCATTCTTCAATCATTTTCTCAGATCAAGTGTTATTTGAGGGCAGGTTCACGCTTTTTCCTATGTCTTAGAACCTTTCTCAGGTCTTGACTGAAGGTAGGGCATGATGTCACTAGTTTGACATCATCATGACGTTCCAATCTTGATTTTACTGTCATATTATTGAGCCACAAACTATTGAACTTTATGTGTTATGACACCATGAGCAATTCCATAATCTAAGTGGTAACAATTATTATTCATATAAAATCCCAACATGTAGCTGGTTTGCCCGAGATCTTAAGGGGAAGACTTAAGATCTTCTGCACATAAGTGCGCGTGGTTTCGAACCCCACAACTAGCATTTTTTATTAAAAAATATTTTATTTTTCAAACTATACCCTTTCTTTTGTCGATAATATCCATAACTTTTAATTATTTAAGTATAGTTTTCCTATTTCCATAATAAATAGTTAGGAGTTGATCTGACCTGATCAGAAGGGAATCGCTGGTTGCCACGCGTCTTTGACTTACTGCCTGTTCACCGGTGTTGAAGAGGAGGAGGGGGTGTACCTGCAAGGCACTCCGATGCCAAAGTAAGAGTTTAGACAGAGTGACAGCAAATACAGAAAAGGGTAAGAAGAGAATACCTGACGCTCTTGTGAAAGAGGGTATTTATAGAGAGACCCCAGCGCAGGGCCAACGGTCATTTGAGTTGGGCTGGATGGTCAGGCCCAACCCAAGTGACTGCTAGGGCTTACATGGCATAGTGAAGACCAGGACATGGTCTTCGCCCTAGTTCAACTGTCCCGTGATCTCCAGAAAGTGGGTTTGACCTGCTCTTTCGGAGGTGGGCAGTTGGTTGGCGACGTGTCCCCGCGGAGGGGAGCACGTGGAGAACGCGTGCAAGACACGTTTGTTCTGCTCGACAAGGGGAGAAGGTCCTGCCCACGAAGGGTATCCTTTGCCCGACGGGGGACCTTGTGCTCGACGGCAGTAGCCCAAACCAGATTGGGCCTACTGCACATTATTGGGCTGGGCCTGCTCGGTCAAGCCGGGGCCCAGGCCAGAACATGAGTAATTTTGATAAAATTATAATCATTACTACTTTGAACTGTGTAAACAACAACAGAAAAACATAAAATTTTCACTAAAGCGACACTTAAAAAGGAACATGGAGTATTATAAGCTCTTATTTATAGCCCACAACCTTTAATGACCGGTAATTGTATTAAATTAAGCAATGAATCTTTGGTACATAACAACTAAAAGTGTGAACAAAATGGTTGAAAGATTTATAGCCTATTATCTTTAATGATTGATAATTACATTAAATTAAGTAATGACTCTCCGATAATAACAACTAAAAGTAAAAACAAAATGATTGAAAAATGTATAGCCTACAACATTTAATGATAGGTAACTACATTAAATAAGCAATGACTATTCAATACATAACAACTAAAACTGATAACAAAACAGTCGAAAGGTTAAAGGTTTAAGCTCTTGGGATATTTCGCCCATATTACAAAAATATGTGTCACCCATAAGGGTCTGTTTGGTTCAATCGAGGGGAGGGGAGGGGAGAGATTTTTATCAAGGGGAGGGGAAGGGAGGGGAGGGATTTTAATTACATATATGTTTGGTTCAAAATATGAAAGGGGAGGGGAGGGGAGATATTTTATTTACAAATATGTTTGGTTCACAAGGGGAGGGGAGGTATTTTAAAACTAATTTACTTTTTTATCCTTCTAATTTTACCATAAGACTTGTGATATTTACCGTTTATAATTCAAATACAAATTTATTGACGAAATGTAAATATTCAATCAGAGATAATCATGAAATATTTTATAAAAATACAACGACTATAATATATAATTGGCTAAATTACAGTTTTGGTCCCCCTATTATTATAAACAAAAACATTACGATAACTAAAATTAACATTAAAATATGAAAAATAAAATAAAAAATTTACACAAATATAATGATAATAAGATGAAGATATAAAAATACAAAAAATATAAAAAGAAAGATTAAATTTGCTCAAAATGAAACTTTTAATATTGTTATAAGTTAAATTTATATTTAAATAAATAATAAGGGTAAATATGTAAATATAATTATAATTAAAATCAAACACCTCCCCTCCCCTCCAAATCGGGGGGAAGCAAAGAGTGGTTCACGAGGGATTTTGTTCCCCTCCATCTACCTCCCCTCCCCTCCTTAAAATTTGAACCAAACACATAAGTTATTAAATATTCCCTCCCCTCCCCTCCATTTAACCCCAACCAAACAGACCCTAAAAGTCAAATACGTCTGTAAAATATAAATACGTGTGAGCATAAAATTCCCTATATATTTTTTTTTCTTGTTTGCTCTTCTAATCATTTTTTTGCTTTGAATAAGTCACATGCATAATGCATAAATATTTGCCACTCATATTTCTTTGTTTTTTTGCTCATTTTCTTCGCTTTCTCCTCCTTTTTTCTTTCATAAATCTTCGATCTTAGCCTTCATCACTTAGATATATGTCATAATCCTTTCATTTTCACTATTTTTAAAAAATATAAAGCAAAAAATATCATAACATAAAAAAAAATCAAATAAAAATATGAAAATTATAATGATAACAAGTTAAAAATCGAGATAAAAATCATACTTATCATCTATCACTTTATTGACAACCTACAAATGTGGTAGATACTTTCATGAACTAACTTCAACGAAATATACATTTAAGAATGACCCGTATTAATGTTTTTGTGTCGTTGTCGAGATGATGTCTTAGTAAAACCATAAGTGTTGATTGATCATGTCCTCCACTCCCATATTTATAGGAAAATGCTATGTGGTTGTACATGTGTGTGTATCTAATTTTTATCGTAATTTTCATTTCAAAATTATGTTACTTGTTGAATCCATCCATTTTTTGACACACTTGTATTTTGAAATTAAACATTTTTATCAAAATCATTGACTTTTATAGTGACTTTGACTCTATTCGACAACTCTTAAGTTTTACCTATAACAGATGCCCCAAAGTTTTTATCATTTTTCAAATGATCAAAACTTGTGTCGACTAATGACTTAACACAATTGGAACAATGTCTATTTTTTATAACAACGTGTCTTTCATTATGTATCTCACATGTCATGAGTCTTGTCAAATATCATGTCTTTTGAAATCTACATTAAAATAAGGCGACGAGTACCTCCTTCCCTCACAGGCTTGGGATTAGCCGTTTCATCATTAGTACTTTTTAATGCAACTTTATAAAAGAGTGTTCTTCAAATCCTAATTAATTTTTACACTTTCTTCTTTGTCTTGCTTCAAACACTTTACTTTTTTTCTTTGAACCTCAAGTTTTTTATGCAATTCGTTGATGTCTTGACACAAAACTTCTAAGACTTATCTCTATTGGCTCTTGATTCATATGAATATGATTGTGTTTATTGATTTAAAATATTTTACTATAGGTTGTGAGGCTAATGAACTTCTCCAGGAGTGTCAATGTCCAACAATTAGTTCAATCTATCCATTTAAGTAGCCAATCAGACATAAATTGTTCATGTTTCCAATCAATGATATTATAACGTCCCTCATTCTTTAATCAAATATGTTCATAATCTCATAGTTTGGGACATTTATCTGTTATCTTTTAGAACTTGGAATTATAAGATTGGTAAAAAAATTGAGTAATTGAGTGCGAAGATTGAGAGGGAAAAAGAAAATGAGAGAGAGTAATTGAGAGCGAAAAATATAATAATTTTCTCACAAGTTATCTTAAAAATATTTATACAACAATACAAGAGATGATATATACTTAAGGTGTGATTGGAAGAGTTGAAATAGCAAATAGAGAGTGAGGCGAGAGAAGTATAAGAGAATTGTTGAATTTCCACTGCTTGGCACATGTGAGAAATAGAGTAGAGAAAAGAAAACAGAATAAGACCCATGTATTTTTTTCTTCTCTCCAAACTAGCGAAGAAATTGTGAGAGTGGCCACAATAATCAACTTTTTTCTTTTTTGTCCTTTCATTCAAATTAAATTTATTTTTAAAATAAAGATGTTTTTGTCATTTTAAAATTAAACACACTTCTCTCTTATCTATTGGTCTTCTCTTTCTCTAAAACCAATCAATACCTAAAATCTACACTATTTCTCTTCTCTTTCTCTCTTATTACATTCTCTCTCACTTATTTCTCTCTTTTCAATTTCTTCTTACTACCCATCAAACCCTTAACTAACAAATAAAATTAAAAATTCTTAGGTGTAATCGGTTGCACTATTTATTACATTCTCTCTCATTTATTTCTCTCTTTTCAATTTCTTCTTACAACCAATCAAACTTTTAACTAACAAATAAAAAATTCTTAGGTGTAATCGATTGCACTATTAATGCAAACGATTGCACTTTGCTTATATTTTAGTTTTAACCAAAAAAACTCCAAGTGTAACTGATTGTACTTTGTTTATGTTTGATATTTTTTACAAAGGGATGCAACCTATTAACATAAAACTGTGTTACACCGACTTGAATTATCTTCTATTTTTAACACACCATTTTAATTCAAGTACTCCAAGTCTAATATTTCCATTAACTTGATCAAAAAATTGACCACTTGATCTTTATTTTTACATTACCCCAATTCAACCTTCCTTTACTAATAAATTTTCTCAGGAAAACCCAACTCAACCTTGCTTTACTAACAAATTTTCTCAAATAATTAAACCCCAACCAAGTGAAATTGAATTCTTAAAAAGATTTATCAGTGAGATTTCAGAAATCAAAAAATGTTTTCTAATCTTATTCAAATTTTAAGTGCTAAATTGATTTTAGAAAAGGTTAAATAGTCAATTATTTTAAAATTAAACAAATAACAATTGTTGTTTATGAACGAAAATAGAATCTAAAAAAAAGAGATATTTCAATGTCAAATCACAGTTACAATAGTTATCTTGTAGACACTAAACTTGAACAAAATATCAAACACATATTCCTATTTCTGCTTCGTCCACTAATGTCAAGTTGATATCTCAGTAACTCACCTTTGAAATGATATGTTTTCCACCACAGGTGCTTGTAAAAAAATATATCTACAACATAAATAGAAGTGGAAAATAGTAGAAAATAGACTCGGGTGATTTGAGACGATGGTCAACCCACTCATGTTGCAAAGCAGTTTTCACCATGAAAACTCAAAGCTCCATTTTGTAGCTTCATCCTCATCGCGGGTTTCTACCGTGAAATCACCAGCTGCGCCGCAGTTCCAAACAGCCTTTTCTTAGGAAATATTAGATATGAAATCTCAACATCAGCTTTATTTTATATCTCTATGCCTCTGCTTTCATAGAACTAGATAATCCCTCAACTTAACCAACTATCTCTATCATTTTGCCACCAGGAGGTAAAAAAACTCATTAGTTTCCCAAGAAAAGTTTTAAATGAAGAGCTATAATAATCTATGCTCAACAGAATATTTAACAGCATTTTGTTTTAAACTGCACCTTGAAGATGGAAGGAAAATATAGCCCACAAGGTAATCTAAGATGCGTATATACGAGTAAATGAGGCAAAACAATATTTTTCAAGGACAAAACATGAGTATAAATTCTCAGATGTCAGAAGCTGAGACCTTAATGGATGGTGCGTGCATACTATAAACAGCCTCACGTGACAAAGACTGCCGGTATGTAGTGATATCATACAACGGTAAACCAAAACATTGGTGCTATTCAAATCCCAAGTCATTTCAAATTCTCAATCAGGAATTTGGTCATAGCCTCCATTCTCAGGAGACTGGTGCGACCCGTGACCTGTTCTTCCCGCACGTTGAGAACTTCACTTTAGTCTCTTTTATACCATGAGAAAATAAGGGGAGGAGAGTATATGCCAAAAACACTGGACTTCATACCTGATAGGTCATAACCAGCATGTCTTGAATCTGGATGACTTCCCCATTCTGTGGACCTGGGAGGTGTCACATGCAAACCAAGCTGTTGAATCATGAAATGACTTCCCCCCATGGCTTGATGTTCATCATTTACCCGCATTGGATTTCCGCTGGAACTGTCAACTGTTTGGCGGAAACCTAAACTTGATGCTGATTCGCCAACTGGTGATGGCAACTTACCGGCAGAGGCGTCACCTTTTCCACCAGCACTAGTATCCTTCTTGTTGTCGATAGAAAATGTACCAACAATGACCTGTATATGTAATTCATATCAGGTGGTGCTTGGAAGTAGTGAAAGTAGGAAGGTGAAAAATAAAAAATAGTGAGATTTGATGAACAGAGTCGACATGCATGCAGGCTTTGATGAACCGAGTCACATAGTTACTCTTCCAAGCACACCCCTAGATGCCCACCTCATTCCCCCCCTTTTTTTAAGAAAATTTTTCTGCATAAAATGCATTACGACTCTTTATTTTTCTGCCATCAAAAGGCTATAGCAGAAAATACATAAGAAATAAGAATATGCAACATAGAGAATCGTTCAAATATTAATAAGGTAAGTTTGTGATTAAAACTTTCTCCCCAGCTTCTTATCTTGGAGCATATGTTTTCTACCACATTACATGGAGAATGCAATTTACTGAAGACAACATAAATAAAAAAATGCAGGACACCGGCTCATGTTTCCAACCTACATGTTCATTTGTATTTCCTTCTAAGATTACCTGAACTGGACCAGCAGCTTTAAGAGGCCCACCAATACCACCGCCTATGATTTGTCCATCAGAATTAGACAAGCATACACTGAGGCCACCACTGCGCCCCCAGTTTCATTACGAACATAGGAACCGGTAAGTGAAATAATATCAAACCGACCCTGATATCAAAGCATTAAGGAATTGAATTGCGGTAGTTACAATACGAGCCCATGACCAGATCAAAAGATTGACGACGGCTATTTTCAGCAGTACACAGTGTTTTTTGTAGACTATGACTCCTACTTAACAATTAATTCAGTGATAATACATGAAATCACAATTACTACAACTAGGCACTAACATTAAATTACCAACTTAATCTAATATAGACAATTTTACAAAAAGGCTCCTCTTATCTGTCATCTTGAAGGTGACTGAGAAGATCAATCAATATTCTTATAAGTAGTGCGCTGAGATATATACCAAAAACAAAACTATTTTGTTTGAATCTCAAATTTCCACATTCAAAATTGACCACCATAGTTTTGTTACTTGTTAGTAACTGTTGTGTGTATAGAATTATTGAACAATAAGGGGGAAAGTGAAAGTTTAAAATGCAAACAAATGATGTGCATTCTCTTCATTTTAAAGTGAAGGAAAATTTCATAATCTACCTTTGCTACTGCAAGCAACTACTGTGCTCAATTCTAAGGCCACGTCGCGATGGTGAACTACCACCATCGCTAAACGGCCAACAAGAACCAACCTGTGTGCAAATCTAAATCATCGAGTTAATCCAACCGTTGAAAGATAAAGGACATGAACTACATTAATATAATCCTAAAGTAGAACTGATTTATTCTCAATGCAATTGCTTGCTTCTCTCTGCAAGTTATAAAAACTAAAATCATCAAACAACATTGCAGCCTTAGTACTATTATTATTATACATATAGCATTCTACATCACATCCTTGTTCCTGTGTCAAGCTTTGAAAATTTTCTAAAAACATGCAAATTTCTTTCATTTGCCATTCAGAAGTATCTCCAGCTCCAAATCTATAGATTTTCCTATCTATCTCAATTGTACTGTAACCGGGTACCTTCTTCAGTCCCATTCCTTCCATCTTTGATCTCACCTTTCTTGATTCATACAACTTTCCTCCTTCAGCGTATATGTTTGATAACAAAGTATAGTAACCTGTATCATCTGTGCTTATTCGTCTGAGTTCTTCACCGATGTTCTCAATCACGTCCATCCTCCCGTGTATTCGACACCCGTTAAGCAAAGCTCCCCATATGCTAGCATCTACCGGCATTTGTATCGATTTAATTATTTTGTATGCCCCATTGATATCACCGGCACGACTTAAAAGGTCAACTATGGAGGCAAAGTGTTCTTGATTGGGTACTACACCATAATCCCTCATAGAGTTGAAATAAAGTTTTCCTTCTTCAACGGATCCGGCGTGCCTGCAGGCGGATAAGATATTCATGAAGGTTACTTCGTTTGGTTTGATATGTGAGTTAACCATTTTAGTGAAGAGTGAGATAGCGGCGTTTATTTGACCGTGTATGCCATGAGCAGCAATCATGGTACTCCATGACACCACACTTTTCTCGAGTATGCTATCGAAAACTCTTCTGGCTGTTTGAAGGTCTCCGCATTTTGCATACATGTCTACCAGAGATGTATTGATATAAACATCGTTCTGATTACCGGTTACGATGATTTTATGGTGAACCCATTTTCCCTTGTCAAGATAACCCAAATTGGAGCAAGCTTGAATTGCACTTAAAAAGGTTACTTCGTTTATTTCAAGGCAATTTTCATACATCTCATCAAATAAGTTGAGTGCTTCTAATGAAATGCCGTTCTGAGAAAACCCGCAAATCATACAGTTCCATGTCACAATGCTTTTCTTCCTTATCTTGTTAAAAATTGTGTATGCCAAATCCACAAAGCCGCATTTTGAATACATATCCATCAAAGAGTTCTGAACAAATTCATCGACAAAGCCTCTTTTCATGACATGACCATGTACCTGTTGTCCAAATTGTATTGAACCGGCACTTGCACTTGCTGTAATTGAACTTGCTAAGCTATATGAGTCTGGCATTAGCCCCTTTGCCACCATATGCGCAAATAGTACCATGGCTTTATCATTTAAACCCTCGCGAGCATAAAATGATATGAGTGTATTCCACGATACAACGTTGCTGTTTCCTATTAAACGAAGAAGTTTCTCACAACTACTTATTTTCCAGCATACAGCATAGAAATCTATTAGTGCAGGCCCAAGATCAAGATCAGCAGCATCCATTGCATTCCTCAAAACAAAACAATGAACTGATTTTCCCTCTTTTAACCAACCTAATCTAGCACAGGAATTCAGAACACTAATCATTGTCACTTCATTCGATTCCACCTCTGAATCTTGCATCTTAACAAAAAGATCTATTGCCTCTTCAAAGCAATCATTTTGATTATAGGATGAAATCATAGAAGTCCAACAAGAAGTACTCCGATCAACAAGAGACTCAAAGAGCCGTTTCGCTTTACACAAGTAACCACACTGACTATACATAACAATAAGAGAATTGCTCAAACTACCATCACCAATCATGCCTTCTCTAATCACATATCCATGAACTGATTTAGCCAACCTCAAACAACCAATTTTAGCACAAGCCTCAGCTACGCTAAGCAGCGTAACGGAGTCAGGTCTAATCCCCTCAGAAACCATCGAACGAAACATTTCCAACCCCTCTCTATGAATCCCATTCTCAACATAACACGAAACAACAGAACTCCAAGAAACCAAATCTCTCTGACACATTTCATCAAACACCTTCTTAGCATCACTTAAACAACATAACTCCCCATACATTCCAAGCAACGAAGTTCCAATAACACGATCCACACTAAACCCAGATTTAACTATCTTCCCATGCAACTTTCTTCCTACAACCAAGTCAGCAACACCAGAAGCAGCCCTTATAAGAGAAGGATACAAAAAACTACAATTCTGAGTGAGGCGAGAAGAACCCATATGAATGTGATAATTGTAAAGAGAAAGCACTTGGTCAAACAAGTGATTCCAAAGGTAACATTTGATGAGAACACCAAACATGAAGGAATCAGGAGATGGGTATGTGTAAAAAACGAGTCTTGAAGAATGGAGAGAACCCATTTGAGAATAGGATTCGATGAGCTTTGTGGAGGCAAGTGGGTCATTGTGAAGGCCGGTTGTTACAAGATGGGAATGGAGGTGAGTGAGTTGTCTTAAGGTTGAACAAGACCTGAATAATGGCATGTAAAGTGTCATCTTTGTTTGTTGAAAATCAAGCCACTGAGAGATTTGGGAGTAACATCAGCAAAAAGCTCCATTACTATTCTCCTAGCTTTTGCTTTTCCAATAAGAATATCAAAGAAAACCTTGGGATTCTTCGACATTGCTGTAACAATGTAATCCTAATACAGAAAGTAAATCATTATTTCAAATTCAGGAACCCTAAAAAAATTATAAAACGATTACGGGAATTAACTATGTATGCCTCCATGAATAAATGATTGAAACACACATAAAAATCACGGTGGCAACGATTGATGTAGCTTAGGTATTTGTTATGCACTGATGTATGAACTAATCAGCACAAGACCGTCCTAAGCACAATTAATCGGAATAAATGAATCAAAAAACCTTAAACAATAGAACAAATAACTGGTAGCAATTGTAAATCAATGTTATCATTTTAACGTAAATCCTTTGGATGAGAAAACAACAGAGGATCGGAATCTAGAGAAAATGATAATTGATATTGCACATGTTTTGAACTCAGGAACTATTAATGAAGCTCGCAAGTCTTCGAAATGTGCAGAATTAAACTATGAGAAAAATAATATGAAGCAGAGAATGAGAACTGAGTGAGATTACCTACGAGTGATGAAGATGGTGAGGAAGGAGATCTGGAATGTGACTGGGGCGGTACTGAAATAAATAGATCAGAAGATGATGTTTGTATCTGCTAAGCAAGTCGAAGAATTCTTACAAGATGAGCTCAATTGTTTGCATTCTGTGTGTCGCTTCAAGTTGATCGAGAAGCAGTGAGCGTAGAGGTACCAGTTGTTCGGAAATTTCAAGAAGTATTTCCAGACGACGTAAGTGACTTGCCTCCTGACGTGAGGTAGAGTTTACTGTGGGCTTGATACCGGGCACTAGTCCTGTGTCGATGGCTCCTTATCGGATGTCTGCATCTGAGTTAGGAGAATTGAAAAAACAGTTGAAAGAGTTGTTTGAGAAAAAGTTTATTCGATCGAGTGTTTCTCCGTGGGGTGCTCTTGTGTTGTTGGTGAAGAAGAAAGATGGTAGTATAAGATTGTGTGTGGATTATCGAAAGTTGAATAAAGTGACAATCAAGAATAAGTATCCACTTCCGAGGATTGATGATTTGATGGATCAATTGGTAGGTGCGTGTGTGTTCAGTAAGATTGATTTGAGGTCTGGCTATCATCAGATTCGCATTAAGGCTGATGATATTCCAAAGACTGCATTCAGGACGAGGTATGAACACTATGAGTATACTGTAATGTCGTTTGGTGTATCTAATGCACCTGGTGTGTTCATGGAGTATATGAATAGGATTTTTCATCCTTACTTGGATCAGTTTGTGATAGTGTTCATCGAGGACATCTTGATATATTCTAAGTTCGAGGAAGAGGATGTGCAACATCTAAGAGTTGTATTGCAGGTTTTAAGGGACAAAAAGTTTTATGCCGAGTTGTCCAAGTGTGAGTTTTGGTTGAAGGAAGTGAGTTTCCTTGGCCATGTGATTTCTAGTGGAAGGATTGTTGTTGATCCGTCCAAAGTTGATGTTGTGTTGCAGTGGGACACTCCGAAGTCTGCTAGATTCGAAGTTTCCTTGGTTTAGCTGGTTATTATCGCAGGTTTATAGAAGGCTTGTTAAAGTTGGCGTTGTCATTGACTCAGTTGACTCGAAAGGGTCAAGCTTATGTGTGGGATGTTGCTTGTGAGAAGAGTTTCTTAGAACTCAATAACAAGTTGACGACTGCTCCAGTTTTGATTTTGCCAAATCCAAGTGAATCTTTTGTGGTGTATTGTGATGCTTCGAAGATGGGTCTTGGTGGTGTACTGATGCATAATGGTCAGGTTGTTGCTTATACTTCCAGACAACTAAAGGTTCATGAAAGGAATTATCCTATGTGTGACTTAGAGTTATCCGATGTAGTGTTTATGTTGAAGGTTTAGAGACATTATCTTTTTGGATCTAGATTTGAAGTGTTCAGTGATCACAAGAACCTGAAGTATTTGATCGATTAGAAAGAGTTGAATATGAGGCAGAGAAGATGGCTTGAACTTCTGAAAGATTATGATTTTGAATTGAGTTACCATCTCTGTAAGGCTAATGTTGTAGCTGATGCGTTGAGTAAGAAGTCCTTGCATATGTCGATGCTTATGGTTCGAGAGTTAGAACTGATTGAGCAATTCATAGATATGAGTCTAGTGTGTGAAGAGACTCCTAGCAGTATGAAGTTGGGTATGTTGACTAGTGGTATTCTCCGAGAAATCAGAGAAGGTCAAAGATCGGATTTGAGTTTGGTGGATAGTCTCACGTTAATCAATCAAGGTAACGGAGGTGATTTTCGGATTGATGAGCATGGTGTGATGAGGTTCAAAGGTAGAGTGTGTGTTCCAGATGTGTCAGAAATCAAGAAGAGCATTCTTGAGGAAGGTCACAGAGTGGGTTAAGTATTCATTCGGGCACCACAAAGATGTATCAAGATTTGAAGAAATTGTTTTGGTGGCCAGGAATGAAGAAGCAAATTGCTGAGTTTGTTTATGCTTGTTTGACTTTTCAGAAGTCGAAAATTAAACACCAGAAACTGTTGGGTCTAATGCAACCGTTAAATACTCTAGAATGGAAATGGGATAGCATTTCTATGGATTTTGTGACAAGTTTACCCAAGACTTTGAAGGGATATGATTCAATTTGGGTGATCGTGGATAGATTGACCAAGTCGGCTCATTTTATACCGATGAGGATCAATTATTCGTTGCAGAAGCTTGCCGAGTTGTATATTGATAAGATTGTGAAACTGCATGGTATTCCTTCAAGTATTGTGTCTGATAGAGATCCGAGATTTACATCGAGGTTCTGGGAAAGTTTGCAGACAGCTTTGGGTACTAAGTTGAGGTTGAGTTCTGCCTATCATCTGCAGACAGATGGACAGACAGAGAGAACTATCCAATCTTTAGAAGATTTGCTAAGAGCTTCTGTGTTGGATCAAGGTGGATCATGGGACAGTCATTTGTCGTTGATTGAGTTTACCTACAATAACAGTTACCATTATAGTATTGGATTGACACCGTGTGAGGCTTTGTATGGTAGGAGATGTAGGACTCCTTTGTGTTGGTATGAATCAGGCGAGAGTGTTGTACTCGGACCTGAGATTGTACAGGAGACGACTGAAAAGATCAAGATGATCCAAGAAAAAATGAAAGCGCTGCAGAGTTGTCAGAAGAGTTACCATGATAAGAGGAGGAAAACACTTGAATTCCAAGAGGGAGATCACATGTTTTTAACAGTTACGCTGGTAACTGGTGTTGGTCGAGCTTTGAAATCTCGAAAGCTCACATCGCGTTTTATTGGTTCGTATCAAATTTCGCAGAGGGTGATAGAAGTAGCTTATCGGATTGCTTTACCGCCGTCGCTTGCGAATTTGCATGATGTGTTTCATGTGTCTCAGTTGAGGAAGTACATTCCAGATCTGTCGCATGTGATTCCGATGGATGATGTACAAGTGAGAGATGATTTGACTGTTGAGGCGTTTCCAGTATGGATTGACGAACGAGAAGTGAAGCAGCTGCGAGGTAAAGAGATTACCTTGGTAAAGGTATTTTAGGAAGGACCAACTGGAGAAAGTTGGACTTGGGAGCGTGAAAATCAGATGAGGGAGTCGTATCCGACTCTGTTTTCTTGAGGTAATTTTCGAGGGAGAAAATTCTTTTAAGTGGGGGAGATTTGTAACACCCCAAAATTATTGGAATATTTATTTAATTTATTTAAATATGATTATTCGTATTTTTGATGATTTTCGGTGGTTGTTGTGAATTGTTGAGAATTATGGATTTTGGTTTATTTATTTAAATAATAGTATATAATATGAATATATTAGTATTATTATTATTTTAAATAAATATAAGTTGACTAAGGGTAAATTGGACAATTGAGATGGAGTTAGTGAGGGTGATATTAGAAAGCCCAATCTTAAGGCTCAAGGTTAGGTTTAACAAAAAAAGATTTTTAAGGGAATTGGGATTCATTCTTGTTAGACCGTGAAAAGAGAAGAAATAGAGGTCAGAGCTCTGAGGAAGAGGATTGAGGCAAAGGTTTACGAGGTTCCTACGAATCAAAGAGAAAGGCTTAGAGTCAGCAATTAAGGTATGGGGAGTATTACCTTCATTGTTCTTAATATGTGATTTCAATGTATTTAAAGCCAATTTAAGGGTTTAAAGTTTGAGAGGATTTTGTGAGCATTTGTAGTGTTATTGCTTATTAAGGTGTAAGAGTCTTAAGAGTTTTGAACTGATGGCCTGATAGATTCGAGGCTGATTTAGGTTAAAGGAAGTTAGACCTTCGTGGCCAAAGATCTGGTTCGCCATTTGTTTAACCCTGTAGGGTAAAAGGGATTTATGAGAACTATGTGAATGTGGGTAATTGTAAAGGTTTATGAGAATTGGAAGTAAGAATATGATACGGGATTGGCCTAATAAGTCGTATATTTTGTGCCTTTATCGCCGTAAGACCTTATTAATGATTTAGGGATGTTTTGGGGGCATTGGGGAAGAAAATCGTGGGGATTTTGGACTGGTTTTAAGTTCTGGTGCGTAATAGAATTTTGTTGTAATCGCGTGTTCTCACAGCGAAGAATCCTTCGCACAACAAACAAACTCGCCCAGACTCGCACAACGAAGAAAATCGCCCCAGACTCGCACAACGAACGTGCTAGCGAACGTAGCAGAGTTTCGCAAATTCTGATTTTGTGCAGCGATGCTTTGATGTTTGATGTTGTGATTTCTTTAATGAATTACTATGAGTATGACTGTGATTTATATGAGATGAATACATGATTATATGATGATTTTGATGATGTAACTATGATGATTATGATGTTGATTTCCATGAGTTTTGATGATTCTATAATGACATGATTTATGAACATGATATTGATGATGATGATTTCTGATGAATGATGATGCACCTGTGATTTATTATGATGACGATGTTGATGTGTACATCATGCATTCTTGTGCATCCGGACTTCGGTTCAGGACCTTGATTTCTTTGGCTTCAGTCCCATTGTGCGGACGTGAGGTATTTTGTTGTGCTCCGGTTCTCAAGTATAATCGATCCTATGATGGGGGAACTATGGAGGGTTGATGGCCTAGTGTCCATCGGATTTTTATGATTGATACCACATGCATGAGTCTTGTTGCATTCACATATTTGAGATAATTTGGTCTAATTTATGATGTCAAGGCTTTTTGATGTTCCTTGATGACTTTGATGACATGAGTATGAAAATAACGTTATTTGATATATTGAATCCTATATTGATTATTATGAATCGTTTTACTCACCCTGCATGTTTGAATGTTGTCTCCACATGGGTGACGTGTTGATGATCAGGTTTAGACGTGGACGACGTCGAGGACGTTTTTGAAGTTTTGAGTTGTTGGCCATTTTGGTTAACTTAGAGGGTCTTGATCTGATAGTGTAACATCGGGTTGAGGTCTTTGAGTTAAACCATGTTTTATTGGATTTTGTTATTTTGATTATGTTTTCGTATAAGGAAAACTTTGGATTATGCATTTTTGAATTCCGCTGCCTTTTTATGCAATTTTGATTAGTTTTGGGAAAACCCGTTGTTTATGGAGTCTTGCCCTATATTTGATTTATTGAGAAATGTACGCCCTTTGAGGTAATTTTTATTGAGTTTAATATTTTACTCTAATAAATGTGAATGTTTTGTCGTAATAATTGTGGGGTAGAAAAGGGTGTTACATAAGTGGTATCAGAGCAGGTCGGTCCGTCCGACCAAGTTTTTATGTTGTTAATCCCCTGTCAGTCGATAGTGTGAAAACACTATTGAATGAGTTGTTTCTTCTAACCCTGTTGTTGGTTGCAGATGGCTGGAAGAAATGATCGTGCTCTTGTTGATGCGTTGGAATCACTTGCTCAAGTGATGGCTCAGAATGGTGGACCTCCAGATGAGTTTCGTGCTTTGGGGAAGTTTCAGAGGAACAATCCACCAACTTTTATGGGCACTCATGATCCTGATGGTGCACAGAAGTGGCTGAAAGTGATTGAGAAGATTTTCAGAGTTATGGTGTGCACTGATGCTCAGCAGGTGCAGTTTGGTACGTATATGCTAGCAGAAGAAGCTGAGGACTGGTGGGATAACACTCGTCAGAGATTGGGGGATGTTGGCATTGCAATAACTTGGGTTGTGTTTAAGGAAGAATTTTTGAGGAAGTATTTTCCTGAAGATGTTCGGGGAAAGAAAGAGGTGGAATTCCTTGGGCTGAAGCAAGGGAACATGATCGTGGCTGAGTATGCGGCGAAGTTTGAGGCTTTGGTGAAGTTTTGTCCGCATTACAATCATGCTGACGCAAAGATGTCTAAGTGTCTCAAATTCGAGAAAGGGTTGAGACCAGAGATTAAGCAGGGAATTGGCTACCAGCAGATTCGTCGATTTGCGGAACTGGTGGACAAGAGCATAATTTATGATGAGGATAGCCGAGCTCGATCTACTCACTACAAGCAGTTGAGTGAGAAGAAAGAGAAAGTTCAGTATAGAGGGAAGTCGTATGTGACTTCTGGTGATAAAGGGAAGCAGAAGGCCTCAGATGGGAAAAAGTCAAGTGGGGGAGCGGCTACTGCTCCAGGAAAGTGTTATAAGTGTGGCAAGTAACACCCCCTTTTATACTCCCAAATAAACAATTAAATCACATAAGCACATAATAAATTTCATCAGAGTAATTAAAATATGGTATAAAAGAAGTATGTCACATCATTCACCAAAATAACATACAACACCTGCTCTATAAAAGACATGCAACAGTGGGGTAGTCCAACAGAGGAACTTAGTCCTACACCCACATCTTCTATATCTAGAATTTAAAACGGAAGATTAAAACATTGAATTACTTAAGACATGTTATCATTTAGATACATAATTCAGTTTGGTTCATAATATCATTCATGTTTACAAAATATTACCAACAGATACATACACAAATGTATCCCAAAAGAATACTATACAATCCTAACTACCCGGTGCTACATATCAGAGCATAATCGACCAAAAGGATGAAGTTAAACTTCATAAAAGACCTCCAGCAACCTAATCTGCAATGCCTCATAGAGCATTATGAAACAGCAGAAGGGTGAGAAATATTATCATAATAGCCAAAGCATATAATTATATATATACATACACATTTATCGATTCAATACTTCACATAAAGGTAAACTTTCATACAACAATACACATTAACCATGTGACTCAATGCAACTCATGCCATGTGGTACCAACACTTGTTATCATTTTTCGATTTTTACACTTAAACCGGGTCCACCCTTCTAGACCGATAACAACAAAAGCCCGTTCCCTAAGCTTTCAAACCCACCATTCTAGGTTTGGGACAAGTCACTAGTCTCTACGAAACTAGAAAACATTGCCTCTTGACTAAATGATGCATATGCAATCAAACACCAAATGCACTTAAGACCGTTCGCATCTTAATCCCATGCATTCACATGATTCATCATACAAGAATTATAATATGATTGCACACACAACATATTCATATATCATCAATACATTATCAAGCAATGCACACATTTCCACAATATGTTCTCATGCATTCTATTCATATAATCTCATACAAACAATATGTATTCATAATCAATTCCACAATCTAGGGTTCACGCCATACGGCTACCCACAACATATATTTCACAGTATACAATTACTCATTTCCAACAAGGATTGAACACAATCGAATAAAGAAATCAACATGGAATGGAATCACAAGAAAACAAAATGCTGTCATGCTCGCTGGCTTACTCGCCTAGCGAGTCTCTAGCGAATGCTCGCTATCTATTCGCCTAGCGAACCAACTCACGAAGGCAAACAGAAGCTACTGACTTCGCTCGCCACCTACATCGCTGCAGCGAGTCCCTAGCGAATCCTTCGCCACCACACTCGCTACCAGCGAACCAGATCAAATGCATTCTGTCCAAGTCTGGGACCTCTCGCTAACTCATTCGCTCAGCCAGTTGCTAGCGAATGTTCGCAACCTGTTCGCCTAGCGAAGGTGCTAGCGAACGTCTGCGAACTCATAAAATTCCCACTGTCATCAAGTCCTCAACTCTTCACAAAACCTACCGATTCTCACCAAACCAGTTCCATAGTCTTAGTATAACCTGCCTCAATTAAATTATATCACTTATTTCCAGTTTCTATCGATTAAATCCAATTTTCCCTAAAATAGAAGTTGTAGAAAAACAACCAACAATCTAGCCCAAACATACATAATCATAGACATTGACAATATAATGATATTTCACACTCTTACCTCGATTAATCGATGCTTGAGAGTTGTTCTTGAGCTTTTCCAACTTTTTCTTTTTCTCCTTCTCTTTTCTCCTCTTCCTCCTTCTTTCTCTATTCTTTCTCTTATGTTTCTATCTTTTTCCTTTCTCTCCATTTTTCCTTTATAAGTCTTTCCCTTCTAATTCTCTCCAACATCTACTAATTCATTTAATTAATCATACATTAATCAAACAATCCTCTTAAATAATTTAATTAATATAAATAATTAATTAGTGAAAATTGGGCTGTTACAAGTAAGGTCACCGTGCCGAGGTTTGTAGGGTGTTGAGATGTCATCGTTGTGGCAAGAAAGGTCATAGAATTTTTTTACTGCAAAGATGAAGCTACGAATTGCTTCAACTATGAAGAGAAGAGTCATATCAGTACCCAGTGCCAGCAGCCGAAGAAGACTGCTACTGTTGCTCAGACGAATGGAAGAGTATTTGCTTTGAGCGGTGCGGAAGAATCCAGGACAGGTAACTTGATCAGAGGTACTTGCTTTATTAATTATGTTGAATTGATTGCTATGATTTATACTGGTGCTACTCATTTGTTTATTTCACTTGAATGTGCTAAGAGGTTGAATTTGAAATTATCTTCTATGGTGGGGAGTATGGTTATCGATACCCCGGCTAATGGTTCTATGACTACTGCGTTAGTCTGTTTGAGTTGTTCTTTGACTATTTATGATAAGAATTTTGTGATGGACCTAGTCTGTCTACCTTTGTATCAAATCGATATTATTCTTGGAATGAACTGGTTGGAGTTCAACTATGTTCATATCGATTGCTACAACAAGACTGTGAGGTTCCCAAAGTTTGGCGATTGTGGAGAGCTGATGTTTGTATCTGCTAAGCAAGTTGAAGAACTCTTAGAAGATGAGGCTCAATTATTTGCATTGTGTGTGTCGCTTCAAGTTGATCGATAAGCAGTGAACGTAGAGTTACCAGTTGTTCGGGAATTTCCAGAAGTACTTTCAGACGACGTAAGTGACTTGCCTCCTGACGTGAGGTAGAGTTTACTGTGGACTTGATACCGGGCACTAGTCTTGTGTTGATGGCTCCTTATCGGATGTCTGCATCTGAGTTAGGAGAATTGAAGAAACAATTGGAAGAGTTGCTTGAGAAGACGTTTATTCGACCGAGTGTTTCTCTGTGGGGTGCTCCTGTATTGTTGGTGAAGAAGAAAGATGGTAGCATGAGATTGTGAGTAGATTATCGACAGTTGAATAAAGTGACAATCAAGAATAAGTATCCACTTTCGAGGATTGATGATTTGATGGATCAATTGGTAGGTGCGTGTATGTTCAATAAGGTTGATTTGAGGTCTGGCTATCATCAGATTCGCATTAAGGCTGACGATATTCCAAAGGCTGCATTCAGGACGAGGTATGGACACTATGAGTATATTGTGATGACATTTGGTGTATCTAATGCACCTGGTGTGTTCATGGAGTATATGAATAGGATTTGTCATCCTTACTTGGATCAGTTTGTGGTAGTGTTCATCGAGGACATCTTGATATATTCTAAGTCCGAGGAAGAGCATGTGCAACATCTAAGAGTTGCATTGCAGGTTTTGATATAACCATAACAAAAGATAAACAACATCATGCATTAGATAAAATATGGAAAATATAACCATAACAAAAGATATTATGTTAGAACATTTCTCATCCACATTTTAAAAACAACACTAATAACTAAGCGAACCAAGAAAGGTATTACCAATGATACATGAGTTTAAGAACTACAATTTTTAAATCTATCCAAACAGATTATTTATTTTGCTTTGTGACGCACAAATCGATTATACAAATTCTCAAAGTCGATTAATCTCACCATCTGGAAGGAATCATTTGTTGAGTAGAAAAGAGGATCTGATTTGTAACAACTATTGCTAGATTCTCAGTCATAAACATTGGAAGGAATCATTTTTGAGTGGAAAAGAAAATCTGATTTGTAACAACCATTGCTACATTCTCACTCATAAACAAATTTTCTTCTTTCAGACCTCTTTGAGGCATTTCATCAAACACCATGAATACAATCTTAAAACAACCTAAACATAAGAACAACACACACAACTAAACCAAGCAAGAAATCAAGATTACAAAACCTATAACTGATACAAAAATGCAATATCTTAGAGGTGGAGGCTCTGGCGAAGGTCATTTTTACCTATATTGATACACAAACACAATATCTTAGAAAATTCATATCACTAAGTGATAGAGGCTCCGATGAAGGTCAATTTTCATGTCTGGTCCACTTTGGGCCATTGATTGGCGACAATGATTTTGAAATTGCGAGCATTTAGTGGTTGTTAACAAAATGGCAGGAAGTCATCATGAAGGTTAGACGTAAAAAGGAGGGGTTGGAGTAGAGAGAGGTAATTTCGATGGATGTGATTGGTTCGGAGGGTTAGATTTCAGTAAATTTGAGGTGACAGGGATATCATAAGGTTTTGGTTAATCAAAACGGGTGAAGTAGGCGATTTTATGAAGGAAGGAGGAGAAAAGATTTAGGGTTTTGGCGGATGAAAGAGAAAAGATTAATAGAGCATAATCACCACAAAGACGAAGGAGAATCATCACATAAGGGGAGGAAAAATCCAAACTAGTATTTCAATTAAGTTACATTGAAATTACATTATTGAGTGATTTAGAAGAGAGAAAGAGAGAAAGTCGTTGCCTTTACCCTCTCTTAAGCCATCAAAATTTAATCATGTTTATAAGAAATGACACCATTATGTTGAATTATTTCGGCTTTTTTTTGTAGTAATTGATTGCCCAATTATTTAGTTTTTATAATTATCTATTTGTCTTTCTGTGATCCATTCATTAAATTATTCAAAAGAAAAAAAATTCATATGTCACTTCAACAAGCCTATCCTTGAAAGAAACCTAATTAACATTATAACACAATTAATATATGCCCCTAACTAAGTTAACATGAAACTGATTATTTTCACATAACTACTCAGATGGGCATTAATTACAAACACATTAATTACATACACATTTTCAGCATTTTTCCCAAACCTTATAAAGGCCTCTGCAATTCATCATTTTATAAAAGAGCAGCATTGTTTCCAAACCTATAAGTAGGTTTGAAATTTTCAACAAACACAAACCATCTAACTTATTAGATAGCAATTTACAATAAAAAAAAAAGTTACAACACAAGACTGTAACATTCTTGAACACTCTGCATCCAAAGTTATTATTCATTCTTAACTTGTCCACAATCTTCAATCACAACAGGTTCTGAAGTCCTACCATTTTGTGAACCCACCTTCTCCATCTCCTGAACCACACTATACCCATCAACAACTTTACCAAACACAACATGCTTTCCATCAAGCCACTGAGTCTTAGTAGTACAAATAAAGAACTGTGAACCATTAGTATTAGGTCCAGAATTTGCCATGGAAAGAATCCCAGGTCCAGTATGTTTCAAATTGAAATTCTCATCTGCAAATTTTGACCCATAAATTGACTCTCCTCCAGTCCCATTCCCTCTGGTAAAATCCCCTCCCTGACACATAAAATCTGGAATAATCCTATGAAAACCAGACCCCTTGAAATGTAAAGGCTTCCCTAATTGTCCAATTCCCTTTTCACCAGTGCAGAGAGCTCTAAAGTTTTCCGCTGTTTTGGGAGTAGCATCAGCAAAAAGCTCCATTACTACTCTCCCAGCTTTTGCTTTTCCAATAAGAATATCAAAGAAAACCTTGGGATTCTTCGACATTGCTGTAACAATGTAATCCTAATACAGAAAGTAAATCATTATTTCAAATTCAGAAACCCTAAAAAAGTTATAAAACGATTACAGGAATTAACTATGTATGCCTCCATGAATAAATGTTGTTCACATATAAATGATTGAAACACGCATAAAAATCACGGTGGCAACGATTGATGTAGCTTAGGTATTTGTTATGCACTGATGTATGAACTAATCAGCACAAGACCGTCCTAAGCACAATTAATCGAAATAAATGAATCAAAAAACCTTAAACAATAGAACAAATAACTGGTAGCAATCGTAAATCAAATGAATGAATGGATTGAATGTTATCATTTTAACGTAAATCCTTTGGATGAGAAAACAACAGAGGATCGGAATCTAGAGAAAATGATAATTGATATTGCACATGTTTTGAACTCAGGAACTATTCATGAAGCTCGCAAGTCTTCGAAATGTGCAGAATTAAACTATCAGAAAAATAATATGAAGCAGAGAATGATAACTGAGTGAGATTACCTACGAGTGATGAAGATGGTGAGGAAGGAGATCTGGAATGTGACTGGGGCGGTACTGAAATAAATAGATCAGAAGTTAGGGTTTAGGGTTTGGCATTTCTGTGGCCTGGGCTTTTTACAACCGAGTCTGTGTTTATGGCCCTAAATCAAAGTGGTTTTCTTTTCCCACCATCTAGTATCTACCTAATACTAAACTATTGAATGAATTGTCTATCTTACCCTTTCACCAATAAAACTTTACACTACTAAAAGGGTTTTTCACTAATTAACAAAACACACAATTTCACCACTCCATCCTCCTCATTACAGCACACGTGTCATCTTCTGGTTTGTTGGACTTAAACAAAATGTTTTCCCCTTGTTTCTATGTTCATCGGACACCACTTCAAAATCTCTCACTTTTCACTTTTTGCTCCAAAGCCTCTTACTGTTTCATCTTCTGGTTTGTTGATATAACCTCATTTTTCTCACTAAGTCTCTCACTTTTCACTTCAAGAACATTTGTGTCCACTACATCTCAGCATACGTTACAAGGTTAGATAGTAGATTCTCAAGAAATCATTATTCCAACTTCCATTCTCTTGCAAGGTTAGTTCAATGTAACACGGTTTTATTCAATATGTCTGGAATGTGGTAATGTTTATCAATCATAAATGATTATTTATTGGTTAGTGTTTATTTTGTGACAAATCTTTTTAGTGTTTATCACTTTATGTTTTTTTAGAAATATCATCAAAATATGAGTATTTGTGTTCTGTTTTTTTTTTACTTATTCATGTTAAAATATCAACAATATTTCACTATGTTTAGTTAGTGTTTCTCTTTGGTCAGTGTTTTTTTAACAATGCTTTGTGTTCTGTTTGGTTAGTGTTTCATCATGCGTTCAAAATATCACCACAACATATTAAAGAACTCAAGGTCTAAAATAAGTTTGACAGAAATATTTGACATGTCCACCACCATTGTCTCACGTTTTTTTAACAGTTATGAAATATGGTTTGTATGTTTGAGATAGAAATGGAATTTTTCATGGCTTTTGTCTACTGTCATGGAAAGAGTTTTAAAAAATCAGATTTTATTTTTGTGACCTATGTTCTTGCCCTGTTATTTTTGTGAGCTTTTATTTTGAGCTGTTATTTGATGTTTGACCTACTTTGTCATTGTGATACATTGTTCAGTTTTTGTCTCAAATATGTCAAGGCCTCCAATCTTTATCAAGGATTTGGTGAAAGGTAATCAAGTTTGGAAAATGCACGTACGCGTTGTTGATCTTTGGGTTGTTAAGGAGAAAAGTGGCCAACAACATCTCGAGTTTGTCATACAAGATGGAAAGGTAATACTTGGCGACTTTTGATGCACTTATATCACTTTGTTGTTGTTATCTAATAAATGATATAACAGGGTGATCAAATTCATGTTGTGACGAGGAACCGAGATTTCAAGAAGTGGGTTGAGCAACTTAAGGAACATGACACTTACGCCATTTATAATGGAGAACCAATGGTTAATGATGTCTCATTCAAAGTTTGTTCCAATAGCCTTAAACTTGTCTTTAATGGAGGAACAACAATTTCAAACATTGCCATGTCGGAAATACCTCCTGTTAAAACAGTGGTTAAGTGTCGGGTTTTTGTTATCGTCTCCACAGGGAATATGAAATTTTTGCAGCCTTTCTACAGTTGTTAAATTCGTAACTTTGTAGTAACAAAGTGTTTGGTTTTAAAACAATGGTACTTTTGCATGTGAGTAATAAATGCGGTAAAATAATGATTTGAACGGTTTTAATAAATATTGCCAAAGTTAGGGTTCGGTAATCACTTTGCATGCATATTTCCAATCAACATTTAATAAACTCCTTTTAATGATCAATACATCCACAACATCCTCTCAATATGATTATCTCTAACTCATATTGTGAGATTTACCATTTTGATCCATTGTTGATCTCTCACACAATCTATCAAATGACAACTTTAAAGTTCAACATTATAAGTGAACAAAACATTTCAAGACTATCTCTAGCTCAAGAAAAGAGAAGGATGAAAACCTAGGTCTAGAGTTGGAAAATATTTCTCAATCATCAACCAACACAAAAGATTGTAAATGAAACAAAGTTTTCACCATATATTAATCATCCAAGAGTTTACAAATGAGGATCATCCATACACATACAAAGTTTAATAATCACCTACATCTAACCTTGACAAAAGATGAGTTTAGCTACACATTTTCATGGTAGCTTTAACAAGAAGAAAGGAGAAGATGAAGAACATCCACTTTGAAGAAACAATGAAGGATGTGCTTCCACTTCTCTTGATTACAAAAATAGTAAGATGAAGAAGAACTCAAGTAATTAGGGTTCTAGAGCTATCCAATAATGTCTTCCTTTTGATTTTTCAAGAAGAAGCTCTTTCAAGTACCAAGTATGGGCTAAATAGAGCAACAAATAAAGTAAAAATGATGTGCTGTCTGCGCACATTCGCCTGGCGAAGGCATTCATTCGCCCGGAGAACCAACTTAACATGGCACTTCAAAGTGCCTCTGATCAGCAAACCGCCCTTAGGAATCGTGCATTCGCCAGGCGAATAAACATTCGGCGGGCGAACATTCGCTGGCTTCACTCGCCAGGCGAACTTTGGGTGGTTTTGCTACTGGAATCTGCATGAGGAAAGCTACCACTTCTTCGCCAGCACCTTCGCCAGGAGAATGGTAGCGAAGCTTCGCTGGAACCTTCGCCTGGCGAACTTCCTATCCTTTGGGTCTGGGAGTTAAATCTGATTTATTCGCCCCAGTTCGCCGGCACTCGCCTGGCGAACATTCGCTGGCACTCGCTGTGGCTCTCCAGGCGAATGTCTTGATTTGCAACATCTCCCAACTGCTTTGCCTTGATCCCAAGTGCTCTTATTAGTGTCAATCCTGCACACTAACAGCAATATTACAAACATTCTTCGCTTGGATCGCATAAAATGAAACTAAACCAATTCGACTACGAAATCAAACATTATTAGATAAAATTGAGTGAAAATACTACCAAAAAGAAACCAAATATCTAATCAAAATGGGATCTAACAACTCTCCCCAACTACCTATTTGCGTGCCCTCAAGCAAAGTATGCCTCTCAAAACAAAATGAGGATTTGCTCAAGACCAATTCAACTCAAGTGAAACTATATGGCTCAAATACACAATATGTACAACAAGGTCACAAAATATTACACAATTCCACAATAGATAATGTTTAAGAACTAAATTCTAAGAACAACTTTTAAACAATGCTTCAAGCAACAACTAAATCTCATGACAAGTCATTCTAACACTCCACTTCGAAAAAGGATTGAAGCAAAAACATGCGTGCAAGCGTGGGACAAAAATTCACTCCAATGATGAACAATGCAATACTACATAATTCATAAAATATCTACATATTCACCACAAAATTATGGAAGTTCAAGATCACAAAGGTCTTCAAAGGTTGTAGCTTGGCCGGGTTAACAAACAAGGGACATATCTAAAGCCATTGAACGAAATTTCCGATGTAGGAGAGACATTCACTCTACACTTATTTACACATCTTCAACTTGTTTAACAAGTTCCTCATTTGAAACCCTTCACAACTAACTTTGTTTTTCAATATTTTTCTACCAAACAAGCAAATATTTTCATATATATATATATTTATTTTTTTCTACACTGTAATCGCAAAAACGAGTGTTTTTTTTTTATTTTTTTATTATTTTTTTTATATATTTTCTTTTCAATGCTTGCTTGGTTTCTCAATGGTTGTGAAAACTTGACCACCTTACTTTCATTCTCCCCAACTTGTCTGTTCTCGTCCCCTAAGTGAATGCTCTTACTTTTTTTTTTAGCAAAAGAACAATGAATCAAAATCTCCAAGGTTTTAAGAACAAGATTTTTGAACTCTTGCTTCTTTTTTTTTCAAGCAAGGATTCAACTGTTTAGGCTCAAAATGGTTTACGAATGCTCACAACTCACAGGCATATTTGAATTTAGAACTGGTTGTGCTCAACAGAAACAAGTGCCTTGATCCTCTCAAGAACTTCCACAAAATTATACGAAACAAAAGACAAAGTGTGAATTACAAGTATACACAAAATTCACCATTCATCCATAGCATTTGTAATAGAACAAGAAGCTTCTTACATTTGTGGTAAAGGACCTAAATGACATGTCAATTAATAAAGTTGCAAAACGAAACAAAGTTTCAAGAGTTGTTCCTAAACTAACAAGTTCCTCAACATTTTCTAGAATAAAGTCACTAAATGCCTTGTTAACACCTTTGTGGTAACGATACTATCATCGCCGTCCCACTTGAGAGAATTCATGCACAACATTAAACTAAAACTGAAAACTTAATATCAAAGATTAAATAATTAAAAACTCAAACCAATTAAATAAAAATAAAATGCATAACCATAAAAAAAACTGAACACCAATACTGTCGGAAGTACCATGAAAGGTACAAGTTCAACAACTTCACAACAAACAAAGTACATCATAAAATAACCGAATGAACTATAACATAAAAAAGGAAACTTCACTTTGTAACTCAAAGTGAATCAACGAAACAAACGAGCAATCAATCCTCCTCAGACAAATCATACTCATTTCCACCGTCATCATCATCATTCTCAGCATCATCGTCATCAGCATCATCCCCCCACCAAAACTAGGTCTGTCCACAGGCCATCCAGCGTGTGCAAGGAATTGCTCCCTTGTCATCATAGAGTGGGTGCCGGCGGGTTCGCGAATCTGAAGCTGCAACATCTGCATCGAATCATGAATATCACACATGGCTCGCTGCTGAGCGGCCATCCAATCCCAGTTATAGTTGCAGACTTCCTGATGGAAAGGGCTAAAAGAAGAATATGCCTGATCAGAAGCGGCAGGACCACTGGCCTGTCCACCAGCAGTAGTATCGGCACCAGAACTCGCACCAGCTACGGGCTTGACTCTACAGAACTTATCCACATATTTGTCGTCGATCGTGGCTGGGATAGTAACCTGTCTTCTCTGAGGAATGTCTACCCTAGCTTCAGCACATAAAGACATGATCAGACAAGGAAAAGCTAGCGGGGCATTTTTGCGAGCCGCTATCCCGCCCCGTCCACTAAGCACAACAACCCGTAATTCATCCGCAATGATGCGGGCAATGTCGATCTGAACGTTCAGCAGAATGGAATGGATAAGGTGTGCAATAGGCACGGGCACCGAGCTATGGTGGGACCTTGGTACAACATTTGTCAGCACAAACAATAAGATAAGCTGTACCAATGGTTTCATGTCAGCTCTCAGATATCTGACAACAACCCCAGATGAATTGCGCACTGGCTCGCGGCCTTCCACTAATAGGTCTCTGGTCATGGCCTCTTGATCACGATGCTTGTTAAGGTCCCGGTGGTAGTCATCAATCTGGCTACCTGTCAATGCCAGAGGATCACCCAAAATAGCATTGATCGCTCGTCGATCGAATCTTACCATAACGCCTCGGACCATTGAGGTCCAACTGAAAACTTCACCATCATCCGGGAGGGCATTTGCATAAAACTCCCGCACTATCTCGGCGTTGTAGCCGTCAAGTGGAGTCATCACCCGGTGCCACCTCTTTGCCGCGAAGAGAGCCTCAATGGTTCGGTAGTCGCCGGTGTCACTTAGATTAAACCTTTTTTCAGGGACAATGTTCCGCTTCTCAAGAGCTTCGTAACGGGCAGCGTGCGTGGCTCCTCTGAAACGGTCCTGATCGAAACGGATCGGAACCGTGCGAGAGGTGGTGGCCTTCCTTTTTAGAGGGTTGGTCATTCTAGGTCCCATTCTGCAAACACAACACAATAAAACAGCCAACAACACAGCAAACAAACATGTTAAACGAAATAAAACACATCACAGAAAGAAAAGAAAACATACTGCAGCGTTCGCCTAGGTTCGCCGGGCGAATCCTGGCGAAGCTTCGCTTCCCTTCGCCAGGCGAATGCCAGCGAAGGTGCGAAAATGCACACACAACCAGAACTTCTGCAATGGTTTTATTCTTTAAAACAATGATGTTCTACCACCATCTCATTACCAGATGTAATTTTGACATGCAATGGCAAATTTCCACAGAAAAATCGAAAAGGGTTTAACATGCAATCACTAATTTCCCACAGAAGTTCGAATCCTAAACAAATTTGAAACAAAAATATATTTGCCTAGAAGTACAAGAACAAGACCTAACAAATTACAAATTGAAAAAGGGACACAAGAACACTTACCTTTTGGATTGTTAGTGATGAATTTGCAGCAAAGGATTGAAAGAAGGTTGGAAGGGATTGTGAGAGTGAGGCAGAAAAGAACCGTTTAGGGTTTCTGATGCAATGAAAAGGTGAAACGGTTTCTGGGCCCAGGTGGCCCTTTATATTTTTTTTTTCTGATACCGCATATTCGCCAGGCGAATGCCAGCGAAAGCTCGCTAAGGCTCGCTAGGCGAATACTCGCCTTCATTCGCCAGGCGAACGCTAGCGAACATGACAGGTTTTGCTTAGCTCCACTGCATTGCCCACTTCGCTAGTCCACTTCCAACACTTTCCAAAAATGCATAAAATGACATAAAAACAGGTAAATACTTACAATGTTGAGGTGCCTCTCAACAAGCGCTTGTTTAACGTCGGATAAGCTCGACGGTCCATGATGTTCACAACGGACCATCAAGAAGATACGCACAGCTGTCTCGGTTCACCTGACCGCCGAGATATATCTTGAGGCGCTGACCATTTACAGTCCAGCTGTCTTTCTTTTCCAAATCCTCAATTACCACCGCTCCGAAAGATTTGACTTCTTTGACTCGGAAAGGTCCGGACCACTTAGATTTTAATTTTCCAGGGAAAAGCCTCAACCTGGAATTAAACAACAACACAAGCTGCCCGGATGCGAATTCTTTCTTGCGGAGCTTTTTGTCGTGGTACTCTTTCACCTTTTCTTTGTACAACCAACTTGAGTGGTATGCGGCATTGCGCATCTCTTCCAGCTCAAGAAGTTGCACTTTCCTTTTATCACCGGCCAGCTCTTGATCAAAATTTAAAAATTTTAAAGCCCACAAGGCCTTGTGCTCCATTTCAACCGGTGAATGGCAGGTTTTACCAAAAATCAATTGAAATGGAGTCAGCCCAATTGGAGCTTTATAGGCCGTGCGGTACGCCCACAAAGCTTCATCCAATTTTTGTGACCAATCCTTCCTAGAGTTAGACACAGTTTTTTCCAGAATTTTTTTTATCTCTCTATTCGAAACCTCGGCTTAACCATTAGCCTGTGGATGATACGGAGTTGTCACCTTATGCGTTACACCGTAATGTTGTAAGACTTTTTCTAACGGTGCATTGCAAAAGTGTGATCCTCCGTCACTTATCAACACTCGAAGGGTACCAAAACGGGACAAATATTTCTTTTTAAGAAATTTATTACCGTCTTAGCATCCGCTCTCGGTGAGGCAATCGCCTCAACCCACTTAGACACATAATCAACAGCCACCAATAAGTATTCATTTCCGAAAGATGGTGGGAATGGTCCGACAAAGTCAATGCCCCAGCAATCAAACAACTCCACCTCTTGAATATTTTGAAGAGGCATCTCATCTCTCTTTCCAATCCCACCTATCCTTTGGCAACTATCACAATTTTGCGCATGGGCATTTGCGTCTTTAAAAATAGAAGGCCAATAGAATCCCGATTGAAGGACTTTATTCGCCGTTCTTGCCCCATTAAAATGCCCGCCATAAGGCGAATTGTGACAGTGCCATAGGATACTTTGGGCCTCATCACCCGTAACACATCGCCTCAACAAATTATCACCTCCCAGCTTAAACAGGTATGGATCATCCCACACATAGTACTTGGCATCCGATAAGAATTTCCTTTTTTGGTTGGGAGTTAGGTCGAGCGGCACGAAACCACTCGCCTTGTGGTTTGCGAAATCCGCAAACCACGGTCTCACTTGCACTTTAAAAAGTTTTTCGTCAGGAAACTCTTCTCGGATGTCCTGTTCTAAGGTAGTCACCTCAGTGTTGACAAGGCGAGACAAATGGTCTGCTACCACATTTTCGGATCCTTTTTTGTCTTTAATCTCAACATCGAATTCTTGCAATAAAAGGATCCACCGGATAAGCCTTTGCTTAGAATCCGGCTTGGTTAGCAGAAATTTGATCGCCGCATGATCAGTGTAAACAATAACTTTCGAGCCAATGAGATATGACCGAAATTTTTCGAGAGCATACACTATTGCGAGCAATTCTTTTTCTGTTGTGGCGTAATTAACTTGAGCCTCATTAAGAACTTTGCTCGCATAGTGTATGGTATGAAATTTTTTTTTCTTTCCGTTGGCCAAGCACCGCTCCGATAGCATAGTCGCTAGCGTCACACATCAGTTCAAAATTGAAATTCCAATTTGGAGCGACTATGATTGGAGCGGTGACTAACCTTTTTTTTAATATCTCAAAGGCTTCTAAACATTCATCAGTAAGGAGAAATACCTGGTCTTTGGCGAGCAAATTGCTCAAAGGTCTAGCCACCTTTGAAAAGTCTTTGATGAATCGCCGGTTGAAACCGACATGCCCAAGAAAGCTTCTGATTCCCTTTAAGTTAGATGGAGGAGGCAATTTCTCTATCACATCTACCTTTGCACGATCCACTTCTAGTCCTTTTGACGAGACTTTGTGGCCGAGAACAATCCCCTCCGTAACCATAAAGTGGCACTTCTCCCAATTTAGTACTAGATTGGTCTTCACACACCTTTCAAGGACAGTTTTCAAATTTTCCAAGCATAAACCGAATGATCCCCCAAACACCGAAAAGTCATCCATAAAAACTTCCATTGTCTTCTCTATAAGATCGGCAAAAATGGCTTGCATGCATCTTTGGAAAGTTGCCGGCGCATTGCACAATCCAAATGGCATTTTGCGGTAGGCGAAGATTCCAAATGGACATGTGAATGCGGTCTTCTCGTGATCGGCCGGGTCAACCGCAATTTGGTTGTATCCGGAATAGCCATCTAGAAAACAATAGAATTCTTGTCCCGAGAGTCTCTCTAGCATTTGGTCCATGAACGGAAGTGGGAAGTGGTCTTTTCTAGTTGCGGTATTTAACCGCCTATAGTCTATGCACATCCTCCACCCCGTTGCTATCTTTGTGGGAATCAACTCATTTTTCTCGTTGCGGATTACGGTAATGCCTCCCTTCTTAGGAACCACATGCACCGGACTCACCCAAGGACTATCCGAGATCGGGTAGATCATTCCCGCATCCAAAAGCTTTACAACTTCTTTCCTAACAACCTCCTTCATTGTAGGATTCAAACGGCGTTGCGGTTGAGCTACCGGCTTGAAATCCTCCTCCATTAAAATTTTGTGCATACAATAAGAAGGACTAATTCCTTTTAGATCGGAAAGAGTCCATCCCATTGCTTCTTGATTTTTCTTCAACACATTAATTAAAAGAGTTTCTTCATGTTTTGACAAGAGGTTGCTAATGATAACCGGCTTCTCCTTGGTTTCATCTAAAAATGCATATTTCAAATTACTTGGTAGGTCCTTCAATTCAATGATTGGCTTTTCATCCTTGTCCTCTTTTTTTAAGACTTCTTCCTCCACTTCCCATGGGTGCAAATCCTTAAGACTATCAAGCTCTCTCAAACATTCATCTAGAGCTTCCTCTTCTTCAAGAGTGAACACTTGAAAGGAGTCATTAAGGGCTAGCTCCATGGGAGTGATGTTGTGAACATGCTTTGCAACTTCATCGGTTGCTTCCTCAATTACGTCAACTCGGAAACTATCATGCTTGTCCTTTGAATGCTTCATTGCTTCAAAAAGGTCAAAAGTGACCTCTTCGTTTTGTACTCTCACTTTCATCAAACCGTCATCTACATCAATCATCATCCGAGCGATTTTCATGAAAGGCCTTCCAAGAATCAAAGGCGCATCATCATCTTCCTCCATATCGATCACAATAAAATCCACCGGAAAAAAGAACTTGTCCACTTTTACCAACACGTCTTGAGCTACTCCATGAGGATGAGTAGTAGACTTATCGGCTAGTTGTAACGTCATTCGGATGACTTTAATCTCAATGTTGCCAAGCTTTTTCACAATAGACAAAGGAATAAGATTGATGCTTGACCCCAAATCAATTAATCCTTTTCCCACATAAAAGTCACCAATGGTAACCGGCAATGTGACTCTCCCCGGATCAACTTCCTTTCTTGGTAAAGTACGTTGGATGATGGCGCTACAACTTGCATCTAGTACTATTGTTTCCGGCTCCGTGTACCTCCGCTTTTTCGTAAGTATGTCCTTCATGAATTTGGCATACTTCGGCATTTGTTCCAAGGCTTCGGCGAACGGAATGTTGATTTGTAATTGTTTGAAAATATCCATGAACCGGGCGTAATGCCGTTCATTTTCTCTCTTAGATGGGGAATGAGGATACGGTAAATTTTGAATCGGAGTAGTGCTCATTACCTCCTTCCCTCTAGACGCTCTTGCGTTTCTTTCTCTTTGCTTTTTCAGTTCATCCACTTTCACTTTCTCACTTTCGTTATTTTCGACTACTTCATTTGTTTTGTTTTCAACTTCAACCTTTTTTTCTTTTTCAACTACACCATTTTTTTCATTATTTTCCATTTCCTCCTCACTCCATTCACCAACCTCACCATCAAGTTTCTCATCAATTTTTTTCTCTACCTCTCTTTTTTTACTCTCGTCAATCAACTCCCTCCCACTTCTCGTCCTTATAGCCTTACAATGCTTCTTCGGATTTGTTTGCGTATTTGCCGAGAAAGATGGTCCGGCTTGTTGTTCCGCCAATTGCTTAGCGAGTTGCCCAACTTGAGTTTCAAGATTTTTTATCGCCGCATCATTACTTTTTTGATTTGCTATAGACATTTGCATGAATTGCGTCAATGTATCTTCTAGCTTAGAAGTTGCGACCGGCGGTTGTTGAGGTGCATACGGATTTTGACGGTTAGAGTTACCACCTCCATAACCTTGGTTATTTTGGTAGTTACCTCTAGATTGGTATCCTTGGTTACCTTGATAGTTTTGTTGGTGTTGTTGTTGAGGATGTTGATATGGTTGTTGTTGTTGAGGTTGCCTTTGTTGATAATCTCTTTGGTTTGCCACGTAGTTAACTTCTTCAAATCCGGGAGGTGGACAATATCCGGTATCGTGTTCGCCTTTACAAAGTTCACAACAAGCTATTTGTTTAGCTTTTGATGGTTCTTTCAACTCCTTGATTTGTTGAGTTAAAAGTTCCACTTGTTGTGAAATGAGCTTGTTTTGGGCAAGAATTGCATCATTCGTCCCCAACTCGAGCACTCCCGATTTTCTTTGAGTTACCCCTCGGTTATGGTTCCCTTGATGATCATTAAGTGCCATCTTTTCTATAATAGATGTTGCATCATCGGCACTCTTTGACATCAAAGATCCTCCCGCCGTAGCATCCAATAAGGTCTTGTGAACCGAAAGGAGTCCGTTGCGGAAAATATGAACTTGAGTAAGCTCATCGAAACCATGGCCCTTGCACTTCCTTAACATGGACTTGTAGCGCTCCCAGGCTTCGTTTAGCGATTCATTCGCTCCTTGGGAAAATACCGCGATTGCCGTCTTAGCTTCCATGAACCGGTTATGTGGGAAAAACCGTTCAAGGAACTTCTCCTCCAATAAATTCCAGTCCGTCATAATTGTCGTTGATTGATCAAGATACCACTCTTTCGCTTTCCCAATTAGGGAGTGAGGGAATAGTCTCCTAAACAATGTCTCTTCATCAGCCTCAGTAGCTCCAGTTGCGCCCGCAATCTCATAGAACTTGGTAAGATGTGTGAATGGGTCTTCGTGGTCTAATCCTGTGAAAGGATTTTGATAGACTAGCGCAAGGATCCCCGTCTTCATCTCCGCTTGTCTTCCATTTTGGAGATTTCGTGCAAACTGAGTCGTGTGTCTCGGACTATTTGTACATGGAGTTGAAACTGGAGGTGGTGGTTCTGCCATAACTGGTGTCAAATGTATTGGTGGTGTTGTAGTAGAAGAACTTTCTCCTTGTTCTCGGCTTTGCTTCGCAAGTTGTCTCCTTCGTCTTGTTTTGCTATTCAATCTTCTCGCGGTCCTCTCGATTTCGGGATCAAAAAGGAGTTGGTCCTCGGGAATTTGTCCTCGCATAAATAAGGGCTGCACACTAAACCAAACAAATTACAAGCACAAGTCAAAAATTCAAAGCTAAAAATTCAACAATTATTGCGATGCTTGCAATATCAATTTATATTCCCCGGCAACGACGCCATTTTGTTAAAACAGTGGTTAAGTGTCGGGTTTTTGTTATCGTCTCCACAGGGAATATGAAATTTTTGCAGCCTTTCTACAGTTGTTAAATTCGTAACTTTGTAGTAACAAAGTGTTTGGTTTTAAAACAATGATACTTTTGCATGTGAGTAATAAATGCGGTAAAATAATGATTTGAACGGTTTTAATAAATATTGCCAAAGTTAGGGTTCGGTAATCACTTTGCATGCATATTTCCAATCAACATTTAATAAACTCCTTTTAATGATCAATACATCCACAACATCCTCTCAATATGATTATCTCTAACTCATATTGTGAGATTTACCATTTTGATCCATTGTTGATCTCTCACACAATCTATCAAATGACAACTTTAAAGTTCAACATTATAAGTGAACAAAACATTTCAAGACTATCTCTAGCTCAAGAAAAGAGAAGGATGAAAACCTAGGTCTAGAGTTGGAAAATATTTCTCAATCATCAACCAACACAAAAGATTGTAAATGAAACAAAGTTTTCACCATATATTAATCATCCAAGAGTTTACAAATGAGGATCATCCATACACATACAAAGTTTAATAATCACTTACATCTAACCTTGAAAAAAGATGAGTTTAGCTACACATTTTCATGGTAGCTTTAACAAGAAGAAAGGAGAAGATGAAGAACATCCACTTTGAAGAAACAATGAAGGATGTGCTTCCACTTCTCTTGATTACAAAAATAGTAAGATTAAGAAGAACTCAAGTAATTATGGTTCTAGAGCTATCCAATAATGTCTTCCTTTTGATTTTTCAAGAAGAAGCTCTTTCAAGTACCAAGTATGGGCTAAATAGAGCAACAAATAAAGTAAAAATGATGTGCTGTCTGCGCACATTCGCCTGGCGAAGGCATTCATTCGCCCGGAGAACCAACTTAACATGGCACTTCAAAGTGCCTCTGATCAGCAAACCGCCCTTAGGAATCGTGCATTCGCCAGGCGAATAAACACTCGCCGGGCGAACATTCGCTGGCTTCACTCGCCAGGCGAACTTTGGGTGGTTTTGCTACTGGAATCTGCATGAGGAAATCTACCACTTCTTCGCCAGCACCTTCGCCAGGCGAATGGTAGCGAAGCTTCGCTGGAACCTTCGCCTGGCGAACTTCCTATCCTTTGGGTCTGGGAGTTAAATCTGATTTATTCTCCCCAGTTCGCCGGCACTCGCCTGGCGAACATTCGCTGGCACTCGCTGTGGCTCGCCAGGCGAATGTCTTGATTTGCAACATCTCCCAACTGCTTTTCCTTGATCCCAAGTGCTCTTATTAGTGTCAATCCTGCACACTAACAGCAATATTACAAACATTCTTCGCTTGGATCTCATAAAATGAAACTAAACCAATTCGACTACGAAATCAAACATTATTAGATAAAATTGAGTGAAAATACTACCAAAAAGAAACCAAATATCTAATCAAAATGGGATCTAACAACTCTCCCCAACTACCTATTCGTCATATCAATGAATTAGGAAATGATTGTTTTGCCACGACAATTGGCACTACAAAGAGATTCAAAGCTTCCAAGTTTGGATGGTATTTTGAGTCTTGCCCTGCTTGCAAGACCTCTAACAAGTCACACAGAAAGAATTTTGAGTGCATTTGTGGAGTGAAAGATGTGGAACCTATCACTAAGTAAGTTATCATCCAAATATACATCTATGCCCTCATTTGTATTCACAAACTGAACTCAATTGAAGTTACTTTATTTTCTTCATGTTTTAGATTCAAAATAGAAGTTGAGGTTGACTATGACAACCATGTTGGGTGCTTTGTATTTTGGGATAAGGATTGTATCCCTTTCATTCAAATGACAGCTATAGAGTTAAGACAACTCATGAAGAAAATGTGGATTGAGAATGAGAATTTTGAGTAGAAAACAAGTATGGTTGTGTGATCATGTAACTATGTGTTTTATTAAATTATTCAAAAGATGCATCTCCGGAAATATCTTACATGAAAATGTGACAACAAATTTAAAATCCTGCCCCTAAACTTTTGAAAATGTATCTACGGAATATCCATTGAATTGATCAACAATAATTGTATTTGTTGAAAATACATGGAGTTATATCTCTAGAATTTTTTTAATATTCATCTAGAGTGACACTCATTTAATTATTTTTGTGTGGTGCGTAAATAACATATATGGTGCATTAAGAAATTCCCGAAGAAAAAAAAAGTCATAAATATATACAAGATTTTTGTGTGTATTAAGAGAATTTTACATACTTCTATGACCTAGCATGTAGATTATATTTTTATTTAAATAAAAAAAACTTAGACTTTATATAAGTCTATTTAACTAAAAAAAACCTAGACTTTAACTAAAAAAAAGTAGATCTCAGATCGTAAAAAAAGACTTTTAAGTTTATCAAACTAACATATTTAAATTGTATGAATAATAATATTATTGTATTGTATTTTGTATTTTACATACAAATAATATCATAAGTTGTTTTTATAAGTTTTTCTAAATAAACTGTCTCACAAAATTTATGTTATTAGATAAACTCAAATAAGCAAATGTAAGTAAATTTTTAGTATCATTGAACTTTTAAACTTTTAGTATAGATATTGAATTGATTATTCACCTACTTTCAAATGAAATAAGTTTGTAAGTAGATTAATATATCAACCAAACAATCGAAAATGTCAGACTTGTGTTTAAAAATAATTCTACTATAGGCTCCATGCAAAATTCTCACTTTGATAATTTTAACATGACAAATTTAAAGACAAACCCTAAGCGAGTGATCATATTTTGACTCTTAATTCTATGAGATATGCTTGTGGCAGCAGTGCATAACACCTCTATAATTGTAATGAAAATATTATTATGTTTTTATAATCTTTAAATAAAAAATATAAATAAAAAAAATTAATTTTGCGCATATTTATATGAACAATGAAGAAAAAAAATGCATCAGTATTTTTTAAACAATATTTCGCTAAGTATGCAAATTAAAAAATAAATTTGCAGAAGTTAAAAACTCGTGCAAAATTTAAGAAAAATGTCATTAACTATTTTGCATTATTGATAAGAAAAGAGTATGGTATTTACAAGTTTCTCTCTCTCTCTGCTGGTAAATTAGTGATTAGACTATATTTAGAGTTTAAATTCTATACTTCCGAATTAAAACTTCATAAAGATCACTCACTTCACCCTCGAACTAGAACACAATCATTCATTTCACCCTCGAGCTAGAACACAATAGCCGTCTATTATACAATTCAGATAGGTTAATTATTTAATAAATTAAAAAAAAAATTCTCTTATAAATAGGTCAATCAAATTCAGAAAATGATAATTTACTTGGGCAGTAAGTTAGATGTACATAGAAAAGGATATGTCAATCAAGAGTTTAAAGAAGTTCATATATTATTTTAAAAAGAAAGAGTTACTCAAGCATAAGATAATCAAATTATATGCGTTAACAAAACTTTGTATTTCATCTTTCTCCGTTCGACAGTGACAAGCATTTCCGTAATCTTTGGAGAAAGCCATCATTCATAATGCGGCAAATTGATAAAACAGAAAAATAGTGAGCTAAGTGAACCTAGTATATTCAGTATGTTAGAAATCCCAGGTTCTTGTCGACGAAATTGAAGTCATCAATTTTGAGAAACCTAAGAACTTTGAGACACTGAAAATTGTTTTTAGAATTTTTCACCTGCGCGTAACAAAACTGTTCTAATTTCTTCAGCTATCTCATGAAGGATGATAGGTTTTCGAATCAATCCATTCATTCCCACCTGTAGGCATCTTTCTTTTATGCGTTCTTCCGCACTTGCCGTAAGAGCAATAATCAAAGGCCAATTTCGGCTTTGGAACTTTCGAATCTTCCTTGCAACTTCAAAACCATCCATTTCAGGCATGTGAAGATCCAACAGAATGATTTTGAATGACATACTGGAGGCAGTTATAGCAGCTAAACAATCAAAACCCGATGAAACAGCGGTTACTTGACAACCAAGCCTCTCAAGTAGCTTCTTAGTTACTGTCCTGTTTACATTATCATCGTCGGCTAAAATAACATTAAGCCCTCTAAGCGGCAGGTTTGAAAAGTCTTTATTAGCAAGAACGAATCTTCCATGTGATGATCCTAATTGAAACTTGAGAAGAACTGTCATGCCTTGTGCCAAACCCAGAGAGTTTGGTGATATCCAGATATTGCCTTGCATCATCTGTATGTTACACATTGTATGGTCAGATTTACCGCACAAAATATTGTCAAAAGTGACGAGGGTGCGTCTTAACAATCGATATAAATTTGAAAAACAGAATGGTTACCTGCACCAGTGTTTTGCAAATGCTGAAGCTCAGGCCCTCCTTAGGTTCATTTCCGTGGTGCATCTTACTAGTTAAATTCGATTCGTTTGAATGGGAACTAGTACCGGTTATCTGGAAATTAAATTTTATATATACATTACCATTTTGCATACTTGATCTCCATATTCCGGAACTTCTATCATCCATATCCACACCAGTATCGCTTTCAAGAGAAACTTGAAAAACGAGAGTCCCTCTATCGTATAAGTTCAATAAATATCCAATCATGTGCAAAATTATTTGAAAAGACCTTGCCTCGTCGCCGATTACCATATCAGGCAAAGACCTCTGCACATCAATTTCAAGACGGAAGCCTTTATATACACACAAACACTTTGCAATGCAAGAAGCTTCCCTCATCATGGAATGTAGATGGAAATGTTTCAACTCTAACTGGAAACTTCCTTTGTCGTTAGCCGAAATCTCCATAACATCATTTATCAAACGCGAGAGCGAATTGCTAACTTTCAATATTGTGTCGACAACAATCTTCTGTTCAGATCTTATATTATCCTCTTGAAACATTGAAAGCAGTCCCAGGATTGAATGCATAGGTCTCCGCATTCCGTGGCTCATCACTTTCTCAAATGAGCTCCTTGCCTGACTGGCCATCATTGCGTACTTTTGTGCCTGCTGCAACGCCCGGTTTTGCTCCGCAAGTTTCTGTCTCATGATCTGAGACTCTTCAAGAACAGATGCATGAGACAAAGCCACAGCGACCTGGTCAGCAACTACTTCCACTATCTCCATCTCAGGAGAGGTCCAAACCCTAGAGTTTGACTTCGGAAGAACCAAAACCAATATAGCATAAGATGTCTCGACAAACTCCGGCGTCCCTCCTTTGAAATTCGAAACATGAAGTATCGGCATACGAATGGCTGCTACAGCACCCGAGTCCTCAGATCCACCACTACTCGCAGCTCCAAGCTCAGAATCAAGCCTCAAAACCAACACCCTCTTGCTCTTTCTTATCTCCAACACATCCAAATCACTAACAGAAATAGAACTATGAAAATTCCTCCCCAGATTCGGCTTCAACTCATGAGTCAAATGCATCACCCTGATATCCTCATCCGGCATCCAAACCGCACAATTATGCAAATCCAAAGCCTTAGAAAGCTCAACGAGCGTGGTATACAATATCGTATGCTTATCCAACGACTTCCTAATCTCACGCGTCAACATCCTAACATGCCAACTAGCCTCCTTCTGTTTCAACATAATCCCAACCTCTTGACCTAACTCCAACACATTCTGCCTCAAAAACAACTCCCTCACCTTAATTTTCAAAAGAAGCGGAATCAATGTCGGAAAAGTAATTGCAGTAGCACACGAAACAAGAGCAGTGAAGAATTTCGCAATAGTAAGAGCCAGAAACAATTGAAAGGAATGAGGACCATAGTAAGTATAAGCATTGAGCAAATGTGTCAAACCGCATAGAACAATGAAAGCAACAAATTGAAGAAACACCAACTTAAATGGAACATTGGAGTAGCTAACAAAGTAAAGAAGCTCAAGAGGAATCGAAAAATATGCAATAGCAATGAAAAAATCACTGACTTTTTGACAAATCAGAATACTCTGTACACTCCAAATTCCATTATCATCATCATCATCACAGTTGCAATGTATATATTCACCGTAAACAGAAATCACAAGAGAACTACCAATCAATAACAGTAAAAACAACAACAACAAAAACAAAGAAGAAAACCCTAATCCCATGGCTCATTTAGATCTAAATTACTAAATTAACTACCAAAATTAAACAAATTCAAATTGAACTTCAAATTGAAGTGAATAACATCACTAATTTAGGTTAATTATAATGAACAAAAAATAATCAGAAAAAATGATAGAATAACGAGTGATTGAGCATAAAACGTGTGTTGAAATTTGAACGGTTTATTATGGTTTCTTGAAAGTTACGGCATTGGATGATTTTTGAGGATTTTGATGGAATAGAAAAAAGAATGGAGTTATTGGATTAATAAAAGAGATCAAAGTTGGTAGAAAAGAGATCAAAATTTGGTAGAAAAGAGAAAATATCACTATGTTTGAAGTTTGAATAGAAGAGGGAGTTAAATTTTTTGTGTTAGAAATTGAAAGGGTGTGAGTGGGACCCATGCATCTTTATATGAAATGAACCTAGACACACTCTTTTAATAATAGTAAATAAATATTAATTAATTTAATCAGGTCAGCTCAGTTGATAAGTAACATTGGAACTAGATTATTTGGAAAAAAATTAGTTTTAATTAAATAAAGTATTTTTAATAAAAAAAATGATAGTCTTTATTAGCCTAAAGTTTGAAATCGGAAAATTTGTTTTTTAAAATGATAGTCTTTATTAGCCTAAAGTCTTTATTAGCCTAAAATGATAGTCTTTATTAGTCTTTATTAGTCTTTACCTATTTTTAAAATGATTCACTTTCAAATAAAATTAAATAAAAATAAAGAGCTATTGTAAGACAAATTTGTGACTTCAATTAAAAATTAAGAAGTGGTGGTGCCAATTGAACTATTAAGTGGTGGTGCGAATTGAACGGATGGTTAATGCAGCGTTATTAATTTAATTGGTGATTGCAGGTTAAACACTACTGTCGATTCAATTGTCATTTGTGGGTATTTCTTTTATAAAAATAATAAATATCAATATTGAATTTAAATTATTTTTATATATGAAAACAAAATTAACACTTACGAGACAAAATCAATTAGATTCAAATAAGAAATCATGTATAAATATTGCTCTAAAAAATGAAAAGTCTAAAATTCTGATTATTATATATTTCAATCTTTTCACTGTAATGTTTAAAATCTTATTCAAATACTTCATAAAGTTACACGAGATACAATCCGTTAGATTCGAATAAGAAAACATACATAAATACTGATCTTAATGTGCATTTGAATATAATTCAACTATCAACATGTTTAATACTATATTTCATTATTTTTCTCATACCCGTGCGGACGCACGGGTCTTCTACTAGTTATATGAAATGAACCTAGACACACTCTTTTAATAATAGTAAATAAATATTAATTAATTTAATCAGGTCAGCTCAGTTGATAAGTAACATTGGAACTAGATTATTTGGAAAAAAATTAGTTTTAATTAAATAAAGTATTTTTAATAAAAAAAATGATAGTCTTTATTAGCCTAAAGTTTGAAATCGGAAAATTTGTTTTTATTTTTGGTTTGTTAATGTTATGTAACTTATAAGGAAATGTTTGCTTTTTAGTTGAGAAAAGAGAGAAAAGGAAATGTGTGTGCTTTTTTTTTCTTCTATTTTTGTATGTAAAGTGGTGTCTTGTAATGCACAGAAATAGGAAGTTAACCAACGTGCTTTGAAAACTGATGTGACTGATGACGTGTTTTAGATTCTGATTCCTCTTTCCACTATAGAAAATATACCAACTTGTTCTTTCTATTTATTTATATAAATCAGAGTTTATTTTACTCTTATGGCTATACTCATGTTTTGCAACTATATCCTAATATACACGTGTCCCAATATACTGTAAGATATTCAACTTTCAATACATAGTACTCATTAGTATTTTTTTTTATAATGGTGTCTGCAATAGCACTAAAGCCTCTTTCTAATTTGTTTTTTTGTTTTTTTTTTAAATAAATATTAACTATTTTTTTATGACTATTATTAAATATGAAAATTTTATTTAATTAGTGTTAATTAGGAGAATTATTTCATTTTTATAATAAATTATTAGATAAAAATTAGTAACAAAATAAGTTTAGAAGATTAATAAAATATTATTCGAGTATAATAATAATTGTATTTTTTTTTTATTGATGTGGTTTATCTAAGTGATCTCTGGTTTTACATCGAGGATGTGCTAATTGTCGTTGATGCCTTTCTTAACTCTGTGAAGGTTGTTGAAAATGAGTCTATGCGCCATCATATGGATAAAGAATTCCTTAGAGTGTATCAAAATCTGTAGCATTGTTGTAATTTAATTTGTTGTCGATGTGTTTAAAGTTTTGTTGTGTTGTTGTTTGGGTTGAAGTTGCAATGGTTGGGCGGTAGCATTCTTGGTAGAGGGTTGGATTTTGTGTGTATTGTTGTCTTGGGTAAAAAGAAACTTGTTGTCATGATGTTTGGTAATTGATGTTTACCCGCGATATTTGTTGTGTGTATTGGTATGAGTATGATGGGTTGGTGGCTAGTGTTGTTGAAAAGATGGATTAAAATGTTAGGGTTGTTATTGCTAGACATGGTTATATTTTTGGTTTTGTGATTGAGTGTATGACATGTATATGTGATTTTTTTTACAAGAATGTCACTCTTTGAAATACTAAATACTAAAATGCCACATATTGAAAAAAAAACCAAAATGCAACTATTTTAGTATGGGTTCGTCCAATGAAAGGACAAACCATTGAAATACTTTTCAACCATGCATGGGCTCGACCAATGGTTGGCTGAACCATTGAATAACTTTTTTTTTTAATGTTTCAATGGTTTGACCAACCATTGACCGAGCCCATTCATAGCTGAAAAATACTTCAATGGTCTGTCCTTTCATTGGACGAACTCATACTAAAGTAGTGGTATTTTGGTATTTTTTTTAATCTATGGCATTTTGGTATTTAATATTTCAAAGTATGGCGTTGTTGTAAAAAAATCTGTATATGTTCTAGGTGGTAATAAAAAGTTGTGGTGTGGTTTGGTAATTTTTTTTATATGGATAAGAGGTATGACATGTATTGGTTTTTGGTGTAAGGTTGTATAGTGGTTTGATAATTTTGTTGTCTTGGTATGTAGGTGTATGTTTGGTGTTGGCTTTGTTGGGCGTTTGAAAATGGTGATTTTTCATGTGGGTTAACTAACAATTTAGGTTCAAATTGAAAGCCAATTAAAACTGAGTCATGTTATGTATTAAGGAGTTGATTTGCATTTAGTTGACATAGAGTAGTCGTGCATGACAAAGTTGAAGTGATTCATACATTGATGAAACTTTATCTTGCTGAAGTCTTTTCACTTGCCAAAAGCCTATTGGTATGACACTTTATCTTCGAAGTAGTTACCTCATCATCATTTTCACAAGTAGGGCTAAAGAAATTTGTTATCTCTTTCCCATTGACTCTATAAAGCGTCTTTCGGATGTTGATTCTTCAAATATTCTTTCGCATAAGAATTCTTCAAAGTATCGTTCATTTATTATGATAGTTATTTCAAAGAAAACACACGACGTTGATCTTTCAATCACTTATTCAAGTAGTCTTTTTGATGAGGCTGAAGATGATGAAGATTCGTTGAGTGTTCTTGAATTCTTTTCTTCATCTTCAAAAAAAGCTAGATCATCTCTTTAAGTTTCAAGATAATATCCTCCTTTCAAGATATTTCCTAGAATTCAACACAAACCTTTCTATCCTTTGTATCAAGTATTGGGTCATATTTTTTACACCAATTCTTGATTCTGAGATAATTATTATATACAAACTTTCTAAATAGCTTCCAAGGACTCCAATGTTTAATAACCATTTCCAAATATGACCTTTAATTTCACTTGGTGACTCATCTTCTTGGATATATGCCGCAATGCAAAAAACAACCGGCGGAAAAATAGAGTCGCCGCCGAACTTTATTTATCCCTACGGGGAAAGGGAAACATCGAGAAAACCTCAAAAGGGAGAAGACATGGTCGCACAACCAAATCTTGGGTTCAGGAGTCGATTACGCGAGAGGAAGGTATTAGCGCCCCTCGCATCCGTTGTATCCAACGGGATCCATGCTTGTTGTCTAATCAAAAGGTGTGTTTATCTAAAGCTTATTGTTAAGCGGAAACTAAACAAAAGGTGACTCGATAGGACATTGTTTTCCTATGCCTAGGTATTCCCTCGTGTAATGGGAAAGTCAGACTCAACATAGTTCGGAGGACTACGAGTGAATGGGGGATTGTGCTCGCCAAGACTTTGTCGTCTTGTGCCTACGTATCCTCATTCGGACGAGAAAGAGGAAGTCAGAACAGTCATAGTTCGACCTACCATTTTTTGGTTGGTATCTTTTATGAGCGATGCTAAGCTCACGTTCCAGCAGTTAGGTTCGATTCCTGTTTGCGGTAGAACGGAAGTAACATGCCCTTCCTGAAAAGGTTTGATGAAACGTCCAGAGGGAGAAAAACGGTTTGAGTTTGTTCAATGTTTTTAGAGAAGTGAGTTGACTTTGTTTGTGACGTGTATCACACTAAAGTCTATGACATAGGAGCGAGTACTTCGTGCTAACGATCCAAACGTCTCGCGCACAAAGTACCCTAAGATGAGGATAGAAATGCATCCGGTCATCTTTTCTCATGTGCTTAAGGCTCGTGACGCACTATGCACATCGTATTTATTAAGTATCTTGATTTGATTCAAGAGAGAAGAAAGAGACTCAAGGGATAAAAGAAAAATCTAAGAGAGACTCGGTCCTAGATGTTGTCATGTCATATGTCATGTTTCCATTCGATTTAACTAAGCACAAGAATTTGTTAAACTAGATTAATACCAACCCTAACCGTCACAATACTATTCAAATATCATGATCAGGACTTATCGGGATTAACAATAGTCTTAATCCATGCTTAAACCTCAATAACAACAGTAAAATCCAAATTCAAACGTCAAGAACAAAGTTTATCAACAATAAAAGTCATTTGACTTATGGAGTTGACATCTTTTAAATTGCTTGGAAATTTTCATCGTCAAAACCAACTGAAGGATACACCTGTACAACACATAGATCCACAGTATCTAGGGCCTTAATCCTCATGTTTTTTGCAATTTTAGATTATGGTTGAAGTTTGAGGCTTAACAAAAAAATTCATCTCATCGTCAGTGCTTCTGACCAACTTTAATTCTCAATTGAGCCATTTAATGTATAATCATAAGAGTTTTTCCTTCCTCTATCTAATGGATCCTAAGTTTTCTATTGACATAGGTTTCCTTCAACATGCCATGAAATATGCAGAGAAACATTTGTGAGGTTCTCCCTATAAAGTGATATGCTCGTTTCTTAGCCTCTCCAAACCAACTCATAACCCATGCTTTTAGAATTAGCACAAACAATTTTCACTTCTCAAAACCTCTTGCTCCCCTAACGTTTAAGAGGTCATCAATAAGCTCCATATGTTCATTAGGGTCGGTCATCCCATTGTGAGATCCTATTCCTAGTGGTTTATAAAGTTCCTTCCTTATGGGGTACTCATTGATTCTTATGCTAAAGGTGTTTCACAATAATATATATATGTCAAAGAATTAAGAATATGATCTACATTTATAGTGGTAGCCATGATGCCTTAAACGGTTACCTTCGTGTTCTAACTCATAAGGAGAATGAGTTCTCGAAATCTGGGAACGAGCCATTCATCTTCGTTGACCCCTAGGTCGCCGTTCCTTGGAAAACTTTGTGTGGTTGTTGTTGTGATTTTCTATTATGTCATTGTGGATCATGAGTGCCAAGAAGTGGTTGGTTCATAGGATTTCAACTCCCTGGAGTTACTCATTTTGAAATTGTAGTGTTGTAGACTGTCTATTGACCTCCAAGAGTAAGTCTTTCAACCGAGTGTTTGTTTTAACATTTATATTCTAGTTCACTTGAACGATGATCTAAGGTGCTTTATCTCTCTCTTCTTGATATGGAACCAAGTTTCCCTTAACTGTTAGTTGAGGTTCATCATTTAGTGAAAGTATAAAGATTATTTCAATAGTTGGTGGAGGATGAATCCCTTTCAATAATTAATTGAGGATGGATCTAGTTCTCTGTGTGTTAGGATAATGTTGTAAGCCCTTCTTCAATAATATGGTTTCTCCTTAAGACCTTACTAGAAATGATCATGGACTATTAGAATTATGTGTGTAGAACCTTGTTTTATAGGTGATATGCTTTTAACAAGGACATCAACTTTTAATGATGAAAACTAATTTCTTATGATAAGTCAAGTATGAACGATTAAGCGGATAATAGCAATCAAATAGACTTTAACTAAAGCCTCATGGACTTGACTATCCGATGATGGCAATCAAATATAATTTAACTAAAGCATCATCTCAGGCTACTCAAGCAAGTGTCTACAAAAGAGAAAACATTTGGAAAATTCTTGAAGTGCTAAGGACCCTCATAATTTAGTAGCGAGTGAACAAATTGTAAAGTATTAGGGCTTTATCGTAAAAGCGTGTGGCTAAAGCACATACACACTAAAACATTTTTTAAAATTATTTTTATTTAAGAAAATGTCTTCAAAAATATTTTGAAGTTGTGCCAAATGAATTGGGATCTGCCAAAATAGCTATCGGTAAAATTTTGACTTATCTTATCAATTAAAACTGTTGTCTAATCAATTAACTCAGTTTAAATTTGAGTCTCAAGTGATTAGGACAATGCCTTAATGATGTGAAATGGATAGATATTTTTTCCTTCCATTTTTATACTTACAATCGATTGTATGAAACCTTTTAATTGACTGTAAACACGTGGAAATTGATTAAGTTGTTATAAAATGCATTTATTCAAAATTCCTTTTTAAACCAATCTCTAGCTTATAAATAGGTCGCCCCTTCCCCCATTTCATTTAATCTAGAATCTTATTTTGACAAAACTCCATCTCTCTCTCTCTCTCTCTCGATTCTCTCTCTCTCTCTTTCTCACACACACACACTCTCTCTCTCTCTCTCTCTCTCTCTATTCTCTCTCTCTCTCTCTCACTCACTCACTCTCTCTCTGTCTCTCTCTCTCTCTCTCTCTCTCTCTCTCTCTCTCTCTCTCTCTCAAAACATTATGTTTACTTTCTCTCACTAACATTTTAGCCATATTGCCTTTGATAGAAAAGTTCTTTTGTGAGTGAGGATATTTTGTAATTCTTGAAAGGTAGAATTATAAATTCACCAAGGGAATATTTTATATACACCTTGGTTGAATATCATCCATTTAGGGATTTGTTTGCATTAGAAGCTAAACTCGTTAAAAACTTTGGTTTGAAAATTGTGTGATTTAGTCTCCGTTTAGGTTCAAAAGTTTAGCTCGTATAAAGCTTTCATCAGGTTCTTCGTTAGCCCAATATAAACCAATATTAGGTTCAAGCTAAGCCCGATATTAAAAGCTTGGTAGGTTCAAGATTAGCCCGATATTAAAATCTCACAGGTTATTCGTTATCCCATATAGAACCAAGGCTTTAAGGTTCATGAGCTCAACTCGTATAAAAGCTTGCAAAGTTTAGAAACTTGAATACTAACCGCTCCAATGTTATCATTTGCGAAGAGAAAACTAACCATTTCAATTTACCATGTGGAAAGAAGACTAATAGCTCCAGTCTGCCATTTGGAATAGAAGACTCAAATTGTGACATTCTGACGTATTGTAGTATTATTTGGTTGGATGTCAACTATCATTTCCTTGTATAAGGGGGTTCATGAGTCTTTCCTACTAAAAACTCTCAACGTTTATTGGATACTCTCAAGATCAATTCTTGGGGAGAGGAGTAGGTTATTTTCTTGTTTGACCGAACCTATATACATCATGGTATTCATCTCTTTCCCTTAACTCTTTATTTTTTCTACTATTTATTTTCTGTAAATTATTTTTTTTCCGCTGCTAACTATTTAAATTATTTTTAAACTCTGATTTTACTTTCCCAAACTTTTTCAAAACTACAATTTTCTGAACCACACAATTAACCCCCTCCCCATTTTGTGTGTGAAGTCTCAAGTCCAACAATGTGTTATTCTTTTTCCTCAATTATGATGTTCAAGTTGGTGCTTGAACCTTAACGATCTTTCCCATATATTGTGTCAATGATCCTTTTAGTAAGGAACCATTCACGTGTTTGTGAAGCTGGTCATAAAAGGGTAACTCTCAGAGGCAATTTTCTCACGATGCGTCCCCTAGATGGGGGTAGTACCAATAAGCACTCTAATGCCCGAGTAACTTTCTATTAAGTGTAAGAGGTGTCTAGGTTAAAAAAATGTATGTACTTTAGTGTGATGCTTGATTTTTCCTTTTATATGAGGTTTTTAGGATTTATGAAGGTCTAAAATTTTCTAATACAAGATCATTGTCTAAAATGAGAGGTGTAAGACTTTTTCATCTTGTAATCAATCTTCAATCATTTTTTCGAATCAAGTGTTATCCAAGGGCAGGTTCACGCTTGTTCCCTATGTCTTAAAACCGTTCTCAGGTCTTGACTGAAGGTAGGGTATTAGATCACTAGTTTAACATCATTATGATGTTCCAATCATAATCCCTCTTGATTTTACTATCCTATTATCAAGCCAAAAACTATTGAACTTTATTTATTATGACACCATGAACAATTTCACAGTCTAAGCGGTAACAATTATTATTTATTTAAAACTCTAACATGTAGCTGGTTTGCCCGAGTGGTTAAGGGGGAAGACTTAAGATCTTCTGCACATAAGTGCGCGTGGGTTTGAACCCCACAGCCAGCATTTTTTACTAAACATTAAACAACTAAAAGTAAGAACAAAACAAAACGATTGAAAATTTATATCCTACATTAAACTAAGCAAACTAAGCAAAAGTCAAATACGTCTGTAAAATAATAATACACGTGGGCATAAAATTCTCTCTCTCTCTCTCTCTCCTAATCATTTTTTGCTTTAAAGAAATCACATGCATAATGCAGAAATATGTGTCACTCATATTTCTTTCTGTTTCTTGCTCATTTTCTTCGTTTTCTCCTTCTTTTTTCCCTTCATCACTTGGATATATGCCACAATCCTTTTATTTTCACTATTTCTTAAATATATAAAACAACAAACATCATATCATAAAACAAAAATAATATCAAATAAAATATGAAAAATATAATGATAACAAGTTGAAAAACGGGATAAAAGTCATACTTATCATCCGTCACTTTAGTGACAACCTACAAATATGGTAGATACCTTCATGAACTAGCTCATTTAATAAAGACTCATATTCATGTTTTCATGTCGTTGTCGAGATGATGTCTTAGTAAAACCACAAGTGTCGATTGATCATCTTCTCCACTCCCAATATTTATAGGAAAATGCTATGTGGTTGTACATATGTATGCATCTAGTTTTTATCGTAATTTTCATTTCAAAGTTATGTTACTTGTTGAATCCATTCATATTTTGACAAACTCGTATTTTTAAATTAAACATCTTTATCAAAATCATTGACTTTTACAGTAACTTTGACTATATTCGACAAGTCTCAAATTTTACCCATAACAGATGCCCCAAAGTTTTTATCATTTTTCAAATGATCAAAACTTGTGTCGACTAATGATTTGACACAATTGGAACAATGTCTATTTTTTTAAAAATAGGGTGACGGGTACCTTCTTCTCTGAAAGGCTTGGGACTAGTCGTTTCATCATTGGTACAGATGCGATTGTCTACAAAAGAGAAAGCATCTGGAAAATTCTTGAAGTGCTAAGGACCTACCTAATTTAGTAGCGAGTGAACAAATTGTAAAGCATAAGGGCTTTATCGTAAAAGCGTGTGGCTAAAGCACATACACAAAAAAACATTTTTTCAAATTGTTTTTATTTAAGAAAATATCTTCAAAAATATCTTGAAGTTATGCCAAATGAATTGGGAGCTGTCAAAATAGCTATAGGCAAAATTTTGACTTATCTGATTAATTACAACTTTTGTCCAATCAATTAACTCAATTCAAATTTGAGTCTCAAGCGGTTAGGACAACGCCTTAATGATGTGAAACAGATAGATATTTTTTCTTCCTTTTATATACTTATAATTGATTGTATGGAACCTTTTAATCGATTTTAAATATGTGACAATCGATTAGATTATTATAAAATAGATTTATTCGAATTCCTTTTTAAACCAATCTCTAGCCTATAAATAGACACTTATTCCCCCATTTTGTTTCATCTAGAATCGTGTCTTTACACAACTCTCTCTCTCTCTCTCTCTCTCTCTCTCTCTGTCTCTTTCTCTCTCTCTCTCTCTCTCTCTCTCTCTAAAATTGTGTTTACATTCTCTCACTAATATTTTAGTCATACTGCCTTTGTGAGAAAAGTTCTTTTGTGAATGAGGATATTTTGTAATTATTAAAGGATAGAATTGTAAATTCACCAAAGGAATCCTTTGTGTACACCTTGGTTGAATATCATCCATTTAGGGATTTGTTTTCATTAGAAGCTAAACTCGTTAAAAACTTTGGTTTGGGAATTGTGTGATTCAGTCTCCGTTTAGGTTCAAAAGTTTAGCTCGTATAAAGCTTTCATCAGGTTCTTCATTAGCCCAATATAAAACCAAGATTAGGTTCAAGCTAAGTCCGATATTAAAAGTTTGGTAGGTCCGAGATTAGCCCGATACTAAAATCTCACAGGTTATTCGTTATCCCATGTAAATCCAAGGCTTTAAGGTTCATGAGCTCAACCCTTATAAAAGCTTGAAAGGTTTAGAAACTTGAATACTAATCGCTCCAAGGTTATCATTTGTTGAGAGAAGACTAACCATTTCAATTTACCATGTGGAAAAAAACTAACAACATCAGTCTCCCATTTGGAATAGAAGACTCAAATTGTGATATTTTGATGTATTGTATTATTATTTGGTTAGATGTCAACTATCATTTCCTTGTATAAGGGGGTTCGTGGGTCTTTCCTGCTAAAATCTTTCAACGTTTATTAGATACTCTCAAGATCAATTCTTGCAAGTATGTGTAATTGTGTGGTAATTCAAGTGTGGTGAGTTATTAAAGATATGCATGAATGTTAAGATTAGGTAATGATCTTAATTGCATATGGTTGTTGAACTTGCACATGCATTATTTGTTGTTAAGAGGTAATGCTTGTTAGTTCCGTGGCAACTAGTGAATTACCCCAAACCTAGAGCGGGGTTTGAAAGCTTAGGGAATGGGCTTTTGTGTATTATTAGTCTAAGGAACGGACCCAGTTTAATGTAAAAACCAAAATATAATAATAGTGAGGTACCACATGCATGAGTATTGCATTTGAGTCATGCATTGAGTCATATTGTATCTATGATTGCAATATGAGATTATGTGCATTATGTGAATTTGATGAATTGGTGAAATTGTGGATTTGTGAGTATGTATTTATGAATAGTATGGTTGCTTGAGTGATGCTATGTTTATAAAGCATTTTAAGTGTGACAATAATTATGCTATGCATGTATGCTATGTATTATATATTATTATATGATTTCGATAATTATGTGAATTCTCACCCTTCTGTTGGAATGATGTTTTATACGACATTGCTCAGGTACTGAAGAGTAAAGTTGCTTCTAGCACGAGGGCAGTTGTTGGAGTTATTTACTTTATTTTCCTTATTTATTTTGGGTCGAGTCATACTCTAGTCATGTAACACTAGGAATGTTTTGATTCATGTTTTGAGAGATACTTTATGTACTCTATTTTATTTTTTCTATTTTTATTTAAATTATGTGGAGTTTTGGCTTTCATGCCTAAGTGGTGATATGAATAAGTTATTTATGAGACTATTTGTTATGTTAGTTATGAATGAAAGTGATTTTGCTGCTACATGCCATGTAAAAGAATATGAAAAACATGAATTTAATTTAAGTGTTATGGAGCATGACATGTGTATGTGTGATGTTTGAATTATATGTGACACCCTTATTTGAGATGCATGATAATTTACTCTGATTATTTATATATATTCCGCAGGGTTTATATGGGTGTTACATTAGTGGTATCAGAGCAAGTCGGTCCATCCGGCCAGGCTGTCTAATATTGTTTATTCCCTAGTATGTGAAATGTGTGTGAAAACACTGTTGGTACACGTTTGTTTTTCTAACCTTTGTCTGCAAGAGTGGGATTGAAACAAGTGGGGGAGAAGCTTGTGCTTCTCCAAGATACTTCAAGTGTGGAGTGATGGATCAGTGTGCTGTTGAGCGTTATTATAGTTGGTAAATATGGTTTATGGCCCGTCATGATTGTCGACTGTCTATTGACAAATTGAGGAAATGATCATCCTTAATCGCTTGTTGATAATGGACGGTATCATGTTGGATGGAATGGACACGTCTTGCCAGCTTAGATGGTGTGTACAACAAATTATTTGGAGTTAAGCCAAGTGCTTACACATTGTTTTGATGAGACGATGCAAATTCTTATATCTAAAGATGAGGCAGATTCGAGTTTCTTGTCTGTCTTTTAAGTTGAGATGTCTTTGAGGGAGAACGATCGGGTATTGTTGATGGTTCTTCTCAAGGAGTAAAGAGCAGTGTGACAATTACAGATATTCCAATGGTGTGTAATTCTTGATGTTTTTCTTGAAGATAATTGTGACTTGCCTCCAGAGTGTGGATCTGAGTTTGGTGATAGTAGAGAGCTGATGTTGTTGTTTACTAAGCAAGTCGATGAACTTCTAGAAGATGAAACCTTGATGTTTGCAATGTTTGCATCGTTGCAAGTTGATCGTGAAGTTACAAGTGTTAAATTACCTGTTGTATGTGAATTTCCAGATATATTTCCAGACGACATACATGATTTTCCCCAGAGCGCGAAGTAGAGTTTGCATTGGAATTGATACCATGTATGACTCCGATGTCAATGGCTTCTTATAGGATGTCAGCTTCTGAGTTAGGGGAGTTGAAGAAACAATTGGAAGAATTATTTGAGAAGAGATTCATTCGTCTGAGTGACTCACCATGGGGTGCACCAGTTTTGTTGGTTAAGAAAAAAGAAGGTTCTATGAGGCTTTGTATGGATTATAGACAATTGAACAAGGTGACTATTAAGAATAAGTATCCACTTCTGAGGATTGATGATCTGATGGATCAATTGGTTGGTGCAAGTGTGTTTAGTAAGAGATTTGAGGTATGAGTATCATCAAATTCATGTGAAGGCTGAAGATATTAAGAAGATAGCTTTTAGAACCAAGTATGGTCATTATGAGTATTTTGTGATGTCGTTTGGTGTGGCTAATACACCAGGTGTATTTATGGAGTACATAAACAGGATTTTCCATTCTTATTTGGACAAGTTTGTGGTTGTGCTCATCGACTATATTTTGATGTATTCAAAGAGTGAAGAGGATCATGTTGAGCATTTGAAAATTGTGTTATCAATCTTGAAAGAGAAGCAGTTGTATACTAAACTTTCTAAGTGTGAGTTTTGGTTGAAGGAAGTGAGTTTCCTTGACCATGTGATTTTTAGTAGAGGTATTGTAGTTTATCCATCGAAGGTTGAAGTTGTATTGCAATGGGAAGCTCCAACATCAGTTTTTGAGATTAGAAGTTTTCTTAGTTTGACAGGTTATTATCGGAAATTGATTGAAGGATTTGCCAAGTTATCTTTGTCGTTGACGCAGTTGACTAGGAAGGGTCAAGATTTATTTGGAATGCAAAATGTGAAGAAAGTTTTCAAGAGCTTAAGAGAAGGTTGACAACAACTCCTGTTTTAATTTTGCCTAATCCGGTCGAACCATTTGTTGTATATTGTGATGCTTTGTTGATGGGACTGGGAGGTGTATTTATGCAACATCAGCAAGTTGTAGTTTATGCTTCAAGGCAACTTAAAGTGCATGACAGGAATTATCTGACGCATGACTTAGAGTTGGCTGCTATTGTGTTTATATTGAAGCTTTGGAGGCGTTACTTGTTTGGATCGATATTTGAGGTGTTTAGTGATCATAAGAGTTTGAATTATCTCTTTGATCATAAAGAATTGAATGTGAGACAGAGGATATGTTTGGAACTTTTGAAGGACTATAATTTTGGTTTGAGTTACCATTCGGGTAAAGCAAATGTGGTAACTGGTGCATTGAGTAGGAAATCTTTGCATGTGTTGTTGATGATGGTAAGAGAGTTGGAAATGATTGAGAAATTTCGAGATATGAGTTTGGTTTGTGAAGAGACTTCTTATGGGGTTAAGTTTGGTATGTTGAAGCTTACTAGTGGTATTCTTAATGAGATTCGAGAAGGTCAGTAATCTGATTTGAGTTTGGTAGATCGGTTGAATTTGATCAATCAAGGTCTAGGTGATGATTTTTAGATTGATGAAAATGGTATCATGAGATGTCGTGATAGACTTTGTTCTTCAAATATTGTAGAGTTTCTGTATTATTGTTTGACTTGTCAGAAGTCGAAGATCGAACATCAGAAATTATCGGGTTTGATGCAACTGTTATCTATTCTTGAGTGGTAATGGGATAACATATCGATGGATTTTGTGTCTGGTTTACCTAGAACGCCAAGTAATTGTGAAGCTATTTGGGTTATTGTGGATAGATTGACGAAATCTGCTCACTTTATTCCAATGAGAATGGATTACTCATTGGAGAAGTTAGCAAAGTTGTACATTGAGAGGATTGTCTAGCATTGTGTTAGATAGAGATCCGAGGTTTACTTCAATATTTTTGGAATGTTTGTAAAGTGCCTTGGGTACGAAGTTGTGTTTGAGTTCTGCTTATCATCCACAGATAGATGGTCAGACTGAGAGGACTATTCAGTTTTTGAGAGCTTGTGTGTTGGAAAAAGGAGGTGCTTAGGAGAGCTACTTGCCTTTAATTGAGTTTACTTACAAAAACAGTTTTCATTCGAGTATTGGAATATCACCATTTGAGACATTGTATGGTATGAGGTGTAGGACACTATTATGTTGGTATGAGTCGGGAGAGAGTGTTGTGGTTGGACCTGAGATAGACCAATAAACTACTGATAAAATTTAGATGGTTTAGGAGAAGATGAAGATTTCTCAGAGTCTTCAGAAGAGTTATCATGACAAGAGGAGGAAAACATTTGAATTTCAAGAGGGGGGCCATGTGTTTCTTAGAGTTACTCTGATAACTGGTGTTGGCAGAACGTTGAAGTCGTGTAAGTTGACGACGCGTTCTATTGGTCTGTATCAAATTTTGTAGAGGATAGGAGAGGTAGCCTATCGGGTTGCTTTGCCGCCGTTGCTTGCTAATCTCCATGATGTGTTCCATGTATCTCAGTTGAGGAAATACATTGCGGATCCGTCTCATATGGTCTAAGTAGATGATGTGCAGGTGAGAGATAACTTGATTATGAAGACATCACCTATGCGGATAGAGGATCGGAAGTTGAAGCAACTTCAAGTTAAAGAGACTGCAATGGTGAAGGTAGTTTAGGGAGGACCAACTTGTGGAAATGTGACTTGAGAGCTTGAGAGTCAGATGAGGGAGTCTTATCCTGAGTTGTTCGTTTGAGGTAATTTTCGAGAGCGAAAATTTTTTAAGTGGGGGAGGGTTGTAACACTCTAATTTTAGTAATTATTTATATTATATTATATTAATTAATTAATTGGGCGATTTTGTGCATAATTGATTTATTTGATTTAATTGAATTATTTTATTTTATTGATTTATTTTATTTGGTGGAATAATATGTGGAAATGGTAGAAATAAGTAATTGGGCCTAGATTGGGAGTGTGACTAATAAGTGGGAGAGTGTGTTAAGTAAACCCATTAGAATAATGAAAAATTATGGGATTTGATAAAATAAGAAAAAGAGATAATAGAGTTAGAAAGATAGAAAAGAGGAAAAAAGACAAAGCGAGAAGTGGAGAAGAGGAGGAGAAAACCCCAAGAACAAGAGCTCTAGAATCCAAGGAATCAAGGTAAGGGTGGGTCTTTACATGGTTACGGGATTGTATGATAGTGTATAATGGGTAGTATCATATTTAGGATCAAAATCCCGTATTTATATGGTTTTGAAATTGATGATTACATGATGTATGATGGTAGGTGTTCTAGCCTGGGCCCCGGCTTGACCGGACAGGCCCAGACCAATAATATTCTGCCAAGCCCAATCCAACTTGGGCCACAGTCGTTGAGCACAGAGTCCCTGGCGGGCAGGTAATGTCCCTCCGCGGGCAGAACCTTCCTCATCTATGTCGAGCACAAGACCCCCCCGTCGACCAGACGCTGCCCCCGTCGAGCAGAACCTGTCCCTCCACAGGAAGAACCTGCTCCCCTGTCGGGCACGACAACGTGTCCTTCACACGTTCTCCACGTGCTCCCCTCCGCGGGGACACGTCATCGACCAACTGCCCACCTCCAAAAGAGCAAGTCAAACCAACTTTCCGGAGATCACGGGACAGTTGGACTAGGGCGAAGACCATGTCCTGGCCTTCACTACGCCACGTAAGCCCTAGCAGTCACCTGGGTTGGCCCTAGCAATCTAGCCCAACACAAGTGACTGTTGGCCCAACGTTGGGGTCTCTCTATAAATACCCTCTTTCACAAGAGAGTCAAGTGATTCGATTCTTACCCTTTTTCTGTACTTGTGATCATTATGCCCACACGCTTACTTTAGCATCAGAGTGCCTTGCAGGTATACCCCCCTCCTCTCCTTCAACACCAGTGAACAGGCAGTAAGTCGAAGACGCGTGGCAGTCAGTGATCCCCTTCTGATCAGGTCAGATCAGTGGCATCGTCTGTGGGAACTTAAAACTTCCCCGTTCCTCCGAGCAGAGAACCAAAGTTTCACCAGCATTCTGCGATCATGGCTATCCAACACCACGACGATGTCGTTCACGACCTCCTCCTTGCTCCCGCCGCGAACGACGACAAGCAAACGAAGACGTCCCAACCTCTGGAGACCAACAAGAGGGACAGCCAGAATGCCTCCCCCTCATTCGCGGAAGCTGCTCACCAAACTATTCTCCGACCAAGGAGCCCAGCAGCGTTCCAACCCATCCTTGTCCCGGCCAGAGCGGACCCGACAGTGGCCGCCCTCTTCGCGGCCATCAACCAAACAAATCAGTTGTTGTTCCAACAGAACACACAGATTGGCGCACTAGAGCACGAAGTCACGTCGAGGTCCCCTCCGCGGGAAGACCAGAACGAAAATTCGAGGAGTCTATCTCCTCGTCCCAAGAATCGACGACCCTGGCTAGAGAGGCCCCAACCCGAGGTAGTGCAGGAACGGACTAGGTCCCCAACGAGACAAGTCCGGGAGCGATGACCAACCAAGGGGGATCCCCCAACCAGACCTCCGAGGGTTGAACCCCCGGTCAGGAGGCCGAGGGCGTGAAATCAAGCACCTCCGCCACCAGGGCCATCACCCCCTTGATCACCAACTCTCAGTGAGGAGGACAACTACAGAACCCCCTGTCCCGAGAGATCATGGCTGCTCCCATCCCCCACGAGATGGAAAACCCCCTCAGCACTCTCGACGTACAATGGTACCTCCGACCCAGACGACCACCTGGAGGACATCGAGGCCATGCTCGACTACCGAAATGTCCGAAGAGCTATCAAATGCAGACTCTTCTCGACAACACTGAGGAAAGGTGCCATGACGTGGTACAAAAGCCTGGAGCCAGATTCGGTCACATCTTAGAGGGTCTTGAAGGACCTCTTTTCGAGACACTTCACGACATCCCGACGCCATCCGAAGACGGAAGCCGCGTTGGGCGCCATAATCCAGGATCCCGACGAGCCCCTCCGGAAGTACATCAAAAGGTTCACGCGAGAGGCAGTTCAGGTAACAACGTCGGACGAGATGAAACGTTACTTGATGGAGCAAGGTCTGCACCGAGACTCCAAGTTCTACGAAGTTGTGAATACACCGACCAACCTCTCTACAAGACTTCCTCGACAGAGCCGCACATTACATCCGGTTCGAGGAGACTCAAGCGACCAACTCCTCCCGGGACACACGAGACCGAGAGACCCCACGCGGGCCCCGGGAGGATGGAGCCTCGAGCCACCGGCGCTTAGGATATCGCCGACGGGAGGATCGTCCCCGTAAACAACGCGAGCAGCGCAGTCCAGTCGACCGATTCACGGAATATACGGCTCTAGTCGCTTCCCGCGAGCGCAGACTGACCGAGTGCGCCAAAACAGAGTTTGTCCAGGCAGGTGTCTGCTTCCCCAGGATGACACCCCCAAGCCCAACATGGACAAATCAAAGTTCTGCTGCTTCCATAAAAGCCACAGGCACGTTACAAAAGACTGTATCCACCTCAAGGACGCGATTGAAATCTTGATCAAGGATGGCCACCCTAAGAGATACACCCGGGGAGGAGAATCCCCGCGACAAGATTCCCCCGAGGCCAAGAGAGTCGAAGACCTCCCCTTTTCTGATGGTGACAACGGTCTGCAGGTTGCCCTCTGCGTCAGCCGACCTGAGGATTGGTTCGCGCTCAGAGAATTCGGCCTCTCCGACGGACCTGATCTTCCCGACGAGCCTGTGCGCCCCACTAGTCGATGGAAATATTTTCCGAAGGCCATGGTCATCTCTGGCGGATCCCCGAGGAACCTATCTGTGGGATCGGTAAAGAGAAAGTTCGAGGAACTCATCACCAGCAACTCTGGCAAAATGAGCACCCTCGACAAATTTCGTGGCCGATCCAACCCGATCACCTTCTACCTCGAGGAGCTTCCCGGGGGCTCCCCCAACTCAAACATCCCCTACTGATATGGGCACAAATGGCAAACTTCGACGTCAGACGCATCCTGGTCGACGGCGGAAGCTCGGTAGATATCATGTACACCCACCTTTTCACGACCCTCCAACTCGACGAATACAACCTGTCCCCCTACGTGGGCTTTGACCTCCAAGGGTTCAACGGGACGACGACGAGACCGTGGGGGTACATGGAGTTAAAAGTCACCTTCAGGGAAAAGGAAACGGCCAGGGAGGTCAATATCCGCTTCCTGGTCATCAAATGCCCGTCCCTCTACAACTGTATCCTGGGCAGGACGACGATGGCAGAACTCACCGCGGTGCCCTCCACCGTCCACCTAAAAATGAAGTACTACACAAGGCGGGGGGCATGGTCACCCTAAACAGCGACATTGAGGATGCCCGAAGATGCTTCGAGGCCGCGCTGAAAGGCCTCAGTACTATCACCCGGCAACTAAAAAAGCAGCGCCCACCACGACTCCGAAGAGCGAACCCAAGGAGCTCGTCGGCTCAGTAGACCTCGACAGCCGCTTCACTGAAGAATCTGACCGTGAAGTCGAAGCCAGCGACGCTCCTACATCCAACAGGCAGCCCACCCACCCAGCGCGCCTCATCCTAGACGGTGACTTCAAGATTGTGACCCTCGGGGACGACGAGAGGAGAATCGTGAAGATCAGAGCAGGACTCCCCGACCTTGCGAGGAAACAATTGAAGGCCTGCCTCCGCGAGAACGCTGATCTCTTCGCTTGGAGCGCCGCGGAAATGCTCGGACTCGACCTCGAGGTTGCCTGCCTTCAGCTATCCATCAACCCGACCGCCAAGGCCGTAGTACAACGTAGGCGTAGAAAGTCCCCCAAAAAGTCGGCGGCGGCTGAAAAAGCTGTAAAAAACCTCCTAAAGGCAAATTTTATTTCGGAAGCGCGGTATTCAACTTGCTATCCAATGTTGTACTTGTTAAAAAGAGTAATGGAAAATGGCGCATGTGCGTTGACTACACCGATCTCAACCAGGCATGTCCTAAGGACGCCTACCCCCTCCCCAACATCGACAAGCTCGTCGACAACTCGGCGAGCTTCAAACTCTTGTCCTTTATGGACGCGTACTCAGGATACAACCAGATCCCCATGGACGAACGCGACAAATTAAGCACGGCCTTCATGACGGAGTCGGGCAACTATTACTACAATGTAATGCCCTTTGGCCTAAAGAACATCGGCGCCACATACTAATGGATGATGAACAAAGTCTTCCGGGGAGAGATTGGCGACATGCTCGAGGTGTATATAGACGACATGATCGTCAAGTCCTACACGGAAGTCGACCACATGGCCCATCTCAAAAAGGTCTTCGACACAGCAAGGAAATGCAGAATGCGCTTCAACTCGGAGAAATGTACCTACGGGGTACGCGTAGGGAAATTCCTCGGCTTCTACTTAACCGAGCGTGGGATCGAAGCAAACCCGGACAAGTTCCACGCATTTTCAGAAATCACCACGCCCACCTCGAAGAAATCTATACAATCCCTCAACGGCGTACTCACCTCGCTCTCCCGATTCATCGCCAAGTCCGCACAACACCCTCTCCCTTTCTTTAAGTTGCTCAGAAAGGAGGCCACGTTCGAATGGACAGAGGAATGTGAGAAAGCCCTCCATCACCTCAAATGTGTCCTGTCTGAACCACCCATGCTGACGCGACCCAAAGCTGGAGAAACCCTATACCTATACCTGGCTGTGGCTAACGAGGCCGTCAGCGTCGTACTGATCAGGGAAACTCACGAAGGGCAAAAGCCAATCTACTTCACGAGTAAAGCTCTCCACAATCCCGAAGTAAGATACCAGCAGATTGAAAAGGTCGCTTTGGCCCTCATCACCGCTGCACGACGCCTCTGACATTACTTCTTGGCCCACACCATTGTGCTCAGAATCGACCAGCCCGTCAGGTAGCTCTTCGACCGACCAGACATGGCCTGACGAATGCTAAAGTGGTCGTTCGAACTATCTGAGTTTGACATCGTCTACGAAGGAAGGAAGGCCCTCAAAGCTCAAGTCACGGCCGACTTCGTCGCCAAGATGACCCCCTCGCCAGACCCTACCACAGGGAGCCACAAATGGACTATCTTCGTCGATGACTCCTCAAACTCCACGGGCAGCGGCGCAGGCATCATCCTTGATAATGAAGAAGGCACCATCATAGAAGTCTCTCTAACACTGGCCTTTTTGACGACAAACAATCAAGCCGAGTATGAGGCGTTCTTGGCCGGGCTCCGCTTGGCATCATACCTCGGGGCCAAAGAAATAAGGATCTTCACGGACTCCCAGCTGGTCGCCTCACAAGTACGGGGGGAATATCAAGAGAAAAACGACAACCTCGCTGAATACCTGGCCCTCATTACAGAAAAATGAAAAGTTTTGACTCCGCGGAGGTTCAACATGTTCCACACGAACAGAACACTCGAGCAGATATTCTCTCAAAACTAGCAAGCACCAAAAAGAGGGGCGGGTACAAGTCGGTCATCCAGGAGATCCTATCGCAGCCGAGCATGAAAAAGGCTGACGCATTGCCCGACGTCAACGCCATAAGAGATCTCAACTGTTGGATGATTCTGTTGCACGCCTACCTCAACGCAGGTCGCCTCCCTGCCGACCCCAAAGAGGCCAGCACGATCAAACGATGATCCTGCTCGTACGTCCTTCTCGAAGATAAATTGTACGTCAGAGGCTTCGCGGTCCCCCTCCTCAAATGCGTCGACACCTCCCAGGCTGCTGTCGTCCTAGAGGAAATCCACGAGGGCATAAACACGCAGCACCTCGGGGGACGCTCCCTAGCGAGAAAGGCCCTGCGAGCAGGATACTATTGGCCATCGATGCAAGAGGACGCAAGAGAGCACGTCAAGAAATGCGAAAAATGCCAACAACACGGGGACATGCACCTCGCCCCACCAAGCGAGCTCAAATCCCTCTCCTCCCCTTGGCCATTTGCCTGGTGAGGGATGGATATCCTCGGTCCCTTCACCTTAGGCTCATATCAGAACAATTACCTGATCGTGGGCGTCGACTACTTCACCAAATGGATTGAGGCCGAAGCCCTTGCCAAAATCACGACCCATAATATACTCTGATTCTACAAAAGAAATATCCTCGCAAGATTCGGTGTCCCACTCGCCATCGTCACCGAAAACCGCACGCAGTTCACCGACAAATATTTTCGGGACTTCGTCACCAAACTCGGGACCAAGCATCACTTTACCTCGGTCGAACATCCTCAGACAAACGGCCAAGTCGAATCCGCGAACAGGGTGATACTCAGAGGACTGAAGCGAAGACTCGGCGACGCCAAAAGGGAATGGGTCGAGGAACTCCACAACGTCCTATATGCATACTGAACTACGCCTCACTTAACCACAGGGGAAACACCATTCCGCCTCACATACGGAGCCGAGGCGGTGATCCCGGTCGAGATACGAGAGCCGTCCAGACGAACTGAGGCTCCCCTCGAGGCCGAAGACAATGATGACGCCCTCCGAGAGGAACTAGACCTAGTCGAAGAAATTCGGTCGGGGCAGCTCTTCGAGAAGCCCGACTGAAACAACAGGTAGCACTTCGCCACGACAGCAGAGTCCTGAAACACGAGTTTCAGATCGGTGACTTAGTCTTGCGAAGAAACTAGAAGGACTCCCACAAAGGCAAACTACCCGCGAATTGGGAAGGCCCATATCGTGTTCGCGACAAGACGGAGCACGGGGCATATTACCTCGAAAACCTACACAAGGAACAACTAGCTCGACTATGGAACGCCGAGAAGCTGAAATGGTACTATAGTTAAACACTTCCCGCGACGCCCAGGCGTCACGACCACAGGGGGGCGACATGGTACCAGCGCACCTCCTCGTGTCTTCTAGAGACCAACAAAATAGCAAACCCTACCTTTGTGTGCGCAGGCAGAAGGCTCTGCTCGACGGAGAACCCCTCGATCGAGACTCCCCGTTGTTGTACCAGAATCGGCAGGATACCTAGCTCGCGATGGGACGTTCACGCCGCGGGGATAAACTACCCCCGTAACGGCCAGGTAACAAAACCGGTCAACTGGCCAGTTCTCCACACTACCAGAAACAATTATCGTCGAGCTACCACCCCGGACGGGCCCAAAGGCATAACAAACATGCGTTCTAAACATACAAACATATATTTCGAGCATACAAAAGTGCAGAAATAAAACGAGCATAACACCATGCAAAAACAAAACAAAGCGCACACTTAAACAAATTTCCAAAAGTATATCATATAAAAGCGGGCACCAGCCCAGAAGTTAATATTACATCGCCAAGAAGGGCACGCAGACCCGGTAAAGAAAACACTTAGAAAAATATACAAATTGTTTGGCACGCAAGCCAGAATACGCAGGCACGCAGGCCCAAAACTAATCTATGCTCCTTCTTCCTCCTCCACTTCAGGCTCGGCGGGATGGACATCGGGACCAGCCTCCTCGACACTAGGGTCAACCAACTGACCATCGATTATCTCGTGGAAAGGTCTGACGCCATCCTCGACCAGAATGACGCCAGAGTTCACCACCTTAAGCTGCGCGACAACGCCATTGAAACCCGTTGCGAAAGCCTCCAGGCAGTTAACTTCCAGCACCCGTATCCCAGCGAGCAGATAAGCCCGGGTAACCATTTGCCTGTCTTCGTAGGTCTCACCGTCGGCAGGACGAAGGCCACCCTCCAGCTTCTCCACGCGAGCCTTTAGTGCCCACACTTCCTCCTCAACCTCTCCTCAGCGCTATCCCCCCTCTTGCGCTCACCGACGGTCTCCCCCCGACTCTTCTCCAGCTCCTCGGTAAGTTGGGTCACCCTTCCCCGGTTCAGCTCTAGATGCTCGACGACCTTGGTCAGACGAGACTGCGTGAAAGCGAGATCCCCCTGCAGCTTAGACAGCTCGTCGGCCGAGCAACTTTCCTCGCTCAGAACCATCGCCGTGGTAAAGGTCTGCATCAAGGCAGCCAAATCCTCCGTCAGGACCTGTATACGAGTAGCCCGGTCCGCACTTAGGACTGCCTTCGCCTCCCCGTCTGGAATGCTGGGCGACATGGCCCCTTGGAAATAACCAGGGTGCTGATGACAGGGCGCGATGGAGTAACCCTCCTCCGCAGAGCCCGCCGATAAGTCGACCACGGTCTCCACCTCCTGAACTCTAGGCCTCTTCGGGCCCCCCTGGGATATGGGCGACTGACTACTTGGAGGAGACGAGGATCCCCTGCCATCCTGATCAGCGGAAGTCTGCCCGACCAACTGGCCAACCCGCGTCTTCGGAAGAACAATGACCTTCGACACACGCAACTTCTTCACCCGTTCCTCGACAGAAGACATGTTCCCTGCAAAACAAAGAGAATGAGTCAGTAACAGATAAAGAATATAAAATCAAGAGAAGAAAGCAGCGTCCACCACCTAGATAGCGAAGGGCCTCTGCCTCCAAGGAACACTCGAGCAGGGCTTTCGTATTGATCAACCTTGCTGTCTCGCGGACATTCCCCTAGCTATCGAGGATATACCGGCCATCGGGGATCACCAGCTTCGACGACGGCAGGCTGCACACGAACGCGACTATCTTCAAATAGTCGGCCATGTCATCCTCGTCGAGGGACCCCGCACGCACTATATACCGGTCCGTCCCCCGGGAGAAATGTTTCGGGGACCACTCCACGTGCACCCTTGACAACATGACGGCTTCCCGCTGGCCGTCCACTATCCGCTCCCCTGCTGAATATAAAGAGTTGACCCCCCTCATGCGTGATCGGGATGACGATGAAGAAACGACCTTTGAAATCCCGAACAGAGTCCATGTACGTCTTAAAGAGCCTGTTTGGTTGCTTGAACGACACCCATCCGTGCCTACCGTCCATCGTCTGCCGCTGCAGGTGGAAGACGCGGAAGAATAGCGACAGCGTGACAGCGATCTCGAGATAGTGACACACGACCTCGAATGCCTGAATAAAAGACAAGGCATTCGGGGGCAGTTGCGAAGGGGCCAGCCGCAACCAGTCGAAGAGGCCCAAGTGGAAGTCTGAGAACGGCAGCTTGAGCCTGGCCTCTTTAAAATAGAATTCGTACATCAGGAACCGCATCCGTCCGTACTTCGAGCATATACGGTGGCATTCCCGAGGATGATAAGCTTGCCAATTCTGGGGGTCACCTTCTCTTCGGTCCTCCACGGTGGCGTAGACTCCCGTCGGGTCAGCAGCGAAATAAGAAGGCGTGGACAGAGGCTCCTCGGCCACCCAATCCTCGAGGGGAAGAACGTGTTCGTCGAAGTATGGAACGGTCGGTTCATTATCCTCGACCCTTGTCCCCGGGACCAACGTAGTCATTAACACCTGAAAAGTAGAAGGTAACGGTGAATTTAATGACAATCATCAAATTCACCCTTCCAGCGCAAGTCAAGTGAAAGGGCAACGAGGACAAACCGAGCATCGTCCTCGGTGGCTCTACCCGAATCCTGCCATCTCCCCGGGACGCCTACCTAATCTAATCTACACGTTCTCCCCAAGGCGTTCATCAGAATAAGCGTCTCTCCCCGGGGTGTTCATCAGAATAAACATCTCTCCCCGGGGCGTTCATCGGAGCAAGCATCTGTCCCCGGGGCATTCATCGGAAATAGGCGTTTCTCCTTGGAACGCCCACGGCAAAACCCTAGAAAACCCCCTACAGTGGCAGAGATCCACACCTCTCCTCGGGGCACTCAACATGCCCCGACCACGGTCCGAAAACAGACGGGAAAAACAAAAAAAAAAGAAGAAGAAAAACTTACTATATTTCGATCTGCGGCGGAGTGCGAGACGGCTGCTGCGGTGGAGATATCAGACGGTAGCGAGGCGGCAGATCAGAGAGTTTGAGAGCAAGAAGGCAAAAAATGGAGAATGAGCGAGGGCTCGCTTACTTATACCCCAGTACGGTACTCGAAGCGTCACTAGGCACTCGAGTACCCTAGGGTAGCCACCCTAGAGGCCACCAAGCGTATGACACGTGGCGAAGGATGACAATCGCGTCCCCTCACATCTCCCCACCAACATGTGTCCTCAACCCGGGCACCCGACGACGAGAAAGGACTCACGTACTCACGTCCCCGCAGAACGCGAGCTGGAGGGTTTCTCCTCGTGTTAATCTCTCCTCCCCGGCATAACGTCATCAACTCATCGCTCCCTCCCTCGGAGCTACGACTTGGGGGGCTCCTGTTCTAGCCTGGGTCCCGGCTTGACCGAACAGGCCCAACCCAAAAATATTCTGCCAAGCCCAATCCAGCTTGGGCCACAGCCGTCGAGCACAGAGTCCCCGTCGGGCAGGTAATGTCCCTCAGCGGGCAGAACCTTCCTCATCTATGTCGAGCACAAGACCCCCCCCCCCCCCCCCCCCCCCGTCGACCAGACGCTGCCCCGTCGAGCAAAACCTGTCCCTCCACAGGCAGAACCTGCTCCCCTGTTGGGCACAACAACGTGTCTTTCACACGTTCTCCACGTGCTCCCCTCCGCGGGGACACGTCACCTACCAACTGCCCACCTCCGAAAGAGCAAGTCAAACCCACTTTCTGGAGATCACGGGACAGTTGGACTAGGGCGAAGACCATGTCCTAGTCTTCACTACGCCACGTAAGCCCTAGCAGTCACCTGGGTTGGGCCTGACAATCCAGCCCAACACAAGTGACCGTTGGCCCAGCGCTGGGGTCTCTCTATAAATACCCTCTTTCACAAGAGGGTCAGGTAATTCGATTTTTACCCTTTTTCTGTACTTGTGATCACTCTGCCCATACGCTTACTTTAGCATCGGAGTGCCTTGCAGGTACACCCCTCCTCCTCTCCTTCAACACCGGTGAACAGATAGTAAGTCGAAGACGCGTGGCAGTCAGCGGTCCCCTTCTGATCAGGTCTGATCAGTAGGATTCTTAAGTATGAGTTTTAGGTTGTTATAATTGTCATATAATGGTAGTATTTCAAATTCTGGAACTGGAACTTTTTACGGAACTGAATTTAGAGGTCCGGAAGGCCTCAAAACTGCGAAAATCGCATTTTTTTGGTTTGTTGTCCTAGAGAGTTCACATAGAGAACATAGCGATGCAAGTTGTATTTCACATCGCGAAAGTCGCGACGCGAGCAATAGCGAACCTGTAGCGAGTGATGGCATAATGGATGTAAATTTTGATCCGTAAATCTGTTTTGGTCTCCGTTTGAAGCATTGGAAAACTAATGAATAAAGATATATCATAGTATAGATAAGAGAATTGGTTGGCCAATATTTTTATATTTAATATGTTTGGGGAGCCAATTGTGTATATGTTCTATTAATGGATTGTTGTGGTGTTTGTTGTCGGTTGTGAAATTATTTATAGATAATTTATCGAATACTTGTGTGTGTGCTTGTATAAGTATATTTGGGTGTGAAAACATGAAGTTCATGATAGTTATTGCTTGTTGTAATGATAATACAGTTGTGATTGTATTGTAAAATATGTTGTATACCATTTGAAAGTGAATTGTGTGTGGATGATTCATAAAAATGTGCAAGTATGTGTAATTGTATGGTAATTCAGGTGTGATGAATTATTGAAGATATATATGAATGTTAAGATTAGAGAATATTATTAATTGCATATGGTTGTTGAACTTACACATGCATCATTTGTTGTCAAGAGGTAATCCTTGTTAGTTCTGTGGGAACTAGTGACTTTTCCCAAACCTAGAGTGAGGTTTGAAAGCTTAGAGAATGGACTTTTTGTATGTTATTGGTCTAGGGAATAGACTTGGTTTAATATAAAAATTGAAAAATAGTAATAGTGGTTGGTACCACATGCATGATTGGTACCCAAACATGTAAGAATCCCTGCCTGGAGATTAAGTGTAAAGACAAAATGTGTAGCTATCCAACAAAAAAGAAACATAAAAAATACACCAAATCTCACAGGACCTTCAAGGGAAAGAAAAGAAAGAATGTAAAGTTATTTAGAAGAAATCCTTTCAGAGGAAAGGGGAAAAATCAGAGATGTTTTATTTGTGGAAAAAAGGGAATTTCTCAAAATAATGTCCTAATAACACCCATAAAGCCGCAAAACTGATTAACTCTCTTCAGCCTCTAGAAAGAGACTTAGAATATTTGTATTCTGAACAAAGCTCTGCTGATGAAGAAACAAGTCTTTCCCTTCAAGACTCTTCGTTTGATGAAACATCATTTTCGGTGTCAGAAGATGACAGACATCTCCCGGTTTACTCCTTCAAAGAGATAAGCAGTTTTGTTCCTACTACACCACTTCCTTGTGTTGAAGTTCATGTCCTTGCAACACAGTTTTCCCGTCTGAAGAAAGTTATAGCTTATATGGACACTAGGGCCCAAATTACAATGATGAATCCCAAAATTCTCCCAGCAGAATCATGGGTGACACATGCCGCATACTTTGTAGCAGTGTATGGAAAAATTTTCAAGACAAATTTAATGACCAAGGAGAAAATAAGAATTAAATTCTTCCTAGACTGCATAGTCTGGACCAAGGTCATTGGCAGTAATCTTCCAACCAAAGATATTGTAGTAGGAATGTATGTTTATTCAGCAGCACTTAAACTCCAAATTCTCCCTACAGGAATCAAATTCAAAAGAGAATTCAAACCTTATTCTGGGATATTGAAACTATATTCACTTTCTAAGATTCCTGCTGGCTATGAAGAGATCAAGTTCAATCTTCTCAGACTATGTGCAGACAACCATGAAAATTTATGCCACCTAAAACCTCTATGGAAGAATAAAGACTTATTCATTCAAATTCCCTTCAAGCTCAATGAAAATGTTAATCTTATAGAATCAAGCTTCAAGGCCTTTGTGTTTTGACGAAGACAACTCATACAAGCTTGGAACGCAAGGTACTTATGCTATATACCCGTGGGGGTATATGTATTGAAGATGCTTATACAATATACCTGTGGGGGTATATATACTGAAGATAAAACCATAAGCACATTTCTTCTGAATACTTCACAAAAAGCAAGAGGCGCAAGCAATCAACAAGAATCAATTATCAAGATTAAGATAGTCGCATATGTCGCTATGGATCAAGCTTCATCTATCAAGCTTCTAGCGGTGTTGATGATTCAAGAAACGGTATAACATATTTTACTTAGAAATATGTATACAAGTGTTCTTCTAATCACATTTCACTTCACCACTATCACTAAGTATTTCAAAACATTTTTAAAATACTCTTTATATTTTAAATTAAGTATTTTTATAAAAACCTTCAGTGTTAATCGATTAACCCATATGGTTAACCGATTAACACATTTCAAAATTATGTTTTTGGGACGTTTTAACAGTGTTAACCGATTAACATATGGGTTAACCGATTAACACATGTAAAATTCAAATATTTTGAACGTTGGAAAAGTGTTAACCGATTAACCTATTTGGTTAACCGATTAACACTGTAACAACATCAAAAAATAACAGCTTTTCATGGAAGATTGCATTGTTCTAAGATTTCTTACTGGCTATTTTTTACTGTCCCAAAATCACACCTTTTTGGAAAGGTTTTTCACTTATATAAATTGATTTCATTTTCAAAATCAAAATCACCTTCAAGAAACAAATTTCAAAAAATTACTCTTTGTCTTCAACCTTTTGATTTTTCATAAAAGTTTCAAACCAGATTTTTGAAAGAAGCCATTGAAATTAACTTTCACACCTTCACAACTTTCTTTCCCAAAAAGAACACTTGTATATTATATCTGAGTATTATTTGTTTCGAGAAGAAGATCAGTATTCGTATTGATAAACATTCAAATTGTTACTTATACAAAATTCAGATTCACTACAACTTATTTTTAGGATTGTTAAAGATAAGTGTATAGGGTTTTCCTTGTTATCCGAATTATGGATACAAGAGGTCCTTGTGTGAGATATTCATTCTCGGTAGGACTTTAAAATTGTGTAAATCCAAGAAGGGTGTTCTTGGTTGTTAGAATTGTCTTGGATAGGAAATCTAACATTGATAGTAAAATACTCTTTCATGTTGAAAGGGTAGTGGAGTACTCTCGGACTATGAGGGGAACCATTATACATTGTTGTGTTCTTTACTTTCCGCATTTATCGCCTTTCATCACCTAGAAGCACTTAGGAAAGTAAAATCCAAGAATCATCAAAAACCGGAAAAAGTGTCTAAGAACCTAATTCACCCCCCTCTTAGGCATACATATACCCTACAATTGGCATCAGAGCAGGTTAAGTAACCTATTCCTATCGATCCAGAATGGTTTCCGCTAGCACCAACCCGGTTTTCAAAGACGGTGGAGGTAGTAACAAACCCCCACTGTTTTCTGGAGAATATTTTGATTTTTGGAAAATTCGCATGAAGGCACATCTAGAAGCCCAAGGAGAAGGAATATGGGAAACTATTGAAGATGGTCCTCATGAACCAATAAGTGTCGTCAATGGTGTAGGAACTCCAAAAATTAAATCATCATACGATGAAGATGACAAAAAAAGGATTCTTAATGAGAAAAAGGCTATCAACATATTACAAAGTTCCTTGAGTATGGATGAGTTCTTCCGTGTCTCTCAATGCAAGTCGGCAAAAGAAATATGGGACACCTTAGTGGAAACACATGAAGGCACCTCTGAAGTAAAGAGATCCAGATTGAACACATTAAGTCAAGAATATGAAATGTTTAGAATGCTGCCCGGAGATTCCACTGTGGCATTACAGAAAAGATTCGTTCACTTGACAAATCACTTAATCACTCTCGGTAAGACCTTTACTAATGATGATTTGAACCTTAAAATTCTTAGATCCTTAACCAGGGAGTGGAAACCAAAAGTGACGGCAATTTCGGAGAAGAAAAGTATTTCAACAATGACGTCCGCATCACTTTTTGGCAAACTTCAAGAACATGAGTTAGAACTTGGAAGGCTTGAGAAACATGAAAATCTAGAAAATAAATCCAAAGGAATTGCCTTGAAAGTGGAGTCAAAAGAAAATAAAAATGATGATGCATTGGAGAAAGATGAACAGTTCGTGCTCCTTGTAAAAAGACTTGGTAAGTTTTTCAATAAAAATGATAAATCCCTTTATGATAAAAAGAATAGACATTTCAGAAAAAAAAAGAGACATCCACATCAATGCAAGATGTTACATGCTATGAATGTGGAAAGCAAGGCCACATAAAAATAAATTGTCCAAAAGCTTCCAAAGAAAGGAGGATTTAAAGACAAGAAGGACTTCAAGAACAAGAAGGCGTATATTGCTTGGGAAGATAATGAGATAAGTTCCTCATCAGAATCGGAAAGCGATGAATGTGCAAATATGGCTTTAATGGCTTCACACCACTCTGATGACAAAAAAGATGAGGTTAGTAGCAACTTTTCTGTTTATGATAATGATGCACAAGACGCTATTGATGAATTGTTACTTGAATGCAAAAATCTGTATAAGACTATCTCATCTCAAAAGAAACTAATGACATCTTTAGAAGAAAAGAATGTTTAATTAGTAAAATATGTTGAAGATGAGAAACAGAAATTAATGAGTGAAAAACAGAAATTTGTATGTAAGAATTGTGAATCTCTCTCATTTCAAATAGTTCAACTTAAAAGAGTGGACTAGGATATTCCGAGTTCTCTAAACCAAGTTCAAATGAAACAATCTTTGTTAAGCCTAATAACCAAATTCCCAAGGAAAAAGTAAACAATCCTAAAAATAAATTGTTTGCTAAGAAGAAATCTTATGTTCCTAGATATAAAAGCAATTTTGAACCAACTTGTTTTTATTGTTGAATTAAAGGTCACACACCTAATGTTTGTTATGTTCGTAACTTTAGTGTTCCAGAAGGGTATTATGTATGGGTGAAAAAGGGAACCAACTATCAAGGACCCAAAACAATTTGGGCACCTAACAAAACCTAATCATGTTTTGTAGGTATGCTTGAAGACCTCCGGAAACCATTGGTATCTTGATAGTGGGTGTTCAAGGCATATGACGGGAGATATAATTTTTTTTTAACAACTAACGCTTAAAGCCAAGGGTTATGTTACTTATGGTGACAATAATAAAGGCAAGATTATTGGCACATGCACTATTGGTTCACTACCTCTTACAACAATAGAAGATGTACTTTATGTCGAAGGACTCAAGCACAATCTTCTTAGTATTAGCCAACTTTGTGACAAAGGATTCAAAATCAAGTTCAACAAAGATGAATGCTTGATAGAAGACGAAGTCACTCATGAGGTTATGTTAAAAGGTAATAGAATCAATAATATTTTTATGATTTCTCTTGACAATGTATCTTTGAAGGTTAAATGTCTTATGGTGAACAACAACGAGCCATGGCTATGGCATAAAAGAATCGCTCACATTCACATGGAGCACTTGAACAAATTAATTAAACATGATTTGGTGATTGGATTACCAAAGATCAAATTCGTCAAAGATAGATTATGTGACGCTAGTCAAAAAGGAAAACAAACTAAATCAACTTTCATATCCAAAAATGTGGTGTCCACAACAAGGCCACTACAATTGTTACATATGGATCTTTTTGGTCCATCAAGAACAAAAAGCTTCGGAGGTAATTTCTATGCATTAGTAATTGTAGATGATTATTCTAGATTTTGTTGGACTTACTTTTTAGTGCATAAAAGTGACGCGGATGAAGGTATATTTCTCGGTTATTCCTTTTCTAGTAAAGCATTTAGAGTTTATAATAAAATAACTTTAACTATAGAAGAATCCATGCATGTTAAATTTGATGAATCTAACCCCTCCAAGGAGGATAATATTGTTTGTGATGATGATGATGATATCATAGAAGTTCCTCAATATGATATGGCTAAAAATGATCAAACGGAACATCTAGACGAAATTCAGCAAGATGATAATATCCATGGTCTACCAAAAGAATGGATAACTCATAGATATCATCCAATTGACAAAGCTATTGGTGACATTAGTCAAGGCGTTACAACAAGACTCAGTCTCCAAGATGCTTGCTTAAACATGGCATTTGTTTCTCAAATCGAACCCTCCAAAGTTGGTGAAGCACTAAATGACGATCAATGGATTATCACTATGCAAGAAGAGTTAAACCAATTTGAAAGGAATCAAGTTTAGGAACTTGTTCCTAGACCTAGTGATAACATCATTGGTACAAGATGGGTATTCAAGAACAAACTGGATGAAAATGGAATTATCATTCGGAACAAAGCAAGATTGGTAGCCCAAGGCTACAATCAAGAGGAAGGAATTGATTTTGAGGAAACATTCGCTCTGGTTGCAAGGTTAGAAGCGATTCGTCTATTGCTTGCTTATGCTTGTTCATTAAATTTTCAGCTTTTTGAAATGGACTTCAAAAGCGCATTCTTGAATGGCTACATCAATGAAGAAGTCTATGTCAAACAACCCACGGGCTTTGAAGACTTCAAGAATCCTTCACATGTCTTCAAGTTGAAGAAAGCTCTTTACGAATTAAAGCAAGAACCAAGGGAATGGTATGATCGGCTTAGAAATTTCCTATGCAAAAAAGGTTTTGTTAAAGGCAAGGTTGACAAAACTATGTTTATCAAGAAAGATAAAGGTAATACTTTATTAGTTCAAGTCTATGTTGACGATATCATTTTTGGTTGAACTAACAAAGACCTATGTGAGGAATTCTCATCCATGATGCGAGGAGAATTTGAGATGTCCATGATGGGAAAGATGAAATACTTTATTGGACTTCAAATCAAGCAATTGAAAGATGGTATCTTCATCAACCAAAGCAAGTATTGTAAAGCGTTGTTGAAAAGGTTTTATATGGATACTTGTAAGGAAATGGCTACACCTATGGGATCCAGAACCTATGTAGATCAAGATGAATTCGGTGTTTCTATCGACATAACAAAGTATCGAGGAATGATTGGTTCCTTACTGTATTTGACAACAAGTCTTCTTGACATTATGTTCAGTGTTTGTTTGTGTTCCCGATTTCAAGCAAATCCAAAAGAGTCACACCTCACCGTAGTGAAGAGAATTATGAAGTATCTCAAGGGAACATCAAACGTCAGCCTATGGTATCCAAAAGGTAGTATATGCATTTTGACGCGGACTATGCAGGTTGTAAAACAGATCGGAAAAGCACAAGTGGAACGTGTCAAATCCTAGGAAATGCATTGGTTTCATGGGCTTGCAAGAAACAAGCATGTGTTGCTCCAAGTACGGCTGAGGCAGAGTACATAGCGGCGGGAAGTTGCTGTGCACAAATTCTTTGGCTTAAGCAACAACTTGATGATTACGGATTGAATCTCGGATGCATTCCGCTTTGGTGCGACAACACTAGTGCAATCAACATAACAAAAAAATCCCGTCATGCATTCAAGAACTAAACATATAGATATTCGACACCACTTCTTACACGATCATGTGCTTAATGGAGACGTCGAAGTTACCTTTGTGGATACGCATAACCAACTCGCCGACATTTTCACAAATCCATTGACAAAAGAACCATTCTTCAAGATTCAACGAGAACTCGGAATTCTCGATGAAGGTGACATCTAACCTTTTCATATGTTAATGTATGAAGAAAGTATGTTTTCAACCTGTTTACATTCTGTTTTTAAGCATTCTTCTAAAAATTCGCGCGTGTTAACCGATTAACCCCCAGGGTTAACCGATTAACACTGTTAGTTTTTCAATTCTAATTTAATTTTTTAATGTGTTAACCGATTAACCTATAGGGTTAACCGATTAACACTGTTACTTTTTATTTTGAAAATTAAATTTTTAATGTGTTAACCGATTAACCTATAGGGTTAACCGATTAACACTGTTAATTTTTCAAAAAAATCAGAAACGAAAAATTGGTCAAATTTTGGTTAAATGTGTTTTAAGTGCTTACTTTGTGTATGATTGTTTTACTTTCAATTTCTTTGCTCCTTTTCCTTTTTGCTAATGACAAAGGGGGAGAAGGATTGGTTTCTAACATTTTCATGTGCAGAAATTTTTTTATCTCTCTTGTATTTAGGGGGAGATCCAACTAAGAGGGAGAAATGTTAGGAATCAAGTATCAAAGCAAGATTTTCAAAGAAACGGTTGTCATCATCAAAAAGGGGGAGATTGTAGAATTAAGCTTCAAGGCCTTTGTGTTTTGATGAAGACAACTCATACAAGTTTGGCACGCAAGGTACTTATGCTATATACCCGTGGGGGTATATGTATTGAAGATGCTTATACAATATACCGTGGGGGTATATATACTGAAGATAAAACCATAAGCACATTTCTTCTGAATACTTCACAAAAAGCAAGAGGCTCAAGCAATCAACAAGAATCAATTATCAAGATCAAAATAGTCGCATATGTCGCTATGGATCAAGCTTCATCTATCAAGCTTCTAGTGGTGTTGATGATTCAAGAAACAATATAACATATTTTACTTAGAAATATGTATACACGTGTTCTTCTAATCACATTTCACTTCACCATTATCACTAAGTATTTCAAAACATTTTTAAAATAATCTTTATATTTTAAATTAAGTATTTTTAGAAAAATCTTCAGTGTTAATCGATTAACCCATATGGTTAACCGATTAACACATTTCAAAATTATGTTTTTGGGACGTTTTAACAGTGTTAACCGATTAACCATATGGGTTAACCAATTAACACATGTAAAATTCAAATATTTTGAACGTTGGAAAAGTGTTAACCGATTAACCTATTTGGTTAACCGATTAACACTGTAACAACATCCAAAAATAGCAGTTTTTCATGGAAGATTGCATTGTTCTAAGATTTCTTACTGGCTATTTTTTACTGTCTCAAAATCACACCTTTTTGGAAAGGTTTTTCACTTATATAAATTGATTTCATTTTCAAAATCAAAATCACCTTCAAGAAACAAATTTCAAAAAATTACTCTTTGTCTTCAACCTTTTGATTTTTCATAAAAGTGTTCAAACCAGATTTTTGAAAGAAGCCATTGAAATTAACTTTCACACCTTCACAGCTTTCTTTCACAAAAAGAACACTTGTATATTATATCCGAGTATTATTTGTTTCGAGAAGAAGATCAGTATTCGTATTGATAAACATTCAAATTGTTACTTATACAAAATTCAGATTCACTACAACTTATTTTTAGGATTGTTAAAGATAAGTGTGTAGGGTTTTCCTTGTTATCCGGATTATGGATACAATAGGTCCTTGTGTGAGATATTCATTCTCGGTAGGACTTTAAAATTGTGTAAATCCAAGAAGGGTGTTCTTGGTTTTTATAGTTGTCTTGGATAGGAAATCTAACATTGATAGTAAAATACTCTTTCATGTTGAAAGGGGAGTGGAGTACTCTCGGACTGTGAGGGGAACCACTATACATTGTTGTGTTCTTTACTTTCCGCATTTACCATCTTTCATCACCTAGAAGCACTTAGGAAAGTAAAATCTAAGAATCATGAAAAACCGGAAAAAGTGTCTAAGAACCTAATTCACCCCCTCTTAGGCATACATATAACTTACAAATCCAACCAAGGCCACTCATCCAAGGATGAGTCCATCAGATTACGCATTAGCTAGGTAAGAATGCAACCAACTGCTCAAACAAGGTCTGATAGAACCCACCAAATCAGAATGGGTTTGCCAAGCATTCTATGTGAAAAAGATATCTGAAAAGTTGAGGGGATAAAAGAGACTAGTAATTGATTACAAACCTCTAAATCATTTTCTCAAAGATGATAACATTCCTATTCCAAAAGCCTCATCCTTAAATGTTTTCATCAAAGATGCCAAGATCTATTCTAAGTTCGACCTTAAGTCAGGATTTTGGCAATTGGGTATCGACCTTGAGGATCGCTACAAAACGACGTTCTGCATTCCTAACGCCCAATACCAATGGACTGTGTTACCATTTGAGCTTAAGGTAGCCCCATCACTCTTTCAAAAAGCCATGACTAGAATTTTTGAGCTCATCCTCAACAGTATCCTCATCTATATTGATGATGTGTTATTATTCTCAAAAGATGAAAACACCCATATGTAATACCCTAAAATTTGCCCCGAGATTATTAGGTTCATTTCGCACGTCATCTCATTCTTGCACTGCATTCAGCTAACCGCTAACGGGTTTGCGTAGTTGTTTCATTTTGCAGGAAAATATCATGTGGCGCGCTCTTTAGTTCATGAAGGGCAAAACAGTCATTTGTTCGCAGCTGGCCGTCAAGTCACAAATTTTGAGTTGTGATCAGGAAATTTGGGTTGTTTGATCTGGTTGATGAGAATTGATCGGATGTGGTGGCAGAAACGGGTTAGTCGGATAAATCGGGATAATTAGGAATTAATAAAATATGTAATTTCATTTTAAATTCATTATATTGCATTTTATTTTCCATTGTAAATATTTCTATTTATTTTTAAATCTTATTTTATTTCCCTTTTAAAACAATTCATTTCTATAATTCTTATTTTCATTTTATTTCTTAAATAATTTTCTTTTTAAAGAAAAAATATAATAATTTCGTAACTTCATTTCATTGTAAGTTTCACTCTCCTTTAAAAAAAAATCAATCTTCTCATTTTAAATGATTTTATTTGTTTTAATAACTTTCTTTCATTTTCACTTTTATAACATTGTCTTTTATTTTATAATAATGTTGTTTAATCTAAAATTGAATAATGTTATTATATATAAATAGAGTTCGTTGCAAAAATAACAAAACGAATAAGTGAATAAATGAAAGGATTTTATTAATATAAATCAAAATTACAAAAAAAAAATTAATAAATACAAAATTACAAAAATATAAAACTAAAGTAAATAAATACATTTTTTATAATAAAGTTAAAATTACAAAAAAAATATAAATGAAAATTACCAAAAATTACAAAATGTAAAATATTTTTCCTAAAAGAATTCCTAATTTTCTTCGACTCTTCCCGACTTTTCCGATCAAACGCTCCGAACCTGCAAAATAGAGAAAACGTTTATCGGTGAATTTTCCTGACACCCTTAGAGTAGTATCATCATCGGGTGTCGGCCAAGGCCAAGATCCGGCAGCTTTCTGTTCTTAAGGCAATCATTAGAGAGAGAGATAAAAAGATTTCTGGAAAAGTGCTTATTTGAAAAAGCTGGTTTGGAAAGAAGAACTTATTTAAAAAGTGATTTTCCAGAAAAAACAGTTTTTCCCAAACAGGACCTTAACACGTTTTTCTGGAAATCACCAAGCTCCAACGGATCTGTCAATAAACGGTTTCCATAAATTCAAGCGAACAACAACAAGCCCAGTCAAACGAAAATCAACGAGCCATATATCAAACAAATCAACGCAAGAACAACCACCAGATTCGTACAACAAAACCACAAAATGATCCAACGGAATCTCCGGAAAAGTTTCCTTCAAGAACGCCTCAAACTGTAACGGATCAAAAAGCCCACAAATCAAACCCATGCAACTCATATAAATCATCATCAGATCCGCAAACCCGGGAGGGAACCCTAGGATACAAAGAACCCAAAAAATGGCGCAGCAGATCCATTGGTTCAGAGGATTCAACGACCCTTCATTATCACCAAACGAAGAAGAAGAAGAGGAATAAATCGGACCAGAGACCATCAGCGGCGGCTCAGGGAATCCAAGCTCGGATCATCATCATCACCGGAATGATGGGTATCGAAACATCACCGTTAGCTCCATCAAAATGAAAGAAGAAGAATCTTCTGCGGTGGTCGTGAGTTCATCACTACCTCCAGCGACGGCCTCAGAGCATCCACTCATCACCGGCCTCAGAGCATCCACTCATCACCGACCATTTTCCGTCCAGAAACCCGGATAGCAACAAACATCACCGTTAAGAGCAAAACGTAAGATTTCATCAGGATAAGTTGTATTTCTCTGGGTTTTTTTTTTGTGTTTCAAGTATAGCGGAAGAAGAAGAATACAGAAATACACACATGCATGTGGACGAAGAAGAAGAAGTGGCGTGAAGAAGAAGAAGTGGACGGAAATCGCGAGAATCCTCCTGGAATTCGTCCGCTGCGGCCGCCTTCGAGAAATGAGGGTCTCTGAAACGCTAGTTTCTTTGCAGCCCCTTTTTTATGTCTTTGGACCGGGTCGGGTCTGGGTTGGTGGCCAACCCGACCCGTTTTGCACTGGCTATTACTTGTTATTTTGGGTTTCCTTGTTGTTTTATTGTAACTTCTGTAAATAAATCTTAACGGGTTGCTAACTAAGTTGTTTTCATAATTAAAATTGTAACCATTATTAAAAAGACATAATAAAAATGAAGCATCTTTTTTAAAAATTGTAAGTTCATTTTATTTAGAATAAAAACTTTTCTCTAACATTAAATTTAAAGTTTTTGCATAAAAATTAAGGCATTTTTTTAATTAGGTTAAAACAAATTTTGTAAATAAAAATTAAAATTTAAAACATTTTTCTTTTAACATTGAACATTTTTTAATTAATCGCAATAAAATCTAAACTGGTTTTTCTTCATAAAAGATAATTTTAAACATTTTTCTTTCATTAAATCAAAAAAGCTAACGTGTAAATGCAAAAATTATTTTTCTCCTTTTAGCCGTTTAATTTCTGTCTAACCCTCGTCATTATCTCGTTCGCTTCAGCTTATTAATCTGTCATTGGACTGTGTTGTCGCTTTTCAGTTGTAATCATGCGATGTTATCGTCGCTTATTATGTCGCTTATTTTATCTGTTTTTTTTTTATTTATAATTGTGCGAGTAATTGTCGTAGTTATTTATTTTTAGCATTGTTTTTGGGGATTTGTAATTTCGCGAGGTTATCGTCGCAATTAATTTTCGCATTTGTTTTGGGGTTTGTAATTTACGCGATTGATCGTCGCGATGCTTTCTTTTACCGTTTTCTCTATTTTGCTGTATTTTAATTCTGTCGTATAATATTTTATCTTTTTGCATAACTTTTACCGTTAATTATCCTCCGAAGGATTAGGTCTAGTTGTTTGACCACCGAGTCAATAGCCTTACCCTTTGAATGGTTCAAACCCTAATAGCCTAGGTGTCCCTCCGTGGACGAAAATGCCCTTTACGCTAGCATTAGGTCAAAGAGTCGCCACACTCCGTTTTAGGGTTTCCCGCTGTGGAACATTTAATTTAAACCTAATTTCAATCAATATTTCAACGTAGAAATAGGAGTTTTAAAACTCCACATAAGCGTATCCTTAAGAAACGCTTACTCCCCTTGAAATCTTGACCACAGTCAAGACGTTTCTAACCTCCCTTTCGAGGGGAACTACGATTACTCTAATTCCATTCCCTACCCAGGATACGTAGGCACAAGATGCGAATCTTGCCAAGTAAACTTAGGACTAACCCTTAGGTCTTTTTGTCACTTTATAACCCTTAGCAATATACCCTTAAGCAAATAATAAAGCAAAAATAGTAAATTTAAACAAAATGTTCTTGTAGAGTAATACAGAAGTTTAGGGTGCTAATACCTTCCCTAAGTTTAACCAACCCCTTACCTAGATCTCTCCCCGCATTGTCTCTGCAATGCAAAATTAGGTTTTCCCTCTTTTGACCTTTTTCTTTGGATAAATCAAAGAGCGGTTGTGAACTAAATATGTGATTCAAATTAATTAATAATTTGATATCATATTCTAACCGCAACACCATAAATCATTATTGGGTTAATTTCTTCAACTAGCCCAACAACATGGGATGATGCTCTCTGAAAAGAAAAGTCAATTGGGACAAACAAAAATTGATTTCTTAGGGATGCATTTCTTCCAAGGGAAATATCAACCTCAACCTCATATTGCCCAAGAATTGTTAAATTTTCCTGATGAAAATCTCACAGTTAAGCAAATCTAACAATCTCTTGGTATAATTAATTATATCTGAGATTTCCTGCCGAAACGGGCGAGATACACAAGTCCTCTATCCCAAATTCTCAAGAAAAAACCTCCACCATAGGGAACACAACAAACTGAAGCAATTAAAGCTTTGAAGAAGATCGCACAAACTCCTCATACCCTAAAAATCCCTGGGAATGGAAAAAGAATTCTACAGACAGATGTCAGTGATCATTATTGGGGAGCAGTCCTGATAGAAGAACTTAAAGGAAAAAATACTATTATGGTCATGCCAGTGGCCAATTTAAAGAAGCTGAAGAACACTACCACACTACCTACAAAGAGGCCCTTGCCGTAAAGATGGTAATCCAAAAGTTTTACTTCCACCTCAGAGGCTACCAATTTGAAGACCATATGGACAACTCCTCTTTCCCTAAGATCCTTGAATTCAAAAATAAGATGCCTCATGATCCTCAAACTCTTAGGCTCAAAGATTAGTTTTCCATATATGATTTCTCTGTAAAACATATCAAAGGAATCCAAAATGTAATCCCTGATCTACTATCCCGACCTATGAAACCCATCCAGGTCATCACAACCAAGCACACTTTCTCTCTAATTCTTATGGTCAAACCACTACCAACCCATGCATCCAAAACCAAGAATCTTCCTCCAGGAATAACAGTATCCTCTTCACCGTCCCAACTCAAGCAGTATTCCAGGAACAATATCTTCTATTACATGACAAAAATCATAAGGAATAAACTACCAGATCATAGTCCATATTTCCCAGATACTCCTTTTCTCCTACCAATTTTAATAAACCCAAATGCTAAATTCACAAAAAAACCATTTGTGGTATATTTGATGTGCCACATGTTTGTACTATATGCCTGTCCTTATTCCCATTTAGGCCATGTATCAACATATAATGGATCATGAGAACCACAAGTCTTTGATTTGGACCACTCTTGAATGGTATTCTCCATTACAATGGTGGAAAGATCAATTAAAACCAGTCATCGATGGGGTCAAAGAACGAAGATTATCTTCAGAAGATATTGGCAAACTCAAATCCGTTTTCTTTCTACACAGGCCCTATCTGAGAGATCCTGCAACTAAGCTGCTCAATTATAAGAGTTATGTTCACCTATGGGAAACCATTAATGAATATCCTCCCAGTCTAAAAATCACAAGGGAATTACTGGAGTATGTTAACTACATCAATCTCTATGATCCAAAGAAACTCGATGATAGTTCAACTTGCATACATCACGGAAAGTTCAAAAGACTAGAAGTTGGAGAAAGTTCGACTCAAGCCACACAACAGAAACCAGATTCTCCAATGGAAGTTGAATTCTCTAAAGGACAAGTGGAAGAAGCTAATATGAGGTTAGCGGATCACACCTACATGATGGATGACATCTGGCAGCGTGAGTCATCTCGCTATGGAGATTGCTTTTCTAATGGAAATTTATCTGATTAGAATATGTCCCCCTCTCATGAACCCATTTGCAAAGACTAAATGGACAAATGTCCTTCAAAGATCACAAACATGTTTATGAATAGTAAATTTCGTCTTTTGTGCAATAATGTAATTCATAAGTGATAAGTGTGTCAGACTTTTGAAAAAGGCATTCATATAATATTAAAAATGTCATGCTTGTAAATAGTGTTGCTTTTGTCCTATATGTACCTCCTTGGCTATAAAAGGAGAGCTTTTATAACATATTTTTATCAAGCATTCACAAATAAACTCTCTTGTGTGCTTAAGAACAAACATGCTCTAAAAATATTTTCTTTCTCCCTCAAAGCTTTAGTTATTGTATTCATATCATAATTATCCCATAGATGCAAGTATGCTCTACACCTGCCTCTAAATGAGGATCTTGCGTATCAAAAACATCTGACCATTGATCCATACTACGGTCCTTGTTGTTATGAATTTCAATTTTAATTGTTACTTTGTGTTATACCTATGGTTGGCAATTTGATGACGATGCGATTAAAGCTAGGTTTCATGGCATGTAAGGCTCCCGAACAGTGTGGTATCAGAGCCTGTACAAAAAGAAGGGGTGCATATGGTATGAATATAATAAAGAGAGTGAGTAAGGGAGAAATCACTTAAACATGAAAACACCTTAATTCAAGTCCTCCGAGTCCATTAACTTCTTCAATCTCTTGAACACTTCAATCGTGACACCCTTGATCAAAAAATTAACCACTTAATCTTTATTTTTACAATACCCCAGTCTTAACCTTCTTTTACTTACAAATTCTCTCAAATAATTAAATCTCATATCAATATGCTTACTCCCCTACCATGTGAAATTGAATTCTTAGAAAGATTTATTAGTGAGATTTCAGAAATCAAAAAATGCTTTCTAATCTTATTCAAATTTTAAGTGCTAAATTGATTTTAGAAAAGGTTAAATAGTCAATTATTTTAATATTAAACAAATAACAATTGAATTTAAAAGACTTGAAAGCAAAATAACCTAACATAATTTGTAAATAACTTGAAAGAAGATTGATGAGTAATGAAATCAATGGAAAAACAATACTTGAATTTAAAATATTAATGGAAAAGTAATTTGATTTAAAATTATATTACAAAGATTAAAAAGAATTTTAAAAACAGTAAAAGGTATGTTTTATATTCTTCAAAGTTTGAGTCCGTTTTTATTTTTCAAATAGACTTCAAAATACTCGATCATTTGTTCTTTATGAACGAAAAAAGAATCTAAAAAAAGAGATATTTCAATGTCAAATCACAATTACGATAATTATCTTGTCGACACTAAACTTCAACAAAATATCAACACATATTCCTATTTTTGCTTCGTCCACTAATGTCAAGTTGATATCTCAGTAACTCACGTTTGAAATGACATGTTTTCCACTACAAGTTTGATATGATATGTTTTCCACTACAAGTGTTTGTAAGAAAATGTTTCTACAAGATATATGATAGTGGAAAATGGTTGAGAGAAGATGGTCGAAAAATAGACTCAGGTGATTAGGTGATTTGGGACCGTGGCCAACCCAAAGCTCCATTTTGTAGCTCCAGCCTCACCGCAGGTTTCTACCGTGAAATCAGCAGCTGCACCGCAGTTCCAAACAGCCTTATACATTAGCCTTTCCTTAGGAAAGATTATATATGAAATCTCAACACCAGCTTTATTTTAGGTCCATGCCTCTGCTATCATAGAATTAGATAATGTCTCAACTTAACTAACTATCTCTATCATTTCGCCACCAGTAGGTAAAAAAACTCAATAGTTTCCCAAGAAAAGTTTTAAATGAAGAGCTATAATAATCTATGCTCAACAGAATATTTAACACCATTTTGTTTTAAACTGCACCTTGAAGATGGAAAGAAAATATAGCCCAGAAGGTAACCTAGGAAGCGTATATATGTAAATATATACCTTATTTATATGGTATAGACAAACTAACAGACCCACAAAAATTAAGAGGTATAAGCCGGCAATCCTAATTTTTAAATACAACACGAGTAAATGAGGCAAAATAATATTTTAAGGACAAAACATGAGTATAAATTCTCAGATGTCAGAAGCCGAGACCTTAATGGATGGTGCGTGCATAGTATAAACAGCATCACGTGACAAAGACTGCCGGTATGTAGTGATATCATACAACGGTAAACCAAAACATTGGTGCTATTCAAATCCCAAGTCATTTCAAATTCTCAATCAGGAATTTGGTCGTAGCCTCCATTCTCAGGAGACTGGTGCGACCCGTGACCTGTTCTTCCTGCATGTTGAGAACTTCACTTTAGTCACTTTCATACCATAAGAAAATAAGGGGAGGAAGTATGCCAAAATCACTGGACTTCATACCTGATAGGTCATAACCAGCATGTCTTGAATCTGGATGACTTCCCCATTCTGTGGACCTGGGAGGTGTCACATGCAAACCAAGCTGTTGAATCATGAAATGACTTCCCCCCATGGCTTGATGTTCATCATTTACCCGCATTGGATTGTTCCCACTTGAACTGTCAACTGTTTGGCGGAAACCTAAACTTGACGTTGATTCGCCAACTGGTGATGGCAACTTACCGGCAGAGGCGTCACCTTTTCCACCAGCACCGGTATCCTTCTTGTTATCGATAGAAAATGTACCAACAATGACCTGTATATGTAATTCATATCAGGTGGCGCTTGGCAGTAGTGAAAGCAGGAAGGTGAAAAATAAAATAGTGAGATTTGATGAACAGAATCGGCATGCATGCCTGCTTTCGTTCCACTAAACTCACCACATAGCTACTCTCCCAAGCACAACCCTAGATGCCCACCTCATTTCCCCCATTTTTTAAGAAAAATTTTCTGCATAAAATGCATAATGACATTTTTTTCTGCCATCAAAAGGCTATAACCGAAAATACATAAGAAATAAGAATATGCAGCATAGAGAATAGTTCATTGAAGACAAAAGAATGCACATGTTTTCTACCACACAACATAGAGAAAGAATTTACTGAAGACAAAAGAATGCACATGTTTTCTACCACACAACATAGAGAAAGAATTTACTGAAGACAAAAGCAAAAAAAAATGCAGGACACCGGCTCATGCTTCCAACCTATATGTTCATTTGCAACTCCTTCTAAGATTACCTGAACTGGACCAGCAGCTTTAAGAGGCCCACCAATACCACCGCCTATGATTTGTCCATCAGAATTAGACAAGCATATACTAAGACCGCCGCTTCGCCCCCCAGTTTCATTACGGACATAGGAACCCGTAAGTGAAATAATATCAAACCGACCCTGATATCAAAGCATTAAGGAATTAAATTGCAGCAGTTACAATATGAGCCCATGACCAGATTAAAACCATATGACTAAACAATTGATAAAGATTGACGACGACTATTTTCGGCAGTACAGTGTTCTTTTGCAGACTTCTACTAAACATCAGTGATAATACATGAAATCACAATTACTACAACTAGGCACACTAAGATTAAATTACCAACTTAATCTAATATAGACAATTTACACAAAGGCTCCTCTTATCTGTCCTCTTGAAGGTGACCAAGAAGATCAATCAATATTCTTATAAGTAGTGCGCTGAGATATATATACAAAAAACGAAACTATTTTGTTTGAATCTCAAATTTCCATATTCAAAATTGACCACCAAATAGTTTTGTTACTTGTTAGTAACTGTTGTGTGTATATAAACTAGCCATAAGCACACAGAAACGTGCATGTTTAAAACAAAAGAGATGATACATAAAAGTAGAAAAGATTACTCACCTCATTTGATGGCAAGAGAAAAATAAATAAAAATTACAAAATCCGAAGTAATATAAATAGGATTGTGAGCCTTGGTAATGTTAATACAGGAATATACAATATTTTAACCATAGCCTTGGGAAGATAATATTACATAAAAGACATGATAGAAAACAAGGATTATATTTTACCTCATACGTAATGTTGCCTCCTGAAGATGCCGGTTGACGAAGAGAGGCATTAGAGATGGAACCAGATGCAGACAGAATGCATATTTCACCCCTATTTTGTTGCATAAATTGCATGATTTTCTGGCCAACATCCTAATGAATACAAGCTCAGATGAATATAGAAGCAAGATACACACAGAAGAAATATGAAAACCATATTGGATAAATGGCAAACATACTATATTCAAACATCATGGATGCAGGAAAATTGACAATGACTAATCGAAAATTAAGATCCTAAAATATCTTGGCAGGTGTTGAACTAAAAGGAGAAAAGACTAATGTCCGAAAATACATACAGGCATATTTTGTTTAAATAAACTATTATTTGTAGAGATGTGAATGAAGTTATTTTTGAATGTTGTTGTTATAGATGCAGTTAAGTAGTCCAAATTGGTGAAATCAGCAAGAGACCAGGTGTAACTAAAGTGCCCCCTAAAAGCACTATTCTTGGATTGGAGCAGAGAACTCCCTCCCGCCAATACACAATCTCAATTACAAGACATAGTCACCTTATTTATCAACTCTTTTTCCCATCAACTTACTTTCACAAAGAACTTAATATACCAAGTTATAAATTTACAAAATTGAAATCATCAATACTACAAAAATATTGAAATCTATTTGAAAAATAGTTGGTCACAATCATGATGAATGATGGCTGAGCATATCAGTCATCAATCCTTCAAACCTGATACCTCACATAGGACTAACAAGTGCCATACAAACAAGGTGGCCAAGGACATACTAGCAGTATAAAATAAGAGCCAATTGGTTTTGTTTTCTAACTCTAATAAAGGCACGAGCACAAAAATTATAGTTACAGGGCAGTAGGTATTAGTATCTTGTATGCACACCTAGTTGGTACCTACTCGTGAGATAGGTTGTTAATGAGTTTAGTAGATATACCCAGCAATACATAACTCCGCCATTTCAGACTCTAACTGAGCCTAGATGTGAACCCAAGTCACTATACTTACCAGGCACTGCGAGCAGATGTAGAAATCCAAAATCAAGAAGCAATATTCAAGGACAGTGAAAAATGCATACCTCACCAGCAGTAACAGCAATTACATGTACACTGAAACCTTGTGCTGCATTGCCTGCATCACTCCATTCACAGAAGCATCAAATTAAAATTACAGACTCTATCACACACTCAATATCTTTTGTTAATGCTAATCAGTAAAATAGTATCAAAAATACAAACTCAAGCTACATAACCAAGAAAAGTTACACACGAGCGAGCACCCTCTAATTCTTATAAATAACATCCAGGAGAAACAAATGAATACCAATCAACCGACAACACGAAAAACACTGTCTCGTACTCGACTAATCGATGAATTAGTAAAGAAGCAGCTAAATCTTGACACAAAATAACTGAAACTATGATTAAGTACAACACATCAACTATTTTAACTTGAATATTAAATCTTACAGCAACTATACTAGTGGATCAAATCAAACATAAAATCAAATCAAGATTTCTTAGTTTTTCAAGTGAAGAAAATAAGCATGGTTTCATTTCATATACACAAACTTGATAACTCGAAATAAGAGAGGGTTTCATTCCATTAACAAAATTCACAGCCAGAACAAATCAGAACGTAATCAAAAAGCACGAATTCAATTCATAAACAGGAAAATTGAATGAAGCAAAAAAAACAAAAAAAAAAGAAGCCCTAGAGAGAGAGAAAAACGAACCTAGAGAGAGAGAATGAGATTTTTTGGAAGTGAAAGAAGGAGAGGGAGTGAAAGAATTGGGATTCTTGTTGCTGCTGTTGTTGTTATCAGAAGTAGGTGAAAACGACGACGTAGAAGCCTTTTTAGCAGCTAGGGCTTGTTCAGGAGTTCCATATTTTCTAGGTCTTCCTCTTTTTCTCTTAGCAGGTTCCAGTTGAGAGGAGACAGCAGAAGGGTAGAGTATGTGGGATCCATCGAGGCCGTTGGTGGGAGAAGCGGTGGTGGTGGTAGTGGCGGAGGCTACGGTGGCGGAATTTCCCTGCTGTTGTTGTTGATGTTGTTGTTGGTGGTGTTGGTGGTGGTGATGGTGTTGTTGTTGGTGGTTGTGGTGGTGGAAGAAAGAGCTTAATTGGTTGTCATTGGGTTCCATTTTTTTGACGCTGTCAGGGCTGACGCTGCAAAAAAAAATTAGTATTTTTTTATTTGAAATAAAATTATTATTTTTTTTGTAATATTAAATATTGAAAGAAAAGTAGTTTATTATTATTGGTATATATATTATCTTGTAAGAAGTGTTTCTTGACCTTGTGATTCGGTATTTTGTTTTGTCCAAGTTTAACTCTTTCGCTAGTATTGAGTACCATTCTTTTTTGTTTAAATTATGTGAACAAGTCAATCAAAGTTTATTTAATTATCTAAACAAGTCAATCAAAGTTTATTTAATTATCTAAACAAGTCAATCAAGCATATAAAATAGTAAAATAATTGAACTAATTTAATATATTATAGTTACAAAATTTAAAAGATAATTAATATCATAAATCAATATAATATATTACATTAATGTAAGAAATAAAATATAAATTTAATTAAAATACACTACTAATATAAATAAATTTTATACGATCAAATATCATAGGATAGGATAGGAGGTGAATATATTTTTTTCTTAAATTAATTGATAATTTTAATTTAGATCACTTAGGTTTAAGGAACTCTAAAATTCAACTCACTTAATTATTTTTATAAATTATGGACTAATTAAAGCTAAATAGATCTACATGAAAACAATTTTTCAAAGATTCCTTTATTATTTAAAAATTTGGAATTTACACCAAGACTTTATAAGACTAGGGTAGGGAGAATCATAGCACCTACTATCTAAACTAAAAGTAGTTGGTTTATTGTTGTAACAAAAAAGTAGTTGATGTTGGTGTATCTATTCCATTTTATTTAATTTTAGGGTTTTTATTATTTGAATAAAAAGAATTAATGTATATAATATCTGTATATTTGTATGGGTTGGATATTTGTGTTGTGTGGGTGACAACGAATTCGTGGGTGGTGAGAGTGACAAGCAAAGAGACTAGTACTATTCCAAACAGATAAGACCTTGGCTTATCACTCACCTGGTCCACTTTTTATCATTCTTGTTGGATTGCCATTTGATTCCTTGTGAATATCGAACACCGACTACACACCTTTTCTTTATCCATTCTTTTCTTTTTTTCACAATTTGATATAATTATACAATTTTCAATAAAAATGAGACTCAAAGAAAAAGAAAATGGTCTAAGATTGACCATTTAAAATAACTTGAATGGCTAAATGTGCAAGGAAATTTGTACAACTCATTTATGTGAACAAGTAAAATAATAGTTTTTAGTATTTTCATGAAAAAATTTAAGATTGATGAATGAAAAATAGAAATGAAAAATGAATTAGGTTAAAAATATAATATTATATTTATTCTACGCTAGAACAAGTTGATGATCGAATAAATTAAATTGAGTGTTATGTTACATCAGAGTTTTGGTTTTAATATGGTAGGTGAAATTAACTTGTAAGGTTAACATTCCAACCCTCAAAATTAGCGTATAAAATGAATAGTAAAATTTTAAATAGAAAAGAGAATGCCTCTGAATGAAGCATCAATCATTTTTTATAGAGGAGTTTGTTGGAAACGAAAATACAAAAAGGGGAGTGTGGAATGTGGAGATGATTGTAAGATGAATTTAATACTATTTGTTGGAGTTTTAGGTGAAGTCACACATAACGAACTAAGATGTTTATTTTTAGTGTTCTTGTTATGCTCTGTCCTCCTTTGATGTTGGGCTTTGAGTTTTACTATTGATTTTTCTGATTGATCAGAACTTGAAGTGGGCCAGAGGCTTCGTCTACGATGTTGGAATCCAAGGAGGAAAGGGTGTACTTGCAAGACACTCTGATGCTAAAGTAAGAATCAGAAGATGAGAATGCAAGTACAAAGTAAGTATTTCTTAGGATGATTATTAGATATCTGACCCTCTCAAAGGAGAGGATTTTTATAATGTCCCAAGTGCTTGACCATTGGTCCCTATTTTCGGGCCTAGATAATGGTTCCCCAAAAATAGGTAACTGTCAAAAACTAGTTGTTAAGATGGGCAGATGTGCTTGAAACTAGCCGTAGGTTTGAGCAGAGGCGTGGTCGCGAGCAAGAGCGTCATGGCTGTTCCTGGATGGTTGAACCGTACATGACGGACATAGATGTGAGGAAGGACAGCTGATCCTGTGGGTCATCTGGTCAACCCTCATCGGCTGAGGGGCAGAGTAGAAAATGCTTTCCATTGCCCTTAACTGGCAGGGCTTAGGCTATTGGTATGTTCTGGGTACAGAAGTGGATTGGGGCATGCCTAGCCATTAGGTCAGTCCGGAACATGAGCCCCCAAAGAAGTTGCTCCTGAGCATAGGAGTAATGACTTAAGGGCAGCCTGTGATCCCGGGGAGGAGTGAGCGTAGTCGACGCTTGTTACTAAGACGGGATCGTTTCGTGGTGCTCGAGGATACATGTTCTCGAGGAACCTGAAATGTTGTCCCGCATGTCCGGCGAACGGGGAGCCCGAAGGTTGATGGGACTTGAAGGGATGGAGTGTGACACTTGCATCGAGTCACATGCCGCATTTAATGTGCAATGATGGCTATGCTAGGGTCGTAATGATGCCCAAACGCCGCACGTGCACGTGCCTCTAACTCGTCTATAAATAGAGGGAGGAAGCATTCATTTTCTCTTTTCGCTTCTCTCTCTTATTCTGTTGTTGTCGTTTCTGTTGTTGTTTACTAGGAAAAATTGTAAACAACCGCTAATCTTTCTAATTAAAAGAAATTGGGTTATTTACAGGATCGACTACACAAATCCTAAGACATGTGCTAGCAATTCTTAATTTAAAGTTTGGGAAATAATGAAGATTTCAATATTATTCATGATCTAACAACTAAAAACTTCGAAATTTAGAAGAAGTAAAGTGCAGAAACTTGATCAAAAGACAATTAAATAACTTGAATAATAAAGAGATAGACTTTATGGTAAAAAGATGAAATTGGCATTAAAATATAAAGATATAATGTAATCAAACGTACATTTTCTTCAATATACTCTTTTTCTCTACATGTAGATAATTTGAGTAATTTCAAAAACTTTGTACAAATTTTGGAACACCTCCATCCTAACACTAAACCCTTTTATTTATAATAATAAGAAGAAGAAACCGACCCTAACGGTTATACTACACACAAATGACAAGTGGCACTCGACATGTCTTCTTTCCTTAGAAAAACTCCATGTGTCCTTCTTAACAAATCTGGATAAGAACGAAAATTCTCTCCTTTATTTGAATTCAAATCACGCGTCAAAATATCATCCAGTCGAACCATCTTTAGAACATTTTTTCTTCACATCTTATTCAACATTTCCTCTTCACATAAAGGGTTGTTTCGACCAACGCAAGTATAGCCCTTGTCGAAACACTATCATCACCTCACATAATTCTCTTTATTATTTATTTAATTAAAAAGCTAGGAGCCGAATCTGGGAGCTAAAAGTTGCCCCCCAAAACTATCATTTTCGATAACTTAAGAAAAATACATTTTTTAATAACTTTATTCAACACCTTGATCGACCCATGTATGATTCGTCACATCTGATGAGTCATTGTCATAAACGGTTTAACTTCTGTAGCACACCTATGACGTCATGGTCATGATTACCTTTTCTGAAACGTCTCCTCAAAACCCACGTGAAAATCTTTATAATCATCACGTATCCTAGAACCTAGGAGATCATGGGGCTAGGTACTAACTGTCACCGCTTCATCAAGGATGGAGGAAAGAACACGTGTCCCACTCCCATTTTAGCCATAAATGCTGCTTCAGAACTGCTTCCGCTTCCACCCTTATAAATACCCCTCTTCCATTTCTTTTTTTCTATTTACACTTTCTGAATCCTTAAACTCACAAACTTCTTCTCCTCCAACCAACCCAGTTTACTTCATTCCAACAATGGCTTCCTCAAACTATACCAACAAAGATGCCACAAAAGCTCCCAAAAAAACTACCAAACCTGTGAAGGATCCCAAAAAGATCTATCAACTTCCATCATTTGACGCCATCAACGGTCGAACTATGATAGGAAATTAACAATACCTCCCTGAACCGCTTGTTGAAGAAAAAAAAAGGATTTATGAATCTCAGGTACTTATTCCTCTTTCTGTTGCTGGTAAGCCATTGGCTTTATTTGGTCATTTGCCTGATATAAATGTTGATCCTAGTATGCTTAAGGACTTTTTCCCAACTTACCATAGGTACAAACCCATAGGTCAAGCTAAAAAACCTAGGGTTGGCGATGAGGACCCTAGTCTTGCCAGCCAGAACACTTCCTTCGACTAAAGAGGCCATTGACCTTAGGTATATGAACAATTTTAGGGTATTTCAGGCAAGTCCCTCCTTTAAGAACCCTTCTAATTATTTAAGTTGGCTAGAAAAATTAGAGAAAACAAAATCCCAAACCTGGAAAGACATGGGTACTTATAATTTAATCATATTGTCGAAAGTAGGTCCAGACTATTTCTCAAACATGCTTCTCTCTTCTATGTATTTTTGGGATAACACCCACTTCACCTTTCATCTTACTTGTGGAATGATGACACCTACGCTGTTCGACGTAGCCTCTATCATAGGGCTAAAACCAACAGGCAATACATACGACCCTGACTATATGTCTGAGGATAGTATCAGTTTTACCACTTTTAGGGCAGCATATTCGACTCATATTGCGCATTATCATGACAAAGATATCGAAGATGTATCTGATGTGGAACATATAGATTTTTTGGCGTTATGGTTATCCTATTGTGTCTTTTGCTCGAAATCACTTCAAGTAGCTAGGAAGTTTTTAACCATGGCCAATCAACTTCACTCTGGCCACAATCTATATTTAAGTGAAATGATCTTGGCTAGCCTGAGCGGAGGTGTCACTCAACTAAAGAACCTAGGGGACAAAGGAAACCTTCTTCTTTATGGACCTTTTTGGCTTCTTCAATTGTGGTTGAATGCTTCATTCGAAGCTTTCCTTCCCTACAAAAACCAGATTGATGAAAATGCTGACGAGGTAAAGAATAAGAGGATAAAAAAGGACCACGATTGGAAAAATTAACTCCAAGCAATGATTGTCGGCCCATTCGACAGGCTTTTACCGGTTACATCATGATGTTCGCCAAGTGCTATGACTTTTCTCCAAACATGGCACCTTTTGCTGCAAGAAGATGTGGTCCTAAGTGGTTCACCAGGTCATTCTCAGCTCCGACCAAAGCCTAAGAAGCGGAATCTAGTTCCATTTGGGAAGCTTTCTTGACCCATAGGGTTTTGACCCTTAGGTTTAATCTTTCAAAAAGTTTGACAACCCTAATCGCTTATCAGCCCAATCTTGTGGCTCGACAATTTGGATTAGTTCAAGTTCTGTTTAAACCCTTGTATGAAAAGAAACCCCTCCTTCTACTTTATAATACATCCCATAATGAAACTGCAACCATCAAACACATTGCTCGCTATGTCGGTCGAACATAACTCCTTCTTATTGCTTTCGAAGTGAGCTTCCTCTGCACCTAACTATTCGATGAATGGTGGAAAGCATATTACGTTGAAGAGTTTCTTGACGTGGCTACTTTTACTTATCAGATTAACAAGGCTTTCCTCTCTGTGCAGGAAAAAGTCAAGAAAGGTACTTCAACACACATCAAAGAAATCCAAGTATTCCAGAAATACTTTGAAACTGCTTGTAGACCCGATGATCTTGGTCAAACCGTCTGCGACACATATATTACTTTAAATGATTTTTTTTACAAGAAAATGGAGAATTTAAATATCCCTTCGTACGTTTCTCCCCATAAATGTTACGAAACGACTTTTAACATGTATCCTCCTAAATTCCCTCGACTACTCAGTGCTGACTTTGGGGTGGCTTTTAGCCCTCCATTCCCGTACTGGTTTGTCTGTGAGGACTTTATAAAAATCCTTTGAAAAGAATCACAAAGGCGTTCTTAGTGGGTGGTTACGACTAAGCATACTTTAGACAGTTTTAAAGGTCATCTTCATATTGGGATCGAAGATGTTTGCATTGAGTCCGAAATATATGAAGGTGTGGAATAGGGAAGATTTCGACTAAACATTTTATATTACCCATTCTTTTTGATTTGTAATAATTGTTCTTGTTTACTTTAGCCGTGAAAATCCCCCCAAAAAAATCGGCGGCCAAGAAGTTAATCGAAGTGAAGGAAGAAGGAAAAAATAAGCCAACAACAACAACAAAGGTATTTTACCTCTCTTATTGATTTTGTCGCTTTCCATATGCTTCATAATATCTCTAACATTTCTTTTACAAGGCGCTCAAAAACCCCCTCTAACTCCCAAAAAAAGAAAGTCCAAAGAAACTGAAGTCCTGGCCATTGACCGGATGATGAAGATCTATTCCCAACTATTGAATAATCTCTCCTCAAGAGAAGAAGACAACTCAAAATGACTGAAGCTCTGGCCCAACCATAGACAAAAAGTTTGAAATTTTTGACCACAAGAATTCAAAATGTTGGAATTGGTTGTTGTGTGTCTGTGCCGGAGTTTGGAGGCCTCAATTGTTTAGTTGAGATTTGAGATGATTGCTGACCTTAAGAGCTTAAGGTGTTTGTTTGAATTGAAAAAGTTGAATATGAGGCAGAGGAATAATTGGGACTTCTGAAGGAGTATGGTTTTGGTTGGATTACCATTTGGGTGAGACTACATGGTAGTTGAGGTATCAAATGAGAAATTTCTATATATACTGATGATGATGGTATTGAGCTAGAATTGAGGAAGCAAATTCGGGATATTAGTTTGGTATGTGAAGAGACTTCTTATGGAGTTGAGCTATGTATGTTGAGACTGACTATTGGTATTCCCGATGAGATCCGAGGGAGTCGGAATTCATTTGAGTTAATAGATTAATTGAATTTAATGGATAAAAGTCGAAGAGCTGATCTTCGGATTGATGGAAATGGTACCATGAGATGTCGTGATAAAGTTTGTGTTTCCAATAGTGGGTGTTGGATAAAAGTACCCTGAGAGAAGGACGTTGAGATAAATTGAGTATCCATCCAGGTACTGTGAGGATATGACCGAATTTGAGAAATCGTCTTGGTGACCATAGATGGAGAGAGAAGTGGTTGAAGTTGTATATGTTGATTATACTTGTTGAAAGTCGAAGTGTGAACATCAAAAACTATTGGACCTGATACAACTGTTAAATATTTCTGAGTGGCATGGGATAGTATCCCCATGGATCTTGTGACGGGTTTTCCGAAGAATTTGATGGGATATGATTCGATTCGGATGGTTAAGAATGGATTAACAAGAGTGACTCGTTACTTACCAGTAAGGATGAATCATTCTGTTAGATGGGAATCTGAGTTTTTCATTGAGATTTTGGAAAGGTTTGCAGGCACTTCTGGGTGCCATATGGTATTTAAACTCTGACTAGCGTCTGTGGAAGGCATGGACAGACAAAGAGGATTATCCAGTATGTGGAGAATTTGTTGGAAAGCTTGTGTGTTGGACCAAGGTGGATCGTGGGATAGTTGATCATCGTCGATTGAGTTTACCTATGATAATCGCTATCATTCTAATATCGGAATGAAATTGTATGAGGCTTTGTTTGGTGAGGGGTGTAGGACTCTTTTGAGTTGATGTATGTCCGACGAGAGTGTTGTACTCGGACCTGAGATTGTGCAAGAGGCAACCGGAAGGACCCAAGAAAGAACGTGTTTTAAGGGTCACGATAGTAACTGGTGTGGGTCGAGCTTGAGGTCTCGGAAGTACCCGCTGTGCTTTGTTGATCTGTATCAGAGTGGCGCATCGGAAGCATGGAGAAAATAGCATGTTAGACTATTTTACCATCGTCACTTGTGGAAATTGCATGATGTGTTCATGTGTCTAAGTTGGGGAGGTACACTAATTCAGAAGGATGGTGTGCAAGTGAGAGACAATCTGATTGTGGAGACATTGCTAAGTTCAGGTGGGTGAACGAGAAGCAACTTCGAGGTAAAGGGATTTCTTTGGCGGAAGTAGTTGGGAGATTGGGATGCGAGAGTCGTATCCAGAGTTATTCGAGTCGGATAACATTTTCGAGGACGAAAATTCCTAAAGTGGGGGAGAGTTGTAACAACCCAATTTTCAATAACTTATTAATGGTACTAGTTAATTGGCTTGTATGATTTATCTGATTTAAGTGAATTATTGGATTTAACTGATCTATTCTATTTGGTAGAATAATGTGGATTTACTAGATATTCTCTAATTAATGATAAGATGATATATTTTGGTGAGGAAAGGAATTGATAGATATTTTTGAGAGATGAGATATTGAGGAGAAATAAAAGAGAAGGATAAATAAAAGAAAGAAGAGAGAAAAGGAAAGAGATAGAAAGGAAGAAGGAAAAGGAGAGAAAGAAAGAGGAAGAGGAGAAAGGAGGAAGAAAAAGGGAAAAAAGCTTGGAAATCATCAAGAACGACTTCTAGCTTCCGATTAATCGAGGTAAGGGTGTGAAACATTGTTATCTAACCAATGTATGTGATTATGTATGGATCGTTTGGTTGTTTTCCTCATCTTCTATTCTAGGGCATAAATGAGTTTAATTGGTAGAAACCGAGTTTTAACTGTTAAAAATGAGGATAAGTGGTAGAGTTTAGTCGAGGAATCTTGGGCTAAGGTTACGGGAACGTGTTGGTATTGAATTGGGTGAATTTTGATGAGTTTCGGAGTTTTGGACAGTGGGAGATTCTGAGTTCGCAGACCCTCGCTAGCAAGTTCGCTAGGCGAGCAGGTCGCAAGCATTCGCTGGGTATTCGTTGTGGCGAGCCAGTAGCGAACGGTCCCAGACTTGGACAAAATGGTTTTGGTGTTCCTCGCTAGTAGTGAAGGGGGTAGCGAGCGTTCGTTAGGCCTTCGCTGAGCGAGTGAGGTAGCGAATCAAGTCAGTGGTTTCTGTTTGCCTTCGCGAGCTTGTTCGCTAGGCGAACAGGTAGCGAGCACTCGCTAGGCGAGCAAGGTAGCGAGCGTGTCAGCATGTTGTTGTCTTGTGTTTTCCATCCAATGGTTAATTGTTTGGTTCAATTATGTTAATCCTTATATAACATGAATAGTTTGTGTATTATTGAGATGAGACGTGTTGTGGGTAGCCTTATGGGGTGAATCCTAGATTGTGAAGTATGGTCGTTTGGCAATTATATGCATTGTTTGAATTAAACATGAATGCATGATGAATGTGATTGAGTTCGTTGCAGTTGGCATGACCTTATGAGTGCATATTGATTTTATGAGATAATGTGTGAAGAATGCATGAGAATATATGTATATATAGTGAATATATGTGCATTCCTTGGTAATGTGATAATGATGTTGAGAATATGTAAACATGCGATATTCTTACTCACTGGGGTAGAATAACAAGGTGTCGTTCCTAGTGTAGTGATCACCGGGGTAGAATGACCGAGATGTTGTTCCTGGTGGGGTATAAGCGATGTACTCATAATCCAAATGAGGATTTGTAAGAGTTGATGAGTTTATATGAGTCATATAGTATGTACATGTGATTGTTGTATGAAAGTGTGAGATGTGGCCGTTTGGCAATTATGTGTATAATTGTATGTACTTGTGTGAGGCGTAATGCATAATTATATATATTTGTGAATATGTATGCATTTCAAGAGTGTGTGGAGTCGTTTTGCATGTGAAGCATCATGATTGCATTCTTGTGTCTTGATCCCGCGGAGGATCTGCAGAAACCTCGTGTGCCCTTGTGGAGTGTGAGCGATGGTTTATTTTTGATCCCTTGGAGGATCTGCAGAAACGATCGTGTGCCCTTGTGGGGTGTGAGCGATGGTTTATATTTGATTCCGTGGAGAATCTGCAGAACGATTGTGTGCCCTTGTGGGGTGTGAGCAATCAGATTGTGTGCCTGTGTGGGGTGTGAGCAATCCTGAAACATCGTGTGCTCATGTGGGGTGTGAGCGATGGGTGAACATCATAGGCCCGACAGGGAGTTACTTCGGTAACGAGCGATGGTTCCATTTGGTTCTTCAATTGAACCTGCTGAATGAGTCGGTACCGCATTTGCATCTGCATAGAGTCGTGAGTCGGTCTCTATGAGTTGCATTTATAATACTTTTATGTGAATTGGTGAAATAAACATGTTGTGTATGTTTATGTGAATTGGTGAAGTAATTATCATTGTAAATGTTTATGTGAAAAGTACATGACTTGTAAAAGTATGATTGATGAATGTGCTTAATTAGGTAAGTATATATTGTGACATATTTTGAGATTATAATGAATTATGGTGAGGAAATATGGAATATATATGTATTATGTGCTTGTGCATTTATATATGATTATATGCATTGTTATTATGATAATATTTCTCACCCTTCTGCTGGAATGATGTCCTACATGACATCGTGTAGGTATCAAGGTGTAGTACTGCTCGTAGTTGCGAGGTCGCTATTGGTGTAGCTGTTTAGTGATTTACTTGTATCGGGTTGAGTCATGGTCTGGTCATGTAATACTGGGATTGTTTGGGTTACATTTCAGATGTATATTGTGTTGTTGGCCTCAGTGCCTAAGTGGTGTTGATTTATGTGATAAACGCAAATATTTCTTTTATGAAAAATTGTGATATAAATGAATCTGCTGCTACATGCAAATGAAATTTTGTAAAGTTTGATTATTTATTTCAGTGTTATTAAGCATGACAGATGGTTTTTAGTAATTTGGAAGTGTATGTGTGACGCCCTTTATGAATGCATGTTAATTTTGCGCTGATTATGCTTATATTTTCCATGGGGTTTAGAAGGGTGTTACACAAATCGCCTTGGATTCTGCTTGATAGGCTTCTTCCTAGGCTTGATTAGTAATTTTAATTCGACCAACTCTCTGTCTAAACCAGACATCTCATCATAATCCCAAGCAAAGCAATCTTTTAACTTCTTTAACAATTGGATCACTTCGACTTTGAGTTAGGGGTTGATATTGACACTAATATAAGTTGGCCTTCTCTTGTCCTTGTTTCCCAAGTTGATTTCTTCGAGTGGATCTTGCGCTAGAATTTTGATGTTGGTTGCCATCAAATCTTTTTCGAATCCTAAAGGCTCGTTATCGTATATGGCGTCAAGCATCTAGCCTTGCACCTCATCCCGCACCTTGTCAGGTGGTTCCAGGTTGAAGTCCTTACCGGAACCTTTTTGATATGATTCCTTCTTAGATTTAACAGCTATGAATTTTACTTCGGCCTCCAAGGCCGCTTTTAATTTATTTTTGGTTATATAAGCCGCAATTCTTTCCAGCGCTTGAAACTCAGTTATCATCGCCAAACTCACTCCCCTAACCTATTGGGTCGTTACAGATGTCCCTGTGTATACCAGGTTGTCTTCTTCCACAACCTCTCAGTCTCACTAAAAACCATTAGTGGGATGTAAATACAAAGAGCAATACACATTATCATCTGGAGTAAACGCGAAATTGGCTGGATTGCATGGAGCAATATTAGTCAAATGCTTGTCAAAGTTGTGCCTACCGACATGATTGATTGAAGCCATGAAATATCTCTGATCAACTTCAATGTTTTCCATAATACCATCTGCTCGTCAGATAGTAATTCTCTGATGTATGGATGATGGTACGATACCTATGCCGTGAATCCATTCGCGTCCTAGCAACAAATTATAGTTAGCTTTTGTCTCCACGACCATAAATATGTTTGGTCTGGTAACGGTCCCCACCGTTAAATCAAATTGAAGCACCCCTAAGGTAGAGCCAATTTTCCCCTCTTAGTTGGATAACACCATATTGTGGGGCTTTGTATCGGTGTCGAACTTCCCGATTTTTCTCAGCATGAAATGTGGCATCAGATTCACTGTTGTGCCACAATCCACTAAGATTTTGTTGATTGGTACCTCTTCGATTTTTCCCATGATATAAAGAGACTTCAAATGACTCTTCATAGCCTCATCCGGTCTCTCGAAGAACACATTTGGCTCCTCCATGCAATCGTTATTCATGACATAATAACAAACTGGCATGTAAGTGGCTATTTATATTTCAATGTTGTCCTCCAACTCTTCGACCTTTGTGACTTGGTCGAACTCTCGTGGAAATATAGATACCGTGTTGACCATAATGTCTAAAGATACCTCTAATTTTGTTTCAAAATCATCAGTAAGCATCTCATATTCATTATCCAAACGCTCCTGCTCCTTTTCAGCCTTGTCTTCTTAAGTAAGAAATGCCTTCCCCTACTCAGGCTTTTTTTCGACAGTTTTTACTTCTTTTTTATCAGCCTTCCGATCAGACACATTGGTGTTTGACTCAATTTGCTGATTTTTCCTAGCCTCTCTCTGCCTTTCTTCTCCTTTGTTCTCTCCTCCATTGAGATCTTCTCATTGGATTTTTACCTTTGTAGTTTTTAGAGATATAGGTTTTTGGAAGCTTGGAACTCCTTACGGTATCCCATTGATGAACCCCTATCAACCTCGGAGTTCTACCATTTTTGTTGGCCTTCATCTCTGTTTTCAACTGACTTCGCCCATTTTCCTCTAGAAGTCTTTGCAGTTGGCTTGAAAGTGGTAGGCCTGGTACCTGTGAACCTCTGCTTCTCTTGATCCTTCCCCTTGTATGTCCCTATCTTATCGAAGGCTTGAAGGCTACCAACATCCTTCCAGTTTCTTCTGGCTTTTGCCAATCGAACTTCCTCAATGTTTTGAGCCATTTTTTTTGTTGAACACGACACTACACCTCGGACATAGCATGACCTGCAAATTTTTCTTTTAACATCTGTTCAAAAAATTGATCAGACCCTCTTCTTCCTTTGGGAAGGCTACCTTGTTATTCCTCATGGCAACGCTCCTCTTCAGTCTTCATCAAAGTTTGTTGTGAAACTTCGACCATGTTAATATCCATCGTGACATCCTTGGAAATTTCCAGATTTTGAAATTCCATTGTAAGTCCATTAGCAGCCTTGTCCATCCGTATGAAACCGTCAGCGGTCTCTTTGGTCACTAATACCAAATTAGAATCCTCAGTGATTTCAGTTGAGTCAAAACCATCAGCGGTTTTGTTATTAATGACTTCGACGACTCCTTTGGTAAGGACATCAGTAACCCCACATAGACAATCTTTCATAATTTCCTCGCTAAGATCCTCAGTGATCTTAATCATAACAACATCATTGACATTATGAGCGAAATCATGCTAACATTATGAGTGAAATCACCAGTGACCTCGATCATATTGACCACAGCAGGCTCAATGAAATGGGTGTCAGCTATCTGTAAAGGGTTAGCATCGATTTTTATATGAGCTTTTGTTTTCTCACTAAACCTCAAACTCCCGTCCTTGATGGCATTTTGAACGAGATCCCTGAAAGGAAAATATTGAGAAGTTTTATGACCCAAAACATTATGATACTTACAAAACTCTCTTTTCTTCCTTTGCTCTAAAGGAGGTATTTTAGCACCGGGAGGCACTATCGTTTGACCATCATTAACTAATAAGTCGAAAATTTCGTCACATTTGGTGACGTTGAAGGTGTAAGTTCTCTAAGGGAACCTATCGTTTTATCAGATTCCAGCGGATTCTTGTCGTTTGAGGGAGCTAAGGCCTTACATGAATAAGGGGGCCCTGTTTTAATTCAGCGAGATCAATCTCACTTTCATCGAAGTCTGAAGGCTCGTTATACTGGGGCCCCATAATCTTCATTAACTTCTACGTAGGCTACCATCTTATTTTTATTTGCCCTAGCCTTTTTCCTCTTTCAAACATTCTAATTATCGAACCATGTCAGCCAATTGGGCCATATCTCTTAGGTATTGAGTATCTAGTTTCTTCCTAATAGAATAATCTAGCCCTCCAGTAGCCATTTCGACCAGTTCGTGCTCTGGCACTTGTGTAAAGCATCTAGCCTTAAGTAAACAAAATTTGTTCAGATAATCAATTATTAGCTCAGTGAACTTTCGTTTGATATTGGCCAACTCCTTTAAACTAATCTTGGTTTGGCCCATATAAAACTATTTATGAAACAACCTTTCTAACTGATTCCAATTATGGATCGAATTTGGTGGCAAGGTTGTGAACCATGTAAAAGCATTTTTGGTGATAGAACTTGGAAAATATTTTATTCTAATATTTTCATTGTTCGAAATCTCTCAAGCCTCTATCAAATACCTAACCACATGTTCAGCAGTGGATTTTATGGTATCCTCCGAAAAATTAGTGAACTTAGGGACTTTCCATCTAGGTGGCAAGTCTGATTATAAAATATATTCTGATAGTGGCAAAGTATAGTTTGGTCTCTAAAGACCAAAATTTACTCTGTTTCGCGCCATTATTCTTTCGACCATGGCTGCTAGATTATTATCCACATCCATATCATCACGTTGAATCTGTTGTACAAAATTATCAGCATTTTGGTCCCTATTTATCATTAATACCTTAGGTCTCTCCTCGATGGGAATTTGAGGTTGGGCTCTAAGAATTTTGACTCTAGGTTGTACGGGTGCCACTCTTGCATCAACTAGATTTACATGGGGCGAATCTTCTTGGTTTCGTCGAACCTGATTAATAGTGGGATCCTCTTCGAGAGCTACTCCCTGATTTGCCAATATGTACTCTCTCTGTGGATGTTGAGGAGGTTGTGGTACTCCAAAAAGATTTGCAAGGCGTGTCATCTGCACTGTTACTTGTTGGTTGGATTGAGTGGTGCTTTGTGTTAGGTGATTAAGAATTGTTCCCATTGTTTAGGCCAACATTTGGACCATTTCATGGTTACTCTCATCCATTTGTTGCCTAATGACTGCTGCAGAGTTATTGGTTAAGTTTGGCATTTGGGTAGAATAACCCACTCCTACAGGTTTGCTATTTTGACCTATGTTTATCCCAGAGCCCAACCCTTGTAATGGCGAAGTAATGTTTACTACAGGTTCTAAGAATATTGAGGCGATATTGTGCAAATTCGCCATCATGGATGTTGGCATTCCATATGGTTGATCTCGATTGCCAAAAGGTATAGAGAAACCTAGGGGCATGAAAGGCCTATTCGAAGCAATCCCCACTGGTGAAGGAGTTACTGGAGGTCCCCTTGGCCCAGTATAATTTAGAATGAGCTCACAATGGGTAATCGATTGCGTGGGCATCGAACTTTCCATAGATGGCATTGGTTATGGTACAGTCGTTGGGACCGCTGCCGCCTCAACCGAAGACACTTGGGGTTGTTCTCGATTATGACTCGATGCACTTTGAGGAATTGAAACATTTGGTTGGTTGGAATTCACCATTTTATTAGTATACCTTCTCCTTGGTATATCCTTGTTGCTGGTGGCTACTTTGCCATTTCTCAATAACATGCAACTCAATTTTCAAAGAGAAATGATAACTAACAAAATTGCACCAAGAAAGCTACTAGCATTGTCCTACCGGGTGTGCCAATTTGTTTATTGGGAAAATAGTAAACAACAGATGGTCTTTCCAATTAAAAGAAATTAGGTTACGTACAGGACCGACCACACAAATCCTAAGACATGTGCTAGTAATTCTTAATTTAAAGTTTGTCAAACAATGAAGATTTCAATATTATCCATGATCTAACAGCTAAAAACTTTGAAATTTAGAAGAAGTAAAGTATAGAAACTTGATCAAAAGACAATTAAATAACTTGAATAATAAAGAGATAGACTTTGTGGTGAAAAGATGAAATTAGCATTAAAACATAAAGATATGGTGTAATCAAACATACATTTTCTTCGATATACTATTTTTCTCTACACGCGGATACTTTGAGTAATTTCAGAAACTTTGCACAAATTTTAGAACACCTCTGTCCTAACACTAAATCCTTCTATTTATAATAATAATAAAAAAAATACCCTTCCCTAACGGTTATACTACACACAAATGACAAGTGGCACTCGACATGTCTCTTTTTCTTAGAAAAACTCCACGTGTCCTTCTTAAGAAATCTGGATAAGAACGAAAATTCCCTCCTTTATTTGAATTTAAATCACGCGTCGAAATATCATCCTATCGAACCATCTTCGGAATATTTTTTCTTCACATCTTATTCAGCATTTCCTCTTCACACAAAGGGTTGTTTCGACCAACACAAGTATAGCCCTTGTCAAAACACTATCATCACCTCACGTAATTCTCTTAATTATTTCTGTAATTAAAAAACCAGGAGCCGAATCTGGGAGTTAACAGCCATCCACCGCTGCAACACCGTCGCACGAGCACCGAGCAACCTTTTCTGACCACAGTTTTTTCTCTTCGTCCACGTAAGTTTCTGATCCTTCACTGTCTTACACAAGTTTTAATCTTATTTTGCTTAGATTTGCATGCAATTAGGATGAAAAACTAGGTAGAGTAAGTTCATTCTGGCGGATGTTGGTGTCTGGAGGTGGTTGAGCCATTTTCTACCATCGTCGGAGTGTTAGGAATTTAGGGTTTCATGTTAATTTTGGCATCGTTGCAACGATGAATGAGTTTGTCTCTGGTGGAACTTATGAAGCTTCCGGTGTACTCATGAGTTTTCTGGTGGATTTTCAATGAAATTCGGGGTAAAGTATCGGGGAGGATCTCCTCGTGAGAGTTTAAGGGATTGCCATGTGTTTCACCTTGAAAATTCATTCGAACATACGACCCTCGCGCAAAAGGCGCGAAAATGCGGTTCGACAGAGTCGCCACCGAACTTTATTCTTCCCGAATGAACAAGAGAGGAAAATATCGAGAAAACCTCATAAAGCGGAAAGGAACACGGTTGTCGCAACCATATTCCTGGGTTCGGGAGTCGGTTACGTGAGGGGAAGGTATTAGCACCTCTCACGTCCGTTGTACTCAACGGGAACCTCTTAATTTGAGTTGTGATGATTGTTAGCTAAGCTTAATTCTTCTCTTCTCAATACTAGATACTAAAAGATACTATAAAGGCTAAAGACGCTAGGGAAAAGGGGATGGTTAAAGGATAGGGTGCTTGCCAAGGATTGGGGCCCTTGTGCCTACGTATGCTCATTCGGACGAGAATGAGAAATTAGAGCGTCGTAGTTCGACTACGGGAAAGGATGGGGGAAAATGGAAGATGGAGGGGATTGTGCTCGCCAAGATCATCGCAATCTTGTGCCTACGATCTTACATTCAAGAATGAATGAAGAATCAGAGCAGTCGTAGTTCGTGGTAACGACCACGAGAAGGAACGGGATTGAATTGGATTTGAAGGGGGTACAGATGACGATTACTCGAAGCTTAAGAAAGACTTCTCGAGCCCAAGTAATCGGGAGAGTGAACCAAAGACTTGGAGCTCTCTCTTTTTCATCTTGAAGAATAAGGTTGTGTTTGAAAGGGTGAAGTTGATCGGATAACGACTACTTGAAGCTTAAGAAAGGCTTCTCGGACCCAAGTAGTCGGGAGAGTGAACCAAAGACTTGGAACCTTATCTTTTTCATCGTGAAAAGAAAGTTGTTAAAGTTTGAAATGGTGTTTGGAAGGATGAGTAGTTGAAGGATGGTTGAACGTTGTCGAGTTGTTAATGTTATTTAAAGGCATCAATTGCTCACACACGAATAAGATAAATCGCGTCTAAACAACCGAAAGCAAGATCAAAGACTTGAACCTACTCTTTACACCTTGAAAAGAATTGAATAGTTGTTTAATTTATTGATAGTTTGTTATGAAAATCCACTTGACGTTGGATCAAGGGTTTGACTTATTATCGCGCGCAAAACGTGTAGTGGACATGGTTTGAGAAACGAGACCGACTTGACTTACGCATCAAGGGTCGAATTGTGCAATAGGTTGATGGCGAATGCGTATGAGCACTCGACTTACAGGGTGTTTGAAAATGGCTCGATGACGAATCAAGAATTAGTTTGAAAACAGCTTGATCCGCTCTAGTCCCTATGGGTGCTCCTAGGAGATAAACTAATAATCAAAGAAATGCAAAACATACATCAAAATGGGAGAGGGGTACATGTAAGTTACACGGGATTGCACGAAATAAAAGGGTCTCATTGTCAGGTAGCCCAAGAGAAAGCCGTGTATGTACATTGTGTCCTAAACTACGCCTTGAGAAAATTCGGGCACGATTCAAAATTGGGGTTCCTGCAAATAACCAATGATACAACAGTCCACCAATTTGGCTTTTAGGATTTCGATAATTTATTATGTATTTTCGATTATGCGTGAATAAGAATGAATAATGAGTATGACAATATGAATATAGCAAGATAATATCACAATAATATCCATAATAATATTTTGACTGAAATATAAAGCTAGTAGTTAGTTTGATTATGAATTAAATCGGGGCAAATGTAACGATAAACCATTGTAGCTCGACTTATAATGGAAGTCGGTCTATAGGAGGTCGCGTGAGTTGATATCCGTGCTATGAACAAGATGGAGAAATGATATTGAGAATCATTCACCAATTAAATCGTGTCGCACGGAGGGGATATCGTCTTTAATCGTAAACAAAATGTCGATTAATCGAAGGTAGCCTATCACAATCCCAAAGTAGAGAAAATGACCCAAAGGGTCATCCTCCATAGATTTGAAATCGAGAAGGTTATCAACTTTGATACACGATGCTTACGAATCGGAAGACATCATCGATCGGAAAAATGAATAAAAATGAAAGTGGAATAGAAAATGAAATAGTCTCGAATAAATCATCATCTATCAATAATTTGACCGATAATAATTATTAAAATTCGCCATAGACCAAAAAGTGATAAAAATCGAATAAAATGAATAAAAATCGAAAATGAAAAGTTTGAAAAAACAATTGTCTCGGATCCAACGTTATTATCAATAGTTTGACCAATAACGATTTACGGAAGTCTCGTCATTGGCCTTCAACGATAAAAAACGAAAATGGAGATAAAAGTGGAAAGAGTTTTTTTTTTTGAAAAAATGAAAATGATTAATATTAACACCAAGATGAAAACCTCATTTAATTAAAAATAAATAAGACCTACAAAATAAATTAAGATTTTAAATATAGAAATCACTTAAATAGTAAAATTAAAAAAACTAATAAAAGTGTTGAAGACAAAACAAAAGTAGGTTTTGAAAGGAAATAAGAGGAAAAAGGAAAACGGTTGAATCACACGGGCTTCCAAGAAGCCCATCATCAACTCAAAGACAAAGCGGGGGTGCAAATGGAAAACGAGCTATGGAGATGAAAGCCCATTATCAAAACTATCCTCTAAAAGAAAGAGGAGAAACACAGTTAAGCAGCAACAACATCCCCCTGTTATCAACGAGTTAACCAAAACCATATACAAAAGAGAAAAAGGTAAAGCAAATCGAATAGGAACAAGTTATGAAGGACGAAGCCCTCATCTTAACCTTCTTGTGTGAGTTTTCAAAGAAACCTCGGTTCGATTGATTCCAGGTTCATGCTTTGTATTTGATCTAGATTCGTTTAGTTTCAATCTCACATTCTCTTCTTCTCCGACTCTCTCTCCGTTTCTCTGTTTCTATCTTGGATTACCAATCTAGATATCTTATGGTTGGGTTTGGATTTTGGGTTGGGTTGGTTGATGATTGAAGATTAGGATTGAAGATTTTGAGGGTTCAGTTGAAGGTGATGAGGGTTGCGAGAGTTTTGATAGAAGAGAAGAGTTGGGTTTTTCTTTGATTTGGTTTTGAAAAAAACTAGAAAAGGGTTATCGTATTTTTTGGTGGTTTAAAGGTTGAAGAGGATTTGAATGTTGTTTGAAGAAGGAAGAGGGTTATGAGGATTATGAAGGTTGAATGGTTTTGCAGTTTATAGGTTGAAGAATAGAGGAGGGTTGATTGAGATATGGAGAATGGTTTTGAGGGCGGTGAATGTCTCTGTATTTTAAAGTTTCTGAAGATGATGAAGGAGAGTCGATAATGGCGGAAGGAAGCTATTGGTTTGAGGCTGAGATGGGTTGTTGAAGAAGGGAGTTTTGTGGATAGTTTCAGAATGATTTTGAGATGGTCGTTTTGAGGTTCTAAGGTTCCATTTGAAAGGATGTTATTGGTGATCTTTTTCGGTTTGTGATTAGCTGGTTGTGGGAGGTACAGGCACAATATGAATTGTAGGTGTGCTGCTGCGTTTTGTCCTTGGTCCTGGTGAAAAGCTGATCCGCATGGGATTAAAAGAGGAGAAGGTACGTGGTCCCCTTTGCCATTTTCTGCTTTTGTTTTTGTACAACCACATTTTCTCATTTCACTTTTGTTGTTTTATTTTGTTCCTACTCACGTAGGGTCTGGGCTTTCTTCTTTCTTCCTCATACGGTTTGATCATGTTGTGGTTTGGATAAAATGGAAAGAAAATAAAAAATACACAAAGTTGTTTTGTGAATTGCTTTTTCTGCTTTTTCTATTGTTGCAGGTACACAGCTGCACTGCATCGTGGTCATTTGGTGTGGGGTTTGTGAACTTTTGTCGTGTATGGTATGAAAAAATATGGTTGGAAATTGATACATGCAAGTTGCGGTTTCGGTGGATGCGTGAAGTTTCTTTATTACTACTGCGATGTTGGTTTTTGGAGACGGGTGAATTGATTGTGGGGGAGTATATGAAGTGGTTTGGTGTGGCCTACTATGCATTGCCGTACGAATTCTCAGTTTCTGCAGTATGTTTCTTTAAGTTATGGCTTGGCAAAATGAGTGGGTTATGCTGCAAAGATGGGTTTGTGAGAATGTGGCCTAAACATAAATATTGTGGCTTGCTACACCGTCCTGTTGCCGATGTTGAGGCCGCGTGCCACTTTTCTTTCTTTTACTCTTTCTTTACAAAATTCCTAATGTTTTGATGACTCACTGAGAATTGGGATATTACTTTTGTGGGCCATAAAATTGTATGGGTCATGTGTACATAATGTGATGCCAAAAATTCATGAACTTGTCTTGTTCGTTAACATATATATTCTCTCCTTACCAAATAAACCAAATGAACTGATGATAAAGTCCTCATGTGTGAATTAAGGAATAGCCTTTTGTATCCCCTTTATATATATATATATATATATATATATATATATATATATATATATATATATATATATATATATATATATATATATATATATATATATATATATATATATATATATATATATATATATATATATATATATATATATATATATATATATATATATATATATATATATATATATATATATATATATATATATATATATATATATATATATATATATATATATATATATATATATATATATATATATATTTTGGTATCAAGGTGAAAAGTGGACTCATGGAAATGTAATAGACCTGATTGATATGGGCTTGTGGGTTTCTCTTGTAAAGGGATTCAAAAGAGACGATATAGCCTTCTATTTTGTGATGGACTTTTGAATAATATAACCTTCTTGAATGACAAAGTGGGCTTTAATTTTTGAACAATGTAATATGAATTTTGTATAAGCTTCAACTTGGGGTCAACGAATGTTATGTCACTCCCATATTCAAACCACACATCTTTTCCTTGTAACTCCCATGACACACTCGTATTTAAACTTGAACAATGATATACGATCTTGATCACCACTTGAATCCAAATCCCATCCAACATGTCGTTTTCTGATTAACTTTCAACCTTTACTGAGCTCAGTATTCGTACAAATAAATCTCCAATGATCCTCAATTCAATTTCGACCCCATAACCTCTTGAGTTGGAAACAGCATATAAGAAACAAACTATTTTTTTTAATTTTCTGAATAACTGTCAATGGGAAATAATACAAATCAAAAACAATATACAGGTAGGACAAATTTGAAGTATGACACCATGGAGAGTATCCTCGCACCTTTGTTGCGTTGTTTGAGTAAGGGTTTAGGTCGAGGACGTTGTCCTCAGGCCATTACGCACCCTTTCACTTGGCTAGTGGTGGAAGGATGGACTTGATTTTGCAATCGAATTCACTTTTCTCCTCTGCTTTTCAGGTAAAGAAGATGTCTCGCAATCTAGAAGGTGATGCTATGCTTGAACGGGAGCTGTACGAAGAGAGTTCTTCGGTGATAGCAGTTTAGACGAAACCCACTGGGAGTCCCGGGGAAGAATGGATTGTTGCTGAGCCTTGGGAACATGGCTCCCTATTCACCTTCCATACTCAGGGTGCCTTCACAGCGGTGTGGGAGGAAGAAGACTTTAGGGTCCACTTTTTTTGAGGAAGATGACCGGATATGCTCGACTTGCGACGTCGAGCATTTTCCCATGTATGAGTACGTCTTCAAGGAGATTGGGTTAAGGCTGCCATTCATTGATTTCCAAGTGGCAGTCTTTGGCCATCTAGACTTGGCAACTTCTCAGCTCCATCCAAACTCGATTGCTTTCATTTGAGCATTTGAAATTACATGTGAGTACTTGAAGATTGGAGCCAATATCCCCCTTTTCTTCACTGTCTTCCACCTCCAACGCCAGATTGTGCGAGGCCAGTTCAGATTGGTTTCTCTAAAGCAGGGCATGAAGTTATTCAAGGCCTTTTCAGAGTCCATTAAGACATTCAAGGAAAGGTATTATGTCGTAGAGCCTGTGTCGGAGATGTTAGAACACAAATTGGTTCTTATGAATATCTTTATGTTTTGATGATAACTCTTATGAAATTTTGTATTCAAGAATTATATACTCTAAAATTTGTTTAAGAATTTTTGTTGTAGATATTAAAGTGAAAATCATTCTGGAAGCAAATTAAATCTGAACATGAAAAATATGCAAGGCTCTGAAGCGTCAGAAGCATCTGTTAGAAGATTCTGAACGCTGCCTACAGAAGGTTCTGAGTGCTGTCTACAGAAGGATTTGAAGCAGAAGCTACAGAAGGATCTAAAGCAGAAGCTACAGAAGAATCTGAAGCAGAAGCCAGAAGCATCTGAAGCATTGAAGAAAATTGTATGAAGAGTTTCAAGCACAGTTATTCAGAAGACTCTGATAAGTACTACGCTGCCAGTACTGAAGATCTGATCTCAAACTATGCTCTGAACAATTACACGCTGTTAGCACACACGCTGCAAAGACTCTGATTCAGCAAACTCTAATGTACATCAGAAGACTCCGACTGCTCAAAACTCTGATGATACTTTGCTGAAACTTGTTGAAGAAGAATTCAAACTTATGTCCGTTGGTATGGCCAAACGACTCTTTCCTCTTTTATGCTAGACACAAGAACACAGACAAAAAGGATTTCTCTGTGCATTCTACTTCTAGGAAAGGTCATGTGATGTGAAGACAAAAAGGCTCAGACCTTTTTAGTACACAGCCTTCAACGTGAAAGACTACGTAGACCTCTGTGCCTATAAAAGCAAGACTCCATCACTCTTCTTCAATTGACGAAACATTGAAATAATTCATTACAAGCTCTCATACAATTTATTCTCATTAGCTGAATTTATCTCATAGTTCTTAAATCTTAAGTGAAAAATCACAGTTGTGATAAAGCTTTATTAGAAGCATTTAAACACTTGTATTATTCTTACATTTGATTGTAAAAGATCCTTAAGAAGATCCAGTTAGGATCAGTAGTTCTTAAGAAGACTAAGAACAGTTGCTCTTAGTGCTTGCTATTGTAATCAATTGATTTAATAGTGGATTAAGTCCTTGTCGAGAAAAGCAAATCACTCTTGATAGGGTGAACTGGAGTAGTTGAGTTCAACGAACCAGTATAAAAATCCTTGAGTTTTTATTACTATAAGTTTTTCTATATACTTATTCAACCCCCCTTCTAAGTATTTTCTCACCTTCAGGAGAGGGCCAAAGACTCTTCGTTCCTCTGGAAGATTTATACGGATGAAAATGGGGAGCCCCTTCTCGAAGGGAAAGACAAGATGAGGGGGCATCATGCACTGAGATTCTGTTTCACCTGGAGCAACGATCACTTCACCAGGGAAATCGAGAAATATATAGCCAAGTCGACCGTGCTAGGGGAAGATGATCTGGCCAGCTATAACAAGCTGGTGGCTTTTTTGATAGTTTTTTCCCTGCCCAGTGCGTGACCAGGGTCGGGGATATCATTTATGAAGAAGATAGGGGGGCCCAAGGTGGATTCCCGATATATTAACACTAAGGAGCTCCCCGATTACGGCATGCACGAGGAGGCTCTGGAACTTTTGGATAATCATTTTTCTTGTTAGCTTATCCCGTGTTTTTTATTTACTAATATGTGTCCGCTATTTTGCATGCAAGATGTCCACCACTCAGGAACGCTTGGTGAAAAGTGCGGCGACCAACCTCAAGCTGGGGAAAAAGGTTGGCAAAATCCTCATTGGCGAGCAGGTAGGCCAGCCTCCAACGGGATCGAAGACCTCCTCCTCAGCTGCGACTACCGTCCACACTTCCCTGCTACTTGTGACTCCGAGGCCTAAGCATCCCTGGATAGAAGATGTCCTCGACCTGACCGGAGAGGGGGAGAAGAGAAAGTACGGGTTGTCCCCGTGCTTCCACAATAGGAGCTTCTTCGAAGGTTCTTCACTGGCACTACATCGGGCAGAGTCTTTGAAGCTCGAGGAGCTTGATCATCCGAGCAAGAGGGCGCTGCTGGCCCAGGAAGCCGCTGCCCTAATGAGGGTCTTAGGCATGACCGTGGTCTATACGGAGGAGGGGCCCTTCAAAAGGTGGAGCTGAAAAAAACCCAAGCTGCCAATGCGGTTTTTGAGGAGAAGTTGAAGGTTGCGGAAGAGGTGATGAAGAAGGCGGATGAGCTGAAACAGTCTCTGGCCAAGGTTACCAAGGAGCGGGACACCTTGGCTGCGGAGAAGAAAGCTGCAGAGGATGTGGTTTTTGCTTTACGGGTTGTTACGGCTCCTACTGAGGACGAGAACAATAAGGTAAAGAGTTTGAAGACTCGCGCCGAGCATGTTGCCCGGATCAACCAAGCTGAGGAGGATTGTTTGGTGGCCGCTGATGAGGCCTTCAATAACACGGTGGAGAAACTGAAATTTGCGAACCCTGGGGTTGAGTTGGTCACCGAGGGGACATGGTTCCTCCACAGCATGGTGGACAGCCAAATCGTCATCCCAAATTTCCTCAAGTTTGATGGTGAGAATGTGCAGCCAGACCACACACTGATTAATTTCATGCTCTATATTTCTAGCTTGCGTGTCATACTTTGGAATTCCTTTTGATAGGGCTTGGCCCTTTTTTTTATGTAATCCTTACAATCACGGTTCTTATGGCCATTTATTTTTTGATATATAATTTCAGCCATGGTGGTCGCTTATGTATGAGTTATTTTGGATATTTGTGCATGCATGCTTTTACTTTGCTTAATATCGTTAAGTGTTATGCGCTACTTGTGGTGAGTGACCGTTGTATGGGTTGTTTTTTTGTGATTAATTTTTGGGTTTGCTTGACAAATAGTTTTTCAACAGTGAGGGGAGTTGGTCGAAAGGCTTGGGTAGCTTCCGAGAAAGAGAGCGGAGCTCGGGTCATGTTCGTGGCTTGAGTTCTGCAACGTGAAATTCCCATCGCGAGTTGGGCATTATGCCTTTCGTGGTACGGTGGCAGCGGTGGGCTCGATCGAGGGACCACTGTCGGGCAGGGGTTTTGCTGTTCGAGAGTAAAAACCTGCCTTGAATGATTTTAGCATCTAGCGCTTATATCTAGGCGTGCACTTCTGGTCGGTACACTGTGCTCGTTGTTGAAAAGTATATTTCCGACAAATATTTTTATATCGTATCCATAGAGATTGGTGTTACTACCGTCGTTCTATAATTCCGATTGTTGTAAGTTCAAAGATATTCAAATTGTTTGTTGATGAATAAATTATTCTTTCTACTTATAATAAAAATAGGACAATAAAATTGGTTTTAGAATAAAGTTTAGAAGCCTTGTCAAGATTGAGTTTCATTATCCTTGTTATCTATGTGTTCTTAATATCAAATGCATGCATTCAAACTCCAATGATAATATTCAAGTGTCCTCTCAATAATATTTATGTCTAAAGAAAATTGTGATAGTTACTATATAAATTCTTAGACGATCTCTCCATCTAACTATTTATATAATAATCTTGAATGCTTAACACAATAGAAAAAGTAGTGAATAAATCTATCTCTAAAATTTATTCTCTACTTGGAAAGATATTTTAGTTCAAGAATCAAACTATCTTTCTCAACAATAATTCAATCCTAATTTTGTAGTGTAAAAAGCAAAAATATTATTCCTTATCAAAGATGAAGTTTGTTACATGCAAGGATACAAATATTACATAAATAACAAGAGATAACTACTACCTCAACCTTGCCAAGATGGAATTTAGCTACTCATCATCTTCATTGATTCCATGGAAAATTCTCCAAGAACAACTTCTTGCATGCAAAACTCTAAGAACAAGAAAAACAATCTCCCAAAAAATCTCTCCAAGATATTATGCCAAACCTAGGAGATACTAAGTTAAAAAGTATAATGATTCTGTCCCACATGCAAGGGAAAAAGTGTCATTAATAGCTCTGGGGCGCCACCCTACAAAAAGTATATTTTTCTTCCAAGGTATGACAAGTGTCATAAAATTTGCAAGTGGCTGAATTCACTCAGGTCGCGACGCGAACTGCTTAGCCTGCTGATTCCTTGCTTTGCTTTCCATCCCCGACACTTCTTTTCCCAAACTTGTATCTTTAAGTGTTGCTTCAGAAACTGTTAGACTAAGGCACGGATCTAGAAGGGGGGGGTTGAATAGATCCCTTTTAAAAATTTGAGTGGCGCTACCAATAAAATTGGTTTTCAAAATTGTTTTTCAAATGCGGAAGCGGCCTTGGAAAATATAGTCTAAAACGAACAACTATTGGAGAGCCGGATATGCGTCAAGCAGATGAATTTAAGACGATAACGGATAGTAAATCACTACACACTTTTATGCAAAACTCAGATGTGATTCACTCGTACTATTTCCTTATTCCAATGATCAAAAATTACACCAAAACTAGCAGCAAAAATTAAGGCAATTTTAGTTCAGCACTTTTGTCAAACAGTTGGTGTGCACAAAACTAGCGGCAAATTTAAGGCAGTTTTAGTTCAGCACTTTTGTCAAACAGTTGGTGTGCACAAAACTAGCAGCAAATTTAAGGCAGTTTTAGTTCAGCACTTTTGTCGAACAGTTGGTGTGCACAAATACCTTAAATGACATTTGTGTTGAATGAGTGATTGAAAAAGCCTTAGTACAGTATTTCTATTGTACTTAGTAGTTAAAAAACAGTGTTTCACCAACTCACTCAATCAATACTACAATTTGACAAAATCACTTATTCTAGAATCACTTAATTTTTAAGCTGTAATTGAAAATGCAGAAAATAAAGGAACACAAGATTTGATGAGGCAGTTCCCCCAGTCGTCCTCGCGTTGGGGTACGTCTGCCCTCAATTCTACAAAGAGAATTGAGATATGTATTGAATAGATATCACCTGTTTGGTAGAACAGTTATACACAAGAATCGATAGACAATTGATACAAACAATCTCAAAGTTGCTGATAATTTCTATCACTTCTTGCCCCTTGATTCAAGATGAATCAAGTCCTCCAATTTGATGTGAATGACCTCCGATTGTAGCCACCTTATTGACAACTCTTCCGTTGATCAAACCTTCGGCACGGCTAATCTTAGACACACCCAAATTGAACCCGGAACGTCTTCAACCTTTCAACGCCCTAGCTACTAGATTGATCAACCTTCCGCTAACCAATCACCTTCGCACTCGCTTGATTGTTGAACCGACGATTCCGTAACAAAAGCCTTCAAAACCTGTAGTCTTGATAGGTAAAACCTCAAGGTTTTCTCCCAAGAAACACCTGCACCAGCTTCCACTCGAACCGGATCTTCAATCACGCGTTCGAACCTTATCACCGTCGAGCAAACCACAAACCGCAGCAAAAAATTGATTATCTGTAATTTGAGGATTTGTGAGTTGATTGAACGATGAAGATGAAGAACACTGATGCACCTCTTTCACGTTTCTTGACCTGAACACTTTCTCACAATGCTTTCAAAAATGTGTTGAAAAAATTAGTTGTTAAAATTGAAAAGACAGCTATTTATAGAAATAAACAAAACAGACAGTTGACAGATCAAAGAACAAAGCAGAATTTCTGTTTCTGCGCGCGAACGGTCGACCATAGGGTCGGCGTGCGCTGAGCCGTGTGACACACAAACTGTCATGCGCCGAGTCAGCGGTCGACGCATGGTCTTCATGTGCTGAGCCGTCTGATTCTTAAACCTGCATGCGCCAAGTTAACGGTCGACGCATGGTTCCATGCGCTGACCCGTGGGGAATGCACAGCTTCATGCGCTGAGTGGTATGGTTGACTCATAGCTACAAAACCTGCAAAAATTGATATGTTTGTTGTTTCGTGCATCTTGTCACGACCAAACATTAGTCACATATATTGCCAATGAAATATGATGGTTTAAAAGGATATAGGAAGGATGTAATATGTTAAGTATTGCATGATGATTCTGATTCATCTGAGGTTGTACTTTGTCATCATCGTAAGTATGCATGACGACTCCGATTCATCTGAGATTGTACTTTGTCATCATCGAAACTTGAGAACGTATGTTGTGAGACAGTTTTCCCTCACATTCTCCCCCTTTTTGATGATGACAAACCTGTGCGAAGCTTGGTGAACACAACATGCGATATCTTTAACATAGTAGTAAGCTCCCCCTTTCTTTTACAGTCATAGCTGTTGTGATCTACAATCTACTTGTCTTTTCTCCCCCTTTGACAACATCAAAAAGAGGGAAACGCGTGACACAATAACAACACATTGAATCATGCATAAATGAGATACCAACAGATGAGAAGTAAACAACAGTTAATAGATTACAGAACCACAAAAATGTCATGATAGCAACATAAAAGTAAGCAACAATCATAGAGAGTGTGGGCAGAAAAGCAAAACACAACAAACAAAATGAATGCAAGTCAAAACAGAAAACAGCAAATGATATATGATCGCATGCTAATAGCCCCGTCCACGTCCGCGACCACGACCACGCCTGTCATAGTAATGAGGATGACGTTGGGGATGAGCTAGATCAGTAAATTCTTCTGTGATGTTATTCAAAAAATCAAGACTGTCGACAATGGCGCGTTCTTCAGCTTGATGACAGTGAGTTAGAGTCTCGAATCGAGCGTCCAGCTGAGTCGACATTCCACTGATCCGTTCATTTTGGTTATGCAGTTCAGAACGAATTTGTGCCATTCTTTCATCTTGATCCCTCATGAATCTTTGCTGTTGTTCCTGCATATTGGTCATAAAATTTCGCTGTTCCAACTGCATCGACTGCATCATTTCTAAAATCTCCGAATTGTTTGACGGTTGTTGAGGAGAAGGTGGGTCTGCAGTGCTTGGTTGATACGGCTGATAGAATTTGCCAAGGGTGGTCCACCCGGTGTATTGCCATTCACCCCAGCCTTGATTATTCTCCTCATCCTCATTTTCCTGTAGGTTTGAGTAGGCAGACCAGTTATTGTGTTGATTGTCATCTTGATATGTTTGTTGATAGTTTTCAGAAGGCACGTATGGTTGATGACCTTCATTAATATCGTGGTCCAGCTGAGTCTCATCAGCAGTTTCTTGTGCCTCTCCTGCATTTTCACCTTGATTGTCTTCATCCTCACTTGAGCTTCCTTCTGCTTCTTCATCTTCTTCACCCTCTGACTCATCAGCACTTTCTTCACTCGAGGAGGCAGCTGCAGCCATGGTTGAGCGCCGATAAAATTTGTACTTTTTGAGCGACTGATCCCACACATATCCCATCATAGCAAAGACCTTTGAACTGAACTCTTTATCGGAAGAAATTGGAGTGTACGGAAAAGACGGGTAATTGATACCTGCAGAGTTTAAAGCATCCTGAATGAATGAGCCATAGGCGAGCGCGGTGCCTCGCTTGGAGTCTCTTAGTTCATACATCCGGCTTGTAATATAGTACGGCCAGTTAATTTTAATGCCGTGACCAAGTATATGGATGAGATGCACTTCAGCTTGTTCGACTCTTGACAAACCACCTTGTTTAGGCCGCAGAATGCGCGCCACAATCCATTGAAGGATCCTTGGATATGTTTTGAGTTTTCCGGATGTGACGGACCTCGGAAAAGCCGCACTGTTTACAATGTGCTCCGGATAAGGCCTCTTGAGCATATTATTCAGTGCTTTGTTATACTCATAACCTTCAAGAGTTTTAGAATCGGTCACTTCGGCTAGGGGAGGTTGACCATCCTCTACAGACATATCAAAATACTTACTCCAAAATTCAGTATTTACAGTCACTTGAGTTGTTCCAATATGGGAATGAAAGTTTTCTCCGTGAAATTTATCATTCAATTCAGAGTAAAATACACGTACCAGATCTTCGCTATATTTTTCATTGCATTCAATAAACCGTTCAACACCATGATAAGCAAGAAAGTTCATGAACTCACCCAGATGCATGCGTTCAGCAACCAGTTCGTAGAAGGCGTGTTGTCGAACCACTTTCCTCTTACCAATGTCTTTGTTAAAGTTTTCCCGACGAGACGGATGAACCAGGGATTCTGCAGTGATTGGAACTGTTCCGGAGGTTGACCCTCGTGATCTTTTTCGGCGAGCATAGGTTGCCATGGGTAAGAGACAAGTTGAAGATGGAGAGAATGTGAACTCTTTTCAGTTGCAAACACACTTAGGGTTTGTGGGTAAGTAGAGGAGGCAAGAAGTTGTGGAGAAGAACGAAAAAGTAGCAGTGGATAGGAATAGTTGCGGTTACCAAAGAGTATGAATGGATGCATGCTTTGAAAGTAATAACTGCAGAATTTGAACGGTTAGCGCTAAAGAAAAACTGGAATTTTTTAGCGAGCCGTCGACCATAGCCCTGCATGCGTCGACGCATGCTGTAGAGTTTTTGATAATCACAGATTTTGAACAGAGTGCGTCGACCTCTGTTCTGATATGGTCGACTCAAGCCACGAAAACTCAGAATTTTTCTTTTGCTACCTATGTTATGATGCTTAGTTGATGCAGACAAAATGCCACAATAGTGTTTAATCAAACAATATTCAATACATAACAGATTGGTCAACTATGCATCACATATTTTATTTTGAGATCACATAAAAATATATAGAGAGAGAGAAAGAGAAAGAACAATATCACCTTGATGCCTGATTTGCTTGATACACAACATGCTTATACTTACACGAATATCAAATTGTTAGAAGTACAACAGCATAATTATGTGAATGAAATAAGATAACATCAGCAAATATTATTCCCGTTCCGAAATGTCGAGGATACCAAGTTCTCGGCGGATATGAAAGAAAGGTTCCGTTGCTAGCGGCTTTGTGAAAATGTCCGCTAGTTGGTTTTTAGTGTCAACGTGTTCAAATATAACATCACCTTTCTCAACATGGTCCCTAAGAAAATGGTGTCGAATTTCTATATGTTTAGTGCGAGAGTGTAATACGGGATTTTTGGTAAGGTTAATAGCGCTAGTGTTGTCACATAGGATAGGAATACGTTCAAGTTTAAGATTGAAATCTAGTAGTTGTTGCTTAATCCACAGGATTTGAGCACAACAACTACCAGCGGCAACGTATTCCGCCTCGGCCGTTGATAAAGCAACTGAAACTTGTTTCTTGCTATGCCAACTAACCAAGGAGTTTGAAAACAAATGACATGTACCACTAGTGCTTTTCCTATCCGATTTGCACCCGGCAAAGTCGGAATCGGAGTAACCTACCAACGAGCAATCACTACCCTTAGAATACCACAATCCATACTTCGGGGTACCTGACAGGTATCGAAGAATTCGTTTAACAGCTTTTAGGTGGGATTCTTTGGGACATGATTGGTATCGTGCACACATGCACACACTAAACATAATATCAGGACGTGACGCAGTAAGATAGAGAAGTGAACCAATCATACCTCTATATCGTTTTACCTCTACGTCCTTGCCATTGTCATCTTTATCCAAATTTACGCATGTAGGCATTGGGGTGTCTATGGCCTTGGATTTTGCCATGTCAAATCTCTTGATTAAGTCCAAACAATATTTTGTTTGGCTCACGAATGTCCCTTCTTGGAGTTGTTTAATTTGCAGGCCGAGGAAGTATGTGAGCTCCCCCATCATACTCATTTCGAATTCGCCCTGCATGAGGTCAGAAAACTCTCTCACGAGATTCATGTTAGTGGATCCAAATATAATATCGTCAACATAGATTTGTACCAAAATCAAGTGCTTTCCTTGACGTTTAATGAAGAGTGTAGTGTCAACCTTTCCTCGTGAGTACCCCTGATTAAGTAAAAACTTACTTAGTCGCTCATACCAAGCTCTAGGAGCTTGTTTGAGACCATATAAAGCTCTTTTTAACTTGTAAACATGTTCAGGGTATTCATGAGATTCAAAACCGGGAGGTTGAGACACATATACTTCTTCATTTATGTGACCGTTAAGGAACGCACTTTTAACATCCATTTGAAATAACTTAAAATCCTTTGCACATGCAAAGGCGAGTAAAAGGCGTATAGCCTCGAGTCGGGCAACCGGCGCATAAGTTTCCTCATAGTCGATGCCTTCCTCTTGGTTATACCCTTGCGCGACCAATCTCGCTTTATTACGGGTTATTACCCCGTTTTCGTCCAACTTGTTCCTAAACACCCATCGGGTGCCGATTACTCGATGGCCTCGCGGAGGAGGGACAAGGTCCCATACCTCGTTTCTTTTAAACTGATTTAGTTCCTCTTGCATCGATAAAAACCAGTGCTCATCGAGTAGGGCCTCTTTGGGGTTTTTAGGCTCTATTTGTGAAACGAAAGCGAAGTGATAACAAAAGTTACTTAGCTTAGATCGAGTGGTGACTCCCTTTGTGATGTCTCCGAGAATATTGTCAATTGGATGATCTTTACACGACTTCCAAGCTTGAGGGAGATCATCGTTTGTAGGCGGATGAGCTTCCTCAGTTACCTCATGGTGTGCATCCTTATCCTCCTCAATTTTGACTCTATCGGGTTGATCAATCCCCGTTTCGCCACCTTTGAGTATGTCTTCTGTGGATGTACCTGCACCATGAACAACACTATCCTTTCCGACATTTCTCGGATAGGACTCATCAAACGTAACGTGCACAGACTCTTCAACAGCTAGTAATCTTTTATTATAAATCCTATATGCTTTACTTGATTGCGAGTACCCTAGAAAAATGCCTTCATCGGCTTTTGAATCAAACTTGCCCAAGTTTTCCTTTCCATTGTTTAATACAAAGCACTTGCATCCAAAAACATGAAGGTGAGAAACATTAGGCTTTCGCCCTTTTAAAAGTTCATACGGAGTTTTGTTTAGAATGGGGCGGATGAGTACCCTATTCAAAACATAACATGCCGTACTAATGGCGTCGGCCCAAAAGTATTTTGGTAAACCACTATCATTAATCATTGTTCTTCCCAATTCTTCTAAAATTCTGTTTTTACGCTCCACAACCCCATTTTGTTGAGGAGTTCGTGGAGCCGAGAAGTTATGATCGATGCCATGGTTACCGCAATATTCTTCAAATAAATGATTTTCAAATTCACCTCCGTGGTCACTTCTTATTGACACAATGTTTGTATTTAACTTATTTTGGGAGAGCTTGGCAAATTTCTCAAAAGCGGCAAACGTGTCACTTTTACTCACTAAGAAGATGGTCCAACAGAACCTAGAAAAGTCGTCCACTATTACGAATCCGTAATAGTTTCCTCCTAGACTTTTGATCCTAGACGGCCCAAACAAGTCCATATGAAGTAGTTCAAGAGGTCTCGTTGTTGAAATAATCTTTTTGGATTTAAAGGAGATCCTCGTTTGTTTTCCTTTTTGACAAGCATCACAAAGGTGATCCTTGGTGAACTTAATTTTGGGAAGTCCTAGTACTAGATCTTTTGAGACAATCTTATTGAGTAAGTCAAAGTTGACATGCGCTAAGCGCCTATGCCATAGCCATGAGTCTTCACTCATAGATATGAGACATTGATCGCTTGTTGGGGATACCACATTCAAGTCAAGCATATATACATTGTTTACTCTAAAACCAATAAACACATTCTTCTTATCACTTTCATGCACAATTTTGCAGCAATCTTTTGAAAAGGAAACATTGTAACCTTTGTCGCATAATTGGCTAATGCTAAGGAGATTATGTTTAAGGTTTTCGACAAGCAATACATCGGAAATTGTAGTAGAGGAGGGATTACCTATACTACCTTTACCTAGTATCGCTCCGCGGTTGTTATCACCATATGTTACATACCCTTTCTTCTTAGCCACGAAGTCTATGAATAAGGATATGTCTCCAGACATGTGCCTTGAGCATCCACTATCAAGAACCCATCTTCTCTCGGTGGACTCGACACATTTCACCTGTCAAAATATAACTCAGAAAAGGGAGGTACCCAATGGCATATTGGGTCCTAATAGGTTAGCGACAAGACGGTTGCGTTTGGGCAACCATTGGTAGATGCCTTTAGGAACAAGAAATCTCCTAAATCGACATTTACCAATGGAGTGGCCTTTCTTGCAACAGTAAAAGCATACAAAGTCAACATTAGAATCACTTTCACTTGCTTGATCTCTAATTACATATGTATATTTTTGATATGGGTTTATCATACTTTTTCTAAAATCCTTTTTATCAATTGCAAATGTAATTTTAGGTACAAGTGCCTTGTCTAATTTGGCCTTAAGGTTTCTAACCTCACCTTGCCAAATATGACAAGTATCACAACCAAAGTTGAAAGGATTCCTATTGTCCTTACAATCCGATTCATTATCTTTCACAATGGAAGCCTTAAGGTCCTCTAATTTCTTTTCGGACTCTAAGACTTTGTGCTCTAAATATGTAAAAATTCTTCTATTAGAAGCAAGTTTCTTAAAAGCTTCAGTTGCTTCCTTGTGTAAAACATCGAATGCGGTTTGTAATTCGGAATGAGACATATTAGATGACATATTATATCTAGAGTGACGTACCTGTTTCTTTTTCTTTTTCTGATTTGCGGAGAGACATAGATTCACGGACTCTTCTTCATCACTAGAGCTTTCATTAGAGGAGGAAGAATCACTGTCGCTTTCCCACGCGATGTACGCCCTCCTAGGCTTTGATGCTCTCTTATGTGACTTCGATTGATCCTTTTCTTTTCCCTTGTTGTTCATTGGACAGTCCGGTTTGTAGTGACCGGGCTTTCCACATTTATAGCACGTTCCTCTAGTCTTTTTGCCTTTTTGATTGTCATCTTTGGAGAACCTTGATTGCCTTCGGAAATTTACCAGGTTCTTCTCCGAATGTTGGATGCCGTTCTTTCTCACGTACCGGTTATACCGTTTAACGAACAGCCCCATGTCTTCATTTATGTCTTCTTCTTCGTCGTCGCTTGAAGAATAATCACTTTGCTCTTTTGCTTTAGACTTCGAGGAAGAAGCCTTAAGAGCTATGGACTTTTTTTCACTCATCTTTACTTTGTCCTTCTTTTCTTTCCTTTCATGTTGGTCAAGACTCAAGAGTACCTGTTCATGCTCTTGTAGTTTGCCAAACAATGTAGTCAGGTCTAATGTCGTAAGATCATTTGCCTCTTTGATGGCGGTCACTTTCGGCTGCCATTCCCTGCTAAGACATCTCAAAACTTTATTAGTAGCAAGATCATTGGAAATAGGTCTTCCTAGTGAATGTAGTCTGTTTATGAGATGAGTAAATCTCTTTTGCATGTCAGCAATGGATTCCCCTTGCTCCATGAAAAAAAGATCAAACTCTTGTATAAGAGTGTTGATTCGAGCCAACTTAACATCGTTTGTCCCCTCATGGGCAATTTGTAGTGCATCCCACATAGTCTTAGCCGTAGGGCAATGGGATACACGGTAGTATTCATCTACACCTAATGAGGAGATTAGAATGTTCTTAGCTTTCCAATCGTAATTATACTTTCGCTCATCGTCGTCGGTCCATTGTGCTTCGGGCTTTGGCACAACTTCGTTATTCTCATTTGTCATGGTTATTTCAATCGGACCATTGAGAATAACGTTCCATATCTTTCTATCTATGGAATTAATGTGCACTCGCATACAGTCTTTCCAATAGCTATAATTTTCACCGTTAAAAACGGGAGCTCTATTGTACGCCCCTTTAGGTTCGTTTGCCATAATTCTATCAATGTTGTATTTGAAGCACCGAATAACCGGAGCTCTGGATACCACTTGTTAGACTAAGGCACGGATCTAGAAGGGGGGGGTTGAATAGATCCCTTTTAAAAATTTGAGTGGCGCTACCAATAAAATTGGTTTTCAAAATTGTTTTTCAAATGCGGAAGCGGCCTTGGAAAATATAGTCTAAAACGAACAACTATTGGAGAGCCGGATATGCGTCAAGCAGATGAATTTAAGACGATAACGGATAGTAAATCACTACACACTTTTATGCAAAACTCAGATGTGATTCACTCGTACTATTTCCTTATTCCAATGATCAAAAATTACACCAAAACTAGCAGCAAAAATTAAGGCAATTTTAGTTCAGCACTTTTGTCAAACAGTTGGTGTGCACAAAACTAGCGGCAAATTTAAGGCAGTTTTAGTTCAGCACTTTTGTCAAACAGTTGGTGTGCACAAAACTAGCAGCAAATTTAAGGCAGTTTTAGTTCAGCACTTTTGTCGAACAGTTGGTGTGCACAAATACCTTAAATGACATTTGTGTTGAATGAGTGATTGAAAAAGCCTTAGTACAGTATTTCTATTGTACTTAGTAGTTAAAAAACAGTGTTTCACCAACTCACTCAATCAATACTACAATTTGACAAAATCACTTATTCTAGAATCACTTAATTTTTAAGCTGTAATTGAAAATGCAGAAAATAAAGGAACACAAGATTTGATGAGGCAGTTCCCCCAGTCGTCCTCGCGTTGGGGTACGTCTGCCCTCAATTCTACAAAGAGAATTGAGATATGTATTGAATAGATATCACCTGTTTGGTAGAACAGTTATACACAAGAATCGATAGACAATTGATACAAACAATCTCAAAGTTGCTGATAATTTCTATCACTTCTTGCCCCTTGATTCAAGATGAATCAAGTCCTCCAATTTGATGTGAATGACCTCCGATTGTAGCCACCTTATTGACAACTCTTCCGTTGATCAAACCTTCGGCACGGCTAATCTTAGACACACCCAAATTGAACCCGGAACGTCTTCAACCTTTCAACGCCCTAGCTACTAGATTGATCAACCTTCCGCTAACCAATCACCTTCGCACTCGCTTGATTGTTGAACCGACGATTCCGTAACAAAAGCCTTCAAAACCTGTAGTCTTGATAGGTAAAACCTCAAGGTTTTCTCCCAAGAAACACCTGCACCAGCTTCCACTCGAACCGGATCTTCAATCACGCGTTCGAACCTTATCACCGTCGAGCAAACCACAAACCGCAGCAAAAAATTGATTATCTGTAATTTGAGGATTTGTGAGTTGATTGAACGATGAAGATGAAGAACACTGATGCACCTCTTTCACGTTTCTTGACCTGAACACTTTCTCACAATGCTTTCAAAAATGTGTTGAAAAAATTAGTTGTTAAAATTGAAAAGACAGCTATTTATAGAAATAAACAAAACAGACAGTTGACAGATCAAAGAACAAAGCAGAATTTCTGTTTCTGCGCGCGAACGGTCGACCATAGGGTCGGCGTGCGCTGAGCCGTGTGACACACAAACTGTCATGCGCCGAGTCAGCGGTCGACGCATGGTCTTCATGTGCTGAGCCGTCTGATTCTTAAACCTGCATGCGCCAAGTTAACGGTCGACGCATGGTTCCATGCGCTGACCCGTGGGGAATGCACAGCTTCATGCGCTGAGTGGTATGGTTGACTCATAGCTACAAAACCTGCAAAAATTGATATGTTTGTTGTTTCGTGCATCTTGTCACGACCAAACATTAGTCACATATATTGCCAATGAAATATGATGGTTTAAAAGGATATAGGAAGGATGTAATATGTTAAGTATTGCATGATGATTCTGATTCATCTGAGGTTGTACTTTGTCATCATCGTAAGTATGCATGACGACTCCGATTCATCTGAGATTGTACTTTGTCATCATCGAAACTTGAGAACGTATGTTGTGAGACAGTTTTCCCTCACAGAAACTTCTCATGCAATCGAACATTCCTTGACAAAAATTCTACAAAACTAGAGAAAAAGTGAAACATCTATTCTAAATAAAATAATACGACTAAAATTGAACGCGTACTAAATTGTGATAAAAATGTGTGACTTTAGTAAGAAAAAGTTAAAAAGGGACCGATAAAAAATATACAAATTAGTATCAATTTGGTCCTTAACAACTCTCCCCAACTTATCATTTTGTTTGTCCCTAAACAAAAGTCAAATAAAGAAAACCAATTTACGAAAGCAAGGCATGAACTAGTGTTAGAAGATGGAATTCAAATGGTTCAAAAGCATACAACACCTCTTATGCTACACCCACTTTCAATATTTAGACAAAACATAAATAAAAATAATGATTGGCTACAAAATCCTACCAAGAAATTCCAAGAAATACATGTCAAAATTGAATCAAAACTACACACACATCATAGTGATGATGAATAATCATAAGGGTTTTCTTCCACTCATCCGAACAATCCAATCAACATCGACTCAAATCATGCGTTTATCACAATATACACTAAATCATGAAATTTTTTGAGAATCAAGAGGTCTTTTGAGGGTTGCATTGTGGCTCGGGTTAGAGAGAAGATATGGTCACAAGAATTTAATTAAAGATTGCCTATTCTAAGGGAGTATTTCATTTCTTTCAACAATCTTCACTTTCATTTTTTCTTTTTATTTTCTTTTCGATAACACACCACCATGAGCTTTCTTTTCATTTTTCTTTTTGTTAGCTCTACTATTTTTACGGTGATGTTTTCTCCCCAACTTTCTCATTTTGCCCATAATTGATGCAGTCAACTCTCCACTTAGACATAGGCAAAATTCATTATGTGACCAACTTTGGTTTAGGTTCACTTGAAATAAAAGAATTTAGGATCCATTTCTTTACCATATGATCAATGGTATTTAAATTTATATTTCGGATGGATCCTAATTTAGGCTCAAAGGGGGTTTACTACGGATCACTCCTCACAAGGTTTTTGATTTCTTTGGCCGAGTGGTTTTTCTCAATAACAAAAATTGCCTCTATCCTTTTCACAAAAGTTTTCTCAAAAATTAGATTAATGCATGATTTAGCATGATAAGAATTAGTTGAAAAGAAATTGTCGGTCTCCCGCATTTTAGTGTACAATGAAAGGGTACCTCACAATTGGTTAAGTCCTAATTTGATTCAATGTAACATGTATCTCAAGGAATTTTATGCTAAAATTTTTGTAACACACCATTAAATTATTTATCTAAAGTCTAAAAGCAAAAGTAAAGTGTACCTTGAAGTGTCGACAGCCGGTTCTTATCATCACCACTCAATTTTTCCAACTAGCTCGCCGCAATCCTTTTGGTTCCTTTAACTAACTTCAAGAATACGGATGATTAAAATTTCAAAACAGTGGGGTATACAAACAGGTTTTGCAAAGCACACAACTTAAAATCACAAAATAGAAATGCATCCAACAACAAGTATAATGATGAAACTAGAGCCACCAAAGTACATAATGCAAAAACGAAATTAAAATAACAAAGCTAAAATAACATTAAAAAGTATATATAAATACTACCACATAAGATCTTCACTCTTCTTCATCATCTTCACCACCTCCCGCGGTTCCTAAAATATCTTCCATCTGTGCATCTTGGTTCGTGCCTGGAGCGTGGCTACTGCTTCCTGCCCCCTCCATAAAAGATGGTCTGCCCTCAGACCAATTAGCATAAGTAAAGAGTGAAAAATGGGGTTTAAGGGTGGCGGGAACCTTGGGGGTTTTCAAATGTGGAGGTAGCATTTTCAATTCTAACTTTGATTCTTCCACTTTCTTCTTCTCATCCAACTCCTCAATATTCTTTTCATGAGAGGTCATCTCTCCACAAGACTCTAACTCACACAAATTTGCTGCAACTTCTTTTTCCTTCTTTTTGGTTACATCGATTCGGAAGGAATCGTGCTTGTCTTTAGGATGCTTCATGGCTTCAAAAAGATTAAAAGTTACTTCTTCATCTTGCACTCTCACTTTCATGAGACCATCATCAATGTCAATCACCATTCGGGCTGTCTTCATGAATGGCCTTCCGAGAATTAAAGGAACATCACGATCCTCATCCATGTCTACTACCACAAAATCCACCGGAAAGAAGAACTTGTCTACCTTGACTAGCATATCTTGAGCAACTCCGCATGGTGAAGTGGTAGACTTGTCGGCTAGTTGGAGAGTCATTCTTGTAGACTTTATCTCAATATTCCCTAACCTTTTGAAAATAGATAAGGGAATTAGATTGATGCTGGACCCTAGATCAACCAAACCATTTCCCATGTACGTATCTCCAATGGTCACCGGTAAAACTACTCGGCCCGGATCAGACTCTTTCCTTGGGATGTTTTTTTGAATTATAGCGCTGCACCGTGCATCAAGTAAAACTGTTTCATCTTCAGTATACCTCTTCTTTTTTGTGAGCATACCTTTCAAGAACTTTGTATACTTTGGCATTTGTTCTAACGCTTCGGTAAATGGAATACTAATTTGAAGTTGTTTTAGTATATCCTTAAACCGTGCATATTGCCTAGCATTGTCCTTCCTTGATGGTGCGTGCGGATAAGGTAGGTGTTGAACTGGAACATGACTCATGCCTTTGTCCCTCCTTTTTCTGTTTTTCATTTTTGACTCCTTCTGAACACCACCTTTAGAATTCTGATCGTGCCCAGTTTGCGGCGCGAAGGGCTGATGCGGCGCGACCTGAGACAAAAAATTTTCCTCATCATTTTGAGCTTCCAACACTTTCTCCTCTTGGTCTCCAGCTGTGATATTTGTATCATCCTCCACTGTACTTCTTCTTGTGAATATTGCTTTACAATGCTCCCTTGGATTAGTTTGAGTGTTGGCGGAGAACGATGGACTTGCTTGTTGTTCTGCCAATTGTTTTGCAAGTTGGCCTACTTGAGTCTCCAAGTTTTTGATTGCTGCTTCATTGCTTTTTTGACTTGCCATGGAAGCTTGTATGAATTGTGCAAGCGTATCTTCTAACTTGGAACTTCCGCCTTGTGATTGTTGGACTTGTGTGTTTGGACTTTAATATGGATTTTCTTGCTGAAAATTTTGGTTGTTGAATCTTGATTGTTGGTAGCCTTGGTTGTTCCTTTGAAAAGTGTTGTTGTGTTGTGGGAGATATCTTTGGTAACCTTGACCTTGATTGTTGACATAGCTTACTTCCTCTTGAAACTGGGGACAAAATCCGGTTGGATGATCTCCTTGACAAAGTTCACAACTTGCCACTTGATGTCTAACTTGTGTTCCATGAATCTCCTTCAATTGTTGCGGAAGCTTGGACATTTGTTGAGTGAGCAATTCTACTTGTTGAAAAAGTAGCTTATTTTGAGCAAGGATGGCATCATTTGTATTCAACTCAAGAACCCCCACTTTCCTTTGTGAAGGACTACGGTCATGTTAACTTTGTCGATCGTTGAGTGCCATTTGATCAATGATGGTCTTTGCTTCCTCCGCATTCTTTGACATGAGAGAACCACCCGCGGTAGCATCCAAGAGTGTCTTTTGTGATGTTTGGAGTCCGTTGAGAAAAATGTGAATTTGTGTGAGATCATCAAAACCGTGACCTTTGCATTTCCTCAACATGGATTTGAATCTTTCCCAAGCCTCATTTAGAGACTCATTGCTTCCTTGTGTGAATACTGAAATGGCCGTTTTGGCTTCCATGAATCGGGATTGAGGGTAATACCTCTCTAGAAATCTTTCTTCTAACAAATTCCAATCCGTCATCACTCTTGTTGGTTGATCAAGATACCACTCTTTTGCTTTTCCCACCAATGAATGTGGAAACATTCGCTTGAACAAATTTTCTTCACTAGCTTCATCTATTCCCGTTGAACCCGCAATCTCATAAAATTTGATGAGATGGTGTCGCTTGCGCGAAAATAAGGTGCCGGCAAAACAGAAGAGTCGCCACCTTTCCTTATTTATCCCTCAGAGCGGGAAAGGAAACGATCGGAAAAACCTGACGAATAAGGGTAAGACAAGGTCGTCGCAACCATTGTCTGGGTTCGGGAGTCGGTTACGCAAGGGGAAGGTATTAGCACCCCTCACGTCCGTCGTACTCGACGGGATCCTCGCTTGTTTGTTTACTTGGACGGGTTGGTTATAATCTATCTACCTATCAAGGTTGGCTGAAAAAGAAAAGAAAAATGACTCGACAAAGCGTCGCACTTTATGCCTACGTATTCTCATCAGAGAATGAGAAATCAGAGTCAACGTAGTTCGGCCTACGAGGGGTTATGGGGGAAGGTAGCTCGCCAAGACATCGCCATCTTGTGCCTACGTACTCTCAACAGGTCTGAGAGATCAGAGCTCACGTAGTTCGGGAAACTACGACTTATTTCCTGCTTCGAAAGAAGTGTTTTTTATTATGTTTGCGATTTCAACCGCACTAGAGATTATGACCTGAGAGTGAATGCGTCGCATGTCACCCAAAGGGTACCATACTAAACATCCAGACTGTGGAAAAGAAACTCTCCCACAATCCTTTCTCATATAGCTTAAGGCTCGTAACGTACGAAAGAAATCATTCATGATTACTGTATCTTAAACTGCTTTGAGATGAGAAGAGAACAGGCCCAAATAGGAGGGAGACTATCAAGTCCTACTGTTATCATGCCATGGATTCATCCTATGGTTGAGGTTTGAACAGGGAACTCCTAGATGTTGTCATGCATAGGTTTCAACCTAAGATTCTATCATCAAATCCTTATCAAAGGAAATGAGAGTCCTAAGGGATCATGTCAATGATACACCAAAACAGACAAAGCATCAGCTTAACAGTAAAATGCATGCAATGCAAGTGAGGGAGGAAATGTGTGTGGGGCTTCAGCCTCCACAAGCTCGTCTCGACCTCAAGCCAGTCATGAAATAACAGTAATCATACTGAAAAAATAAACAACATGCTATCAAGCAATAAATAGTAAACTGCAATCATACAGATAAGATGAAATGAAATGCCATCAGGCAAACAAACCACGTGGGCAAGGGAGCTGGGCTCTACCGAATACCCGCAAGCAAAGCCACGCAATAACAGTACAAGCAGAGGGAGCAACTCAACCTCTAATGCAATCATGCTCCTAGACTGAACTTATTCTAGATGGACTTAATCTAATGCAACAGACAAATCAGACAAAACACACAATGCAGAAAAGAAAAACAGAAGAAAGCCTAAGCTCCTCCAGCAGCTACTCAGTCTTCAGCCTTCAATCATCAATTGCTTCCTAGGTATCAACCCTACAACATGAGTATCAACTCATCTTCTCCCTTAAGCTTCAGCTTCTTTGATCAGCTCCACCTTCAGGCTTCACTATCTTCAGGGATCTTCAAGTATCAACTTGATCTTCACAAAGTCCTCAGACTTCAGCAATCTTCAAGGAATCATCCTCTTCACAGCTTCAGCTTCTATCTTCAATGACTTTTAGATCTTCAATCAAGTCTTCAATACTTTCCATTGCTATCTTCAACAACCCAAATGCTCCATCAAACAAGATTCAGTCAACAAGATGAAGTGAGAATGTTAAAGTGCTCACTGACTTCCAAAGGATGCCATTAAGGACTTAACATCAAAAGGAAAGGCTCTCTCAAAGTTCTACCTCAGAGGGAAAGGTCACTAATCCCTCCAAAGGAGAGAGGTGAATACCCTTAAGGGACTTTATGTCATAGAGAAGGGAGGAGGTGGACAAGACACTCCCTGTTTATTGAATGAAATTATGCTATCTAAAGCTCTACCTATGTACCTATAAACCTATAAACAGAACAACAAAATCTAAGCTAAACTCCTCTGCAAAGTCTTCAAAGCTTCCATGATGATCCACAAGGTCTTCAACTCAATCTTCAAAGCTCACACACTCAAAGGAGAAGGAAAACAAGCACAACAATACAAACTATGCCTTTAAGCAGCACACATACTAACCATACATTCAAAAATCAATTAAAAATACCAAAACACCATACAATATTCTAGTAAAATTCTAGGGGATTCTATACATGCTTACCCTTAACCCATATATTCCCCATATACTAATTTGGCCTATAAACCCCAAAACAAAATGGTTCAACTCTACTTATACAACCTAAAACCCTAATTTGAGCACCTAAATGTCAAACAAGCAAACTATGTCAAATTTTAATCTACAAATTGCAAATTAAATCCTATGTGATCTATGGTTCAATATCTAACTATGCCAAAAAGAATGGCTCAAAAATCCTAAGGGAAAGTCCTAAAAGAAATTGTACAAAATCAAGTATCAACTAAATCAATTAAAAATACTATTTGCAAGATTAATATGCTAAAAAATATTAAAAGGAAAATAAAATGGAATTTTATTTATTTACATTTTTCTAGACAAAATCATGAATATGTGAAAAAAACAATAAATGAAAAATATTAATTTTTCTATTTTATATGGATTTATTAAAATGCAAGAAAATTAAAAGAAATTGAAATAAGAAAAATGAAATAAATGGGGGAGGGGGTGTCATGAGCAATGCACCTCAGTTGCTTTTCATGATGGGCTGAGAACCTGGGGTGTAAATATTAAATTGGGATAGGCCCACCTGCGCTCAGAAAATCATTTGAAAAATTAAAAGAAAACTAAAAAAGATACGGTGCAAATAGCATCAAAATTTAGTTCATTTTCTGATTGGGCCCATGGTGGAGGTGTGAATAGCAAGATCTGCTGAAGCCCAGGATTCACAACTAATCCAAACGCAGCGTTTTGAAGCTGGAATTTCCCTCCCCTTTTCAGAATTAAATCCTGGCCGTGCGATCAACTGAATTAGTCAAATATTAGGGACAATCCAACGGTGGAGAGATCGTCTTCTCCAACTCAACCTAGGGTTTCAGAAAACCCTCCCTCCATGCAGGGATCTTCACCTTACTCATTCTCCTTCGTGTGACCATGAAATCAAATAATTCCAAAGCCAAAATTATTCTACTCACTCCTAGGAACACAACCATGCTCATAACTTCCTCTGAAATGCCTTGTATCGTCCAAACAGAACGCGTGAATATTAGGGTTCAACCATAACTCTCTGTGATCAACCTTGATGCAACTTAATTCTAATGGTCTAAACCTGTTCCTCATATTACTCTAACCATTCTAAACCATACCATGTCCATCAATACCCAACATACGACTCATCCTTGAAACTGAAAGAAATTAGAGTCTGCCATGGAACTTCATGAAACTTCCTCAAATTCTCAGAAACCAGTCCTCTACCTTATCTTAACAAGTCTAACCCTAGAACTATGATGGAATGCATATAAATAAGGTGATACGAGTAAAATCACCAACCTGTCAAGTTGTAATGGTGGATATGGTTTCACTTCAATTCAATGCCTGCAACCTTCCCTAATTGATCTTTAATGGAAGATAAGGATTCTGTATGCAAAAAGATTGATGAACAGTGCTTGAATCTTGTGTTTGATCTCAATATGCTTTTCTTGCAAATTCCTCAATGAAGCTTCAAACCTCCATGGATCTTCCTCTAACTCAGTATGCAAGCAATCATAAGGATCAGAAGAATGTGTTTGTGGAGAAGAAAAGAATGGAAATGGCAAAGAATGAAAGTTTGTTATGGAATTGCAAATGGAAGAATCTCACTTTTTTACACTCTAATCTCACCACTCACCAACAATTATCACCAACCCTGGCCACATTGTGATTCATCCTTCTTATAACAATCAAAAGAATAATCTAGAAACTCATGGAAAATGCTAGAATGTTATAGAATTTCTCATGAAATGATACATTGCATAACCTTTATCTCATGCCTTAATCTTGTCAAATTGGATTTAAAATCTCCTTACAAGAGATATTGAGAAAGAATGAGTGAAAAACATGCACTTCCTTGCCTTTGGTGAAGTTTTATCAAGTTGCCTTAATATGCAAGAATGAAAATTACAAAGCAACCCCCATTTTGAGATATCAAATCAAAATTCTACTTGAACCATTGTTTTTAAAATGATGTTTGGAGTCAAAATGACATATTGGATGACCTATTTTGGATTTGTACATCTCCTAAACCAAAATTCCATTTCAACTTTTTTAACTTATAAGCCATTTTTAGGTCATTTTTACCCAATCTTGTAAATCCTTGCTACAAGCTTTTTCAATAACTCATGACCTCTTTTCTAGGCTTAAAATCCCATTTTGAACAACTTTCATGTTTTGAGTTTTTCCATTTGAGGCTTGGAACTAGGAGATATGGCCTTTGCTTAAAATGACCTATAACTGCCAAATGACCAAAATACCCCTGTCTTGCTCAAACCATAAGTTGAGTTCTACAAATCCTATCAAGGACTTCTAGTACTCTCTAGAAATATAAGAAGATGCTCTTCAACATTAATGTTTACCAAGAAATCATAGGAATCATCCCACTAGGGCAAAAGTTGTCTGCAAGTTGGGTGACTTTCAAGGACCCAGATTCACACACCTCAGCTGACCTGTAATTTGTCAAAACCATAACTTGAGCTCTGCAACTCCTATCAAGGACTTCTACCACTCAAATTAAAGCTAAGAACAAGCTCTACAACATTCATGTTGTGGGGAAGATGAGATATCAATCACATCTTGAGCTAAAACTGCCTGGAAGACAGGGATCAAACTAGGGTTTTTTCACTGACAATCCTCAGAACCCTAACTCAAAACTTCTCAAACTCCTCAATCATGATGAGTTGGTCTAGGAATCATCTTTATAACATCTCCATACATCATTCCATGATCTCATGGCCCTTGGACTAGGTCTCAACCTTCTCCAAATCTTCAGTTGACCTAGGGTTGACCCAGTCAAAACCCTAATTCTACCATTCATGGTTGAATCTTCTGAATTCTTGCACAATGACTTCTCTGGGCTTCATGATGGCTATCAAGACATCTCATGAACTTTCTCAAAGCTTCAAGTTCATTCTCAAAGTCTCAGAATCATCTGAGGGTGTAAACCCATAATTTCGACAAGACCATAATTTCGACAAGATTAAGATTCAGGCTTTAAGGTCATCTTTGTCGAAGGATAGCATCAGGAGAAGAATCCAAGAATTGCTGACAAGGTTTTAAAGTTTCATTGTTTCGACCAGAAATAGATATAATGTTCTGGCAGAATAGTTTGGAGAGTTTGTGACTAAGGGCTTCGACAGAAGAAGTTTGTTAATAAAGATAAGGTTGGCAAGTGCTGAAGAGTTTTTTTTAAAAGGGTTTCGACAGTTTTGAAGAGTTACAAGGTTTCGTCACCAAGGAAGAGATTCAAATTTCAAAAGGTTGTAACCTTTGGCAGTTGGACACATGGAGGTTTCAGAGAAGAAATTTACATGCAGGCTGACACTTGTCGTTTAGTTATAGTTTTTCCGTTCTAAGCAGTTATTCTGTTTGTGTATAAATAGGATAGTTTGTGGTTAGAATGTGTGTGTGAAAATTTGTACAAAATTCCTGTAAAAACTCTAAGTACCCAGTGTGAGAGAAAATGAGTCTAGTATTTGGAACAATGTACGTTTTAAACACCAGTTATATTTCAAAGTCATTTTAAAATTACTTGTTTATTCTTCAAGTTCATTACTTGTTTATTTTCAAAGTAATTTTACATTTCATTTACTTTTCTGCAAGTTTTAGCCTTTCGACATTTCTTTGTTCTTGTTTAAACTTTTAACCTTATTTCACCTTTAAGTTAAAACTTTCGTTACTTGCAAAATCAAAGTCCTTAATACTTTGACAACATTGATAAAACAAACCACAAATTAGTCACCAAAAGTCTAAGAGTATTTCGACAGAACCAAATGCACATGTATCCTAGGACTTGTATGGTTGGTCCTGCAAGTAACCCAATTTTCTGAAGAAATTGGTTAACCAGAGGTTGTTCGCCAGAAAACACAGCGAACAAATTGGCGCACCTGGTGGGACTAGTGTATTTGATAAAATCTAATAGAAATTTTTAGACAAATTGTTCCTTGCTACGTTGTATGATTCTTAGAAGCGGTAAATTAGCCGTAACCGACGTAGAGAGACCAAAGAGAACAAGAAGAAGAAACATGGCTAACTTGCCAAATGCTTCAAATATTTCTGACGAAACCATTCCAGTTTCCAATCCTATCCCTTCGTCAGGAACAATACCAGTGTCTGGCCCTGTTTTAGAACAGATTAGGCCTCCTTTGGGGGATTCCATACCAACGGGTTCAGGATCCCAGAATGCGCCTAGTTCTTCCACCATGGGACACGCCAGACCCTTGGGAACCCCTCCCCCTGGAGGAAATACATTCAGGCCATATCTGAATTATTCTCAGCCTTTGGTTGGGAGAGAACAACCGTACGGAATGCCAACTTCAATGATGGCAAGCCTACATAATTCGTCACCATTATTCTCTGATGCCATGGTTCAAGTGTCATCACCATTGCAGGGATCAGGATATGGTGGAAATGGAAATAGAGTGAATCAAATTCCACCAGGTTTTCATATGCCCGCTATGACAAACCATTCTGCACAAGTAATCCGTCAACAGATGGATGAAAGCAATCATGATATGGTGCAGGCTTTGACACAACAAATGGGAGAAGTGTTCAATCCCTTAATACAAAACACTACCCAAACAAACCAAATATTGGCAGAACAGATGGCACGCATTGCTGATTTTTTTGGAGTCCCACAAGCACAACAAAGAATGCAATTAAACCAGAATCCTGCCAATAGGGCTGTCGAAGAGGAACTCACTATAAACCAAAGGCCCTTAGGGAACCCTCAGGGAAATCCCAGGGGGCAAGAGGTGATGGTCGAACAGCCTAATGTAGAAGAGCCTATTCGACAGGAACCAAGAAGGATAATAGTCCAGAGAAACCAAAATGCTGACGAAGTGTTACAGCAGAGAATGCGTTACAATAACATGCCTGTCGAAAATAATATCGCCACCATGGTGGAGAGAATAATGGCACAAAACGGAGTAAACGTAGGATTACAAAGGCCTAGTTATACTTCCCCCTTGTCTGAATTTATCTTACAACAAGAGTTACCACCAAGGTGGAAAGTCCCCAAATTCACAAAATTTTCAGGGGATACTAGTGAATCCACCATAGAACACGTGGCACGTTATTTGATAGAAGCGGGAGAGATTGCTAATAACGAGAACTTAAGGGTGAAGTATTTCCCAAGTTCTTTGACAAAAAACGCTTTCACTTGGTTTACGTCACTTCCTCCAACTTCAATTTTTACTTGGGCCCAGTTAGAGAGATTGTTCCATGAACAATTTTATATGGGACAAACCAAGATAAGTTTGAAAGAGTTGGCAAGTGTCAAAAGAAAATTTTCTGAACCCATAGATGACTATTTGAATAGGTTTAGATTATTAAAAGCCAGATGCTTTACGCAAGTGCCGGAACAAGAACTAGTCGAAATGGCTGCAGGAGGTCTTGATTATTCCATAAGGAAAAAACTGGATACCCAATATCTGAGAGACATGGCACAGTTGGCAGACAGAGTAAGACAGATAGAAAGACTAAAAAATGAGAAATTTAGATCAAATAAAAACAAGAAGGAAAGAGTGGCCTATGTAGGAATGGTTCAAGATGATTACGACGAAAACGAACCAGTCATTTTCGACCAGCAAGAAATTGATCTTGCAGAATTAAAGCAAGGCCCTCCATATTCTTGTAAAGTTTTAGCCCCGTCAAATGGAAAAAGTCCAGTCGAAATGGAAAAGAATGACAGGTTCCCTAAAAGAACCTATACATTCGACATCACCAAGTGTGATGAGATATTTGATTTACTAGTCAAAGATGGTCAGTTAATAAAACCAGCAGGCACTAAAGAGCCTCCTATAGACCAACAGAAAAAGAGAGGTTTTTGCAAATACCATAATTTCTTGGGTCATAAAACTTCTCAATGTTACCTTTTCAGGGATCTTGTCCAAAATGCAATCCAAAGTGGAAGGTTGAAGTTTGGAGACAAAGGCAAGCAGCAGATGAAGATTGACTCCAATCCCATGCAGATTGTGGAGGCAAATTATGCTGAGCCAGAAATGGTAAACGTAGTCGAAATGGAGATCATGGCAGAAGAAAATTCTGAAATGGTAGGAGTTACTGAAAGTTTCGACACCAACTTCACCATGATAGAAGCTGCTGAAGGTTTCGACACCCATGTCAATGTGGTGGAAGAAGGTGATAATTCTGCTGGCCAGGCTGAGGCAAAAGAAGTCAAAGTTTCTGAAGACTTCGACAGTGAGAATGCCACTGAAACTACTGAAGGTTTCAACGGAAGAAATGCAGTCATAGTGGGAAGAAGCTTCGACAAGAAAAACCGTGAAAGAGATGCTGAGCAAGGGGTGATCTGGGACACTTTGGGAGAGTCAAATGGGAAATTCGACTTCATGGTGAAATATTCAGCACCACCAAGCTCCGAAACAGATGCCAACGAAATCAAACCCACAGGATGGGGAGATTCTTTCAAAAGGGATGACGAAGAGGAGGATAGCAAAACCCTCGCTGCCCGAACAGAGGTCACTGAAGGCCCTGACCAAGAGGAGATTAAAACACCAGGGACTGATGACAATTCCCTCACTGTCAAACAAATGAACAGTGATACCACCAAAAATGAAGAACATCCTGTCGAAAGGGTTGCACATTGCTGCAAATACATCTATAAGGGCTTACACCCAAAAGGCAATGTTAGTCAGTCAAAGGAGGACATCCCAGAGGAAATCATGCTAGTCGAAAAAATGAACAAATTGAAAATTACAACTGAACAGAGTGCTGGGATTCATATGGTGGAAATCACTCAAAAGGGAGGACCAGACATCGACAAGGGAAAGAAGCGTCAAGAGGAGCATCAGAAGCTGGTTTACCCAGAAGAGAACGAGAGTCTGGTTGAATTCATCCAGAGGTGTCAAAGGAAGAATGCAGAAGTCATGCTTTGCCCAAGATGCAGTGCTGTGTTCGACAAGAAAGCAGCTGATGACTTAGAAGCAGCAGTAAAGACCCAGAGGAAAAGAAATTGGGGAACAGTCCCACCAACCAGAAACGAAAGATTCGACCCAAGGAGAGGGGAGCATCACAGTCAAGGGGTCGGAGAAAGACGTTTCAACACTTACAAACCATCCAACAGGCCAAATGATGACAAATGGGTTCAGCCTATAAGGGATGTCCAAGGTCAGAAGAGATGGAAGAGTTTTGAAGTGAACAGGGGTCCTTCCATGGAAGTTAAAAAGGAGGCAAAGCCAAAATACGTCTCTGAAAACTACAAAGGGAAGAATCCTATGTCCAGATCCCAATGGAGAAGATTCCAAAGGCAGAAGAAAATTGAAAAGAAAACTGTAGAATACCAAAAGGTTGGGCAGAAGGAAGCTGAATCAAGCAAATGTGTGCAGATTACGAACAAGGGAATGCCCCTGGCAGAAAAAGAAATCATTCAGAAGAATAGATCTGGTGACACCACAGAGGTGCAGAAAACAAACAATAGAATGCCAGTGGACGAAGAAGTCACAGATGAATTTGGTTCAGAATCAGATGCTTCTTTCGACGTAACTTGCAATGTGGTTTCTGTACTACCCAGAGACTTCGACAGGATAATGGAAGTCGAAGACGAAGAGGATGACATGATAGATGATAGCATAAGCTTGAAGCCTGTATGCTACTACATAATGAACAATGGCTGTGTCGAAGAGCAAAATGCCTTCTTCGAAAGGCCAGATGATGCAATGAAGGCTCACTTAAAGCCTCTCTTTATAAAAGGAAAGGTAGAAGGTGTAGGTGTCAACAAAATTCTGATAGATGGCGGAGCAGCTGTAAATTTAATTCCTCATTACATGATAAGGAGAGTTGGAAAAGATGACTCCGACACTAAACCTCACAATATGGTGTTGTCCAACTATGAAGGTAAAGTGGGAACAACACTGGGAGTAATACAATTGAACTTGACTGTGGGATCCATCACCAGGCCTACAATGTTTGTGGTGATAGCATCAAAAGCAAATTACAACTTGCTGTTGGGAAGAGAATGGATCCATGGGATTGGGGCTGTGCCATCCTCCATGCATCAAAGAATAGCAATCTGGAGGCCAGATGGGATTGTCGAAAACATTGAAGCAGATCAGAGTTACTTCACAGCTGATGTGAACAATATCACTAGTCGTAACTTCGACAAGAACCTAGCTCATATAGCACCATGCAATCCTGCGGCTTTCGACCTGACAGCTTCCGACAACGCTTACTGTTCCATGTACCTCCATCCTACACATGGTTTCCAGTGGGATAAAGAAATAATTGGGGAAACAAATTACACTTGGGGAACTGCCCACGTCAACCCAACTGGATGGGGGAGTGAATTCAGTGAAAATGACTGAAATTTCAGCAATGGAAAGGATTTCGGCTTATATAGCCGAAAAACAACACAAAGCGGCCCTTGAGGCTGAAGTAGGAAATATGGCTGTCGAAGCCAGCACTCAGGTTGTCGAAGGACAACACCCTCAAGAAAATATTGAGGAGCAACATGCAAATCAGAGTTTTGAAGAAGACTCAAATGGTGAATGGCAGAACCAAAGACTTGATGCCATTTATGATGACGAACCTTTGGGGTTCGAAAAGGATCCAAACTCCACCAATATGAAAATGGTGGCACAGGATCCCTTAGAGGAGATTAATCTAGGACTGGGGGCAGAGAAAAGGCCCACTTACATCAGTGCCAAGTTGAATCCTCAACTCAGAATCGAAATAATCCAGCTGCTGAATGAGTTTAAAGACTGCTTCGCATGGGATTATGACGAAATGCCTGGTTTAGACAGAAGTTTAGTGGAATTGAAGTTGCCAATTCTGGAAGGGAAGAAGCCAATAAAACAGACCCCCAGACGCTTTGCACCTGAAATTCTGTCGAAGATCAAAGAAGAGGTCGAAAGACTTCTAAAATGCAAATTCATCCGTACAACAAGGTATGTCGAATGGATTGCTAATATTGTTCCTGTGATTAAGAAAAATGGCACGCTAAGGGTGTGTATTGATTTTAGAGATCTAAACTCAGCCACCCCTAAGGATGAGTATCCTATGCCAGTAGCAGAAATGCTAGTAGATTCTGCAGCAGGTCATGAGTATTTAAGTATGCTTGATGGCTATTCTGGTTATAACCAGATTTTTATTGCTGAAGAAGACGTTCCAAAAACAGCTTTTCGTTGTCCAGGAGCAATAGGAACATATGAATGGGTAGTAATGCCCTTTGGTTTGAAAAATGCTGGAGCTACTTACCAAAGGGCTATGAATTCTATTTTTCACGATTTCATTGAAACGTTTATGCAAATTTACATAGATGACATTGTGATTAAATCTGCTTCAGGCTTCGACCATATTAACCATCTTCGACAGTCCTTTGAAAGGATGAGGAAGTTTGGTTTGAAAATGAATCCTCTTAAATGTGCTTTTGGTGTGCAGGCTGGGGATTTCTTAGGCTTTGTGGTCCACAAAAAGGGGATTGAAATCAATGAAAACAAAGCTAAAGCAATAATGGAGGCAAAAGCGCCATCGACAAAGAAGGAATTGCAGTCTCTACTAGGGAAAATCAACTTCCTCAGAAGATTTATCTCCAACCTTAGTGGAAAGACTCAGGCCTTCTCACCCTTGCTTCGACTGAAGAAAGAGGGTTTCACTTGGGGGCAAGAGCAACAAGCTGCTTTCGACAAGATCAAGGAGTATTTGGCAAATCCCCCAGTCTTAATATCTCCTTGCCGAAAAAGAAGCATGAGGCTCTACATATCAGCATCTGACAGAACATTAGGAAGTATGCTTTGTCAAGAAGATGAACATGGCGTCGAAAGAGCCATTTACTATCTCAGCAGGGTCTTGAATGATGCTGAAACTAGGTATAGCATGATAGAAAAATTATGTTTATGTGTATATTTCTCTTGTATGAAATTAAAGCATTATATAAAACCCGTTGATGTACATATATCTTCTCATTTCGACGTAATAAAGCATATGTTGTCTAAGTCTATTTTACATAGTCGAATTGGAAAATGGGCTTTAGCCTTAACTGAATATTCTTTAAAATATATGCCTCTAAAAGCTGTTAAAGGGCAAGTAGTTGCTGACTTTATAGCTGACCACTCCATACTTGGAGAGGAGACAAATTATGTCGAAAAAGAGCCTTGGAGGTTATATTTTGATGGTTCCAGTCATAAAAATGGAACAGGTGTTGGGGTGTTAATTATTTCTCCCAATAAAGTTCCAACAAAGTTCAAGTACAAAATAGAAGGATTCTGTTCAAACAATGAGGCAGAATATGAAGCCTTAATTGTTGGACTTGAAATCTTGTTGGAACTGGGGGCAACAGAAGTCGAAATAATGGGTGACTCTGAATTGGTGATAAAACAATTGACGAAAGAGTACAAATGTGTCAAAGAAAATTTGATCATGTACTTTGTGATAGCCAACAGACTCCTCAAGAAATTCGACAGTGTAGTTTTTAGACACATCCCCAGATTAGAAAATCAGGAAGCAAATGACTTAGCCCAGCTGGCTTCAGGGTATAAAGTGTCGAAAGAAAATCTGTTGAAGTTTGTCGAAGTGAGAGGAAAAGTTTTATCTACTAAGCTGTCCCCATCTGATTTGGAGACAATAAGATTGGGATATGGTGATCAAGAAAACTTTGAGATTTTCAATGTGGGTAATCTAGAGGATGGAGATTGGAGAAAACCCATTAAAGATTATTTGCAAAATCCAAATCAAACAGTCGAAAGGAAGATAAAGTACAGAGCCTTAAGTTATGTGCTCTTTGGAAATGAACTGTTTAAAAAGACTGCAGAAGGAGTTCTACTAAAATGCCTTGGAGAGACTGAAGCGTACATAGCTTTGTCGAATGTACACAGTGGTGCATGTGGTGCCCACCAAGCAGGACATAAAATGAAATGGCTATTATTTCGACAAGGAATGTATTGGCCAACCATGTTGAAAGATTGCGTCGAATTCGCAAAGGGTTGTCAGGAATGTCAAATCCATGCAGGCATACCTCATGTGCCAGCAAGTGAGTTACATTCTATTATAAAGCCTTGGCCATTCAGAGGATGGGCTTTAGATTTGATTGGTGAGATTCGACCAGCTTCTTCAAAAGGGCAGAAGTACATTTTAGTAGGAGTAGACTATGTCACTAAATGGATTGAAGCCATACCTTTGACAAATGTAGATCAGGAAGCAGTCATAGATTTCATCCAGAAACACATAGTGTATAGATTTGGAATACCAGAGACTATAACCACTGATCAAGGATCTGTGTTTACTGGCAGAAATATGCAAGCATTTGCAAGAGAGACAGGTTTTAAGTTGTTGACTTCGACACCTTATTATGCCCAAGCAAATGGCCAGGTCGAAGCAGCCAACAAAGTGGTAATAAACTTGATAAAGAAACATGTGGGTAAAAAACCCAGAAATTGGCATAGGACTCTGGATCAAATCCTTTGGGCTTGTCGAACCTCTCCTAAGGAAGCAACTAACTCCACCCCATTTAAATTAACCTATGGACATGATGCAGTATTGCCTGTCGAAATCTGTTTACAGTCAATACGAATCCAAAGACATCATGAGATTCCATCTGAAATCTATTGGAGTATGATGATGGATGAATTGGTTGATTTAGACGAAGAAAGGTTGCGTGCTTTAGAATTAATAAGAAGGCAGAAAGAGAGAGTTGAAAAGTTTTATAACAAAAAAGTAAAACTCAAAGCCTTTTTAGTAAATGATTTAGTCTGGAAAGTGATCTTGCCCATGGAGAAGAAAGACAGAGTGATGGGAAAATGGTCCCCTAAGTGGGAAGGACCTTTCAAAATTTTAAGAGCTTTTTCCAATGGTGCATACGAAGTCGAAGAAATAGAAAAAGATAGAAGAGTGATGAAAATAAATGGGAAATACTTAAAAAAGTATAAACCAACACTGCACGAAATAAAAATTAGAACAAACTAAATTACAAAGGAAACTTGTCTTCGCCAAACAAATGGCGTAAAATAGCATTACATATAAAAGTGCTAGAAGGAAATATCCCAAAACAAGTAAAATTCCTAAAGTCCTTTTACAAAATCACTGTCGAAGGAATGTGGTTTTGAGCTCGTCGAATTTTTTCTTTTGGAGTTGAATTCGACGCTCACAAAGGCTTTTGCTGACAGTCATTTCGTCAAGCTCCCTGTGAAGTCGCTGGGCTGTTTCTGCATGTTGTAGCCCCTTCTGGAGTTCACTGTCTATTGCTTCCTGATTTGGTTTTTGAAGAGAGGCCTGGCGTTCTTTTTCTTGGAGGATTTTTCTTTGGAGATCAGCAATTTGGGCTTGGTAGGCTTGAATATTGCTTTCACAATCAGCAGCAGCTTTGGTATATTCGTCAGAAAGCTTATTCAGCTCTGAAATCCTTTCTGTCGAAGAAGCCACTGTGTTCCATGCTGAAACTTGCTCCTCAGACTTGGCTGTGATCTTTCGGGAGAATTCTTTTTGTCGAATCAGATCAGCGCTGGCAGAATCAATCAAAGATATCAAATCCATCACCAGATGGCTTTCCTCAGTCGAAGCCTCCAGCAAGTTGGCACTTTTTAGGAGCTTCTTCAGATCATATTGAGCAGAAGTATTCTCAGCCAAGACCTCAAACAGGTCAACTCCAAGGATCCTTGCCTTGATCTCATCCATGATGACATTGATTGGTTGAAGGTCGGAAGTGGCCCCTGAAGCTGTCGAACCACTGGCAGAGGAATCGTGGAAGTTATGCCTGGTGTCGAGTAAAGCTTTTAAGTATTCAAAGGGTTTTCTAGCCTTCAAACTCTCAATTTCTTCATGGGATAAACTCGTCGAAGCAGTGCCCAAAGAGGTTTCGATAGGAGCCTTTGATGAAGGGGGAATGTGTTGAGAGGTTCCTCCAATGCTCAAGTTAACTTCTGGCTGGTTCGACAGAGTAACAACTTCTTCAACATCGTCTTTGTTAGCCATGATGGTGTTAGTTGGATCTGGAGTTTGTACATCCTGAGAAGTGGCATTATCATCAGTGTTTGGTATAGCAGCGGTTGTTGGAAGTGGTACATCTTGATCTGAAATAATTTTTTCGGCAGTGGGGTCTGGTCGAAAGGGAGAGTTGTTGTCGAAAGACTCAGAGTCACTAAGGTCGAATTCATCCAAGGTTTGAGGCCCATGGATCCCTGCATCTGGAGTGGCATCATCCCGGAGTCTTTCAGCCAGAGTCCTCTCAGAATTAGAGGGAGCATGCTCTTCCTGGATTGCAGAGATCTCTTCGACATCAATAACAACCTACAAGCAAAAAACACAAAAGAAGAACTGGAAGATAAAGATACATTCAGTCAAGGTTGGATTGGTGATTGTCGAAATGATTACCTGAGGAATTTCAGTATGGGCACTTGAGTCCCCACTTCTTTCGCTCCTTGAAGGAACTTTGTTGACTGGACTGGCAGGTGGGGTTCGTCTTTGGACCAGAGATCTTTGGGACGCCACTGTTTTAATTTTTAAACCTTTGTTTCTTTTCAAAGGCTGGGGTTCAGGGGATTCGTCCTCGGATTCTTCGACGCTTATTTCTTTTTCTTCTGTTTTCCTTTTCTTTGCTGGGGTACGAGTTACCTATAAGAGAAAGAGAAGAAGTGTTTAGTATAAGAAAGTATGAAGTATACAAATAAGGAGGGATGTTCTGTTTGTGTCGAAACCTTTTTTGTTGTTGAAGGGGTTTTTTCGACTGCTTTTGAAGAAGTTCCTTCGCCAGTAATCTTCCTGACAATTCTAACAGCTGAAAAAGAAAAGTTGCATGAACATTGATATAATAATAAAAGGAGTTAGAAAAAAAAAAAAAAAAAAACAAAAAGAGAAATATGGTCTTTTCGACACCTTCAAGAATGGGTTCGTCTATAGTAACGTGTTCAATCCCAATATGAAGGTGCCCAGTGAAGTTGTGCAGATGATACTTCGTCGCAACCACGCGTTTGGCAAGTTTTTTGTTGCTTTCACGAAGCAGTTTTAAGTCTGATCCACATACAAACCAATCTGGAAATGGAGGACACAAGGCCACTCCAAATTCTGCAGAAGGAAGTGGAGGGAATTTTGGAGGAAAGGTTGTGAATGCAAAGTCGTAGTGTGCATGTGGTGGAAGGGATGAAGGAAACCACAATTGGTCTAACTTCTCTGTGAGTTTGAATTTTAAAGATCTTGCTGCTTCAGCTATGGTTCGACGAAGATCATCAGGCCTGTAAATAGTTTCAAAATACTTTTGAAACTTTTGAATTTCTTTTATGTGTTGGTCTGTACCTTTTTTCTTTTTGTCCTGCACAAAGGTAAAAGCATTTGTCAGAAGAGCAGTGAAAGTTGCTACGTCGAAAAAGTTGTTGATGTAGTATTCCTTCCACCAAACGTCGAACTCTGCAGTGCAGAGGAAGTTTGGTACAAAGATGGTGGGGTAGACCTCCAGAGTTGGGTCGAAATATTTGTTGTACAGTTCTAAGCTCTTGTCGAAATGGTGAAATGAGTTGTAGAAAATGATAGCACCTTTCTTGTGGTAGATGGGCTTTGTCTTCGTCTGGATTAATCCAAACTGCCTGGCTACCAGATTGGGTTGATATACAATGAGAGATACCTTTGTATTGTTGAGGCTATGATGAGAAAAGAAGTGTCTGGGCCTAAGAAAAGCTTCCCAAATGGAGATGTAGGAGTCTTCATCTTTCTGGTCCTCCACTGGGAGTCTTCTGGTGAACCATCTTGGACCTACTTGTCTATTGGCGAAGGGTGCCATTGAAGGAGAAAATTTATAGCGTTTTGCGAACATCATGATGTAGCCAGTAAATGCTTGTCGAAGGCTTACATTCTCATCAGTGGGGGTCAGTTGAACCAGCCTAGGCCATTCGACACGCCTTTCTTTGACTGTTTCTTCGACAACAGGCATTTTGTTAGGGATGAAGTTTTCAAAAGTGGCATTCAGCCATAGTTGTAGAAGCCAAAAGGGGCCTGTGAGACTGATGTTACCCTTTTCTTTGAGGGATTTGAGATTGCTGACACTTTCACTTAGAGATTCATAAAGGTTTGCTAGAAGCAACTCACTCAGGCAGAATGCAACTCCATTATGAAGCTGATTAGCCATAATGATGAAACTTCTAGCCACCTGAAGGGACCTTGTACAAAAGACAAATTTGGACAACCATAGGCTGAGAAAGGCAATGTGCTCTTCATCAGAGACTTCTTCATGACTTTCGCCTTGGTGATGGGCTATAAAAACAGAATACCCAGCGTGCTTGGTGTCGAAGCCTATGGGATCCTTGTTCAGATGTTCAGGGTTAAATATTTCCCCTAAAGGACTAAGGCCAGTTATGGCTGCTATGTCGAATAGGGTGGGAGTCATCATTCCACAAGGTAAGTGGAAAGTGTTGTAAGTACTATCCCAAAAGTACAAGGAGGCCAACAGCATGTTTTGGCAATAACGGGGACCTTCTTTCGACAACTGGATTAAGTTATAAATTCCAGTTTTCTTCCAAAATTTTTCTTTGGCTTTTTCAACCCTAGTTAACCATGTCTGGTACTCAGAGGGATCCTTTGTCAGAGGGGGACTCCTAAAAATCCTATTTTGATTTAGATAAGACAGATCTATCTCTGTCGAAACCATAGGGACTTCAGGTTCTTTTGATGAGGTTTCGACAGGTTTAGGGTTTTTATTAGCAGCTATGGGTTTGGAAGCAGAATAGCAAGGGTAAAATTCTTTTAAACGCTTAGGGTCCATAGTAGGATCAAAAATGGGGCCTAACATAGCATGATGGATTCCAGAAACAGAGATAGGAATTATTACCTGTGACCTGTAAATGCTTGCCTTTTCCCTTTCATTTGGGGGTTCTGGGAAGTACTGTTGATGCTGAGTTTGGGTAGGCCCAGATAATACGTGAGCAGGAGGAAGATCCTTGGTTTTCTTTGCCTTCTTTGCACTCTGTCCAGTGGTAGTCTTGGGAGGAGCCATTGATTTGTTGAAGATGGTGAAGAAACAAGAGCTCTGAAAGACTTGGAAATGGAGTTTTCACGCTTGGGTAAGAGAAGATTAGAGAGAATGGAAAGTGTGAAATGTTATTGAAAGTGGTATTTATAGAGTTTTGAAATAAATGAATAATAAAAAAAGAAAGAAAATGAAAAGACTTTTTCAGTTGAGGGAAACATGCATGTTAATCCATTGGTGGAGATTGAAAGTGGCGGTTGGTAGTAAGCCATGATTTACCTACAATATAGGGTCATGGGAGATTGTGTGAAACGTGGGCTAGATGTGACGTTTCATAAAGTGGAAATCATTGTGTTTCCTTGGGACTCAATAAAAAAAAAAAAGAGAGTCATTTCACAATGAATGCAACTGGAAGTCAAAGATCACTTCGACAGCAAAAGACATTTCTCCTTTGATAGTCGAAAATATCTTTGCTGGGGGGCAATTTGTAAACCCATAATTTCGACAAGACCATAATTTCGACAAGATTAAGATTCAGGCTTTAAGGTCATCTTTGTCGAAGGATAGCATCAGGAGAAGAATCCAAGAATTGCTGACAAGGTTTTAAAGTTTCATTGTTTCGACCAGAAATAGATATAATGTTCTGGCAGAATAGTTTGGAGAGTTTGTGACTAAGGGCTTCGACAGAAGAAGTTTGTTAATAAAGATAAGGTTGGCAAGTGCTGAAGAGTTTTTTTTAAAAGGGTTTCGACAGTTTTGAAGAGTTACAAGGTTTCGTCACCAAGGAAGAGATTCAAATTTCAAAAGGTTGTAACCTTTGGCAGTTGGACACATGGAGGTTTCAGAGAAGAAATTTACATGCAGGCTGACACTTGTCGTTTAGTTATAGTTTTTCCGTTCTAAGCAGTTATTCTGTTTGTGTATAAATAGGATAGTTTGTGGTTAGAATGTGTGTGTGAAAATTTGTACAAAATTCCTGTAAAAACTCTAAGTACCCAGTGTGAGAGAAAATGAGTCTAGTATTTGGAACAATGTACGTTTTAAACACCAGTTATATTTCAAAGTCATTTTAAAATTACTTGTTTATTCTTCAAGTTCATTACTTGTTTATTTTCAAAGTAATTTTACATTTCATTTACTTTTCTGCAAGTTTTAGCCTTTCGACATTTCTTTGTTCTTGTTTAAACTTTTAACCTTATTTCACCTTTAAGTTAAAACTTTCGTTACTTGCAAAATCAAAGTCCTTAATACTTTGACAACATTGATAAAACAAACCACAAATTAGTCACCAAAAGTCTAAGAGTATTTCGACAGAACCAAATGCACATGTATCCTAGGACTTGTATGGTTGGTCCTGCAAGTAACCCAATTTTCTGAAGAAATTGGTTAACCAGAGGTTGTTCGCCAGAAAACACAGCGAACAGAGGGGCACCCACAACTCTCAAGCTATGAGACACACAACCTTGGTTTCAACCAATTTCTTTGAGGATCTCTTGAACTTTCTGATGAAGGTATCAACTTTCAAACACTTACTGAGTAAATAATTGTTGGTCAAATTTTGGGGTGCAACAGCTGCCCCTATTCAAACGGCTTGAACCTGACTGGGTGAGAAGCGAACGACTCTCAACCAATCAAGGTGCGAGACGATTGAATACCGGTAAACCCGAAAATTTGCCAACTGCCTGAGCACACGATACTCTGCGGCGAACAAACCTTCGAACACTGCAACACTAGCTGCTCAACAACTAGCTGGAGAAATGTCGATCTGACATTGCCGTCAGCCATCTGCGTTAAATTCTTCTGATATTTCCTTTAGACAACCACAATTCCCAACATCGCCGCTGGAAGACTAACCCATCTGGCATCGCCGTCGGACACTCAAAATACCCTGCATCGCCGCTGGAGAACCGTATCTGACAAAAATACCCCGCATCGCCGCTGGAGAATTAAATCTTCTGGCCTACCCAACATTGCTGCTGGAAAACTGAATCTGCCAAAATAGCCCGCATCGCCGCTGGAGAACTACATCTGACAAAATACCCCGCATCGCCGCTGGAGAACTAGAGGATCTGCATCACCTAACATCGCCGTCAGAAGACTGGATCAACTTGACATGCCCAGCATCACCGCTGGAAAACTGAATCTGACATCGCCGTCGGAAACAAACATCGCCGTCGTACAATCATCATCTCTGCTGGGGATTTAAAGAGTCTGACATCGCCGTCGAACATAAACCTCCAACATCGCCGTCGGAAACCAACATAATCTGACCTCGCCGTCGAAACAAACCTAATCTGACCTCGCCGTCAAAACAAACATTCAACCTCGCCGTCGAACACAAACATACTCTGACCTCGCCGTCAAACAAACATTCAACCTCGCCGTCGAACACATTCAACATCGCCGTCGAACCAATCATAACCTGCCCTCGCCGTCAAACAAACATTCAACCTCGCCGTCGAACAAACATTCAACCTCGCCGTCAAACAAACATTCAACCTCGCCGTCAAACAAACATCCAACCTCGCCGCCGGACAAAACATAATCTGAACAACTCTGACCTAGGGTTCACCCCTGGTAAATGGAACAAAAGGTACGTTTGCGTATTTGAAACTACTCCGCTGGGAATGAGAGACTCAACCAAGCACGCTCTGATCTGGGGTTCACCCTCAGAACCATAACGAACATCCGAATACTACTGCACACTGCCCACCGCAGAACTTCAACATCAGAGCTATATGAAACCGTGGCCCCTGGCCACTTCCAGCTTCAGCTAGAAAAGATCTTCAAGTACTTCTGAAGATAAGCATCCTTGGCCTTCAAGGATGGCAACTCTGCAGGAGGTATCTTCGACTTTAGTCTAAGAAATGATCCTTGGCCTTCAAGGATACATGGATCTGCCTTCAGGCAACTCCGCCTCTGCTATAGAGTATCCGAGACTTCAGTCAGGGATATACTTCGGCCTTCAGTCCGAAAAACAAATCCTAGGTCATTCATGACCTTGGGGATAACCTTGCCTTCAGGCACCTTCGCTTCAGCTTGGGAAATCTGTGACTTCAGTCAGAGAAATGGCATCCTGAGCCATTCATGACTCTTCGGGGATTCAAACACTTTTCCTTCAGGCAAAACTCCGCTTCAGCTGGAGAAACATCTTCGACCTTTGTCAGAAGAAAAACTATTCACTTGATCGCAATCAATCATCACCTCAGGATAACTGACTTGGTCTTCAGGCCAACACGGATCACTTTGCAAACAAAAGTTGTATCTACAAATTTTTGAACTTTGTCTTCAGATAAGCGTTGATTCATCAGCACGGAAACCTGAATCCACAGGAACATTCTGATGTCGCCTTCAGGCGTTCACGAAGTCAATCTTCAGATTAGACATCACGGTTGAAGCAAACATATCATGCTGCCAAGGACTTCAAGAATCATCTTGAACCTGAACTGATAACCATTCCGGAAACTTTTATTCTGCTAGGGATATTCCAGGAATCTTCCTGGGCAACTCTTGCTGGATACGCTACTGGGGAGCTCAAGAATCATCCTAAGCAAACAACTCGGGAAACTGCGCTGAGGTCTTAAGAATCATCTTAAGCAAATGGCTCTGCCGCGGAATTCAAGAATCGTCTTGAACTGGAGACTTCGCTGGGGATCTCAAAAATCATCTTGAGCGAGCGATTGTGGGGATTACACCGGGGTCTTAAGAATCATCTAAGAAAACAACCTTGTTGGGGAGAATATCAGGAATCATCCTGAGCAACTGGTCCTTTGGTGGAACACCTGTAAGACAAGAACGATAGTAATCTAGATCATGCTTATGATGCGTATGCTTCTGCGCCATGCCCTACACGGTGGGAATGCTATGCGTTTATGCTAAATGCCATGCAATCATGCAATATGCTATGCAATCCCGTCAGCAAAATAAATGCCGGGGGGGAAAAATCCTCCTGTCAAGGAGAAAGGCGCTACTCAGATAGAGGAATCTTCCTGCTGAGGAGAACGTGGACACGCCAATATCGATTGGCTCCGTCTGGGGAAATGATCTTCCTTTGATTGCCGCAGGGAAAACAACTTCAGTTGATCTGCTGCAGGGGAACGAAGCTCTACGAGAAAGTGACATCGATCGCGAGAACAAACTGCGGGGCCTTCATGGCTACTTTTCTGGGGATAACCACTCTGTGGGGGAAACAACTTCAGCTGCTCAACACTCCACTGGGGAAGAGACCGATCATGGTCTGATCAACTTCCAAGGACTCGGCTCTCTTGGACATCTGCGAACTCGGCGGAGGAAGGAGAAATCATTCTGCTTCGCTGGAGAAAGTGCGACTCTGGGGAAATACAGCATCAGCTGTTCAATGCTCTGCTAGGAAAACCACTCACGGTCTCAACTGCTTCCAAGGATTCTGCTTTTCTGCGAACTCAGCCGGGGAGACAAATCATTCTACTTCACTGGAGAGTACGACCCTGGTGAGGAATTTCAATTTCGCTAGGGAAGAAAGAATCATCTGACTTCGAGGGAAAATACAACTCTGCCGGGGAATACAACATCAGCTGTTCCAACACTCTACTGGGGAAGAAGAAGTCATTCCACTTCGGGAGAGAATACGGTTCTGATGGGGAATCTCAATTCCGCTGGAGACTTCAGTCTGGCACCATCAGTTACTGCGTACTTCGGCATACGAACATCTTCCTACAAGACTCGCACTTGTGACCCGGTGCTGGGGAAGACGCCTGCTTCGGCGACTTTACTGGGGAAACCACGAGCTTCGGTGCCCGAACACTTCTATGAAATCTGCACTTGCGACCCGGTGCTGGGGGTGGAAGGCATCATTCTTCGGTACTTGACTCACCTGATGAGGTGACGTTCCTTCAGGATGCGTCTACTTGGGGAAGAGAATCATCTCTGCCTGGGGAGACATATCAATGCTCACTATCCTGCGTTCAGATGCTGCGGAGGAGACCACTGAACACTGCTGGAGAAGGAGGATTCGCCCTGCTTCGGGGATGCGCACGACACATCTTCTGGAAGGTGCTACACCTGCAACAACACAAACAAACAGACAAGATGCCCTCCTCAAAGGGGCCTATCAAGGTTATTATCTCGTGACAATATTCAGGTAATTAATTGTTTCAACAATCAATGGGCCTAGGCCCACAAGTTTATGTATGCGCATTTTATCAAAAAACATCGGCGTTTTCATTCGCAAACAAAACAGATAAATGCTAAATAGGCACGCAGAATTGCTGAATAATAGGCATTTTATTGATGGTGAATCCCTGAATGGGCAAAAATGTTTTACAACAGAGGCAAACTCCTGGAATGAGGAAGCCGCGCAAAAATAAAACATAAATATACATCAGTATATGCAAATGTCGACAACGAGGCGTAGACGAACACCATGAGTTGATCCCTCTAAGACCCACTCGACTTCGATACTTCTCCGATGCGTCGGCTTCGGAAGAGATTGATTCAAATAAACGGCCCTCAAGTCCTCCAAACCACTAAACAATGAAAGTCCACGCGGAACGCAGTCATTTGCTTATTCAAATCCCTAACTTTTGCGTGAACCGCCCTTTACGAGTTTTCAGTTCACCGGGATACCCTTTTTTGCCGAAGCCGCCCAGTGTAGGTTTTCGACTTCGCGGGTGTACATTTTTCAATATATCCCTAATTTTTGCCCGAACCTTTTATTCTGTTTTTGGTTCGTCGGGATGCCCCTTTTTTGCCTGGACTCTTTCTTTTTTGTCCAGCAGGTCTCTTTCAAGCAAAGTATTTTTTAACTGCGTCCGCGTTCACCGGGGATGCAAAATCTTCACCATCCATCGTGGATAACAACAAAGCTCCTCCCGAGAAGACCTTGCTGACGACATACGGCCCTTCGTAATTCGGAGTCCACTTGCCCCGGTGATCGGAGTGTGGCGGAAGAATCTTCTTCAGGACGAGATCACCCGTCTGAAAGCTTCTGGGATGCACCTTCTTATCATAAGCTTTCTTCATTCGGCTTTGGTACAGGCGACCAAATGCAATCGATGCTAACCTCTTCTCGTCCATCAGGATGAGCTGGTTCAAACGGTTCGTAATCCATTCTGCCTCGTCGAGTTTCAACCAAAACTCGTAAAGAAGGAATCTCCACTTCTAACGGTAGGACAGCTTCCATACCGTACACCAAGGAGAAAGGAGTTGCCCCGGTCGACGTACGCACCATCGTACGGTAACCATGCAAGGCAAACGGAAACATCTCGTGCCAATCTTTGTACGTCACAACCATCTTCTGAACAATCTTCTTAATGTTCTTGTTGGCGGCCTCAACGACGCCATTCATCTTCGGCCGATATGGAGATGAGTTGTGGTGTTCAATCTTAAAGCTCTGGCACAGCTCCTTCATCATCTTGTTATTCAAATTCGAACCATTATCAGTGATGATCCGCTCGGGAATTCCATAGCGACAGATGATGTCCCTCTTTATGAATTTAGCTACCACCTGCTTGGTCACATTAGCGTACGAGGCTGCCTCCACCCATTTGGTGAAGTAGTCGATAGCTACCAGAATGAAACGATGACCGTTGGATGCAGTGGGCTCGATCTTGCCTATCATGTCGATGCCCCACATGGAGAACGGCCAAGGGGAGGACATGACATTCAATGGGCACGGCGGCACATGAACTCTATCAGCATAAATCTGGCATTTATGACATTTCTTCGCGAATCTGAAGCAATCCGACTCCATAGTCAGCCAGTAATACCCTGCTCTCAGGATCTTTCTTGTCATGGCATGCCCCTTGGCGTGCGTACCAAATGTGCCCTCATGGACTTCTTCCATGAGCATACTCGCCTCTTTCTCATCTACACATCTGAGCAGCACGAGATCGTGGTTTCTCTTATACAGCACTCCATCAGGATTGAGATAAAAGTTTCCAGATAGCCTCCTCAGAGTCTTCTTATCCTGGGTTGACGCACCTGCAGGATACTCCTTAGTCATAAGAAAGGTCTGGATATCGTGGAACCATGGCTTGCCGTCGGTGGCATCTTCGATTACAAAGACAAATGTCGGTCTATCAAGACGCGAAAGCACAATTCTTGGAGCCTCATTCCAATAATTGACTTTATACATTGAAGCCAACGTGGCTAAGGCATCAGCCATCTGATTTTCAGCCCTGGGTACATGATGAAGTTCCACTCGATCGAAGAATGGAAGCAGCCTCCTGGCATAATTCATGTACGACACTAAATTCGCTTGACGAGTTTCCCACTCCCCTTTAATCTGATTGATTACAAGCGCTGAGTCACCATATACGTCTAGATTCTTGATTCTCAAATCAATTGCCTCTTCTAGACCCATGATACATGCTTCATACTCTGCTTCATTGTTGGTAACTGGAAACGTCAGTCTCGCAGTAAACGGGACGTGGGATCCGTGAGGAGTCGTGATGATAGCCCCGATACCACTTCCATAGGAATTAACCACTCCGTCGAATATCAACTTCCACTGAGACTTCCTATCTGGCCCTTCATCGGGCAACGGCTCATCGCAATCCTTCGCTTTGAGAAACATAATATCCTCGTCGGGGAATTCGAACTTCATCGGCTGGTAGTCTTCGATTGGCTGTTCGGCAAGGTAATCAGACAATACGCTTCCCTTAATGGCCTTCTGGGAGACGTACTGAATATCATATTCCGTTAACACCATTTGCCATCTGGCAATCCTGCCTGAAAGAGCCTGCTTCTCGAAGACGTACTTGATCGGATCCATCTTCGAAATTAGCATAGTGGTGTGATTGAGCATGTACTGTCGTAGACGTTTGGCGGCCCATGCTAATGCACAACACGTCTTCTCCAGCATCGAGTATCGAGATTCACACTCAGTGAACTTTTTACTCAAATAATAAATGGCATGCTCCTTTCTGCCCGTCTCGTCGTGCTGACCGAGAACACACCCCATACTATTCTCCAGAACCGTCAGGTACATGATTAATGGTCGTCCAGCCACTGGGGGTATCAAGATTGGAGGTTCTTGAAGATACTGCTTTATTTTGTCGAATGCCTTCTGGCAATCCTCATTCCAAGTAATCGCCTGATCTTTCTTTAAAAGCTTGAACATCGGTTCACAAGTGGCTGTGAGCTGAGAGATAAACCTTGCAATGTAGTTTATTCGGCCCAAGAAACCACGAACTTCTCTTTCTGTTTTCGGCGCTGGCATTTCTTGGATAGCTTTTATTTTCGCAGGATCAACTTCAATCCCTCGTTCACTAACGATAAACCCCAATAACTTTCCGGACCGTACTCCGAAAGTGCACTTGTTAGGATTCAGCCTCAGCCTGAATTTCCTAAGCCTCTCAAAAAGCTTCAATAAGTTGACCAGATGCTCTTCCTCCGTTTGGGACTTTGCAATCATGTCATCAACATAGACCTCGATCTCATGATGAATCATATCATGAAACAAAGTTACCATTGCTCGCTGGTAAGTGGCCCCTGCGTTCTTCAGACCGAAGGGCATTACCTTATAGCAGAATGTTCCCCAAGGGGTGATAAACGTCGTTTTCTCCATGTCCTCCGGTGCCATCTTAATCTGATTGTAACCGGAGAAGCCATCCATGAATGAAAACACGGAAAACTGGGTTGTGTTGTCGACCAACACATCGATATGAGGCAACGGGAAGTCATCCTTAGGGCTCGCCCTGTTCAAATCCCGATAATCGACGCACATGCGTACCTTACCGTCCTTCTTCGGTACAGGCACTATGTTGGCGACCCACGAAGGGTAAGTGGTAACGGCTAGAAATCCTGCGTCCAACTGCTTCTGGACTTCTTCTTTGATTTTTACAGCCATATCTGGTCTCGTCCTCCTAAGCTTCTGCTTGACTGGAGGGCAATCTTCTCGCAAAGGCAAGCGATGAACCACGATGTCAGTGTCAAGTCCGGGCATATATTCGTATGACCAAGCAAAGACGTCACTATACTCTCGAAGCATCTCGACCAGTCTATGCTTGACATCATTCTGCAGCGCAGCCCCTACTCTGACATTTCTGACGAGCTCTTCAGAACCCAGGTTTATGATCTCAATATCCTCCTCGTGAGGCAGAATAACCTTCTCCTCTTGTCTCAACAAGCGGGCCAACTCTTCCGGAAGGTCTTCTTCTTCATCAATCTCATCCTCGGCTTGATAGATCGGGCAATCGAAGTCGTAGTGAGCCGTAGAGGGTCCAGAGTCGATGTCATCTGTTATGTGGACCCTACAATAACAAGGGTTAAATTTAAAGCAAGAATATGCAGGTTAGCACAAACCTCGTTGCCATTTTGCTGTTTTTCGAAATAAACATAAAACAGGAATAACAGAGAACACAATATTTGAATACGAAGAAAACGCCTTTTATTTATTAACAAAATGCATGTACACAATCCAACAAGGCCCTGACAATAAAACCACTATGCCCCGGGCAGGACATAGGGTTGTACAAAGATTGTAAAAAGCAAATCATTACTCTTCACTTGTCAGCTGGATAATCTCCTTGATGGTCCAATTGTTGAGGCGCTCGCCCGGCTTGCTCGGTTGAATCCAGGCGTCAAGATCATAATCACTATCCCCGCTGTCCTCAGACGCTGCGTTGATGCTTTCGAAAATCACTCCGCCCTTGGTGAATAGGATCGGCCCTTTCCCGCGAGACGAACTGCTAGACGAAGAAGATGAAGCTTCAGCTTCAGGAGAGTACCCCAATCCAAACTTATCCTGCTTGATTGGTATATCCAAAACATGCCCCCAGCCTGGGGTGGAACCGGCTTCAACGACGGCCCGAGCTTCTTTAAACGAGGAAAGATTCATCTCTTGCTTCTCTACGACGACAGGAGCCACCTCTTTCACCTTAACGGTTTCAAATGCTTGGCAGAGAGTTTCATGGATTTTGCCATCCATTTCAACATACTTAAAGGATGACAAGTGGCTCACCATAATGTCCTCCTCGCCACAGACGGTTACTATGCTGCCCCCGACAGCATATTTAAGCTTTTGATGCAGCGTGGACGTCACAACACCAGCAGCATGGATCCATGGCCGACCTAAGAGGCAACTGTAGGCAGGCATGATATCCATGATATAGAAAACCGTATTGAACGTCTCCAGACCAACTTGAATCGGCAGGGTCAACTCTCCGAAGACGTGGCGCTTGGTTCTGTCAAAGGCTTTCACTACCAGATCACTGGGCGTGCAAAGCAATCCACGGGTATCCAACTTCATCAGTGCCTTTTTCGGAAGCACATTAAGCGACGAACCCGTATCCACCAGGACATGCGACATGATCGTGCCTCTGCACTCTATCGAGACGTGCAAGGCGCTGTTGTGATCTCTTCCTTTAGGAGTCAGCTCTAGATCTGTAAATCCCAACCCATTACCAGCATTAACATGGGCCACCACCTCTTCCAGCTGATTTACTGATATCTCCTGCGGCACGTATGCAGCATTCAATACCTTCAGTAATGCGTTGCGGTGTGCTTCAGAACACAGCAACAGGTTAAGAATAGAGATCTTAGACGGAGTCTGATGAAGATGATCTACAATCTTGTAGTCGCTCTTCTTGATTAACCGCATGAATTCTTCAGCATCTTTAACTAGCAAATCTTTTTCTGCCCCAGAAGGGACCTCCTCGACAACTTTGCCTTTACCCTTATCCACAGCGTCAGCTCGGACCACTTTCTCTGCTGCAACCTCTGCTGGCGCAAACACTCTTCCGCTTCGAGTAATGCCACTGACTCCGGCAAGATTCTGCACCGTCGACCCGTATGGCTCCAGCTCTAACTTCTGACCATTGCAGTAGACCTCGGCGCCGTAATGCCATGGGACGGCGTTAGTGCTTTCGAATGGGATTGGCCCGGCCATGGTGATAGTAATTGTAGGCGGTCGGGGCGCAGAAATAGTAATAGGGTGACGAGGAATAGTGATGGTAGCAACTTCATCTGCCTGCTTCAGCACGACCTCCCCTGATACACTCTCAATGCTCCGGCTAAACTGCAAAATACCCTCAGACATCAGACTTTGGATACCTTCTACCAGCTACTCACACCCATCAGGAAGTGTAGCACAAGCCATACATAACTCTCCGCATCCAGGGAAAAAGCCTTTCTTCAGCAACTTAGCCTTGACAAAACTAAGCGGCGTTTTCAAGTCTTTAACATCAGTCAGCAAGTCCGCACTCTCCTCAGTGATAACGACATTCACTCCGCCCCCCTTATGATGAGGCATAGGGTTTTTGGTAACGTTGGGCACACTATCAGAAAAGTTGATGACCTTGGCGTCCACCAAGTCCTGCACTTTGTGCTTAAAAGCTTTACAATTCTCAATCGTATGGCCTGGTGCCCCAGTATGGAAATCACAAGTAGCATTGGCGTCATACCCCGGTGGTGGTGCCCCTGTTAAGGGAGCCATTGTCCTCTTTTGCACTAACTGAAGCTGAAGCAACGTTTGTAAGAGCTGTGCATACGACATAGGTGGAGTTTCAAAATGACGATTCGTCAGAGGAGCCCGATTCTGATATCTTCTATACCCCTGCTGATTCTGCTGCTGAGGCTGCTGCTGCTGCTGCTGCTGCGGCTGCGGTGGAGCAGCTGGGATATTTATGCTAGCAATCTGAGGCTGAGGGCCCTTGCCCTTTCTCCGAGCATTAGTGACAGCACTGGCATCCCCCTCTCGACGCTTGCCAGCGTAGGGTTTCTTACTACCTCCTCCAGCTGAGGATGATTCACCTTGAATTTTTCCAATCTTTATACCGTTCTCGACGTGCTCGCCCATAGTGATGAGAGCCGAGAATGTCCCAGACATGCCACTGACTAGCTTTTCATAGTAGATTCCAGGAAGGGTAGCCACGAACATTTGCACTAGCTCACGCTCAACCATCGGCGGTTGAACCCGAGCAGCCAATTCACGCCACCGCTGGGCGTACTCTTTGAAGCTTTCATTGTTTCGCTGTGAGAGATTCTGAAGCTGAACTCGGTTGGGGGCCAAGTCTCTATTGTATTGATAGTGGAGGACGAACGCTTCAGCGAGGTCTTTCAAGGTGCGCACAGTAGCAGGCTCCAAACCCATATACCATTCGAGTGATGGACCAGAAAGACTATCCTGGAAGAAGTGCATCAGCAACTTCTCATCGTGAGAATAGGCGGACATCTTTCTATAATAAGATCGGAGGTGGACGCGGGGGCAAGTAGTACCCTTATACTTCTCAAAGACGGGCACCTTGAACTTGTGAGGTACCTTAAAGTCAGCAATCAACCCGAGCTTGGACATGTCAACGCCCAATGTGTTCTGATTTTCAATGTCTCTCATCTTGTCTTCCAGCGCTTTGAACCTGAGTCGAGCTTCAGCATTCAACTCTGCTTCCACACCTCTCTGAGAGAATACGTCATCCTGATGGTCCTCCAGCCACGGTTGAGGTACCAACAGATTTCCTACATCAGCATTGCCGTTGACCGGCCCTATGTTAACATTGGCTCCCAGACTGCCATTGCCGACGCCTGCCGCGTTGAGTCCGAGATTAGTCATCAGATTTCCGTTAGCACTGCCGTTGCCCCCGGCAACAGGAACAACGTTTTGTGGAGCGTCCACTAGAGGAGGAGGAGGCACAGCCCCTCCATGAAGTATGCCATTACTGTCAACCCTGGAGGTTAGAGGTTGAACCAAAGTACGAAGCTGGTCCTGACCATTAGCGACCACCTGCATCAGCTCCATAAAACGATCCATCCGTTCACGGAGCTCTTGAACATCTGACTGCACCTGGTCCATGATCCTTGTCTGATTAGCACAAGTTAAGTAGCGGTGGATGAGTCTTTGATCAATCCTGGAGACCGGAGACAGCTCGGAACCTGAAAAACCTGTCAACAATAAAGGTTAGGAAAAGCGATAAGATATACACCATGCAAATATGCTTCATGCAGGTGCATGCGTGTGTCTGTGTGCGTGGGAGATTTTCCCCCGATCCTAGTGCCTTAGTGCCAGTGCTGATAATAATAAGAGGAAGAAGAAATCCGAGCCCAATCATGGAAACATCAATCTCATATATATATGGAAAGGCCTGTCAAGGCAGTACACAGTATCAGCGAGTACAAACAGATCAACAGCATGACCTCAGCCAACAAGTCTGGTGATGGTCAGCATACATCAAAGATCAAAACAACAGGAATACAACTAGTCAAGTACGGCCACGGGCGCAATACTCTGCTAATAACTCCTTCGTCTCTGGATGATCTGGCGAAGTGAGCAACCCCTCGACGAGTAGTTCCCTCTGCCTGATGGTATGCTGAAGCCCCTGAACTGAACTCTCCCAAGCTCCTTCACCAAAGCAATCCTCCAGCTTCCGCTTCTTAGACTCAAACATCAGCTTATGCTCCTTCAGGTTAGCAAGAGCTTTGTTGAGACGGCTTTCGGCGGCGTACCTGCGGGCGGTCTCTTCATCAAACCTCCGCTCACTGTCCTTTACTTCGGCTTCCAACTTAGAAATCTGCAGCATCAGCTTGTCCTCTCGCTCCTTCCTGGTGGCCATGGAGGTCTTCCAATGCTGGTCGAACTTAGATATCCGCCGATATGCCTCCTCCAAATGCTGCTTCTTCGTAGCTAGTACATCATTAGCAGCCCTGAAGTCTTGACCTAAGCGTTCCCGATCAGCAATCTGCTTTGCCAAGTCTGCACCCAGTTGATTTACCGACTCTGTTTGCTTTCTGAAGGCATGCACGGCTTCGTTCCGTTCACTTCGAAGCTGAGCTAACTCCTTCTCTAATTCTGCATTTGCCCGCTTCAGTTCATCACACTCGGCTAATACCTGGTTGTGCTGATGAATGGACACAGTGGCAGGCTCTTCGACTGGTGGAGGACTCTCTGGTCTGACATGAGGGAATGGCATCCCTATAGCGCTGGCTCTGATCCAAACTGAATAAGGAGGGTAGGCTTGGCTGTTGCTCTTTCCCAACAAAGGCTTTCCTCTCGTGCTGATATTGTTCCACGCATGCTGAAGCTTGGACAACAAATCCCCCTCTAGAGTATCCGTGAGGTACAGAGATTCCTGTACCTCTTCCTCCTTCGGTGGAGTCCTCAAAGCATATGCGAACTGACGAACTAGCAATGATGGATTGTAGTTGATGCAACCCTTCCTACCTATCAGAGGTACGTTAGGAAACCCACTACAACTGAAGATCACCTCGGTGCCTAACCTGTCTCTGTCAATGAACCAATCAATATCTTCTGCCGACAAACTCATCAGACGCTCAGGCCACTCAGCTGAGGCTGTAGACAAGACGGAAGGACCCCTCTTGGGCAAATGACTATCAAACCACTTGTACAACAACGGTACGCAGCATGAGACATTCTTCCCTCTCCGGTTCTCATTCTTGTAATGCACTGAATGGTAAACGTCTCCGATCAGAGTAGGGACTGGATTCCCTGAGGCGAAGATGTGGAATGCATCAAGGTCCACGAAATCAGGCATGCTGGGGAACATGATAATGCCATATATGCATAAAGCAAGGATGGCGTTGAATGCGTCCCAACATTTGTCCTTAGCGCACTGCTGAGCCTTAGCTATCAGAAACTGCAGGGAGAACCCTGGAACCTTGTTCCAACTTATCACCACTAACTCAGAAGCGCTCAAATGGAGTGAGGAAGCTAAACCAGCCAGATCAGGCTCAGCATCCATGTGGACAAAAGACATCTGCCTTTTGATAGGCACACCCAGCATATCAGCATACTCTTCCAACGTCGGCGCGAGAACGAAGTCATGAAAAGTGAAACACCTCAAGGGAGGGTCATAAAACTGCAGAAGAGCATGTAACCCATTCAACTCGGACGTAGAAGGTTTGCGAACCAGACTAAGCAACCTGCCATAAGACTTCCTAAACCTATCCTTCACAGAATCCCCTGCCAGGGCTATCAAACCAGTCAGCTTCGACACATCGGGGGTCGGGAACTTGTACGCAACAGTCTTCGTGAGGGAGGCCATAATAACAGTAGGAGGCGAGAAATCCGGGATCGGGGAAACGGTACCTGCAACACAGACACACGTTAATGGAATGCAGATGAACATGCAATCTAATGCAAAATGCAGGCATGCAATAATATATCCAGGTAGCTGCTGTGGAGATTCGGTATCAACAGTCACTGATGAGAAGAAGACCCCGGTGTAAGACTACTAATCTGATCTGCTGAGAATAACCGTCTGATAGGACCGAGATCAAAATTCTGCTCTGACAAGAATAAGTGCCTGATAATAAGGACCCCGGGTGCAAGATCAAGGAACACCTGTTGATGAAGTCTTCGGACCCCAAATCAAAATCTGCCCTATCAAGAACAAACACGCAGCTGCTGATGAGATCTTCAGACCCCACTCAAAATCTGCCCTATCAAGAACAAATAACATCTGCTGATGAGATCTTCAGACCCCACTCAAAATCTGCCCTATCAAGAACAAACCACTGATAACAATATTCTGATCAAAAACCTGCTCTATCAAGAACAGGCAAACACCCGATGATAAGATCCTCTGATCAAAAACTTGCTCTATCAAGAACAAACATATCTGCAACTGAGAACCCTGGTACCAACATAACTGATTCACTGTCAAGAAAACCAGGTAGTCTGAAGGTCTAAGTTTCCTGCAATAAACCCAGTCCCGCTCACAGGTATGGACCTAGACTGACTCAAGGTACGGCATCCTATGCGTTCATCAGCGTCACAGACTTTCAAAACTGATGATACGATTCCCAGAAGGAGTGGCATCATCAAGTCTTGAAGAGGCCTCACTTAGCTGAATCACAAATGATCGGTCCCCAGAGTCGACAATCCACCAAACCAGCAACCGTCTCAACCCAAAGGGTTGAAAGTGAAGCCAACCGGATGAACCTCGTCTGAGCGTGGATTTCATGAGACACTAGTGCCTGCAAAGCAAGCACGCGCCCACTAATTTCCACTCTAAGTCTATAGTGCACTCAAGCCTGGGTCTGGCTTCTCACTCATCAGAACTCCCATCCCACAACAGCACAAATAATCATATTATACTGAAAATAACATGCGAGAAATAAAGTGCGAGAAGTAAAAATGCGATAAATAAACGCAACCCAACAAGCAAACACACAAGCGGTAGGATTGACTTTCTTAAGGGACGTTGGATCCCAAAATTGACTCACTTTCGGGACGTTGAATCCCTAGGAAACTTTGAAATCCCCAACAGAGTCGCCAGCTGTCGCTTGCGCGAAAATAAGGTGCCGGCAAAACAGAAGAGTCGCCACCTTTCGTTATTTATCCCTCAGAGCGGGAAAGGAAACGATCGGAAAAACCTGACGAATAAGGGTAAGACAAGGTCGTCGCAACCATTGTCTGGGTTCGGGAGTCGGTTACGCAAGGCAAAGGTATTAGCACCCCTCACGTCCGTCGTACTCGACGAGATCCTCGCTTGTTTGTTTACTTGGACGGGTTGGTTATAATCTATCTACCTATCAAGGCTGGCTGAAAAAGAAAAGAAAAATGACTCGGCAAAGTGTCGCACTTTATGCCTACGTATTCTCATCAGAGAATGAGAAATCAGAGTCAACGTAGTTCGGCCTACGAGGGGTTATGGGGGAAGGTAGCTCGCCAAGACATCGCCATCTTGTGCCTACGTACTCTCAACAGGTCTGAGAGATCAGAGCTCACGTAGTTCGGGAAACTACGACTTATTTCCTGCTTCGAAAGAAGTGTTTTTTATTATGTTTGCGATTTCAACCGCACTAGAGACTATGACCTGAGAGTGAATGCGTCGCATGTCACCCAAAGGGTACCATACTAAACATCCAGACTGTGGAAAAGAAACTCTCCCACAATCCTTTCTCAGATAGCTTAAGGCTCGTAACGTACGAAAGAAATCATTCATGATTACTGTATCTTAAACTGCTTTGAGATGAGAAGAGAACAGGCCCAAATAGGAGGGAGACTATCAAGTCCTACTGTTATCATGCCATGGATTCATCCTATGGTTGAGGTTTGAACAGGGAACTCCTAGATGTTGTCATGCATAGGTTTCAACCTAAGATTCTATCATCAAATCCTTATCAAAGGAAATGAGAGTCCTAAGGGATCATGTCAATGATACACCAAAACAGACAAAGCATCAGCTTAACAGTAAAATGCATGCAATGCAAGTGAGGGAGGAAATGTGTGTGGGGCTTCAGCCTCCACAAGCTCGTCTCGACCTCAAGCCAGTCATGAAATAACAGTAATCATACTGAAAAAATAAACAACATGCTATCAAGCAATAAATAGTAAACTGCAATCATACAGATAAGATGAAATGAAATGCCATCAGGCAAACAAACCACGTGGGCAAGGGAGCTGGGCTCTACCGAATACCCGCAAGCAAAGCCACGCAATAACAGTACAAGCAGAGGGAGCAACTCAACCTCTAATGCAATCATGCTCCTAGACTGAACTTATTCTAGATGGACTTAATCTAATGCAACAGACAAATCAGACAAAACACACAATGCAGAAAAGAAAAACAGAAGAAAGCCTAAGCTCCTCCAGCAGCTACTCAGTCTTCAGCCTTCAATCATCAATTGCTTCCCAGGTATCAACCCTACAACATGAGTATCAACTCATCTTCTCCCTTAAGCTTCAGCTTCTTTGATCAGCTCCACCTTCAGGCTTCACTATCTTCAGGGATCTTCAAGTATCAACTTGATCTTCACAAAGTCCTCAGACTTCAGCAATCTTCAAGGAATCATCCTCTTCACAGCTTCAGCTTCTATCTTCAATGACTTTTAGATCTTCAATCAAGTCTTCAATACTTTCCATTGCTATCTTCAACAACCCAAATGCTCCATCAAACAAGATTCAGTCAACAAGATGAAGTGAGAATGTTAAAGTGCTCACTGACTTCCAAAGGATGCCATTAAGGACTTAACATCAAAAGGAAAGGCTCTCTCAAAGTTCTACCTCAGAGGGCAAGGTCACTAATCCCTCCAAAGGAGAGAGGTGAATACCCTTAAGGGACTTTATGTCATAGAGAAGGGAGGAGGTGGACAAGACACTCCCTGTTTATTGAATGAAATTATGCTATCTAAAGCTCTACCTATGTACCTATAAACCTATAAACAGAACAACAAAATCTAAGCTAAACTCCTCTGCAAAGTCTTCAAATCTTCCATGACGATCCACAAGGTCTTCAACTCAATCTTCAAAGCTCACACACTCAAAGGAGAAGGAAAACAAGCACAACAATACAAACTATGCCTTTAAGCAGCACACATACTAACCATACATTCAAAAATCAATTAAAAATACCAAAACACCATACAATATTCTAGTAAAATTCTAGGGGATTCTATACATGCTTACCCTTAACCCATATATTCCCCATATACTAATTTGGCCTATAAACCCCAAAACAAAATGGTTCAACTCTACTTATACAACCTAAAACCCTAATTTGAGCACCTAAATGTCAAACAAGCAAACTATGTCAAATTTTAATCTACAAATTGCAAATTAAATCCTATGTGATCTATGGTTCAATATCTAACTATGCCAAAAAGAATGGCTCAAAAATCCTAAGGGAAAGTCCTAAAAGAAATTGTACAAAATCAAGTATCAACTAAATCAATTAAAAATACTATTTGCAAGATTAATATGCTAAAAAATATTAAAAGGAAAATAAAATGGAATTTTATTTATTTACATTTTTCTATACAAAATCATGAATATGTGAAAAAAACAATAAATGAAAAATATTAATTTTTCTATTTTATATGGATTTATTAAAATGCAAGAAAATTAAAAGAAATTGAAATAAGAAAAATGAAATAAATAGGGGAGGGGGTGTCATGAGCAATGCGCCTCAGTTGCTTTTCATGATGGGCTGAGAACCTGGGGTGCAAATATTAAATTGGGATAGGCCCACCTGCGCTCAGAAAATCATTTGAAAAATTAAAAGAAAACTAAAAAAGATACGGTGCAAATAGCATCAAAATTTAGTTCATTTTCTGATTGGGCCCATGGTGGAGGTGTGAATAGCAAGATCTGCTGAAGCCCAGGATTCACAACTAATCCAAACGCAGCGTTTTGAAGCTGGAATTTCCCTCCCTTTTTCAGAATTAAATCCTGGCCGTGCGATCAACTGAATTAGTCAAATATTAGGGACAATCCAACGGTGGAGAGATCGTCTTCTCCAACTCAACCTAGGGTTTCAGAAAACCCTCCCTCCATGCAGGGATCTTCACCTTACTCATTCTCCTTCGTGTGACCATGAAATCAAATAATTCCAAAGCCAAAATTATTCTACTCACTCCCAGGAACACATCCATGCTCATAACTTCCTCTGAAATGCCTTGTATCGTCCAAACAGAACGCATGAATATTAGGGTTCAACCATAACTCTCTGTGATCAACCTTGATGCAACTTAATTCTAATGGTCTAAACCCGTTCCTCATATTGCTCTAACCATTCTAAACCATACCATGTCCATCAATACCCAACATACGACTCATCCTTGAAACTGAAAGAAATTAGAGTCTGCCATGGAACTTCATGAAACTTCCTCAAATTCTTAGAAACCAGTCCTCTACCTTATCTTAACAAGTCTAACCCTAGAACTATGATGGAATGCATATAAATAAGGTGATACGAGTAAAATCACCAACCTGTCAAGTTGTAATGGTGGATATGGTTTCACTCCAATTCAATGCTTGCAACCTTCCCTAATTGATCTTTAATGGAAGATAAGGATTCTGTATGCAAAAAGATTGATGAACAGTGCTTGAATCTTGTGTTTGATCTCAATATGCTTTTCTTGCAAATTCCTCAATGAAGCTTCAAACCTCCATGGATCTTCCTCTAACTCAGTATGCAAGCAATCATAAGGATCAGAAGAATGTGTTTGTGGAGAAGAAAAGAATGGAAATGGCAGAGAATGAAAGTTTGTTATGGAATTGCAAATGGAAGAATCTCACTTTTTTACACTCTAATCTCACCACTCACCAACAATTATCACCAACCCTGGCCACATTGTGATTCATCCTTCTTATAACAATCAAAAGAATAATCTAGAAACTCATGGAAAGTGCTAGAATGTTATAGAATTTCTCATGAAATGATACATTGCATAACCTTTATCTCATGCCTTAATCTTGTCAAATTGGATTTAAAATCTCCTTACAAGAGATATTGAGAAAGAATGAGTGAAAAACATGCACTTCCTTGCCTTTGGTGAAGTTTTATCAAGTTGCCTTAATATGCAAGAATGAAAATTACAAAGCAACCCCCATTTTGAGATCTCAAATCAAAATTCTACTTGAACCATTGTTTTTAAAATGATGTTTGGAGTCAAAATGACATATTGGATGACCTATTTTGGATTTGTACATCTCCTAAACCAAAATTCCATTTCAACTTTTTTAACTTATAAGCCATTTTTAGGTCATTTTTACCCAATCTTGTAAATCCTTGCTACAAGATTTTTAAATAACTCATGACCTCTTTTATAGGCTTAAAATCCCATTTTGAACAACTTTCATGTTTTGAGTTTTTCCATTTGAGGCTTGGGACTAGGAGATATGGCCTTTGCTTAAAATGACCTATAACTGCCAAATGACCAAAATACCCATGTCTTGCTCAAACCATAAGTTGAGTTCTACAGATCCTATCAAGGACTTCTAGTACTATCTAGAAAGCTAAGAAGATTCTCTTCAACATTCATGTTAACCAATAAATCATAGGAATCATCCCACTAGGGCAAAAGTTGTCTGCAAGTTGGGTGACTTTCAAGGACCCAGATTCACACACCTCAGCTGACCTGTAATTTGTCAAAACCATAACTTGAGCTCTGCAACTCCTATCAAGGACTTCTACCACTCAAATTAAAGCTAAGAACAAGCTCTACAACATTCATGTTGTGGGGAAGATTAGATATCAATCACATCTTGAGCTAAAACTGCCTGGAAGACAGGGATCAAACTAGGGTTTTTTCACTGACAATCCTCAGAACCCTACTCAAAACTTCTCAAACTTCTCAATCATGATGAGTTGGTCTAGGAATCATCTTTATAACATCTCCATACATCATTCCATGATCTCATGGCCCTTGGACTAAGTCTCAACCTTCTCCAAATCTTCAGTTGACCTAGGGTTGACCCAGTCAAAACCCTAATTCTACCATTCATGGTTGAATCTTCTGAATTCTTGCACAATGACTTCTCTGGGATTCATGATGGCTATCAAGACATCTCATGAACTTTCTCAAAGCTTCAAGTTCATTCTCAAAGTCTCAGAATCATCTGAGGGGCACCCACAACTCTCAAGCTATGAGACACACAACCTTGGTTTCAACCAATTTCTTTGAGGATCTCTTGAACTTTCTGATGAAGGTATCAACTTTCAAACACTTACTGAGTAAATAATTGTTGGTCAAATTTTGGGGTGCAACAGATGGTTGTACGGATCTTCATGATCCATTCCGGTGAATGGATTTGCATAAAGGAGTTGTAGGATTCCGGTCTTCATCTCCGTATTCCTTCCGCCTCGAGCAAATTGAGCTGTCTGCCTTGGACTATTAGTGGACATTTCGGTACAAACGTCGTCACCCATACTTCTTTCGACGGTCTCTACAACTTCCTCTTCAATTTGAGTAAGTGCAGAATTTGTTGCTTTTTCTCTTCTGTTCCTCTCTTCAGCTAGTTTCTTTCTCCTTCGTGTTTTGCTATTAAGCCTTCGGATTGTTCTTTCAATTTCGGGATCGAATTGAAATTGCTCCTCGGTGGCTTTTTCTCGCATGCACTAGAATCTACACAACTAGCAAACCAAGTGAAACACAAGAGTGATAAAAATAGAAATAAAAATAAGAACTTAGAACAATGAATTATTGCAATGCATGTAATATTGACACCAATCCCCGGCAACGGCGCCAATTTGTTGAAAAGTATATTTCCGGCAAATATTTTTATATCGTATCCACAGAGATTGGTGTTACTACCGCCGTTCTATAATTCTGATTGTTGTAAGTTCAAAGATATTCAAATTGTTTGTTGATGAATAAATTGTTCTTTCTACTTATAATAAAAATAGGACAATAAAATTGGTTTTAGAATAAAGTTTAGAAGCCTTGTCAAGATTGAGTTTCATTATCCTTGTTATCTATGTGTTCTTAATATCAAATGCATGCATTCAAACTCCAATGGTAATATTCAAGTGTCCTCTCAATAATATTATGTCTAAATAAAATTGTGATAGTTACTATATAAATCCTTAGACGATCTCTCCATCTAACTATTTATATAATAATCTTGAATGCTTAACACAATAGAAAAAGCAGTGAATAAATCTATCTCTACAATTTATTCTCTACTTGGAAAAATATTTTAGTTCAAGAATCAAACTATCTTTCTCAACAATAATTCAATCCTAATTTTGTAGTATAAAGAGCAAAAATATTATTTCTTATCAAAGATGAAGTTTGTTACATGCAAGGATACAAATATTACATAAATAACAAGAGATAACTACTACCTCAACCTTGCCAAGATGGAATTTAGCTACTCATCATCTTCATTGATTCCATGGAAAATTCTCCAAGAACAACTTCTTGCATGCAAAACTCTAAGAACAAGAAAAACAATCTCCCAAAAAATCTCTCCAAGATATTATGCCAAACCTAGGAGATACTAAGTTAAAAAGTATAATGATTATGTCCCACATGCAAGGGAAAAAGTGTCATTAATAGCTCTGGGGCGCCACCCTACAAAAAGTATATTTTTCTTCCAAGGTATGACAAGTGTCATAAAATTTGCAAGTGGCTGAATTCACTCAGTTCGCGGCGCGCAGGGTGGTCGCGGCGCGAACTGCTTAGCCTGATGATTCCTTGCTTTGCTTTCCATCCCCGGCACTTCCTTTCCCAAACTTGTATCTTTAAGTGTTGCTTCAGAAACTTCTCATGCAATCGAACATTCCTTGACAAAAATTCTACAAAACTAGAGAAAAAGTGAAACATCTATTCTAAATAAAATAATACGACTAGAATTGAACACGTACTAAATTGTGATAAAAATGTGTGACTTTAGTAAGAAAAAGTTAAAAAGGGACCGATAAAAAATATACAAATTAGTATCAATTTGGTCCCTAACACTCGTCGTTTTGACGGAGAACGCCGATTGTTGTGGCCTTAGCTATAATATTGTTTTAGCTTTTCGGTGTTCCATGGTCAAGCGAGTTCTTCCCTGTCGAGGTGTTCTAGGTAGTAGGCCCCATTTTCCGTTTTTGCTTGAACACGGTAGGGCCCCTCCCAGTTTGTGGCGAATTTGCCTTCACGAGAATATTTGTGATTTCTCCTCAAGACGAGACTGCCTACTTGGAAGTCTCGTCGTATGACTTTGGCGTTATGCCTAATTGCGATTTTTTGTTTCAACGAGGCCTCACAGAGGGCTTCCACTGATCGGACCTCTTCGACGAGGTTGAGCTTCTCCCTCAGCGCCTCTCTGTTTGCCTCTTCGTCTAGGGGAGCTTCAGTCCACCTGAAGGGCACATGTATTTCGATAGGGATCACCGCCTCGGTCCTATATGCTAAACGGAAAGGGGTTTCCCCGTTGTCGAGTGGGCATGGTTCGGTAGGGCCAAAACACGTTATGCAGCTTCTCGACCAACAATTTTTTTATTTCGTCTAATCTTTGTTTGAGACCTCGCAGGATTACCCTGTCCAATGGTTCGGCTTACCCGTTCGTCTGCGGGTGCTCAACAGACGCAAAGTGTTGTTTGATGCTTAGTTTGACGCGAATTCTTGGAATTTTTTGTTTGTGAACCGTGTCCCGTTGTGGGTGATGATTGCTAAGGGAATTCCGAATCGGGAAAGAATGTTTTGCTTGTAGAAACGAAGTATGTTTTGGGCAAGAATGTCGAATCGGACAAGAATGCATTTATTTTGGCTAGAGCCTTTGCTTCTATCCACTTTGTAAAATAATCCATGCCCACTATTAGGTATTTGTTATGATTTGATCCTACGAGGAATGGTCCTAGGATGTCTAGGCCTCACCATGTGAAGGGCCACGGGGAGGACATTGTCTGGAGCTCGTTGGGCGGTGCTAGGTGCATGTCCCTGTGACGTTGGCATTTGTCTCATTTATTCCCACGCTCCTTTGTGTCATATTGCATGGTTGGCCAATAATATCCTGCTCATAGAGCTTTCTTGCCAAGGGATCTTCCTTTGAGGTGCTGAGCATTGATTCCCCTGTGGATTTTTGTAGAGGATGTGGGCGACCATGTCTTCCTCGATGCATTTGAGAAGAGGAATGGAGAGTCTTCACCTGTAAATATTATTGTCAACCAGGACATAGGTACAAGCTCTGCGCCTGACCATGCTAGCCTCCTTTGGGTCGGATGGTAGTTCATCCTTAGCCAGGTAGTTGTAGACAGGGGTTATTCAGCAGTCGTTGTCTCCATGAAGTTTACATAGAGGGTTTGGAGAGTTCTCTCGATGCATGGTCGAGGAAGTATCTCCTGGATGATGGATATGTTTCCTCCTTTCTTTTTTGTGCTTGCTAACTTTGACAGAACATTTTCCCAGACATTATGTTCGTGAGGGACGGGCTTTACTTCCACGGACATGAACTTCATCACTTTTTCTTTGACCAAGGTCAAGTATTCGGAGAGGTTATCGTTTTTGGCTTGATACTCTCCCCATACCTAGAGGGCTACGAGCTGGAAATCTGTGCAGATTATGACTTCCTCGGTTCCTAAATCCTCGACGAGAATACCTTCCTCTCTTTCCAAGATGACGCCTACCCCGCTCCCCGTCGAGCTGGACGTTCCGTCAACAAAGATTGTCCACTTGTGAGCTTCTTATGTCGGGGAGGCAGGTAATGTCATCTTCACCACGAAGTCGGCCAATACCTGGGCTTTGAGGGATTTTCTACTCTCGTACTTGATGTTGAACTCAAACAACTCCAGCGACCATTTGAGCATTTTGTCTGCCATGTCTAGGCGGCCCAACAGTTGCCTCACAGGATGGTTCATGTGCACCATAATGGTGTGGGTTAGAAAATAATGTCTCGGCCTCCTTGCTACGTTCATGAGGTCTAGGGCTACTTTTTCGATCGGTTGATATCTAAGTTCTGGCCCTTGCAAAGCCTTGCTCGTGAAGTATATAGGTTTCTTCCCTTATGGAGTTTCACGAATGAGGGTTGCGCTGACAACTTCAGTTGCGACGACGAGATAGGCGGTCTTCTTGTTATTTGGTTGGGAGAGGACCGGTGGTTCCGACAGCGCTTGCTTTAGGTGGAGGAGGGCTTTGTCACATTCCTCTGTCCATTCAAAAGCTGCCTCTTTGCAGAGGAGTTTGAAAAAGGGGAGTGCGTGCTGAGTAGATTTTGCCACAAAGCGGGGCAAGTAAGGTGAGCATCCCATTCAGAGATTGGATCGATTTTTTTGAACTCGGCATGGGGAATTTGGAGAAGGCTCTGCATTTTTTGGGGTTGGCTTCAATTCCTCATTCTATCAGGTAAAAACCGAGGAACTTTCCTACTCGTACCCCGAATATGCACTTCTTCGGATTGAAGTGCATCCTGTACTTCCTGGCCTGGTTGAAGACCTTCTTTAGATGGAGCTTATGGTCGAATTTATCATGGGATTTCACGATCATGTCGTCCATGTAAACCTCGAGCATATCCTGGATCTCTCCCCGAAAAAATGTATTAATCATTCTCTAGTAGGTAGCGCCAATATTTTTCAAGTCGAAGGGCATTACGTTATAGTAATAGTTTCTTGATTCGGTCATGAAAGTTGTGTGCATTTTATCGCTTTTGGCCATGGGTATTTGGTTGTAGCCCGATTAGGCATCCATGAAAGGTAGTAATTTAAAATTGGTAGAATTATCAACTAATTTATCTATGTTAGGGAGGGGATAAGTGTCTTTAGGGCATACCTTATTAAGATCAGTATGGCTAACACACATTTTCCATTTTCCATTTGATTACTTTACAAGTACAACGTTGGACAGCCAAGTAGTGTATTTGGCTTCCAAAATGAAATTTGCCTCTAATAGGTCTTTTACAGCTTGCTCGGCAGCCTCCGTTTTCTCCAGGGTCTGCTTGCGCCTACGCTGGGTTACTGCTCTTATAGTGGGGTCGATGGTGAACTGGTGGTAGGCCACCTCTGGATCCATCCCGGGCATCTCCGAGGTGCTCCACACGAACATGTCAGCATTCTCCCTGAGGCAGGCCTTCAGTTGTTTCCTCACAAGGTCGGGGAGGCTGATCCCAATCTTCACTCCTTTGTGGGGGTCGTCACTGATGAGGACTAGCTCGAATTTGCCATCCAGGATTGGCCGTATGGGATGGGCGGGCTCGCCGCTGCTTGTTGATGTGGAGGGGCTGCTCGAGTTTGATTGAGTCTCCTTCCCCTCTTCTTCTGGTCCCACAGGTCTTCCTTAGAGAAACGACTATCGAGTTTGATGGAGTCGATGCGAGGAAGTGGTTTCGTCTCTTCAGAGCTGAAGGGCAGAGTAGGCTTGTTGGGCGTCTTTGGTCGAGGGGTGATGGTGCTCAGCTCTTTTAAGGATGCCTCAAAGCACCTTCATGCGGCCTCTATGTCTTTGTGTAGGGTAGCGACAAGCCCTTTGGAAGTGTGATAATTCATCTTCAAGTACACCGTAGAGGGTACGACTATCAGCTCGACCAGTGTTGGTCGTTCGAAGATGCACTGATAAACGGATGGGCAGTCAATTACCAGGAACTGGACCATGATGGATATGATAGTCTCTACTGACTCAAAGGTGACAATCAACTTCACGTATCTCTAAGGCTTCGTGACTGAATCATTGAATCCTTGTAGATCCGAACCTACATAGGGCGTCAGGTGCGTCTCGTCTAACTGAAGTGTGGAGAACAGTTGGGAATACATAATGTCGACCGAACTTCCCTGGTCGACCAAAATTAGCCAAAAATCAAAGTTGGCCAGCTTCTCCCTTATGAGTAGAGTAATACTAGAGTTGGGGGCTCCTTCGAGGAGTTCCCCGTGATAGAAAGTGATGGGGACTGAATCTCCATGGACATTATCGAGGGTAGAACTTTGGCTCGAGCTTGTGTTGATGAGGTGCTCGAACTTCCTCTTTACGGACCCCACGGTCACCTGTTTAATCCTGCGCCCAATATGACCATGGCGGAGGGGAAGGCTTCTTAGGGGCTATGTGTGGCGAAGTAAAGAGGAACATTGAGCCCATCATGGACATAGAAATCTTCTGGTCTTGAGATGCTCATGGCGACCGGAAGGCTAACGTCGTCCAAGGATGGTGCCTCTTCTTCGACCTTCTTTGACTCATAGGCGTCTTGTCAATGAGCATCTTTCCTCTTTGCAAACTGCTTCAGGTGCCCGTCCCTGATCAAGATCTCAATTGCATCCTTGAGATAGATGCATTCATCCATTTTGTGCCCATGGCTCTTGTGCAACTGTCAATACTTTGTTCTATCAGTGTTCGGCTTGGCAAGTATCTGCTTTGGGAAATGGACCCCTACCTGCCGAAACTTTGAATTTATGCACTCGGAGAGAATCTTCTCGCGTGAAGTTTTTAGCGGAGTGTACTTGTGTAAACGGCCGAGGGCAGTCATCCCTTCTTTTTTCGGCTTCCCGACGAGATGATAAGGAGTCGTCGTGCTTTGAGGACCTGACATTCTCCTGGTGCATTGAGTCCTTGGAAGTGTTTGCTACTTCCCTTTCTTCCTACTAGATATACGCCTGAGCCTTGAGGAGGAGGGTGTCCAATGTTGTTGGGGTTTCTATGCCAATCGCCTTGGTAAAGTCGCTGCAGGGACAAAGCCATTGTTCAAGCAAATATTTTTTCATTCCTTCAGTCGTGGGGACCTAAACAACTTCTTTATTGAATCTTTTGATACATGATCGAAGAGATTTGTCTCTTACCTGAATGATAGCTCGAGGAGGCTTTTGTCTTCGGGTGACGGCGAGAGGCTGTAAAATGTCTCGAGAACATCCTTCCCAACTGCCTCCACGAGGTGATGGATTCATAGAGGAAGCTCTTATACCAGAACATTGATCCCTTCCTTAGTGGTGTCGAGAACAACCTGCATTTGATGGCACCTCAGACACTGTGGTAGTCGAGCAGGGCATCAATGTTATCGATGTACTCGTCGGGATCGGTTGTGCCATTGTATGTGCCCACGTATGGGGGTTTCTACAACCCCTGGGTAATCGTGTGGACATGATCTCCTGGGATAGTAGGCCTCAAGGTTCTTCATCGTCACTGTAGCTGCTCGACCGCGAATGTGAGTGGGCGTCTCTGCTGGAGTGCGAACCGTGATCTTGACGGGGAGAAGGAGTTCACGACCAGTCCTTAGGTTTAGGCGGAGGAGAACGTCAAATTTTCGCTTGCAAGTCTCTTCTTGTTCTCTTGGCCTCTGGGGAGTGCTAGCTCCGGGGGAGTATAGCCGCGTTTCCTTATTGGCAGGGATTCTGGATCCGTTGCCATCTGGAGATTCCTTCTGCTTCAGGGAGAAAGGCTTTGGGATCTCTGGTGCTCGCGCCTTGATGGAGGAGATCTTGGATGGCAGAACTCTTCTAATCCTCCAATTCTTGCATTCTGCTGGAGGATCAGAAGGTTCTTCTTGTTGAAGGCTTTGACTAGAGCTGCCATGGCCTGGTCAGCATTGGGCGAAACTGGGACATGCTAATGATCCTCTGAGTGCTTGATCTCCATGCTGTTGGCGCGATTTGGGGAGTGAGATAGGGTGACTCCGTCCCTCTGCTGAGGAACATTGTCTCCGAGAAAGGGGTTTTCCTCATTGTTGTTTGTCTTGCTGATGGGGAAGATGAAGGTGTTGCGAGCATCATGGATGTTATTACGGCTGGCCATGATCAGAATCTTGAAAAGCTGCTTTAATCTTTGGCTTTTGGGGAAAGAAAGACGGGGGAAACAAAAAAATTCCATAGACGGCGTCACTGATCTTTTCGGTTGATCAGAACCTGAAGTGGGCCATGGATTTTGTATATGATGCTAAAATCCAAGGAGGAGGGGGTGTACCTGCAATGCACTCTAATGCTAAAGTAAAAATTGGGAGATAAGAAGGCAAGTACAAAGTAAGTATTTCTTAGGATGATTATTGGATATATGACCCTCTTAAAGGAGAGGGTTTTATAATGTCCCCAGCGCTTGGCCATTGGCCCCTATTTTCAGGCCGAAATAACCGTTCCCCAAAAATAGGTAAATTCTAGAAACTAGCCGTTGAGACGGGCAAATATGCTCGAAACTAGCTGTTGCTTTGAGCAGGGGCATGGTCACGGGCAAGAGCGTCATGGATTTTCTTGGATGGTTGAACCGTGCGTGACGGGCAGAGATGTGACGAAGGATAGCTAATCCCGGGGGTCAGCTGGTCAGCCCTCCTCGACTGAGAGGAATAGTAGAAAATGCTTTCCCTTGCCCCTAACTGGTAGGCTTAGGATATTGAGTCGTTCTGGGTGCAGAACTGAATTGGGTCATGCCTAGGCATTGGCCTAGTCCGGAGCAACTATGCTTATATGATCGGTTCAAAATAATATTATTGAATGGATCTAAAATGTTTTCACACACACACAAACACACACACAAACAAACAAACACAAACACATACACACACACACACACACACACACACACATATTGTTAAGCATGACACTATTTATTAATGTTTTTAATAAACAATCACAAGTTTTTAGTTCACTAGAATGACCAAACTCAAAAAATCCTAAATGACACTTTTTGTTAAACGTTTGAGAAGATGTATTAATGCGAACAAATTTTTTAAAGTAAAGATTCAAAAAGTAAATGAAAAAGTGCTTAGGAGCAAATAAAGAAATAAAGATAGATTAATTGAATAAAAATGCTTGAATTAAGAGTAGGACACAAGTTCATACGTTTCTCATAAATTCTTTATCTTTGGGGCTCAGATGTGTGAATTCTAAAAAAAAAAATGAAATGTGAACCTCTCATTATAGAATCAAAATCTATTTATATACTAGGTGCATCAATAACTGTCAACAACAATTAACTCTCTAGAATTCGACATGCATCTTGCTACGCGATATTTTGTATTCTAATGTGTTTCCACGTGTCTTTGGTTTTTGACCTGCTTCAAAACAGTTACTGTTGACGAAACATCTTCAAGGTACCTAATCATCTTAGTAAAAAAGTCCTCCTGTCAAATTTGTGAAAATTCCACTTGGTGTCAAAAACATAACTTAGCTATATGGACTTAGCATTTATATTCATCTCATATCCTACATTCATGTTGAAATGCTGAGCAGAAAATCCCAGGCTAACAGACTTATGTCATGGAAAATATTATGAGTAGATAACTATGGCGTTGGGCTTCAGGAGTATTATTGTAAATCGAGCACTAATATTATATATTGTTTGTAACACTGTGTTTACTGGTGTTTTTAGCAAACATAACGCAAGTTTTAGTTCACTTAAGGATTAAAATCGAAAAAATCCTAAGGACAATTTTGTGAGATATGTTTGAGAAATGTCTTTGTGCTAAAAGATTCTATATTTGAATATATGGAAAATGGAAAAGAATGTAAAGAAGTAAATGCGAGATTTCTTAAAAGGAATAAAGTAAATGAAGAAAATAACAAAACAATTGGATAAAAAAATGTTTGAGTTAAAAGTGGGATGCATATTCATACCTTTCATATGAATTTTTTATTTTTGTGACTTAGATATATGAATTCTAAAGACAATAGAATGAAAATGAGAACCCTCATTACAAAAACAAAATATACTTATATATTATGTACATCAATAACTGTCAACAATGGTTAACTCTTTAACATTTGACACATACATTATTATGTCGGTTTTTGTCCCCTGTTTTGCTTCCACACGTCTTCAGTTCTTGAACTGCTGCAAAATCGCTATTGTTGTCGAAAACAAATTCAAGTTCTCCAACTGCTTCTGTTGGGTATCTCACCAGTTGAATCTTGTGCTTTTGGTGTCAAAAACATTATTTAGCTACATTGTGCTTAGCATGTATATTTATCTCACATCCCACTCTTGTCAATCATGTTGAGTCAAAAATATCAGGCTGACATACTGTAACTATATTTAAACCTAATTATTAGACATAAATAAAGGGAATTATGCATGCTTTATAGTCGTATAGCTAAGCACCATTATCCGAACTACCTTAACAAAGATCGATCGTGTTTATTGTCTTTTAATTATGTTTCCCTTTAATCTTTTGTATTGGTGGTTATTTTAACAATTGGTATCAAATGGTGATTAACCTTGGTGTGAAATTCAAAGTAACAAGGTTCAATGGGATTGGAAATTTCAAATTATGGCAAAGGAGGATTTGTTGGTTCAACAAAGTTTATAAAAGGCGTTGTGTGAGACGAAACTGAATGATATGGAAGATGTTATTGGCAGAGATGAAAGCGAATGCCACAAGTGTGTTTCAGATGAGGTAATGTATCTAGGGGTGTTCAAAACCAAATCATCCTAATAGAAAACTAATATTCGAACCAAATCAAACCAAAAACGGCAAAAAGTCATGTTTTGTATGGATGTGTTTAAGCCATTTTTTAACAGAACCGCAAGGTTTGATTTATTGCTTCTATTTGAAAAAACAGATCAAAACAAAACTGAAACACATTATGTTACAACCCAAACTTCACTTAACCCACACCCAACCCAAAACCAAACCCATTTTGAATTAGCCTTACGATTACAAACGATTTTTCTTCCTCAGACTTAGGGTTTCAATTTTAGCCTTCTCTAATTTCTCCTAGCAATATTGTGCCTTCTTCTTATCTTCATTGCAAGGTACATCTCACATTTTCTTCTCTAATCTCTCCTCTCTTATATTCTTTCTTTTCATCTTCTCATTTTTCTACTAGTGTTCTCTATTCCAATTTCGTTTTATCGCACCTCTTCTTCTCTAGTCTTTCATCTCTTATGTTCTTTCTTTTTCATCTCCTCTAATCTCCCGTCTCCTTTGCTTTTCTATTTCATTATAATGTTTTTTTATATTGTTTTATGCTGTTATTTATGTTTTTTATTCCACTTTTATTTAATATAATTTTTTGCATATTAAATGGGAAATTATTGTCCAAATATGATAAATTTTGTTGTTGTGTTGTGGGTTTTATTTCTCTATTGTATCGTGTGATGGGTAGTCTAGTTTTGGTCTAGGTGATGTTTTTATGCTGCTACCATAATGTCATACTATAATGCACTAATATTATTTTCTGAAACTTAAGTTTCTACTTTGCAATACACATTGTTATTTTTGTTATTTGAGTTCTTTTGTTATTTAGTGTTGAAATGTTGTTGTAACTTGTACTCATTGACATTGTTATTTGTTATTTGGTAGTGTATGAATGAATAAACACAATGTTATGTTGTAATTTATATGTGTATGCATGGCTCAATAAAATCCACTAAAAAACCTATTTCGAGATGAGCAAAGGCCCAATACAGGCGAGGTCCACATATCAAGCCCAATAATGTGAAGCCCAATTAAAACAGTCATTCATATATAAGTGACACACGCCAGACTTGAGGTACACATTATCTTCTAGAACTTACACTTTATTCATTTTTGGACTCTGTAACAAACTTAGGCATTGGAGTACTAACCTTTCAAGTCCACCCATGTGTTTCTATATCGGAGATCCATATTGTAATACCCTAATTTTTACCCCTAAGATCCCACATATCATTTGCATTTTATTCCACAAACAAGATCACAAGCTTTGATTCTCTTGTCTTCCTCAACAGGTTTGACTTTGAGGGACATCATTGGGCATCCTTGTTTTCTTGTATGCTAGGTGTTTGTTTATATTTATGTTTACTAGTCATTAATTAAAATAAAAAGTGTGTTTGTTTTTCCTTTACTAAATTTTTTCAGGAAGAAATTGGATCAAGGATATCAAATACCAGTCCCTCAACTCGAATGAGTTTCATCTGAACAAAGTCAAAGTTGATCTGCAAACAATTCAAAATCATCTGATCAAAGGTTTCCAAGATTTAATTGATAGTTATTCAAGAAACTCCAAGGTTCATGTGTTTATTTTCATGCCTTATTTGACAAGCAAAAAGAATCGATCCAGAGCCAAGACAACACATCAAAAAGGCAAACTTTCACAATTTTTACATGTGATAATCGATTACCAGTATTAGGGTAATTGATTATCGTATGTGTTTTTTTTATGAAAATCTGTCAAATTCAAATTCTACAACATTTTGACACCAATTTTCAAATATTTCATCATGAGAATAATCTAGATCACTTCATTTTAATTCCCGTACCTCATCATTATTAATTCTCACCATACACCTTCACTAATCACCACTTGATCTTGATTTTGTCTCAAAATTCAAATTCCAAGTCTAATTTTTTGTTCCAAATCAAACTCCAATTCACCAAAATTTCCAAGCCTAAATCCTATAAATAGAGGCCTCATTTCATTCATATCACAAGCTTTTGATAGCCAAATTCACTATGTCAAATTTCTTCTTGACTCTCTCAATTTTCTCCAACTACCAAATTCACCAAAACTCTTTCTTCCTTTCAAGGTTAGTAAGTTTATCATTAGAACTTACTAATCTTTGAGCTAGACCTCCATCCATTCACTTTTTCATCATCAATTTCTGTAGATCAAGGCTTTGGAATATGGTTTTTGGAGTTGATTTGAAGTGGTAAACTCTTTATCTACCATTATCGTTCTTGATACATCCTTCACAATGTGATCTATTGTTTATTCTTGTTGCTTGATCTTTGGATCTTGCAAATTATGTCCCATTGGTGTTATTTGCTGTTAATTTACTTGAATTTTCATGCTCAATTGCATCCTTGATCATGAGTTTGAAGAAATGATTGATAAAGTTTTGCATATTTTCAAACTTATTTAGCTGCTATTTTACAAGTGGTAATTGATTACCTGCATTAGGATAATCGATTATCCTGTGTCCATTTTGCCTTTTTGGCTTTGTTTTGAGACTGTTTTGGTTCTTTCATTTTCTTCTTCCATTTTCCTTTGGTTTTTGCTTTGGATTACACTTTTAAAGGTCCTTTTCCTCTTTAAATTCTTGGACTTAGGGTGTAGATGAAGTTGGATAAACATTCACTAATTCAAATCTATCTTTAAAGTGGATTGGTCAATTCACTTTAGGTGTTTTGATTTAATTATAAGTTTAGTTCTTTAATCCACCAAGATGCGTGGATGAGCTTAGAGATGGAATGACCTTGAAATTGTAATTCAATTTGGTTTCCCTCTCCTCTTCTCCTTTTCCTTTTGATCGATGAAAATATTCGATATCATTGGAACTTATGTCAAGTTTTTGATGAAGATGAGATCGTTGCCACTTTTCTTTTCGTGCGATATTGCTTTCGAAGAGTGATCTACATATCTCTTTTCTAGCATGCATTAGCACTAACATTGTTATTGACCGGCCTCAGGTAGTCGTGGTTTCTATATCTAATTACAATTGCTTAACATAGTGCTAAATTGTCCTGTACTAGAAAATGATCATTCGTGGCTCAAACTTATGTTTGAAAGTCCAAGTATGGTTGATTATTTGTCTTAGGTCCATTACTTATGAAACTTATTGTTAGGAGGCTTTGATTTATCAATCCTCTAATGAGTCTTCATTAACTTTGGCCTAAGTGCACTAATTAATCATCGTTAATCATTTGTTCTAGCAACTAATCACTAACTCACTAACAATATTATTATACTAATTTTGTTTATGTTTCCTTCTTGCTCCCTATCTCTCTTTTATTTTTTACGCTCAATTATTATCATCTTATATCATATTATTGTTTGTGCTTCCGTTTTTTTTCTTTTGTCCATTGGACCATATCTTGTTCAAAACACTAATAAATGTTTAAACCTCTAAAAAACTTGGTGCTCTTAATCTTGTGGTTATGCTTGAGGATGAACCTAGACCTTAGACCTCTAGGATTATTCTTAGACCCTTGGACTTAGAATTAGGACTATTTCCTAATGCTTGGAATATTATGGATCTTTGCCTTTATTTGACTTGCTCATTTGTTTATGCTTCAAGACAGATGGAATTCTTATTTCGCTTGCTATGAAGTGTGCTACAATTCGGTTAGATCCTTCTTATATCTAAATTTTTATTTTATGCTTTAGGATAGTCACTTCATCTCCTCCCCTTCTTAAATTTTTAAAATCTCCTCCCTTTTTCAAAACCTTCTTGTTTTCAAACTTCAAACCGCTTTCATAATAAAATCTTGACTTTGGTCAAGTGATTTTTTTAAGACTTTGTTTTCTTTAATAAATGTCAATCAATGTTAATCATATTTTGACCAATTTTCAAAAAAACTTAAAAAAGATCAAACTCACCAACTCTTTTTGTGCCTTTGTGCACTTTTTCTTTTAAAACTTTTTTCCATAAGTTTAAACATGATTCATCTCTTTAAGTGGAATTATTCACTTGGAAATGACGACTTGTCTTAACATTTAAAATAAATGATAACACACATTTTTTTGTCATTTGTACCACGAACTACGGGGTTTTGGTCCTATATTTCACTTTGTGGGTACGTAGGCATGAGTCGATAAGTCTCTCTAAACAAAAAATATTAAAAAATACTTCTCTTCTCATCTCCCCAATCTCCTTTTCAAGCAAACCTTTTCAAACAAAAAAGCGTAGATATTTCAAAGGGTTCCTATAAAGTACTATAGGCGTTTTGGATGCTAACACCTTCCCTTAGCGTAACCAACCCCCTTACTCGCTCTCTGTTTGTTCTTGTTTATAACTTGTTTAGGTTTTGTTCGCTCTTTTTCCTTTCCTTTTTTTGGATAAAATAAAAGTACGGTGGCGACTCTTGCATTTTTTAAGTTAATTTAATCAATAGCTTACACTCACAAGTATCCCCGCTACAGAAAAATGGCGACTCTGCTGGGGAATATCTGGTTTTCAGTGGGTTTAGCCTACTTTGATTTATTTGCACTTATTTGTTTGATTTGTTTGTTATTGCTTGTTCTGTTTAAGTGCTTGGTGATATGTGTGGTGAGATAAGTCTTATACCTGTACTTGAGTGCATTTATTATAGGAGGGTGGTATAATCTCGTTCTGCTTATGTGGAGTAGCCCTTACTAAGCTGACTTGAGATCCCCCACTCAGTGGAGGCCCCTTTAGGATTACTGATATCATACGAGTAGTCATATTTGGCATTATTTTTCCTGACCTTGGAGCCTGAGAAGCTGAAGACCTTAGAACCCTTTAACCCATCTTGGCGTAATTAGGACGTGGTGCGGTGGCTATTCAGGTGTAGACTTGAATTAGTTGTTATGCGATACCACACTCATACGAGTTTCTCTTGAGAATATTGTTGGCTGGCGAGTAGTCGTTTAAGCCGATAATATCCAAAAGATGGAATTATGATTCTGGGAACTTTTTAGAATCTTGTTCTATAGGTGATGATATAACCTTAGTACATACCATTGTGGGTTGGTTCTTACCTTTGGCCCCATGCTCTCGCCGAACCTTTGGACCCGTGTGCTTTGTGTGATCTTGTTTGTGGGTGTTCCATATTGCGCTCATGCATTCATGGACATTTTTGTTTCAGTCAGTTTTTAAGGATCTCAGAGATTTTCTTTTGCAAACATCACAAATATTGTGATTATGGACATTGGAAGGAAAAACACTCAGAAGTACGGTTTCCGAGCTCCCAATCTTACAGGTTTGAGAAAGCTAGTGTCCTTGGTATTTGGCCGTGCATGCTTCAGATCTTGTCATGGTAGACTTCTATTTATTCTTTCCACCGACATTGATGACGGAATTCTGAACACCCTTGTGCAATTCTATGATCCTGTATACCAATGCTTTACTTTTCCTGATTATCAGCTCATGCCAACCTTGGAGGAGTATGCTTATATGTTGGGTATACCAGTTTCTGATAAGGTTCCTTATACTGGTTTGGAGGAAGTTCTTAAGCCCCAATATATTGTTGCAGTCACCCATTTGACTAAATATGATATAGATGATAATCTGATGGTTAAGGGAGACATTAAAGATTTGACTTCTAAGTTCTTGATTGGGAAAGCCACTTTATTTTCTAATATTGGTAGCACATTGGCATTTGAAACTATATTTGCTTTGCTTATCTACAGACTAGTCTTGTTCCCAAACGTTGACAACTTTGTGGATGTTAACGCTATTAGGATTTTCTTGATTGGGAATCCTGTTCCGAATTTACTTGGTGACACCTATTTCTCCATTCATAATAGGACTTCAAAGGAGAACAATATCATTGTTTATTGCACACCTCTGTTGTACAAGTGGTTTATTTTGCACTTGCCACAATCATCTATTTTTAGGGAGAACAAGAATTGTTTAAGGTGGTCTCAAAAGGAGATATACCTTACTCATGATGACATTACTTGGTCTTATTCTGTTTATGAGAATGCCCATATTAATGATAGTTGTGGGGAATTCTCCAATGTTCATATTCTTGGAACACAAGGTGGAATTAACTACAACCCGAGTTTAGCTCACCGTCAGCTTGGTTACATGTTGAAGGATAAGCCTAAAAATATTTTATTAGAGTGTTTGTTTTTCCGAGGGGATGACTCTCTTGGTTTGAGGAGAAGAATGGCTCGTGCTTGGACTAAGATTCATACGATGGGTAAAAGAGAGTTTGGAAGACAGGTTTTCATTGCCTTGGAGCATTATACGCTTTGGATGAAGAAGAGAGCTAAGGAGCTCAAAATGCCTTATCCTTTTGAGAAGCCCATGACTACAATGGTTACTACACCAGTCATTATTTCTTCTGATGATGTAAAGACTCTTCAAGATGCTTTGGCCAAGATGAAGCAAGAGAAAAAGATGTGGGAAAGTAAGTTTCATGCTTCTGACAAGGAGAAAATGGAGTTACAAAAGCATATGAAGGCGAAAGATGACTTGTTTAGAACTTGTTTAGAACTTGTTTAGGTTTTGTTCGCTCTTTTTACTTTCCTTTTTTTGGATAAAAGAGATGCGGTGGAGATTCTTGCATTTTTTGAGTTAAGTTAATCAATAACTTACACTCACAAATTTCTCCGCTACACATACCACTGCATCAAGAGCCATCACCATGAATCAATCACAATTATGGTTCAAATACATAATAATGGTGGCATCTGTGGGAATCGACAACAGGTTCCCGCGAAATTCCATGATCAAATCTTGTTTGATCCAAAGTCAAATTGCAACGGAATCACAATGCGAAAGAGGAATTCATCTTTAACCTTACACCAGGTTACTCCTTAATACCTCCTGATCTAACATCGATCTCAATTACTGTAATTAAAGATACCAGAAAGAAAATACTGCAATAATAACAATCTCCTACCTCTAGATCTAACCCTTTCAGAAAGATAAACCAAAATAATTTATTAATCGATGTTATTGCGATAGAGAAAATGAACCTCCAATGCAAAGTTTAAAATTCTTTCCTATCATCACGACAAGTCAAGCCACTCGAAAATACTCAAACTGTAGCGGAAGCATGACTAAATCAAATGTAGTTCGAGACAAACATTAAGGTAGATTTCGAGTGCGCATGTCATGAAGGAGAAGATAAAACTTCATGCATCCAACGGATTTGCTAGAATTTAACAAAGGAATGTGTACATGTCAAACATATTTCTATTGTAGATGATAAGGAAGTTGTACCCAGATCTCCCAAAGAAAGAACGATTGAACGGGAATAGTAAATTATCTACCACTCAATTCAAACTATTAAAATTTAGAACGACTCCTGAAGTTAGAAGTCACCCGAGGGGCTCATGCTAGGTTTTGATTCCTAGAGAGGTTATATATAGAGCAACTGTAAGCAGCATATGAGGTCGCATGTGATGACGAGCAGGTTGTGCAACATATAGCACAGGCTTTAAGACCATACCTGTTGTATATTTTTGGCACATCCAATTTTGTAGACAAGAGTGTTACTTAAGTGGTTGTGGTCAACCTACGACACTTTAATGACTTGGAGAAGATCCATGAGTATAAATGAGGGACCAATTGTTTGGTCTACCTGTACTCCAAGTTAGTTGAAGGTTGTATGTGGAAGACCAAACAAATGACATGCATCATCACACTGTTGTCGATAATATATCTACACCTTTTAGTGTTTGTGTCATTTTCATAACACTTTTTCTATGTTATTACTAATTACTCATATGTACCATTTTTAGGCTTGGATCCTCCAACACTTCTCATGTATAACTGGTGAGTCATGTGCTTTGAGCTACATTGAGGATATGCCACATGCCTATACATTCATCCCGCTTAGAGGGAATCAGGCGACGAAGCCATACACAATATATCTTAACCTCTTGGTAGCAGAGGATATACATTTCCATACTTACGTCACTCACTATGAAATGTGTCCCTTTGAAGACGTATCCTTCTATTCAGGATAGTTGGCTTGTAGTTCACGTCTGACATATCTTCATCTATCTAAGAGCATCATACGACAGTTCGCCTACATGCACTTTATTCCTAAAGATCCTTCCGAGTTTGCTCATCCCGCTATAACACATAGAGATATTAATACCATGTTTGATGACTACCTTAATCATATGGTACTAGAGGAGACACAGAGTACCATAGCTCATAGTGCTATAGTGTTACACACGACTACATCTAATGGTATTTCAAAGTGCCACATCCTTATATGACACCAGATGCTTCAAGAGGTCAACCTGAGATAACTCATCATGAGATACTAGAGGAGGAACAAGCTAGAAAGAATTATGTTGTTGATGTGTTGCCTAGATATCATTGTATCATGAAGATTGGGAAGACATGTATAAACATGGGACTCTTTCTGGATGGCTCTGAGGTGAGGGATGTTCTATATGCTATTATAGGGGAGACACTATAATACAATATGCAACATAGAAACAAGGAGGCCCGATTCTGTCATACGCATTAGTATTTAGTGTATGTATTAGGAGCACTATTTTAAGTTCTATTTTATTTTGACTTCATTTTGTACTCCAAATTTATTAATTTATATATGTCATTTTCATCATATTGTTTTTATGGTTTAATTTATATAAAATTGAATATGATGGTATAGTTATAATATATCGTCAATTTCATCAGAGCATTTCTAAAACAAAGTCAAAAATTAATGTCTGACGTGGTTCTAGAGATGCATCTTTGGACTCTTTCTGGTGTGGATACGAAGATGCATCTCCAGATCAATATATGTAATAAAAGGGCATCTTAGAGAGGAATGCATGAGGTGTAAATGGATTGCTTCCAGTGATTGCATCTATGGAATAAATTTTGGAAAACAAATATGGGGCGAGACTTAGTGTGGGCGTGTTTCAGTGAAACTCAAAGTGCGTACGAAGATGCATTTCAGGAATTAACTTGGAATTTTTAAATACTCATAGAGTTTTTTTCCACCATTTATGGTGCAATTAGAAATTCCATATTTAATTTGCACATCATGTGTTTTGTCTTATTTCTTAATAGCGCCACTCTTCAAGAAAAAGGACTCTCCCATATTCTATTTCAAAACTACATCTTATTGAATCAAACCAAGATAGTATAGTGGGGGTACCTGACCTGAAATCACGAACAAGATGGCTGCAATCTCACTTGCAGACGTCGTCACCGTTGTAGTCTCTTTCGGGTTGTTTGACACTTTCTCTGCAAGAATTTCTAACTTGTTGTCGTACCCAAAATTTTGCTCCATACCCCTAATTTTTTCATCTATTCATCTGCATCTCATTTGCATCACTACATAATGACCATTTCATTTGGTCATTGAGTATCTTTAGTATTGCATAAATCAATAACATAGAAAAGTCAACAGTTTGAGTTTTCATCTGATCATTTATATGGTTAGATCATGCATCCAATGTCAAAGCATGAGTGGTCTCATTTTTTCTTTTTTGCATAATTTCATATTTTTCACATTAAGTCCATGTAGGGTTTTAGTTTGAAATCATGAACTCGGTTTCAATACTTTAATGTCATTCATCCATGATTCATACATACATCCATAAGTCATTATTTGAAATTTCTCCATTTCAATTCATACGTGCATTTGGTTTTATTAGGTTGTCCAACAATTTTTTCTATTTAATTCGAGGTTAAGATTGTTCCAAGGAAAGCTCAAATCCAAGTGGTCAAGACATTTCGTAGTCATAGAGGTATGTCAAAGCAAAGCCATTGAGACTCAGAATCCTAGTGATATGAGACGATTTAAAGTGAATGGACAACGACTGAAGCATTATTATGGTGGAGAGGTTCCTGATGAAACATCCTCCCTATTATTGTTTGACCCATGATGTCAAACGTCAAGCTAATGATGAAAAATAATCGTTGGATGGGAGGCAACCCATCAATATTTAATCATTTTTTATTTTGCAGAAGTTACTTTTATTTTATTCAAGACCATCCACAATGGGAATTAGTTACTCAAGAAGAACCTTATAATAAATATCCATATTGTTCTTTATAAGTTTAGTTGCAGCTATTTTTTTCTTTAGATTTACAAGTTCTACCTTTAGCATTGAACGCATGATCCAAGAAAATAACAAAACGAAGTGGCTTGATCATAAAGAAAGCAATTGGCGACTTGAAGGAAAAGGAAGAGAAACAAATCAATAGACTTGTGCTCAACCTTCAGATACCTGATCTAGTAAGATTTGAGCCTAAATATTTCGATTGTTCACTTTTTCTTTCTGAGTGTATCCATGCAATCTTAATGTTTTTTTATTTGAAATACTTTGTTAATATGATTTTGGACACATATGAAATACTGACATTTAGCCTATGTGTTGGACGTAGGGCAACTATTATACTTACACTGGTTGAATAGGGATAGGAAACCCCGAGTAGTGGCATAGAGAATTAACGATCTATATATCGTATAACCCTGCTTACGTTGGATAACTAGGGATAGAAAGCTCTAAGTAATGGTTAGTGAGTTAATTTGTGAGGGGTCAACTTTAACAATTTTATTAATTCTCCGTGGGGTTATAGTGATTAGATCATTTATACAGGGCATCAAACAACAACATTAGAGGAATAGGGAATTCTACAACACAACCTGACCGTTTTCGTGACATTGTTTTATCGTTTAATTATTTTTTGCACTGAAACTTGCAAACCCCCTTCGTTACTGTTTTATTTTAAATTGCACAAATCATTGTCTTATTCAAACACAGTTTTTGTAGATTCGATCTTTTCATTACTACGACATTAACGATACACTTGCCGAAAAGTTATTGGCGGTTAATTCTGCTACTTGCTGACTAGCTTCCACTCCTTGTGATCGATCATCTTCGAGGATTTTCTGCACATTTTCTCGCATGGCTAACAACCCTTCAAATCCACGTTTGAGAATTTCTAATATGGCATCCATTTCACCTCGCGTAGATACCATAAAGTAATCCAAAAAAGAAACTACTCTGATACTAGTTGATAGAACCTGGGTCTGAACAAAAAATAATTTGGGAGAATACAAATACTTTACCAATAATAATTCTGGTAGAGAGTTCAAAGGCCAGAATATTATGCTTACAATAGTTATAGGAAAATAGTATAAAATATTATAACACACATCAAGATTCGAGAGCTTGGTTCTCTCTCCCAAATATCTTGTAGAGTTTTTTTTACTATAGTATCCCATATCTAAAAGTTAAATACCATAATACTCTATTTTGAAAGAAAAAATTCCAACATATCCTCTGCGCAGTACATGTTCGTCCACTAGATTGGCAAGCACAAGAAAGATTTATGCATGAAGGTGCTCGTCCATAAATTAATATCGCTCTTCCGACAGCCAAAAAGGCGGTACTGTGGTTAAGGAAGGATGAGAACAGGCTTTCTCTCGATGCACACAATTATATGAAGCACTAATGCAGTGCTTCCACCACACTTACAAGGATGAGCTAGGATCGAATACACTGGTGTTTCGCGTTTTATTCGGCATCATTTCTACATAACAAATTCAAGAAAACTAGGACATGTAAATAGTTCAGATTATAAAAAATCCATTCCATCACAATACATTGTAATCCAATAATCAGTTGGGATTCTGTTGAGAGTATTTTTCGGGATATAACCATAACTTCATAAGAAATCAATACCATTTTACAGATGTAAAGCAAAAGGAAGAGAAAAATTGGTGGGGGTGGGATTATTACAAGTCATAATGGAGCAAAGACGAGAAACAACGAAAAAATAAAAATTAACATATAAGCACTCAAAGAAGAAAAAAAACCTGAAAAAATTAAAAACCAGGTTAGATACACCGCGGTAATGTAACCTTCAAGAATCATCTTTAGCTGGTGATTCATTATCAGTTGTTTCCTTCGTTGATGCCATTCCTAATGCATGGGAGCTTTTCATTTCTTCTAACTGTTAAGCAGTATAGAACATAGTGAGTTAGTGACTTTATAAACATCAAGATCAGTCAGGAAAACATAAAGGCAACTAACTTAAGAGAATTGTTAATGGCTAACGTCGGCGGACAAAATTAGTAAATCACACCAAGATTATGGTGTCGAGTTTCCATGTTGCAAGTACCTTGTTACAAACTACATAAGTCTCTTTATGGTGTAAAACAGGCTCTTGGACTTGCCATGCGAGTCTCACAACAACTCTGCTTCAGTTGGTTTTTATTAAAAGAAACTATGATCCATAATAAGCAACTACAAACTTAGGAAATAAGACTGCCGCTATGCCCGACCCTTCCTTGCGTCGTTCTATTATTGAGGACTTACAATATGCAACTCTGACTCTGCAACTCGTGCAACAAGGTATGTCAATTTATGTTCAGAACTTTAGATTCCCATTGAAAAGCTATCTCAGAGGATCTGTGGATTATGGCCTTTCATTTTCACCGAATCATCCTAACATTTCCTTCACTCTAAGAGCCTATAGTGATGCGATTAGGCAAGAGATATGGATGATTGTGGCTCAACCTATGGCATTTTCTTTAGGACTAATCTAGTCTCTTGGAGTTCAAAGAAGCAACCCTTAACAGCAAGGTCTAGCACGAGGCCGAATATAGTAACACGGCCAACATCATTGAACAAATCTTATGGAGTCAATCATTTGTAACAAAGTTAAAAGTGACCTATTGTGCATCCATCCTACTTCGAGAAATTCTAAGTGCAGCTACCCTAACTCATAATCCCATATTACATTCTTGGACAAAATATATACACCCTCCGATCAATAGTGTTAGATCAGATACATTAATTATTCAGTAAACCTGAAAAAAATTATTTTTGCTTATAATAGTGACCAGAGTAGTAGATTTGACATTCTCTATTACTCATAATCTCAACCTTCAATCCCCAGGCAAAACATATGGAAATTGACACAATCCGAATCAAGCTTAGGGGGTTTTCTATTATCGAAATTGTCTCTCGATTCTCTAGTTTCTTCATGAACAAGCACAAAACTTATAATAAAAAAGAGAGAAAAAAAACTACCTCTTTGCAGGTGTTGTGGTGTGTAGTGAGAAGATCATTATATCTGATTTGTAGATCAGAGAATTGAGCTTGCAACTTTTCATATTCAGAGATAGAAGGACAACTTAATTTCTGTTGAATGAACCTTCACAGCAAAACAAAAACAACCTAGTCACAATTAATTCTCAAATCAAACAAGAACAGAAAGGGAGGAACAAAACATACTCAAGAGCAGAAGAAGGTTTGTCGTTTTGCTCATACAAAGCAACAAGAACTGCAACACCAAAAATACCAAAAACGCAAACATTGAATAACACTTCCATTAATTCATTGAATGATTGATTCAACAATAAACAGTGGAAACCTACCTTTGGTTAGAGCATCAACAGCTCCACTTGATTCAAGATATTTCCTAAATGATTCCTTCTTAGCTTCTTTTTCCTGAAATGAATTGAATTATTATGATTTGTTTTAGAGAGAGAGAGAGAGAGAGAGAGAGAGAGAGAGAGAGAGAGAGAGAGAGAGAGAGAGAGAGAGAGAGAGAGAGAGAGAGAGAGAGAGAGAGAGAACCTCTTTGTATCGCATCATTGTCTTCTTTGGTTTGTCTTTGGTTGGAGCTTAGTTGGTTGATTGAGAACTCACTGTCTCTGTCTACATCCACTTCTGTTGCTGTTGAGTTTATAATTTTTCTTTGTTAATTCTTGCATTTTTTTTTCTTGGAACTTTTCTTAAGAAAATATATACACATTTTTAGATTCATTTTAGATACAATGACAATTAATTATTAATCTACTTGATATATAAGACTAAGACTAGTATACTTTTAAGTATTTAGAGGAAAAATTAATTGTTTTTAGGTTTTTATTTTTGGGAAATTTACAATTATTTCTCCTAAAACCTATTAAAATAACATTGACATTTTATATATTTAAAAAAAAAAGTATATGTATATTCCAAGAGCACATTTTCTGAGCTATTTCTAAAAATATTTTTTTAATGCGTAAATTTAATTATTTGAAACTACAAATATTAATTTATTCTTCTCAACTTTTCTACTTACTTTAGAATCTTTAACTTGTGGTTGTGGTATGGCTTGACCTTGGGCCCAAAGGTGGAAAAGTCCATTTACAAGAAGGCGCAATTCATATTCGCAAATGTTGGATTGTAGAAGATTAAGTGGTCGCGTGATTGAGAGGATAACACATGATCTTACCCCTTAAATGATTCTCGCCTGTTAGATCAAATCAAAGGGACTTTCACATTTTATGGGGGCAATTTGGGATGATTTTAACCGTCTTCCATATATAAAGCTCTCCACACGACAAACCTCGGATATTCTATTCATTCTCATACTCACCCTACTCTTCATTCAATCACTGATTTGAGTATTGAAGTGCTAATTTTGGAGGTTCACTTCTCTCCACTGCACTAGAAGCACGCTTCACTGCGGTTGACTAATCCCACTTTGTCATAAACTATTTATGGTTCTTGAATGGAATAATGGCGTCATATTGTGGGAATCGACGTCTGATTGTCATGGATTTCCATGTTCATGTTCTTCTGATTCCAAAGTCATGAATCACAACTACGATTTTGCTCGAAAGAAGACGATGATGTTCAATATAGATGCTAGAGTCACCCCAGATTTATCAACTTCAAGATCATTCATGTACATTTTGTGTCTCCGTTTGATAGTGGATCCTTTAGCAAGAAGGAGGAGAGCGAAAAATTTCCTTCACAAAACTCTTTGAGGGTGCCAGTGGTAACTAGTAGGCAAGAAGAAGACAATCATATCTTGTGGTTTCATGACTCCAAGAAAGTGGACATGACTCCTAACACAATGATTCCACTAGTAGTATATGCTAATGTAACGAATCACTCAATGTCAGAGATCCTTATTGACGATGAGAGTTCTTGTGACGTTATGTACATCAGCATCTTCTAGAGGTTAGAGTTACGTGAGCATGATCTTGTGTTATATAAATGAGGGAATATTTTAGCGTTCAACAACTTCTCCACTCAATTATGAGGCGTTACAAAAGAGATAATTGACTAATAATAATGTGTTAATCACTTATCTAGAATAAACTTCACTCATAAAGGATAAATCGAGATAATAATCAACTAGCTACTTGCGTAAAACATTTTTTGGTGATTTTATCCAGGCATACATTTTTCAATTATTTGAACGTGTGTGTGATTAGTCTTAGTAATTTCAAGAGCTAATCTTATACCATTACAAACACACATATCTCGACACAGACAAAGCGAGCTTTCACACTTCTTCTCTTTCACAACTCTAAAGATCCATATTCCTTGCTACATTATCTTTGACTTTAACACTTCAGTATAACTTTTAATCTTCTCTCTAATGAGACTTGAGATAACTTCACGAAGATCGCCATCATCAAAGAGAGTTAGAAAGATATCACCAGGAACTTTGATCGATAAATTAGCAAGTGCACTAATCTGCCAATATAGTAATAATGGGAAATCCCAAGTATTGATCTCAAGGACTACTTGACGACACAAAGTTCGTGTTTTAATTCAGTTAAACAAAAGACTTGGGTGTTTTAAATCAGTGTTTTTGGTAAAGAAAAATAAATTGACAAATAAAAGTAAGCAGAGCAATTGAGCAAATGAAAATAATAAGAGTATAAATACTAGGGAAGGTGTATGATAGGACTCATTAACAATTCTACCCTAACCTTGCAGCAACTTATTTTATAATATTGATTACCGGTTCTTAAGGGTGTTTACTCCTAACTCCTTAATGAGTAAACCTTTAAACAATAAAATTAACTGATATGTCCATAGTGAATTATAGATGAGTTTAAGCATTACTTGATCAAGAACAATCTGACTTCTATAAGGTATCTCTAGTCCTAGGTGATATTTATTTAAGAATACTCTCAATTGAGCGCTAACACTGGCGGTCCAGCCTAAATATTAACCGTAAATCAAGCTCAATTTTTTTTTTAAAGAGAATGAATTAAGAGTAAATCAAATATCATAGAAATTATCGTTATTAAAAGGTTCAAATGACAATCATCATAAATACAAATTAGGGGCACCCCCTAGCATTGGGGGGTTTAGCTACTCATAATAATAAAGAAAAACATCATACAAAGTGTAGACATTACAGATTTATAGATGAAATAAGTCTTCAATCACGTAAAACTCATGCAAATTTTGATCCACCCTAAAAATCTGAGTTTTCCCGCCTTCTAAACATGTCTTTGCCATCAAAAATCATCCAACCCCTAAAAGAATCAATTTCTAGCTTTAAATACTCAAAACTGGTTTTTATTTTTGCAATTTTGAGCGTCCATACGCGTGTGAGGGCGTATGGGGTGTATGATACGTGAATGGCATAGGGTGAGGCATATGATACGCGTATGGCATATGACAAGGCATATGATACACGTATGGGCAGAAATCCCCATTTTTCAGATCCGATACGCGTATAGAACAACTGATATGCATATGAGAATTCTGAATTAGCCTTTGGTGTCTTCATGGAAGTTGTAGCCCTTGATGTTAGCTTTCATTTTTTGTCTGTCCCATGTCATTCTGAGTTACGAAACTCTAAGATTTTAGAGCTTGATAACGTCAGGGGCTTCTCTTATCAGAGTCATAAACCTAAGCTTTCTGGATTAGCGATGATCAGAAGAGTTGAGAATAGTAATCCAGAGTTTGATTATGTTTATAGAGCACACATCATTTTACTTCTTAGAGGTAGAGTGCACTAGGTTTAAAGTCTGATGACATCACACATCACTTTCATAGAGTCACAACTTGTTTCTAGTAGCTGCACACTTAACAAAACTATTAGGGTACAAAATTGTTCTTTATGAACCTGTGTATTGTTATCATGAAAACTTAAGGCCAAATGTAGAACTAAATCTTGTTTTTATTGATAAGGACAAAACCTTGTATTTTAATGAACAAGTTTTACTTGGTTTAATCACATAAAACTTATCAGAGTAAATAGTAAGCTCCCTCTGAGTTTTATACTATAATAATTTTCTCAGCTTATTCAAAATGAAGTTTGTAGATTCCCACTGAGTTTAAGACTTATGAAAAATTTTAATACATGAAACATTTTAATCAACATGAAGGCGAGAACTTCCATGTATGAGATTCTGGTTAAAATTTCTTGATTTCTTGTATCAGAATATGGCTTGTACCAGAGCTTGATGAATCATAAAAGCTTGGTTCAATATTAAGAGATATGACTTTCTGATTCCTGGTTCATAAAATTATGGATAGCCTTGACTAGTAGCATTAGTGAACTTTCTTTCAAAATTCCTTGATCATTCAAATTTTTCAGAGTCAGATGTTTAAGATTAGAGAGGAATATAAGTATATCAAAATAATATCTATGTTTCTCCCCCTTTGTCATCGACTAAAAAAATAGAAAAGGAAGAAAAACAAAACTTTATTTAATTGAAATAGATAAAGAGACATAAGCACAAAAAGAAAAGCTAGGTTTTCTTAAAAACTTAAACAGAAAAATAAATAAAAAAGGTTTTACGTAGGGGTGCAAGCCTTGATAGAATCACTTGAAGCAGACCTTCAATCTTAGTGTTGGTCTGAGCTTGTTCCTTAAACCTACCATCTTGATTTTCTAAACAAGATCTAATAGATATATTTCCTACTTGAGGTCCTTTAGAGTTTTCAAAACAACCAGAGGTATAGATTCAGATTCAGAAGGATTATCAGTTCCAGAAGTAGTTTCAATCTCAGATTGAGAAAAGACTTGTTGTTCAGGAGGAGGAGGAGTAACTTCATATTGAATCTCTTTTTCAGTCTAAACCTCTTTTTTAGAAACAACCAGGGTCAGATCATCTTCTGGTGCAGTTTGGTTTGAACTACTCCAGAAGAAGCTACATGATACCATAAAGTTTTTCATGGGATTTTTTCTGATCAGATTTAAAACAAATATCCCTCAGCTTTCAGGAACAAGAATTGACCCATCTTCTAAAGTCAGTCTAAATAACATCACTCTCAACAAGGTTGGCACAATTTGTGCAAGCTTGCATAAGAGAGCATAAACAATCATTTGCTTCAGCTTCAAATTGTAACACTAATTCATCAACGCTTGGTTTAGGTTCAAGTAGGGTGTTAAGGTTCACTTGGGTTCTGAGGAAGTTTGGGATAGGTGCAACTTCATCCTCAGAGTCAGATGAGACTGAAATAGTTTCATCTAAGGAATCAGTAGTGAAGGGGGAATGGTTTAAGATATGGTCCATTGGAGTGTTAATGATAGGTGTATTTATGACATTTGGTTGAGTAGGTGGTGAAGGGGTTGAATATGGAAATGAACAAATTTCAGGAATGACAATGCGAGAGGATGTATGGATAGGATGAGGAGGTTAAGAGGGGGGGTTTTCAGGCCGTGTTTGTTGAAGTTGTGAAAGGAATGGTTAGGAATTTGTGGTCGCATAGGTTCAATGAGGATGGTTTCAGATGGTTATGGATTAGATGGTTCAAGTTCAGATGGTTTAATAAAAGAAGGTATTTGTAGAGTAGGTCGAAAGGGGGTTGAAGAAGATTAAGTGTTAACAACTTGATCAAAATGCAAAGATGTCTCAGCAATAGAAAACTTACCAAAAGGTTGATTCTGAGTAGGAGATTCTTCAACTTTCTCAGCGCTCTCAAAACCTTCATCTTCAGCTTCCAGTATAATTCCCAGAGGCCTTCTCATAGTTGCCAAAGTCTTAGCCACCTTTGTTGGAGACTTAACAATTCCAAAAGGTCCATCACCAACCTTTTTAGATGCTTTCCTGTTCCTTTTGAGAGTAGGTTCAGGAGGAGCATATGAAAGTTCATCATATTAAAATGCTACAAGTATAATACCTGAGGTTATATAGTCGTGAATGTAAGATTGTAGGATTTCAGGAGGATCCATTTTGGTAAAGATGGGATAGTCATCAATGGCTATCCTTTTAGAAGATATTGCATCCCTATCCAGAACCTCTAAAGGATCATTAACTTCAGAAATCAAAGACATGTTCTTCAGATTTCTTCCATTAAAGATCTTTCCAACATTTGTGACTATCTCTTTAGTCATGTTCAACCTCTACAGAGTTTCAACGAGTTTTCTTTAAACAAGCACATCAGAAACTAGTCTTCCAATGGGAATCCACTTTCTCATTTTAGTGCCACCATCCCTGACCTCCTTAACTAACTCCCTCATATACTTGAAAAGGATTAAAGGCATATTCATCCTAATCCTAGAAGAGATGTAGTACAACATGTACTTATTATTAGTGTTGATGTAGTCAAAAGGATTGCTTGATGGTCTATGTGCATACAACCTAGAAGAATTCTCATCCTTACTCTTAGTCTATTGTACTGATTCTTCCGTTTGACGAATTCTTACTATCTTGAAAGTTACAACTGCATTTTCTTCCAACTTTGCCTTTTTGGGAGGTATATCAAAGTATGTCTTGCCAGTCCCGTCATGATTGAGAAGCTTGGAAATATATTTCTCAGTAAACATACAAAGAGATTTAAAATTTTGATTCATTAGCTTGAATCCAGAATCGCTTAACCAGTTCAGGATAAAATGGCCCTTTTAGACGGTTGAAAAACTCTTCCCACCCCTAGATTTTAATGTCTTCGGCGAGGTCATAACCGTTGGCTTTAAATTTTTCAAAATCAATTATCATTTCACACAGAACTTCCAATTCTTTAACTGGAATAGATATAAAGATCTCTTCAATACATAGTTAGATTGTTGTTCTTGTTGCTGAGAAGATTGAGCTTGTTCTTGAGAATTGTCAGCTATGGCAAAGAAAAGGGTTTTGGGCTACAGAGATACTTAGGTTTGAAAGAGAGAAATTGTGGGATAGAATGTAGCATATTGCGTGAATAGTATGTAAGAACAAGATTTGATTCTACATCTGGCCTTTAAGTTTTGATGATAACTGCACAAGTTATCTAAAAGAACAATTTTGTATGATATGGTTTATGTCTAGTGCGTGGTTGTTGTCAATATGATTTTGACTCTGATAAGAAGACATGTGACGTTATCAGACTCTATTATCAACACTCTGAAAGAAAAACATATGTATGTACAAAATATATTTATGATTCAAAAATACTTCTATTGCAACGGTTTTAAGGAACGTTAGTGATCAACGGTTTTTATGTGTTATTTTATCATTAGTTTTAGTTGATCTTCTTATATATTTAGTTGCATTTTATTCCCTTTTGCCGTATTTTATGCTTTGGTTGTGTATTTGTTAGAACAAGATTTGGTTCGGCAAGATATCTCTAAGTTTTGATAATAACATAGTAGTATTTGTGTGAGAACAATTTTGGTACTCTAACGTTTGTTTTTCTAAAGTATTAACAAATAGGTTCTGACTCTGATAGACAAATCTATGACTCTGATAGAGACCATATTCATCGTTACTCTGATCTAACCAAAGTCGCTTCTGCACTATAAGAAACAAGTCTGCTTCTGATCTACTCTCACTCAGATAAATTCTAAGAAGATAATATGTTGCTGCTGCAATGCTCTCTTGGTTTCTGCCTCTAATTATGACTCTGATACTTTAATTCTGAAGGCTTTCTAGCTTCTGAAGTCATTATCTTCTAAAGACTAAGTGCTAAAGACTCTGAAGACAAGGTTCTATTGAACGAATTTCTAAAGACTCTGAAGAATAAGTGCTGAAGACTCTGAAGACAAAGTTCTGCTGAACGGCATTCTGAAGACAAAGTTATGCTAAACGGAATTCTGAAGACTCTAAAGACTTAAGTTACTAATGACCAAGGGTTCTGAAGACTAAGTGCTTAAAGTTCTGAAGACAAGGTTCTGGTGAACAAGTTCTTAAGACACTGAAGACTCAAGACTCCGAAAACCTAGTGATCAACTCTTTTACTCGTGATTCAATCATCTATATTCAGAAGCCTCTGATGTAAAGAAGATAAGCTCAATCGTTTACGAGGGAAAATAGTACATAGTACGTTTCAACATTTCATTCCACTACCATTCCACTACCCTGATTTGGTGGTACAAAGGACAACTTTTATGTACGATTTTCATCCCAGCGTAAAGATATTATTTTAAGTCGCCAACTATCTAAAGGATATTCCCGATCTGCCCTCCAACAGGTTTTTTTTCTGGCTATATAAGGACTTGATTATGTGAAGAAATTAAGAAGCTTTACAATGATTAATACAAAGGTTACACTTTGATTGAAAACAATCTATGAAGAACTAAAGCTACAATATTGAAGTACCACAATACAAAGAAAGAACATTATTCATACTGTAATAATGTCTTTAGTCATTTGAGCTATTAATAGTGTTTATATATGCTTATGTAGAAGCAATTTCATTATAAACATCCTTGTTCAAACTGTTGTTTGTAACTCTTTAAGGGACCAGTTAGGTCAGAATCCTTAAGAAGAGACAATTAATCTTTGTTGTTAGTCACCAGCGGTTGCTAGTGCAGATTGTAATTCCTTAAGAGACCAGTTGGGTCAGAATCCTTAAGAAGAGATGATTAGTCTTTGTTGTTAGTCACCAGCGGTTGCTAGTGCAGTGTAATCTGTTGATTATAGTGGATTAAATCCTTGTGTATAAGGAGAAATCACCTTGGCGGGTGGACTGGATTAACTTGATAGTTTTCAAGTGAACCAGGATATATCATGTGTCTTTCTCTCTTGTTAGCCTAATTATGATCTTTGTTTGAGTTTCACAAAAAGCTTTCATTTTTTAAAACCCAATTCAAACCCCCCTTTCTTGTGTTTTCTCACACCTTCAATTGGCATCAGAACTCCAATTTTGATTGTGATAAAAAGTTTCATCAATACTTCACTGTGTTCAGTACCGGTCCAGTATTTGTGTGAGATATCATGGGTGCAGCTAATGCTAATGCTAATCCTATTCAAGATGAGAAAGATTATTACAGTGCCAAACCACCATTCTTTGATGCTGAAAAGTTTGACTACTAGAAAGATAGAATTGAAAGTTTCTTTCTTGGTTATGACGTAGATCTTTGAGATCTCGTAGTTGATGGCTATACTCACCCAATTGATGCTGAAGGAGTAAAAGCATCAAGCAGTGCTATGACCAACCAACAAAAGAAAGATCACAAGAATCATAACAAGGCAAGAACTATACTGCTAAATGCTATCTCTTATACTGAGTATGAGAAGATAACAAACAAAGATACTGTCAAGTCCATTTTTGATTCTCTAAGAATGACTCATGAAGGAAATGCTCAAATTAATTAGACAAAGGCGCTTGCCTTAATCCAGAAATATGAGCCATTCAGAATGGAGGATGATGAAATAGTTGAGAATATGTTTTCAAGGTTTCAAATGCTATCCGTAAGACTTAAAGTTCTGGATAAAGGATACTCAACTGCTGATCATGTCAAAAAGATCATCAGAAGCCTTCCTAAGAAATGGATACCTATGATAACTGCTCTTAAACTATCCAAGGATCTGAATAAAATAAGTCTTGGAGAAATAATTAGTTCTTTAAGAAGTAATGAGATAAAGCTTAAGGAAGATGAACCTCAGAAGAAGAATAAATCTATTGCTCTTAAGTCTAAACCTGAAAAGGAAAAGGCTTATCATGTTGAGGAAGAATCAGAAGATTTTGATGAAGACTCAGAATATGAGCTATCACTTATCTCTAGAAGGATCAACAAACTCTGGAAACATAGGCAAGGGAAGTTCAGAGGATCAAGAAGAAACAAAGTTTGTGCTGACTCATCATCTGGACAGAAGAAGCAGAGCTCTAGAAAAGAAGTCATCTGCTATGAGCGTAATGAGCCAAGTCATTACAAGAATGTTTGTCCAAAGCTTAAAGATAAGAAGCCAAATAAGAACTTCACCAAAGTCAAGAAGGGACTCATGGCAACTTGGGACGACTCTGATTCTGAAGGAAAAGAATCTGATGAAGAATAGGAAAATGTTAAACTAGTGGCAACAAAAATTAATGCTGAAGTCTCTGGAGAGCCAGAAGACAAAATGCTATCAGGATTAGAATCAGAATTAGACTCAGAATATGACTCAGAGGTATTATCTTAACTCTCTCGTCCTGAATTAGAGTCTTGTCTTTCAGAAATGCTAGAAAGATATCAAACTCTTCAAGGTAAATACAAGGATCTTAAAAAATCTCATGTAATTACTTCTGAAGCCAAAGATAAGCTTGAACAGAATAATCCTTCTTTGAATGAAAATGTTTTTTCTTTAAAAAATAGTATTTGTGCCTTGAAAAGCAAAGCTTCTAAACTAGAAGAAGAATTAGTCTCAAATGTCTCTGATACTTGTTATGTCAATAAGTATGATAGAGCATTCCAACACTTTCTGGCTAAAAGCATAAATAGAAGTAACATTGCTTCCACGATCTATGGAGTTAGCAGAAATGGTAAGAAAGGTTTGGGGTGTACATAATCATTTGAATATGACGAAAGTCAACCTGTAAAACCAAAACCTCTCTACGATCATTTCGTGCCTTCTGGCACCGAGCTTGATTGTTTTGAGCTTATGAAAGCACCTTCACCAACACAGAAAACTATTTATAAACCTAAATATCATGCACAAATTCCACTTATTATCCTGTTGCACATAAGCCCAAGGTTATTAAATACTCTGGGAAACAAAAGAGGACTCAGAAAGTGGGTACCTAAGGATAAGATAATATATGTTGTAGATATCCTTAACAGCTCAGTTGAAACACAAATTATGGTACCTGGATAGTGGTTGCTTGCGACACATGACGGGAAGAAGTCATATGTTCCAAAGTCTGGAACTTAAGCCTGAAGGCTTCGTTTATTTTGGAGGAAACAAGAAGAGTAAAATCATTAGCTCTTGAACTATTTGTAATGGTAAACTTCCTTCTATTGCTAATGTTCTTTTGGTCGATGGTTTGATGCATAACTTATTGTCTATTAGCCAATTTAGTGGAAGTGGTTATGATATTATTTTTAATCAAAAGTCCTGTAAGGTTGTTAGTCAAAAGGATGGCTCAATTCTTTTTAATGGAAAGAGGAAAAATAACATTTACAAGATTAAACTTTCTGATCTTAAGGAACAAAATGTCAAATGCTTAATGTCTATTAATAAGGAGCAATGGATATGGCATAGACGTTTGGGCCATGTTAGCATGAGAAAAATTTCTCAGCTAAATAAGCTTGAATTAGTCAGGGGCTTACCAAATCTGAAGTTTTCTTCAGATGCTCTTTGTAAAGCATGTCAGAAAGGAAAGTTCTCCAAAACTTTCTTCAAAGCGAAAAATGTTGTTTCTACTTCTAGACCTTTAGAACTTCTATATATTGATTTATTTGGACCAGTGAAAACTGCATCAATCAGTGGAAAGAAGTATGGATTAGTTATTGTTGATGACTATAGTCATTGGACATGGGTAAAATTCTTGAAACACAAGGATGAGTCACATTATGTGTTTTCTACCTTTTGCTCACAAGTACAAACTGAAAAGGATTGCAAAATTGTCAGAGTCAGAAGTGATCATGGTGGAGAATTTGAGAACAGATACTTTGAGAATCTTTTTGATTCCTATGGCATTTCCCATGATTTCTCATATCCCAGAACTCCACAACAGAATGGAGTAGTGGAAAGGAAGAATAGGACTTTGCAAGAAATGACTCGTACCATGACCCAAGATGACATGGCTAAGTATTTCTGGGCATACGCAATAAATACAACATGTTATATTCAGAACAGGATCTCTATCTGACCTATTATAGGTAAGACTCCTTATGAACTGTGGAAGAATAGAAAATCCAATATTTCATATTTTCATCCTTTTGGTTGTATATGTTTTATGTTGAACACTAAAGAGAATCTTGGCAAGTTTGACTCCAAAGCTCAAAAGTGTTTATTGTTAGGATACTTTGAAGGCTCTAAAGGCTACATAATCTATAACACGGAACCACGAATTGTTGAGGAATTAATTCATGTCATATTCGATGATAAGCTTGACCCTGAAACGTCAAAGCTAGTTGAAAAGTTTGCAGATTTGAATATTACCTTATCAGAATCCAAGGAGGAAGATTCTAATGAAGGAGACAAAGATGCAAAAATTACAGAATTAGATACAATCTCATCAGAAACAACAAATAATCCAACTCATCAGAAGAAAAACAAACTAAGGACTTCTTATTCTGAAGAATTTATTCTGGGAGACAAAGTCGATCTAGTCAGAACTCGTTCATCATTCAAACCTTCTGAATAAACTCTTATGGGTTTAGTATCACTGATAGAGCCAACAACAATAGATGAAGCTCTTTAAGAGAATAAGTGGATTCTAGCCATGCAAGAAGAACTGAATCAATTTACCAGGAATGATGTTTGGGATCTTGCTCAGAAACCTAAAGATGTCCACGTCATTGGAACAAAATGGGTATTCAGAAACAAGCTTGGTGAGAAAGGTGAAATCGTGAGAAACAAAGCACGACTGGTAGCACAAGGTTATAGTCAGCAAGAAGAGATAGACTATACTGAAACTTTTGCACCAGTTTCTAGGTTAGAATCTATTCGCTTATTAGTTTCTTTTATTGTTAATCATAACATCATTCTTTATCAGATGGATATAAAGAGTGCATTTTTAAATGGGTATATTTCAGAAGAAGTGTATGTGCACCAACCTCCTGGTTTTGAAAGTTCTGAAAACCCATATTTTGTTTTCAGATGTGACTAATTTCAATGCACTGAGAATGTCTCGAGACGTGATGAAATTCCCTTACAAAATATCCAAGAAGTAGAACTCTTCGATGTTTGGGGAATAGATTTTATGGGACTGAGCTAACAGGATTATACCTGAGTGAATCACACACTCAAAGATACAACAGAGTCGCCACCGAATTTTATTTAGTCCCAAAGGACAGGGAAAATATCGATAAAATCCAAGGGAAGAGAAACGAAAAAGGGGGTCGGTTATACGAAAGGAAGGTACTAGCACCTTAAGCACCAGCCATACCTGACGGGAACCATTTCACTTGCTTATAGGATTGGATGGGTTATCTATCTAAAGGCTTCTAGCTAAAAAAGGAAGGAAAGGAAAGAAAGAAAAAAGAAAGAAAGGAAAGTGCTCGCGGAGGATTGGGGCCCTCGTGCCTACATACCCTCTTAGTGCAATGAGGAAGTCAGAGCTCTATAGTTCAAGGAACCAAGAAAAGGAAGAGGATCCAGACGGACCAGAGAGACAGAAGAATGGAAGAAGACGGAGGAAGGTGGCTTGCCAAGATTTCCCAATCTTGTGCCTACGTACCCTCATAGTGCAATGAGGAAGTCAGAGCCTACGTAGTTCGGGGAACTAACACTTAAAAAAGAAAAGGGAAAGAGACGACGTCAAAGCCAAGAACCAAAATAGAAAGCAAGACCCGATTGGGGAATACAAAAGGAATGGTGTCAATACCAAGAAAGAAGATGAAAGAAAACTCTGCTGAGGTACGGAGAAGCGAAGAAAGAACTCTGTCAGGGAATGCAGAAGAAAAGCGATGACTCCACTTGGGAGAAAACAAAAGAATGGCGACGTGGCCGGGGAAGAAAGGAGTAAAGGGCAAGAATCATAATAAAGATAAGATCCACGGGGGACTCGGTGCATTAATTGTAAGCAGTGATTAACCGAAGAAAGATAAGAGTAAAACTTTATGGGGAGAGCAAAAAGGTTGGTGTCAACAGATGAACTGTGACGAACCAAGCTAAAGAGAGTATTACACCAAAGGGAGGTGTTTGACTCTGAGGGGAAATTGGTATATTAACTTATAAACAATGGTTAACCGGAAGGAGAAAGGAATTGGTTTTAACCGATAAACAGTGATAAACCAAGAGACGGGTGTGGAACCAAGCAAAGGTTATGACCCAAAGAACGACACATTGACTGGACAAACAACACTTGGCCAAAGGAAAGGGGTATTCAAACCGAACAAAGGTTACAAACCCAAAGCTGGCAGTGTTTGAACCAAAGAAAGGTTGATAACTGCAGGGGGTTCGGTAGTTAACAAACAGACTGTGATTAACCGAAATGAGTGATTAACCAAAAGAAGGTGATTAACTCAACAGAAACTCAGCATCTTAATAGATGGACTGTGGTTAACTGAGAAGAAGAGTGATTGGTTTAAATAGGCGGACTGTGATTAACCAAAAGGCAGGTGGTTAACCAAGAGAAGGTGATTAATCCAAAGAAAAAGCTGGTTTTAACGGGCAGATCGTGATCAACCAAAGATCAGGCGATTAGCTGGAAGAGGGAGATTAACCCAAAGTAAAAGTTGGTGTTAATAGACGGGATGTGATTAACCAAAGATCAGGTGATTAGTCGGGAGAAGACGATTAACCCAAAGAAAAATTCAGTATTAACAGACAGGCTATAATTTACTGAGGAAAAACTAACTGGTGTTTAACTGACAAGCAGTTGTTGCACCCTAATTTTTGACCGTAGGATCCCACCTCTTTTTGCGTATTTTCTATTGTTATTTGACTTTATTTTAATATGTATGTTTTTTTCTCACAACTAACAAGTACGTACAAGATCATTCTGTTTTTTTTAGGTATCTCTGACAGGTTTTATGTGGCCTTCTGGGGCAAGACATTGTGGATTCAAGATTAAGATTTGTGGGTATGCTAGGGCTGGGCTAGTCGTTCATGAAGTGGGATTATCACCTTTGGCAAGAAGTTTTTAAATTGGAATTCATCACTTTGTTTCTGAGGGCATTCTAAGTCATCTAGTTCAATTTTTTTTACAAATTCAAAGAAAGACGAGTTCCATCAGGTTTTAAGTTCGAGAAGTGATTCAAATCTCGCCATGAAATTAATTAAAACGTTTCATTGCAAGTATACAAGGCCCGAGTCCAACAAAAACCAAATTACAAGAGGTATTCCTATCAGCATTGATTTGAGCACGATAGATTTGTGAAGGATAAAAAACAAGCACACTACAATGATTGCAAGTTGATGCGCGTTCATGGTCTTAAGTTATAACACTGTAAAGGATGAATATTAAATATCCCCATTAACTTGAACTAAAGTATTTGAAGGAAACATACATCACTGTGTGTACGTCACTCAAGTATCTAAGGCTATTCTAAATTTGAGGGAAACTTCTAGCAGGACTATATCCGACCTCATTACGTAACCGTGAATGATTACAATGATTCAAGTGTGTGTTCATACATTAAATTGCAAAAGAATAAAGTCTAAAGTTAACTTAAAGAGTATCCTTTATTATCTTGGTGGAATGATTTGTCTTGATACCATCCTTTAAAGCTCTGATGCCGTAAGAATGCTTGAGGAAAGGACGTTACCGAAATCCCCGAGACATGTTTGGAAATTGCACCAACAAAGACTTAATCAAATAAGCTGCAAGTTCATAACCTCAAACTCCTCCGTGTTACCATAATCAAATCACTCAAAGGTGCACTCTGCTACTTCCACACATAGTCACAACAGGGATCCACGCACCAAGACGTAAGCAATTTCGAGCCTTGGATCAAAATTGAAGGCCATATGCAGCCGTTGTTCCGAAAGAGAAGTTTTCTAAGAGGAAGGTTTTGGGGGTAATTACCAGCTGCCACAAGAAGAATTGAAATGGTGTTAATGCCGGCAGCATACAGGCAAATCATGACAGTACCATGTCTTTAACTTACTCTGCAGAATAGAACCAAAGGACAACCTTCCGTGTTCCTTGAACTCGTGCTTTACAACCCAGAAGGCCAGCTGAGCTTATCGTCGCTCCGACCTGCAGACTATGGTAATGACATTCAATCACGATCTCATCTAATTAAAACACTGACACTACCAAAAGAAGACTTATGATCACAAAAGCAGAACCGACATTTGACCGGACTTACCAAATAATATGTCGTTTCGGAGTCCATAAGGTTTTTTCTATGAAGCATGTCGAAGCTCAGGTTCAGCTCCATTCGACGATTCCCACCTTTCTTAATTTCGCCGGGGAAAGAAATTTCTGTGGACATCCACTTTATCAAGATTAACACGGTCAAGTTTAGAGCATGCTTGATAACGACAGGAAAGCTTATCAGGAACTTCCATTTGAGTTATCAAAACCTGTTGAAAACACGCACAGATGATTCAGAACACAACCATACTCAAAGCAGCAACACCATGATTATCACCGAAATCACTTAATAGAGAGTTGTGATGAGTTGAGTAGCAAGCAAGTTTCTCCGAAGCCCCCAACCTGTTAAGATAATACCGAATCACCAGAGCATTAACAAGTATGTTAAGTCAAGGCAACAAAGCTTCAGAAGAATTGTGAAATGCAAGGTCCTGTTACCTTATCAACTTTGTTCACGTGCTTACGGCATCCTTTAGCTACGCATAGTGATGGTCCTGCAAAAGAGAAAACGAAAAGGATGCAGTGTTAAGGATTAGAATGCCTATCCCAAGGCCATGAAATATGAAATTGCAGACTCGCAAGTTACACGCCTCCTCGTTCCCTACCATGAAGGCAAGAAGTCCCTACTGTACGCGTCCGTTTTAGTCAGTCCACCACCATGTAGTACCTCTGCTTCGTATCTTTCTCGTTGTTTCGACACCGGAGGCACATTAGCCCTGCATATAAGTTTTATCAAACTATGTCATTCTTGATCAGCAAGTAAATGGAATAATGATCACATTGATTTTTGTAATTACGTGATATTTACACAAGCAAAATCGGTTTCTGCTAAAAGGTTTGTGAGCTTACTGATGATGGATGTTCCGCAATTTCGCTGCACCTGACGTTCCTAACGCTCGAAAACACCTGGCAAATGGTATGCATAATCAAGAAGAATTTAGTAATAGTAGTTACTATTAAAGCATTTCCAAGACAGTTAACCAGCTCTACTTCCTCAGTCTCCAATTAAGGCCACTTACGGTGAAGTTTCTAAGAGCTGGAAGCACGAGCTAACACGGGGCATTGCTTGTGTGTCAATGCTACCTGAAATATGAGACAGTATGATCAGTTAACACAAGAACGGAGCCTTCACCAATCCATACCATGTTCATGCTACACTAAATCTGCTACAAACCATAAATTCACAACAAATAATCAGAGCACCTTAATATGGATCCAATCGTTTGCGAATCTTCGGCATCAACATCATCTCTCTGTATCCATGTCAGCATTCATCAGAATCACCTACAACCAACTTCTCTATGGTCGTGGTCCATTTGAGCAGCCTTAGCCTTTAGAATATCTGCATTACACAAGAGAACCAGGGTCAATTACCACGACAAGAGAGCAGGAGATCAATTTCCAAACTAGAGGCTTCAGCTCACCTTTCTTTCTAAATTACGAATGAACTCACGGCTTTCATTTCAAAAACCATGATTGGAATCATGCACACCAGTAAAAGAAACATCATGCCAACATTGTAGTTACTACCTCGCATTGTCGACAATGTTTTAACTCTTCAAAGCTCACGATATGAAGCCACCGGTTGCACCGTCAGGACATACATCATCATTTCACAGACATAAAGACACCCCAAATCGAGTGAGTCAGGTTCAGCTCCTATCCAATTACATTTGGAAGCAATAACATCCAAGACCTGTCAGAGCAACATAATTGAAGTTTATAACATCGTTTCGTTTAAAACAATCAACGTCCAAGCAACCAGAAATTCAAACCTATCAAAGTCTCCATTCCAAATCAGCGGAGAAGGAAATTATTGTAGAAGTTGATAAGCTCATTTGGAACTCTACTTCAAGTTGTCTAAGACCTCAATCTGTGTGAAAGCAAAGTTAACAAGTTTGAGATATGGCACCAGTTTTTCTCGTGTGGTTTCTCCAAAGCGTCAGGCTCCTCTCTTCTGGGCCTCCACCCCTTTTTCTGGCCCAAATCACTCGCTACTCGCACCTGTCAAATACCAATTGCAAATTAGTAATTGGAGAATAACCAATAAAGAATATTCAGGGGATAATAAGGAATCAAATTAGATCCATTTTCGAATTAGTGTACAAATTCACAGATTGAAATATCAATTAACAACTCATTACTACAATTACAAAAGAGGAAATTATTTCAAATCTCATCTGAACAAAAATGGAAGGCCCAAATCAACATTTAAGACAGCAATAAAAATCCAATCAAGGCATTCCAGTCTGAAGTCTATAAAAAGGAGAGACTTGAGACAAGAAGGGTACGAGAGAACGGAATCGGGAATCACCCTAAGAAAACCCCAAATGTCGTAATCTTAGAGAAGAAAAGAAAGCTTATCTGTTTCAGCCGTCGAAACCTCGGAGCCATCATCATCTAAGTCACCGCCGTACTTAAACCGCCGCCACCAGCCGTTGGTAAAGCTCCACTTTTTCGTAATCATTCTTGAACACATTGATCGTTTTTTTCATGTTTCAGGTTTAAAAGGAATCAAAGCACGGAGGAAGATGAGAAACAGAAGCTATCGAAGGAGTTTAGACGGGAGAGAGAGAAACGAGGGCGGTCGATTTGGGAAAAGGGGAATCTAGGGTTCCGACCTTTGTTTTCTCGTTTTTTTCTTTTCTATTTGTTTTACCATTGTATAATTATCGCTCACTAATCACACACATCACTCCCCTAATCTGCTAATCAACCGCTAATCACTATATTAACATTTTTAATTCAAACCATTAACCCTTTTAATCACCACCCTTAATCTTTTTTATATAGACTAATAACTAATATTTGAGTCTTTTTAAATTAACCTTTTATTAATTAAATAACTTTATTTTTTTTTAATAATAAATCTTAGCCCTTTAATAATTAACTTTTATTCTTAACTACACAATCAATCTATTAAACCTTTTATAAATAAATGGAAACAAACACTCTTTTTTTCTTTCAATCTAAATTAATCATTTATAATAATATAAAAATTAAAAATCTTTTTCTAAACAACATAACTTTAGTAATAACATTTTCTTATGGCTAGAAAACTATTTTATTTAAAATAAACTCTTTTACAATTTAACTTTTAATCATAAAATAGAAAATGAAAACCTTTTTTAAAAATTTAATTCAACTTTTCTTAAAACAATTTCCTAAAACCAATTCCTAAAATAATCTCGCCTAAAATCAAATCTCACTAGCCAATTCAATCAACAACAGTAATTTTCTCATAAATTAAATCAACTCCAATCAATAAATCAACTTTTCTCAAATAATTCAACCTCGTCTAAAAACAAGTCAAACAGTTAAAATCAACCAACAACGCAAAATACAAAATCACATCTCACTTCACGACACTTTCACACTTAGCGCTTTCATGCATATGTATACTTTATTCTTATCTGCTCTTATTTATCCACAAAGCACACACTCACCTAGCGCTTTCATGTGTTCGTGTATGCCTTTACTTATCCGCAATTTCTTTATTTACCGCAATTTATATCTATCATCATTGCATCGCATTGCATTCCGTCCAAAGGAAAACTCTACACATGAGTCAACACTTGTGTGTAGTGCACATCATTTGCATCATACTCCCTCCGATCCTTGATCCCATTCAAGTTGATCACTTAGGATAGATCCTACCCCATAGGAAGGACTTTGTCTTTATCTTTACAACATAGAAACAAAACAATTAAACAACACTATACAACTTTCTCAAACACATTAGAGAATAGATGTTAATCATCTTAAGTGAGATATAATCTCCACCCCCATAATAATACAATCAAACATGTAGGAACTTTGCCTTAAGAGTGATAAAGGCATACTCGTCAAACAATCCGAGTACTTAATCCCTTTTCTTAAGACGATGCAAAGACTATTTTCCTACAACCCCCTTTGCACTTGTGGTGGTTACATCTCCCTTAACATGAAGACTCATCTCTTATCCTAAACCCAATCAAAACAACTACCCTAAACCCGTAGGAACTTTGACCACAGTCAAAGAGCTCCTCTAACCCTTTAGGGGAACTACAAATACTCTGATTCCACTCCCGTAAGGATATGTAGGCATAAGATGCGATATCTTATTGAGTACACTTAGAAATAAACCACTAGGTCTTTAAACCATTAAACAGATAAACACATAGCAATAAACAAACATAAAACAAGAGGTTCCTGTAGAGTACTACAGAAACTTAGGATGCTAATACCTTCCCTAAGTTTAACCAACCCCTGAACCTAAAACAATCTAAACCTTGCATTTGCATTGCATTGTGGGAATTTCGATCTTTATCCCTTCCTTTGGACAAGTCAAAGGTCGGTTACAAATTGAATTAAAGATTCAAACTAATCAATAGTTTGGTATCCAAATTTCACCGCGACAGAAATGGCGACTTCACTGGGGACTCTCTAGTGGGTTTCCCTATCTTATTTTATTTGTTTACTGCTTTATATATCTACCTACTTGAATAAATGTTTATATGCTTTCTCTTGTATTTCTTTTGGGGTTGTTGTCTTTGAGTGGTGAGATAAAGTTCTACACCCGAACTTGAGAGAAATTAAGATAGGATGGTGATATAGTCGAGGAGGCTTATAGGTAGTTGAATCCCGACTAAGTTAAATCAAGAATCCCGCTCAATTGAGGCCCTCTCGAGGTAGTACTGTTGAACGAGTAATCGTAAAGACACTTGCTATTTTCGACCTTGGAGCCTCTGATATTGAGGACCGTAGTTACCTTAACCCAACTTTGGCCTTTATTAGGACGTAGTGCGAGACTATGAGGGGGTACTCCCGAAGTAGTGCTACGCGAAGCTACACTCAAAAGAAGTTCTCTTGAGAATATTATTAATCCTCAAGTAATTAGGGAAATTGATAATATCTGAAAGATGGGCTGATGATTTCGAGTCCCTTTAGAACCTTGTTCTGCAGGTACAAACAACCTTTAGTCCATAACCTTTGGGAAAGGGTACACCTTTACTCCATGCTCGTTGCAAACCTAGGGTGCCCCTTTGTTTGTTTATATTTGTGTCCTTATGTGAATACTTGTGTTTGCTGCATTCATATAACATCATTCTGCATTGGACTTCATGGGATTCACTTTCATTTATGAACATTGTAGGTCACTATGATTTCAAATAAAAGACGTACTGTGAAATATACTTTTAAGAGTCCCAAATTGAACGACCTAAAGAAGTTGTGGGGCTTTATCAAGGATCAAGAAGAGTTCAAGAAAAAATATGGGAAGCTGATATCTTTGTTGGGTTGCTCAGTGAATGAAGGACTTCTTGCCACCCTGCTACAAATCTATGATCCTCTTTACCATTGTTTCACCTTTCCAGATTTTCAGTTGCTACCTACGTTGGAAGAGTATTCTTTTTTAGTTGGTCTACCTGTCCTAGAAGAATATCCTTTTCCCTTCTTGGAAAGGGACCCTGATGAGAAAGATATTGCTAGAGCCCTCCGTTTGAAGGTATCTGACGTCAAAGCCAACCTAGTTACTAAGGACGGAATTCTTGGTTTAAGGACAGGTTTCCTAGTCGAGAAGGCTTCATTCTACGCTGATTATTCCAATAAGGCTCCGTTTGAGGCAATTTTCGCCTTACTTGTTTATGGGGTGTTTCTATTCCCAAGTTTTGAAGGTTTCATCGATCTCAAAGCATTCAAGATCTTTATGAAGAACAACCCAGTGCCAACTCTGTTGGGAAATGCATGTCACTCTATACATCTCTGAAACCTTCGTGGTGGAGGGATGATTACTTGTTGTGTACCTTTACTTTACAAGTGGTTTATTTCGCACTTGCCGAAGTCTAGCTCTTTTACAAATATTGGCAAAGAGCATTGGTCTCCAAGAGTTATGGCATTGACCCATTCTGACATTGATTGGTACGACAGAGTGTATGATGGAGTATTAATCATTGATAGTTGTGGCGACTTTGCTAATGTACCATTGCTCAGCTTTGATGGAGGAATCAGCTACAATCCTGTTTTAGCTCGTCGACAGTTGGGATACCCGCTGAAGGAACCTCCCAAGAGTGTTCAAGTAGAGGGTATATTCTTCAAAAATGATATGGAACTCCGAGGAAAGATTCTAGATGCATGGCGTAGCACACACAAGAAGGGGAAAAGAAGTCTAGGGAGGCCTAATTGTGTGTCTTTAGAACCGTACCTCCAGTGGGTCAGAGAAAGGGCAATCAAGCTAAAGATGCCCTATTCTCGTCAAGATCCCGTAGCTCCAAGGAGAGAGCCCACTTATGTCTTTATGTCTGAAGCCAAGAATTTAGAGGTGTCCTTAAGGAAGTCTCAACATGAGCTGGAATCCTGGAAGAACAAGTACCATGTAGCAGTGGCAGAAAATGATGACTGTCAGGAGCAGAAGGCTGAACTTCAAAAGGAGAGGGATGAACTTCAGAAACAGCTACAATTGAAGGATGAAGAGCTACTCCCCTTCAAGAAGAGGAAAGTCATGGAGGATTTATTTTTCTCCGACCCACAATGCACTATTTGGAAACTAATTGTGGACAACCTTATCCGTGAGAAGACGCAACTAGAAGAGCAGCTCAAGCAGCAGCATTCAAAGCTTATTTAGTGTCTTTACTAGCTTTTATTTAGCTTTTATTTGGGACTCTTTAAAAGAATATTTATGTAATCCATTTCAAATTTAACAAAACGTTTCCTTTTACCGCAATGCCTATAAATGGAGGAATCCCATGAAGTCCTAGTCATCTTGCATTGCATTCTTTTCCCTTGTCCACTCCAAGAAACTCAATTTCGTTTCGTAGGTATTGTAATCATGGATTTCAGAAGAGAAGCCCTGAAGTACACTTTTCAGAGTCCCAACATCGAAAGCTTGAGAGAACTAGCCGAACTCGTCGAGGATCGCTTTGCCTTCGCAGCAGAATATGGAGGAGTCTTCCGTTTCCTTGAGCTGAGGATGAAAGAAGGATTGTTGGAAACATTGGTTCAGTTTTATGACCCGATGTATCACTGCTTCACTTTTCCGGACTACCAATTGATGCCGACCTTGGAAGAGTACTCAGAACTCTTGAGGATGCCCGTGACTGTCCGACCCCTATTCACCGGAAGGGAAAACACGCCTAGTCACCAAGAAATTGCAAATGCTACTCATCTTAGCCTTGAAGATGTTCAAACACACCTGGTCACCAAGGAAGGAGTCCTTGGGTTCCCCGCTGACTTTTTGATCGAAAAAGTTCGTTACCATGCTGAAAGAAAGGAGGTTCTCATCTTGGAAGCCAATTTTGCTTTGTTGGTCTATGGGACTTTCTGGTTCCCTAAAATTGACAGTTTTGATGATATGGATGCGATCAAGCTGTTCATACTCAAGAATCCAGTACCCACCTTGCTTGCTGATACGTACTTCTCGATTCACTCGAAGAATGCCGAAGGAGGAGGACACATTGTATGTTGTACCGCCTTGCTGTACTCATGGTTCATCGCTCGTTTGACTTGGTATCCGTCCCTTTGGGATGAAGTAGCAACACCTCGATGGTCCGAGATACTTATGGCCCTCACCCATTCGGATATTGTTTGGTATGACCCCGCCTATGGAGGCGTGCCTATAATTCCTAGCATCAGAGGATTCCCCAATGTACCGCTTATTGGAAGAGAAGGATGTATAAGTTACAATCCCGCTTTGGCCCGTAGACAGTTTGGGCACCCAATGATCCAAGTGCCTGACCCGATTCTGTTGGAAGAGATCTATTTCAAAGGAGAAGAGGATCTAGATCTAAGGACTGTCATCATTTATGCGTGGAAATATATTGATATGGAAGGAACAACTGCTTCAGCATACCCCAGTTGCGCTGTTTCTGAGGATTATCTGCATTGGGTGCGAGAAAGGGCTCTCGATCTCAAGATGCCTTTTCCTTTTCATGAACCTATGATATTATCTCCTCATGACCCTGACTGGTTCGATGTGGACGAAATAGAACAAGTAAGGATTGCTTTAGATGAAGCCCGGAAATTGAGGACTGCTTGGAAGAATAAGTTCTTCACCCTCAAGGTAGAGAAGGAAAGACTTCAAAGGACTCCGGAAATAGAAGTTGCCAGAAAGAGAAAGGCACAAGGAGATTTATTTTCTCCTCATGCCTCTTCAAGTGCTGTCACCAGTGATGATCTCCCCTCAACTACCACGGCTTGGAAGGAGTGTGTGGAACGGCTCATCATCGAGAAGACGACGCTGCAGGAGCGTATTGATCAGCTGACCGAGGAGCTCCGTACAAAGGAGAAGACTGTGGGATAGAGTTCTAAGCTTTCTTTTGCTTTCGTTGTAATAAACTCTTAAAATAGTACTTTGCTTTACATTGTTTCTCAAGAATAAAAAGTTTTTTTAATTATTCTACATTATAATACTGAAAAACACTTTGAGTTTCTTGAAGTCTCCTCTTACATCTGCATTTTCGCATTAACATTCTGCATTTAGCATGGCATTTTACATTTGTGCATGTGTCTTTCCTTTGTTGTGGCTCATTTCGGTTTTCCATCTTTTGCTGTCAGTCGCCGTCTCGACCATCTGACCAAGCTCGAGGTATTACCTAAGGATAGCAAAGAGAACAAAGATATGGATCGCATGACTAGCTTCAGAGTAAGGTCTAAACCGACATTTCACCGTCCCTCCGACGACTTTGTGCCTGCGCAACTTCAGCCTATGTGAGACAACCTGTTTGCTGACTTTCAGAATATTCATGCTGAGAAGGAAGTGGACGATCCTGGGCTTATAGCATTTGAGAATGAACTTCGTGACCTCAAAGAACGATGGAAAATGATGAAGAGGAATCGCGCACCTGATTTTTATGCTCATGACCCGCGCCTAGTTCCAAACCTAGTTGTCCCCCCGGAATTCCAAATGCCCTCCTTCGAAGTGTACAAAGGTACGATTTGTCCAAGGTATCATTTGATGATGTTTTGTCAGAAGATGACTGCTTACCTTGGGAACGACAAACTAATGATTCACTGCTTTCAAGAAAGTTTGTGTGGAACACCCTTGACTTGGTACATGAAACTGCAAAGTAACCGCATTCAGTCTTTGGAAGACTTAGCTGTTGCTTTTGTGAAGCAATACCATCACAATTTGGGCATATCCCCAGACAATAAAGACGACAGTGGACCTTCTAGGGAATTCATAGCTTCGGTACCCCATCCTCAACATCAGTATGCAATGCCCGCTCAGCGTGAACAACAACCATCTCCTAGGCAGAGGTTGGCCTCTCCAGATCAACCACAAAATCGACGATTTCAGGAAAGGTATCAAAGGATGCCTCTGGATACTCCAAGAGAAGTAATTCATTGGTTTGATCCTATCCCTGTGAAGTATGCCGACTTGTTTCCAGCCCTGATTCAAAGAGGCCATATCCAGACAAGAGCTCCACCTAAGGTACCTAAGAAGTTTCCATATTGGTACAAAGCCAACAGATTTTGCCTGTACCATCGAGGTGCTCCGGGGCATGACATTGAGAGTTATTACGGTATGAAAGCAGACGTTCAAAATTTGGTCAAATGTGGAATCTTATTCTTTGAGGGTTCCATCCCTTATGTGCGAGATAGTCCCGTATCTCAACAAGGTTCGTCCTCCACGTGCATGATTCAAGGTCGTCAACACCGCGTCTGAAAGTTGCGCACCAGACATTTCTGCATGTCTCTCCAGTCTACATGAAAGTACAATAAAGATCCTAGAAAAGACTCTCTGAAGAAGTTTATTTCATTTTGTTCATGTTTATTTCTTTGGTTGAAAGCATATTTGGCGTGTAAGAACTTTCTATTTTGAATAAGTAATGCAATAACTGTTTGTCTTGAAGAAATCCATTCGTTTTCACTCAAATTGTTTTTCAAAACTATTTATAATGCCGACATTTACCCGATCTCTTGCTCTGACAGAGAATTGGAAGGAGGATGATGAAGTAAAACACATGATCTCTTGTTGTATGCTTCGAATAAGAACCCTACTGATGATGTAAGGCATTATTTCAACCATCTAAACACCAACGTAGTTAAACCCTCTTTTTTAAGCCTTGAGAAAAGATTTGTTTTTTTCTCCCAAACCAAAACCTCGTTTTTAGCCTGGGGCAGGGTACCATCAAAAAAATGAACATTTTTCAAATTGGGTGGGCTCAAATATACTAACCTCTTATTCCTCCACTTCACAAGTCACAAACTAAGCCTATACACGACTCTCAAAGTCCCGATTGAAGTAAGGTTTAGTTCGAAAGCATACTCAATGAGATATTGTTTCCTGACTCTTTGAGCTACGCTCAAATAAATCGGCTTTATAAATAATTTTAATTTATATCCTAACTAGTGATTTCGGTCACCAGCTATTGCGATATCCCTTTTCAAAAAAAACTTCAAGACAAACGCGTGTTGCATTACCCGTTTCAAAATTAACATTTCTGACTTGCTAAATGCGCTTGACATCTTAGAAAGATTACCAACGAACATTGATGGATTTGAAGACCTTGCCAACCTGGGGCAGGTTATTTTCCAAAAGGTTTGATCCGTACGAGTTTGGCTTCATCTAAAGCACAAATTGGGAAACTCAGTATACCGCCAATCAGGGGCAGTTACGTCGAGATTCGGCGAATCTCTAGAGAGTTTGAAAACAGTGGGGCATTTGGACATCAAGTTTTCTGTAAAATCCTCTCTAGATGTTGTTTCTTAAACCATAGACTTGGCGCATTTGAAAATTTGAAGCGAGGCAGATGTTTATTTCATCCCTGTGAAGTTTCTACGACATATTCGGCAACTATGTTATCCAGGTTTCCCCACTGAAATGGATATTTATTTTATCTCCTTCGAAACCTCAGAATGGCTTTGATTCATCTCAACAATCTCTTCAGCAAGATCAAGTTGTTATATCCCCGAGTGGAATGCTTTCTATCCCCAAAGATTTTGAAGTCTTGAAGCAGGATTGGGATCCTATATTTAGTTCCCCATCTATCCTCAGTGATACTTCTATCTTCAAAGATTGGTCGAGATGTTTATCTCGAGATGTTTATTTCATCTCCGTCACCTCTTTCTGTCTGTTTTGTCAACATAGGCATACGCATAACATATAAGTAGACAACATGGCATGTGCATTTCTGCATTCTTTGTGTTTGTTTCTATCACCTTGGCTGTAGTTATCCCTAGGTGTTTGGGTGTGTCTTATCCTTCCAATTAGATTCGTCCCTAGGCAAAAAGAGCACAATGTTTCATTTCCCCCATGAAGTTCAACCCTCATGGAAGACGGTTATTTTAGTACAATTCCATTTGAGTTCATACCTCATTGGACAAGTCTTGCTTGACAGTTTCTTCTCGGCTATTTCCCGATTTGAACTTCGGTCTTCGGAAATCATATCATGAGCGTGGACTAAGTGTGCATTTATTTTGCACCCTATTCCCCAGGAAGAATATTCCTAGAGACAGACATCTCTTCAAAAATAGCATCACAGGATTTTATCGAACATCAATCTCTTTATTTGAGCAACTCGTTTTGATTAGGATCTTATTCAAAACGAAAAAACGACAATTTTCACAAGACAGATCATTTACCATCAGTGGATCCTTCAACATCAGACAGTTACAGACATTTCTCTCAGGAATAACTTCCTCAGTGAGTTCATCACACAAGTTTACTTCCGTCAAGTGGCATCTCCCCAGAGAAGTCAAAGAAGTTTACCACAATAGTCTCCATACTTGAGAAGACATACGTTACAACTCAACCGGCTCACATCTCTTCCGAAGATCCCCGGTGAAGCTACATCTACATTTATAATCACATTTACAAATTTACAACTACAACTACAAATTACGTCAAACTACACCTACAGGGTTCTACAACGAACTACACCTACAGGGTTCTACAACGAACTACATCTACAGGGTTCTACAACGAACTACATCTACAGGGTTCTACAACGAACTACATCTACAGGGTTCTACAACGAACTACATCTATAGGGTTCTACAACGAACTACATCTACAGGGTTCTACAACGAACGACATCTACAATCTACAAAATTACAACCCTGTAGATGTAGTTCGTTGTAGAACCACAAAATTACAACCCCCTATGAAGGTGCTCTCACGAGTTTTCATCATTTCGGGAAGGGACCGAGACCAGCTCATGATTCCCACATCATGATGCTCGGGGAATTTCTACATCAGAGACCGAGACCAGCTCATGATTCCCATATCATGATGCTCGGGGAAGTTCTACATCAGAGACCGAGACCAGCTCATGATTCCCATATCATGATGCTCGGGGAAGTCCTACAACTACAACATCTACAACGACATCTACATCTACATCTACAAACTACAGTGATTCTACCACCTACAAGATTTTGACATTTCAAGCAGAGACCGAGACCAGCTCATGGTACCCTTATCATGACGCTCGGGGAAGTTATACATTTACTATTTCAAGTTGAGTCCCAAAAAGAAAGATATACACAAAAACAAGAAAAGAAAGAAAAATGCCAAAATAAAACTGAACCGTTGACTCAATTTATTTGGATAATTACCAACCACTACATTATGATAATAAGTTTCTCTCCTATCGTCTAAGTCACCATATCCTGGGTGTTCGAGTTGCAGTTGTACTTTCAGAGATTTCTCTCTGGCAGTCGTTTCCTGTTCCCGTGGAGTCTCCTTCTGTTGAACCTATTCTTCCCGTGTGGTGTCTAGTTTTTCCTCTGTGACATCATTTCCTCACAGGACCGTCTGTCTTGCACTTTCATATCATTGCATATCATATGCATTCGGTGGCTTCTTATGGCCAAAAAAAAATTCGTGCAATATTTGTATTTAAGTCCCTCCTATCTCGTCGAGACGAAGATTTCAATCTCCATATCTCCGAGTAGAAGTAACTTAAATAGGGGCATCTGTTGCACCCTAATTTTTGACCGTAGGATCCCACCTCTTTTTGCGTATTTTCTATTGTTATTTGACTTTATTTTAATATGTATGTTTTTTTCTCACAGCTAACAAGTATGTACAAGATCATTCTATTTTTTTTTAGGTATATCTGACAGGTTTTATGTGGCCTTCTGGGGCAAGACATTGTGGATTCAAGATTAAGATTGGTGGGTATGCTAGGGATGGGCTAGTCGTTCATGAAGTGGGATTATCACCTTTGGCAAGAAGTTTTTAAATTGGAATTCATCACTTTGTTTCTGAGGGCATTCTAAGTCATCTAGTTCAATTTTTTTTACGAATTCAAAGAAAAACGAGTTCCATCAGGTTTTAAGTTCGAGAAGTGATTCAAATCTCGCCATGAAATTAATTAAAAAGTTTCATTGCAAGTATACAAGGCCCGAGTCCAACAAAAACCAAATTACAAGAGGTATTCCTATCAGCATTGATTTGAGCACGGTAGATTTGTGAAGGATAAAAAATAAGCACACTACAATGATTGCAAGTTGATGCGCGTTCATGGTCTTAAGTTATAACACTGTAAAGGATGAATATTAAATATCCCCATTAACTTGAACTAAAGTATTTGAAGGAAACATACATCAATGTGTGTACGTCACTCAAGTATCTAAGGCTATTCTAAATTTGAGGGAAACTTCTAGCAGGACTGTATCCGACCTCATTACGTCACCGTGAATGATTACAATGATTCAAGTGTGTGTTCATACATTAAATTGCAAAAGAATAAAGTCTAAAGTTAACTTAAAGAGTATCCTTTATTATCTTGGTGGAATGATTTGTCTTGATACCATCCGTTAAAGCTCTGATGCCGTAAGAATGCTTGAGGAAATGACGTTATCGAAATCCCCGAGACATGTTTGGAAATTTCACCAACAAAGAGTTAATCAAATAAGCTGCAAGTTCATAACCTCAAACTCCTTTGTGTTACCATAATCAAATCACTCAAAGGTGCACTCTGCTACTTCCACACATAGTCACAACAGGGATCCACGCACCAAGACGGAAGCAGTTTCAAGCCTTGGATCGAAATTGAAGGCCATAGGCAGCCGTTGTTCCGAAAGAGAAGTTTTCTAAGAGGAAGGTTTTGGGGGTAATTACCAGCTGCCACAAGAAGAATTGAAATGGTGTTAATGCCGGCAGCATACAGGCAAATCATGACAGTACCATGTCTTTAACTTACTCTGCAGAATAGAACCAAAGGACAACCTTCCGTGTTCCTCGAACTCGTGCTTTACAACCCAGAAGGCCAGCTGAGCTTATCGTCGCTCCGACCTGCAGACTATGGTAATGACATTCAATCACGATCTCATCTAATTAAAACACTGACACTACCAAAAGAAGACTTATGATCACAAAAGCAGAACCGACATTTGACCGGACTTACCAAATAATATGTCGTTTCGGAGTCCATAAGGTTTTTTCTATGAAGCATGTCGAAGCTCAGGTTCAGCTCCATTCGACGATTCCCACCTTTCTTAATTTCGCCGGGGAAAGAAATTTCTGTGGACATCCACTTTATCAAGATTAACACGGTCAAGTTCAGAGCATGCTTGATAACGACAGGAAAGCTTATCAGGAACTTCCATTTGAGTTATCAAAACCTGTTGAAAACACGCACAGATGATTCAGAACACAGCCATACTCAAAGCAGCAACACCATGATTATCACTGAAATCACTTAATAGAGAGTTGTGATGAGTTGAGTAGCAAGCAAGTTTCTCTGAAGCCCCCAACCTGTTAAGATAATACCGAATCACCAGAGCATTAACAAGTATGTTAAGTCAAGGCAACAAAGCTTTAGAAGAATTGTGAAATGCAAGGTCCTGTTACCTTATCAACTTTGTTCACGTGCTTACGGCATCCTTTAGCTACGCATAGTGATGGTCCTGCAAAAGAGAAAACGAAAAGGATGCAGTGTTAAAGATTAGAATGCCTATCCCAAGGCCATGAAATATGAAATTGCAGACTCGCAAGTTACACGCCTCCTCGTTCCCTACCATGAAGGCAAGAAGTCCCTACTGTACGCGTCCGTTCTAGTCAGTCCACCACCATGTAGTACCTCTGCTTCGTATCTTTCTCGTTGTTTTGACACCGGAGGCGTATTAGCCCTGCATATAAGTTTTATCAAACTGTGTCATTCTTGATCAGCAAGTAAATGGAATAATGATCACATTGATTTTTGTAATTACGTGATATTTACACAAGAAAAATCGATTTCTGCTAAAAGGTTTGTGAGCTTACTGATGATGGATGTTCCACAATTTCGCTGCACCTGACGTTCCTAACGCTCGAAAACACCTGGCAAATGGTATGCATAATCAAGAAGAATTTAGTAATAGTCGTTACTATTAAAGCATTTCCAAGACAGTTAACCAGCTCTACTTCCTCAGTCTCCAATTAAGGCCACTTACGGTGAAGTTTCTAAGAGCTGGAAGCACGAGCTAACACGGGGCATTGCTTGTGTATCAATGCTACCTGAAATATGAGACAGTATGATCAGTTAACACAAGAACGGAGCCTTCACCAATCCATACCATGTTCATGCTACACTAAATCTGCTACAAACCATAAATTCACCACAAATAATCAGAGCACCTTAATATGGATCCAATCGTTTGCGAATCTTCGGCATCAACATCATCTCTCTGTATCCATGTCAGCATTCATCAGAATCACCTACAACCAACTTCTCTATGGTCGTGGTCCATTTGAGCAGCCTTAGCCTTTAGAATATCTGCATTACACAAGAGAACCAGGGTCAATTACCACGGCAAGAGAGCAGGAGATCAATTTCCAAACTAGAGGCTTCAACTCACCTTTCTTTCTAAATTACGAACGAACTCACGACTTTCATTTCAAAAACCATGATTGGAATCATGCACACCAGTAAAAGAAATATCATGCCAACATTGTAGTTATTACCTCGCATTGTCGACAATGTTTTAACTCTTCAAAGCTCACGATATGAAGCCACCGGTTGCACCGTCAGGACATACATCATCATTTCACAGACATAAAGACACCCCAAATCGAGCGAGTCAGGTTCAGCTCCTATCCAATTACATTTGGAAGCAATAACATCCAAGACCTGTCAGAGCAACATAATTGAAGTTTATAACATCGTTTCGTTTAAAACAATCAACGTCCAAGCAACCAGAAATTCAAACTTATCAAAGTCTCCATTCCAAATCAGCGGAGAAGGAAATTATTATAGAAGTTGATAAGCTCATTTGGAACTCTTCTTCAAGTTGTATAAGACCTCAATCTGTGTGAAAGCAAAGTTAACAAGTTTGAGATATGGCACCAGTTTTTCTCGTGTGGTTTCTCCAAAGCGTCAGGCTCCTCTCTTCTGGGCCTCCACCCCTTTTTCTGGCTCAAATCACTCGCTACTCGCACCTGTCAAATACCAATTGCAAATTAGTAATTGGAGAATAACCAATAAAGAATATTCAGGGGATAATAAGGAATCAAATCAGATCCATTTTCGAATTAGTGTACAAAATCACAGATTGAAATATCAATTAACAGTTCATTACTACAATTACAGAAGAGGAAATTATTTCAAATCTCATCTGAACAGAAATGGAAGGCCCAAATCAACATTTAAGACAACAATAAAAATCCAATCAAGGCATTCCAGTCTGAAGTCTATAAAAAGGAGAGACTTGAGACAAGAAGGGGACGAGAGAACGGAATCGGGAATCACCCTAAGAAAACCCCAAATGTAGTAATCTTAGAGAAGAAAAGAAAGCTTATCTGTTTCGGCTGTCGAAACCTCGAAGCCATCATCATCTAAGTCACCGCCGTACTTAAACCGCCGCCACCAGCCGTTGGTAAAGCTCCACTTTTTCGTAATCATTCTTGAACACATTGATCGTTTTTTTCATGTTTCAGGTTTAAAAGGAATCAAAGCACGGAGGAAGATGAGAAACAGAAGCTATCGAAGGAGATTAGACGGGAGAGAGAGAAACGAGGGCGATCGATTTGGGAAAAGGGGAATCTAGGGTTCCGACCTTTGTTTTCTCGTTTTGTTCTTTTCTGTTTGTTTTACCATTGTATAATTATCGCTCACTAATCACACACATCACTCCCCTAATCTGCTAATCAACCTCTAATCACTATATTAACATTTTTAATTCAAACCATTAACCCTTTTAATCACCACCCTTAATATTTTTTATATAGACTAATAACTAATATTTGAGTCTTTTTAAATTAACCTTTTATTAATTAAATAACTTAATTTTTTTAAATAATAAATCTTAGCCCTTTAATAATTAACTTTTATTCTTAGCTACACAATCAATCTATTAAACCTTTTATAAATAAATGGAAACAAACACTCTTTTTTTCTTTCAATCTAAATTAATCATTTATAATAATATAAAAATTAAAAATCTTTTTCTAAACAACATAACTTTAGTAATAACATTTTCTTATGGCTAGAAAACTATTTTATTTAAAATAAACTATTTTACAATTTAACTTTTAATCATAAAATAGAAAATGAAAACCTTTTTTAAAAATTTAATTCAACTTTTCTTAAAACAATTTCCTAAAACCAATTCCTAAAATAATCTCGCCTAAAATCAAATCTCACTAGCCAATTCAATCAACAACAGTAATTTTCTCATAAATTAAATCAACTCCAATCAATAAATCAACTTTTCTCAAATAATTCAACCTCGTCTAAAAACAAGTCAAACAGTTAAAATCAACCAACAACGCAAAATACAAAATCACATCTCACTTCACGACACTTTCACACTTAGCGCTTTCATGCGTTCGTGTATGCCTTTACTTATCCGCAATTTCTTTATTTACCGCAATTTATATCTATCATCATTGCATCGCATTGCATTCCGTCCAAAGGAAAACTCTACACATGAGTCAACACTTGTGTGTAGTGCACATCATTTGCATCATACTCCCTCCGATCCTTGATCCCATTCAAGTTGATCACTTAGGATAGATCCTACCCCATAGGAAGGACTTTGTCTTTATCTTTACAACATAGAAACAAAACAATTAAACAACACTATACAACTTTCTCAAACACATTAGAGAATAGATGTTAATCATCTTAAGTGAGATATAATCTCCACCCCCACAATAATACAATCAAACATGTAGGAACTTTGCCTTAAGAGTGATAAAGGCATACTCGTCAAATAATCCGAGTACTTAAGCCCTTTTCTTAAGACGATGCAAAGACTATTTTCCTACAACCCCCTTTACACTTGTGGTGGTTACATCTCCCTTAACATGAAGACTCATCTCTTCTCCTAAACCCAATCAAAACAACTACCCTAAACCCGTAGGAACTTTGACCACAGTCAAAGAGCTCCTCTAACCCTTTAGGAGAACTACAAATACTCTGATTCCACTCCCGTAAGGATATGTAGGCATAAGATGCGATATCTTATCGAGTACACTTAGAAATAAACCACTAGGTCTTTAAACCATTAAACAGATAAACACATAGCAGTAAACAAACATAAAACAAGAGGTTCCTGTAAAGTACTACAGAAACTTAGGATGCTAATACCTTCCCTAAGTTTAACCAACCCCCGAACCTAAAACAATCTAAACCTTGCATTTGCATTGCATTGTGGGAATTTCGATCTTTATCCCTTCCTTTGGACAAATCAAAGTTCGGTTGCAAATTGAATTAAAGATTCAAACTAATCAATAGTTTGGTATCCAAATTTCACCGCGACAACAATGATTAACCAAGCGCGAAGGAGAGAGAATTAGTAGAAGGTTGTGAACTCTGATATGGATTAGGTTTTAACAAGATGACTGTGTAAATCAAAGAAGAAAGACTAACTTTGCTGGGGAAGAAGAGAATAGGCTTTATCTAAAGAATGATTGAATAAACAAGGAAAAAAGTGATTACAAAAATCTGGGGAACCAAGAATGGATTGGCCTAAAGAGAAAAGAGTGTTGAATTGAAAGGATGAAGTTACTTCCAAAGAGGAGATAAGAGTGCAAGTGATCAAGGATCGACTCGCCTGGAGAAAGAAGGGATACCACATTAAGGAGATAGAGGCAACTACTCCAGGCACAGGGTTATTCGTCCCCTACCCAAAATAGTCAGAATGAGTGTAGGAATTCTCCACTCTCATTCCTTCTCTAACATCAAAGTGCGGTGCGAGAAACGAAACAGGCAGCACAACAGTGCCATGTTTGTAGAGTGCTTCAAAGCATAACGAATCTTCAACTCCATAGGGGAAATGAGAGGACAAAGCTCTAGAAGATCTAAAGGAGAAGGAAAAAGGAAGGATCGACTAATCGAAACGAAGCTTCTATTAGTCAAACAAGAGGGGAAGATGCTAACAATTTTCCAAAGGGATGAAAAATCGTTGAAGCAAAGGATGAATTATTGATTATACAAGATTAAGTTCATTCTAATGAGGAACAAACTTAATGCAAACATGAACGAAAGTGTAAAACAGTACCAAATGCAATTTAGTATGCATCACAAATCACGTAGCATGTGATCAAAGAATGTGCAAGAATGACCATGATCATACAATGTCAAAAATGAAAATAATCGAGAATTAACAAATCACACATTGAAAGTTTGCATACATGCTTCAAACAAAAGTTAAACAGTTCATAAAACATCCACAAATATCAAGCATATAAAGCCATGGAAGTTACATGAGGAAAGAATAGCAAACAAGCTTGAAAATAGGCAACAAAAAAAAAGGCCTTCTGCCACTGTGGTAAACGGTTACAACATGCAGGTAACCAGTTACCTGCTTAAAATTTGCAAAAAACAGGTGAAAATGGTGCAGGGTAACCAATTACCATATATAGGTAACCGGTTACCACTGTAACAGTGGCAAAAATAACTTTTTAAAAAATCACTTTCAGCAACCAAAAGACTTATCCAATCATCCACATGCCATGATTAACACTTGAGCACAGAAAATGAAGTTCAAAATCACTTAGGCATCAACTAAACATCAATTGAAAGAATTAAACATGAAGATCAAAGATCAAACAATCACATGATCAATCAACACTGAAAAATGATTGAACTACACCGTAAACGCACGAAAGTGATCAAAACAGTAAATCAAGTGTGAATTACCAACCTACAAGGCAGAGGATTGCCTTGGTGGTTGTTGCTATTAACATGTGATGAGAATTAAGCAAAGAAAACCAGAGAAATCCAAGCTTGAGATCCAATCATAGTGAAATCGACAAAAATGCGATAAATGCTCCAAAATACCGATTTACACCGAAGAAACTTGAGATGATTACTTGAATTGAAGAATAATATACTGTAAATCCAGAAATTAAAGTAAGAATATGGTGGAATGAGGTTTAGCTCAAGAGAATAACAATTTTGATGTGAAGATTGTTACACTCTAATGGTGGAAATTGAGCTTTTGTGAGGGTTTTTGAGAGAGGATGAAGATGAATGTGAAAATGTTGTAGAAAATTCAGAGAGAATGTGAGAGAATTCAGAGTGAAGAATATAGAAATTGAGAAAATTATTGAACCCCCTTGTGAAATGGTAGTGATTTGCTTATATAGAGTTTTGCTTCGAAGTCGCTAGGTTTGGAGTGAGGTTTGGATGCAGCCTTGGAACTAGTTTTGGAGTTAGTTAGTCTCAACTCACTGAATTGGAGGTTAACTCAGTTAGTTAGGTAGTTAACTCGATAACCATCTCAATACAAACTTGAATCTAAGGGCTCACATGCTTGAGAATGAAGCAATATGAAGGTCTTAATCCAAATTGATGTATTAGAGCAAATGCCTTGAAGTGTTTAGAAAGGTCTTGAATCATCTAGAGATGTCTAGAATGTTCCACACAATGCTAGAACCAAGTAGACCTCCAAAATGTAGAGTAAAAGTGGCTGCCACAAAAATGCAGCAAAAACTGCATTTTTACATAGGGTAACCGGTTACCCTACTTTTCCTAGAAAAGTGGTAACCGGTTACCACATATAAAACTTTCATATTTTGCTTACAGAATGGTGTTGTGGCCATGGTTCTGATTTTCGACCTTTTGTTTTGATTAATAGGCATAAAAACCTTTATTTTTAAGCTTGTTTTGATGAAGTGATATCTTTGAGAGGATGTGATTAATCGGGCTTGCAAAACCTGAATAATTCTGCAACAAAAATCACAGAGAAAAAGTGCAAATGCGTATGCCAATGATGTGAATGCACATGCTTATGCAAAAGGCAAGAAGGAGGTCAAATTTCGGGTTACGACAGGGACCCTTTCCATCGTTGATGGGAAACAAGTATATTTTAGTAGCTGTTGACTACGTGTCTAAATGGATCGAAGTTGTGGCTTCACCTTCTAACGATACTCGTGTAGTGATAAAATTATTCAAAAACTACATATTTCCTAGATTTGGAGTACCTCGCCTCGTTATAAGCGATGGCCGGTCACACTTCATATCAAGAATATTTGATAACATTTTAAATAAATATGGAGTTAAACACATATTAGCAACACCCTATCATCCACAAACTAATGGACAAGTAGAAGTGTCAAATAGGGAGATTAAACAAATCTTAGAAAAGATTCGATATCTAGAAAAGATTGGTCTCTAAGACTACAAGAAGCATTGTGGGCTTACAGGACCAATTTCAAAACTCCTATAGGAACAAACCTATACTAGTTAATTTACGGAAAATCTTGCCACTTACCCTTTGAGCTGGAACATAAAGCCTATTGGGCCATCAAGGCCCTTAATATGGACTACTTAGCAGTTGGTGACAAACTCATTCTCGACATCCATAAATTAGAAGAACTACGTCGCAATGCTTATGAAAATGCCATTATCTATAAAGAAAGAACTAAAGCATGGAATGACAAAAGGATTGTTAAGAAATAATTCAATGTAGGCAACCATGTACTTGTCTTTAATTCTAGATTGCATCTATTCCCTGGTAAGTTACACTCAAGATGGACTGGCCCTTATAAGGTCACCAAAGTCTTGAGGTCTGGGGCAGTAGAAATCTGAGATCATTCATGTAGTCCTTTTATAGTAAACAGACAAAGGTTGAAGCACTATTATGGAGGAGACATCCCTACCTATTACTCTGGTCAAACTCTGATCAACCCACCCATTACCACATCTACTAATTAAACTCCATAATCGTCGAGCTACCGACGTTAAACAAGCGTTGCGTGGGAGGCAACCCACGACCATTTTTTTCCTTGTTATTTTTATTTTTTAGCATCAAAGGTGAATTGTTTACATTTATTATCTGCTTAACAGGACTAACTTGTGTGATGTTTATGTTTCAGGTCTCAGATCCCATCACTCTCGATAGCATTCTCCACTAACAATGTTTTTCAGGATGTAGAACCAGGATGATATGCACGTTGTGTTCAGGGATGATAAGCAGAGGAAGTGATTTGTGATCCTTTCTGAGCGACCTATGATCCCAACAAGATACCTGACTCCAAGTGCCTTGAAACCTTAGGTCTAGAAGAGAGTATGAGATACCTCAATTATCAACTTCAATGGGAAGAATAATCTGATGCAATTAATGTCACATTCAAGAACTTAACCTTAGAGTTCCTCAGCTCTCTCATTTACGAACCCTACGTTGGTATAGAATTCAAAAGAGGACATATTAATTTCATATTATTTGGGAAGGAATGCATTCTCAACCACAAGGGTTTTGCTAACCTGTTAGGATTTAAGCATGACCTAGATGTTATACATAATATATTAGAAGTAAATGTTATGCAGAATGAGCTGGATAAGTTATGGAGTTAAATCACCAGTGGAGGAGGCCCTGATCCTTCCACCCAACTGTCAACCAAGATCCATAACCCAACCTTTAGATACTTCCAAATGATTCTAGCTCAGACCTTCTTTGGAAAAACCGAAACTGATATCCATGTAAATGCTGAAGAGATCCTTATGCTCTTTTGCACCTCCCAGACACGTCCTATAGCCAATGGAAATCTCCTGATAGATAACCTTAACCTAACCGCCATATCTTCAAAAGAACCCATCCATATAGGAGGTACAGTGACACACATAGCTTATGCCTTAGGACTCACCCCGAAATTATCTCATCTGACCCCATATTGTGGCTACACCCTTATTGATCTGAACCATTGTTTGGATCGTGGCATAGTGAGAAGAGTTTTCTTTGGTCCTGCCGATTTCAAACTCCTGATAGGCGATGAGACCATTCACTACTTTGGATTACTAAACCTGACCCTAACTAATATCCATAATAAAGAAAATTGGTCGTATGCCCTAGAAGGCCAAGATGAGACATGTGCCAGACCTAAGACCCCACTTGTTCCTGAATACCATCCTACACCTCTCTCAGAAAGGACCACATTGCATTCCTCTAATGTTCATCTGCAGCAACGTGACATATATGTTGAGTTCGATATTATGTGCAAGGAGATATTTTCTTTTCGCGAAGAACTGATTGAATTAACCTTACAAATGGAAATCTCCGATGCGACACATGCCACTGAATCGGATTCCCTATATTAGGAAATCTATAGTCTCAGATGCCAGCTTGCAGAGGCACAAGTATCCTGTCCACATATGAATCAGGGTGTCCATCGCCAATCACTTTAAAGGAGTTACTAGCGTACTGAGGACATTGCTCACACTGACTGTGAAGGAGATTTTTACTGCGTTATTATCATGATTTTTACCGCACTGCTAACATTTTTTACCGCACTATTATGGATATTTTAATTCACCCCAGACATATTTTTGGTTTTTTCGCATATACAAATTTATCGGTTAATTTTCAAATTTATCGGGAAATTTTGTAATTATTTCATTTTAAACATGATCTTTATTATTATTATTACTTATGTCTAATGCGCATTTTTATCATTTATACCATGTAAAAATATTATATATGTTTCTTGCATGTACAAATATTGCAGAAGACGTATGCACACCCCCAAACGAGGATTAAAACCCAGCCAAGGTCCAATTCCTATACTGGGCCCAAAAGACAAGAATGGCGGGCGCCATCTCCCTCTAGGGGACAAAATTGTGATAATCCCCATTTTATCTATCCTCTTCATCTTCAACCTTCAAAAACCCCTATTTTCTCCACTATTGACCCCATTAAAAACCCACTCAAACTCATTAACCCCTCATTCAACTACCATTTCCAACCATCCCACTCACTTCCCATCTATAAAAAACCAATCTTCCATCCATTTTCCACAAAAAACCCTAAATTCCAAAATTCACTAAAACCCTCATTTTCTTCAAAACAACCACCAACAAGAAAAACCATAAAGTTGGGACAAATATTTTTTCATGAAGGAAGAGACGGGGATAGACAAAGGCAGAAGTTCGAAGACTTGCAGACACGCAAAATTTTCGCGACGAGGTACATTGATGAAAACTGTCTGTACAGTCTAGGCATTCATTTTAGCGTAGTTTATTTGTTGAATAATTTACACTTGCATGAAATTTTTATTCGTAGAGAACCCACCTATGAGAGGCTGACTCGTGAATTTTTGAGTTCATTGAGTTACACTGTTAGAGCTAACACTGTCAGCACCGTCGGTACAGTGAAATTTAGAATGTTTAATATGGAATATGAATTTACCACTGATGCATTGGCAGGAATGTTAGGATTCCCATTTGGGGAGGGTGTCATTTGTGAGGCGCCTTTAGACACTGAGTGGCAAATTGAGGCTTTCCAACTGTGGAGAGACCTGACAGGTCATGCCATTAGTTCCTTCGAGGGAAACTTGGCATCTGACATACATAACCCGACCATACGTGTCTTCCATCATTTGCTGGCTGATATCATCTTTGCCAGATAAAGCTCTAACAAGTTAAATTCCAAAGAATTCATTTTTCTACAGGCTGCCCTCTATCGCATGAGATTGAATTTTGTGCCTTTTATGTTGGCACATATGTGCGTTGTTGTGAAAAAGAGAGGAATCGTGTCATTTGGAGGATTGATTACCTCCATTTCACGTGCCCTCCAACTTGACACCGAGATAGCCACTTTAGAACCACTCCCACCTCGCACCATAAACTTAATTTTTTTTAGAGATATGCAATTGTGCAAGGTGAGGAAGGAGGGAGGATACACCCTCATGGTTCGAAATGTAGTTATGTCGAGCGTAGCTTTACCTTATTCTCGTCATACCGATGTGCGACACCAAAGGAACTCGATCTATGATTTATAAGCTAACCTTATTAACGGTCTGTTACCATCGAACTTCTCGGAGGACGAAGGTAACGAGACCGATGACGAATATGAGCGGATGAACCAATCCCCTATTCATGATATTCCTCCCCCACAGGCATCACCTGCACACACTTCATCTTTTACTAACCCTTCTGTAGGTGCACCTTCTGGATTCTATATCACAGAGAAGATGTAGAGGCATCATCAAGCTCGTGAAGAGGAACATGGTGGCCTGTTCTATGCCATGTATGAGCAGCAACATGACATGATGAACTTCATGCGTGAGTTACAATGGCAGACTGAGAGATCCATGCGTACTATGATGGAGTCTCAGCTCGCCGCCACATCCCTCCAGAAACACCATCAAGCTAGCTTTAGCAACCATTACAGGCTGGTAGAAGCCACTCAAGGTTCCATACTACGAAACCTTCGCGAGCTCCGACAGGCTAACGAAGCACTAGCAGCAATGATTGAGCGGCTTGAGCTTTCACAGAGTTCATGACACCGAAGTAGAAGTCGTCTTCTTCGACATCTAGAGCAGGGAGGAGAGGGTACCAATGGTCAGCAGTAGTTATACCCAGGTTCCACCTATCTCTTCTTCACCTTTTATCAAAACATTAGGGACAATGTTCGGTTTAAGTGTGGGAGGAGATATTTATTGTTTTTGTTGTTTTTATTTCAATTTATGTTTTTCATTTCATTTCCTTCTAGTTTACTTCTATGTTTTTAGCTTGTTTTTAGTTTTTTTTCAATAATTACATGTGCTTGACGAGTCGTATGTGTATTTTGTCTATTTCACCCATTTCTTGTGTCATACCAAAATTTTTGAATAAGAAAACAACTTTTATTTTGAAAATTTGGGCTGTTAGACAAGTTTAAGATAGTTTGTAGAGACTTGGGAAAACTTTTGAAAAATCGATATCGTTTTGACACCGTAAGTTTCTTAATTATAGGAATCGATTTGGATACTTATTATGCTGCAGCCTTAAAACCTCACCCTTGAACTAATCATTAAGTAGTTTATTTTACCAGTCAGCACCATCTTAGGTACCGCCAAGTCGGAGAACTGATGCAAGTAGGTGAATGATCCAGTGAGAGAAAGAAAAAAATATATATACAAATAGAAAGCATGTTGGAAAAAGGATCCGCCTTCTAAGCTAGATAACCCTCACCTAGTTACTTAACCCAATGGTAGCGAAACTTCAAAAAAAATTCTTATTTGTCCGTGTTAAAGAAAACAATCATTGAATTGGACACAATACTGGATCAAGATCACCAACAGGTTTATTCACCATGCGAGTACAAGATAACGGGCTTAATGTGATTGCACATGAACGAAAAAGGATAAAAGAATGATGAGCGAGTTAGGCCTAGGTATAATAACATGATGCAGATTGGTTTGTTTAGGAAGGAAACTTATGACCGCAACCCGCAGAAAGTGTCACTACGATATCCTTGGTTCACTAGTAGTACCTATTGACGCAACCTTGATCAAACTAAATGTATTTAGCCGGAATTGAATACTTGTGTATTGTTGTTTTTCTTTTGTGCTCATGAGAGTTTTTTTGAGGACAAGCAAAGGTTTAAGTGTGGGAGAATTTGATAACACTAAAACACACTGCGTGTTTGGCTCAGATTGCACATGTTTATTATCGTTTAATTGTTATTTTCTTGAATTATACTTGTGTTTTGTCTTGTTTTTAGGTACATTGCCTAATAAGAGCCTTCCACGAAGAAATGGAGCGAAAAGAGCAAAAAACTGAGTTTTGGGTGAAAATTAACACACGGCGTTCCACATGGCGTTGGCCATGGGGGTAGCCATGACATGTAGAGTTTCTCCTGCATTCTAACCGTCACTTGACCATGTACACCACCTTTTGTACACATGGAGGATGCCATGTCTAGATGGTGGGCGCCATCTTTGTATTAGGTGGCCCGGTCGAAGACGGTTGGAGCATGATGCCATAACCAGAGATACTTCCTCCATACGCTTTCTGAAGAAGCTACGTAACTTCCAAGGCATTGTTACACTATAAATAGGACCTAGATCTTTAGTTTTAGGCATCCAGTCTTAGTTCTCAGCATATGCATATATTCAGTTGTTAAAGCTATAAACCGATACATCGAGGGGTTATCGTACCATTGTTGTAACTAAAGTTAGAGCATCGTAGCATAGGAACTTTAAGCTTACCATCATTTTACTTTCAAGTCAGATTTACTTTCCAGCATTGTACCAAATTCAAGTCTCCGATTTGGAGCAGGTTTTATTTTACTTGCACTTTTATTATTTACTTTCCGCCTTGCTTTAATTTGTTTAATTTCCGCACGATTTATTTATCGCTTTTTATTTCAAAAATTTGTTTCCAAGAGTGAACTTAAGAGTTACACTTTGGTTCTTACCTTTGGAAACCGATCATGCATTTATTTTCTGCACGATTTATTTATCGCTTTTATTTCGAAGATTCATTTTTCTAAGAGTGAAGTTGAGTGTGACATTTTTGTTCTTCTGAAAACCAATCACGCATTTATTTTTCCGCACAATTTACATATCGCTTTTATTTCCAAGATTCGTTTTCTGAACTGAACCTAAGAGTGACACTTTCGTTCATTCGAAAAAACCAATAACACACGTCTCATTCCCTAAATGATTTATTCTACAAACAAATTATTTATTATGTTTATCATTGTCATGTCTAGCTAAATCTGTTGTGCTGGGATGTGAGGACCGTCGTTTCGACGGTACACCATATGTTGTATTTGTAGAAACACTTTAGGGACTGTTTTGGATTTTAATGCAACTTTTTTGAACTTAAATTGATCGTCCATTACGTGAACGGGACCGTGTTTCTATTTATGTAATAGCCGTGACTATGTCGGGTAAGATCGAAAGTCGTCCGACACTTTAGATAAGAGTTGGTTAGTTTTTAATTGGTAAAAATAGTGAAAGTGCTTTATTAATTAATTATCAAAGTTTGGTATTATTAGAAAGTGATATTTAAACTATTGTCAGACACGTTTATAGATTTAGAATCCGGTTGGACGAGCATATGTCGGAAACCCTTTGATAATGAAAGTTTCCAATCAAAAACACTTTTTAACTGAGTCTTAGAGGTAGTTATATAAAAGAAGGATTTTTCACTTTAACGCAAGATGTGACCTGTACAACGTGAGGGGCTGGTATAGATTAAGGGTCAGGTCCGGTTCCGATTACGCTAACGCAATGGTTCCTTTTTAATTAACTCTTTTTCAAGGAAGAATATATTGCCCCATAAGTACTACTACTTAGACAATAGGAGAACTGTTTGATCGATGAGAATTACATTCCAGTATGCCTTTATTCTAAATTTAAATTCATTCCTTAATTTTTATTTTCTCTGTGCGTATTGCTCTCTGTTTTCATTAGATTTAGATAAATACCGTAACAATAATAATCAATAAATTGACATTGGTCTCTATGGGATCGATAATCTTTTATATTACTCTGACGTACTTCGTATACTTGCAGATAGCACACATCACTTTCGATAATCTTCTGTTTGTTCAAGAAACTCAATCTTTTTCTCATATTTTGGTTTGTTCTCTATGACATCAATTCACAACAAACTGGTACGGAGAGCATGGAGGAGAAGATGTCGTCAACAAAGTATGAGATTGAAAAAATACACCAGTGTGAATGATTTTGGTTTGTGGCGCTTGAAGATGCAAGCCCTTCTTGTTCAACAGGGTTTGTTAAAAGCGTTGAAAGGATTGAAGAAGATGGGCGCTACCCTATCGGAGAAGGACAAGATAATGATGGTCAAAAAATCCCATAATGCCATTGTATTGAGCCTTGGTGATAAGGTTCTCCGGCAAGTTTCAAAGGAGAATACTGCAGCTGGTGTATAGACAAAACTTGAAGGTTTGTTCATGGCAAAATTGTTGGTTAATCATCTCTACCAGAAGTAAGCTTTGTATTCATTCAAGACGAGTGAAGACAAAGCCTTGGCTGAGCAGCTGGATATGTTCAACAAGTTGATTCTCGATCTTGAAAATATCAAGGTCAAGATTGATGATGAAGATCAAGCATTGCTGCTGTTATGATATTTACCTAAGTCTCATGCTCACTTCAAATAAACTCTCTTGTATGGAAGAGATTCATTGACCTTTGAAGATGTTCAATCTGCCTTGTACTCTAAGGATTCAAACAAACGAAAGGAGCACAAGCCATCTTCTATTGGCGAAGGTTTATCCATTAAAGGAAATTTCTTTAAGAAAGATGGTAGGTTTAATAAGAATAAGGTAAATTTCTAAAGATTTATTATGGTGGTAATGCTTATACTATTAAGTGTTATCATTGTAAGAAGTAGGGCCATATAAGAAAAGTACACCTTGATTGACTGGACAATCATGGTGGGAAAGGATAATGGTAATGCAACCATGGTGCAAGATGGTTATGAATCATTTGATGTCCTGGTGGTTTCAAGATGTGACTCTAGCAAGGAGTGGATTATGAATTTAGGGTATACTTGGCACATGACTCCAAACAAAGACGTGTTTAAGGAATTGTGTGATCAAGATGATGGATTAGTGCTACTGGGAAACAACAAAGCTTGCAAAATTGCAGGTATTAGATATATGAGATTCAAGCTCCATGATGAGTCAATAAGGATATTGACTGATGTTAGGTATGTACCTGATCTTAAGAGGAATTTGATTTCTCTTGGTGAATTCGATAAGAAAATATATGTTTTCAAAGGAGAGCGAAACATCCTAATGGTAATGAAGGTGTTGAAGAAAGTCTTGAGAGGTGTTAAGAAACAAGGCTTGTATACTCTTGAGGCTAAGGTTGTAAGTAGTTCAGCAGATGTGGCATCCACGAAACCTGCGTCGAAGTCTGAGCTATGACATAAGAGACTTGGCCATGTTAATGAAAGAGGTCTGGTTGAATTTTTGAAACAAAATCTACTGGGTGGTGATAAGGTCGAAAAACTGGAGTTTTGTGAACCTTGTGTATTTGGTAAATCATGTAGAATTAAGTTTTACAAAGGTAAACAAAGAACACATGGATCCCTTGATTACATTCATGCTGATCTTTAGGGATATACAAGGAATCCTTGACACTCAGGTGCAAAGTATTTTCTATCCATAGTTGATGATTACTCCAAAAAGCTATGGGTATTCATCCGGAAGACTAAGGATGAAACTTTTGAAAATTTCAAAAGTTAGAAGACTCTGGTTGAAAACCAAAATACCAGGAAGGTCAAAAGGTTGAGGACCGACAATGGTCTTGAATTTTGAAATGAGGCTTTCGATGAATATTATGTTGTGTTTGGTATTGCAAGACATAGAACTATTGCAGGGACTCCCCAACAAAATGGTTTGGCTAAAAGGTTTAATTGAACCATTCTAGAAAGGGTAAGGTGCATGTTAGTAAGTGCAGGATTGAAGAAGGTGTTTTCGACAACCTTGGGAATGAAGACACCGAAATAAGTCTGGTCGGGACATCTACCTAGTCTCAACAGACTTAGAGTATTTGGTTGTTTAACCTATGCTCATATTAGGCAAGATAAGGTCGAACCTAGAACTCTGAGATGTATGTTCCTTGGATACCCTAAAGGAGTCAAAGCTTATAGGATGCGGTGCATTGAGCCAGGCCATAAGAGGTGTATCATAAGTCGAGATGTAGTTTTCAATGAAGCTAAGATGACTTTCAAGAAAACTAATGACATTGGTAAAAGTTTGAAGATCTCTGAAGAAGAGCTGGAATAAGAAGAGATTCCTATTGAGGTGGAGCATAATGATGCTAAATTTCATGACTCAGATGAAGTTGAAGAAGACGCAGAAGCTGGTGTCAAAGCTGAGGAGATTGATAATTACTACCTGTTGGCAAGAGACAGGTTAAAAAGGGTCATTAAGCCACCATAGAGACTTGGTTATGCAGATCTTATAGCTTATGCCTTAATATCTACAAGTGAGGTTCTCGATAAAGAACCTATAGACTATAAGGAAGTTATGAGGAGTCGAGACAAGATTGAATGTTTGAAAGCCATGGTTGATGAGATGAAATCTCTTCATGATAATATCACTTGGGATCTTATCGAGAAACTTGCAGGGGCCAGGTTTGTCAGCTGTAAGTGGATCTTCAAGGTTAAGGAAGTAATTGAAGGAGAGATGTCGAAGTGCTTTAAGGCAAGGTTGGTTGCTAAGGAAGAAGGTATTGACATCAATGATGTATTCTCACATGTTATAAGGCATAGTGTCATACCTCAAAAAATACTATCCTTCGTGATGGCCGCTGAAACATAATTCAAACATAGTCGCCACCGAAGTTTATTTATTCCAATGAAGGAAAGGAAAAATATCGATAAAATCCTTAAAAGAAAAAAATGGTCATCGCAACCAAATTCGGGTTCAGGTGTCGATTATGCAAGGGGAAGGTATTAGAACCCCTCACGTATGTTGTACTCAACGAGAACCTCTTAGTTAAATTTAAGATTGAGTGTTAACTTATGCCATTTGTTTTCTTCAAATTATTGAAAGAGAAATAGAAAGGAAAATGCAAATAGTTTTATTAAAGGGGGGACCTGGCAAGACTGCGGGTCTTGCTCCTACGTATCTCCAGATGAAATAGAGAATTCAAGGTTATGTAGTTCTGGATGCTAAAGTTTGTCGATTTGTGTTTTTTAATGAACAAGTGTTTAGATCACATTATAATGGTTAAACATTGGCTTGTCTACTGTCGGTGGAGGCTCAAACACTAGTTTGTATTCACATTAGAATGGTCTAAACAATGTTCTTTTGAAAAAGTTTGTTTGATCGCACGACGGTGAGTAATTAGGTTTGATGGTTTCAATTGCACATGAGCGAGAAAATATAGGTTTAATGAGTTAGATATCTTTTAGGTGGAAGATGATTATCCAAACAGGGAGCTCTATAGTAGTGTTCAAATAATCGAGGAAGGAGAGAGTCTACACCGATGTTCCTTTTTATTCTTAAGTATTATGAAAGAATGTGTGGAAAATTAAATCATGGTTTATTAACGGAAGACGATTATTTACGCAGTGAGCTCTATAGCAGTGCACAAATAATCGGGGATGGAGAAGGTCTACACCATCCTTCTTTTTTCTTCTATAGGAGAACCAAACCTAATTCTAATAATCAAGGTGTTTTAGAGTGGAAGACGGATATTCTGACATAGAGCTCTACAACATTGTCCAAACATTCAGAGAAAGAGAAGGTCTACACCGCCTTTCCTTTTTCATCCAAGTTATTGTGAAAATGAGTTGAGAGTTTAAATTGATTATGAAAAGAGCTTGACGTTTGATCAAACATTTGATTCACGTTTGAATGGGTTACGAAAAATGATTTGAAGAAAAATTAATTGGCTTTGGACCAAAGTTTTAGCATTTTTTTAAAAGGTCTAATTACAAGATTAAATTTACTACTTACTTTAATTAGACAATTAATAATTCATAAGCATAAACAATTAAGGAATCAAAAGATAGTAAAACGGGTTGCAATAAGCATAATAAAGAAAATGAATACATGGAAGCATGAGAGTTACTAAGGTGAACAAATATAGCAAAATACAAAAATATGATAAAATTCACTTAATAAAATAAAGAAACAAATTAATTAAGTTAACAATAATTAATCAACTAAATTAATTAATTTAGAATTAATTAATTAATTAAATCAACTAAAATATATTAACCATATTAATTTATAAGTATAGTTTATTAATTGATCATACAAAAAAAAGAATAAAGAAAAGACAAAAAATACTAACTAAAAAAAAGAAAAGAAAAATGGGCTCAATAAAAGCAACAAAATGCACTCGTGTAAGGCCCAAATAAAATGAGCCACAAAGGCCCAGAGCCCCGCCTTCCTTGAACACGGGTTGGTCCGGAGGCCCAAAACCCTTCCAATCTCTCCAAACCCTAGCAAGAGATGATTATGAAGTAAAAAAGGAGAAGAAAGTGGTTTGCCTCAACATCCCACGTGGCAGTCAATGCAGGTTACCATTATTAGGTGATCAGTTTTTTGGAAGGCAAATGATACTGACAATAATATTCATTGCACTTTATCATACGCCAAATTTCTCCTACCTATATATTACTTTCATCTGTGTATCCATCCACTAACCATCATTAAAAAAAATCCAAAAAATATGTTGTTTTCATTTTCTCTTAGCCTAAGTCTCGGTTTCATTTAAAGGTACCCAGGCTAGGGTATGCAGTTTATGTGGTGTGTGCCTGAAGTTGCACTTAGGGTTTTTGGGCAAATTCAATTCAGTTGTGTGGACAAGGGTGTCAGGCTATGTCAAGATTATCAGTGCTTCATGATTAAGAATTATCAGAGGGTTCATTCAAAGCTTGTTAGGATTTGGTTCTTATTGCAATTGTGGATTCAATTCAGGTGTGGCGTTGGGATTAGGTGTGCATCTGTGATTCTAGAATAAGAATCCGCTTTCATTATTCATGATCTAAATTCCATTTTATGTTCAATTTCCAAATATCCGTTTCTTTATCATCTTCTTTAACCCATATTCAAACCAACACAATCTATCTCATTCACCAAACTTGTTGATCTACTTTCCATTTTTCAAGCCCATTACATACAAAGTTCATATTCATACCAAAAACACAAAAAAAAAGTACAAATTAAAGGTCATATTAACCATAAACCCATTATCACCATACAAGGTCCATTTATATGATTACAACAAAATAAACTACAAGGCCCATACAAATTTCATTCAAAGAAAGCCCAAATACATTCATTACACTAAAAATTTTGCAACAAAAATAAGAGGGATATCTTGCCCATGAAGATTACTTTTACTTGACCATACACAAAGCCATTCCTAATACCACACAACAAGCTGATGCGATGAGAACAAACCTCAGCTTCACCCACACACAAGCTTCACACATCACCTACTTCACATACCACACCTTGAAACTACCTTAACACAAAATCCTCTCTCCATATTTTACGCACAAATTGCTCATACAATCTCAGTACACACACTACATAATATTCCATTTCACTCTTCATAACATAAACCATTCATGTTGGTACCTTTTCTTCACGCAAACAACCATCACCAAGGCACAAAAATCAACCTGCATAATTTCCTTATACAAGTTATAACCTAGCCACACTATCCATACATACAACGTGCCAATATCCCAAACCGTCCCATAACAAAACCATCAAGATTCACCATGAAGCCACAAACCAATTCGCAGGACCCCACAATTCCACTACAAACCATTATACACAACAAAACAAAACTGTACCAACATCATGCAATACAAACCATCACACAAATAATGTCCAACGCATACCATAAGCTGCATCTACAATCTTCTGATATCCACAACAGACAAAAACAACCAACACGTCACAATGCACAACAATAAAATCCCATTCTACCCTCACAATTCCTCTCATATAAATGAACCTCTTCCTCACCTTAAATAGAGCTCTCTCTAGCCAATGTTACCCTATTTATTTCCTCCGCCAACCTCAATTCAACCTCAAATCTGAAACACAAATCTTTTTCTCTTTCAACCTTTATCCTCGTCACAAATACTTCTTAAAACATTCAATTCCTCTTCATCCCTTTGAACAACAACGAACCGCAACATTTCCTCAAATGAAACCCAATCAAACACACTAACACAAACCTAAATCACATACACAAAATCGAGAATAGAGTGAGATGAGAAGGATAGAGTGACGAACTAAAACAGAATAAAATCATACGAATCGAACCTGAGATGGAAGCGCAAGAGACGGAGAAACGGACCAGATTCGTGAGTAAGGTTGAGGCGAAATCGTCGAGCATCTTTTGTTCTTCCATGAGTCATGTTTTTTGTTCTTACCGTGTCGATTTTCTCAAGTGTTATGTTACTCTTCATAAAAGCAATTTTGTTTTTTGTTTTTCTTTAAAACAAATAAGCCTGATGATCTATTTTTGAAGGCGAGTCATGTGTTGCTGGTTTAAGTGGGCCGTGAGGCCAACAATTTGTTTTTTGCTCATCACTACTATTGTTGCTTCAGTCCGAAGATTTTACCCCATACCCCTACCCTTATACCCACACCCATACACTCAAAAATATTGGACCAAAATAACCTTATTTAAATATCTATAATTTTAACATTTTTTTCATTTTCACTTCATTTCCACTTTCCATTTCAAGACTTCTGGAGAGCTCTAAATCCAGTTACAAATCAGAACTCTTCTACCAACTCTTCCAGAACATATTTGATTTGCAATACATACTGGAACTCTTTCCTGAAGACTTCCAGTTCATAAACTTTTGAGTTTGTTCATCGGAACTCTTTCCTGAAGACTTCCGGTTCATAAAAATTTTGAGTTTATTCACCGGAACTCTTTCCTAAAGACTTCTGGTTCACAAAAAATTTCGTTTCTTCTCCGGAAGTCTTTCTTGAAGACTTCTGGTTCATTGTTTTTTTTTTAAATTTCTTATTTCTAATTTTATTTATTTATTTATTTATTTTTAATTTTTAATTATATTGATTTTTTTCCAGTGGTGCGCACACGAGGCAGAGATGGTAGGATCCCTCGCGGACTAGGACGAGGCGAGTCATCGAGGATGGCTGAAGAAGAGCATTTTGATGCATCAGCATCAGCATCCAAGCCGGTAGGATATCCAGGAGGACCGTATGATACATCTCTGTTAATTAAATACGAACAGCATGTTGCATACCGTATATGGTTCAGTGAGGTAAGTAAACGAAAATTATTTAATATTGAATAGAATTCAAATTTTTAATATTGAATTTTATAATATTTTTACTTTTAATTTTTTCCAGGAGAGAGGGTCGAAGAAAGAGTTAAAGGTGGTGGGACATAGGTTGAAGTTGACTCAGAGGGTTCCACTACAGCTACCCAGAGAGATGGAGAGCTGGATATCTAGGTCTGGTCTAGCTTCACTTCAGAGAACCGGTTTAACAAAGATAGACACAAACCTAGTTTCCGCTTTTGCAGAGAGGTGGCATATAGAGACATCTTCATTTCACATGCCGTTTGGTGAGATGACGATTACTCTAGATGACGTATCTTGCCTGCTTCACTTGCCCATCAGGGGAGTCTTCTGGAACCCTCAAGATATCAGTGAAGTGCTTGCTGTTGAGTGGGCTGTTGATTATTTAGGAGTGTCGCAGAGAATAGCACAACAACAAGTTCGTGAGTTTAGGGGTTCCTACTATAAGCTGGAGTGGTTATATGATCGGTTCGTAAAGCACAAAGTTGCATCTCAATGGGATTATGCCACTAGAGCTTATTTGCTGATGTTAGTGGGTTCCACTATTTTTGCGGATAAGACGTTTACGCTTGTCGAGGCACGATACCTCTCACTGTTTATAGACTTGGATGGCTTATCAGGATACAGTTGGGCAGCAGCTGCGTTGGTTACTCTTTACAGATATCTCAGAGATGCTTCCATGTTCAGCTGTAAGCAGCTTGGTGGTTATCCGATTCTCCTACAGGTATTTATTTTAATTTAGTATATTTTGTTTTAATTAATTTTATCTAGTATATTAATTTTATTTATCTAGTTTATTATATTATAATTAATTATTTTAAATTTTGTAACAGTGCTGGATTCATGAGTATTTTCCAACACTTGGGAAAAAAGGAGAGAACTGGATACCAGCTAATAATGTGGGTCTCCCACGAGCGATGAGATGGTCCTATAGGCAAGGTGCCTTGAAGGTGGATGACTTGCGGCCTATTCTGGACGAGCTGACACCTACCGATGTCATATGGCGCCCATTCGAGAATCATAGAGTATGGCGTCAGTTTGATGAGTTATGTCTCTATAGGGGGTGTCTGAGGTAGGGTGACACTATTGTTCCATACTTGCCTGACAGATGTTTGTGTCAGTTTGGATACAGGCAGTATGTTCCACATCCACCTCTTGATTCTCGAATGGCTGGTGATATTGATGTTGACTGGATTAATTCCCATCAGAGAATTCAGAATGTGATTCGTCCGACAGCACCGGCCACCACCCCATATGAGACAGATGATGGGTATCTTGAGTGGTATTATCGTGTTTCGCATCCTCGTCTGGTACCGCCCAGTGTTGATGCGACAATAGAGATGCCAGTTCCTGTATATGAAGCAGGACCATCTGATCCTATAGTGGCTCGTATGTCTTCATTGATTCATCGTTATCTTCAGCAGACTGGTGCTGAAGAGGGACCCACAGTTTGCTGATTTGTTCGAAGCTTTACATCTTGGTCAATCATAGTGACTTATATTTATATTTATGGTTATATGTTAACCTTTAGACATATTTGACCTAATTGGTTTATGTTCATGTGTTAACTTTTAGACTAATTTGACCTATTTAGTTTATGTTTATGTGTTAACATAATTCACGATTCATGTTTTGAAATTAAAAACGAGTAACATAATTCACGATTCTTGTTTTGAAATTAAAAACGAGTAACATAATTCATGATTCTTGTTTTGAAATTAAAAATGAGTAACATAATTTATAATTCATAATGCGTTGGTAATATAGGCGTAAGTTGTTGCCAATGTTGTAGACGTCCTGCAAATCCTATCATCCAAGATGTTGCTGCTGGAGAACGAAACTTCTTCCAATCTTCTGTCACTGGTGGAAATGGAAACCCTTCTTTCATGTTTACCTAAATAAAAAAATAATCACAATATTAAGTAAAAATAACGAAAAAGAATTAGGTTTAATCGCATTATCTAAAAACAACTAAGTACCTGAACCCAATGATTTCTGTTTACAAAACTAATGCAGTAAATTGCTACATTCGGTGAAAATGAAGATGTCATAGGGAAGAAAGTCCAGCATTCAATTCCTAAACAGACAAGTACAACATTATAACAATTCGCTATCACGTAACCCATATCTGGTAGAATTAACCATTTATGTTGTGGCTGAGGACCAAATTCCTCTATCATCAAAGATTCTCTCACTACTGCTAACTGATCAGTAAATAAATTGACATACAAACTTGATCTTTCATTATGTATTATTTCCAAACCCAAGTCTCGACGAACCATTGGCCAACCATCTTCACCATATCCATGCAATGAAGTAATGACTCGAAATCCACAATTACCATCTGATACAACATTAACTACATCATCAATATATGACCTGATGTGATTAGGAAATTGAAGGATGAACTGCTTAGATAACTGTGAAGATTGTGATAATTTCAACTTTTTCGAAGCCTGTGATGGTTGAGATTTCTTTTGTGAAGAATGTGATAATTTCAATTTCTTCGAAGTTTGTGATGGTTGAGATTGCATCTGTGAAGATTGAGATGCTAGATCAACATACTCGTGATACGAAGGGTCTCTATAAACATCATATCCTACTGGTTTTTTGTCTTTCTTCTTGACTCCCCCTTTAGTTTTTATTTTCTCAGGTGGTGGAAACATAGAAGTCATTGTAGGGAAGGCAAGTTCAAAAACCCTACTTTTTAATGCCCTTTTCCCAACAACATCCAATGACTTAAACCTTTTCCATAACTCATCTATTGCACTACTCATATCCACCTTTGATCCATCATCTACATCTTCGTCCAACTTAACCTCCATACTTAGTTTTCTCCAATGAACATGTACAGCATCTATTGGTATCGGTAAACCATCAATTCTATATCCTGTCAACTCACAAGCACAAGGTAATCTGTAGGTTGTTCTAAGAGTACAACGACATATTTCCTTGTTAGTTCCAACATAATCAACTCGTTTTAACTCTTCAGCAATGTGTCTCCATGCATCTCGAGACACTGAACCACGTAAATTATTGTAAAATGGACTTATGTGGGCGTGCTCAACTTCATAAAAACTCTTTTGAAAAGAAGCTCTAATATTACTCAATTGTAACTTTAAGTTGTCATTTATAGCCTCCCAACATTTGACCATGTCACCAATACTGTTCCCTAACATTTGCTTTAACTTCCAATGAGCAGACTCAACCCTAAAATTAATACATATTTAAAATATTTTAAAAAAATTCAAAAAAAATATACAATTTAGAAATACTAAAAATAAATACATACCCATTAGTCGTAGTGTTACCTAAATGTAGCACTCGATTAATCCATGGTCCAAAAAATCTTTGTCTATGTGGTGTCAACCATGTGTCCTTCACATAATCAATAAATTCATTACAATCAACACACGCCTGCTCAAGTTGGTTCAACCTTTGATCATACTCAACCTCATCACTAGCCCATACAACATCCGTCCATAATTCGTCAATTTTCTTTTGCATGTCACTAGCCACATATTGTTTCCATTTTGCACCAACATTCTTGTTAATATGAAATCGACATAGCATATTGATCGACCTTGGAAACACAATTTCAATGGCTTTCATCAAAGCAAAATCTCTATCTGTCAAAATCACTTGTGGACACAACTCTTTCTTCACAAACAATTGTTTAAGCTTATCTAGCACCCAGCAAAAAGTCTCAGTTTGCTCAGACTCAATATAGGCAAATGCGACAGCAAAAGTCAACTCGGTTGATGTCATGCCAACAATTTCAAACAGAGGTTGCCTATATTTGTTTGTCTTGTAAGTGTTGTTCATAACTAGCACAATAGGAAAAATATTCAACAACTTAACTGAATCTGGATGAGCCCAAAAGATATCTCTAACTACTTCAGAGTCATCTCTTTTTCTACTCCAATAAACATAACCTTCTTCCTCAATAAGCTTAAACAAATGTTGCATCTCACTTCTAGGACCTCTTATATTTTTTTCTATCATACTCTTCTGTTTGTATATTTGCGTGATTCGAGTGACATTATCTGGATCTTGCTCTTGTAATGAAAGCAATATTTGTCAAATCAACAACATGTTGCTTCTGATCCACTGTCAACCTACCGACAAATGCGTGACCTTCTAATCTATCAGGTAAATCATGGTTATGAACTCCACATTTACATCAATCTTCCATCTTGATCCATCAGTCGCTGGAATTGATCTGATTCTAAATGGACATCCACATTTTTTCGTCGCACTCTGGGTTCCACTATCAATATCTCTGTGTTTTCCTCCTTTATCACATCCAAATATTAATTTGTTACTTCTTCCTCTCTTGCTTGTTTTAATATCTGAACGAGTGATGATAACCGTAACTTTATTTCGGATTCCGATCTCTTTAATCCATCTTATTACCTCTTCTCATGTACCAAATCTTTGAGTTGTTGAAAAAACATCAGACGTATCTACGCATATCTGATCTTTATCGCATATTTATAAAGGAATTTCTGAAACCTCTTCTCGTGTACCAAATCTTTGAGTTGTTGAAAAAATATCAGACATATCTATGCATATCTGATCTTTATTGCATATTTGTAAAGGAATTTCTGAAATAATTACATAAAAAAATTCAAAAAAAATTATTAAAAAAAAATTGGACAATTCAAACCGGAAGACTTGTAACAAGTGTTCCGGTAGCCAAAAAAACAAACCGGAAGACTTGTAAAAAGTCTTCCGGTTTGTTTTTTTGTCTACCGGAACTCTTGCTACAAGTCTTCCAGTGAACACCCACGAAAATTTCCAAACCGGAAGTCTTTCCTGAAGTCTTCCGGTACAGTATTTTTGTGAACCGGAACTCTTTGTCCAAGTCTTCCGGTTTGAGAAAAAAAGCCTACCAGAAGTCATTTTCAAAGTGTTCCGATAGATCGTGGGATGAATTTCTCGGAAGTCTGAAAAATCTAAAAAGTGAAAAAAATAATAAAATATTAAAATATATAAGGATAAAATGGGTATTTTTTTTAAAATGTAGGGGTATGGGTATAAGTGCAGGGGTATAGGGTAAAATTTCCCTTCAGTCCTCATCACTTTTTTTTTTCAATTTTTAGGTAGCTTGATGGACTCTTGGGCCCATGATGAATTTCATACGCCCCCTTTCTTTTATTTTCTATTCAATGTTTTTTTTATTTTCTTTTATTAAATTTTGCTTCATTTTTTATAAATAATTTTTCATTATTTATTTTGTTCATGTATCTTGATTTGGATTTTATATGTTACTAATCTCTAGATCTATTCTCACATTTCATTTCCTTTTCGATTTTTATTTTTATTTTTACTTTGGTCTATGAACATCTTTAATGTCATGAATATTGGTTGTTGAGGTTGTTCAACCTTCATTATTTCAAATCTGTAGGGATTTATCCTTTGGATTATTTTTTATATTGTGTGATCGTGATAGGTTACCTTCAATTAATCAATGAAAGTTCACAATTAAGACGAGACATTTCTCTCTTTTCTTTTCGTGTAGCACGATTGTTTGAGAATGATATACATATCATTTCTCTATCGTATTTTAGCACAAAAATTGTTATTTGACCAGCCTCTCAATGCATGATCTTCCTCATAGATCGTGCTACGATTTCTTAGCACTACAGTGTACCCAATTCGAGAAGTAAGCATCCGATCATTAATAATTAACAACTAACAACTGACTTTAATTTTTGCTCATTATTATCCTGATTTATATTTCTGTCAATACATCACTATTATCATATTATCGTTCATATCATAGTGTCATATTATTCATATCTTGTTCATCTTATTCAAAAAACACAAAAACATGATAAAATTGAAAAGACAAAAATATTAATTGTGGTTACTATCCCTTGCAAGGAGAGTTGGATCCGTACTCTTGTCTATTGCTTAGTTTATGACACCTTGCACACACACGACTTTCTCTTGGGCTACCTGACAATGACTTCATTTATTTCTCGCAATTCTGAGTACTTTACATGTACCCCACTCCCTTTCTGATGTATGCATTTTGCTTATTTTTCTTTGATTGTGATTTTGTATACATGATCGACATAGACTAAACTATTTTCAAAATAATTCTCGATCCAACGTTGAGCCATTTTTCACCCTCATAAGTCGACTGCCTTGTGCATCTCCATCAACCTAACCAAGTTAATCACCACCCTTTCATTTCTCTCTCTTTCATCATCATTTCTCCTTGTGTCAAAAAACCTTGGTCTTGTACCAAGTGCATTTTCAAACTTTTTCTTAATAAACTTAGATGGTTGTGGAATGGTTAAGTGAAGGCCTTGTCCTATCTCGAGTGTTTGATATTACCTTTAGGGTTCACTGTCATAATGTACTTACCATCCAAATTAAAACACTTCTTAAATAAGAGAATAAGGTTCTCTTTGTATTGAACTAAAGAGAGGGGCTTGAGTGAAGGCTTATTCCTCTCTGAGTATTAGGATGCTCACTTTAGAGTATGTGGTCTCGATACTCGTCTTTCAATATGAAGACATAACTATATTCACCACACCATTTTCAAAATAAATCTTTTGAGATAAAGAATTGGTTACTACTCGCAGGGGTTCCTATCCGAGGACTTATTTCACCTCTAAAGTCAATCACTGATCAAATGTGACATCTTTCCTCAATGGCAAAAACTTAAACCTTTTCAGAAAAGGGAATGTTATTTTCGTTCTACTACAATACAGGTAAAGCATAAGACTCCACGAGCGAGCGACAGTACACCTAACTTCTAGAACGTAAACGTTATCATCGTCCATAAAAAACACCAAAAAATCATAGTCCTACAAACTACGGACACTCTGATTTCTCATACCCGTTAAGAATACGTAGGCACAAGGGCCCCAATCTTTGGCGAGCCACCTTTTCCCTTCTTTCACAAATTTCCTTCATAATCTTTGTTTCTTAACCTTTTTCCTTTCCCTTTTTGAACATTCTTAGAAAGCATAAAGCCCTTAGCAACATCCTTACACATAAGACAAATGAATGGTTCCCATCGAGTACGATAGATGTGAAGGGTGCTAATACCTTCCCTTTGCATAACCGGCTTCCGAACCCATAATTTGGTTGCGAGACCATTTTATCCTTTCTCTTGGGGTTTTTCTAGATGTTTTCCCTTCCCCTTTTGGGATGAATAAAGTTCTATGGCGAATCTATGACTTTTCGCCCACATCGTTCATTTTTCGCGTAGCGACACACTTTAATTAAAAATAACTCAGTAAATCAATGAAATCAAACTCAAATTTTATTTCTAAAGCAAACATCTATCTACTCTCAAAAATCATATTCTCCCACCCTCTCTCTTATATTCACGCTCCATTCTTCTTCTCACTCACCTATGAATGAATAAACAAATGCAAAACTTACAACCCAAAACATGATCAATTGCGGCGGAAGATATGAGTCCTCACGGCGGCGATCAAGAACACCACAATGACATCGCCCCGAGATTCCCAGAACTCCAACCTAAATCGCTACTCTCCCCAAATAGAAACCCACGATATTGTTCAGATTGTGAGTCACAGGGAGTTTTGTATATCGTCTCCAAAGGAATTGTCGTGATATAACTAGTTGTTATACAGTTTAAATTATTTTAAGAAGGGTTTCCAAAGTTTGTGTGTTTTGGATCATAAGTTTGTCACATTTTTTGTATTAAAGATTAAAATTCTAAAAGATGTTGTTTAGCATGACATATCAAAGATAAGTTTCGTCAACCTAACTTATATATATTCGATTAATCAAGCATGTGAACTCGTTTATGATTAATACATTCGTGTATCCTCTTAATACCATCTATGTTTAGAGTGGTGTCGTGAATATTATTGTATCTATCATTAGATGATGTCTCATGCAAGCAACCGATAAAATAATCTTTAAGAACAACACAAATCAAATATTAACTCATAAATCTATGTCTAGAGTTTATTTGTTGATAGATGAATATTTTAGATCAAGGTTTGTAAAATTTATGTCTAAAGTGATATAAATCATAAATGGATTATTAAGAGAAAAAACATTCAACATATATTAATCATTCACTTGTTCACATACAAATAGATCAAAATAAATACATACAAGCTAAGATAGACTACATCTACCTTTATACAAAGGACTTAGCTACCCATTGTCATGGTAGATTGCTCTACAAGACAAGAAAGAAGATGAATGGGCATCCAAGATGAAGAATCAATCTAGGATGTGAATCCAACTTCTACTTACAAAAGATCTCTTCTTGATGAAGAAATTATGAAATTAGGGTTTTTTTCCTCCCCAAGACAATGTTCTAAACTAAAAAAAATAGAGTTTGTAGGTTATTTTTCCAAAAAGTGGAAAAAAGGAGATAAATATCTTTACAAAATCTGTTCTTTTCACACTGTGAACCCCTTGTTTGCACTACGAACCCTACTTATAACCACTTTAAGTGCCTCTGAACAGATAAACTGCCCCTGAAGATTCCATGACTTTGTACTGTGAAGCTTTTGTTCGCACTGCAAACCTGCTCGTCGAGACCTCGCACTGCCATCAACTAAGGGTTTAGCTACTGTCATCCAAAAGTTCTTGTTCACAGTTTTTTCGTGTTGAGCTCACATTGCGAGCTTGCTTTACCTTCACACAGCAAACCTGTAGACTTCTTCTTCATTTCTTTGGCTTCCTTATTAATTTAAATGTGTTTAGTTCTTTGACAATCCAACATATTTTCTACGCAATTGCAAACATATCAAAGCATCTAAAGGCAAAATTCAATTATGTTGAGGAATCATACAAGAACATGAAATAATTCAATTGAAACTTGATAAAAGAGTTGAAAATGCCAATAATCATAGATCAAAATAAGGCATATTTGGAATTCAATAGATATCTCACACAAAAATACAACCAAAATCACTAAATCAGAGCATTCAACTCAAAAAACCTAACATCTTCAAAGTGAAATTAAATAAAAAAACAACAATAATTTATGACAATTAATGGAGAGCTTTTGCTCAGTTTATCAAGACAAACATGACGGTAACGAGAAATCACGCAATGGAAAGAGTTACATACCAAATCAGAGCTAGTCTGATGGTTACAACGCCAACGAAACTTAGATAATCAACTTTTCTCTTCTTTTTTTGTCTATTCTACTTGTTCTCTTCTCCTTCTTCGTCCACCTGCTCCGTTTTTGTGTATATGTGTGATGTTATAGTATTGTTGTTGTGATGAAACGAGTGGCCTTAGCTCAGACCTTAGTTTAGAGCATTGATTTGAAGCTCTAATTGGTCTTTGTTAGACAGCTCTGAGTAAGTTTATTTGAGGGATTTTTGTAGAGTTTTCGTGTGTTATGTGTGTTTATTCTTTTTTGAAAGAATGAAGATATATTTATTGGGAGGTATTAGGAAGGAGTGAGGTACGTGTGTGATTCAGGTATTTCTAACGTGAGTGTGTGAAACTTGAGGTGGAATATGAGCTGATCCATTATGTTAGTAGAAGGAACGAATTTACTAATTTTGTGTGATATGGAAAGTGGTGTGAGGTTGGGTGGATTAGATCCCTAATTTCATGGGAAAACTTGCAAAACCTGCGTGTGTTGAGATTCTTGTAGTCCCAAAATAAACTATTCGTGAATTTACTGCTTGTTGTGATTTATTGATTTATGATATATCCATTGTAAAAACATATTACTGCTAATGCTAAGTGTAGCCGAACTTTGAATTTTGATGTAAGCACAAATTCAAATTAACTTGGATCCTTCTTGTATTTTGATTTGAACCTTTTCTTGAAAAGAAATGATGTGGTTGTTTGCTTGTTGGTAAAGTCCCTACTGACTCTTTTTTTAAATACTTGGATTTCTCAATGTTGGCATTGTTGGCATTACTTGTAATGGTTTGATGCTTACAAACCTCAACCTTATCCTATAAGACTCAGAAGAAGCTTATAAACCTCATATTCTGTTGTTGCCAAAGGAAGTTAAAATATTATATTTGGTTTTCTTAAATATAGAATTAAGGGGGAGCTTACAAACCTCAACCTCGAAACTATTTAACCCAGGGGGAGCTTAAAAACCTCATACTCTGATGTTACTAAGAAAACTAAATTACTTTTTCTTGAAAGTAGTACTTAGGATGGATCATAAAACTTGAATTTGGATTATTAGACTCAGAGGGAGCTTACAATCCTCATACTCTGATGTTTCAAAGAAAATTATAACTGCCCAACATTGTCCTTTTAAATACTTATGTTTGTCATCATAAAAAAAGGGGAGATTATTAGAGTAAGATTTTTTCATGACATATATTCCTTGAGTTTTGATGATAACAAAGTATTTAAAGAACAATGGTTATATTTGATGTGTGTTTCTTGTATGCAGGTTCTAATACTTATAAATATTTATATACATAATCAAATATACAAAGGCACACTTGAGAGAAGCTGAATTGCTAGCTTCTGTTAGTGCAGAATCTGAAGAATACTTGCTAAGTGATCTCTAGCATAGACTCTGAAGCTGAATGCCTCAACATTAGAAGAAGAAACATAATTGTATGTACTGCAAGATGCATTGTCAAATCAGTTTGTCTGCTGAAGTCTGAGTTTATAAGACTCAAGAAAGGTTGACATGCTTTACAGATATCTACTCTCAACGACTCTATAGTACAAGATATTTTTGAAGACTCAGTGGTTAAACATGTTACATAATGAACCAAGATTTTTTGGTGTATCTATCTTCAACGACCCTTGTACTATGGAGTAAAGCAAAGACACTTGATCAAGTTATCTCTTCCAACCCCTAGTCTACTGCAACTGCTATATAAGTGGCTGAAGGTTCAAACTGAATCTTTAACAAGGATTAACCAAATAAAGGAGTAACAAGATTAGCAATTACCAACTCTATCGTGTATGCAGATTTTCTGTTGTAGGTTGTAATTGTAAAAGCCTTAAGATTTCTTACACATTGAATGTATTAGAAATCTTAAGAGCTTTAGGTATTTGTTATGGTGATTTCTCGTACCTCTGATATTTGTATCAAGTACACCTTGTTCTCTATTCTGCTGAACTTGCTTAGCAGTTTAGATTAAGTCTCTTGCCAAGATGCTTGAGCCATGTAAGTCTCATGTTATGTGCTTCAGCAATGAAAGTATTAATCAAATGGATTGATTGAGCAAAAGTCTTGTCTCATTAGGATTCAAGCAAGGAAGTCTCTCGCCAAGATGCTTGAGCCATATAAGTCTCATGTTATGTGCTTGAGTAATAAAGTCTTAATCAAGTAGATTGATTGAGCAGGTTAGCTCGGTTTGTGGCACTTGGAGTAGAAGTCTTGAACCTGAGGGGTTTAAGCAGGAAGGCCCGTTTCACAGAACTTGTAGCTGAAGTCTTGGGCCAGTGTGGCTTCAGCAGGATGGCTCAGTTTGTGGAACTTGAAGCAGAAGTCCTGAACTTATGAGGTTTGAGCAGGAAGGCTCGTTTCATGGAACCTGGAGCAGAAGTTTTGAGTCTATAAGACATGAGCAAGAAGTCTTGGACCTAGGGTATGAGCAGTGTAAAAGACTTATCTAGAATGCATAAGCGATTGTAATTATGATTTGGTTATAGTGGAAATCTCTTGGGAAGCAAGGGAACTGGACTACTCTTAGTTAGGAGGAACCAATATAAATATTTGTGTCTTCTGCTATTATTTATTTGCTTATGTTAACATCTGCTGCTAAGTATAATCAGAATTTAAACACCAGTTTATATTCTAAACTCTGATCAGACGCAAATTAAGAAAACAGAAAACACAATTCAACCCTCCATTCTCGTGTACTTTTCTCACCTTCAACACTTTGTTAGAGAGATAGTTGAGTGTGGAGAAGTCCAAGTGCTAAAGGTTTTGGCTTATGACAATTTTGCTGATATGATCATTAAGACATTACTGAGTAGCAAGTTTTTCCACTGTATGCAGTTGATAAAGTTGCATGATAAAAACCATATTGTTCACTTGTTAGTGTAGATTTTGTTCCAAGATGGAGATTTATGGTATCTGAATCGAACTCTAGTGTTGACAAGGGTAATTTCATGGTTCAGCAGAAGTTATGCATGCTGGAGTCGAAGTTTGTTTAAGCATGTTATCGAAATATGTTAGCTTCATGTTTAAGTTAGCATGTTGAATTGAGTCTTGCTTGTAAGCCCAATCGTTAAATTAGCTTGTAGCCTAAGTTATCTTAGTAATATATTTCTATAAATAGACTAATTGTCTCAGGTTGTTGAGAGAGGTAAATTGTTGGTATTCACTTGTAATCTTGGAACCCTTATTGAGAAAGTGAATAGTAACACAGATTTAACCAATTCTTCTTCTTCTTCTTCTTCCTTCTTTTCTATCTTTTGTAAAACCTATTAGGGTTTCTTGTGTTTGTTCAAGAAACTCAATATTTTTCTCATGTTTTGATTTGTTCTTGACGACATCAATTCACAACAACTAAAAATAACTTTTCAAGTAAAAATTAATTAATTTCCCAAAAGAATTTCAAATTTGTAATGCGCACACGCGAAAGCGGTCGAATAGAGTGCAAAGTCGAAATCCAGTGTCTTACATGTGAAAGCGGGAGACACTTTTAATTTAATTCTTTTGCGAAAGAAAATACTTTCCTGTTATAAATATAAAATACAACTTAATGGGTACAAAAAATACACGCAAATTTTATTCAGGTGTCTCGTTCTAATTAATTCGAAAAATAGCCTATTTTTCCTTTTTAGCAAACAAAATATATATATGCATCGCCTTAGATACACAACTTGATAATAGATAACAGTAATTGACATCGATTTCTATGAGATCGATATTCTTTTATACTATAACTGATATTTCCGTGCACTTACGGAACTATCATAAACCAAAAGCAAAATTTAAGATATCCCCAGGGACTAAAATAACTCTTAATTTTGTTATAAGACACATAACTTCATAAGCATTGAGATGACACGGCGGCATGATAGAACACATTGACATAAACTCCTAAAACATATTAATATATTGAAGAATTGTGATTTTATAAAATTCAAGATAGAACACATTGACATAAACTCCCCCAACATTTCATCAACCCAACAACTACAGAACAAATAAATAAGTTATGAAATTAATAATTATATTTTAGTTATGACAATATTTCACACAATCATAATAAAATTGATAAATCAAGATACATAACATAAAAATATTTCTTGAATAATAATAATAATAATAATAATAAGTTCAACCAAATGGTCTCTCTCTCAAAGTACAAGTTTAAAATCATAAGAACCACAATGACATAACTCTCGGGTGGAAACACCAAAATTTCTACTCATTTAGTTCTCTGATTGGTAGAAGATTTTTTTTATAAGTTATAATGTTACCCATAAATCTATCTCCTAGAAAACTAAGCTCCTTCATCATCTTAGTTCTTAAGTCATAATAGACTAGTTTACCATCTTTTGTTATAAAGAATATATCTCCATTCTTTCCAAATCCGATTGGATAATTAATGCAAGGTAAGTATTGAACAATAAAGAGTTTAAACCATGATTCCCTCACACCAATTTCACCCAAAATAGCTACATGGAAACTATATATATTTGTATAATTTGATATCAAAGCAATTGATCCATTTAATACCACCAAACCTCTACATACAAAATTAAAATCAAAATTATCATCGGTTAAGGGTAATGGTGTTGTAACAAATTTCTCACTGTTTAGATCAAATGAATAAATATATGCTTCATCATAATCTTCATTTTCTTCGTTTTCACCATACCAATAAACCACTCCTTCCAGAGACACTCCGTTTTCATCATAATTTATAGGGATATCAAATTCACGTTGTTTCCATGAATTACTTTTTAGGCTATATATCTCCCAAAAAGGGTCTAAAGATAGATCTTCTGATGACATCAAAACACATCGAATCACCTTATAGTCGTCACTAAAAGAATCATATCCAAAACCATATTGGGCAGCATCAAAATCCATATTTGGTACAAACTCATTAGGACTGGTAGGAACAACCTTGAATTCTCCAGTAGTTGGGTTCCACAATAAAACTCTTATATCGGGTTGTGAGTAATTAATTAGGCAAAATATCCCTTTAATACTATTAGCTCCCGATATATAAAATTTAGGGTCAACCTCTTGAAAAGGATTTGGCCAATCTAATTTGGTCCTATTCTCAAACCTCTCACCAGAAAAAGAATACATCATTGATTGATCATTATTCATATATTGATGTATGAGGACAAATGAATCATCATAATAACAATGATTATTAGATAAGAAACTTTTGCGAAATAAGCTTTTGAAATTAGGGTTCTCTAACAAACGGATCCATGATTTGCATACACATTCAAAACGCTTCAAAGATTTTAGAGATAGATTTGATAGAATGGATAAGCAAAGATCATAATGTATATAACTGCTAACCTTTTTATTTCCCCGAACAACATATTTCTCCATCTTCATAGACCATAAAATTTGTGCATAATTGTAACCACTGCAGCGAAAATAAAACTAAAAGAGCACTCCTAACGTTATTTTCATTTTTGACAATAAGAAATGTGTTTCTGTCAGTTGATTTATATAATTGTTTGAAAAGTAAATTCATTAATATCATTAATTATTATATACAAGCGTGTTTTTTACGTTATATGTTAGCGTATTTGAAAAGCAACTCTTAAAGATATTTTTATTTAATTTAAATTAAGATGATACAAAAATATTATATTTATTTTATATTTTATTTTAAGTCCTCTTAAAAAATATGGCAAACTTCATTAAGGATTTAACTATTTACTATAATTTTTTTTTATTATTTAGATTTTTTTAAGAATTTATATCTTTGGATTGGGATAGCTTTTGTTGTGCCTTTGAGGGAAGTAGTCTACGATTAGACCATTATAAGGAAATCGTGAAGGACAGGAAAAGGAAACGGGCAGGAGGGAGCACGGGTCGCCCGACTTGATACTTGGCCGCCCAACAAAAGTATGGTTCGCTTGACCCGAATTTGCATCCAACATTTTCCAACTTCTCATAAACGTGGTGCTTGAGCTATCCCTAAAAGGGTCGATTTGGTCAAATGAGAAAATGATGAAACCACTCCTCGATTTCAAGGGTGAAACTTGTATCTTATTCCCCATTTTTCTTTGAGGAATGGAGGAAAATATTTTTTCCCTACTTGATTCAGCCCATAAGTCGTGCTCATAAATATCCCAACCTATTGGGTCGGGAGACAAATTGACTATTTCACATATTCATCAAAAATTAAAAGACACTATGGCATTCCTCACACGAACAAGGTTGGCCTGATTGTATTTCGAGCTAGTAGAATTAGCATCCACCATTGAACCTTAGTAAAACTAACCTAGGCCACACTTATATTTATCTTTTAATCGCCTCAATCATCTTTCTCAACATGGTGACACAACCACACACCATAATTGCTAGAAGAAGTGATAGTGGTAACAACGAAGCCTTAGTAGATATGCAAGTTTCTATGGAGGAAATATCTTTCCACAACTTAGAAGACAATGTCTTGACTCTTCATTAACAACATAGTGATGATATCCCGCATGAAGAGATTGAGATCTTTGACCTTTAACCTCTCTATAATGAAATATGTGTATATGAATCTCTCACACCTCTTAGTGATAAACTATCAAGACCTCATAAAGAAGTTAATTAATCAATTATCAGCGAGTAAGAACTAGAATGTATCAACTACCAATTTTTTTAATTTCCATAAAGGGTACTCTAAATCTCTGAGGGAATATCTCACCCAGTTCAATCAAGCGATTATAAAGGCGATACATTTCAAACTAAATGATGTTTGTATGACCATTCTAAAACAACTTCAAAGTGGGGGAACTTCGATGAGTATATCACCCCGAAACCTGTCGCTTGGGATCATAGTGAAAGTAGAATTATATCAAGGGAGAAGATATCAATGGAGAAAAGAAAGCTTGAGATGCCAAGGAGTGTGGTAGGACCGAATCCTCCCATTAGTAGTGCCATAAATATTACTTCTTACCCATCTATAACACAACCACATTTAAACTTAGTGGGTGACCGACAAACAACTTAACTCCTCTAAATACTAGAAAGGAGCATATATGGAGATAAGTACTACATACTAATTACATTTCGCTTAGCATAACCCTGAAATCATAAGTAATGTGGGTGATCTTACTAAGTGGTGTAAGTACCACAAAATCAAGGAACATCATACAGATGATTGTCATAAACTGAAAATGGAGATCAGGTGCCTCATCCAAGAGGGTCGCTTGAAAAGTATTGTGGAGGCGCAAAAACTAAGCGTACGAATGCTCAAAATACAATAGATTTGCCATCAAAGTTTATTTTTGAAAGGGAAAACGTCAATAAAACCCTAAAAGAATAAAATATGGTCATCATAACCAAACTTAGGTTCATGAGTCGATTATGCGCGAGGAAGATATTAGCACCCCGCACATCCGTTGTACTCAACGAGAACCGTTTAGTTAGTTTTATGAATAAGAGTAATTTATGTCATTTGATTTCTTGTAATTATTGCAGGTTATTTACACACAAAAAATAAGGGCTAAAAATAGATTTCATATTAGGGTGCTTGACGAGATGTTGGATCTCGCTCCTACGTATCCCCAAGTGCGAGGGAGAATTCAAAGCTACATAGTTATTAGTAAAAAATAAGTGCGTGTTGATTAATTTTTAGGAACGATGTTTAGGTTGCATTCTAGCAATTAAACATTGCTTATTACTCACGCGCGGGAGGCTGGGGTGTTTGTTTATATCACGTTAGAATGGATAAAACATCATTTATTTACAAAAAGGTTTATGGACTGTAAGAGCACAGATTGTGTCTTAGTAATACCTCTATGTTTTGATGATAACATTAATGATAATTTGTATACAAGAATTATGCTCTCTAAATTTGTTCTAAACTGTTTTCTACAGGCACAAAAGATTTTAATCTTAAAGAGCAAATTTGATGTGAACAATGAATTCTGAATGGCTCAAGAACATCTGAAGATTAGAAGACTCTGAGTGAAGAGACTCTGAATGAGAGAAGACTCTGATCTGAGTGAAGACTCTGATCTAAGAGCATGTTACGCTTCAAGCACACAGCTGCATCAGACTCTGATTCATCAACATCTGAAGAACATCTTAGGCTCTGAAGTTTCCAGAAGATTCTGAAGACTGAAGACTCTGATATTGACTGTTGATCTGAACTATTTGAAGAATTATTTGAAGAAGATTATTTTAATATATCCGTTGGAATATGCCAGCAAATCTTTCCTTAATTGGGATAGACAAAATTCTCTGCAAGAATATTATTCCTCTGGTACATTCCATATATGGTATAATCACAGCTCAGCAGACAATTGCTACACCCACTATTTGTGCGCCGTCTCTCTGCTGCAATAGTACAAAGGACAGTACTATTTGATATTGGAAATATCTTCTCTAACGGTAAAATATTCTCTCCAATATTCAAGTGGCTATATAAAGGATATCATAGCTCATTCTTCAGGGACTAATTTTTGAAAGACGATTTTGACAAACTTACTCTCAAGCGAAGAAACTCTCAAGCTCTCATATTCTTCACTGTTCATACATTGTTCTAAACTTAGAGAAATAACACAGTTGTGTTTATAGCTTTCATAGAAGCATTTCTTACTCTTTCATTGTATTACATTAATTTGTAAAGGAAGTTTTCCTTAAGAGGATCTAGGTTAGATCAGTAGCTCTTAAGAAGACTAAGAACAGTTGTTCTTAGGTGTTGCTATTTGTAATCAGTTGATTTGAATAGTGGATTAAGTCCTTGTTGAGAAAGGCAAATCACTCTTGAAAAGGGTGGACTGGAGTAGTTGAGTTCAACGAACCAGGATAAAAATACCTGTGTTTTTATCTTTGTTTATTTTCTGTCATACTTATTCAACCCCCCCCCCCCCCCCCTTCTAAGTATTTTCTCACCTTCAGTTGGCATCAGAGCTCCGGTTCTGAGTGTGCATTCGCTTAACCGTGACAGATAAAGATCCAGTGAGAAAAATACTCTGTTATTTATTTGGTTGCTAATATGGGTGATATTCCTACATCAAGCAACAAATATGAAGGAGACAGAATCAGCACCAAACCTCCAATGTTTGATGGAGAAAAATTTGATTATTGGAAAGATAGACTTGAAAGTTTTTTCTTGGGGTATGATGCTGATCTCTGGGATTTAGTCATTGATGGGTATGAACATCCTACTAAGGATGGCAAAAAGATTGATAGAAAATCAATGACTGAGGAGCAGAAGAAAGAATTCAAGAATCATCACAAAGCCAGAACCATACTTCTTAATGCAATATCTCATACAGAGTATGAGAAGATTACCAACAGAGAAACTGCTCATGATATGTTTGAGTCTCTCAAAATGACTCATGAGGGAAATTCTCAGGTGAAAGAAACAAAGGCTCTGGCGCTGATACAGAAGTATGAAGCGTTCAAAATGGAAGAATCTGAGAACATTGAGACTATGTTTTCCAGATTTCAGATTCTAACAGCTGGGTTGAAAGTTCTGGACAAGGGCTACTCAACATCTGATCATGTCAAGAAGATCATCAGAAGTCTTCCTACCAGATGGAGACCTATGGTGACTGCATTGAAGCTGGCCAAGGATCTGAACAAAATCTCATTAGAAGAACTCATTAGTTCTTTGAGAAGTCATGAGATTGAGCTGGAGGAAGATGAACCCCAGAAGAAAGATAAAGGTAAATCCTTAGCTTTTAAATCTAACAAATCTGTTAAAGCTTTGCAGGTTAATGAAGAAAGCTCTGAGGAATCTTCTTCTGAAGAAGAAGATGAACTATCTATGCTGTCCAGAAGGATCAACAAACTCTGGAAGCACAAAGGGAAGAAGTTCAACAACTTCAGAAGATCTGATCAAAAGAGAGAATCTTCTGGACACAGAAGATCTGGCAAGAAAGAGATCACTTGCTTTGAATGTAAAGAACCTGGACACTACAAGAGTGAATGTCCCAAACTTCAAAAGGAAAAACCCAAAAGGAAGTTTGATAAAAAGAAAAAGGTTCTGATGGCTACATGGGATGACTCAGATGAATCTGAATCATCTTCTGAATCTGAGGAAGAATGTGCAAATGTTGCGCTGATGGCCAACACAGATGATCAAGATGAAGGAACGTCATCATCTGAATCTGAGTCAGAATCAGACTCTGACTCTGAAGAGGTATTTTCTGAACTCTCCAGAGCTGAACTTGTTGAAAGTTTATCTGACATGTTGGAAAGCTACAGCAAGATTAAACTCAAATACAAGAAGCTGAAAAGCAATCTTGAATCTGAGATTGATCTTCTGAAAACAGAACTTGTTGAGCAGAAAGAAATAAATTTAAAACTCAAAAATGATTTAGAAACAACTCAACAAGAATCTGATACTGAAACAGAGTCAAGTGAAAATATTTTAGAAAAATATGACTCCAGTTTCAAAAGATTCCTCACTAAAAGCATAGACAGAAGCAAGATGGCTTCTATGATCTATGGTGTTAGTGGGAACAACAGAAGAGGCATTGGATGTGAATCCTCCTCTGGAAGCAATCCAAAGTCTGTTGATAAACTCTTCATCAAGAAGACTCCTCTGTATTCTCATTTCAAGTTTGGTCATCTGAATGATATTAAACATACAAGCTCTGAAAAGAGTACTTATGTGTTTAAGCCAAGGGTTAGCCAGAATAAACACTATGTTGAAAAACAGAAGTTTAGGCAAAACCACAGAACATCTAACCCCAAAGGACCCAAGAAGATCTGGGTACCTAAAAGTCAAATAATACCTGTTGCAGATATCCTTAGCAGCAAAATCCAGACACCAATCATGGTACCTGGACTCTGGATGCTCACGACATATGACGGGCGAAAGGTCTATGTTCCAAAGCCTGGAACTTAGATCTGGAGGGGACGTGAAATTTGGAGGGAACCAGAAGGGCAAGATCATTGGCTCTGGTACAATAGGTAATGGTAACCTACCCTCTATTTCTAATGTTCTGTTAGTTGAAGGATTGAAACATAATCTATTGTCCATAAGTCAATTAAGTGACAATGGTTATGATATCATTTTTAATCAAAAATGTTGCAAAGCTGTATGTCAAAAGAATGGTTCAATCCTGTTCAGTGGAAAGAGGAAAAACAACATTTACAAAATTAACCTTTCAGAACTTAAAGTTCAAAATGTAAAATGCCTTTTATCTGTGAATGATGAGCAATGGGTCTGGCATAGAAGATTGGGACATATTAATATGAGACGTATATCTCAGATTAATAAACTCAATCTGGTCAGAGGACTCCCTAATCTGAAGTTCAATTCAGATGCTCTGTGTGGCGCATGTCAAAAGGGTAAATTTTCAAAATCTCATTTTAAACCAAAAAATGTTGTTTCCACCTCTAGACCATTGGAATTACTTCATATTGATCTGTTTGGACCAGTGAAAACTGCATCCATCAGAGGCAAGAAGTATGGGTTAGTCATTGTAGATGACTACAGCAGATGGACATGGGTAAAGTTTCTAAAACACAAGGATGAGTCTCATTCTGTGTTCATTGACTTCTGCAATCAAGTCCAGACTGAAAAAGAATGCAAAATTATTAAAGTCAGAAGTGATCATGGTGGCGAATTTGAAAACAAATATTTTGAAAAATATTTTTCTGAAAAAGGAATTGCACATGATTTCTCCTGTCCTAGAACTCCACAACAAAATGGAGTTGTAGAGAGGAAAAATAGAACATTGCAAGAAATGGCCAGAACCATGATCAACGAGACAAATCTGGCAAAATACTTTTGGGCAGAAGCAATAAATACAGCATGTTATATTCAGAACAGAGTGTCTGTAAGACCTCTTCTGGAAAAGACTCCCTATGAATTGTGGAGAAACAGAAAGCCCAACATTGCTTATTTTCATCCATTCGGATGTGTTTGTTATATGCTTAACACTAAAGATCATCTGAACAAGTTTGATTCCAAAGCACAGAAGTGTTTCATGCTTGGTTATTCTGAACGCTCTAAAGGCTACAGAGTATTCAATACTGAAACACAGATTGTGGAAGAATCTATTCATGTTAGATTTGATGATAAGCTTGGCTCTGAAAAGCCAAAGCAAGTTGAAAGTTCTGCAGATAGAGAAGTTATTCTCACAGACTCTGAAGGCTCAGAGGCAGACAAGACCAAAGACAAAGACTCTGAAGCAAATCCAGATGCTACGCCTCTAACTTCCCAACTTGACAATCTGCATATTTCTGAAAGACCAACAGTCAGAGGATCTTCTTCCAGAATGAAAGCTTCTCATCCAGAGGATGTGATAATTGGAAAGAAAGATGATCCAATAAGGACAAGAGCATTTCTCAGAACTTCTGAATCTTCCTTCTGTGGCTTAGTGTCAATTATAGAACCATCATCTGTTGATGAGGCTCTGGAAGATAATGAATGGATTTTAGCTATGCAAGAGGAGCTGAATCAATTCACAAGGAATGAAGTCTGGGATCTGGTTCCAAGACCTAAAGGTTTCAATGTCATTGGAACAAAATGGGTTTTCAGAAATAAACTTAATGAAAAAGGAGAAGTTGAAAGGAACAAAGCAAGACTGGTTGCTCAAGGCTACAGTCAACAAGAAGGCATAGACTACACAGAAACATATGCTCCTGTTGCCAGGTTAGAGTCTATACGCTTGCTTATTTCGTTTGCTGCACAACATAACATCACTCTTTATCAGATGGATGTTAAAAGTGCTTTTCTTAATGGAATTATAGAAGAGGAAGTGTATGTCCACCAACCTCCGGGTTTTGAAAATGAAAATTTTCCAGATCATGTTTACAAACTGAAAAAATCTCTTTATGGACTAAAACAAGCTCCCAGAGCTTGGTATGAGAGGTTGAGTAATTTTCTTCTGAAGAAAAATTTCATCAGAGGAAAAGTGGATACCACACTATTTTGTAAAACCATTAAGAAAGATTTGTTGATTTGTCAAATTTATGTAGATGATATTATTTTTGGATCAACAAATATTATGCTTGGAAAGGAGTTTGCTAAATGTATGCAGGAAGAATTTGAGATGAGCATGATGGGAGAGCTGAGATTCTTTCTGGGAATCCAAGTAAATCAGACTCCAGAGTGCACCTACATACATCAGACCAAGTATGTTAAAGAGCTTCTGAAGAAGTTTAACATGCTGGATAGCAAAATGGCAAAGACTCCAATGCATCCTACAAGCACTCTAGGTAAGGAAGAGGTAAGTAAGAAGGTAGATCAGAAACTCTACAGAGGTATGATAGGATCTCTTCTTTATTTGACTGCTTCTAGACCAGACATTCTGTTTAGTGTTTGTTTATGTGCTAGATTCCAATCAGATCCTAGAGAATCACACTTAACTGCTGTTAAGAGGATTCTAAGGTATCTGAAAGGTACTGCTAATGTTGGTTTGTGTTACAGAAGATCTGACAAATATTCACTAGTTGGATTCTGTGATGCTGACTATGCTGGAGATAGAGTTGAGCGCAAAAGTACTTCTGGAAGCTGTCAATTTCTTGGAAGTCATCTGATCTCATGGTACAGCAAGAAGCAACCAACAATTGCACTATCAACCACAGAGGCAGAATACATTGCTGCTGCTGGATGTTCCACTCAGATGCTCTGGATGAAGAGTCAACTAGAAGATTATCAAATCTATGAGAGTAATCTTTCTATCTTCTGTGACAATACTTCAGCTATATGTTTATCCAAAAATCCAATTTTACACTCTAAGGCCAAACATATAGAGATTAAACATCATTTCATCAGAGACTATGTTCAGAAGGGTGTAATAAATTTAGCCTTTGTTGATACAGATCATCAATGGGCAGATATTTTCACAAAACCCCTTGCTGAAGATAGGTTTAAGTTTATTCTGAAAAATATTTGTATGGATTTTTGTCCAGAGTAATATTTCTCAGAGTCAACTTCTCAGATGCTAAGTGTTTAACACTCTGAAGTATTTCATCTGTTTTGCTTGTTTATTTTATCTGTGATTTTTTTTGTGAAACTCTGTACTGACCTTCTCAGAGGATCTGAAAGTTGAAAACGTTTCATTTCTTAAGAGTTACAGAATCACATGCAAAGCAAACACGTGTCACTCAGAATCTGAAAAGATGGAGTACACCTACTGATTATGACGTTTAAGGTATTGCTTTGAAAATCTCAATCTGTCTTGATTTTCCCCCAAATGTCATATCATAATTAAAAATGATTACTTTTCATTAAATGCAAACGTGCGTATGTGTCCTATGTATGTCTGTTGTGTTTCCCATGCGTGTTTTATTTGTCTATATAAACCACTCTCACAACACATTCACACTTTTCACATTCTCAAACACATATGCGTTTTTGCTTGTTGTTCTCTCTCTTTGCAAACCCTAAAAGAACCCAGAAACCTTCATCTTCTTCATCATCATCAACAATGGCATCTACTTCAAAAGCAGTTACTACCAAAGATTCTACCACTATCATAGAACCAGTACGCACTCTCCTAACTCCTGTTGATTCTCTAGAAGTGCTGTGTGAAAGTTTCGTGGATTTGGAAGATCTTGCTGAAAATGGGTTTGATCTGATTCCTTCAATCAAAGCACAAGGCTGGGACGGTTACTTTGATAGGATTATGGGTCCTGTGTATCCAAAGTTAGTGAAGGAGTTTTGGATCCATGCATTCGCTACTCCAAAGTTCGTTCATTCCTCTGTGCTGGGTAAGAAGATTGTTATCACTGAAAATCTGATCAGGAAACTCATAGGTTTCAAGGCAACTGATGGAGTAACCTCTCTGTCTTCTGCGCGTGAAGACCTGAAAGATGTTTGTCAAGAAATCTGCACCACTGGTGAACCTTGTAAGAAGGTTAAGTTCTTGAAACCCACTTACAAGTTATGGGCTAAGATTTTCATGAACACCATCTTTCACAGACCATCTTCAAACTCATCTGATTATGTTAATGCTGAACAACTTTACTTCATGTATTGTTTACACCAAAACATTCAGATTGATCTTCCATATCTGTTGTTTAATCATCTGGTATCTCACGTCAAGGAAACAAGGGAAACAGCAAGAGATAAAACTGGAAAAGTCAGAACATGGATCCCTATGGGAAGGCTGATTTCAGATATTCTGATAGAAAACTAACTTGTGGCGCATCTGCAAGAGGCTGGGTTGACAGAAGATCTGAATTTTATCATTGGCTCTGAAATAAATGGTTTGACTCTGAGAAGAATGAAACTGGTTGAAGATTTATCTGAGAAACCAAGGAAAACTAACTCTGAAGAAGTTAGGGGAAGAAGGATTCCTGTAGAGGATTTTCCCTTATTCACCTCAGATGAACCCAGAGAACTTATTGCTGAATATGTTGCTCGCTGCATAAGAGATGATGTTGAGATTCCTGCCAATCTTGTGCAGAAGGAAGGTCAAGTTCTTCCTGATCTAACAAGGGAAAGAAGACGTAAGAGAAAAGCTGATAAAGAAGGTCATCAGAAGAAAAGAAAGCATTCAGATGCTGAGAAGAAGAAGAAAAGAAAGAAGCTGAAGAAGGTTCAACAAAATCCTCCTGCAGCAACTTTTGAAGAAATAAGAGATACTCTGAAACAGGTATTTAACACTGATTCTAATCCTGTTCATCATTCTGCTACTCCCACACCATCTGACTCACCCCTTATATTTAAAAGATCTAGACCATCTGAGACTCATACACCTCAACCAACAAACATACAAACAGAAACTCCACAACAAATTCCACAAACAACACCACAACCTCAAAACACCATCCCAGAATCTACCATTCCAGAGGATGTTCACCCTGAACACTCTGACCAACCTGAAAATCTCATTAATCCTAATGAGATATTAGATATCACACCTTTAAACCGTTCTATCATTTTATCTTCAACTTCTGAAAAATCTAACCACTCTGATACATCATCTGATGATGAATCATCTGGTTACATTAATGAATGTTTGAATGATCTCAAACAACCTCGTTCTGAGAGTGTTTGGAAACAACTGTTTAAATCTCCCGCTTCTGAACATCCACCTTCTCCACAAACTTCCCCAACTCAAACTCTCACTCCACAACCTCTTGAAATCCAAAACACTCCACAACCAACAGAAACCCAACAAACATCTGAACCAACCAACCAACCAACATCTGAACCAACCAACCAACCAACATCTGAACCAACCAACCAACCAACATCTGAACCAACCAACCAACAAACTTCTGAACCACAAATCAACCAACAAACCTCTGAACCACAAACATCTGAACATCCATCCTCACAACCTCAACCTTCTAAACAAACACCACAAACACAACCAACCCAACCCAGAATCCCTGATGAAGCAGAATTGGGATCAAGTGTTTATACTATGTTAAGAGATTTTGACAAGGATAATGTCTCAGACTTTGCTGACATTATGGATGTTTGCATGACTACTATGGACAAAGAGGCTGCTAATGCTGTTTGGAAGAAATATCTTTACAGACTGAATAGGGAGGCTTTGAAAATCAGGACTCAATGTCTTCGATTATCAAAAGTAAGGCTTGCTGCTTATCAGAAACGGATTAAGAGAAACCCTCCTCCTATTCTTCTTCTAGAAGCTCCTCCACCTCCAGAAATTGCTGCACCTGATGTTACTCAGATTGTTTCAGAATCCACTGTTCCAGAATCTTCTATTTCAGTATCTACAGATCTTCAGAAGGATGTCAAAGAACTAAAGGATTTTATGGTTGATCAAAAGAAAACAAATGAAGAAATGAAAACTTGGATGGCTAAGCAAGATGAAAACTCAGAAAGGATTACAGCACTGCTGCAACTCATTGCTTCTCAACAAGCCTCATCTGCTAAACCTACCTGATGTTTTGCACAAGTTCTTCATGTTTTGTTTTTGATTTTCTTCTGATATGTTTTGTGTGCTTCTATCTGACTCTGGATGTTATCTTAATGACATTAATCTTTTTGCTTATCTGGATATGTGTTTCTTCTGCATCTTTACTGTCTTTTAAAATTCTTTTTGATTATGACAAAAAGGGGGAGAAACAAAATAGAATCTGATTGTTCAAATCTATAAGCAATTATCTGAACTAAGTCAGACATGTTACTAACATTCTTTGAATCTAATCAGACTCTGACAAATTTAGATAACCAGACTCTGACAAATTTAGATAACCAGACTCTGACAAATTTCATTGAAGTTTTTCCTGAGATCTATCTTTTCAGAACCTGATCAAAAATAGCTAAATCTGAGTAGACCAGACTCTGATATCTAACCTTGAGTACTATGATCTGAAAGATAACTCAAGACAGGATATGGCAAGATAAACAACCAAGTGTTCTGAAGTTGTTCATCTGTCATCAAGCTTTAATATGACATCAAGCTTTGGCATCAAGCTTTGACTCTAGAAGTCAAACATATGTCAACCAGGATTTTGTCAACCAGGCTTCAATCAGACTCTGAATCTGAAATGTAATCAGGCTCTGAATCTGAAATGTACTCAGAAAGGGAAGTATCTAATTCCATTAGAGTATTCATTTCAGGGGGAGATCGTTAATCTCAGGGGGAGTAATTTTAATTCATTGAACAAATTGCTCATGTTTTGTCATCATCAAAAAGGGGGAGATTGTAAGAGCACAGATTGTGTCTTAGTAATACCTCTATGTTTTGATGATAACATTAATGATAATTTGTATACAAGAATTATGCTCTCTAAATTTGTTCTAAACTGTTTTCTACAGGCACAAAAGATTTTAATCTTAAAGAGCAAATTTGATGTGAACAATGAATTCTGAATGGCTCAAGAACATCTGAAGATTAGAAGACTCTGAGTGAAGAGACTCTGAATGAGAGAAGACTCTGATCTGAGTGAAGACTCTGATCTAAGAGCATGTTACGCTTCAAGCACACAGCTGCATCAGACTCTGATTCATCAACATCTGAAGAACATCTTAGGCTCTGAAGTTTCCAGAAGATTCTGAAGACTGAAGACTCTGATATTGACTGTTGATCTGAACTATTTGAAGAATTATTTGAAGAAGATTATTTTAATATATCCGTTGGAATATGCCAGCAAATCTTTCCTTAATTGGGATAGACAAAATTCTCTGCAAGAATATTATTCCTCTGGTACATTCCATATATGGTATAATCACAGCTCAGCAGACAATTGCTACACCCACTATTTGTGCGCCGTCTCTCTGCTGCAATAGTACAAAGGACAGTACTATTTGATATTGGAAATATCTTCTCTAACGGTAAAATATTCTCTCCAATATTCAAGTGGCTATATAAAGGATATCATAGCTCATTCTTCAGGGACTAATTTTTGAAAGACGATTTTGACAAACTTACTCTCAAGCGAAGAAACTCTCAAGCTCTCATATTCTTCACTGTTCATACATTGTTCTAAACTTAGAGAAATAACACAGTTGTGTTTATAGCTTTCATAGAAGCATTTCTTACTCTTTCATTGTATTACATTAATTTGTAAAGGAAGTTTTCCTTAAGAGGATCTAGGTTAGATCAGTAGCTCTTAAGAAGACTAAGAACAGTTGTTCTTAGGTGTTGCTATTTGTAATCAGTTGATTTGAATAGTGGATTAAGTCCTTGTTGAGAAAGGCAAATCACTCTTGAAAAGGGTGGACTGGAGTAGTTGAGTTCAACGAACCAGGATAAAAATACCTGTGTTTTTATCTTTGTTTATTTTCTGTCATACTTATTCAACCCCCCCCCCTTCTAAGTATTTTCTCACCTTCATGGACGTGCTTGGGAGAAAAATAAAGTTTTAATGAGTTTAAATTTGTTTTTGGGTGGAATACGAATACTCGACCTTAGGCAAGATGTTGCATCTTGCATCTGAGCATTAGAGGATAAGATGGATGTTTATCCATTCACCCTTTTTATACAAGTTTTAATTAAAATATCTTTGATAGAAGACGAATAATCGACCTTAAACAAAGTGCACAATTTGCTTCTGATTATTTGATGACAAAATAGACGTATGTCCGATCATCCTTTTTCATCCAGGTTTTGGTTCATGAATTTTACAAAGGAAAACAAATAATCGAGTTTAAACAAAGTGTATACCTTACGTCCTATTTTTTGAGGATAAGATGGATGTTCATCCATTAACCCCTTTTCATCCATGTTTATTGAGAAAAAAGATATTTGATTAAGCAGGAAAAGACTTAATGTTGGTCGAGTTAAAAAAATTTAATTTTTGAATTATGAAATGAATTTGGATAAAGTGGGACAAGAAGGGTGTAAGAGATAATAAGTGTGTTAAAGTGAAAAACAATGGGCTTGAGGCCCGCGAAGATTAAAAAAAACAAAATAAAATAAAATAAAATGGGTTGCATAGAGCACAAAGGGCATTGCCAAGAGAAACTAAGCCCAAGCCCCACCATAAAACCCTAAGAAAATGGGGGGGGGGGGGGGGGTTGACCAAGGATCTTGAATGATCAACCCTCCCTTTTTCTAATTTAATCTTTTTTAATATTTAAAACACAAGGCCAATCATAAACTAACACGTGGCCCTTCCAACAAAACAAACAAAACAAAACAACACAAATTAATCTAAAGATGGATATTGAATATGGAAATTGGCATTTCTCTTCCTCGGTCTCAATCTAACTCTTGATTCCTCAAGAACACCAAACATCACCATCATTATTCCAGCAAAATCGAAATGAAGTTGGACTAAAATGTACAAACATGAAGCAACGAAATTAAACATACATGGATTAATGACCAAACAAACACAAATTAATAACAAAAATGTCAAAATATGAGGGATTCAATACCAATGTATGTGGAATTGATTCAGTATCAATTCAAGGCTTCAATTGAAATTTCTAGTAGAATCGTGTTTAGGATGTCAAGAACATTAGTTATTGGCAGGTGGTTTGTTGAAAACATGTGGGAATCAACGAATTCGGGTTCATGTTCTTGAGTGTTCATGAACACTCATGAACATTGAACCCTAAGATTTCCATATTTCTAACTTCAACAGAGTTTCATGAAATTGGTTGAAGGATTTAGTTCTTATTAGGTGCAGCAATAAGTTTACACAAAGAAATGACAATAATAGTGGAGATTGTGTGCTACCTGAATGAAAGTTTCTTAAGAACACAATAAAGACAGGTGAGTTTTTCGGTCAGCAAACCAAGATTTATATCAAGCTCGACAATGTTCATTTTCCAATTTTCTTCACAGATTCTAACTCCTTGCAACTTCCTCTACCTCTTCCAGCCAAAATTAACTTGAATTGACCAGAATTTTCAAAATCCAAGTTCAATTGAAATTGAATTTTGAAGGTGATTAAAGTGTTTTTGGCTAGTGTCTGGGATGTTTAATGCTACTGAATGATGATCAAAGGAATTAGGATGGTGTTTGATCAGGTCTTAAGGCTTGTTCGTGAATTTTTAAAAGTTTCTCCAAGGTGAAGAAACTTGAATTTGGGAGGTGAATTTAATGCACAGATTTGACTAAGCTTAGTGGTGATTGTTGTTGTTATTTGCGGATGAAAATGCCTCAATTTGTAGACTAGAAACTAGGTTAAATGTTAGTATAGGGATTATGTAAAAATGTATAAAGTGCGAGTGAAATTTGAATGAAATTTTGGTAGAATTTGAATCTAGTTTTAATGTGAAATGAAAATATCTGACTTGCAACGTGAGTTAGTGCTGATAACATGTGAATTTAGTTTGGTAATAGATGATGTATAAATATATGATCATGCATAGGTAGCTGAGAAAAACAAGTGTGATCAAACTTTGTCTTTAGTGCCAAAATATTGACTTTTGTTGACTTTTGCTTTATAATGTATGATGATTATTATCTAATGAAGCAATGTATGGATTAATATGATGACGAATGAATTAGAATGCACTGTTTTTGTTTTTGTCTTATATGCAAGTTATAAACATGATGGAAAAAACCACATGAATGCATATGCAGATGACCATTCTCATTAAAGATAAATAATCTTTTATTTTGTAATAAAATGCATGTAATTAAAATATTGAAGTAAGATATGCTATTAAAAAAATTAAAATGAATAAATCACAATGTGGGTAAAAATGCAAAAATATAAAAATGTGACAAATGAAAAAATGACCAGATGAATTAAAAATCAAGGGACAAAATTAGGTTATGATAGTTGCCCCTATTTAATTACCTTTAACCCGAGAGTATGAATGAAAATATTCTTCTTATAATCATGGTAAAGATAACTAAATACAAAAAGGACCCCAATTTTGTCCTTTGAAGGAAACGACGAGATGTCATGGATTTTATGAAGGATCACTCTCGCTGGGGATATGAAAGGTCAACATTCACCTGGGGTTGGTGTTTTAATTTCAACAACAAAATCGAAGAATCAACCGCTTATACTAATAGGTTGATGGACAATGAAACTGGATGATTAGCTACTCCAACCGCTTACGTTGGTAGGCTGATCGTAATGATATTGGATGATCACTTACTCCAGTTTATTGTACTGTCAGGATGATCGACAATAAGGAAAGGAAGATCAACTACTCCAGTCATTTACGTAGGTAAGTTGGTCAACAATACGAAATTGGATGATCAACTACTTCAATCATTTATACTAGCAGGATGATCGACAATGACATTGGATGATCAATTACTTGAGCCATTTATACTGGTAGGTTGATCGAAAAAAGATGGATCATAAACTACTCCATCCATTTACATTGGAAGATCGGTCGATAAAAGATTGAAGAATTAACTACTCTAACTGTTTATGGTATAGGAATTAGGTCAATGGGTGCATTCCTTCTTTCTAGGCTATTTTGGGGCCTGAATTGATTAGGAATCTGGTTCTGATTCTGACTTTGGTAACCTTGGGGAGGAACTGATATATAATACTGATGTGGAGGCTTGGAAGGTGTTGGTGGAGGATAATGAGTTGGCTCCATGGGTGGCCGCCCCTTGCTAAAGTTTAGAATCTCTTTTCTGCCTGAAGATCCCAATATCGCCTCATTAAATTTTTCCTTGAGTTTCTACAAAGCAAACACTTGATCATTCTGGGTCAATCTATTAACTCCCGAGATGTTACTAACGTTGGCCACATAGGTTTTGATACCTTGTTGATAGGTAGGGCTTTCGAGGGGTTTTGGGGATCCCTTGCTTTTATCATTACATGACCCGATAATAAAGATGTTAATATTTTGGTTGTTCCCCCAGAAAGTTAACAACTTGTTGTCAATCAAATCTTGTGCCTCTTCTTTGAATATTTTACATTCATCGAATGAGTATCCCACTACTCCATCATGATACTGACATTTAACATTTGGTTGTACCAAGGAGAAAATGGAAATTTCATTGGTTTTGTCACTCTAGGAGTTATTAACAAGTTTTAGACCAACTGAGACCATAATTGACTGTATGTCATTGGGATTGAGTCAAACTGGCCAGTCTCTCTTTCCTGGTTATTCGGAGGCCTAGAATAGTTCTGAGGGTGATTCGAATAACTCGGGTTCTGGGCCCGCTGGTTATGCAGACAAAACCACGACTACTTGTACAGAGGCCCTGTAAGCAACGGGTTGATGATGATATCCAGGAGGAAGACCATACCCCAGAAAATGATTGATCTTCGTATGGGACTGCCCTAGATCTTGGGTGTATCAGGAAAATGTAAATAGGTAACCACTTATGTTGCAGCAATTGATGGAGGATTGACTTCTCTCCTTAACAAAACTTGTAAGGTTTCAATGAATATACCTTTCTGGCATGTCAACTGGTTGACCTCTTCTCTTAACAATTCCTGGTCTTGCTGAAGTTCATCCATGGTTCTTTTGTATTCGTTTTAAATTCTAAGTTAGTATCGAGAGATTAGCTTGATGGTTATGGATAAAAGGTAGGATGATTTTTTTTGTGTTTTTTTTTTGGAAAAATATGCATGCATGCTGATGAATGAGGATGCATGAAATTTTTTATTTTTGATATGCCAATTTTTTTAATGAGAATGCAATGTCATGTCGTGTTTAAATGCAATATGTGGCATGTGTGGGCCTAGGATAATAGAGCTAACAACAAAATAACCTATATAGGAAGGCTCCTTATGGTAGGATAGTTCTAAGTTTTTCTAACCAAACCACTCATAAGGATTGGCTATAGGGCTTTTGATAAAGGTACTTAGAGTTACTGGCCCAATTCAAAATTTTGCCATAGTAACGGGCTAGGCATTATATGATAATGTTCACAAAAAGAATCTTCTTTAGGCGGGGTCCTTGCACCAACCAAACGAGATATACATCTTGCAGGTCAATAATACGCAACCATCAATCCTAATAAGAGAATTTTGGTTCTAGACAAGGTTCCTAGAGTCACAAACCCTAGTTTGGGTTTTTCCATAGCAATGGGCTACCCATTATACAAGAACATTCACGAAAATGATCTACTCTAGGTGGGGTCTTTGTGTCGATCAAGCAATATGTACATCTTAAAACCCAATAGTACGCAACCATCGCTTAAACTTAGGTTTTTCTCGGACTCGGGTATAGAGTCTCATTCAACGTACAAGCAACCAGAAAATCCTACCCACAACATATAAGAACCATACAACAGGTAAACAAACATAAAAAATAACACATAAGAGATACAAATTAAAATATGGTAGAAGAACATCACAAATCCAACTAAACTAGGCTTAACTGTCTAGGATCCCTAGCAGAGTCTCCAACTGTCACGACGTGAAAAATACTCGAGCGTACGAACGCTCGAAATTAAACTGAGTCGCCACCAAAGTTTATTTTTGAAAGGGAAAACATCGATAAAACCCCAAAAAAAAAACTAGGATCACCTAAACCAAATTTAAGTTCAAAAGTCGATTATGCGTGAGGAAGGTATTAGCACCCTGCATATCCATTGTATTCAACGAGAATCATTTAGTTAGTTTTGTGAATAAGAGTGTTACCATATGTCATTTGATTTCTTCTAATTATCGTGTGTTATTTATACAAAGAAAATAAGGATTAAAAATAAGTCTTTCATTAGGGTGTTTGATGATACGTTGGATCTCGCTCTTACATATCCCCAAGTGCGATGGGGAACTCAAAGCTACATAGTTCTTAGTAGAAAATGAGTGTGTGTTGGTTGATTTTAGGGAACGATGTTTAGGTCGCATTCTAGCGGTTAAAAGTTGCTTGTTGCTCACATGTGGGAGGCAGAGATGTTTATTTGTATCACGTTAGAATGGATAAAACACCATTAGTTTATGAAAAAGTTCTTGAACACGCTTGGTAGAAAAATGAGGTTTGATGAATTTGAAGTTGTTTTTGGGTGGAAGATGAATACTCGACCTTAAACAAGATGTTGCATCTTGAGTCTGAGCATTTGAGGATAAGATGGATGTTCATCCATTCACCCTTTTTCATCCAAGTTTTAATTAATATATCTTTGATTGAAGATGAATAATCAACCTTTAAACAAAGAATACACTTTGTGTTCGATTATTTGAGGACAAAACGGATGTACGTCTTATCATCCTTTTTCAACCATGCTTTGGTTAATAAATTTTACAATGGAAGACAAATAATTGAGCTTAAACAAAGTGTACACCTTACGTCCGACCATTTGAGAATAATATGGATATTCGTCCATTAACCTCTTTTCATCCAAGTTTATTGAGAAAAAAGATTTTTGATTATGAGGGAAAAGAATTGACGTTGATCAAGTTAAAAATAGTTAAGTTTTGAATTTTGAAATGAATTTTGCTCAAACGAGAAAAAGACTTAGTGTTGATCAAGTTATTAAAAGATACTTTGTTTTTTTATTTGAAAATGATTTAATTAAAAATTCAGAATGTCTAATTTAATTAATATGAAAGAATTAATTGTGCAAAAATGATTTAGTTCTGAAAAATGAATTTTGGTTTTAGTTGATTTAACTGCAAGGTTAAGTGTTAATGTCAAGTTGATTTTATCAATAATAATCACAATAAAACAATAAAGCTATTAAAATAAAAAATAAAAAATTCACAAACAAAAGAAGGGTGTAATAGATAATAGGGTGTTGAAGTAAAAAATAATGGGCTTGAGGCCCACAAAGATAAAGAAAGAAAACAAACAAAAATAAAAAGGAATGAGGGGGTGTGTAGAGCACAAAGGGCATTGCCAAGAGCAACTGAGCCCAAAGCCCATCAAAAAACCCTAAGCAAAAAAATAGGGGAAGGGATAGGGGTGAGTTTAACTAGAGACCTTGAGTGGTCCGCTCCTCCCCTTTTCTATTTTACTTTCTTTTTATTTTTTTAATATTTAAAACACAAGACCAATCATAATTTGACACTTAGCCCCTAAATAAAACTTAACAACACAGATTTATATAATGATAGATATTGAATATGTAAATTGGAATTTCTCTTCCCCACTCTCATTCTAACTCTCGATTCCTCAAGAACACCAAACAACACCATCATTATTCTAGCTAAATTGAAACGAATTTGGACTGAAACATACTAACATAAAGCGCTAAAATTAGACGTACATGGATTTATGACTAAACAAACACACATCATCAACAAAAATGTTCGAGGGCATCAATATCAACGCCCAGCTTCGATTCGACGTTAATTCAAGGTTTTAGGTAAAACTACTTGTATAATCGTGTTTAGGATGTCAAGAACATTAGATCTGGGCATGTGGTTTGTTGAAAACGCATGGGAATTAATGAATCTGGGTTCATGTTCTTGAGTGTTCATGAACACTCATAAACATTAAACTCTAGGATTTCTAAATTTCTAAGTTCGGTAAAGTTTCATGAAATTGGTTGAGTGATTTGGTTTGTATTAGGTGTAGACACAAGTTTACACAAAGAAATCACAATAATAGTGGAGATTGGGTGCTACCTGAACAAAAGTTTTCCAAGAACATGATGAAAATGGATGAGTTTTTCGGTCAGCAGACCTAGATTTCGATCAAGATCTGACAATGTTGGTTTCCTATTTTCTTTACAGATTCTAGCTCTTAGTAACTTATTGTACCTCTTCCAATCATATTGATCTGACCTGATCAGAAGGGGATCACGGGATGGCCACACGCTGTTGGATTGCTTCCTGTTCACTGGTGATGAGGAGGAGAGGGGGTGTACCTGCAAGACACTCCGATGCCAAAGTAAGGAATTGGGCAGAGTGAGAGCAAAGCACAAAAAGGGCAAGATGTGAATTACCTGACCCTCTTAAGGAAGAGGGTATTTATAGAGAGACCCCAGCGCTGGGCCAACGGTCACTTGTGTTGGGCTGGATTGCCAGGCCCAACCCAGGTGACTGCTAGGGCTTACATGGCGTAGTGAAGACTAGAACATGGTCTTCACCCTAGTTCAACTGCCCAGTGATCTCCGGAAGGTGGGTTGACCTGCTCTTTCGGAGGTGGGTAGTTGATTAGTGACGTGTCCCCGCAGAGGGGAGCACGTGGAGAACGTGCGTACGACACGTTTTCCTCCCCGCGGAGGGGAGCTCGCGGGGATCCTTGGAGGCATGTCGTCCTCCCCGAGGAGGGGAGCATACGTGGGCGTAGGAGAGCTATGAGGTCCTGCTCGACGGCATGGGGAATACCGCCCGCGGAGGGTGGTGCTTGGTCGTGCGGGCGATTCACTCGCTCGGCGTGGACGGGATGGTTTTCCCCCGCGGGAAGATCATTCTAGTGAGCCGGGGATCTTGTGCCCGACGCGGTAGCTCGGACCGGGCAGGGCCTGGTGGAACATTATTGGGCTGGGCCGACATAGTTCACCCCGGGGCCCAGTCCAGAACAGGAGCCCCCCAAGTCGTTGCTCCGAGGATGGGAGTGAGGACTTGATGACATCGTCCCCGGGAAGCGGCCGGTCTGGGAAAGGACTTCCTCGTGTGAAGGCGCGTGCTAATTGTCATCGGTCGGCCGGGGAGAGGCGAAGAGACGCGTCTGTCTGCTTCCGCCACGTGCCGTGTTCTGGGTGGCTGCTAGGGCGGCTACCCTAGGGTACTCAAGTGTCTAGCGACGCTTCGAGTCCCGTGCAGAGGTATAAATGAGCGGGCATGTGCTCATTTCTCACTTTTCGCTTTCTGATTCTCAAATTTCCACTATGCTGTTCCGCCGCCGTCCGATATCTCCGCTGTTGCCGCCGCCGCGTTCTCCGTCACCGATTTTACCATAGTAAGTTTTCCCTTTCCCTTTCTCTTTTTCTTCTTGTTTGTCTGTTGAACATGGCCGGGGCCGGTTGAATGCCCCGAGGAGCGGCGAACTCTCCGCCGTTCTCGAGGGTTTGTTAGGGTTTTTATTATGAATGTCCCAGGGAGAAGTGCTAGACCCGATGAGTGCCCCAGGGATGGATTCCTTTTTCCGATGAATGCCCCGGGGATGGTAGCTTTTTCCGATGAATGCCCTGGGGAGCGCTTCCTTATTCCGGCGAATATCCCGGGGAGCGCTCTTTTTCTCCGAAGGATGCCTCGGGGAGCGACGTCTATTTTGATGGGCATCTCCGAGGTGGGTCTGCCGTTCGGGCCACATGGAACTGGGGGGGTAGGTTAAGGCGGACTCACCGGGGACGATGCTCGGGGGGTTCTCGTCGCCCTTTCACTTGACTTGCGGTGGAAGGGTGAATTTGATCTCTGTCATCGAATTCACCGTTACCTTCTGCTTTTCAGGTGTTAAATAACTTCGCTCATCTTGGGCACAATGGTCGAGGACAATGAGCCGGATGTTCCCCATTTTGACGAGCGCGTCGTTCCGATCGCAGACTGGGTGGCCGAGGAGCCCCTCACCATGCCCTCCTGCTTTGCCGCTGATCCGACGGGGGCTTACGCAACCGTAGAAGATCGGGAAGAGGGGGAACCTCAAAACTGGCAAGTCTATCTCCCCCGGCCAGGCCACCGGATCTGCTCGAAATACAGGCGGATGCGCTTTCTAATGTACGAGTTTTACTTCAAAGAGGCTAGGCTCAGGCTTCCTTTCTCGGACTTTCATCTGGGCCTCTTCGACTGGCTGAGGCTGGCCCCGTCACAAGCACCCCAACGCCCTGGCCTTTATTCGATCCTTCGAGTTCGTGTGCCAACATCTCCAGGTCGGCGTCACGCTGCCGCTGTTCTTTCGAATTTTCCACCTGCAGCGGCAGTCGGTGGGGGGTCGGCATAACTGGGTGTCATTCAAGCAGCCGAATAGGCTTTTCCGGACGTACATGGATTTCGTCCGAGATTTCAAGAGCTGTTTTTTCGTGGTCAGCCCCATCACGCACAAAGTTGTCTGCTCGTTGTATTCTGAAGGGGAGAGGATAGTAGACGGTCGCCGCAAGGCCGTTATGTTGCCCCGGGTGCACGTGGAGTGGTCCCTGGATCATTACTCTCGGGGAACAGGCGGGTATATCATGCGGGCGGGGACGCTTGACGAGGAGGATATGGCTAGCTACATGAAGATAGTTTCTTTCGTGCGAAACTTGTCGCCGTCGAAACTGGTCAGGCCTGACGGCCAGTATATCCTCGACAGTTACGGGAACATTCGGGAGACGGCGAGGTTGATCAACACCAAGGCTCTGCTCGAGTGTGCCTCAGAGGAGGACGCTCTGTGTTATCTAGGTGGTGGCCACTTCGTTCCCTTTCGACCTGATTGTCTTAGCTTTTTACTGACTAGTTTTCTTTTGTCGTGCAGGGAACATGGCCTCTATCGAGGAACGGGTGAAGAAGTTGCGCATGTCAAGGGCCGCTGCCCCTCCGAAAACGCGGGTGGCTCAGTTGGCTGGGCAGTCTTCCGCCGAGCAAGATGGAAGGGGATCGTCGGCGTCTCCGACCGGCAGCCAGTCGCCTACCTCCCAAGGGGTTCCGAAGAGAGTGAGAGTCCAGGAGGATACGCTCGTGGTCGGTCTGTCGGCCGAGTCTACCGAGGAGGGTTATCCCATCGCCCCCTATCACCAGCATCCTGGCTACTTCCATGGGGCTAGGTCGCCCAGCATTCCGGCGGGGGAGGTGAAGGCGGTCTTGGGCGCTGACTGTGCGACGAGAAGGCAGGTCCTGACTGAGGATTTGGCTGCATTAATACGGACTTTCACCACGGCGATGGTTATGAGCGAAGAGATCTGCTCGGTCGTGGAACTGTCGAAGCTGCAAGGGGATCTCGCGTTCGCGCAATCACGTCTGAACAAAGCGGACGAGGATTTGGAGGCCAGCCGAGGGAAAGTGACCCAGCTGACCGACGAGCTGGAGAAGGTTCGGGGAGAGGAGGACCTCGAGCGTACAAGATGCAGTGGCGTTGGGGAGAAGCTGAAGGCTACCGAGGAGGAGTTGCGTGCGTCGAAAGCTCGAGTCGAGGAGCTCGAGGGCGATCTTTTTCCCGGGGATGATGAGACCGACGACGACCGACTGCTGGTTACCCGAGCTGATCTGCTCGCCAGGATACGCGTGCTGGAAGGGGACTGCCTGGATGGTTTTGTCGCGGGCTTCAACAGCTCCGTTGCTCAGCTCAGGGTGGTGAACTCTGGGGTCGCCTTTCTTTGAGGACGGGATCGGCCCCTTTCATGAGATAGTTGATGGCCGGGTGGTTGACCCCAGCGCCTTGGAGGGTGGCACCGTCGACCCTGGCGTGCAGGTTGGAGCTGATGGAGAGGAGGGGGTTTAGATTGGTCCAGGGCCTGCGTGCCCACGTATTTCGGCCTACGCGCCATGTTTTGTATTTTGTTTTTTGTCGGGCCTGCGCGCCCTTGTTTATGTAATATTGACTACTGGGCTGGTGCCCGTTTTTAATTAATATATTTTGAAAATTTTCTAAGTGTGCGCCTCGTTTTTGCATGTTGTTTATGCTCGTTTTTATTTCTGCACGTATTTGTATGCTTGAGTTATATATGTTATGCATGTGTTAGTATTCCATTGGGTTTGCCCGGGGTAATAGCTCGACAAAACTTGTTACCGGCGGTGAGGAGAACCAGCCGGTTTGGCCGGCGTTGTTGCCTGACCGGTTCGGGGGTAGTTCTCCCCGCGGCGTGGACGTCCCATCGCGAGCTGGGAGTCTTACCGGTTTTGGTACGGCGATGGGGAGTCTCGATCGAGGTGTTCCCCGCCGAGCAAGGCCTTCTGCCCGCACACACAAGAGGCAGGGCTTGCTTTTTCTGGGCGTTAGTAGACGCGGGGGAGTGCGGTGGTACCATGTCGCCCCCCAGTGGTCGGGACAACGGGTCGTCGCGGGCAGTGTTTAACTGTAGTACCGCTTAAGTTTAGCGGCGTTCCATGGTCGAGCTAGTTATTCCCCGATCAGGTTTTCGAGGTAATAGGCCCCATGCTCCGTCTTGTCGCGGACACGATAGGGGCCTTCCCAATTCGCAACCAGTTTGCCCTCGTGTGAGTCTTTATGGTTTCTGCGCAGAACTAAGTCGCCGACTTGGAAGTCGTGTTTGAGGACTTTGTTGTCGTGGCGAAGTGCTACTTGCTGTTTCAGCCGGGCTTCCCAGAGGGTTGCTCCTGAGCAGATCTCTTCGATGAGGTCGAGCTCTTCACGTAAGGCGCTGTCGTTGTCGTCGTTGTCGAGGGGAGCTTCAGTTCGTCTGGATGGTTCGCATATCTCGACCGGTATCACGGCTTCGGTTCCATACGTGAGGCGGAAAGGGGTTTCTCCCGTGGTTGAGTGGGGAGTGGTGCGGTATGCCCAGAGGACGCTGTGGAGCTCCTCGACCCATGCTCGCTTTGCGTCGCCGAGTCGTCGCTTGAGTCCCCTGAGGATGACTCTGTTCGCAGATTCTGCCTTGCCGTTTGTCTGAGGGTGGTCGACCGAGGTGAAGTGGTGTTTGGTTCCGAGCTTGGTGACGAAGTCGCGGAAGTTTTTGTCCGTGAATTGTGTGCCGTTGTGGGTGACGATGGCGAGCGGGTCCCCGAATCTTGCGAGGATGTTTCGTTTATAGAATCGGAGTATGTTGTGGGCCGTGATTTTGGCCAGGGCTTCGGCTTCGATCCACTTGGTGAAGTAGTCTAAGCCCACGATGAGGTACTTGTTCTGATAGGATCCTAGGGTGAAGGGCCCGAGGATGTCCAACCCCCACCAGGCGAATGGCCACGAGGAGGAGAGGGATTTGAGCTCGGTTGGTGGAGCGTGGTGCATGTCCCCGTGTCTTTGGCATTTGTCACATCGCTTGACGTGTTCCTTCGCGTCCGTTTGCATCGAGGGCCAGTAGTAGCCTGCTCGTAGAGCCTTTCTTTCCAAGGACCGTCCTCCGAGGTGTTGTGCATTGATGCCCTCGTGGATTTCTTCTAGGACGGCTGCGCTCTGGGAGTTATCGATGCATTTGAGGAGTGGGATCGCGAAGCCTCGACGATATAGTTTGCCTTCGAGGAGGACGTACGAGCAGGCTCGTCGCTTGGTCATGCTTGCCTCTTTAGGATCGGCTGGTAGGTGGTCGGTGCTGAGGTAGGTGTGTAGTGGTGTCATCCAGCAGTCAGGATCTCCGATTGCGTTGATGTCGAGTGGAGCGGTGGTCGCTTTGGTGCTCGGTTGTGATAAGACTTCTTGGATGACCGACTTGTGGCCTCCTCGCTTTTTAGTGCTTGCCAACTTGGAGAGGATATCGGCGCGGGTGTTCTGCTCGCGCGGGACGTGCTGAATCTCCGCGGAGTCGAAGCTTTGTAGTTTTTCTGTGATAAGTGCTAAGTATTCGGCGAGGTTATCGTTTTTCGTTTGATATTATCCTCGTACTTGCGAGGCGACTAGTTGGGAATCTGTGTAGATTCAGATGTCTCTGGCCCCGAGGTCTGATGCCAGGTGAAGTCCGGCCAGGAATGCTTCGTACTCGGCTTGGTTGTTAGTCGTCGGGAATGCCAGTGTGAGGGAGATCTCGATGAGGGTGCCCTCGTCGTTGTCGAGGATGATGTCGGCTCCGCTTCCCGTGGAGTTGGAGGAGCCGTCCACAAAAATGGTCCAGATGTGGCTCCTGGTGGTGGGGTCGGGCGAATGGGTCATTTCGGTGACGAAGTCGGCCAGGGCTTGATCTTTGATGGCGTTCCGGCCTTCGTAGACGATGTTGAACTCAAATAGTTCCAACGACCATTTCAGCATGCGTCCAGCCATGTCGGGTCGGCCGAGGAGCTGGCAGATGGGTTGATCGGTGCGGAGCACGACGGTGTGTGCGAGGAAGTAATGTCGGAGTCGTCGCGCTGCGGTGATGAGGGCTAGGGCGACTTTTTCGATCCGCTGGTATCGGACTTCAGGGCCGTGGAGGGCTTTGCTCGTGAAGTAGATTGGTTTTTGGCCCTCCGCGGTTTCTCTAATGAGGACGGCGATGACGGCTTCGTTAGCCACGACTAGATATAAGTATAGGGTTTCGCCCATCGTGGGGCATGTCAGCACCGATGGTTCGAACAGGACGCGTTTGAGGTGGCGCAGGGCTTGCTCACACTCCTCTGTCCATTCAAACGTGGTCTCCTTCCTGAGTAGTTTGAAGAAGGAGAGGGCGTGCTGGGCGGATTTTGTGATGAACCAGGAAAGTGAGGCGAGCACGCCGTTGAGGGATTGGATGGACTTCTTTGTGGTGGGCGTGGTGATTTCCGAAAAGGCGTGGCATTTGTCCGGATTGGCCTCGATCCCACGCTCGGTCAGGTAGTAACCGAGGAACTTGCCTGCGCGGACACCGAAGGTGCATTTCTTCGGGTTGAAGCGCATTCGACATGTCCTCGCGGTATCGAAGACTTTCTTGAGGTGGGTCGTGTGGTCGACTTCCCTGCGGGATTTGACGATCATATCGTCCATGTATACTTCAAGCATGTCGCCGATTTTGGCCCGGAAGACATTGTTCATCATCCGTTGGTATGTGGCGCCGACATTCTTTAGGCCGAAGAGCATTACGTTGTAGTAATAGTTGCCCGACGCCGTCATGAAGGCCGTGCTCTGTTTATCGTGCTCGGCCATCAGGATTTGGTTGTACCCCGAGTATGCGTCCATGAAGGACAAGAGCCTGAAGCCCGCAGAGTTGTCGACGAGTTTGTCGATGTTGGGGAGGGGGTAGGCGTCCTTAGGACATGCCCGGTTGAGATCGGTATAATCAACACACATGCGCCATTTTCCATTATTCTTTTTAACAAGTACAACATTGGACAACCAGGTTGAATACCGGGCTTCCGAAATAAAATTTGCCTCTAGGAGGTCTTTTACAGCGTTCTCGGCTGCTGCCGACTTTTCAGGGGACTGTCTACGCCTACATTGAGCTACGACCTTTGTCGTCGGGCTGATGGACAACTGGTGGCAGGCGACCTCGGGGTCAAGTTCGGGCATTTCTGCGGCGCTCCATGCGAAGAGGTCGGCGTTCTCGCGGAGGCAGGCTTGCAGTTGTCTTTTCGCTAAGTCCGGGAGTCCGACACCGATCTTCACGGTTCTGCCCTTGTCTTCCCCGAGGGTGATGGTCTCGAATTCGCCGTCCGGGATGGGGCGTGCCGGGTGGGTGGGCTGTTCGTTGGCTTCGTTGGTCCTTGTTTCGCGATCGCTCTCCTCGGTGAAGCGGCTGTCGAGGTCCACGGATCCGACCAGCTCCTTTAGTTCGCTCTTCGGCGCTACGGTTGGGGTCGCCTTCTTGGTTGTTGGAGCGATGCTATCCAACCCTTTCAGTGCGGCTTCGAAGCACCTACGGGCGGCCTCGATGTCTCCGTTAAGGGTCACGACGGCTCCCTGTTTCGTGTAGTACTTCATCTTCAAGTGGACTATGGAGGGTACTGCGGTGAGCTCTGCTATCGTTGTTCTGCCCAGGATGCAGTTGTAGAGGGATGGGCACTCGATGACTAAGAAACGGGTGCTGATTTCCTTGGCCGTTCGTCTTCTTCGAAAGTAACTTTCAGCTCCACGTATCCCCAAGGTCTCGTCGTCGTCCCGTTGAATCCCTGGAGGTCGGAGCCTATGTAGGGGGAAAGGTTGGATTCGTCGAGTTGGAGGGTCGTGAAGAGGTGAGTGTACACGATGTCCACCGAGTTGCCTTCGTCGATGAGAATGCGTCTGACATCGAAGTTCGCCATCCGCTCCCTTATGAGTAGGGGAATGTTGGAGTTGGGGGATCCCCCGGGGAGCTCCTCAAGGTAGAACGTGATCGGATTAGATCGACCGCAGAATCTTTCGAGCGTGCTCATCTTTCCGGGGTTGTTTGTGATAAGCTCGTCGAACCTTCTTTTTACTTATCCTATGGACAGGCTCCTTGTGGCGCCACCCGAGATGACCATGGCTCTGGAAAAATATTCCCACCGGCTGGTTGGTCGGACTGGCTCACTGGGTAGGTCGGGGCCTTCGGGGAGGCCGAATTCTCTATCTGCGAACCAGTCTTCTGGGCGGCTGACACACAGCGCGACCTGGAGTCTGTTTTCGCCGTCAGGGGAGGGGAGTTCATCGATTTTCTGGCTCTTGCCTCGGGGCCTCGCCCCCCGGGCGTATCTCTTTAGGTGGCCGTCCTTAATCAGGATTTCGATTGCGTCCTTGAGATGGATGCAGTCTTCGGTTACGTGCCCGTGGCTCCTGTGGAATCGGCAGTATTTCGATTTGTCCACATTGGGTTTGGGGGGCGTCGGCCGGGGAAAACTAACACCTCCCTGGACAAATTCGGTTTTGGCGCATTCGTCCAGTATACGCTCGCGGGAAGCGACTAAGGCCGTGTATTCCGTGAATCGGCCGGCAGGGCCGCGTTGTTCGCGTTGTTTGCGAGGGCGATCTTCTCGACGACGGTCACCTCCCCGTCGATGGCTCGAGGCTCCGTCATCTCGGTGCCCGCGGGGGGCCTCCCTGTCTCGGGTGTCTCGTGCGGAGTTGGCTACTTGGGTTTCCTTGAATCGGATATAATGCGCTGCTCTGTCGAGGAAATCCTGTAGGGAGGCTGGCCGGTGTATGCCTACGGCCTCATAGAACTTGGAGTCGTGGCGTAGACCCTGTTCCATTAGGTAGTGCTTCATCTCGTCTGACGTCGTTACCTGCACTGCTTCCCGGGTGAATCTTTCGATGTAATTTCGGAGAGGTTCGTCGGGGGCTTGGATTATTTCCCCGAGGACGGCCTCTGTCTTCGGGTGGCGTCGGGATGCTGTGAAGTGTTTCGAGAATAGGTCCTTCAGGACTCTCCACGATGTGACTGATTCAGGCTCCAGACTTTTGTACCACGTCATGGCGCCTTTCCTCAAGGTCGTCGGGAATAACCTGCACTTGATAGCTCCTCGGACGTTTCGGTAATCGAGCATGGCCTCGATGTCTTCCAGGTGATCATCTGGGTCGGATGTGCCGTCGTACGTCGACAGCGTTGGGGGCTTCTCCATCCCATGGGGAATGGGGGTGGCCATGATTTCCCGGGACAACGAAGTGCAGTAGTCGTCTTCGTCGCTGAGAGCGGGTGATTGAGGAGGAGACGAGCTGTTTAGAATAGGCACCTGGTTTCGGGTCCTCGGCCTCCTGACAGGGGGTTCGACGCGCGGATTCCTGGCCGGGATCGCCGAAGTGTTTTGGCGCCTCCCGCGAACTTGTCTCGCTGGGGATCTGGTGCGTTCTCGCACCACTTCTGTTCGGGGCCTCTCCAGCCGAGGTCGGCAATTTCGGGGTTGAGGCGAGGGACTCCTCGAGCCCCCATTCTGATCTCCCCGCGGGGGGATCTTGGGGGGCCTTCCCGCTCCAGCGCTCCAATTCGTGTGTTCTGCTGGAACAGCAGCTGGTTCGTCTGGTTGATGGCTGCGAAGAGGGCGGCCACTGTTGGATCCGCTCCCGCGGGGATGGGAACGGGCTGGAACGCCGCTGGACTCGGGGGCTGGTGGTCGGCCTGGCGCAGTAGTTCTGCGGAGGACGGAGAAGCAGTCTGGCCGTCTCTCTCGTCGGTCTTCGCCGGACGTGATGTCTTTGTCTGCTTGCTTCCGTTGGCGGCAGCGTTGAGCATGAATTCGTGCATGGTATCGTCGTGGTGTGGGCTAGCCATGATCGTGGAATGCTGGTGAAACTTTGGTTTTCTGCTCGGAGTAACGGGGAAGTTTCCCTTCCCACAGACGGCACCACTGATCTGACCTGATCAGAAGGGGATCACGGGCTGGCCACACGTTGTTGGATTGTTGCCTGTTCACCGGTGATGAGGAGGAGAGGGGGTGTACCTGCAAGACACTCTGATGCCAAAGTAAGGAATTGGGCAGAGTGAGAGCAAAGCACAAAAAGGGCAAGATGTGAATTACCTAACCCTCTTGAGGAAGAGGGTATTTGTAGAGAGACCCCAACGCTGGGCCAACGGTCACTTGTGTTGGGCTGGATTGCCAGGCCCAACCCAAGTGACTGCTAGGGCTTACGTGGCGTAGTGAAGACCAGAACATGGTCTTCGCCCTAGTTCAACTGCCCTGTGATCTCCGGAAGGTGGGTTGACCTGCTCTTTCGGAGGTGGGTAGTTGATTAGTGACGTGTCCCCGCAGATGGGAGCACGTGGAGAACGTGCGTACGACACGTTGTCCTCCCCGCGGAGGGGAGCTCGCGGGGATCCCTGGAGGCATGTCGTCCTCCCCGAGGAGGGAAGCATACGTGGGCGTAGGAGAGCCATGAGGTCCTGCTCGATGGCATGGGGAATACCGCCCGCGGAGGGTGGCGCTTGGTCGTGCGGGCGATTCACTCGCCCGGCGTGGACGGGATGGTTTTCCCCCGCGGGAAGATCATTCTGGTGAGCCAGGGATCTTGTGCCCGACGCGGTAGCTCGGACCGGGCAGGGCCTGGTGGAACATTATTGGGCTGGGCCGACATAGTTCACCCCGGGGCCCAGTCCAGAACACATATTATCTTGAATTGACCAAAATTTTCAAAATCCAAGTTCAAATTGAAATTGAATTTTTAGGGTGATTAACGTGTTTTTGGCTAGTCTTTGAGATGTGTAAGGCTACTGAATGATGATCACAAGAATTTGGATGGTGTTTGCTCAAGGTTTAAGGGTTGTTTGTGAATTTTTCAAAGTTTCTTTAAGGTGAAAAAATATGAATTTGGGTGGTGAGTTTGATACAGGGATTTGGCTAAGCTTAATAGTGATTGTTGTTGTCATTAAAAGATGAAAGTGCCTCAATGTATAGACTAGAAACTAGGTTAAATGTTAGTGTAGGGATTATGTAAAAATGTAGAATGTGTGAGTGAAATTTGAAGTAAAATTTGGTTAAATTTGAACTTAATTTGAATTTGAAATGAAAATATATGAATTGCAATGTGAATTAGTGTTGATAACATGTGAATACAGTTCGGTAATGGGTGATGTATGGAAGTATGATCATTCATAGGTAGTTAGGCAAAACAAGTGTGATCAAACTTTGTCTTTTAGTGCCAAAATCTTGACTTTTGCTTTATGATATCTAATGATGCAATGTGTGAATTAATATGATGATGAATGAATTATAATGCACTCTTTTTATTTTTGCCTTATATAAAAGTTAGAAACTTGATGGAAAAAACCACATGAATGCATATGCACATGACCATTCTCATTAAAGAGAAATAATCATTTATTTTGCAATAAAATGCATGTAACTAAAATTTTGAAATAATCCATGCTATTAAAAAAATTAAAATTCATAAATCACGATATGGGTAAAAATGTGACAAAATGCATAAATGATCAAATGAATTAAAAATCAAGGGGAAAAAATTAGGGTATGACAAGTACGTCCAAGGGAGTTATGTGCAAGGAGGAGAAAATCCTGCCTTCAAGGGTGAGATCATCCAATAAGCCCGAGACCCATAAAATATAAGGAATCATAAGGAATAAATGCAAATAGACCATTTCTTCATACTCTTAATGCCATTACAAGAGGTTTTATTAGGGTGGGGGTATAGCTATTCCCAAAGAGGATATGCCTACCAAGTCATGACCGTTGAAGATTCACCTCTAACTCTAATATCAACTCCAAAGCGTGAGATTTCATTCTCTCCTGAAGACGATATAAGAATCTTCCACCATGAATATGATCCTAGAAATAATTTTGCAATTAGGCGAATACAAGGTGAATCAGGTTTTAATAGACCCTGGGATCTCAACCGATGTTTTGTATTGGGACACCTTAAAGAGGATGAACTTGGATCTAAAAAACATACAAATGCTCAATGGTTCCCTATTTGGTTTCTCGGGCGAGTAAGTACTAACGAAGGGTTACATCACATGTAAGACAATATTCAGATTGGGAGAGATCAGATAAATGATCAAGGTCAAATATCTAGTCCCCAACGACCCCATACCCTACAACATTATCCTTAGACAACCAACCTTTAATCGCCTGAAGATAAACATAAAATGACTTTTAAAAAATCAACAAAGTAATCAGATGAATATATAATGTTTTGCTTTAAGAATACTGGTGAAGATGGCGATTGATAACTAATTTATCATGAGATATTTAAGCCTTTAATACTTGGATTACATTTGCAAAGTTATTCTTAGTCATGATTATTTATTTATATTTTTGCGCATATAGATTAATTAGTGATGAACATACTATATGCTTGTAGCTTTTATGCGTGTATTGATGTGTAGGAGTAACCTTGGTGACGAATTTTGACACACCAGAGATTTAAAAACATTAATCTTCATGCTTAAATAATAAAGATGCTAGTAGAAGGTTTGAATGAAATTTTTATGGTTGGCATAGAAGAATTGGAAGCAAAAAAACTAACGTTGAGTTGTAAAGTTAAAGTATAAGAGTGAATGCTAAAAGACAAATTCTGAAAAGTTTCTTTAAGCAATGCTAAGGGCCGACTAGGAATGAGTGCATCCCTACTGTAAAATGTGTTATTTTCTCCATGTGATGTGCACTACCATAGTACCAATACTAGTAGAAAAAGGAACATGCCATATTCTTTGGGCTTAACCATTAGATAATCATAAGACCCAAGTATGGAGACAACACTGAAGTTAAATAATGGCTATAAATGGACATGCATTGAGAAGAGATAAAAGGTTTAGAAATTTAGATAAAAAAATTTAATAAAAAAAAGGAAGGAATAACTATAGTATGACCTGCCTACCATTCCATCATTTCTTAAGGATACTGCACAATCAGACGTGACACAAGACACCTTTTTGTTGGCTGGAGGTTGCAAGTAGTTATAGTGACACTCTTAGGTTTATATTTTTCTTTTCTTTACCATTTAAAAATGTTAATCTTAGTAACTTATGATGTTGTATTTATTTTTCTTAGCATAAGCTAAACTCCTTGTGTTGGTTGATATGAAGTTTTCTTTGATAAAGTAGTCTTTTGTGTGTTATGAGTTAATATTAGTGATAAAATTAGGTAATATGCATTAATGCTATATTTTTGTTTCCTTGGTTAATCATTTTACAAATAGATAACTACTTATTAGTATTGAGGAATCCTTAAATGAATGGGAATCATGCAAAATACGGATAAAAAAGAAAATAGTAATTACAATTTTAATTACTTTAGGGGAAAAGAGCTAGAGCCATAGGGGAACACATAACTCATTAAATACAGACATAAATGCTATTGTAAGGCTTAGGAATTGTATCCATAGTTATTTACCGCATATACTTATACACTATACGTATACACTTATAGCTCACATTTTGGCCTTATTTGTCACGACATATCACATCATACTCAGGTACTAGATGAAATAATTAAATGGATGATTCTCAACATATTTCTTTACTCTATTAAAAAACTTTACTCATTAGTTATAATTTCTTTTTTCTGACTAAGTGGAAAACATTTATTATTTATTTTACTTGCTCATATTATTTTTATAATTTCTCGCTTGAGAATCAATTAAAGTTATTATTAAGGATCTATGTGCTTGCAGGTATGAAGTTTGCATTAACCTGTTTGGTTTTGATGATGACAACGCTGTTAGGAGAAGTCTTCATTAGAATTGATTTTTCATTTGGATGACGAAAAATATGTTATCACCTGATATGATCAAGTGATGGTACTTAAATATCAAGGTATGATGTGATCAAGTAGTATTGCTTTAAGATCAAGGTATCATATGTTGAGATGATCATATTGTTTAATTAGTTGTGGCAATAAAGTTATGAATCTTGAAGATCAAGATGGTCAAGTTGTGGTGATCATTTATGGTAATATTTTGTTATAAATTGCTTGGATATCAAGACATCAAAGACTATCCTTGGAGGACAACACCTTATGTCAAGCGACGTCCAAAGAAGTCATTGAATATATATGATCTAGCAGTAGTCCGATGAGGGTGTTTATATTGAAGAGTTATCTCAAACCTTATCAGAAGAAGTTTCAAGGTTATAGTGAAGTGCTAAAGTCAAATATTATGCGGCAAGGAACCAAAAGTTTCAGAGTCGTGAAAGAGAAGAAATGTGAAAGTTTGCCTAGTCCGGGTCAAGTGATCTGTCTAATTAAAGGTATAAGACTAGATCCCAATTTTACTAATGAAAATCAGACACACACTTTCAACCTTTTTGAAATCATCTCTCTTGTTATTAAAATCACCAAACAAAAACATTTTTTTCCTAGTTAATTGACTAAGAAATCAAAAAGTTCTTTATGAATGGTTTTTTAAGAAGGAATACTGGGGGAGAGGAGTAGGTCACACAACATATGTATCAAATTTCTAATATGATTATGGAAATCAAAAAAACTTTTAATATGCAAGTGACACTCAAGCACAACATTCATGATTCCTATCCCATTCCTTTCATGAGTTTGACTTAAAGGTGTTAATCCTAATTTAGGCTTAAGAACCCCACCTTTTGAAAAAACTAAATCAGAGACTAGGAGATGAAGATGATGATGGCTTGATGCTTTGATCAATTCAACTTTGGTCCTTCTTTAATGGCTCCAAATTCACACATACAAAAGAAACCATCCAATTTGATTCAAGCAAGAGCTTCTCCTTCCTTCTTTGCCCTACTGTTGATCGCCCCTCTCTCTTCTTGGACCATCTCTAATTTTGATTTTTACAAGAAGAATGAGGGAAAAAATAAACTTTCCATTAACATTTTGACTTATATACTTTCCCTTGGAAATTACTCAATTGCAATGGCCATTTGAACCAAATTACTAATCAATGCCACTAGTGAGATTAGAATTCTAATTTCAATTAATTAGTTTCTCATCTCACAAATTTCTGCTAGTTCTACTAATTGAAATCATAGGTCTTTAAGTTTTGATGCTTTTGTCAATTTGCGTGTATGTGCTATTAATTATTCACATGTTTATAATTTGCTCGTTATTTAATTGTCCACGTGCTTGTAATTCATTTGCATTTGAATTTTATTATGATCGCTTCAACTATTTAGCATTGTACCCTAAGTCCTTTCATTGTTTAATAAATTACAATGTTGGTCCATGATACTGTCTGATATTTTTGAGCCAAGCAAGTTAATTTTTATCGTTTCATCAGGTGTTGCTTGAATCAGTGTTGTTTGATTCAAATCATGTACAATATATGTCTCTGTGAGATGTTGGATCAAACTCTAGTATGGTCGAAGTTTGTTCGCGAGTAATGCGTGTTGTAGTCGAAGTTTGTTCTAACATGCATTATTCAGTATTGCTAGGGTTGTTAGTATGTTGAATTGGGCCTTACTTGTAAGTCCAATTGTTTAAGTTAGCTTGTACCCTACGTTAGCTTGTAATGGGTAATTGTTAAAAAGCCCATTAGGTTAGTGTGTTATTTTTCTTATAAATAGGATGCTAGTTTCTCAATCTTGATATAAGGAAAAATAGGGAGATAAAATCCTAATTTCAAGAGAGAGAGGTTATTTTGTTATTCTTGTATACTTGTAATCTTGTTCTAAGAGAAAGGAGAGAATAACAGTTTAATAACCAATCCTTGTTGCTTTCTTCTTTATTAACCCTAACCCTTGTATGTTTCTTGATTCATTAAGAAACTGTTTATACTTAGTTTTAAGGTATCCGGTTCACAATAAATTGGTGCGGTGAGCGTGGAGAAGATGCCTTCAACAAAGTATGAGATTGAAAAGTTCCTCGGAGTGAACGACTTCGGTCTGTGGCGCTTGAAGATGAAAGTCCTACTGGTTCAGCAGGGTTGTTTGGAAGCGTTGAAGGGTGAGGCAGCCATGGACGCAGTGCTAACGGCAAAAGAAAAGACGAGCATAATCGATAAAGCCCACAACACAATATTGTTGAGCCTTGGTAATAAGGTTCTTCGACAAGTACCAAAGGAGACTACAACATCGAGATTATGGGTAAAACTTGAAAGTTTGTACATGACCAAATCTCTGGTGAATCGACTCTACCTGAAGCAAGCTTTATATTCATTCAAGATGAGTGAAGACAAAGTGTTGGCTGAGCAGTTGGATATGTTCAACAAGCTGATTCTTGATCTTGAAAATATTGATGTGAAGATCGATGATGAAGATCAAGCACTGTTTTTGTTGTGTGCTTTGCCCATAACACATGCTCACTTCAAAGAAACTATCTTGTATGGAAGGGAGTCCCTGACCTTTGAAGAAGTTCAATCAACCTTGTATTCTAAGGAATTGAACGAACAAAAGGAGCATAAAACTTTGACGGTGGACGAAGGTTTGGCCGTTAAGGGAAAATTCTTGCGAAAGGATGGTAAGTTTAACAAGAAGAAAGGTAAAAGTCTTATAGTGGTGAAACATCTAGTATTCAATGTTATCACTGTAAAAAGGAGGGTCACATAAGAAAGGTGTGCCCTGAACGCCTGAAAGATCATGGAGGCAATGGCAATGCAACCATTGTTCAAGATGACTTCGAATCGTCTGATGTTCTTGTGGTTTTAAATGACAACTCAAGAGAATAGTGTATTATGGATTCAGGTTGCACTTGGCACATGAATCCAAACAGAGAACTGTTAGAGGAGCTATGTGATCAAGATGATGGATCTGTGCTACTGGGAAACAACAAATCTTGCAAAATTACAGGTATTGGATCTATGAGATTCAAGCTCCATGATGAGTCAATAAGGTTATTGACTGAAGTCAGGTACGTACCTGACTTGAAGAGAAATTTGATTTCTCTTGGTGAATTCGACAGAAAAGGATACATTTTTCAAGGAGAGAAAAGTATCCTAAAAGTTATGAAGGGGTCGAAGGAAGTCTTGAGAGGCGTGAATAAACAAGGCTTGTATACCCTTGAGGCTGAGGTTGTAAGTGGTTCGACAAATGTTGCATCCATAAAACCTATGTCGAAGACAAAATTATGGCACATGAGATTGGGCCATGTCAGCGAAAGAGGCCTGGTCGAATTGGGGAAGCAGAACTTGCTAGGAGGTGACAAAGTCGAAAAGTTGGAATTTTGTGAATCTTGTGTATTTGGTAAATCCTGTAGGGCAAAGTTTAACAAAGGCAAGCAAAAAACACATGGATCCCTGGATTACATTCATGCTGATCTTTGGGGGCCTACAAGGAATCCTTCACACTCAGGTGCAAGGTATTTTCTATCCATCGTTGATGACTGTTCCAGAAAGTTATGGGTATTCATTCAGAAGACGAAGGATGAAACTTTTGAGAATTTCAAAAGTTGGAAGATTCTGGTCGAAACTCAAACTGACAGAAAGGTTAAGAGGTTGAGAACCGACAATGGCCTTGAATTCTGCAATGAAGTGTTCGACAGTTACTGTGTTGAGTCTAGGATTTCAAGGCATAAGACTGTAGCAGGTACTCCTTAACAAAATGGCTTTGCTGAGAGATTCAATCGAACAATCCTTGAAAGGGTTAGATGCATGTTGGTTAGTGCTGGATTGAAGAAGATGTTTTGGGCGAAAGTTGTTTCGACAGCAGCTTACCTGATAAATAGATGTCCCTTGACTGCCTTGGGAATGAAGACACCTGAAGAAGTTTAATCGGGATATCTACCTAGTCTCGACCGACTGAGAGTATTTGGTTGTATGGTCTATGCTCACATTAGACAAGACAAGGTCGAATCTAGAGCTCTGAAATGTATGTTCATGGGATACCCTGAAGAATTCAAAGCTTATAGGCTATGGTACCTAGAGCCAGGTCACAGGAGGTGTATCACCAGTTGAGATGTAGTTTTTAATGAAGCAGAGATGGCTTTCAAGAAAACTAATGATGCTGACGAAGAGCTGGAACATGGAGAGATTCCTGTTGAGGTGGAGCATGTAGATGCTGAATTGCGTACCCCAGATGAAGTCGAAGAAGACGCAAAAGATGTTGTCGAATATGAGGAGACTGATAATGACTACCTGCTAGCAAGAGACAGATTGAGGAGAGTCATCAAGCCACCTCAGAGACTTGGGTATGCAGATCTTATAGCTTATGCCTTAATCTCTGCTAGTGAGTTTCTAGATGAAGAACCTATAGACTATAAGGAAGTTATAAGGATTCAAAAGAAGTATGAATGGCTGAAGGCCGTGGATGATGAGATGAAATATCTTCATGATAACAACATCTGGAAACTAATCAAGAAACCTGCTGGAGCCAGGTTAGTCAGCTGTAAATGGATTTTCAAAGTTAAGGAAGGAATCAAAGGAGTGGCATTGAAGAGATGCAAGGCAAAATTGGTTGCTAAGGGGTTCATTAGAAAGAAGGTATTGACTTCAATAATGTGTTCTCTCATGTTGTGAAGCACAAATCCATTTGAATGTTGCTTTCCATAGTGGCACAGTTCGACCTTGAACTGGAACAAATGGATGTGAAGACTGCGTTCTTGTATGGTGACTTAGATGAAACAATCCTGATGAGGCAACCTGAAGGGTATGTTGAAAAAGGGAAGGAAGATTATGTGTGCAAGGTGAATAAATCCTTATATGGACTGAATCAATCTCCTCGACAGTGGAACAAGAGATTCAACAAGTTCATGGTAGGCATAAGTTTCATCAGAAGTCAGTTCGACCACTGTGTTTACTTTAGATTTCGACTGGGTAATTCATTTGTTATTTTGTTGCTCTATATGGATGATATTCAAATAGCAAGCAACAATGTCAAAGATGCAATGAGGGTGAAGGCTGAACTCAATAAAGAGTTCGGTATAAAGGATCTGGGAGCTGCATCCAGGATTCTTGGGATTGACATCCGGAGAAATAGAAAGCAGTCGAAATTATGCTTATCTCAAGAGGCATACCTACGAAAGGTTCTCGAAAAGTTTGGTATGTCGAATTCAAAGCCTATTGTGACTCTGACAAATCCTCAATTCAAGCTGAGTATATATCAGTGTCCCAACACTGATGTTGAAAGAACTTATATAAATAACATTCCATATGCTAACATAGTAGGTTCTTTGATGTATGTTATGGTCTGTACTAGACCCGACATAGCATATGCAGTAAGTCTTGTAAGCAGGTACATGACGAATCCTAGAAAGGCTTACTGGCAAGCATTGAAGTGGATTGAAGATCGTAAAGTAGCAATCGAAGAATATGTCAACTCTGATTACGCAGGTTGTATGGATTCCAGAAAATCTATCTCTGGATATGTGTTCACTATGTTTGGGACAACAATCAGTTGGAAAGCAACACTTCAGAAGGTTGTTGCCTTATCAACCACTGAAGCGGAGTATATTGCCCTAACTGAAGTTGTGAAGGAAGCATTGTGGCTTGAAGGTTTTGCAAAGGAGCTAAAACTTCAAGGTCGAGTTATCACTGTTAAATGTGATAGTCAAAGTGCAATACACCTGTCGAAGAATTCAGCCTATCATGAGTGAACCAAGCACATTGATGTGAGGCTGCATTTTGTCAGAGGGGTAATCGAGTGCGGAGAAGTCCAAGTGCTGAAGGTTTCGACAGATCATAATGCTGCTGATATGATCACCAAGACGTTGCCCAGTTGCAAGTTTTTCCACTGTATGCAGTTAATAAAGTTGCATGAAGAAAGCTAGTTTCTTGATGTTATAGAGTTAGATCCAAGGTGGAGATTTGTGAGATGTTGGATCGAACTCTAGTATGGTCCAAGTCTGTTCGCGAGTAATGCGTGTTGTAGTTGAAGTTTGTTCTAACATGCATTAGTCAATATTGCTAGGGTTGTTAGCATGTTGGATTGGGCCTTGCTTGTAAGCCTAATTTTTTAAGTTAGCTTGTACCCTAAGTTAGCTTGTAATGGGTAATTGTTAAAAAACCCATTAGGTTAGTGTGCTATTTTTCTTATAAATAGGATGCTAGTTTCTCAATCTTGATATAAGGAAAAATAGGGAGACAAAATCCTAATTTCAAGAGAGAGAGGTTATTTTATTATTCTTGTATACTTGTAATCTTGTTCTAAGAGAAAAGAAAGAATAGCAGTTTAATAACCAATCCTTGTTGTTTTCTTCTTTATTAACCCTAACCCTTGTGTGTTTCTTGATCATTAAGAAACTTCTTTATTAACCCTAATCCTTGTTGTTTTATTTATTAACCCTAACCCTTAAGGTATTGGATTTTTTTCCTTTGTGTGATTTGATTCGAATCATGATTTGTACTTGACTCAGATCATAGCTTCAAAAATCCAAATTTTCACCTTATATTTAAATAATTTTTTCTTGGATCCAAACAATAAAAGACTCTCATTATGATTCTTTTTCATGATGAAAATTTTTAATGAGACCCTTAGACAAAAATGTCTGTTGCGGTGGAAATAGGATCACAAACTATTAATTAGTTTGAATCGCAATTCAATTCACAACCGCTCTTTGATTTATCCGAAGGAAAAGGTCAAAAGAGGGAAAACCTATTTTTGCATCGTAAACACAATGCGGGGAAAGATCTAGGGTTCGGGGGTTGGTTAAATTTAGGGAAGGTATTAGCACCCTAAACTTCTGTAGTACTCTACAGGAACCTTTTGTTCAAATGTTTACTATTTGCTTTATTTATTTGCTTAAGGTATATGTACAAAGGATTAAAAGTGAGAAAAGAGACCTAAGGGGTTAGTTCTAAGTTTACTCGGCAAGACATTGCATCTTGTGCCTACGTATCCTTACGGGAATGGAATCAGAGTAATCGTAGTTCCCCTCAATAGGGAGGTTAGAGATTTCTTGACAGTGGTCAAGGTCTCAAGGGGAATAAACGCATCTTAAGGACACGCTTACATGGAGTGTAGAAACTCCAAATCTCTACGTTGAATTGTTAAGTGAATTAGGGTTAGGTTAGGGATTCCGCGGCGGGAAACCTTAAAACAGAGTACGGCGACTCTTTTGGCCTAACACTAGGATAAAAGCAATTTTGCCCACGGCGGGACACCTAGGCTAAACAGGGTTTGATCCATTAAAGGGGTAAGGCTATTGACTCGGCGGCCAAAAGGCTGGACCTAATCCTTCGGAAGGATAATATGTAAAAAAAAAAATGTGAAAATATGACAAATCATTATATGGAGGAATAATTAAGGTACAGAAATAAGAAAAGTAATAAAGGCAGAGAGTATAAAGAAACAAAGAAACATTTCTGAAAACATGAAGAATATGAAAATATGTAATGACACTTAGAATGAAGTGAGGGAGGAAAATAGTGTGGGGCTGTGGCCACCACAAGCACATCTCAACCTCAAGCATGCAAATGAAATGCAGGAATAAAGAAAATAAAAGGTACACAAAATGACACGGCAAAGGAGTTCCTTACGAAAAGGTTTTAATTTTTTAATATTTTAATTATGTAAAAAAAATGTTTTAATTTTTTTAATATTTTAATTATATATATAAAAAAAGGTTTTAATTTTAAAATGGAATTACTTAGTTAAAAAAATTTAAGTTTAAATTATAAAAAAATGTTAAGTTTAAATTATATACAAAAAGGTTTTTTTTAGAAAAAAATGTTTACGGGAACAAAAAAAGGCTTTTTTGGAAAAAAATGTTTACGGGAACAAAAAAAAGGTTTTTTTTGGGAAAAAATGTTTTAGTTTTAATAAAAAAGGTTTTGATTTTGAAAAAGGTTTTGATAAAAAAAAATAACAATAGAATTGCAAATGCAAACAGACAATTAATGGACATGCAAACAATCCTATACGACACAATCATGGTTCATACAGATCAAAATCTACGGATCTAAACAACAATGAAGGTTAACATGGCAAGGATGCAAATAAATATGAAAAATGCAAAGGATTTAGTAATTTAACGGACCTAAACACATTAACATGGCAAAATATGCACATAAACATGAAAAGGCAAAAGGTTTAGTAATTTAACCTACGAAGCGGAGGTTTGCTTCGGTAAATGTGAAAAAGGTTTGAATAAGGGAACACTGGAGAGCTCCAATCCTTCTAACGAGTTGTGGGAACGACCGCCTTTCTTCTCTGGGGATCTCCTTTGTTTCTCCCTCTCTCTTCTCTTTTCTGAAGAAAACCTTCTGACCCCTCTTAGGTTTTTTCCATTCTCTCCTCCTTTCCAACAAGGCAACACATGTATATATAGGGAACAAATTAGGGTTAACACCAAATTGTCAATAATGTCCCTAAAGCCCATTTTAAAGCCCAAACTAAATAATTAGTTAAGAAAAAATAAAATTTAAATAATTTAAAATAATTAAAATAAAAACTAATAATCCTATTGATTCCTAAAATAAAAAATATTATAAAAGGAACAAAATTTTTCAATATTTTTTTTATTTTATGATTTTTTGGATATTTTTATGAATAATTTAGAAAAAAGTGAAAAAAATAATATTTTAAAAAATGATTTAATTAAAATACGAAAATAATAATTAAATAATAATAAAAAACTATTTTTGTTATTTTTTTAATGAAAGATAGAAAAATTTAGAGTAAAAATAATAAAGAACAAAAAAAGTGACAAAGGTGAGATTTAATTTTTAAAATAGTTAGAGAAAAAGAAAAAAAAAAAAAAAAAAAAAGATTTAATTTTAAAAAAGAATTTAGAGGAAAAAAAGATTTAATTTTAAAAAGAAAGTTAGAGAAAAAAAAGATTTAATTTTAAAAAAGTTAGAAAAAAAAATTTAGTTTTAAAAAGGTTAGAAAAAAAATATTTAATTTTAAAAAAGTTAGAAAAAAAGATTTAATTTTAAAAAGTTAGAAAAAAAAGATTTAAAGTTAGAAAACAAGATTTAGCTTTAAAAATAGTTAGAAAAAAAAATTTAATTTTAAAAAAGATAGAAAAAGATTTAACTTTAAAGAGGAGTTAGAAAAAGATTTTAAAAAAAGTTAGAAAAAAGATTTAATTTTAAAAAGAAGTTAGATTTTTATTTTTAAAAAAAATATTAGAATTTGATTAAAAAATGTGTTAGAAATTAATTTAAAAAAAGGTTATAAAAAATTTACTCTTTAAAGAAAAGAAAAAAAAGTTAAATTTTAATCTAAATCCTAAAAGTTAGTAAGAAGAGCTTAAAATGACTTAAATAAATAAACTAAATAAAAAAAAAAGTTAATAAAAAAACATTAGTAAAGTTATAAAAAAGGTTAATTAAATTATTATTAGTTAAAAAAACAAGATTTAAAAAAAAGGTTAATTTATTAAGTTAATAAGAATTTAAAATAAAAATAAAAAAGAAAGGGTAAAATTTGGGGTATTACAGTTGCCCCTATTTAAATGGCTACACCGGACGATTTGAGTGACAGAGACTCGTGGAATCGTGGTGGAGAGATTTAAATATAGATAACCGAAAATTTTGCCCTTATATGCGACGATATGCAATGCTATGGACAAAACTGGAACGACTTAATGCAGATGATGCCATGACTATGATATGATGCGTATGCTGGAATAATGAATGCGAAAATGCTGACGAAACATGACGACACCGAGACAGACGCCACGAGAAGAAACACACTGGGGAAAATGACGCGCTGAGACACAGTACATCACTGGGGAATTCTAAAAATGATAGTCAACTGGTGCGAATGACCAATTGTCACTTTTAGAAAAGGAACGAGATCCTCGAATGGAGATGGTACCTATGAGACGGCCTCCACTGGGGAATCTAAAAATAAAACTGGATCACATACGATTGTAAGATCGATTACAGAATGCTGGAGCATTGAGCAAGGAATAACATCCAAGCTTCTGTAAACTACCCCTCGTGACAGGATCAAACGGACTTTTCGGAACTCCGTAGCAAATATACAGGGTAAAGACCGACTGTATGCCAAAATAAATGGACTTTGATGGGAATTGCCCTGATAAGCTTCTCGAGGGAGAACTGTCACTTATCGTTGGAAGGGACTTATGTGCAAAAAATGGATAAGCACTCAAATAAAGAGGCTGCTGCTTATCTGATAAATAAATCTTCTCGCATTTAAGGTCGGCGCCTGGAATACGATTCTGATTCTTCTCTTACTGAAGGATAAATAAACTTCTTCATGCTTCAAGATTATGTTCTCCTGAACATGAAAAGGGTAAACTGAACTTCCTCATACTTCAGGATCGTGCTCTCCTGAATATGAAACTGGATGACTGAATATACTCATATTTCAGAATCGTGCTCTCCTGAATATGAAACTGGATGACTGAATTTCTTCATATTTCAGAATCGTGCTCTCCTGAATATGAAACTGAATATACTCATACTTCAGAATCGTGCTCTCCTGAATATGAAACTGGATGACTGAATATACTCATATTTCAGAATCGTGCTCTCCTGAATATGATTTGGTTGTAAATGAATTTTTCCATACTTCAGAATCGTGCTTTCCTGAATATGAAACTGGGTAATCGAACTTCCTCATAACTCAGAATCGTGCTCTCCTGAATATGATTCGGTTCCTGAAATTTCTTCATTCTTCAGAATCGTGCTCTCCTGAAAAACGGCCAACTGAACTTCCTCATAACTCAGAATCGTGCTCTCCTGAATATGATTCCGTTCCTTCTTTTACTAAAGGATAAATGAACTTCTTCATAACTCAGAATCGTGCTCTCCTGAATATGATTTCGCTCAAACCTTCCCGTAACTCAAGATCGTGCTCTCCTGAATACGATTTGGTTCATACCCCAAGACGGCAGATAAATGGAAGCCCAACTGCTCCATGGAGATGGCCATTTGCTGCGAGTCGTAACGAGGATAGGATCGACTTCTTGGGTGAGAAATGTCGTATGTTGATGCTGTAAAATGTAAAGTGTAAAGGGTTGTAACATGTAGGATTGTAAAGTGTTGTACTGATATATTTTCCAGGCGCGAACTGGCGTGTATCTGTAAAGGATTGTAGTTGATTTTCTTGAAAGATAGTGCAAAATAAATGCACGTCCGGGTACAGTGATAAACTTCTCAAGCGAGATAGTCGCGTATCTGCCAATGTATGGTGAAAATTTTAGATGGTGCAAAATAAATGCACGTCCGGTTGGGATTGACGACCGACAAGACTGAGATTCAATCTAGGATCGAGCTAGAAAGAAGACTGGAAATCAAAACTCCATCGAGGGAATGATCTCGAAGGGTAAATATCTAATCCTGGTGAGGAAAAATAGCTGAAGTAACCGTCATCCACGAGGATCGAGCTCTGTGGGGAAACTGGAAACAAGTAAGCATTTTGTGCTTAGGGCTGACAATCTATTTGGAGAGAATGGACAAACCCCAATTACTCGGTGGTAACGACCAATGATGGAGACACGATGAACCTGTGCATGTTATCGCGTATGTTAATGGATATGTTAATATGAATGTATGTTGATGTCTATGTATGTAACTATGCAAGATGTTATGAAATGAGTATGTAATGAGTACGTAATGAATATGTAATGAATATGTGATGAATATGTAATGAATATGTAATGAATATATAACGAAATAGGCATGTGATGCTTATGCCCTTGCGTATGCTGACGAAACAGACTAGAGACGGGACGAGAGATGAAATAAACATCTCGACGGAAATACCCTGCGTTCTCTGCAACCAATACGTCAATCATGGGTAAGAAAGATCAATGGTAGAACCAAGTCTGGTTTTAAAGTTTGGAATTCTCTGAGGAGAAGGTAATCTGCTTGGGTGTACAGTATCACGTCTTCACATGGGGAGAAGAAAACCTGAGGGACACTTTTGAGTTACCCAAGAAAAGGTTGTCAGCTTATAGTCTCTCTGGGGACTATCACTGGGAGCATGTCGGTGAAATCTTTGATGTCTTAGGCACCACCGGCTCCATCCAAAGTATTGTCAGCTTAAAGTCTCGCTGGGGACTATGACGAGGCAATAGTTTAAGAGCCTGTTGCAACACTGAGCTTTACTGGGGGATGAAAGCCGCCGTGAGTAAAATCCATCGGGTGCATGAAGAAAGTTGTGGAACCACATGGTTTTAATCTTGAAGGACCTTATAGTAGTCGCCATTTGTTTCCTTTAAAAACATGGTGCCCCAGGATACTTGCGTTGCGAGGTAGGGTCATCTCAAGAGGATTTTATAGAGAACACCGAGTCCGGTTGCCCCATTGTTCTCAAACTCTTTGAGAGATTTGTCAGGTCTCGACGTAACTGGCACAAATTAATCGTGTTACGACGAAATCTTTGGTAAATAGCTCTTAAGAACGTCAGACTCGCGTTGGTAAGCGAATTGGGAAACTGCCTGCCCCTGTTCAGTAGGATCTTCAAGTTCCACGGGTTATGTTCATATGTAAATCTCTAAGATATCAAGCAAAGTTGTCATGCCTGAAATGCCTATCCTGAGCTTGTCAATGTACACATATATTTGTCTTGAATTTTTGTTTTGAAAAAAAGACATCGCAGCAACTTGTGACCGAAATCACTAGTCAGGATATAAGTTTTAATTATAATGCCATCATGAATTTTATTCTGAGCATAGCTCGTAGGAGTCAGGAAACGTGATCTTGTCAAGTATGCTTTCAACCGAAGTCCTACTTCAATTAGGTCTTTTAAAGGTTGTATCGTGGCTTGGTTCACGGTTTAAGAAACAAAAGGATAAAGGCTCAAGGTTATATTTGTACCCACCCCTTCTTCGTGATGTTCTCCAATCCTAATTCAGTTAATCGGATACGAACGCTCATATCTCAAGCGGATTTGCTATGGTCGAGAACTTATCAAGGCTTTGGACATGGCAGTCACTCACCTATTTCTAATGGCAATTGGTCACACGATTTTGTTCTTTACTAGGGATTATTTATTGTACCCTCTTGCTTTGCTTTTATTCCCTAACTTTTGCCTGGACAACGTCCTTTGATCTGACTTTGGAGTCCAGCGGGATGCCCCAGTTTTGCCTAAGTCTCCTTCATAGGTTTTGACTTAGCGGGCTCTTATTTTTTGAATATTCTTTTATGCACAAGTCGTGTAAATCTTTTGAAAGGCTCGTGACTGCCCCACTCCTTAGGTAACCGAGGGATAGTCATTGTATTGGACTTCTTAAGATGCTAAGGATAAATTCTCGAAGGTTGGCTCTTCCTTTTTAAGAGTCTAAGCGCTCGATCGGTTTAACTGAAACCTACCCTGCCCCAGGTTAGGATGAAGGTTCTTAAAAAGAAAGAAAACTCCTACTTCAAGGCTCAAAGAGGTTAACGAGGGATTAACATCCTTATATCTCCAGTGTTTGGGATTTGAAACAATGCCTTACATCATCAGCGGGTTTCAATCGAAAGCATACGACAAGAAATCTGACGTTTTGGGTTCGTCATCCTCCTCCCAATTCTCCATCAGAACAAGAGATCGGGTAAAGTTGGCATTATGATTTATGAAAACGTTTTTTGAATGAGTGAAACGAATGGATTTATTCAAGACAAACATATGCGTTGCATTAATTAATCAAAGATAAACAAGTTCGTACATGCTAAATATGCTTAATCAAAGAGAAATACATATAAATAAACAAATGAACTGTCGGAAAAATCCTTCTAAATGTTTATGAAATCTTGCATTCAAGAGTAACAGTTTCCTTTGGCGGAGCCTTAATGGAAAGGACGTCTGGTTTACGATCACTGTGAGTCGTCCCGGCTTACCCCAGTTATGCTGGTCACATCTTCAACAGTTTTCAGTCGTTGCTTCAAAATAAATTTCCCAGATCCTTTGTTGATCCCGGTCATATCACCTTGAGGGTTACTGAAATGAAGCGGGCTAGGCCTTTGAATAATGACTGGATTCGGCTGATAGGCGTAGCATGCTTTGCAGAATTTGCACTTGACGAGTGAGGAACCTCGAAAGGAGTCTCGATCTTCAGCTGAGCATCGCCAAAAGACAACTTCTTCGTTTCTAGCAAATTTCTGACAACTTTCTTAAGAGCATAGCAATTCTCTAGATCATGGCCGGGCGCACCCTCATGAAATAAACAATGAGCGGTAGCGTTGTAACTTGCAGGTAACGGATTAGACGGAGGACCCAAAGCACGGGTGATAATCAGACCTTGTTGTACCAAGTGGGGGTATAACTCAGTAAAAGTCATCGGGATCGGCGGACAAGGTTTATACGTTCTTCTGTTTGGCATATTCTGGCGAGGAGCCGGACTCTTTGGCTGTTGAGGAGCAGGAGTATTGGGTGCCTGTAGGTAGTTGACAGGAGGCGGATAAACAGGAGGTTGTTGCATAGGTTGATACATGGGAACCTGTTGATTGAAAGAAGGTGTAATAGCTGCCACATAGGGTTGTTGAGCATATTGGACCGGGTACCCTTGAGGTTGAGCATAACCTTGCAGATGCCGATAAAAGCGTTCCCTTGGTTTACCAGAGGATATAGCATTAGTCTCACTCTCCTTCTTTTTCTGGGAGCTATAAGGAGGTTTCTTCGGCTGATCCTTAGAAGCGCCATGATTATTTGTCATTTTACCACTCTTCATACCCAATTCAATCTTGACACCCACAGCAACGATGTCGGAGAAATTTGAAGTCACACTACCCACCATTCTCTCGTAAAATTCTGGACGGACTGTGTCGACAAACCAATCAGCTAACTCTTCCTCGGTCAAAGGAGGTTCTACCTGCGAAGCAGTTTCTCTCCACCTTTGAGCATACTCTTTGAATGACTCAGAATTCTTTTGCGACATACTCAACAACTGTCTTCTGTCAGGAGCCAGATCCATATTGTACTTGTAGTGTTTGATGAAAGCGTCAGATAAATCCTGGAAACTCTTAATGCGAGACTGGTCTAAAGTTAATACCACTTGGAGGAAGCACCCTTCAAACTATCTTGGAAGCAATGAATCATCAGTTTATCATTCTCAACATGGGCAGCCATTTTGCGATAATACATGATCAGATGACTCTTAGGACAGGTGGCACCTTCATAACGATCGAAGTTCGGAGTTTTGAACTTTGGGGGAATAACCAAACCTGAAACCAAACAAACATCCCTTGCAGCAGTCCCAAAAATTTGATCACCCTCTACCTTTTTCAATCTCTGGACGATAGTGTTTACTTCCTCACGAAGCTTATCATGTTTCTCATAACCCTCAACATTCTCATCAAGATTATCAAAAGCTGTCTCATTGAAGTACGGTTGCGCACGAGTGTGTACAACAGGTGGTGCAAAGATAGGAGCCCCCCTAGAAACTTCAGAAAACAAAGGCACGGCTTGCTGAACAGGTTGATTAATCGGAACAGTGGCTTGAGGAGGCACAAAACCCGGAGCAAGACCATAAGGTGGGTCCCTTGCTACGGTCACACTTGGTGGAGGGTCCACAGTAACGCCGGTAATCTCAGAAACAACAGTGGGCTGGGTATCCATCTTAGCATTCATGACATGTAACAATTCCATCATACACCCCATACCCCCTCGAAGGTCTTCAAGTTCATTGCTAAGGCGATCAATCTCTTTTGCCTGATCCTCCATTCTTTTCCGAGTTTGAGCTCTGGTGTTGTATTGGTGCCGAGAACTCAGGGTGACGAAACTGGAAGGTGAGAGAACCGAGTGTGAGAAATCGGGAGACACATGCAATGCAAAAGTATGATGCTAAAATGTGAATGCAAATGAAGATTTCATGGAATTCAAAACATTTACTAATGTCGTGGGGTACCAAGGAAATCTTTTTCTTGTTTTTTCATTTTATATTTTTTTTTTTTTATTTATGGTATCCCGCGATATCCATAAATGATGTTTGAACTCCATGAAATATAATGCGATGAGATGCTTTATGGATGCAATGCATGAAAACACACAAAGTCCTAGGTTAAAGGCTTGCATGAGGTTCAAAGGCAAGTACCCTCCCCTGAAGTTAGATGGTTCATCCTGTCCTACAAAAGTAACCAGGTTCTAAGGGATCTCAATATCATTGATCCTTCACAAGGGTGGTTGTTCAGAAGGCAACTTACTTGCCAACCAAAACCCTCCAAGTTTAAGATCTCAATGAGCGTAGTATCGAGTGTCAACCAACTTTAGTCTGCACCAAAGCCGGTTACCTCACTACTTTCTAAAGGCCAAGATGAGTTAACTAGGGTTCTAAAAGTCAGTTAGTGCGTTGACAACATATGGCAGCCTCAATATTATCCTCAACTTGACTTAAGGAATATAAGCACCAACCAAGAAGTCGCACTAACCATGGCCACCAGATCAACCGTATCGATATACGTCGTACAGTTTCCTTGGTCTATTGCCATTTACCTAAGGTACACTAGATCCGGGTGTAGGACCTATCTCACAGCACAAGGAACAGTCCCACAATCAAAGCACAAATATATACATGCAAATGAATGATGTCACAGATAGTAATAAATATGAACAAGTTAGGGATAACCCTCAAAAGTTAAAGGATTCCCCAGTGAAGTCGCCATTTTCTGTTGCGGTGGAAATAGGATCACAAACTATTAATTAGTTTGAATCGCAATTCAATTCACAACCGCTCTTTGATTTATCCGAAGGAAAAGGTCAAAAGAGGGAAAACCTATTTTTGCATCGTAAACACAATGCGGGGAAAGATCTAGGGTTCGGGGGTTGGTTAAATTTAGGGAAGGTATTAGCACCCTAAACTTCTGTAGTACTCTACAGGAACCTTTTGTTCAAATGTTTACTATTTGCTTTATTTATTTGCTTAAGGTATATGTACAAAGGATTAAAAGTGAGAAAAGAGACCTAAGGGGTTAGTTCTAAGTTTACTCGGCAAGACATTGCATCTTGTGCCTACGTATCCTTACGGGAATGGAATCAGAGTAATCGTAGTTCCCCTCAATAGGGAGGTTAGAGATTTCTTGACAGTGGTCAAGGTCTCAAGGGGAATAAACGCATCTTAAGGACACGCTTACATGGAGTGTAGAAACTCCAAATCTCTACGTTGAATTGTTAAGTGAATTAGGGTTAGGTTAGGGATTCCGCGGCGGGAAACCTTAAAACAGAGTACGGCGACTCTTTTGGCCTAACACTAGGATAAAAGCAATTTTGCCCACGGCGGGACACCTAGGCTAAACAGGGTTTGATCCATTAAAGGGGTAAGGCTATTGACTCGGCGGCCAAAAGGCTGGACCTAATCCTTCGGAAGGATAATATGTAAAAAAAAAATGTGAAAATATGACAAATCATTATATGGAGGAATAATTAAGGTACAGAAATAAGAAAAGTAATAAAGGCAGAGAGTATAAAGAAACAAAGAAACATTTCTGAAAACATGAAGAATATGAAAATATGTAATGACACTTAGAATGAAGTGAGGGAGGAAAATAGTGTGGGGCTGTGGCCACCACAAGCACATCTCAACCTCAAGCATGCAAATGAAATGCAGGAATAAAGAAAATAAAAGGTACACAAAATGACACGGCAAAGGAGTTCCTTACGAAAAGGTTTTAATTTTTTAATATTTTAATTATGTAAAAAAATGTTTTAATTTTTTTAATATTTTAATTATATATATAAAAAAAGGTTTTAATTTTAAAATGGAATTACTTAGTTAAAAAAATTTAAGTTTAAATTATAAAAAAATGTTAAGTTTAAATTATATACAAAAAGGTTTTTTTTAGAAAAAAATGTTTACGGGAACAAAAAAAGGCTTTTTTGGAAAAAAATGTTTACGGGAACAAAAAAAAGGTTTTTTTTGGGAAAAAATGTTTTAGTTTTAATAAAAAAGGTTTTGATTTTGAAAAAGGTTTTGATAAAAAAAATAACAATAGAATTGCAAATGCAAACAGACAATTAATGGACATGCAAACAATCCTATACGACACAATCATGGTTCATACAGATCAAAATCTACGGATCTAAACAACAATGAAGGTTAACATGGCAAGGATGCAAATAAATATGAAAAATGCAAAGGATTTAGTAATTTAACGGACCTAAACACATTAACATGGCAAAATATGCACATAAACATGAAAAGGCAAAAGGTTTAGTAATTTAACCTACGAAGCGGAGATTTGCTTCGGTAAATGTGAAAAAGGTTTGAATAAGGGAACACTGGAGAGCTCCAATCCTTCTAACGAGTTGTGGGAACGACCGCCTTTCTTCTCTGGGGATCTCCTTTGTTTCTCCCTCTCTCTTCTCTTTTCTGAAGAAAACCTTCTGACCCCTCTTAGGTTTTTTCCATTCTCTCCTCCTTTCCAACAAGGCAACACATGTATATATAGGGAACAAATTAGGGTTAACACCAAATTGTCAATAATGTCCCTAAAGCCCATTTTAAAGCCCAAACTAAATAATTAGTTAAGAAAAAATAAAATTTAAATAATTTAAAATAATTAAAATAAACTTAAAATAAAAACTAATAATCCTATTGATTCCTAAAATAAAAAATATTATAAAAGGAACAAAATTTTTCAATATTTTTTTTATTTTATGATTTTTTGGATATTTTTATGAATAATTTAGAAAAAAGTGAAAAAAATAATATTTTAAAAAATGATTTAATTAAAATACGAAAATAATAATTAAATAATAATAAAAAACTATTTTTGTTATTTTTTTAATGAAAGATAGAAAAATTTAGAGTAAAAATAATAAAGAACAAAAAAAGTGACAAAGGTGAGATTTAATTTTTAAAATAGTTAGAGAAAAAGAAAAAAAAAAAAAAAAAAAAAAAAAAAAGATTTAATTTTAAAAAAGAATTTAGAGGAAAAAAAGATTTAATTTTAAAAAGAAAGTTAGAGAAAAAAATGATTTAATTTTAAAAAAGTTAGAAAAAAAAATTTAGTTTTAAAAAGGTTAGAAAAAAAATATTTAATTTTAAAAAAGTTAGAAAAAAAGATTTAATTTTAAAAAGTTAGAAAAAAAAGATTTAAAGTTAGAAAACAAGATTTAGCTTTAAAAATAGTTAGAAAAAAAAATTTAATTTTAAAAAAGATAGAAAAAGATTTAACTTTAAAGAGGAGTTAGAAAAAGATTTAAAAAAAAGTTAGAAAAAAGATTTAATTTTAAAAAGAAGTTAGATTTTTATTTTTAAAAAAAATATTAGAATTTGATTAAAAAATGTGTTAGAAATTAATTTAAAAAAAGGTTATAAAAAATTTACTCTTTAAAGAAAAGAAAAAAAAGTTAAATTTTAATCTAAATCCTAAAAGTTAGTAAGAAGAGCTTAAAATGACTTAAATAAATAAACTAAATAAAAAAAAAAAGTTAATAAAAAAACATTAGTAAAGTTATAAAAAAGGTTAATTAAATTATTATTAGTTAAAAAAACAAGATTTAAAAAAAAGGTTAATTTATTAAGTTAATAAGAATTTAAAATAAAAATAAAAAAGAAAGGGTAAAATTTGGGGTATTACAATGTCAATTTGTCTTTTCTTCTCTAGTGTGTCTATTCCTAGCACCTTGTATCTTTCTCTTGTTTTGAAGAACAACTTCTTAAGTGTTAATCCATGTCAGATTGCATCTCCTTTTTGTTACACCGTTGTGTGTGTAATTTGTTGTTTGAGGGAAAACTAGAAAAAGGAGTTGATCAATCTTGTATGATTCATGGTTGATTAAGTTCATGATAACCATCAAGATCCAAGACCCATTTTATCCAAAAACTTGAGAGGACCTTTATGTATGTTATATATTCACCATCATCTAATTCCTTGTTGATATCTTGTGAATGGGAGTTGGAGAGGTAGGGAAACACTTGGGTGGAAAATAGGGTTGTTCTTGGGCGCCTTCAGGGCTTGGGAACCTAAAGGCAGAGCCTATTTTCTTGTAACTCATCTGTTATCTCTTGTACCAACTTTCTAAGTATAGTGAATTAGAGAGCTGCTCTCTCCCCCAAAGTAGATTGTTTGAATGAATTGGGTTAACAAACCTTTGGTTTTTTCTTACCTTATTCTGTTATATTATCTGGGTACGGATTATTATTGCTGTAGACCATTTTTTTTTGTTGCTATTGTTCTTTGTCTCACAAATTGATATTGAATTTTGTCGTGATTCACAACAAGTGATGCGGTGAGCATGGAGCAAAGAGATATTGTTAACAAGTGAGCACCATGGTTAATGTCAAACCCTAATTTTTGACCTTAATACCCCACCTCTTCGTTGTTTTTTTCTTGCTTTTTACTTTTGCGTACATGTTTATTGTGGTTAACTAGTTGGCGCAAGTGCAGTAATGTCTAGGTATAGATGCTTACGGCGGAGCACCTCAGGGACGTGGCTAATACAGTTGGGTTTAAAAGTCCACCATCCAAGAATTCAAGCTTAATTTAAGGAAATTTCACACATGAACAAGTCTATCAGATTCAAGTCAAATTCAGGGTACACCAACCGTTTTCAAGACTCAACTTGCAAGAATTCATGACTATAGTGAATTCAGACTATATCATTAAAGCTCTACCTCTCCATGGCCATTTTCTTCTACTCATGCTTGCTTCTCACGTATTCGGGTTAATGTTGTAAATCCACTTCGTGTATTGGTGATGAATACCTCTTGTTTGGTTTAAGTTTGGAGCGTTATTTTCACATATGTTGGTATTTTATTTCAAGGTGACAACTGAGGACATTATTATATCCATTTATTTTATTTTAAATCCTATTAAGGATTCAAGGGCCCTCAGATTACAACAGTGCATAAATCTTTACAAATCAACAAGGCTTTTTAATCATGCAAAGATGGAAAGACCAAGCGTGCTGAAGTGCGTACAAGGAGGAAAATCCCACGCAAGGCAATTGTTTATTTACAATACATATGAGTTTCTTTACAATACATTACAACTCTAATCAAAATCTTTTGAAGTCATTCAACAAAAAAACATCATGCTGCAACATTGCCCAATTAACCACATATGGATAATATCACTGTGTTTAAAGCTTTTCCCAACTCAGCATGCCGACTCCCTATTATTCTCTAAGCTTTTGAAGTGCAACGTCAAACTTTGAGGGCGCCGGAGCCACCAGAGAATGTTACCTGTTACAATGAACCAAAGATATTGATTAACATCTCCAAATATCATTCAAGTCACCATGCAAATAATTCTAAATTATTTCAAAAGGCTTTGCAAGTTATCAAGGCCCACATCATTGGCCGGTTTCGTTCACGAAAGCCTGTCCCAAGATGCTATTACAGGACTTGCAAAAAGGAGGAAAAGAGGAAAGACCATGTTACTACTAATGCCCATACAACATGGATGGGCCTTGCCCAAGATATTTGCATTGTTCATGGAGAATCACAATACAGTGCCACCAATTAACATGAATAAAGTAAAGAGTAGTCTTATATATCCATGTACAACCGTTCATAACTCAAGATTGATACCAGTTCTTAAACATAGCCATGAGTTCCTACTTTCATGTCGACGGCGGAAGTTCAGATACCTCGGGCATTGCACCTAGAGGCCAACACATGTTGACACACGCACTCCAAAACACCGTAGGGAGTCGATGCTTTAAAAACAGGCGGATTGACGGACATTTAACGCGTGAACTGCAAATGATGGAGCAATATCAGGGAATCGATAATTTATAAAAAAAAGCTATGTGCGAAGAAAACCATGGAGGGCAACCCGACAATGACGTATATTAATTGTCCAAGAGATAAACATACCAGCGTCCACCTTAAATGCTTGCACCTCCTGCTGAACAACCCTGTCCATCCTCAGTACCTCAAAGTGCTGCAGCGGTTACATCAGCACAGCAGGATGGAGTTCAATCATCTGGTACTGCATCAAGTGATACTGCAGCTAATACCACTAACCCGAACTCTGCATCTGATTGGGCAGAGCATGAGCTGGTGATGGGAGAAGATATTACTACAACAAGAACATCTAGCAACCTAAACAGAGTTGGTGAGAGATTTTGAATGGAAGACTTTTCATGTTCATTGAAACTTCATTCTCTGCTATTTTGGGACTCATCTGGAGTAACATTTTGTCATCATCAGAAGGAATGGATTGAAAGCCCTGACTTTCTGTCATGGTTGAAAGAGTTAGTGCAAATTGAACAAGGAATTGATATCCACGGGCGTTATGCTTATCCTCTCGCAATCTGACTGTACCAGCCTCTGCAAAGTTAAATTAGGAAATCAGAACTACTCAGCACCAATGGGAAGAATAAATAAATACAAGCAGCTTTTAGACAATGAAAGTTACCAGGTCTATACACTTGAGCAACAAGTCAACATACCTACAAGCAAAATCTCCACAATCAGAATCAAAATCAAACCAACTTCACATCAGCATTCTATGTACAACTTAACAATCTTAATTGTTATGGTCAGCTAGGTACCTGTTTCTTTTCCATAATGGCTGAAGATCTTATAAACCTCAAAGGCTGGAATCAGTAAGTGCATTCTTGACGGTAGCTAATGATGGCCCCTCTGCAGCGGAAGAGTTCTCACTTCCCAAATTAGAGTAAATCATGCTGAAAGACGTGGAAGACTCGAGACGGTACAACATATCACCTTGCTCCAAACGAGCCCCTGACCCTGCAACAAAGAATGCAACGCCAATCCTCTGTTGATTTATAAGCATAGCATTTTACACTGTGAAGAAATAGAAGAACAAAGTGATTAGATTAGAATGGTTTGAAAGTGATCAAAACGAATACAATAGAGATTCATAGAGCATACCTGTCTGAAAGAGGAAAGGGCTTTGATTTTCAATCACCAATTGTGGCAAGAATTGAAGGACAATCTCGACGAAAATGGCAACTTCTGGAACAGAGAGACAAGTGTTAATGATACCTTCCAAAACAGTCAAGCAAGAAAACATTCAAAATTTGAATATGAAGATTGAAACGGAAATAACTTTATTGCAGGAATCACGTTCTTAATGGATTATACCAATACATTCAAGCAACATTAATTCAAGAAGCACCAGAATATTTTCTCACATTCAATACAAAATGTGGGTATAAGCACTATAAAGAGGACATCAATCCTACACAGAGAGATCGAAGGCAAACCCTTTCAAAAAACATAAGATCGAAAAATAAGAACTTATCTCCTTAGCTCCGCAGCACATCGCTTGGAAAGTCCCGCCGGAAGCCGCTCCACCGCAAGCCGCCGCTGTCGCCACGAAGCCGTCATCGGAGTTTACGAATCACCTCCCGTTACTCATTCGCCATCATGCCGGAAACGCAGCTCTTCGCCTTAATTACCATGGGAAACCTGCAAAATCCAGTTTAACGTGAGATTTCTTTGCTAACACTTAACCCTTATTTTTGTTTGATTTGCGTAGGAACAAGGAGAAAGAAGTTAGAAGGAGAAGAACGGACGGATCGAGAGAGGGAGAAGCGGAAGAAGAAGAACGGCGAAGGGGGGGGGGGGTGGAAGAAATTGGGATTTAGGGTTTTTCTGATTTTGTTTTATATGTTGTAAATCGCATGTATGCACGCCCACCATAACCACATACACCTCACGCACATCACCTTCCACCTCTTTGCCTGCCCAGATCTCGCGCCCCACATTGCAGTCCACCATAAACCCTCGTGGCCTGCGCACCAGACAACCATCCGCCCACTCTCATTAACCTTCCATTATCCACTAAACCACTCATTAATCCCACTTAACCTCTTAATATGCCACTTTAATAATTAACCTAACAACTAATTAACCTTTAAAACCTTTCGTTAACCCATTTGATTAATATAATTATTTATTTTTTAATTAACTAATATGTTTAATTTAATCAACTTTTTTCAGCTTATATTTAAACCATTTTATTTTAGTCATCTTTTTTATTTAAAACAAACTTAATAACCGTTTTTATCTAAAACAACTTTTTTCTAATTAGTTTATTTTATTAGTCAACCCTCTTTAAATTAACTTTTCTTCTTTAATTTACTATTTGTTTACTAATTCAATAAATTTATTCGTCAATTTTAATAACCCTTTTCTTAATAATATAATTTGCTCATATTCTAAAAAACCCATTTCATTTTTAAAAATAACTTTTGAAACAAATAATAATAAACAACTTTTTTATAAAATCAACCTTACCAAAAATAATATTCTCGCAAGTACAATTCAACTAAAATTAATCAAAAAACTAAATCAATCGAGCACGCTTCCGCCCCCGCTCCGATTCCATTCACCTATTCACTGGCACTCACAATTCACACACTTTAGCGTTTTCATGCGTTTGTGTATGTTTTACTTTACCGCTATTTACCTTTACCGCAATTTATATTATCGCATTGCATTACCGTCCAAAGGAAGAACTTGCGCATAACTTAAACAATTGTGCGTATGCATTACATTTGCATCATATTCCCACTTGATCCTTGATCCCATTCAAGTCGATCTTCTAAGTTTAGATCCTACCCCATAGGAAGGACCTTTTCTTTTATCTTTTACAACATAGAAAAACAAAACAATTCAACCATCAAACTATTCAAACACATTAGAGAATAAGATGTTAATCATCTTAAGCGAGATAAAACTCCTACCCCATAACAATTCAATCAATATGTAGGGACTTTGCCTTAAGAGAGATAGTGACATACTTGTTGATTAAATTTCGAGTACTTGAGCCTTTCTCTTAAGACGATGCAAAGATTATTTTCCTACAAAGTTGTGGTGGTTAAATCAAATAATCTCCCTTAAAATGACAACTCATCTTTTCTCCTAAAATCAATCAATCAACTACCCTAATCCCGTAGGAACTTTGGCCACAGTCAAAGAAATCCTCAAACCCTTTAGGGAAACTACAGATACTCTGATTCCACTCCCGTAAGAATATGTAGGCATAAGATGCGATATCTTATCGAGTATACTTAGAAATAAACCCCTAGGTCTTTCATCCTTAAGCAGATAACCCTTAGCAATAAACAAATATAAAACAAGAGGTTCCTGTAGGGTACTACAAAAACTTAGGATGCTAGCACCTTCCCTAAGTTTAACCAACCCCCGAACCTATAACTCTCTAGCTTGCATTTGCATTGCATTGTGGGTATTTCGATCTTTTTCCCTTCCTTTGGACAAATCAAAGTTCGGTTGCAAATGAATTAAGATTCAAGCTCATCAATAGCTTGGTATCCAAATTTCACCGCGACAGTTAGTAGATGGAAGATCGAGAAATTTTCCGGTAACAACGACTTCGAGTTGTGGAAAATTAAGATGCAAGCAATTTTAATTCAAGATAAGTGTATTGATGCTTTGAAGAGTGAAACATTGATGCCTACAGGGCTTACACAGGTACAGAAGACCAAGATGGTGGATAAGGCTAGGAGTGCCATTATCTTGTGCCTTAGGGATAAAGTTCTAAGAGAAGTCGCCAGGAAGTAAACTGCGATTGCTATGTGGGCAAAACTTGAATAATTGTATATGAAAAAATCTTTGGCTCACATGTTGTATCTGAAACAACAGCTCTATTCATTCCGAATGATGGAGAATAAATCTATAGTTGAACAACTCATAGAATTTCACAAGATTATCAATGATCTTGAGAATATTGAAGTGAAGATTGATGATGAGGACAAGGATTTTCTCCTGTTAAGTTCATTACCCAAATCCTTTGATCACTTTAAGGATGCCCTTCTTTATGGTAAGGAAGGTACTATTACTTTGGATGAAGTCCAAACGGTAGTGAAATCCAAAGAATTTTCAAAGTCGAAAGATTTGAAGATTGAAGATAGTGGTGAAGGCTTAAATGTGTCAAGAGGAGGGGGTGGGCGTAAAGGGATGTCCAAATCAAAGAGGTCTGACAAGTTAAAGGTAAAATGTTTAAATTGTCAGAAAATCGGTCACTTTAAAAGGGATTGTCCTGAAAGAAATTTCAATGAAGATCCTATTAAAGCTGTAGTTGCATTGGGTGAGGAAAGTTATGAGGATGCCGAAGCACTAGTAGTATCGAGTTTCGAAACTGAAGATAGTTGGGTCATTGACTCAGGTTGCGCTTATCACATGTGTCCAAAAATATAATACTTTGAAACTTTGAAGATGGTGCAAGGTGGAGTAGTTCGCTTTGGAAACAATAAGGCATGCAAGGTTCATGGTATTGGTACGGTCAGATTTAAAATGTTTAATGATCATGAACTTATTCAAAATGGGAGGTATGTTCCAGAACTCAAGCGAAATTTGTTATCTATAAGTATGTTTGATGATCTAGGCTATTGTACTAGATTGAACGTGGAGTGTTGAAGATTTCGCGTGATGAATTGATTATTGCTAAATGGTCTAAAATATGTGGTTTATATATTTTAGAAGGTTCAAATGTTATTATTCATTCATTATTAACTAGTGGAGGCTTTCATGACAAAGAAGAGCTATGGGATTTGAGTTTAAGGCATTATGAATGCCTTGAGAAAGTTTCAGAGGAGTACATAGAATTTTGCAGAAATCAAGGGATAAAAATGCATGTTACCACTGAGTTGTTTTTGAGTTTTGAGGAAGAGCCGAGGTTAAAACAACTTACTTGGTTGATAGAGAATTTGTTCAGAAGAAGAATAGTGAAAACCAAGGGAGAAACTATAATGGAGAAAACTCAATTTGAGATGGAGTTTCCTACTATAGATGCTAGTAGTAGTGAGAGAACGATTACAGAAATCTCTGATTATTATTTGACTTATGATAAGTTAAGGAGGGTTATTGTAGCATCTCAAAGGGATGGTTATGTTAGCCTTAGCTATCATGTTTTTAATGTGGCTGAAGGACTGCAAAATAAAAGAAGAAAATTCTTCAAAGAGGCATTTGAAAACAGGTGGAGTCAAGGGTGGTTGAAAAATCATACTTGTAGGCTTGTTAAATTACCTAGGCAAAAAAGGGTAATTGGGAATAAGTGGATGCAAGTTGCGAGATCAAGATTCAAGGGTTGCTTAAATTATTGATTAAAATTTCAACTTGGTAGAGAGAAGTAATGTTGTTGATTATTAAATTGGTATCAACACGGCTTAAAGTCAAGGTGGAGATTATTGTAATTGTGCCTTAAAAGCTTTGTTGATGAAGAGAAAGAAAACATATTTTGGAGATTGCATTTACCGCGAAAATCAGACGAAAAGTCGGTCGGTGAACAATGTTGGCCGTACGGATGAATAGTTACGCTTGTATGGTAAATAGTGTTGTCCGTACGGTGAATAGTGTTTTCACATTTTTGAGCTTTTTTCGATTCGGTCCATGGATCGATGTATTTTGGGTTTTATTTGTTGGGTATTTGCTATTATAAATATGTATATCTTATATTTTTGGTGTGTGACAATCTTAAGTTTTCACCAACAAGGGAGACCAAGGGTTTAAAGGTATAACATAAGGTTTCAGCTATTCACAAAGAAAACCTTAGATTACACCCTGAGTTTGAGTGATTCATATATTGAGAGTTGGAGAGGTAGGGAAACACTTGTGTGTAAAATATGGTTGTTCTTGAGCGCCTTCAGGGTTGTTCTTGGGAACCTGAAGGCGAAGACTATTTTCTTGTAACTCATCTGTAATCTCTTGTAACAACTTTCTGAGTATAGTGAATTGGAGAGCTGCTCTCTCCCCTAGAGTAGATCGTTTGATCGAACTGGGTAAACAAACCTTCAGATTTTTCTTACCTTATTCTGTTATATTATCTGTGTACGGATTATTATTGTTGTAGACCATTTATTTTGGTTGATATTGTTCTTTGCTTCACAAATTGATATTGAATTTTATCGTGATTCACAACAAGATTCACAACGCATCAAGATGCAATTTTAATTATACTCCATGGAAGACATTAATGAAGTAAGGGAAATACTGTTCATAGAAAAACTTGGCAGCTGTCCAATTTAACGCTTAGCTAATGGCAATCACTCAGATAAGAAATCAGTGGGATCAAGATGGATGACCACATACGAAGACTTGGAACAGGTAGGCTATTTTGAATACAAAGGTTATTTGATCAAAATCATTTAGAATATTGTGTTTGTTAGAAGTTTAAGTATCTACATCAACATAAGAAACTATTGTGTGATATTTCGATGTAATCAAAATGCTTGTCTCAAACTTATTAAATAATGAAGATCGTGATTATTTGCCAATGATTTTAACACCATTGAAGAACGGAGTAGGAAAAACAATGACGAATGTCAAACCACTATATGTCTCTATGTATCTTTTCTTTCTCCCCTTATTTCCCTTTATGCATTGATTACTATATCTATTGCATTATTACATCATTTGTATGTTATTTAGGTTAGACCTTACTTATTTTGATTTAATGTGTAAGCTTAGGTATGCGATGCATCAAACCTATTGGATCATCATAAATCCAATTCTATTTTGAGTGAATTTCTATGTAACTGTTTTTAAATCGCATTGTTTAAAGATGTTTTGGTTATCTTGTAAATGATTTCCATTAGAAAGAATCATGCCTTTAGTGGTGTCTTATAATGATTTTGTTGGTTTAATTTATTGAAAAACTTCCAAGGTCTCTTAGTTTTGCGCTTTTCTTCCACATATTTTAAAAATTTTGAGTTTATTTTATGGGACCTAAAATGTTTTTGAAATTGTCTTTTTGGGGATATGTCTATTCAACTCCCCTCTAGACCTGTTTGTGTCTATATTCTCACCCAACACTAACCACTCGTAGGTAAATGAAGGATGTTACACTTATACACCACTAGATGATTTTAGACGTTTTAACATCTTGATTATTTCGTTAATGAATCTATCAATTGTCACACCAAACTCGACTGATCCCTTTGTTGACCTACGATGATATGTTCTCCACATAACCTTCAAATCTTTATCAATCTCCAGCTCAATGTTGTTGTATTTCACCTTTCCTTCAGTATCAATCACATGTTCTTATTTTTTTCAAAAATAAGTGTATGTAATTTGAATGAAAGTGCATAATTTAAATGCACAAAAATAAAAAAACACAACGATGTATACTAGTTCCCCTTTTTAACAAAGGGTGCATCTAGTGCCCTCACACCCATGAGAGATTTCACTATGTCAAAATTTGTATAAACCTCACACCAATGCCACTCATACACTCTTCTAACACAAATAAGAAAGCACACCACTTTCTTTTACACTTGAATAGAAAGCACACCACTTTCTGTGTCAAACAATGATCACTTAACACTTTATAAAAAACAAAGTTTAAATAATGTATGGAGAAGTTTTTGCATTTGAACCAATTATGTAGAAATTGGTCTTCTCTCTTTTGATCATAATCCAAACATATGAGCACACTTAAGTAGAATAATATGAATGAAACTCTTTTCATGAAATAAAAGTTATGCACAAAGATTTAATTTGGATGGATATTTAAACACTTGAAAAACTTGTTTGAATTATGTAAAAATGATGGCAAGAGGTTAATTTGAATCTAAAAATTCTAGTTTAAATAGATGATGAAACACCTCTTGAAATGACGTCATTGTTTAATGAAAATAATCATGAATCATGTGACAATTATTTGGAAAAGGTATGATGAATAATTGCACAGAAGATGTATGAAAAAATTTCAGATTTTTCAAAAAGTGCAAGGTGCATCTGGTTGCATAAAAAGTGCAACTAGTTGCACTTTTGAAAAATACCTTGAAAAAGTGAATGTTACAATGAAAAACTTGATTTTCCACTTTGAAACTTCACGAAATCAGATGATATGCAAAAGGAATGATTAGAAAACTTTTGAGATGAATATACATGATAATTTTCAAGTCATTAAGATATATAATATGAATTGTAATGCATACTTTAATCACCTTGATTATTTTCTTTAATTTCCAAAGCTTATAATCATATAAGCTTGATTGTGCTGGCCTTCAAGCTTTGTCTTCTTTTTATTGATGTGTTTATCTTCATCAAAACTTTAACCAAAGTCAAAAATAACTTTTCTTCACAAATTGATCTTACCCAACTTTCTGTTCTCAGCGTAGGACAAAGATTATCCAATTTGAATCTTAGAACAGCGAAACTGATGTTGTTCTCCGGAAGTAAAAAAACCAACAAGAAGTTTTACGTCGTTGAAGAACACAAATGCCATATACGAATATTTTATACAAAATTTGGATTTATTATGGACTACACACAATGGTCGATGCAATTACAGTCATACAAAACTGTCGACAAAATCTCAACCGTAAAAATTTAAACTATAAAATATTTCATAATACTGTTAATTATTCGATAAATGCACAAGCTTCTTAAAAAACCAATAAAATTTAACATTATTGATTTTTTTTTTTTAACATTTTAGAAAAAATCCAATCATAGAGATTTTTTATTTATTTGTATTTTAAACGGTATATTTTTAAAAGTTCATACCAGACTTTTATAATGGCCTACCAAATTTTTTAGTTAAACTATCAGGTTTTTAATAAATTATTTTTAACTAAAAAATTGACAAGAAGAATATTTTGAATATTATGAAAAATTGGGGTTTTCAAGTACATTGGACATTAAACGACAATGCGTTTACTTCCCATTAGACGGCTCAAGATTTTGAATTGAACACTAGCAATAGCAAGAAAACACAAACCCCAATTTTCGCCCCTATTGAGAAACCGCTCCAAAAATGTTGAAAATCTCTCGCATGCTTCCTTCTTCATCTTCCAGGTACTCTTTCTTCATTCTTGCATTTTCTCTCTTGTTTCGTTTGCATAAAACTAATCACACTGTGAAACAAATTAACAGGAATCATCTATTCGAAGTTCTTTCCTCTAGGAAAATTGAAGTTCGGGATTTCTCTACTGCAACAAATAACTATTCTGCTAAAGGTTAATTTAATTTAATTTAATTTAATTTTTCTGCATTTATATATGGTTACATTGAGTTAATTGATATGTTTATGGAGTTTCAGGATATAGTTCAGATCGTGTATTTGCTCCTTATTCTGTTTACAAGGGAAAAGCTGCATTTTCACTCACTCCTTGTCTTCCAACTTTCACTAAGTTGGATGTAATTTCCTTTTCCTAATCATAATTTATTAACTTAAATATGCAATTTTGTTTTTATTGTGGTATCCGATAATCTGTGTTTCATATTTATCGATTCTGTTTGTTACACAGTCTGGGGCTCTCGTGGTTGATCGTCACGGTTCGATCATGATGAGTTTCGTGCCTGCTGTCGGGGAGCGCAGATATGACTGGGAGAAGAGACAGGTAATTTTGTTTTTCTGCTTATGGTTTCTGTTATGCAAATACTTAGGGTTATAGAGTACAAGATTTGTTTAAATATGCTATGCTTGTTGCACGCAGTTGCTCTGCTATCGCTCATGTCTCATGTTCGCTAATAAACGGGTACAAACAACAGTCATACATGTTGAAAAAGAATTACAAATGTGGAGACTTTAACATTTATAAATGGGAGAACCCACACACCTATCACCATAAGATTTTCGGCGAGTATGTGGTGTGTATCTCACAAAAGTGTCTTGCTCATAAAGAAATTTCCCATAGTGTAAAATGCTCCCGTGTGTTTGACCCCCCAATTGACCCCAACACCTGCTTAAACTCTAAGCTCGTTTTAAGCTTGTATTACGGTCAAGAAATATGTATGCTGTTTCATGTTTTCAACTTTTTTTTCCTTGTTATTTTGCAATAGAGAACAACATTTAAACAACTTGGCCTGATATATTGTGTCTGAAGTTCAATATAATACTTGTAGGAGGAAATAAACAGTGATATAAAATCTTTGATACTCCATTATCTCTCTTTCTCTGATGGCAATTACATTTTTTTATAGAGATTTGCCCTATCAGCTACTGAAGTTGGTTCTTTGATAGCCATTGGCCCCCAAGATTCATGTGAATTCTTTCATGACCCCTCAATGAAATCAAGGTATTTTTTTACAATTCTCTTGGATTCATAATTGATGGCCAATTCAGTATCTCATGAGAAAACTATATAATAGAAATGATTAGAATCACATTACATGTAGCATTAACATATGAATAGTTTTTTTTTAAAAATAAAATTTTATACCATTTTAAAGTTGATTAGTAACAGTTAAGTAAGCCTTATGCTGCAGTAATGCTGGCCAAATAAGGAAGAGCTTGTCAATTAAGCCTCATAGCAGTGGCTACTTTGTCTCTCTGAGTAAGATTTGTTTTACGAATTTTTTTCACCTATTACATACACTGGGTTGCAGTGTACAAATAATACTAAATTCTTTATGGTTTTGTCACCCTCTTTGATAGCTGTTGTCAACTCCGTGTTAAATACCAAAGACAATTTCAGTGTTCCTGTTACAACTGCTGAGTTTTCTGTGATGAAGACAGCTTGCAGTGTATGTCTCTTTTCTGCTTAGTTTTCAATAGAATCACTTTAATTACGTTATTATGTTACAGCTTTCATAAGTTATGTGTTTCTGGTTTCTGCTTGCCATATGTATAATAAGAATGATGTGGTTATTATCTATTTTCTTTCATCATCATTATTTTATCTAGCATCAGAAGAGAGGAATTAATTATCTTTTCATTTTCTGTGCCAATTGTACTATTTAGCAACTTTGGACTTGTCATAAAACCTTGGTTGATACATTACAAAAATGTCACCAAGCTTGATTCAACATTTTTAAGCCATTAAGGTAATGCTTGAAATATAGGTAAATCTATGTTATTTTTTGGCTAACTATGATTAACTTAATGCACACTTATGATTTTGGTTCATTCATAACTTAGTAAATTACCGAGGTTTAGCAGAATTGAAAATCAGCATATTGAAAACTAGACATGTCATCAAACTGATGAAAACATTGGCCATAATTCAATTGTCAAACTGTGGTTCAATCATGACCCTCTATCCACAATTAGGGCTGCTGACATCAAGTGTTGATATAATTACACCTTCAATAACATTTTGTAGAATGCGAGTTTAATTAGTCTTAACAATTTCTGATTGATTATGTACATGAAACTTTAGGTTATTATTATTGTTGTTGTTAAGAGTTTGTCAATTTACTTTTTGTTACAGTTTGCATTGCCACACATTATGGGCTGGGATCGTCTAACTAATCAGAAGTCCAGTGAGACAGGAAGCTTTCAACCCAATCAGCAGTCCGGTGGGAAAGTTAGCTTTCAACCAAATCGACAGTCCGGTGGTACAGTTGGCTTTCAACCGAAGACGAGCCCACAGATTTTAGACTTGGAATGGGAAAAGTGAATTAGTAAAATATGAAATGAATCTTTCTTTGTTGTGCTTCAATTGCATTTTGTGTATTATCAATCCAAAGACTAGAATAGGATGGCTCGGGGAAGATAACGTGTAAATTGTAATATTTAAGAAAGAGACACGAGAAGAATGTATTATTATATGTTGACGCCGTTTCACAATTTGTCGTGTTATTGTTATTTTGTTGATGTTTACTCGTCTGGTTTTCTGCTGTTTTTGTATACTTGGCTAGGAGTGACAAAATTTGCCTGTCCCGTTAGGCATGTCCGTTATACCTGCACTTTAGTGCGAGGGAGACCAACAGTTTAGATCCTCATCCTTTAATATGTGTCTGACCTGTCTTGCTTTGTTTTTTTTTGCGAGTTTTTGTGGGTACGAACATTTACATAAACTTTTACATTTTTAGACTTATAGGTATAATGGCTGTGGATTTAGGTACAATGGCCGTGGATTTTTTCCGCCCCATTCTCACTTTTTTGCAAGACGGACTTTGGCTTTAGCCCCACATCCTCCACTATGTCCGTCCTATCCCATTCCATTTTTACGTGTTTTTGCAAGGGCAAGCCTAAATGGGACGGACATGCTTATAGGTTGCTAAAAGTTAGAACATAAATCATAACCACATATATTCTGAATGGATGACAGTTTAATGGTAAGTTTGTTAATATTCATATCCACTCCTTTGAAGTTAGTTTTCTGTCAGACTGAGTAAATAAGGTTCATCATGTGGATATGAAACCTTGTGAACTTTTTCAAACCTGATATCTTTTGAATCATCTAAATATTGAGGCAGTCAAAAGGGTAGATTTTATTTCTCCATTTTTTCCCAATCGAACACTCTGAGTTGTAATCAAAACTTACACTCAGATGACTTAGACAAAGCAATGTGCTAGTAGGTTTAGTCAATTACAAAAATATGTTAGAGGTTAAAATTGGACTTCATAAGAGTTGTAGATGGATTGGAAAATTTTCTACATGAATTATGCATTGGCCAATTTTTGAAATATGGCATGACAATTGACGAGTTAGTTGAGGCCAAAGAACAAGCTACCTAGTTTGACCTATCTACCTTTTTTTTTCTTCTGTTCAAACATCTCTAACTAAACAATTTATGGCGCAAACGAAAATTGTAATATTAGGTCAGTGTGTCCTATTGTCTTTAAGTAAGCCACTCATTTAAACATTTTGCCCTTATAAGTTTCATGTTTCGAAGTTATGAATTGTCATAAATGTCGTAGCTCAAGGACCACATGCCACAATTGACCTCGGCCCAATATGTTATAGGCATATGGAGTGTATAAGAGTTCTTAAATGAGAAGCAATGAGGTGATCATCTGATTGGCACAGGACGAGACTAACACGTTAGAGAGATTCTCAAAAATAGGCCATGTGCCAAATCCCTAATGGAACGGGCCAGATTGATTGAAACCGAGGAACAACCTTAGACAATTGAGACTTTTATTAGGTTTAAAAGATTATAACTACCTACCAATAGGGTTAGGCCAGACGTCACATTCACAAATCATTGACTAAAGACATCTTGCTTGATATATCAATAGCAGGGACCTTACTCTTGTACTCAACACAAGTATAGTCAGAGTTCACGATAGAGCTCGGTAAAATGTTCATGGGTTGCACCCTTTCAACAAAAGCTTTCACTCAATCAACTATCGTTCATCAATATGATACACATTTTGCAACCCCCTAGTGAGGATCAACAAACCTTAGGAGAAATGTAAACAAGATTCTTGGCAAGTAAACATTTGAAGGTATCCACCATAAGTCTATTTAACATGACCTCTGAACCCTTACCTTTACGTGAATACCTATTGTGTTTCAACGAATCCACCATTAAAGTGGTTAATCCTAACTAATATATGTTTGTATCTTTTCAAAATAGCCTGATATATGAGCACTTGAATGAATCGCTACCCTAGTAACCTGTTGGTTCAATGAAACAGATAATGACGATAGCAGAATGTTACGTCAAAGCCATTAAAAGTAACACAGAGAAAAGGACAAGAGATGCCAAAGAGCAGCAGTGGGACAAACTCCTAAAATTAATGCAATAATAACAATCATCAATTAATTAGAGACAAACGATTATTAATGCAAGTCTTCTTAGGCCATACAGACCATAAATGCAAGTCTCGATAGACCCTATTAGCTTCTCTGACGTTTTTACTAGGAATCCTTTGAGCGACTACAACTAAATCCTTAACACCTACAACCCATTAAAAGATCCTTAGTAGAGTTTTCAAGAAAATAAGTACAGATTGGTGGATACATTTCCACCAAAAACAACTTTTGGAGTGGACGACAACACAAAGACCACCAAAGGCAAGTACATCGTAGTAAGCGCCCCTCATCGTACAAAATAATCATAAGGCTCCCAACATTAAACATTAGTAAGGCAACCCTATCCATACTTTACCCCACCTTGAAGTATCTTCTAGAAATCAAACAAGTAGGTATCATAAAAGGGGATTAAGAGATAGCTACAAATGGCAACTCACCACCGAGATCAATCACCTCTATGTTAACTTCGTAGATTTGGACCCAAAGAAAAAATATATAAAAGACATGTTATTTCTCACCAAAGATCTTTAAAAAATCCAAATTGAATCACAATTTTTTCAAATCACAATATTGGACAACTCTTTGGTGGAAATTGAGGAAGAAGAGTTATTTTGCCTACTGCAGCAAAACACACACCTTTTCTCCTAAAGCCCTCTGATGGTAAATAAATCCTTGAAAAAATGAAGGATGTGTGTGAATTATTTTATTAAGCAAGATAGCTCCCTCAACCACTTACAGACCTTATGCTTAGGACCGTGGATCGTCCTATTGTTTGTGTGTAAGCCCATTCCTTTAAACATTTCTCTTAAACACTTTACCCTTTCATACCTCGCGCTTAGGAGCAGTAAACCATAATAAGCATTGTAGCCCAAGACCTATATGCCACAAACGACTGCGGCCTTGTATGTTATAGTCACATTGGACACATGAGAAGTCTTAAATGAAAATAAGTGAGGTGATAACGTGCTTGCCACATGGACGAGATTAACACGTCATAAAGATTTTGGGAAAGAGGCCATCCGCCATAATCCTTGATGGAACAGGGGTATGATTGATTGAAAGAAGAAAGAAGAAGAAGAAGTAAGATGGAAGAAAGAAGATGATGATTTAACTTTAATTTGGAGAATAAAATGGAAGATGGAAGATGGAAGAAAGAAAAAAGTGATTTAACCCTAATTTACGCTAAATGTTCAATTTATCATTTTCTTACCTGGCATTCCGCCTTAACCATATTTAACATTTTTTCATACAAACTAACAGACGATACCAAATGGTTTAATAAAAGCGAAATTAAGAGATCATTGTGTAACGCTTTTTTTGATTCTGAGAGCGAAGCGAAACTTGGCTCAAAGTTAAGTCACATTAGACACATGAAAGGTCTTAAATGAAAAGAAGTGAGGTGATCACGTGCTTGACATATGGGCGAGATTAACACGTCATAAAGATCATGGGAAAGAGGCCACCCGCCATAATCCTTGATGGAACAGGGGTATGGTTGATTGAAAGTAGGGAAGAACCTTAGAGAGTTGAGACTTTTACTAGATCTAAAAGATTATAAATACTTATATAAAGGGCCATGTTAGACATCACATTCACAAATCATTGACTAAAGATATCTTCCTTGGGATATCATCGGCAGAGTTCATACTATTATACTCACTACAAGGTTGATCACCAATTTAATAATATTTGAACTTACAAATATGTGCGCAAAGTTATAAAGTTATCATTCTAATCAATAATTTTTACCGCTTCTTTTTGAAACATTGGTAACCATTTACTTTCTAAAAAAAAATTAGAATTGAAAATAACATAAAAATCTTTGGGCCCCAATTTTTACTTGAAAGTCTTCATTACTTGCTACAACAATATCTATTAGAGAAAAAAGTGAAAAATAAATAATATATTGACAAAAGAAACAGGGGGAAATTAAGCATGACATTTCATATCTTAAAAAGTCAATCAAATGTTGCCATTTCCAGTCTTGTTTTATGCACTCAATAAACAAACAAGAAGGAAGTAAGTGGCCGAAACAAGAATGGAAATGGCTCAATAACAATTATATATTTACGTACAAGTAAAGAATATGTAACATCAAGCTAGCTAGCTAGCTAGAGAAATATAACATGAATTAACTAGCCAATTAAAGATTATACAATACTAAAGTCTAGCTAGAATGGAAGAAATGGTAATAATCATGAGTTTGATTTAATAATTTCATGATCATTTGCATTGTGGATTGTTTCCAGGGCCACCATAGTAAAAGTGTGTCCCCCATTTGTTGTTGTAGAAGCTCTTGATATTGTAACAATTTTTGTTCTCAGCTAGGGTTAAGATGTTGCTCGCCGACGTGAGACTATTGTCCGTGTCGACGACCTCGAGGTTCCTGAAATAGCTTGCTTTTCCGAAGCCATCATCGGCGAAATGACCGGATCCCATTTGAGTGGAGGTGTGTTGGCCGTTGGCGCGAGAGTTTACAATCTCACCACCCCATTCGACCATGGTAGCACGGTCGGCTAAGTGCGTGAATAACTCGGCCGGCCAATATCCTACCAATGTGTTGTCACTAAAACGCATCCACCAGTTTCCAATTGTTGGATCCTAATCAATTATTCAACAATTATTGACATGTATAGAGTAATAATATATATTAAAATTAAACTAAATGAAAAATATGAACCTTCCAAATGAGGATAGTAATGTCATATTGTTTGGCATTATAAGAAGAAAGAGGAGAAATGGAAGCCCCAATGGCTATCTTGCTAGTTGTTTGTACAAAACCAGAACAAAGAAGATTGTAGCATCCTGTGGCTTGATATGCATCACTCTGCATGCATGCAAGCTTTTATATATATAATAATCAATATTAATTTATCTACGTAACACTAACACTGAAACGATGATACCAATAATAATATATAACATTGACACAACAATAACACTGACACTGAAACGTTGATACCAATAATAATATGAGAAATAAATAATTTAAACGTAATCAAAAATATAATCAGAAATAGAACACATATTCTAAATGCTAACCGTCCAGTAAGTGAATAATCTTGGCCTGCTGTCACCATAAAGCTCCGGACTGACCTGACTAGTACAATTATCAAAACTTCAGAAACTATATGTTTCAAATAAATATAATTTTTTTTTCATGAATTGAGATAAATAAAGATTGGAGTTAAGAATATATACCTGCCAACCAGCTTCAATGCTGTTTAAATCTGAGCCATCGAAGGATCCAGAAAGTATCCATATTTGAGAAATACTGAACTCATTCACAACTTCTATCATTGGATCCCACACATTTATTGTTGCTTTTGCCCCATACACTTCTTCACCTGCTTTTGTATATGCTATCGCATGCTACAACATTCAACCAGTTGTTGATAGTTGCGCAGAGATATCAGATGAAAAAATTTTAACTACTAAATTACTTGTTGAAAAAATGATTATACACACCTCGTGGCCATTACCGCTGACAACTTCAGGCGGTTCGGTATGGCGGAATAGACGCGGCGACCGTCGTTGTTTCTTACCATAATCATACAAAGATTTAGCTCTCAGCACATCATGCACCGTGCTCCGCCGTACCGGTACAGTTCCCTTTGGACATCTTGTTCCATTTTGATGCCACATTTGCCACGCGCCACCATTCTTAATGCTTCTCTCATTTATAGACTCTACATTAATATTCATATTCATCTCTTTTGGCATCATTGATGGCTTTTTCTATCACATTACCATAGTCAAACCAAAACTAATCAAAAATCATATAAAATTTAAATAAGTAATAATAATTTAATAAAAGACAAGTTAATGGTTAACAAAAACAAAAAACAAAAAAAAAAAAATTAATAACATCAAATAATTTTAATATTTTTTTTACTTTACTAGAATAACAAACCTGGATCTTATGATTCTTTAACAGAGGATGATCTAAAGCTGGTTGATTTCTTTTGTGAACACAATCAATGAGATCACCATCTTCACTCTACAACAAATATATTCAAAACCAAGCATTTAAATAATTTAATAATTATATAGAATAAAATTAAAAACATTTAGCTAGATTTGATACACACAAACACTATAATATTTTTTTAAGAATTAAATAGTGGAATATTACCTCTATGGTCAGAACAGGAGGCTTATTAATCTTGTCCAAGTGCCTCTGAATTCTTTCAAGTCTCAAACTACTAACTTGTCTGTACTTGGTGTAGTTTAGGTTGCTGCATTCAACTCTAATAATTGTTTGTAGATGGAAGGTGAACAATAAAGCAAGAAGAAGAAGAAGAAGAGCAGGAGTTGAAATGTTTTCCATAGTGTTTCTCTTTCAACACCAAGAAAGAAAAAAAAAAGAACTATAAAACCATTACTAGTAATATAATCAACACAAAGTAAATTTAACATTCATGGACATTTCCATTTCATTAGCACCAAATAATGAAAAGGAAGTTGAAAAATGACTTGTCTTGAGTTAAGAAAATAAAAAATATCTTTCTGTTTCTCTTTCTTATTCTATCTTAAATATTGTATTAATGGTGAGGAAAAGATGGTGGTTGAGGTTAATTAAATTGTTAGCTCAAAGAGAGCTTGTTGGACTATCATATCATGATTGAATTTTGCATTTTATTCATGTAATAATAACAATAATGGTACATGTATATATGATGATGAGTGAGGTATAAATTAGACATTGAATATGTGATGCTAGCTGTTGAAGATTGCACAAACGTTAAGGAGATAGGAAGAAAAGAGAAATTTGTGGTTGGAATGGCTGGCATCAAAGTTGAAAGATGAAACATAATGAAAGCATTATAAAAACTCAAACCTACCCAACTTGCATTCCTTCAATGTGTATCTGCCACCATACTCTTTGCCATTAATGTTTTCATCCAAACTCTACACCCATCTATACTCTAGTATTCTTTCCTTTCTCCATAGTATTATTATTACTTCTTTTCTAATATTTGATGCTTCAATTTTTGGACACACATGTTAAGAAACAAGATTAGAGATAGAGGTCATTGATGTCAAAATTTATATACAAAATTATATTTAGATTGTTTATGAATATTTATAAATTTAAGTATATGAAGACTAACTTATTTAATGTATATGAAGAGATAGATATGAAACTTTTATATAATCTCGTGGTATTCTCAACCGTCTCAAATTTTTATGAGTTTTTTTTTTTTTTTAAGAAGTTGGATTAAGTTTGTGAAATTTGTTTGATGGGTTCTATTTAATTATAAATTAATCGTGAAGTTTGTAAAATATTATTTTTAATTTCATCATGAAAATCTCAAATGAAAATCCCAAAAGTTATTCATATAGAATTTTAGTGTTTTCTAGTAAATTATCAAAATTAAAAAAAAAAATCAAATTCAAAGGCAAAGACTAAGAGTCTATTTGTTTTAACTCTAAAATAAATAGATTTTTCTTGTATATTTTCAAAAATGATTTTAAAAATATTACAAGTTTTTTAATTTTTTTTTCTAAATTGAAAGTCTAGTTTTGACATCTTATAACATAAACATACATTATCAAAGATTAAAACATAGTCGAAATCACAATTTTAAAAAAATTGTATCTTAAAACTAATTTTTATAAAAAGCTATTTGAAATAGCTTAAAAATTAAGTGATTTTTTAAAATTTTGATATCTAAATTTTTTTCAATAAAATGATAAAATATTTAAAATAATATTTTAAGAATAACTCTTCAAACTAAATTTTTGTTTAAAAGTTTTATAAAAAATTTCTTTGTAAATTTTTACACAAAAATATGTAACACTGTAATTTTTTTAAATAAAAAAGCTGAAACAAATAGGCTCTAAATGATAAAATCTTTAATCATGATCAAAGACCAAATAGAGGATTTCACAAAATTAATTTTCATCTTTAACCAATCAATCTTCCTCTTTAGTGCTAAGTTTCTTTTACTTTCTCATTTACCATATTTTGCCTCGCAGTTTTGGAAATACATCGGTTGCCTTGTGGATAATTTAGGGAGCACGTTTTGGCAACATTATTATCTACATTTTTTCATCTTTCATCACTATCTCAAAACCCTAGCAAATTTTGTTTAATCCCCACCCAAAATCCTAGTTTTTTACTAGTGAGGAAATAGAGAGCTTTTGGAGAGCAAAGAACTCTGAAAAAATTGAGAGAGAAAAATAGTTTCTTTTATGTTAAGAGTGGAAGGAAGAAGCTATTAGAGATCTTGCAAGTAGTACATAAGGTTTCAAATTTCAAAGGTCTTGGTTGGTAACTAAAATTCCATTTTGGCATATTTTACTTTGTAGAACTTTTGTCATGTAATAATATGCTTGTGTTGTGGCTATTTTTAATGGTTGAGTTAATAATTTTAAGTTCATTATAATACTTGTTGTAAATGTGCCTTAAAACCTTTATTGATAAAGAGAAAGAAAATATATTTTGGATATTGTATTTATCGCAAAAATCGAAAGTTTTAAAGTCGGACGAAAAGTCGAGAAAAAAATCGGTCGATGAATAGTGTCACCCCGTACGGTGAATAGTGATATTCGTACGAATGAATAGTGATGTCCGTACGGTGAATAGTATTGTCCGTACGGTAAATAGTGTTTCTGAGTTTTCGGGCTTTTTTCGATTCGGTCCATGGATCCATGTGATTTTGGGCTTTGTTTGTTGGGTATTTGCTATTATAAATATGTATCTCTTATATGCTTTGTGTGTGACAATCTTAGAGTTTTCACCAACAAGGGAGACCAAGAGTTTAAAGATATAACATAGGGTTTCAGTTTCAGCTATGCACAAAGAAAACCTTGGATTACACTTTGGGTTTTAGTGATTCATATATTGACAATTGGAGAGGTAGGGAAACACTTGAGTAAAAAATATGGTTGTTCTTGGGCGCCTTCAGGGTTGTTCTTGGGAACCTGGAGGCAAATGTTATTTTCTTGTAACTTATCTTTAATCTCTTGCAACAACTTTCTGAGTATAGTGAATTTGAGAGGTGTTATCTCCCCCAGAGTAGATCGTTTAATCGAACTGGGTAAACAAACCTTCGGTTTTTCTTCCTTATTCTGTTATATCATCTGTGTACGGATTATTATTGATAAAGACCATTTATTTTGGTTACTATTGTTCTTTGCCTCACAAATTAATATTTAATTTTGTCGTAATTCACAACAAGATTCACAACAAGTGGTGCGGTGAGCGTGGAGCAAAGAGATATTGTTGAAAAGTGAGCACCATGGTTAGTAGATGGCAGATCGAGAAATTTTCTGGTAACAATGACTTCGGGTTGTGGAAAATTAAGATGCAAGAAATTTTTATTCAAGAGAGGTGTATCGATGCTTTGAAGAGTGAAACATTGATGCCTGCATGGCTTACATAGGTACAGAAGACTGAGCTAGTGGATAAGGCCAGGAGTGTCATTATCTTGTGCCTCGGGGATAAAGTTCTAAGAGAAGTCGCTAGGGAGAAAACTGCAGTTGCTATGTGGGCAAAACTTGAATCATTGTATATGAAAAAGTCTTTGACTCACAGGTTGTATCTGAAACAATAACTCTATTCATTCTGAATGTGGAGAACAAATCCATAGTTAAGCAGCTCATAAAATTTCACAAGATTATCGATGATCTTGAGAATATTGAAGTGGAGATTGATGATGAGGACAAGACTTTGCTCCTATTGAGCTCATTACTCAGATCCTTTGAGAACTTTAAGGATGTCGTTCTTTATGGTAAAGAAGGTACTATTAATTTGGATGAAGTCCAGACGACGGTGAAATCCAATGAATTTTCAAAGTCTAAATATTTGAAGATTGAAGATAGTGGTGACGGCTTAAATGTGTCAAGAGGATAATGTGAGCGTAAAGGGGTGTCCAAATCAAAGAGGTCTGACAAATCAAAGGTAAAATGTTTTAATTGTTAGAAAATCGGTCACTTTAAAAGGGATTGTCCTGAAAGAAAGATCAATGAAGATTCTGTTCAAGCTGTAGTTGCATTGGGTGAGGAAAGTTATGAGGATGTCGAAGCACTAATGGTATCGAGTTTGGAAACTGAAGACAGTTGGGTCATTGACTCAGGTTGTTCTTATCACATGTATCTAAGAATAAAATACTTTGAAACTTTGAAGATGGTGCAAGGTGGAGTAGTTCGCCTTGGTAATAATAAGGCATGCAAGGTTCATGGTATTGGTACGGTTAGATTTAAAATGTTTAATGATCATGAACTTCTTATTCACAATGTGAGGTATGTTCTAGAACTCAAGCGAAATTTGTTATCTATAAGTATGTTTGATGATATAGGCTATTGTACTAGAGTTGAACGTGGAGCGTTGAAGATTTCGCGTGATGAATTGATTATTGCTAAAGGGTCTAAAATATGCGGTCTATATATTTTAGAAGGTTCAAATGTTATTATTCATTCATCGTTAACTAGTGGAGGCTTTAATGACAAGGAAGAGCTATAGGATTTGAGTTTAAGGTGTTATGAATGCCTTGAGAAAGTCTCAGAGGAGTACAATGAATTTTGCAGAAATCAAGGGATAAAAATGCATGTTACCGCTGAATTGTTATTGAGTTTTTGGGGAAGAGTTGAGGTTAAAACAACTTACTTGGTTGGTATAGAATTTTTCAGAAGAAGAATAGTGAAAACCAAGGGAGAAACCTGAGAGAAACTATAACGCAGAAAACTCAGTTTGAGGTGGAGTTTCCTACTATGGATGCTAACAGTAGTGAGGGAATAGTTACAGAGATCTCTGATTATCATTTGACTCATGATAAGGTAAGGAGGGTTATTGTAGCATCTCAAAGGGACGGTTATGCTAGCCTTGGATGTTATGTTTTTAATGTGGCTGAAGGACTGCAAAATAAAAGAAGAAAAACCTTCAGGGAGGCATTTGAAAACAGGTGGAGTCAAGGGTGGTTGAAAAATTATACTTGTAGGCTTGTTAAATTACCTAGGTAGAAAAGGGTAATTGGGAACAAGTGGATGCAAGTTACGAGATCAAGATTCAAGGGTTGTTTGAATTTGATCAAAGTTATTTATTAAAGTTTCAACTTGGTAGAGAGCAGCAATGTTGTTGATTGTTAAATTGGTATCAACACGGTTTAAAGTCAATGGGAGATTGTTGTAAATGTGTCTTAAAACCTTTGTTGATGAAGATAAAGAAAACATATTTTGGAGATTGCATTTACCGCAAAAATTGAAAGTTTTAAAGTCGGACGAGAAGTCGAGAAAAAAATTGTTCGATGAATAGTGACGTCCGTACGGTGAATAGTGTTGTCCGTATGATGAATAGTGACGTCCGTACGGTGAATAGTATTGTCCGTATGATGAATAGTGTTTTCGAGTTTTTGGGCTTTTTTCGATTCGGTCCATGGATCCATGTGGAGACAATCTTAGAGTTTTCACCATAAAGGGAGATCAAGAGTTTAAAGGTATAACATAGGGTTTCAGCTAACAAAGAAAACCTTGGATTACACTTTGGGTTTGAGTGATTCATATATGGAGAGGTAGAGAAACACTTGGGTAGAAAATAAGGTTGTTCTTGGGAACTTGAAGGCGAATGATATTTTCTTGTAACAACTTTCTGAGTATAGTGAATTGGAGAGTTGCTCTATCCCCCAGAGTAGATCGTTTGATCGAACTGGGTAAACAAACCTTCAGTTTTTTCTTGCCTTATTCTGTTATATTATCTGTGTACGGATTATTATTGTTGAAGACCATTTATTTTGGTTGTTATTGTTCTTTGCCTCATAAATTAATATTGAATTTTGTCGTAATTCACACCAAGATTTACAACAACACTAACATTTAGGTTTATTTGCTTTCTTGACCTTTATTTGATGTCAAACCAAAAGCATGTAAGATCGTTTATATATACCACTATTTTTAACACATTAGGATTTATTTTCTTTTTAATACTAAATGTATTTTGAACCTATAGTCACTTTAAGAAGTAAGAACCATCACAAATTTGAGCTTATAACACCTAAAATAACAACTCTACATCTAAAACAATAACTCTGAACACTAAAAATAATAAAAATCATGTTTTTTTTTTAAATTAAAAAATCAAATAATAATAATAATAATAATAATAATAATAATAATAATAATAATAATAATAATAATGTTCTGGCCTGGGCCCCGGCTTGACCAGGCAGGCCCAACCCAATAATATTCTGCCAAGCCCAGTCCAGCTTGGCCCGCAGCCTTCGAACACAAGGTCTCCGACGGACAGGTAATGCCCCTCCGCAGGCAGAACCTGCCCCATCTGTGTCGAGCACAAGACTCTCCTATCGACCAAACACTCCCCCCTCTGCGGGCAGAACCCGCTCCCCTGTCGGGCAGGACAATATGTCCTTCACACGTTCTCCACGTGCTCCCCTCTGCGGGGACACGTCACCGACCAACTGCCCACCTCCGAAAGAGCAGGCCAAACCCACTTTCCGGAGATCACGGGACAGTTGGACTAAGGCGAAGACCACGTCCTAGTCTCCACTACGCCACGTAAGCCCTAGCAGTCACCTGGGTTGGGCCTGGAAACCCAGCCCAACACAAGTGACTGTTGGCCCAGCGCTGGGGTCTCTCTATAAATATCCTCTTTCACAAGAGGGTCAGGTAACTCACTTCTTACCCCTTTTTTGTACTTGTGATCACTTTGCCCATACGTTCACTTTAGCATCGGAGTGCCTTGTAGGTACACCCCCCTTTCTCTTCTTTAATACCGGTGAACAGGCATCAAGTCGAAGACACGTGGCAGCCAGCGATCCCTTTCTGATCAGGTCAGATCAGTGGCGCCGTCTGTGGGAATCTAAAACTTCCCCGTTCCTCCGAGCAGAGAACCAAAGTTTTCATCAACACTCCGCGATCATGGTTAGCCCACACCACGACGATGTCGTCCACGACTTCATCCTCGCCCCTGCCGCGAACGGCAGCAAGCAAACGGAGATGTCCCAACCTCCAGAGACCGACGAGAGGGACGACCAGACTGCCTCTCCTCATCCGCAGAAGATGCACACCAGACTGTCCTCCGACCAAGGAGCCCAACAGCATTCCATCCCATCCATGTTCCGGTCGGAGCGGACCCGACAGTGGTCGCCCTCTTCGCGGCCATCAACCAAACGAATCAGCTGCTATTCCAACAGAACGCACAAATTGACGCACTAGAGCACGAGGTCCCGCCAAGGTCCCCTCCGTGGGAAGACCAGAACGGGAACTCGAGGAGTCCCTCACCTCATCCCAGGAGTCGACGACCTCGGCTGGAGAGGCCCCAACCCGAAGTAGTGCGGGAGCGGACTAGGTCCCCAACGAGACAAGTCCGGGAGAGACAGCCAACCAGAGGGGATCCCCGGCCAGACCTCCGAGGGTCGAACCCCTGGTCAGGAGGCCGAGGGCATGAAATCAAGCGCCTCCGCCGAATGGGCTATCACCCCCTCGGTCACCAACTCTCAGTGACGAGGACAACTACAGGACCCCCTTGTCCTAAAAGATCATGGCTGCCCCCATTCCCCACGGGATGGAGAAACCCCCGGAACTCTCGACGTACGACAACACCTCCGACCCAGACGACCACCTGGAAGACATCGAGGCCATGCTCGACTACTGAAATGTCCGAGGAGCTATCAAATGCATACTATTCCCGACAACACTGAGGAAAGGTGCCATGACGTGGTACAAAAGCCTAGAGCCAGAATCGGTTACATCGTGGAGGGTCTTGAAAGATCTCTTTTCAAGACACTTCACAGTATCCCGGCGCCATCTGAAGACTGAAGTCGCGTTAGGTGCCATAATCCAAGCTCCCGACGAGCCCCTCCGGAAATACATCGAAAGATTCACACGGAAGGCAGTACAGGTAACGACGTCAGACGAGATGAAGCGTTACTTGATGGAGCAAGGCCTGCGCCGAGACTCCAAGTTCTACAAAGTCGTGGCCATACACCGACCAACCTCTCTACAGGACTTCCTCGAGAGAGCCGCGCATTACATTCGGTTTGATAGGAAACTCAAGCGGCCAACTCCATCCGGGACACACGAGACAGAGAGACCCCCCGCGGGCCCAAGAGGAAAGAACCTCAAGCCACCGACGCGGAGGAGATCGCTGACGGGAGGATCGTTCCCGCGAACAACACGAGCAGCGCGACCCAACCGGCCGATTCACGGAGTATACGGCCCTAGTCGCTTCTCGCGAGCGCATACTAGCCGAATGCGCCAAAATGGAGTTTGTCCAGGGAGGTGTCCGCTTCCCCAGGCCGACACCCCCCAAGCCCAACGTGGACAAATCGAAGTTCTTCCTCTTCTATAGAAGCCTCGGGCACGTTACAAAAGACTGCATCCACCTCAAGGACGCGATCGAAATCCTGATCAAGAATGGCCACCTGAAGAGATACACCCGGGGAGGAGAAACCCCGAGAAAAGACGCCCCCGAGGCCAAGAGAGTCGAGGACCTCCCCTCTTCGGACGGTGACAACGGTTTACAGGTTGCCCTCTGCGTCAGCCGACTTGAGGATTGGTTCGCGCACAGAGAATTCGACCTCCCCGACAGACCTGATCTTCCCGACGAGCCTGTGCGCCCCACCAGTCGATGGGAATATTTTCCGAGGGCCATGGTCATCTCCGGCGGATCCCCGAGGAACCTATCCGTAGGATCAGTAAAGAGAAAGTTCGAGGAACTCATCACCAGCAACTCCGGCAAAATGAGCACCCTCGATAAATTTCGTGGCCGATCCAACCCGATCACCTTCTACCTCGAGGAGCTTCCCGGGGGCTCCCCCAACTCAAACATCCCCCTACTGATACGGGCACAGATGAAAAACTTCAACGTCAGACGCATCCTGGTCGACGGTGGAAGCTCGGTGGACATCATGTACACCCACCTTTTCATGACCCTCCAACTCGACAAATCCAACATGTCCCCCTACGTGGGCTCTGACCTCCAAGGGTTCAACGGGACGACGACGAGACCGTGGGGGTAAATGGAGTTAAAAGTCACCTTCGGGGAGAAGGAAATGGCCAGGGAGGTCAATATCCGCTTCCTGGTCATCGAATGCCTGTCCCTCTACAACTGTATCCTGGGCAGGACGACGATGGAAGAACTCACCGCGGTTCCCTCCACCGTCCACCTAAATATGAAATACTACACAAGGTGGAGGGTCGTGGTCACCCTAAATGGCGACATCGAGGCTGCCCAGAGATGCTTCGAAGCCGAGAAGAAAGACCTAAGTACCATCGCCCCGACAACTAAAAAAGTAGCGCCCACCGCGACGCCGAAGAGCGAACCCAAGGAGCTCGTCAACTCAGTAGACCTCGACAGCCGCTTCAGCGAAGAGCCCGACCGCGAAGACGAGGTTAGCGATGCTCCCCCGTCCAACGGGAAGCCCACCCATCCAGCGCCCCCCATCCCAGACGGTGACTTTGAGATTGTGACCCTCGGGGACGACGAGACTAGAACGTGAAGATCGGAGCAGGACTCCCCGACCTAGAGAGGAAACAACTGAAGGCCTGCCTCTGTGAGAACGCTGATCTCTTCGCATGGAGCACCGCAGAAATGCCCGGACTCGACCCCGAGGTTGCCTGCCATCAGCTATCCATCAACCCGACCTCCAAGGTCGTAGTACAACGTCGGCGTAGACAGTCCCCCGAAAAGTCGGCGGCGGTTGAAAAAGCTGTAAAAGACCTCCTAGAGGAAAATTTTATTTCGGAAGCGCGGTATTCAACCTGGCTGTCCAATGTTGTACTTGTTAAAAAGAATAATGGAAAATGGCGCATGTGTGTTGACTACATCGATCTCAACCGGGCATGTCCTAAGGACACCTACCCCCTCCCTAACATCGACAAGCTCGTCGACAACTCGGTGGGCTTCAAACTCTTGTCCTTCATGGACGCATACTCGGGATACAACCAGATCCATATGGACGAACGCGACAAACAAAACACGGCCTTCATGACGGAGTCGGGCAACTATTACTACAACGTAATGCCCTTTGGCCTAAAGAACGTCGGCGCCACATACTAACGGGTGATGAACAAAGTCTTCTGGGGAGAGATTGGCGACATGCTCGAGGTGTATATAGACGACATGATTGTCAAATCCTACACAGAAGTCGACCACACGACCCATCTCAGAAAGGTCTTCGACACAGGGAGGAATTGCAGAATACGCTTCAACCCGAAGAAATGCACCTTCGGGGTCCGCGCAGGGAAATTCCTCGGCTACTACTTAACCGAGCGTGGGATCGAAGCAAATCCGGACAAGTGCCGCGCATTTTCAAAAATCACCACACCCACCTCGAAGAAGTCTACTTCACGAGCAAAGCCCTCCACGGTCTCGAAGTCAGATACCAGCAGATCGAAAAGGTCGCTTTGGCCCTCATCACCGTCGCACGCCGCCTCTGACATTACTTCTTGGCCCACACCATTGTGCTCAGAACCGACCAGCCCGTCAGCCAGCTCCTCGACCGACTAGACATGGCTGGACGAATGCTGAAATGGTCGTTAGAACTATCTGAGTTCGACATCATCTACGAAGGAAGGAAGGCCCTCAAAGCCCAAGTCCTGGCCGACTTTGCCGCCGAGATGACCCTCTCACCAGACCCTACCACGGGGAGTCACAAGTGGATTATCTTCGCCGATGGCTCCTCAAACTCCACGGGAAGCGGAGCAGTCATCATCCTTGACAACGAAGAAGGCACCATCATAGAAGTCTCTCTGACACTGGCCTTCCCGACGACAAACAACCAAGCCGAGTACGAGGCGTTCTTGGCCGGGCTCCGCTTGCCATCAGACCTCGGGGCCAAAGAAATTAAAATATACACGGACTCCCAGCTGGTCGCCTCTCAAGTACGGGGGGAATACCAGGAGAAAAATGACAACCTCGCCGAATACCTGACACTCATTACCGAAAAAATGCAAAGTTTTGACTCTGCGGAGGTTCAACACGTTCCACGCGAACAGAACACCCGAGCAGATATTCTCTCAAAACTAGCAAGCACCAAAAAGAGGGGCGGGCACAAGTCGGTCATCCAGGAGATCCTATCGCAGCCAAGCACGAAAAAGGCCGAAGTACCGCTCGACGTCAACGCCATAGGGGATATCAACTGTTGGATGACACCGTTGCACGCCTACCTCAGCGCAGGCCGCCTCCCCGCCGACCCCAAAGAGGCCAGCACGATCAAACGACGGTCCTGCTCGTACTTCCTTCTCGAAGACAAATTGTATCGCAGAGGCTTCGGGGTCCCCCTCCTCAAATGCTTCGACACCTCCCAGGCCGCTGCCGTTCTGGAGGAAATCCACGAGGGCATCAATGCGCAGCACCTTGGGGGACAATGCCTGGCGAGAAAGGCCCTGCGAGCAGGATACTACTGACCATCGATGCAAGAGGACGCGAGAGAGCACGTCAAGAAATGCGACAAATGCCAACGACACGGGGATATGCACCTCACCCCACCGAGCGAGCTCAAATTCCTCTCCTCCCCTTGGTCGTTCGCCTGGTGGGGGATGGATATCCTCGGTCCCTTCACCTTAGGTTCATATCAGAATAAGTGCCTGATCGTGGGCGTCGACTACTTCACCAAATGGATTGAGGCCGAAGCCCTCGCCAAAATCACAGCCCACAACATACTCTGATTCTACAAAAGAAATATCCTCGCAAGATTCAGTGTCCCACTCGCCATCGTCTCCGACAGCGGCACGCAGTTCACCGACAAAAATTTCTAGGACTTCGTCATCAAACTCGGGACCAAGCACCACCTCACCTCGGTCGAGCATCCTCAAACGAACGACCAAGCCGAATCCGCGAACAGGGTGATACTTAGAAGACTAAAACAAAGACTCGGAGACGCCAAGAGGGCGTGGGTCGAGGAACTCCACAGCGTCCTATAGGCATACCGAAATACGCCTCACTCAACCACGGGGGAAACATCATTCCGCCTCACATACGGAACCGAGGCGGTGATCCCGGTCGAGATACGAGAGCCATCCAGACGAACTGAGGCTCCCCTCGAGGCCGAGGACAACGACGACGCCCTTCGAGAGGAACTCGACCTAGTCGAGGAAATTCGGTCGGGGGCAGCTCTTCGAGAAACCCGGTTGAAACAGAAGGTAGCACTTCGCCACGACAGCAGAGTCCTGAAACGCGAGTTTCAGATCGGCGACTTAGTCTTGCAAAGAAACCAGAAGGACTCCCACGAGGGTAAACTAGTCGCGAATTGGGAAGACCCGTATCGTGTCCGCGACAAGACGGAGCACGGGGCCTATTTCCTCGAAAACCTACACGGGGAACAACTAGCTCGACCATGGAACGCCGAGAAGCTGAAACGGTACTACAGTTAAACACTGCCCACGATGCCCAAACATCGCGACCACAAGGGGGCGACATGGTACAACCGCACCTCCTCGCGTCTTCTAGAGACCAACGAAAAAGCAAGCCCTGTCTTTGTGTGCACGGGCAGAAGGATCTGCTCGACGGGGAACCCCTCGATCGAGACTCCCCGTCGCCGTACCAGAATCGGCAGGACACCCAGCTCGCGATGGGACGTTCACGCCACGGGGATAAACTACCCCCGTAACGACCAGGTAACAAAACCGGTCGACCGGCCAGTTCTCCACACTACCGAAAACAATTATCGTCGAACTACCACCCAGGACGGGCCCAAAAGCATAACAAACACGCGTTTTAAACATACACATATATCTCGAGCATACAAAAGTGAAGAAATAAAACGAGCATAACATCATGCAAAAACAAAACAAAGCGCACACTTAAACAAATTTCCAAAAATACCATATAAAAGCGGGCACCAGCCCAGTAGTTAATATTACATCACTAATAAGGGCACGCAGGCTCGGTAAAGAAAACACAGAAAAATACAAAGTGTTTGGCACACAGGCTAGAATACGCAGGCACGCAGGCCCGGAACTAATCTATGCTCCTTCTTCCTCCTTCGCTTCAGGCTCGACGGGAGGGACATGGGGACCAGCTTCCTCGGCGCTGGGGTCGACCACCCGACCATCGATTATCTCGTGGAAAGGCCCAATGCCGTCCTCGACCAAGGCAACACCGGAGTTCACCACCTTAAGCTGCACGACAGCACCATTGAAACCCGCGGCGAAGGCCTTCAGGCAGTCACCTTCCAGCACTCGTATCCTAGCGAGCAGATCATCCCGGGTAACCATCTTCCTGTCCTCGTCGGTCTCATCAACAGCAGGACGAAAACCACCCTCCAGCTTCTCCATGCAAGCCTTCAATGCCTGCACTTCCTCCTCAGCGGCCTTCAGCCTCTCCTCGGCGCTATCCCCCCTCTTGCGCTCACTGGTGACCTCCCCCTGACTTTTCTCCAGCTCCTCGGTTAACTGAGTCACCTTTCACCGGTTCAGCTCCAGGTCCTCGACGGCCTTGTTCAGACGAGACTGTGTGAAAGCAAGGTCCCCTTGCAGCTCGGAGAGCTCGACAGCCGAGCAACTTTCCTTGCTCAGAACCATCGCCGTAGTAAAAGTCTGCATCAGGGGAGCCAAATCCTCCGTCAGGACCTGCCTCCGCGTAGCCCTATCTGCGCTTAAGACCGCCTCCGGCAGGAATACTGGGTGACCTGGCCCCATGAAAATAATCAGGGTGCTGATGGCAGGGCGCGATGGAGTAGCCCTCCTCGGTAGAATCCGCTGATAAGTCTACCAAGGTCTCCACCTCCTGGACTCTAGGCCTCTTCGGGTCCCCCTGGGATGTGGGCGACTTACTGCTGGAAGGAGAGGATGACCCCCGACCATCCTGATCAGCGGAAGCCTGCCCGACCAGCTGGGCAACTCGTATCTTCGGAGGAATAGCAACCCTCGACGTGCGCAACTTCTTCACCCGCTCCTCGATGGAAGACATGTTCCCTGCAAAACAAAGAAAGTGAGTCAATAATAGATAAAGAGTATTAGATCGTGAGAGGGGAGAGGCGTCCACCACCTAGATAGCGAAGGGCCTCCGCCTCTGAGGAACACTCGAGTAGAGCCTTTGTATTGATCAACCTTGCTGTCTCGCGGACATTCCCCTGGCTATCGAGTATGTAGCGGCAGTCGGGGGTCACCAACTTTGACGGCGGCAGGCTGTGCACGAACAAGACTATCTTTAAATAGCTGGCCATGTCCTCTTCGTCAAGCGACCTCACGCGTACTATGTACCGGTCTGTCCCCCGAGAGAAATGTTCCGGGGACCATTCCACATGCACCCACGACAGCATGACGGCCTCCTGCTGGCCATCCACGATCCGCTACCCTTCTGAATATAAAGAGTCAACCCCCGCATGCATGATCAGGCTGACGATGAAGAAACGACCATTGAAGTCCTGGACAGAGTCCATGTACATTTTGAAAAGCCTGTCTGGTTGCTTGAACGAAACCCAGTCGTGTCGGCCATTCACCATCTGCCTCTGCAGATGGAAGATGCGGAAGAATAGCGGCAGCGTGACGCCGACCTGGAGATAACGGCACACGACCTCAAATGCCCGAATAAAAGCCAAGGCATTCAGATGCAACTGCGAGGGAGCCAACCTCAGCCAATCGAAGAGGCCCAGGTGGAAGTCTGAGAATGGCAGCCTGAGTCTGGCCTCTTTAAAATAGAATTCATACATCGGGAATCGCATCCTCCGGTACTTCGATCAGATTGGGTGGCTCGCCCGAGGACGATAAACTTGCCAATTCTGGGCGTCACCTTCTCTCCGGTGCTCCACGATGGCGTAGGCTCACGTCGGGTCAGAAGCGAAACAGGAAGGCGTGAACAGAGGCTCCTCGGCCACCCACTCCTCGAGGGGAAGGGCACACTCGTCGAAGTGTGGAACATCTGGTTCAATGTCCACGGCCATTGTCCCCGGGACAAACGTAGTCATTAACACCTGAAAAGCAAAAGGTAACGGTGAATTCGATGACAGAGATCAAATTCACCCTTCCACCGCAAGTCAAGTGAAAGGGCGACGAGGACAAACCGAGCATCGTCCCCGGTGACTCTACCCAAAACCTACCACCTCCCCGGGGAACTGGCATAACCTAACCTACACGCTCTCCCCGAGGCATTCATCAGAATAGACGTTGCTCCCCGGGACGTTCATCGGAATAAGCGTCTGTCCCCGGGGCATTCATTGGAACAAGCATCTGTCCCCGGGGTATTCATCGAAATTGGCGTTTCTCCTCCGAACGCTCACGGTAAAACCCTAGAAAATCCCCCTACAGCGGCGAAGATCCTCACCTCTCCTCGGGGCATTCAACATGCCCCGACCACAGTCCTAAAACAAACGGGAAAAACGAAAGAAAGGAGAAAAGAAACTTACTATATTTCGATCTGTGGCGGAGTACGTGGCGGCTGCTGCGACGGAGAGATCAGACGGTAACAAGGCAACAAGGTAGAGAATTTGAGAGCAAGAGGGCGAAAAGTGGAGAATGAGCGGGGACTCGCTTACTTATACCCCAGTACGGGACTCGAAGCGTCGCTAGGCACTCGAGTACCCTAGGGTAGCCGCCCTAGCAGCCACCCAGCGCATGACACGTGGTGAAGGCTGACAGCCGCGACCCCTCATGTCTCCCCGCCGACACGTGTCCTCAAGCTCGGACACCCGACGACGAGGATGGACTCGCGTACTCGCGTCCCCGCCAAACACGAACCGGAGAGTCCTTCCTCCACAGGCAAATCTCTAGTCCCCGACACAATGTCATCAAGTTCTCGCTCCCTCCCTCAGAGCTACGACTTGGGGGGCTTCTATTCTAGCCTGGGCCCCGGCTTGGCCAGGAAGGCCCAACCCAATAATATTCTGCCAAGCCCAGTCCAGCTTGGGCCGCAGCCTTCGAGCACAAGGTCCCCGGCGGACAGGTAATGCCCCTCCGCGGGCAGAACCTGCCCCATCTGTGTTGAGCACAAGACTCTCCCATCGACCAAACACTCCCCCCTTCGCGAGCAGGACCTGCCCCTCCGCGGGTAGAACCTGCTCCCCTGTCGGGCAGGACAATATGTCCTTCACACGTTCTCCACGTGCTCCCCTCCGCGGGGACACGTCACTGACCAACTGCCCACCTCCGAAAGAGCAGGTCAAACCCACTTTCTGGAGATCACGGGATAGTTGGACTAGGGCGAAGACCACGTCCTGGTCTCCACTATGCCACGTAAGCCCTAGCAATCACTTGGGTTGGGCCTGGCAATCCAGCCCAACACAAGTGACCGTTGGCCCAGCGTTGGGGTCTCTCTATAAATACCCTCTTTCACAAGAGGGTCAGGTAATTCACTTCTTACCCCTTTTCTGTAATTGTGATCACTCTGCCCATACACTCACTTTAGCATCGGAGTGCCTTGCAGGTACACCCCCTTTCTCTTCTTCAATACCGGTGAACAGACATCAAGTCGAAGACACGTGGCAGCCAGCGATCCCTTTCTGATCAGGTTAAATCAAATAATTATAATAATAACGTGATCGTTTTGAGTTTATCATTTTATTGGATTGAAATGAGTTGATTGGACGTATATCCCTTCTATCATCAAGTGTTCGGACACAAATCGTACAACTTCCTTGTTCTTATACTTGTCCTTCATTTAAAAGATCACAAATAGATTCGTTCTAAGCCATTTCAATTACAAATAAACCTAGATGAAAAATAATTAAAAGATGGGTTAATGAAATTTTTGGTCCCTCTAAATATTACAGATTTCGTTTTAAGTCCCTCCAAAATTTTCCTTCAAGAAATCGTCCCTTCAAAATTTTTCGTCTAAACAATTAGTCCTTAACGTCAAATGCCACTAATGGATGCTTATGTGGCATGTCACGTGAAACTTTTTTTTGATGACTGGGCATACGCGTGGCAGTGCCAACGTGGCAAAAAACTGACGTAAATGCCATGTAGCAATTTCTTCTATTTTTTTATATTCATAAACCCATAATTTGTAGCTAATTCCAAGCTAATTCTTAGATAATTCTGAAAAATTGAGACTTTTTAATTACGTAATTGAATTGTGTTTTCGATCGCAGAAACTAATTTGTTGTTCGAATTTTCGCCATCAAACTCAATTTTAAGATAACTTTCTAAAACTGATTTTAAACGTGGCTATTTCATGTCCAAACCATGTTTTTGTTATGGAGGTAGGTTTACTACAATTTTAACCTTATATTCATGCTTGCTGAGTCATTGATACTAGTATTTGTTTTTTTCTGCTTTTTGTGGCGTCTGTGCCATATTTACATATGGGTATTTCCATTCGCAAGTCATGAACATCTCTAGCTAGTTTTCTAAAAGGTATGGGTTAAAGTCTCACTATAAAGTGTTTTTATTTTATGATTAAAACAATCCTTTAAGCAATTCAAATGTTTTTGTTTGTCTGACAGGCGGCACGGGACTGAGCAGATCATGTTATAATTGTCAAGTATAGTTGAAGGTAGGGGTGGCAAAATAGATGGATTAGATGGATATGGATTGGATTGTTAATGGATGGATCAAAACAATCCATTAAGTCCATTAACAATCCACTATAATTTTCTTAAAATTATTCAATCTAATTCATCCGTTAAGAATAAAATCCATCAAATTCGTCCATTAACATATTTTTAATGGATGGATATCCATCCATTCAACTTTTTTTTATTTCAAAAAAATAAACCTATTTTTTTATTTTATTTTCGGAAAATTCATATTTTGTATTTTAAACAAATTGTTTTTTAATAAATTCATGAAATAATTGAATTTTTTTGTTTAAAAAAATCATTTTTTGTATTTTCAAGAAAAAAAATTGATATTTTAATTTTTTTTTAAATTATTTTTTTCGGGAAGAAAATCTGTTTTTTTTATAAAAAAATAATGGTTTTTTGTTTCGGATAAAAATTCTAGTTTTTTTATTGGAAAAAAATCAATTATTTTCTTTAAAAAAAATCTATTTTTAATTATTTTTTAAATAATAAATCTAACGAAAATAAAAATAATTCATTGGATCCTTAAAATATGTTGAATGGATTGAATCCATCAATGCATATAAATGGATGTATTTAATCCAATCCTTTAACTTATTTTTTATATGGTGGATGGATTGGATGGATTTTTTGATGGATGAATTTTGCCTTAATGGATCCAATTGTCACCTCTAGTTGAAGACAATTCGTGCTTAACGACTATTGCTCTTCCCAATTTTTGCAATACATGACAAATATTTCCCTTATTCCAAAAGGATAAAATATGAATCTGATGCACTCTTTTCATTTCTTCATTAAGACATTCCTCGCTCTCCATTCATACACATGTGAAAGACGAAGTTATTAAGTAAATGGCCTATATAGTTTGAAGCCATGAAATGAACATCTCCACTGATAGATGGGTTTATTGTTAGTATGTAGTCATCCTTAAAGGTCATGACTAATGAATTTATAGTGCTCTAGCATAGCAAAATTCGAATAGCAAACTAGTTTATGCGATCTAAAACACAATCCAATTGTGTAATTAGAAAGTCTCAATTTTCAGAATTAGTTAGGAATTAACTAAAAATTATGAGTTTATGAATATAAAAAATAAAAAATGGAAGAAATTGCCACGTGGTATCTACGTCAGGTTTTGTGCCATGTGGACACTGCCACACGTATGCCTAGTCATCAAAAAAGTTCCATGTGGCACGCCACGTAAGTATCCATTAGTGGAATTTGACGTTAGAGACTAATTGTTTAGACGAAAAATTTTGAAGGGACAATTTCTTGAAGGAAAATTTTGGAGGGACTAAAAACAAAATCTGCAATATTTAAGGGGACCAAAAACTTCATTAGCCATTAAAAGAATGTACATCCCTTTTATCCTCGAGTGTTCGAACACGAGTCGTACGACTTACTTGTTCAAACGGTCGTCTTCCTTCCCGAATGCAATTTGGTTGTTTTAAGTCTCGGCTTAATAACCAAATCATATAAAAATTGGTTAAATAGATGTACATCTATTTTAATAGTCGAGCATTCGATATAAAAGTCCTACAACTTGATTGTTTTGAATCTCATAATCAAATCGGATTGAGAAATGATTAACTGGGTGCACATCCTTTTTATCCTTAAGTATTCTGACATAAGTTGTATCACTTGCTTGTTCGAACACTCGTCTTCCTCCTAAAAACAACTACAACCAACAAAAAAATTTGTGTATACCTTAGTGCGATAAAATATTTTTCTTTAAAATCAATAAACACACAAGATATTTCTACCCAAGAACAACGTACCTTTGAATTCTCCATCGCACTGTGAGATACGTAGGAGAAAGAGTCAAATCTTATCAAGCACATTAATAAAAAAACATTTTTCATTTGCTTGTAAATACGCTTCATTTATTATCCAATGATTTAGAGAGAATCAATATAATAAGGTTAACAACATTCTTTTTCAAAATTAACTAGAGGTAATCATTTTGTGCATATGTCATAGGGTGCTAATACCTTTCTTATGCATAATCGAATCTTGAACTTAAATTTGGTTGTGAAGACCATTTTTTTTTCTTTAAGGATTTTACCAATATTTTCCATTTTCAATAAACTTTGTTGGTGAATTCATTATTTTTTTAGCAACCCTCGAATATTTTTCGTGCCGCGACACCTAGCTACTGTATTGGGGAACTAAATTTACTGTTGAGATGAGTTCATTCAAAAATTGTGAAGGTAGTTTTGGAAGGACAACGGCCGTAGAAAATTGAGATGAAGTTTTGCCAGGTAAAATTAGATGATAAACTTTATGCATTTTAGTATAATTTCAATATGAATTTTAAAATGTTTTCTAATTTTTTTCACATGCACTATTCTAGATCAATGGTGGGAAACTTATGGAACCGAGGCGCCCAATTTGCAAAAGTTGGCTATTCAGATTTTGAGCCAAACTTGTAATGCATCTGGTTGTGAACGAAATTGGAGTGTATTTGAGCACATTCATTCAAAAAAAGAAATAGGTTGGAGCATCAAAAGCTTAATGATCTTGTCTTTGTTCGTTACAACCTACGACTACAAAACAGGTATTGCACTTATTATGCTTTATATGTTATTGCTTATATACTTATGTTGTTTATGACTATGAATGATGAAAATTGAAAATAACTATATGTTGTTTTCTTATGATATTGTTTATACTACTAGCTATTGCTTGATATGTAGAAACTTGTTAATTTGTTTTTCTATCTCAAAAAATAGTATTGACATTTGGAAACATTTAATTAGGAATTTTAGTATATGTTTTGGTTGTTGTTATTGCTTAATATGTTGCATTTTAGTACAATGTTAATATATATTTTATATTATTAATTTTTAAGCTAGTTAAGTTGGTTATATACTACTAGTTTTTAAGAATATTAATGAGTTTTATGTTTGACATTATCGTTAATGATTTATAGAAACAAGAAGAAACAAAATTACGATCCTATCAATTTTGAAATACTTGGTGATCATTTTGATTGGGTGTTGGAGGATTCACCACCATTCTTAACCATTGAGGAGGTGGAAGCACTACGCAAAGATCTTGCTAGTATGTGTTAGCTCCCAAATTCGACGCCTCATGTAGAAGGAAGGAATTTAAGATAAAAGGGTCAAAGGTAGTTTGAGAATGAGAGAGTGGTTGAAAGAGGCAAAGCAGCTGAAAGAAGAAGTCGAAGAACTTACCCAGAAGCCAGGAGTTCGACCGCTTGCTGTGAGGGATGGTTCGTCAAAGGATTTGAAATTCAAATATTAGAGGGAACGGTTTTGCTTGTTGAATATTGAGGGAGACACGTGTCACCTTACGAGCAGTAGATCCATGCATTTGCGACAAATGGCGAAAGGAGGAGATGATGGAGGTTATTAAAGGTTATTTTTTATTACTATAAATAGGGTGTCTTAGACATATCCAAAGTGTGTTGTAATTTACTATTGTACAAATTACTCTTGAAATTACTCCAAGTATCCGAGTGTAGAGAAATCGAGTATTGTAGAGAATGTACGTGATGTAAACACACCATCTTTTAACTTAATGCAATTTACTTGTTTTACTTTAAATTTTACAAAGTCTTTTATTGTCTTTACCCCTTTTCTCCTTACTTTACTTCTTTCCTTCCTATGCAATTCTTTTCTCTTCGTCCTCAATCTAACTTCTTCTCTCCCAACAAACTTTCTTCTCTTTTATTAAAAGCTTTATTTTATCTTTAAGGTGTCCTGTAGTCGAATAGATGTTTCTGTAAGATCCTCTTACCACAATACCATTCGAGTGTGGAACTTGAGTAGACTCTCAAAACAAAAAACAAATCTTTTAGCACATGTCCTAGGATCAATCTGATCGATCCTGTGAGTCACCAAAGTTAGATTTGAAAGATCAACGGTTGTTTTCCGATTTTCAAGGGAAACAAAATGGCACACCTGGTGGGACAGTGCTAGAAAATCTGTTTTATAAAACTAAACTTATAAAAATTCTGCAGTCATACTGGTCCTTTTTCATGAGAGGTACATTTTTATGTTACTAAGAAGTGGTAAAATTTCCGCTGTAAACGAAGAGACACGACCAAGACAAAACATTAGGAACATGGCTACAGATATGAACCAGCCAGATAACCCCAACCATCAAGGAGACGGTTCCATCGAGGGAATAAGAGACGAGGGAGTTCCCCCTCCGATACCGTCGACTGGAGAACAAACGGTGCTTCCTGTGAGGCCAGTGCTGACACATTCCGTACTTGGGGTTGGATCGACAGTGATTAGACCTTATACTCAACCGGTGTTGGAATATATTGGTCATCAAACATCGAATCCTCAGATTTTGTTAGGAGGAAGTTCGACGTCCAGGCAGTTTGGTCCCACTGGTTTTTCACAATCACCAAGAAATCCCCCATATGGGATGCCCACCGCTATGATGCAAGGGCTCCAAAGTGCACCCCCCCCCCCCCATATTCTCAGATCAGGCGATGGCTTCGCCGCTACACGGGTCAGGGTTAGGTGTGAACATGGGTCGAAACCCCCAAAGTCAGAGTTTAGGGTATTCGACGCAAGGCCCCAATTTGACCAACACCTCAGTTGCTTGTTTAAGACAGCAGATGGACGAAAGTAACCTACAAATGGTTCATACTTTGTCACAAACCATGGGTGAAATATTTCAACCATTAATCCAAAATACAACGCAGACCAATCAATAATTGGCGGTACAATTAACGAGATTGGCTTAATTCATGAGGGTACCTCCCTTAACCAGAAGTCAAGCCGTAGTAGCGGATACCCCATGAGACAACTTGGCGAATATGGCAGAAGTCGACGTAGGAAACCAAGGAAGGATGGCCCCTCCGTTAGTCGAAGGGCTTAGGGAAGAGCCTTTGCAAAACCAGCCCCGTGGCTTGGGAGAAAGAAACTCAGGAGTAGTGGTTGTGAATCGGAACCAAGATGCAGACAATGTAGTCCAACAGGTTTGTCGAAACAACATAGCCATCGACAATAATCTAGCGGCCATGGTCGAGAGAATTATGGCCAGAAATGGGTTAAATGCTGGTTTCACTAGGCCAAATTACACTTCACCTATAGTAGACTATATCCTTCAGGCGGAGTTATCTACTAGGACGAAAGTACCTAAGTTCACTAAGTTTTCAGGAGATAAGACGGAATCTACCGTCGAACATGTGGCTCGTTACCTAATCGAGGCTGGAGAGATAGCGAACGATGAAAGCCTTAGAATAAAATACTTCCCAAGTTCCCTTACTAAAAACGCCTTTACCTAGTTCACAACACTTCCCCCTAACACGGTGTGTAACTGGATCCAGTTGGAGCGTTTGTTCCATGAACAGTTTTATATGGGTCAGACTAAAATTAGCTTGAAGGAACTCGCTAGTGTGAAGCGTAAGTTTTTTGAGTCAATAGAGGAATACCTTAATAGGTTCTGGTTGCTTAAAGCTAGATGCTTCACGCAGGTCCCTGAACATGAGTTGGTCGAAATGGCCGCTGGGGGTCTCGACTACTCTATTAGGAAAAAGTTGGATACCCAGTATCTAAGGGACATGGCCCAACTAGCCGATCGAGTTCGACAACACGAAAGACTCAAAGACGAGAAGGCTAAGTTTAATAAAAATAAAAAGGTAGTTTTTGTCAAATATAATGAGAACGTCGAAGGTCTGTGCGATGAGCCTGTGAGTTTCGATGATGGCGAAGTGGACCTTGCTGAACTTAAGCAAGGACCGCCTTACTTGTGCAAAGTACTGGCTCCCCCACAAGGGAAGAGTTATGTCGAATCTGAAAAGAATGATAGGTTCCCAAAGAAAACATATACTTTCGACATCACAAAATGTGATGAAATCTTTGATTTGTTAGTTAAGGACGGACAAATGATAGTGCCTCCTGGCGCCAAAATGTCGTCCATAGAACAAAGGAAGAAAAGAGGGTTTTGTAAATATCATAATTTCTTGGGTCATAAAACGTCTCAATGTTTTCTTTTCAGGGACCTTGTTCAAAATGCGATCCAAGAAGGACGTCTAAAGTTCGGAGAGAAAGCTGGTGGCCAGATGAAGGTCGACTCAGATCCTCTACAAACGGCAGACGCAAATTACACAGAGCCAGTCGAGGCTAATATGGTCGAAGTTGCCGACGGATATGACTTTTCAATCGAAGTGACAGAGGTTGTTGGCAATCCCATAGACGAAGCTGTGATGGCGAAAGTTACCATCAGCTTCAGACAAAGGAGTTGTGTCGAAATGGAAGTTGATAGTTGTGACCAAAGGGATGAAACCAAAAGCCCAAACAATAAGAACAATCTGGGTTGGGAGATAGTGACCAAAGAAACGGCTGATGACTTCGTCAAAATTGATCAAGCCACCAAAGGCGTGGAGTTAAGCTTGAAGAAGCTTAATCTGGCCAAAGAAATTGAAATTAACATGGTACAAATCACTCAACATGAGGAGGTAGCGGATAGTGAGTCGAACTACCAGGAAACACACACTAGGGAAGCCTACCCAGAGCATGAGGAATCTATCGTTTCTTTCCTTCACCGCTGCCAAGAGAAAGGTTCTCGTGTGATGCTTTATCCCCGATGCAGCGCCATATTCTACAAGAAGGCTGCACAAATGCTAGAAGGAACACGAAGGCTGAGGCAAGAAAATGAAAGGCCAAGATTCGACCCTCGAAGAGGCCTTCAACAAAGATCTGACCCTCGCATAACGCCTCCTACGAACAAACCCACTAGCTTTAAGCCCAATGCTGAGGCCACTGATGGGAAGTGGACGAAGCCCAATGAGAACAGGCAGCAAGGGCAGAAGAGGTGGAAGAACTTTGAAGTACAACGAGGATCTTCGTTAAGCTACCGAAAAGAATTTCAGTCTTCAAGGGCTGCTCATGTGTCAGAAAATTATAATGGGAAGAATCCCATGTCTCGATCCCAATGGAGACGCGAGCAGAGAAGAAGAAAAGCACACAGAGAAGGTGCACATAAGGACCAACCACAATCCAGTACCAACATCCCCATTGAACATGAGGGTCGAACAAACGCCTTCGGGAAGGCACCTATAGGAAGAAAGTTGTTTCCAACACAGGTCGAAGAACAGAGGAAATCGGTCGACGATGAAATGACCGATAATTTTGACGAAGACTCTGATGACACGTTAGACGTTTTGGTCAACATAGTATCAGTAATGCCCAGGGAATTTGATAGGATTTATGTAGTTGAAAACTCTGACACATATACGGACTGGGAAATAACGGCTCATAAGCCGGTATGCTATTATGTAATGAACAATGGCTGCATCGAGGAGCAAAACAGATTCTTTAAACGGCCAACGGAGGCGATGAAAAATCATCTGAAGCCTCTTTATATTACGACACAAATAGAGAAGGTCCCAGTTAACAAAATACTGGTGGATTGCGGCGCTACGGTAAACCTAATGTCGCATTTTCTGTTGAACAAAATTGGGAAAAATGAGACAGACACTAAGCCACACAACATGGTGTTATCAAACTATGAAGGAAAAGTGGGTTCGACCATGGGGGTCATTCAGGTGAATATCACGGTCGGAACCGTTACCCGCCCGACTATCTTCATGGTGGTGGAGACCACTGCCAACTATAATCTACTACTTGGAAGAGAATGGATCCATGGAGTGGGGGCAGTGCCATCTTCGATGCATCAGAGGATCGCCATCTGGAAACCAGATGGCTTGTCGAAAACATAGAAGCAGATCAGGGATACTTCAAAGCACCTATAAACCATATTGATAGAGGACAGTTTGACAAGCATTTGGCCAGTATAGGGCCATGTGAACCTGCAGATTTCGACTTTACACCTGATGACGAAGTGTATTGCTCACTATATCTGCATCCTGTCGAAGGTTTCCGATGGGACAAGGAAGTGCCAGGCGAAAGGTTATCATACCTTGGCGAACTTCCCATAGACCCCACTGGCTGGGGAAGTGAGTTTGATAATGATGACTGAAGTCGTAGCGCTTCAAAGGATTTCGGCCTACGTGGCCGAAACTAAGCTACAAACGGCCTTGGAGGCTGCTAATAACGAAATGGCTGAGGGAGCCAACGAAAATCCCAAACAGATAAGTCCAGTTGGGTATTTCGACCCCAAGATTCAATACGAAGGGCAAAGACTCGACTCCATATATGACGATGAGCCTTTGGGTTTTGAAAAAGATCCCTTGGCCATCGATATCAAAATATTGGCGCAAGATCCACTGGAGAAAGTTGACCTGGGAGATGGAGTAATCAAAAGGCCAACTTATATCAGCGCCAACCTCGACCCCCAACTTAGGGTTGAAACCATTCAGTTACTACGAGAGTACAGGGATTGTTTTGCTTGGGACTACGACGAAATGCCAGGTCTAAAGAGATATTTAGTCGAGCATAGGCTACCAATCAAGCCTGGCAAAAAACCAGTTAAGCAGAATCCAAGACGTTTCGCCCCTGAAATCCTCTCAAAGATAAAGGAGGATATCGAAAGACTCCTCCGATGCAAGTTCATCCGTACGACCAGGTATGTCGAATGGCTAGAAAATATTTTACCAGTCATTAAGAAAATTGAATCTTTAAGATTCTGCATAGACTTTAGGGATTTGAATTCAGCAACCCCAAAAGATGAGTATTCGATGCCAGTGGCAGAAATGCTAGTCGATTCAACCGCTGGCCACGAATACCTTAGCATGCTGGATGGATATTCTGGTTACAACCAGATTTTTATTATTGAGGATGACGTTCCTAAAACGGCGTTCTGTTGCCCAGGGGCCTTAGGCACTTACGAATGGGTAGTGATGCCTTTTGGCCTAAAAAATGCTGGGGCAACGTACCAGCGGGCGACGAATTCGATTTTCCATGACTACATTGAGTCCTTTATGCAAATATACATTGATGACATTGTGATAAAATATGTGTCAGGAAAGGCTCATGTGGAACATCTGCGCAAATCCTTCATGAGAATGAGGAAGTTTGGACTCAAGATGAATCCCCTCAAGTGTGCATTTTGCGTGAAAGCAGGAGATTTTCTGGGTTTCGTGGTCCACAAGAAGGGGATCGAAATCAACCAAAACAAAACAAAGGCCATCATGGAAGCGAAAGTGCCATCCAACAAAAAGGAACTTCAATCCTTGCTGGGCAAAATAAATTTCTTAAGAAGGTTCATATCGAATCTCAGTGGAAAAACACAAGCCTTCTCGCCATTGCTTCGAGCCACCAAGGAGAAGTTCGAATGGACGAAAGATCGCAAGAGGCTTTCGACAAGATCAAAGACTACTTGACTCATCCTCCGGTCCTTGCACCTCCATGTCGAAATAAAAGCATGAGACTGTACATAGTAGCGTCAGACAAAACTCTAGGGAGCATGCTAACTCAAGTGGATGGAAGTGGCGTCGAAAGAGCCATTTACTATCTTAGCAGAGTTTTAAATGATGCAGAAACTAGGTATAGTGAGATAGAAAAATTATGCTTATGTTTGTATTTCTCATGTATGAAGTTGAAGCAATATATAAAACCAGTTGATGTTTTCGTTTCGTCACATTTTGATATTATTAAGCACATGTTGTCCAAACCTATTTTGCATAGTCGAATTGGTAAATGGGCATTAGCATTAACTGCATATTCATTAACGTATATACCGTTGAAGGCGGTCAAAGGGAAAATAGTGGCAGACTTTATTGTCGACCACTCCATAAATGAAAGTACCCTGAACATTGTTGAACTAGAGCCTTGGAAGCTATACTTCGCGGGTCTAGTCACAAGAATGAGACAGGCATAGGTCTATTGATCATTTCGCCTGACAAAATTCCAACAAAATTCAAGTATAGAGTCGAGGACCTATGTTCCAATAACGAAGCTGAATATGAGGCTCTGATCACTGGACTTGAAATTTTGTTAGAATTGGGGGCAACCCAAGTCGAAATAATGGGAGATTCAGAGTTGGTTGTAAAACAGCTAACAAAGGAGTACAAATGCGTTAAAGAAAATCTCATTATGTATTTCGTGATAGCCAACAGACTACTCAAAAAATTCGAAGTCTGCACTATTCGATACATACCACGACTACACAATCAGATAGCCAACGACCTGGCACAAGTGGCCTCAGGATACAGGGTCTCGAAGGAAAACTTGCAAGAAGCAATCGAGGCCAGAGGTAAGGTTGTGTCCTTGGGTTTGAGACCGTCAGACTTGAAAGTCACGAAATTTGGCTACGCTGACGAGGAAACCTTTGAGATTTTTATAATCGAAGGTCTGACAGACAAAGATTGGAGGAAACCTCTGGTCGAATACCTTCAGAACCCTTCAGCGACTACAGAACGAAAGATAAAATACCAAGCATTAAGTTATATCCTGTTGGGAAATGAGTTATTTAAGAAAACCTCTGAGAGAGTTTTACTTAAATGCCTCAGTGAATCTGAAGCATACTTGGCGTTGTCTTCAGTTCATGGTGGGACATGCGGAGCACACCAAGTAGGTCATAAGATGAAATGGATGCTATTTCACCAGGGGATGTACTGTCCCACGATGCTGAAAGATTGCATTGAGTTCGCCAAAGGTTGTCAGGAATTCCAAGTCCACGTTGGCATACAACATGTCCCAGCAAGCGAGTTGCACTCTATAGTCAAGCCATGGCCATTCAGAGGTTGGGCTTTAGACCTAATAGGGGAGATTCGACTTGCGTCTTCCAAAACCCAGAAGTACATTTTGGTAGGGATAGACTATTTTACCAAGTGGATCGAAGCTATACCTCTACCGAAGGTAGACCAAGAAGATGTTATCGAATTCATTCAGAAGTATATCATCTACATATTTGGGCTACCAGAGACAATAATGACATACCAAGGGTCAGTATTTACGGGTAGGAAGATGCAGGAGTTTGCCAAAGAAATGGGATTTAAACTCCTTACCTCGACACCTTACTACGCCCAGGCCAATGGTCAAGTCGAAGCGGCAAACATGGTGATAATTGGCATGATAAAGAAACAGATTGGAAGCAAACCTAGGAATTGGCATAAGATGTTGGATCAAGTCCTATGGGCATGTCGAACATCCCCGAAGGAAGCAACCAACACTTCCCCCTATCGACTCACCTTCGGCCATGACGCAGTATTGCTAGTGGAGATACACATACAGTCAGTAAGAATTCAAAGACATCATGAAATCCCTCGAGAGATTTATTGGGACATGATGCTTGATGAGTTAGTCGATTTAGACGAAGAAAGATTAAAAGCTCTAGAACTCTTGAGAAGACAAAAGAAAAGAGTGGAGAAATCATATAACAAGAAGGTCAAAGCAAAGGCTTTCCTGGTCGGAGATTTGGTATGGAGGGTAATCCTGCCTATGGATCGAAAGGTGAGGTCCCTAGGCAAGTGGTCTCCAAAGTGGGAAGGACCATTCCAGGTATCGAAGGTATTCTTCAACGGGGCATGTAATACCCCAAATTCTACCCTTTCTTTTTTTTTTTTTTTAATTTTAAATTCTTATTAACTTAATAAATTAACCTTTTTCTAGATCTTATTTTTTAAACTAATAATAATTTAATTAACCTTTTTTATAACTTTACTAATGTTTGTTTATTAACTTTTTTTCTATTTATTTTATTTATTTAAATCATTTTAAGCTTTTCTTACTAACTTTTACGATTTAGATTAAAATTTAATTTTTTTTTCTTCTTTGCTTCAAGAGTAAATTTTTTATAACCTTTTTTAATTAATTTCTAACACAATTTTTTAATCAAATTCTATTACCTTTTTAAAATTAAATCTTTTTTCTAACTTTTTTAAAAGATAAATCCTTTTTCTAACTCTTTTTTTAAAGTTAAATCTTTTTCTAACTTTTTTAAAATTAAATCTTTTTTTCTAATTTTTTTTTAAAAAAATCAAATCTTTTTTCTAACTTTTTTAAAAGTTAAATCCTTTTTCTAACTAATTTTTTAAAGTTAAATCTTTTTTCTAACTCCTTTTTAAAGTTAAATCTTTTTGTCTAACTTTTTTAAAGTTAAATCTTTTTATCTAACTCTTTTTAAAAATTAAATCTTTTTTTCTCTAACTTCTTTTTAAAAATTAAATCTTTTTTTCTCTAACTTCTTTTTAAAAATTAATTTTTTTTCTAACTTTTTTTTAAAATTAAATCTAAATCTTTTTTTGACACCTTTATTTTTCAAATTAAAATTCTAAATTCTTTTTAAAATTAAATTCTAACGCCCTTTTCTTTTTCTTTTTTTTTTTAATTCTAAATTCCTTTTAAAATGAAATTCCAACAGTTTTTTAAAATAATTCTAACATTTTTTTAAATCAACATTCAAATGTTTTTTATTTTAAAATTCTAACTCATTTTTTTTAAACTTAAAACTCTAATTTTTATTTAACTTGAAACTCTAACTTTATTTGCTAACATTTTTAAATTTAAATCCCAACACTTTTTTTTATCAAATTCAATCACAATAAATCACAGATGGGGCAAAATAAAATCAATCAGATCATATCATCATCATGAGAAAATCAGATCTAAATATCAACATCACCATCATTGAATCAAATCTGAAATCATCATAAAAATTCATTCAAATCAAATCTGAGATTGAAAAAGATTTAAAAAAATCAAGTATAAAAGGACCCTCAGGAGCAACAAAACGGGAGATCGACAAGCATCAAAAACTCTTACCGTCTTCATCAAAAGTAACTAACTCTTCTTTTTTTCTAATCTTTTTTATATCTTTTTTCAAAATTTCTACCATTTTTTCTTAATTAAAATTCTAACATTCTAACTCTTTTTAAATTAAAACTCTAACTGTTCTTAGTTAATATTTCTTTTTTTTTAATATAAAAATTCATAACTTTTATGTTAAAATTTCAAGAAACTTTTTTTTTAAAATTCAAAGTTCTAACTCACTTTTTAACTTTTAATGCTAACCCTTTTTTTATTAAAATTCTAACCTTTTCTCTTTTATTTTCAAACTTTTGTTTTTATTTTCTAACCTTTTTTTTTAAAAACCAAATTTCGAAGTTCTAATTTTTTTGCTAACTTTTAATTCTAACTTTTAATCTATTTTCTTTTTCTTAATCACATTAAAGTTCTAACTTTTCCAAATTTCACCCAAAAAAAACCTAATTCTATTCTAACTCTTTTCTAATTACCTAAATTCTCACCGTCTCAAAACATTCATCACTTAACTTCTAATTATCGTCAATTCCAATTTTCATCCTTCATTCCTAACAGTATTCTTGATTATCCATGAACCTGTTCACTAATGTTTATTTATTTATTTTTGTATTTATTTTTATATTTGTACATAATCTAACATCATCGTTGCTATTTCATATTCCATTATCACTTGTATATTATCGCCATCTTCTTTGCATATCAATTTTCATTGTTTATTAATTTTTCGCTAACATCCTCATTTTTAAGATCCAAATTTCTAACTTTTTTCTTGTTTCGTTAAAATTATAATTTTCTACTTAAATTCCTAACATTCCCGTCTAATTTTTCGTCTAACCCCGTATAATAACAGTCTCTGTTTGTTTTAGTTTTTTGCAGCTAACTAAGTTCAATTGATTTTATTTTCGGTTTAAATATTCAATTATCATATTTGTAACTGCTTATGGGATGTAATTTTGCGAGACAATTGTCGCATTTATCTTTCCGCACTTTATTTTCTGCCGTTGTATGTATATTTAATTTCATCGCATCTTTATAGTTAATTTCACATCTGAAGGTTAGGTCTAACCGTTTGGCCGCCGCGCCAATAGTCCTCAACTTCAAACCCTCAAAATTACACCCTTACAAACCCTAATTTTCACAAATGCCTCGCCGCAGGCAAGATTACAATTTTACCCCTAGCATTAGGTCAAAGAGCCGCCGCGCTCATTTTAGGGTTTCCCGCCGTGGAATCCCTAATTTAACCCTAATTACAACTTAACAATTCAACGTAGAGATTTGGAGTTTCTACACTCCGCGTAAGCGTGTCCCTAAGATACGTTTATTCCCCTTGAGACCTTGACCACAATCAAGAAGTCTCTAACCTCCCTTTTGAGGGGAACTACGATTACTCTGATTCCACTCCCGTAAGGATACGTAGGCACAAGATGCGATGTCTTGTCGAGTAAACTTAGAATTAACCCCTTAGGTCTCCTTTCTCACTTTTAATCCCTTTGTACGTACACCTTAAGCAAATAAATAAAGCAAATAGTAAACATTTGAACAAAAGGTTCCTGTAGAGTACTACAGAAGTTTAGGGTGCTAATACCTTCCCTAAATTTAACCAACCCCCGAACCCTAGATCTTTCCCCGCATTGTGTTTACGATGCAAAATAGGTTTTCCCTCTTTTGACCTTTTCCTTCGGATAAATCAAAGAGCGGTTGTGAACTGAATTGTGATTCAAACTCATTAATAGTTTGTGATCCTATTTCCACCGCAACAGGGCATATGAAGTGACAGAGCTGAGTAAGGACGAGAGAATATTAAAAGTAAATGGAAAAAATTTAAAGAAGTATAAGCTTTCACTTCAAGAGGTAAAAATATCAACAGAGTAATAGTCAAAGATAAAGCGAAGCCATAAATGGTGATTTAAAATATGCCAAAATGGCCCAATGTCTTACAAACAAAATAAAATGGCTTACAAAGGCCAGCACAATTTGCTCTATTACAAAACCTAAATAAATCAAAAAGGAAGATTCACCTTCATCTTAAGATAGGTCGATTTTTGGAGTTCGAGACGGCTCTGGCATTGAGCCTTATTTGTCCTCAGTTGGGCAACTTCAGATTCCAAACGACGGGCTTCCTCAGTGTAGGTAACGGCATGTTCAAGTTCAGTTGTTAAAGAGGAGTCATCGAAAGAAGATAGTTCAGCGTTCTTCTTTTTAGCCTTCGCTATCTTACTACGAAGTTTTTTAATCTTCCGCTCCCAACAGGCAATGTTCGCCTCGTTAGTTAAGACATCTTGCTTATTTTTCTCCCTTGTTTCTTCCAACTCAGCAATCTTCTCCTCAGAGTCGACAACAGCTCTCCAAGCGGCAGCTTCACTTCCAGCCTTCGTCTCAATCTCACCCTCAATCTGGGGCAACAATCGATAGTCCTTATAAACCTGGTCGATCAGGGTACCAACTTCTTGAATAACATTCACGACCTCAGGAGTAAGGGATTTAATGTCCACTCGTTGAAGAAGAGCTTTGAGGGGAAGATGGCTGGTTGGGCCCATCTACAGGAGGGTGAAAAGATCCCCTTTGAAGATCTTTTGCTTAACCTTGTCGAGGGCACTGTCAGCTGGCGGCTTTGAGGTTTGCCCTTCGAAGGTCGAAGTACTAAGGGTGCGGCTAGAAGAATGACTTTGCCTGCTCAACAAAAGCCTAATGTATTGTTGAGGGTTAGAAACCTTCAACGCATCTAGTTTGGCGGAGGTAAGTGGAGTTTCGCCTAGGAAGGGGTTTGTTGGAATATCCTTTGGGATAGAAGAAACAGGAGTTTTTGTTACTTCAGCAGTTGTGGGTTCTTTAACAGAGATGTCCACAGTTTTCAATTCTTTATCTTGGCTTCCTTTTGCCTTCGCGCCATCCTCCTCCATTTCATCCCCAGTGCCTTTAGCACTGGACTCATGCAATTCAGGCTGAGGCATAGCCTGATCCTCAATGGCTTGATCACCCTCGACAGCCTTTTCATCCACAGCTACTGTCAGACCCAAAGGAGAAATGGTCGTATCAACTAAAGTTATTTTCCCCTCCAAAGCGTTGACTTTATCATCCGCTGTAATGGGATCGACCTGAGCATTGTTGTCTTCATGATCAGAACCATCAGTTTGAGACTGCTGGGTGGTGGTCTTTGCGGGAGAAGGAGGGGCTGTGAAAGAATCAGGTTTATTAATTTCACCAAGTGAACTCACACCAGAACCCAAATCAGAAGTGGGATGATAGGTAGGCTTGCCTTGGATATTCAAGGGATAGAGCGACAGAGGAAGCTTGGTGGGATTATATTGTGAAGCCCCAGCATCATCCTAGAAAAGATAGACATTAGAAAGAATAAAGACTAAAGAATCAGTGCAAAGGCCCAAAGAAAGGTAGATGCGCAATATACCTTAACAGTTTCGTCAGCAGGACTGAAATTGTACCTTTCCATGGGGACAGCAGCTTGGATCGAAGCATCCCCTATGAGAGTTGGAGTAGGGTCTTAAGGAGGAATGGTGGTCTGAGGTGTGTTGGTTACAAGAGGAGCGGATGGAGCATCAGGAGTGTCCACATCACGGATGATCTTTCTTTTCCTTTTCATTTGAAGACTCTCACGAGGAGACCCATCTTCGTCATCAGAATCAATGATAATCTGGGGAGAAGCCCTTTTTAATCTTCTTTGAGGGGCAGGAGGTTTTCGACTAGCCTGAAAGCAACATAAAGTGTTGAGAGTGATTAAGGAGATCGAGATAGTAAAAAGCTGTGGAAGATTACCTTTTGATCTTCGTCCTTGACTTCAGTTTTGGCTGTTGGGGCAGCACGTTTCGGAGCAACTGAAAAGTAAATGATACTAAAACCAGTTAGCAACAATAAAACTCAGAGAGGAAAGTCCAAATCGAAGGGGGATAAACCTTCAAGAATGTCGGATTCTATGCGAACATCTTTGATACTGACATGAAGGTGCCCTTTAAACGTATCGAGTGTATGTTTAGTCAGGACCACCCGCTGTGCTTTGGGCTTAGACTGCTGTCGAAGAATTTTTATAGCGTCTCCACAAATGAACCAATCTGAGAATGGAGGGGAAAGAGCCACGCCAAAACCAGCGGTTGGTAGTCGAGGGACTTTTGGGGGAAAAAGTTTAAAGGCAACCTCATACCGTTTCTCGCGAGGAACAGAAGAGGGAATCTTTAAACTATCCAGTTTTTTGGAAAAAATTTCTTTCAAAGTGACAGCAGCCTCACGGATGGTTCGACTAACATCATCTGGTCGATAGGCAGTTTCGAAATACTTCTGGAAGGCTTGAATCTCTTTGATATGGGTAGGCGTACCTTTCTTGATCTTCTCCTGCACATCAATGAAAGCTTGGTCAATCAAGCGAGAAAAACTGGAGGCGTCAATAAATTCTGAGGCGTAATGTTTCGACCACCAGTCATAGAAGTTTTGGGAGCAAAAGTAAGAAGTTTCAAAGTGAACAGGTGTGAGGTAGGACTTGTGGGCGTAGCGCTCCAGTTGTGTCGAACAGTACAGAGGAGATAGCACAGTTAAAGGAAGAATGATATGTGATTTCTTGTCATACAGGCATTTGGGCAAGGTTTGTATTAACCCAAATTGCCTGGACACCAAGTTCGGTTGGTAGGCTAGCAAGCTGGAGTGACCTCTAACAAGGTTTAGTTTGTGAACCAGTAGTCGGGGAATGAGGAATCTCTCCCAAATCAGCTTTGAGTCCTCTTCTTGTTTCTTTAAGGGAGCAGGGAAGGGTCTGGTAAACCACTCTGGGTCACATCTTCGTTCTGCGAAGGGAGCCATCTTCGCGGTAAACTCATACCGTTTTGCAAACATATGAACGAAGCTGGATAAATTGGATCGAAGAGTATGGCCTTATTCGCTAGGAGTAAGTTGAGCCAAGCGAGGCCACTCGACTCTTCTCTCAGCGACTAAAGGCGAACGTTCATCAACTTCACCTCTGTTGGGAAGATTGTGTTCAAAAGTGGCATTAAGCCACAGCTGAAGAAGCCAAAAGGGGCCTGACAATAGCAAGTTGCCATGGCTGTCAGGATCTTTCAATTTATTCGCACCTTCGCCTAAGGCCTCATAAACACTGGCCAGAATCATTTCACTGAGGCAAATGCCTCTCTTCAGATGTAGTTGGTTGGCTAGAACCAGATACTTTCGCGCCATCTGCAAGGATTTTGTGCAAAATACACAACAGGATAACCACATGGACAAAAAGGCTATATGTTCTTCGTCGTCAACTGAGGTGCTAGTTTTATTATGATAATGTTGGACAAAAGCTGTGTAAGTATGTTTGGTGTTGGCGAAACCAATGGTGTCGTGGCTATCAATCTCAGGATCATAAACAAGGCCGTAGGGTTTTAAGCCTACTGTTGCACCCTAATTTTTGACCTTAAGATCCCACCTTCTTTGTCTTTTTTTTACGTATTTATCATGACTAACAGGTGTGTGCAGGTACACGAATTTCAAAGGGAGATGATATATATTCTTACAGACAAGCATATCAGGGTTATTCAGAGAGCATGAATTCGAAGACGGATCGGATGGATTTTATGGCCATATCTCATATCAAAGTCATGACCGGGTTATGGTTCTCTTTCATTGTATTATTATATACTTGTTCTCGAGGGTATGGTACATGGATCTCAAAATTCAATTTGTTGGGTTTTAGTGTATCATGAGTGGGGCCACGGTATTTCAAGTTTGGTTGCAATAGGATGCTTGTCTTGGACGGAGTTTGACCATTGTTAAGAGTTTCGTGGTTCACCAAAATCAAGATCTAAGATGTTGGCTTGATAACATTTTCATGATAATTTGGAAGTGTGCTAAAGGATTTCCAAGCTCTTGTTTCTTTACGAAGTCACAACTTAATTTCAAAATTCATGGTTTTGCATCCCGAGTCGAAGCACAAGGTTCATCCTGTAATATCAAATTCAAATATAGTCGTGGTAGGGTTCATAAAATTCAAAAGAAATTTCCATTCATACAAAGTACAAGTGATGAATCCAAGAATCATTCTAGTATTACCATGACCATGGTGCAAAAGGATGAAGTCAAATGCAACGCCCCATTTTCAAAACTATCTGGAGGTTTCAAAACTTTAAGTCAATTTCAAGAAATTCATTACAAACAAGAGATTGAACTTATGCTTAAACTCAAGAACATTGGCATTCACCCAAGTCCAAGTCCTCAACAAAATTCATGTGCATTTCCACTTTCAAATAGGTGTGAAGGTTCAATTTGTGATCAAATATAAGCTATAATTCATTGGATTCAAACATTGAGATCCAATCATAAGTGTGCTACAAAGACTGTTTCATAAAGTATAAGATTACAAGGTAAGCCAATCTTATAACAGAGGTGTTGAAATTTCAAAACCGCAGAATTAAATTCAAAAGCAGCTGCATGCTCCACCAATCATTCACGCCCTGATGGCCAAGAGGATGCCTTCACCGAATAAGCGGTCTGCACAAAAAAGTTTGTCGCCTCCTTCGTTATCCGCCGTAGCTCCTGCATAATTTATTCAAGCTTGGTTCCTGGTATTACCGGCACCATTCCATTCTTAGGAAGCCCGCGCTCCATCTACGATGAGGCATCGCCATTTTCCTGCAAACCAAAACACAGAAGTGATTAATTGACCTTCAGATGAATTGAAAAAGAAGTTCAAGCGCAAATCATTACCAAACTGCTCCAAGAACTTGTGCACCGCATCAACGCCTTCCAAACTTCCACCTACCCACATATGCCGCAAACCAGAAAGAGAAAATCACCTGAGAGGCTATCCAAATAAACTAAATATGAGGACGATGTAACGACAAACTACATGGCTCCTGGTTCTTGCTCTTTTCCGAATATAGTTTGTTCAGCAAAATACACCCACGATTTGGTCAGCCATCATCTGAACTTTTCAACTCGTTTGGTTACCGTGCTTCATAATACCTCATCGCCTGAAAACAAGTGGAGCGTTAGTCACGAAATACGTTATAGCTACGTAATGATTCCACAGCAGACCATCACACTGCAAAACCAATTTCTGCTAAATTTTGTAAAGAAAATCGGAAAAGTGAACTCACTGTCATTGGTTGATCCATGAGCTTGCTGAGCTCGACATTCCTAACGCTCGGAAAGAAACCACCCGCATAATCAACACAGGAAAACCATATTTCTCTTCTGCATTTGCAACTCTCTCTTACTTCAGTTCCCTCTCTGATCGATTGCCGCTCCAATCTCTCACTTCCTCCTCGCATTCACTTTTTCTGCATCAAGGACATGTTGAGAGAGTGATCCAAGACTTGCCAAGATAAGTAAACTGAATGGTAAGCCGACTTGCCGACGAAATTTACTTCCCTGCAAATCAAGAAATCGCCACCTGTAAGAAAAAGCATCAAATACTAAGCATTGCTAAGTGCAAAAGGACAGAGTCATCACCTGGTGCGAATAACATTTGTTACCAACTCATACATAGGATAGAATTCTTGCTATCATGATTACATAACTATGCTGCTATAGGATGAGGTTTTTCTCTATGGACACACTTAAATGAGCCAACTCGGGACAGAAACAAAGTTTTTCTCGGCAAATACTGAATCTTCAAAGTACACGCTCCAATTCAGCTCTCAAGTTTATGTCACGACCGCATCAATTGGTCTCTCTTCCCAAAACAGAACCGAAACCGAGGCGGAAACCTTGCTTTGTAGCTTTCCCTACGGTATCTTCACCTACAAGACACGACACAACAATAAGCAGAGCCACCAACATCTATTCAGAGTGAATTACATGATCCAAAACCAAGTTAGAAGAGTTAAGAGCATTGAAACAAAATCGAAAAAGGAAACTTTGAGTTCTTTTGACAGTAGCGAACCCTCACCGTTTGGAAACATTAGGTAATTCTTCATGGCAGGCTTCGCATCACAACAGCACCTCAATCTATAGCTTTTCTGATACAACCAGCTCGAGTTCTCCTCTTCACATTTGACCGTGCCTTGCGGAAAGAAAGAAAAGACAATAATGTTAGCGGGGTTAGACGAGCATACTAAACCTCAAGAGCTTTCGAAAGTCAGAACATAAAAATAACCTTTCTATGATGACGATAAGAGAAAATTCGAAGACAAGTAGAGACTACGCGTTCTCACGTATTCCATTTGAATAAAACCTTGGGAAGGACTTTCTCGAGATTTCTGATACGCCTTTCCAACTTCTCAAACTTCCGAAGCATAACACCGGCAGCCTCAGCTCTTGAACAACATGCATAACAAAACTCTGCATTAGTATCATCACAGTAATATCCAAAACCTGTCAAAGCAACAACACAATTGAAGGTTAAAACATTGTGTCGTTTAAAACATCGAAATCCAACTTTACGACAGGCAACCAAAAATCCAAGAATTAAGTCAAAGATCAGAAGTAAGAAGGATGTCGATGAAAGTAAAGCTACCGGATTACATCTTTGAAGGAAAGCGACAGCAAGCCGGTGATGACTTAGTCACGTTGCTCCTGCAGAAAAAGAAGTTTGGCAGTTACTTTCTTCGACTTGAAATAAAATCACAATCTCCTCAACAAATGCTGTCAATGTCACTTACCGCAATTGATGTTTATGCAAAGCTTGTCTTCTCAATCTTGAAGGGATCAAACGGTTCATTAATTGGCTTCTAGATATTGGCTCACTTAAGCCTGTTACTGATGGTGCAAATCCCCAGATTTTAACTTGAGTTTGCCAATGCCTTTCATGCTCTACAGCCACTCAAAGTCCACGGGTTCAGTTGTCCTTTTTTTCCGGTATCACTTTCCTGCATAAAAATTCAAGTTAGAAGTGAGTTCTGATGCAATATATTCCAAGCAGGCACTAGATGTTGTTGACAGGATATACTTGATGAGCAATAGATTGCACAAGTTTGCAATCCTTGTATCAAAGTTTTCTCCCAAGGCTTGAGAAACGGTTGCGTGAAGCCAAATGCCTATGTTGGCAAGACGATTCCAAGGTTGGACTTATAAGATATCCCATAGCATTAATCACCGCTTTCTGCAAATCAAGGAAAGTCAATTAGTTTCTAAACTAACATAAACATGTTTAGACAAACATTATTTTCTTGCCAAAACGAGAATGGACAGTTTATCTCACACATTGAATTCTCAAATCATGAATTCAATTCACTTTAGCCTATAAATATGTCATGTGTTCATTCAGTAAAAGGGGAGAATGAACTCACAAAACCCCAATTTCAAACACACAGAACTCCACACAAAAATCCCAACTTCAAACCCTAAATTGGTAAATCAAGACAGAAAGAGGAATGCTTACCTCGTACTAATTTTCCGTCTACGACTCAACCGCCTTCAAAACCTTGGTCGACCGGAAAACATCACTTTCTCCTGTGAAACCCTCCGTCGAAATCCTCCAGTCCTTGCCACTTCCGCAGATGCCGTCGCCGATTCACCGAAAACGGAGCCACCATTGTCCTCATAATCGTATTTCGCTTCTTTGCTTTTTTTTCTAACATTTATTTTGTGAGTTTTGTTTGTTTAGGTTAAGAGATGAGGCGAAGAGGTGAAGGAGAGGAGAGAAGGAATAGGAGAAAAAGAGGAAGAAGAAGAATGAACAATCGAAGGAGGAGATCGGAAGAACAAGGGAGAGATCGAATCGGAGAGAAGAAAGGAAACCAAAGAGAGCGACGAGGCTGAAAATTGGGGGGGGGGGGCGATTTAGGGTTTAGTTTTTGTTGTCTTTTTTTCAATTTTGTGTAATCTTGTGTATACATACTCATCATAATACAATACACCCACACACTCACGACACTCAGATCACCATCACATGATCACCTGCACACGTCCATGATGGACCATCAAGTCCCGCGACACACCTGACCAATCCATCTCCCCATAATCCTTTGATTAATCCGTTAAACTCCTAATTAACCTCATTAATCCAGTTAACAATAATTTAATTAACTTAACCTTCTACTTAATTAATTAATAATTAACACCTTAATCAACCTTTCCTTAGTTAAAACAAACTAATAAATCCTTTCAGTTAATCCTCTTTAAATTAATCTATTTCAATTTAATTCCTCTAATTAACTTTTTAGTGTGGTTGCTAATAACTTGTATTTAAATTAACATGTTTTTTAATTTAATTAATTTAATAGTAAAACCAACTTATTTCTATCTATTTATTCCATTACTTTTAAATCAATCCCTTTTTTTAAAATAATTTTGTTCAATAAGAATCTATCTCATTTATTAATGATAAACCCTTATAATATAATTAAAAAAAAACAATTTCATAATACCTTTTTCTTAAAACCTTTTATCACATACTTTATTTAGTAAAAAAAACTTATAATTTAATAGAGCTTTCTTCTCTCAAATTTACTAATTAAAATCTTTAAAAAGTCTAATTATTTTAAATCTAAAGGCTAATAATGAATAACTTTTACTAAACGAATCTTTTTTTCTTAAAATTAATAAAACCTTTTCAATTCAAAATACAACCTTTTTCTTAAAACCAATTGAAATATTCTCTTAAAAACTAATAAAATAATATAATTCACCTAATCTAATTCACTTTCATCAACAATATAATTCTTCATAAAATTAACCTCACTCTAATTAATCTTGTGATATAACTTTTTATAGAAATCCACCTTATTTATCCATAAAATTAATTCCATCTAATTTAAGTCATTTATAATTTAATTTCACTAAAAATCAAATATAACATTTTCTCCTAAAATCAACTCCACATATACAATCAATTCAACAATCCTCTTAAAATCAATCTCCCGCTAAAATTAGCTCACACTCCGTTCACAATTCACATCCACACACTTAGCGCTTTCATGCGTATGTGCGTTTTATTTTTATCTACTTTTATTTTTATTCACAATTCACACACACACTTAACGCTTTCATGCGTCTGTGTATGCTTTTATGTTTTTGCAATTTACCTTCATTGCAATTTACCTTTATTGCATCGCATTGCATTCCGTCCAAAGGAATAATCTGCGCATGATCTCAACAATCGTGTGTATGCATCATTTGCATCATTTTCCCTTTGATCCTTGATCCCATTCAAGTCGATCTTCTAAGTTAGATCCTATCCTATAGGAATGACCGTTATCTCTACAACTTAGATACAAACATACAATTCAATACAACAATATTAAAACACAATAGAGAAAGATGTTAATCATCTTAAGCGAGATAGAATCTCCACCCCACAACAATACAATCAATACCGTAGGGACTTTGCCTTAAGAGAGATAGAGGCGTACCTCGTCGATCCATATCCGAGTACTTGAGTCCTTCTCTTAAGACGATGCAAAGACTATTTTCCTATAAATTGTGGTGGTTAAATCTCTCTTAAAATGACAACTCACCTTTTCTCCTAAAATCAATTGATCAACTACCCTAAGCCCGTAGGAACTTTGACCACAGTCAAAGAACTCCTCAAACCCTTTAGGGGAACTACAGATACTCTGATTCCACTCCCGTAAGGATATGTAGACATAAGATGCGATATCTTATCGAGTATACTTAGAAATAAACCCCCTAGGTCTTTCATCCTTTAAGCAGATAAACACTTAGCAATAAACAAACATAAAACAAGAGGTTCCTGTAGAGTACTACAGAAACTTAGGATGCTAGCACCTTCCCTAAGTTTAACCAACCCCCGAACCTATAACTCTCTAAAGCTTGCATTTGCATTGCATTGTGGGAATTTTGATCTTTATCCCTTCCTTTGGACAAATCAAAGTTCGGTTGCAAAATGAATTAAAGATTCAAACTAACCAATAGTTTGGTATCCAATTTTCACCGCGACACCTACAATGGCAGCTACATCAAGTAGAGTGGGTGTCATCATCCCACAATGGAGGTGGAAAGTGTTGTGATTTCTATCACAGAAGAATAAGGAAGAAGCCAGCATAAGGGGGCAGTACGAAGGGCCTACCTTCGACATCATGATCAGATCGTAAATCCCAGTGTCCTTCCATTCCTGGGCTTTTACTTTCTCTATTTTTGTCAGCCAGTTGAGATAAAGTTCGGAATCTTTGAAGTAGGGAGTAGCCCTAAATAATCTGGCCCCATCATGAAGATACCTAAGGTCTACGTCGAAGAGGCTCAGGCTATCAGGACATCAGTGGAAATTTTGCTTGAGTCTTTTCGCCCTAAGGGTTTAGTGGTTCTATAAGAGGGAAAGAAATCTTTAATGGCGGAATAATCAATACCTAGAGGGGGTAAAGGCCCAGACATGGCTAAAGGTCTCCCTGCAACAGTAACAGAAAATATTACCTAAGATTCGTAAATGTGGCGTTTCTCCTCCGTCAAGGGTTCGCGGATGAACTGTTGGTTCTTTACCACCTGGGGACCGCTCAAACTGGCAAAGGGAGGAAGCGTTGATGCAGAAGTTTGTCCCTTGAGTTGCATTTTATTCTTTTGATGATCATCCATTTTTGAAGGAAGTAAGAGTTTGTTGGTTGGAAAGCAGAAAAATTAGAGGAAAAAGCAAGAATGGTGTGAAGAGTTAAAGAAGTTAAAAAAATATAAATATCAAAGGGAAATTACTTATATAGTATATGGAAGACTGAAAGTTTTCATCATTAAGGGGCTAGAGTTAGTGGGCCACGTGTGCGCTTGGATGTGGGATGGCAGAGGCAGTAGTTGCAATTCACGTCCCCGAGGTTGGAAGGGTGATGATGACCCACGATTTTGTTGATTCCCGAGAAAATAGCCATGATGAAAGTGACGTTATAAATGTGCATCAAGGTGGCGGAACAGTAGCTTGCGTGTTCCTAGTTATCTTTCTTCCTTCTCTTTCATTCCCTTTCACCTTCCCAGACTTGCATTGGTGGAAAGAGTATCAGACGACACGCATGAGGACAAAGCGGCGTCGAAGGTCAGACGCTGTCAAAAAATGTGTTTTTCCACATTCGAAGTCGAAAAGATATTTTTGGGGGGAAATTTGTTAGCTCCCAAATTCGACGCCTCATGTAGAAGAAAGGAATTTAAGATAAAAGGGTTAAAGGTAGTTTGAGAACGAGAGAGTGGTCGAAAGAGGCAAAGCAGCTGAAAGAAGAAGTCGAAGAACTTACCCAGAAGCCAGGATTTCGACCGCTTGCTGTGAGGGATGGTTCGTCGAAGGATTTGAAATTCAAATATTGAAGGGAACGGTTTTGCTTATTGAATATTGAGGGAGACATGTGTCACCTTACGAGCAGTAGATCCATGAATTTGTGACAAATGGCGAAAGGAGAAGATGATGGAGGTTATTAGAGGTTATTTTTTATTACTATAAATAGGGTGTCTTAGACATATCCAAAGTGTGTTGTAATTTACTTTTGTACAAATTACTCTTGAAATTACTCCAAGTATCCGAGTCTAGAGAAAGCGAGTATTGTAGAGAATGTACGTGATGTAAACACACAATCTTTTAACTTAATGAAATTTACTTGTTTTACTTTAAATTTTACAAAGTCTTTTATTGTCTTTACCCCTTTTCTCCTTACTTTACTTCTTTCCTTCCTATGCAATTCTTTTCTCTTCGTCCTCAATCTAACTTCTTATCTCCCAACAAACTTTCTTCTCTTTTATTAAAAGCTTTATTTTATCTTTAAGGTGTCCTGTAGTCGAATAGATGTTTCTGTAAGATCCTCTTACCACAATACCGTTCGAGTGTGGAACTTGAGTAGACTCTCAAAACAAAAAACAAACCTTTTAGCACATGTCCTAAGATCAATCTGATCGATCCTGTGAGTCACCAAAGTTAGATTTGAAAGATCAACGGTTGTTTTCCGATTTTCAAGGGAAACAGTATGACGATCCAACCTATGTCAAATGATATTGGTATGATATTAGTTATTCTGATAACAACTTTATTATTTTAATTTATTACTATATGTTAATTGTTTAACTCTCTAATTTTGTTGTTGTTACAGATCAATTAAATTTGGATGAGGTTGATGTCGAGGATGATGAACAACTTAATTCTGGAGAAAACAACCAAAATAATAATATCATTGATGGGGAAAATGTTGCAGATGCGATTGATTTTGCTGCAGATGGTTTTGATATTGAAGAAGGAGATCCCAATATTAAAATAATTTTACCTCCTTGGAACTAAACTTAAGTAGCCATTGGAGTTATTTTGTTATAAATTATTCAATTATATTATGTTGCAATTTAGACTTTTAATTTTGTACTATTTTATTGTATTTGATACTTATGTTTAAAATTTGAATTTAAATTATGAACTTGAGAATTTATGATATGATATTTTCAAAAAAATTAAGTGCCAGTTATATTTTTTTAGAGACTGAATTATCTGGTTCAACCGGTTTTATACCTATATGATTTTGTTATGATGACAGGTCTATTCAACCGAGTTATCCGGTTTAATCCGATTTAGTCATGCGGTTCGACTAGTGACCCAGTGGTTCAACTGATAAACCAGTGACCCAATACTCTCACCGGTTCGATGACCGGTCTGGTTTTTAAAACATTGCTTTCAACCTTTTAAGTGAGAGCATCTACCTTTGCATTGACTTGTTCAAGACTGCTTATCTCATACATACCACCTTCCGCCGGGGGTTTCTCTACTAAGGCTCTTTCACTTCCCCACTAACAGTGATTTTGAGTTATACTTTCGATAAGTGTATAGGCCTTATTGTAGGGTTTATCAATTAGTGTGCATCCCGCAGCGGCGTCTATGGTCAATCTTGTGTTGTACAAGAGACCATTGTAAAAGGTATGGATGATCAACCATTCTTCTAGACCGCGATGTGGGCAAAGCCTCATCATGTCCTTGTATCTTTCCCATGATTCGAAAAGATATTCATTGTCCTTCTATTTGAATCCATTTATTTGGGCTCTTAGCATAGCCGTCTTGCTAGGTGGGAAATATCATGCTAAGAACACCTTCTTCAACTCGTTCCACGTAGTGACAGATGCAGATGGTAGAGACTGGAGCCAAGCTCTAGCTCTATCTCTTAATGAGAAAGGGAAAAGACGTAGTCTTATTGCTTCGGGGTTGACACCATTTGCTTTCACTATGTCTGCGTATTGCAAAAACACTGACAAATGTAAGTTCGGGTCCTCCGTGGGACTTCCAGAAAATTGGTTTTGTTGTACAACTGACAACAATGAAGGTTTTAGCTCGAAGTTATTTGCCTCGATGGCAGCAGCAGCAATACTGTTATGGGGTTCCTCCTGCGAAGGAATGGCATAGTACTTGAGAGGTCGATTCTGAGGTTCTTCAGCCATGGGTATTGGTAATTCTAGAAACGGAATTTCAGGTGGTGGAAGGTATACTTAACTCGGAAATCGTTAATTCGGCGTCTTAAACTAATAAAACGCTTGATGTCGTCAATCGGTTGCTCAAGCTTTTCACCTTTAGAGTGAGTGTTTGACATACAATCGATGAATTAAAATATGGAAATAGTTGCCTTAGTCTATACTACGCAACAGTAAAGTTACGATATCGACTTAATTGGTCCCCGACAACGGCGCCAAAAACTTGATCGCGACTTAGTATGTCTAAATGATTTATGACTGCAAGTGCACAGTCGAACCCAAAGGACCAAGAATCGATCTTACCGCTATCTAATGCTACTACGTAAATCTAAGGCTAATGGATTTCTAAGTTAGGATGCAAGTAAGAAAATAAATGTAAATTGAAATATGATTTAAATCAAGATATGACGGAATATCGGTATGTAATTCTGTCAATCATCGGGGATTCAATAATTCATGGGCGTTTGATTAAAATGTAAAAATGTTATTCTGTAGAAAATACTCATTTAAAAGACTTTATCTCACACTCCCGTGTTTATTGACTCAGACTATACTCTCAAATCAGAATGAATGCTCTCGTTCTCTCATTTGTATTTAAAAAGACTTTTTGAAAATAAGTAAATCTTAATTAACTCTAAAGCGCTCTCGCTGTATTTAGGATTAATGTTCAGTTTCAGCTATCCAATTGAGACATTAAACTCTCGCTTTATTGATCCTAACCTTCATTACCGTTTTACTCTCGTAACAAAAGTTATTAAGTTAATAAAAAGAAATCGAGACTAGAAGAATAAATTCGTTAAGTTCACGTTATGAGTGACTAAACCCCTTCCGACCGATCGTAATTACATATTGATATTAAATAGTTTAGCCAGACATGGCTTGCATGCTATTACAAAAATTAATCCTAATGCTAAACGAAATATAAATGTAATGCATAACAATGAAAGTAAATAAACGAAACCTAGAAATTACGAAGAATTGAAAAACACTTGGATTATGGAGGCAGGCTTGGAGTTCGGTACAAAATCACAAACAGCACGTAAATCCTAATACTAAGTGGCAATCGTTTCTCGGTGTGAAAAACTATTGCCTTTTACAAAATTCATAGAGAAACTGCTTAAAACTAAAAATCATAAAACTGCCAGAAGAAAAGTGTTGAAAAGAGGATTAATAGTTGCCCCTGTTTCGAAAATCGTCTATTTCTTTTATACTTGTTTCTCGTGTCTGTTATCCAAAAACTCAGGGTCAAACATGGAGAGAATGTCGTAGGAAGTCTAGGAAGGAGTGGAGAAATTTTAGGAGAGGTTTCCATCAGGTGGCACACGCCACCTTCCCTCTCTTTTAGGAGTGGCACTCGCCACTCTCCCCCTCTTTTTAGGAGTGGCACTCACCACTCTCTCTTCACATTTGTAGGTGGCAGGCGCCACACCTATGTGGCAAGTGCCACTAGTGTGTGGTAGCCCCCACCTTATTTTTATCTTTTCTTTTCTTTTCTATTTCTTTCTTCCCATTTTCTTTCCTTCTATTTCTTCTTCTTTTCTTTCCATTTCTTTCTTTTCTTTCTTCTTTTATTTCTTTAATCCAAATTTTCAACAACCTACAAAACACAAGAAAATAGATGCATAATAAAACATAAATCAGATAAAGTAACAATAATCGCAGATAAAATTCATGTAAGTCAAGTCAAATATATGATATAATTTCGTGTTATCACGTTTTTATTAATTAATGAGAAATGTTTGCTTCTGTTCTATCTTATTGCATTCTTTTTGCTTGCTAACAAAAAGGGAAAGTATTATTGATTTTAATTTTTTTTCTTGAATCAACTCTATTACTCAAATTGATTGAACTATTATTTACCTTTTTTATTATGACAAAAAGGGGGAGTACTTAAATGGAAATTATTTTGATAAAGAATATCCTGTCTCTGAATCATAGCTCAAACATTCTAACTCTTTAATTACATTCAATTCATTTTCTTAAGATGTTTTCAGGAACATAAATTGAAAATTGATATATTGATAATCAGTCTTTGATTTAACCATCATTATCTCTATCTGATGCATTTGATAAGAATCAGACTTGAACCATCTCTGATTTTATAAGTCCAATCAAGCTCTAATATATAATCAAGAAATCTAATTGCGTATCTGATAAGAACTTTACAATCAGACTCCGCTATCCCAAATCTGATAAGATTTTTGAAATCTTAGATTCGGGGGGAACTTTGATTAAGGGAAGTTATTTCTAAACTTATCTCTATCATTTCCTATTGATTATCATCATACAAAATTGTGTCATCAAAATACATGGTTTTGTCATTATCAAAAAGGGGGAGATTGTTAGAACAAGATTTGGTTCTGCAAGATATCTCTAAGTTTTGATAATAACAAAGTGGTATTTATGTGAGAACAATTTAGGTACTCTAACGTTTGTTTTTCTGAAGAATTAACAAACAGGTTCTGACTCTGATAGAGATCATATTCAACGATTACTCTGATCTGACCAAAGTTGCTTTTGCGCTATAAGAAGCAAGTCTGCTTCTGATCTACTCTCATTCAGAAAGATTCTAAGAAGATAATATGTTGTTGCTGCAATGTTCTCTTGGTTTCTACTTCTGATCATGACTCTAATACTTTACTTCTGAAGGCTTTCAAGCTTCTAAAGTCATTATCTTCTGAAGACTAAGTGTTGAAGACTCTGAAGATAAGGTTCTGTTGCACGAAGTTCTAAAGACTCTGAAGACTTGAGTTTCTGAAGACTAAGTGTTGAAGACTCTGGAGACAAATTTGTGTTGAACGTTGCTCTGAAGACTTTGAAGACTTAAGTTACAAGTGACCAAAGATTCTGAAGACTGAGTGCTTATAGTTCTAAAGACAAGGTTCTGGTAAAGAAGTTTTGAAGACTCTGAAGACTCAAGACTCTAAAGACCTACTGATCAACTCTTCTACTCATGCTTCAATTATCTCTATTCAAAAACCTCTAATGTAAAGAAGAGAAGTTCAAACGTCTACGAGGGAAAATAGTACATAGTATATTTTAACATCTCATTCCTCCACTACCCTGATTTGGTGGTACAAAAGACAACTTTTATGTACGATTTTCATCCCTGCGTAATGACATTATTTCAAGTTGCCATCTACCTAAAGGATATTCCTGATCTACCCTCCAATGGATCTTTTTATGGCTATATAAGGACTTGATTACTTGAAGAAAAAAAGAAGCTTTACAACAAATAATACAAAGGTTACACTTTGATTGAAAGAAATCTATGAAGAATTGAAGTTATAGTATTGAAGCACAACAATACAAAGAAAGAATATTGTTCATATTGTATTAGCATCTTTAAGAAACATGAGTTATTAATAGTGTTTATATCTTCTTATTTAGAAGCAATTTTATTGTAAACATCTATGTTCAAACTATTGTTTGTAACTCCTTAAGGGACCGGTTAGGTCTGAATCCTTAAGAAGATACGGTTAGTCTTTGTTGTTAGTCACCAGAGATTGCTTGTACAGATTGTAATTCCTTAAGGGACCAGTTGGGTCAGAATCCTTAAAAAGAGACAGTTGCTTGTATTGTTAGTAACCAGCGGTTGCTAGTGTATTGTAATCTGTTTATTATAGTGGATTAAGTTCTTGTGTATAAAGCGAAATCACCTTGGCAGGTCGATTGGATTAGCTTGATAGTTTTCAAGTCAACCAGGATATATCGTGTGTCTTTCTTTCTTGATTAGTCTATTTGTGATCTTTGTTTGAGTTTCACAAAAAGCTTTCATTTTTTAAAACCCAATTCAAATCCCCATTTCTTGTGTTTTCTCACACCTTAATATACTTTCAAAACTAGCCATGGATCCTAATCACAGCATGTTGAACCATAAGATAATATTGCCCAGGATTCTTAGCCTTAATAATCAACTATGAGTGGTAGGAAACAATGTTGAGTGCAATGCTGCTTGCGATAGGCATAAGAGTGGCAACCTCAACATGTAATACCATATCAAGTGTAATAGAGGTAATCAATCCTCTAATGGAAATGCTCACACGCCTAGCCTTCATAACGATTTTAAAATAATCTAGCATAAATGTCACTGAGTTAAATTGGCTAGCTTAAACACATAATCAATAAAAAATAGCTCTTTCATGTTCATATTTCCATTATCCTCGCGACCAAAAATGGTATTTTCTAAAACCATTTGGAAGTAACAGATCGCGGAGTTATATATGTGTGAAGACTTTTACCCTACACATCCTTAGCTATAGTCCCTGTCAGCCTCTCCCATAAGAGGTCGAACACATGCATTAACAGACTCACAAGATAGAGCTTGCAAGGGATTCCAGGAGCACATTGGAACTATAACATAGCAGCTACTTGTTCCTGGCTAAAAGTATAATCTCAGTTAAACATTCTAAACTTGATAGTGGAAATAAAGTTGCAGCTCAAAGGGCGCGACTCGTAACTGTATGGGTTGAGAAACTCAAGGGTGATTCTTTCATAGGTGGGGTAAAAAATACTACCAACCTATTCTATAAAGCATAAAGTAAACACTACAAAATAAACCAAGTTCTTTGAGGCAAGAATCATCATCATACCTCGTGCGCACTAACTCTCGTCAAAATAGGAACTCGAACCATTTCCTTTATTTTGTTCCTACATCTCCTTCTCTGGGTTGAACTCTCATATAATCCATCTCTTATCTTGGAGGCATTTTAGGGTAAGGTTGGGGTGTTTGGTGAGAAAATAGTGGAAAAATCCAAATTCAGATTTGGGGAAAAGTTGATAAAGTTTGAGTTTTAATGGTGGATTGGTGTTGTGGAGGGAATGGGAAGTATGGTGTTGGTTACAGCTTTAAATTTGAGTAAGAAATGAGTAATTTAAGAAGGTTTTAAGAATTTGTTTAATGGAGGAAAATGGAGAATTTTGTGAGAAAGAAGAAGTTTGAAAAATGAAAGTGGAAAGAGAAATGGGAGAAGACGCGATTTTTCAAGTGGGAAGGTGAAAGTAATCATAATTTTTGGGTTAAAATGCTATAAAATATGTTAAAAAGGGATTAAATGGAAGTTAGAATGAAAAGAAATAGCCAAACACACCTTTGACATATTGAAGGTTGTCGTGGTCGTGACGGACCACCTATTAGCATGTTGAAATTTGTGGACAATCGTCGGCAGCACGACGACATGCCCGTCTTGCAGTCAGAAGGGCGTTTTTTTCAATTTTTGGACGGTTCAGCACCAAATTCACTTCTTTTTTTCAAATGGATCATCACTTTCTCCGCCTTAAATACAATTAATCTACTTTATTGGTACTTAATGACAATCAAAAGAATTAAAAAAAAAAATTGGGTTACATCCCACGCAGCGCTTCATATTACGTCGGTAGCTCGACTCAATAAGGCTCAGCCCTGAAGGGGGAAAAGGATCAAGGTACAACCTTCTTCTAGAACATTATCCGAAGAATGGTAGTGCTTTAAATGTTGACCATTAACTAAACACATCCTAGCGGATTCCCTCCAAACTTCCACTGCTCTTGATTCACTAACTCTAGTCATTTCAAACAGCCCTGACCATCTGGACTGGGGTTTTCCAGGAAATAAACTGAACCTAGAATTAAACAATAGAAACCTCTCTCCTTCATTAAATTTTCTCCTAGTTATGTGTTTGTCGTGCCACTTCTTTGTCCTTTCTTTATGGATCAGGACATTCTCGTACTCATCTAAACATAACTCCTCTAGCTCGTGAAAGTCTAACATTCCTTTACTCCCAGTAACATTATGATACATATTCAGGGCTTTGATTTTCCAATATGATTTGTGCTCAAGTTCCACAGCAAGAAGATAAGACTTATCATAAACAAGATTAAAAGGGGTGGTTCCTATAGAAGTCTTATAGGCTGTCTTATACGCTTATAATGCGTCATTCAGTTTTATGGACCAATCCCTCCTAGAGGTGGAAACCATTTTCTCAAGTATCCTTTTAATCTCTTTATTAGAGATTTCCACTTGTCAGCTGGTTTGCGAATGGTAAGAGGTTGTAACCCTGTGCTTAAATCCATACTTGGTTAGAAGGTTCTCGAAGCATTTCGAGATGAAGTGTGAGCCACCATCGATGATGACTAACCTGGGGTACTGAATCTATGAAAAATGATGTTTTTAAACATCTTAATCACTACTTGTGCATCATTTGTAGGAGATGTAATGACCTTGATCCATTTATACACGTAGTCTACAATATGTGGTGAAACCAATCCCCCAGATATCAAAGATCTCCACTTCTAGAATTGGCTTTAATGGCATCTCATCTCTCTTTGAAATGTTTCTAGTGCGCTGGCACCAGTCACACTATGTGGTGAAAATATCCACATCCCTAAAAATGGTTGGCCAATAAAGTTGGCCTGGAGAATCATGGTTGCAGTATTGGATATGCTCATATTTCCTCCATATGGTGAAGAGTGACAATAGGTGACGACGCTCTCAATCTAATCATCAGGATTGCATCGCAGAAAATATCGTCAACACCTCTTTTAAAGAGGAGAGGGTCATCCCAATAATATTGTTTTAGGTCATGAAAGAATCTCTTCTTGTGTTGATAGGTCAGGTCAGAAGGCAAGGTGATAAGTGCCAATTATGACAATAATTCAACATGAAAACTTGGCACTTTTGGGCTCCATTTTACGTTTTCAACCATTGAATTCCCTAAGCACCGTTAGAATGTAAGTTTAATTACATTTAGTTATGGTGTCTTTGATGTGTGTGCTAGTATGTAGAAAATTCTTGCAACAAACCAAAGAAGAAGATACAAAACAAAGAAGAAGACACAAAGCAAAGTAGAGGAAGGTCAGCAAGCTCTCCCAACAAGCAAGGAGTGAGCAAGGGGAGAGCTCTCCTAGTGAGGCCAATGCGAAGCAAAACATAAGTCTTCCAGTAGAAAAAAGTGGCATGGTTTCATGTCGAAGTTTTTGCAGAAATCTCGTCGGACGAGACTTTTATCGTCGGGTGAGATTGAGATATTTTCATAAGGCGGTTTTAGGGATTGTGAGATGGAAGAAGCATGTAAAGAGGATAATTTTTTGGACAAGACTTTGGTCGCCAGGCGAGATCAGAAATCCACAAACTCTATAAATAGGAACCAAAACAAATTTTTGGGGTTCCTCTTGATATTTCTGCCCTAAAAACTCTTTGTGAAATAAAAATACAAAAAAAAGACTCAGAATCATTTAATCGAAGATGAATATGCAACTGTTGTATTATTTAACTAGGATGATTATTCATCTCTTTTCATTTCTTATGGAGCAAGCTACCATGGTGATGGGTGATCGCGACTTTCTATGTCTAATACAACTTAACTGCAAGTGCACAGTCTATCGCGTAGTAATAAAAGATATCGATCCCACAGGGACTCGTAATCAAACTAGTGTTCTCGGGAGTTACTATGTTTAGCTAGGTAGATAATGTTTAAGGGAATAAGATTGTCACTAAAGGGAACTAAAAATGTTACTTAAATTATAATTACGTGAATCGATATGCAGTAATTATGTTCTTCGAGGATTTGACAAGTTACCGGTATATGAAATATTTTTCAGAGTTTATTTAAGCAGAAAATAGTGATCTGAAGGCTCTCGTCTCACGATGGTTGTTGACGCTAATCATAATTCTAAGGGCCAAATGTACGCTTTCGTGTCCCATTCGGGGTTAAAACTATTTTTTGGAAATCTCTAAGTTCTAATTCATTTTAAAGTGCTTTCGCTGTTATTAAAACAAATGACTAGTGTTTACTATCTGGTTTTGCCGCAGCTTTCGCTTGTTGGTTCGTACCTTAATTAATTTCCCACTTTCGTGGCAAAACTACTTTTAAATAAGTTCTCGCTTTCGCGACGAAGTTTATTCAGTAAATAAATTTAAACACTCAGACCATAAACAACTTTTGAAAAAAGAAAGTTTTCAACCGGTTATTATCAAATCCCGTCCGAATTATTATTACATATCGATTACTCTGATTTAGCTAGACATGAATTTGGGAAAGGTAAAACATAAATAAAAACAGTGAATAATAACATACATCATAATGAAAACTAAAATTACGATTAAAATTTAAAACCTGTAAATATTCCAATTGACCTTTGGGCAGATCCTCCACAAATGTTGGCAGGATTCTGGTCTTTATGCCAATTGATCGTACAAGGGAAATAGGAATTACAGAAGAAATGAAAGGCAACAAAAAATTAGAAAGAAATAAAACTGAACTTTTGCTCTGGAAATGAAATTGGGCAGCACTTCGTTGTCTGAATGCGGCTCTCTTTCTCAGTTCCCTTTCTTCCCTTTTTATAGAAATAGAATTCTAACGGTTATAACTTGAAGAAGGTGGACTTTGAGGCAGAAATATCAGGGAGTAGTGGTCCACTATTTGGGACTTGGAACTGCATTTTGCACGTGCATTTGAAGTTGGGCATTTTTGCCGGCATGACGGTCGTCACGGTGTGTGACGGTCGTCACCCGTGTGACGGTCGTCATGGAGCTGTGACGGTCGTCACAGCAGCAAAATATGCATTCTGCGTTTTTCATGTTGTTTTCATCCGGTTTTCGTCCATATTTCATCTGTGATTGCTTCTTTTCTTCATATTGCCTTGTTTAGACATGATCATCAAATACCTGCAAAATATCAGACAAATAACACGGAAAGAACCCGAAATCGGATCGAAAACAGTCAAACATCAGTTGAGTTATGCATCAATATATATATATATATATATATATATATATATATATATATATATATATATATATATATATATATATATATATATATATATATATATATATATATATATATATATATATATATATATATATATATATACGATTTCGTGTTATCAAACTCCCCTAAGCTTGAATCTTTGCTTGTCATCAAGTAAAACAGGAAAAAGTCGGCAAGCACGAGGCAGCTTCCTCATTCACAAAGCTGGGAAAAACCGGGATTCTTAGTAAGAACAAAACGAGTACGGTGACGACAATGGACTATAAGTCTTCGGAGGTCTCCTTCTTATGCAAATCGGTCCCAGTCATGCTACTGTAGCTTGGTGTCAAGGTTCTCACGTCAAGTTCACCCTGTTTGTTCTAGCGCAATCACATTAAGCCCATTGTCCATACACTTTCATGGCAAGTCGACCTGTTAGTGAATATGATCTCATTTTTGTTTTGATCTTTTTCATTGATCATAAGCTTATACCATTAATTTTTTCAATGAGTTTTCGTACCGTTGGGCTAAATGCTCGGGTGAGGAGCACCTAACTTAGAGGGAAACGCGTCTTTATATTTTGGCTAAATGGCTTTCTTTTCATGATTTTTTTTCATCTTTTTGGAGATCATACACTTATTTGCATTGGTCGCTTGCTTAGAAGTGTTTTAGGATGGTGCTGACTGCTAGTATAAACTACTTGGGGCTGAGTTTGCGTAGACACTTGAAACTTTGGTACACGTAGGTAGTGAAACCGACTCGCATAAACCGGAGATCTAAGGTGTCAGGACGGTACTGGTTTTGTTAGAATTGTCGTCTCGGAGTTTCAAAACTTGGTTTGAACTCGGGCGCATTCTCGTGATGCTTTTGCTTTTGAGGAACGAACGAAAAAATTTGTTTACGTCGAATAAAGTGGGGATGTTTGCGTAACGGAAAAAGATATATAAACGAGCTTTTATTTGCTAGAACGTGAAAATGTTCGAATTGAAATTACGAAAATAAAAGTACACAGGAATGGGAAATAAACGCTCCGCTCCCACACTATCTCAATCAGTGTCCCCACTGATTTGAAAGAATGCGAGAGGGAGATACAACGGAAATGAAAGTATAAAGAAACTGAAAATATAGTAAACAAATAAGGAAAATGGTAACTAATCACGGCCTCTGCCTCGGTCACGTCCTCGCTCGCGTCCTCTGGCTCTGACTTGGTCGACTCGGTCCTCAAAACTCATTGCTCTGGTATGATAGACATAGTCGCGGAGTCCTTCGAACTGCAAGGTCAGATTCGCCAAGTTCTCAGTAATGGTTTCTTGGCCGGTTTGGAGTTGTTGCATTTGGGTCCGATGCCAAGCTTCGAACTGCTCTGCTCGCTGATTCTGCTGCTGCATCATAGCGAGTATTTGGGCCTGCTGGTCGAGAGAACGGCGGAGGTCTTCTTCGGAGTAGTCGGGCACTGGACGATGGCGACGGCGGCGGTAGGATGTACCTTCGGAAGGAAGTGGTTGTGATGCCTCCGGTTGCTCTGGTCTGTCCAACTCAGCTTGGATTTCATCATCAGAACCTTGGGTGTGGCTCCGAGTTGGAGCAGCGGCAGCAGGAGGGGCAGTGAGGTCAAATAGCCAGTTGGTACGATCCTCTGGGTGCATCCGGGTGCGTGATGGAAGGATGATGCTTCTGATGGTTTTGCCAGGCACGACCGGGTGGTATCTGCCATCGGCTCTGGAACGGATGAGGTGAGAGGCTCTGCAGTGGTCGGTGTCGAGGAACACCGAGGGAATGGCATGGAGGTGCTGGAGGCGGTCACCGAGGTTCAGCCCAAGTGCAATGGCAGTGACAATCCCGCCAAAGTAAAATGGCTTAGAGCCACGGTTACAGTTGGCCTGAATGTGGGCCAGGAGGAACGGAGCGGCGTTGATGGGCTCGTTGTTGAAGACACAACGGAGAAAGAAGAGCTCTTTCGAGTTCACCTTATGGTTGTTATCCCGGGCGAAAATGGTGTTGCTCAATGCTCGGTGGAAGTACCGGATGGTCGGGTTGTGGATATATGTTGTGTGCAGAGAATCCCAACTGTCGGCATTGATGTCGGTTAACTGGTACCAGAGCGCGAAGGCTTCGTGCTGGAACTGTTCGGTGAGGCGGCGGTGAGCATTGTCGCCGTGGGGGAATTGTAAGATGGCGGAAATCTGGTTCTGGTTCACTTGATAGTTCGTGCCGAACATCCGAAAGCATGCGGCACCGGAGTATTGGTTGAGTTCACCGCTGAAAGTGACGTAGGTGAACGAACTTAGGAACTTGAGGGTGAGTTGTTCGTACGTCGGCAGCGGATTGGTGCAGAGGTTCCAGATGCCGTCTCTTTGAAGCATCCAAGTGACGTCGTCAAGGAGTCTGAGCTCTGTGAGCGATGGGATATGTGGATAGTGGGTCGGCTATAGCGACCGTTGATGGAAGGCGATATAGTTGGCTCGCTGTCTCTCTCCTGAGTCACCGTCGCTGAACACAGTGTTGCTGAGGTCTGGGGTTTCGTTGTTTCTCGCCATTGTTGGAGGATACGGAGGAAATGTGGATTGAGGTGGTTCTGTGGAGTGGAAAAAAGTGACAGAAGTGTAGTAGGAAGTTGAGATGGGAGTGGGAATATATGGTGCAAGGTGGGGAAAACGAAAATTGGGAGTGGGTGTGAGTTTTTGATGATTGGGAGTTGAAAGGATGGAAGTGGGAGAGGAAATGCAACCCCTGTTATATCATATAACAGTTTTGGGCTCGTGACGGTCGTCACCCGTGTGACGAGCGTCAGGCTTCTGTGACGGTCGTCACACCAGCAAAATCTGTAGAACGCAGAATTTTGCTTTGAGGGTGTTCTTGCAATGATTTTTAGGCCTATAAATGATATGGCAATGTATTATATCGGCCAATAAACAAAGAATAACGTAAAAACAGAATAAATGAATAAAGACTATAATTGAAATAACAAGTAATTAGAATTGTTGTAATGTAATACATAGGGCAATTAACAATGCAAAAATCAAAATAATTAAAAACGGACGGAAAATAGAAAAACTAAACTAAACTAAATCTAATGCTAATATCTAGTCTTTCCGTGCCTTCAACTCATCAAACTTCCGGGCGTAGTAGTCGAGCTGGTCACAGACTAAGTCCATGAAGACTACGAGTTTGCTGTATATGCTTGCGATGTCGTCTTTTACAGTAGTCAGAGCTGCGTCAACGTTGTCTAATCGGAGCAAAACAATATCCATTTTGTCAGTGGTCTCCTCAGGAATGGGCTCAGGATAGGTGTTGTAATGCGGAGGAGTCGTAGGGTCTACTTCAGCTTCTGATACAGCATCCTCATAGTACATATAATCGTGTGCTTCAGAGATGTGATCACTGTCGTACATGTAGTTCTATGGTGTTGATTGAGGTGAAGGAGGTCCCATAGGCTCATCCAATTCATAAAGCCAGTTGTCCTTGTTGTGGATACTTGTCATCTGATGATTTGGCAATGTGAATAGCTGGACAGGTTTTTCATTGATGAGGTACTCGTAAGGTCCAGGTCCCATAGTTCTTAAAATGCGTCTGTTAAAGCAGAACTGGATATTCATGGGTCGGATGGTGCCAAAACTAGTGCTTGAATTTAAGTGGAATCTAAGGCCAAGCTCGTGGGCAATCATTGTCACGAGGCCTCCTATTAGAATAGGTGATTGTGGGTCCTGAGTGAGGCGTCGGAAGGATCTCATCATGAAAGGTACTGCATTCACTGTACGGCCCTGAGAAGCACAGAACATGATGAATAACTCTTCTTTAGATACTGTAGTAATATTTTCTTCTTTCTCGAAAAGGGTGTGAGCTAGTATCTTATGAAAGTATCTGAAAGCTGGGTTATGAATCTCATCATTATACATTCTGTCTGGTTCAGGGTAATAGTCGCCTGTGATTCTACCCCAGAATTGGTTGAGTTCAAAATCAAGATCATCATCTTCTGCACTGATGAACACATGCGGTCCGCTAGGAAATCCTAGGAGGTTAGCTAATGACATCCGGCTATGGGTTTGGTCCATCCCAAACATCCTAAAGGTGATCAGCTCTGTGTTGGATCCAAACCCATAGTTGGGTAAATACCTGAAGGAACTAAGGAATTCATAGGTGAGGTCCTTATAGGTAGCAAAACGGGTTTTCAAAGCAGTGTTCTCCCAACCCAGTTGATTGAACAGGTATTGGATGCTATCAGTGATTCCTAGTTTCTCCATGGTAGACTTATCATAATACAGCGTTAAGGTTATTTCTCTTTCAGTTAATGCTTCAAATCTTGCCTTTTGAGCTAATCCTCGAAAATGAACCTTTGTGAAGTCGTACGCGACCATACTCGCAGGTAAGTCGGAGAAAAACAGGAGGAAGGTTTGAAGACTTTTAAAAATCCCGAAAAGTTTAAAACAGAAGTTTGAAGTCAGGATTTTTAAAAACAAAAAGCGGTAAAAACAAAAGATAAAAGAGAAAAATAAAATAAAAGAAAGTAAAAATAGTAGTAATTTTAAGTTTAGAATTTTTGTTAAAGTTTCAAAGTAGAAAAAAATTAAAAAAAATGGGAATGAAATACAGTAACAAGGAAAATACGGGAAAATTGGTTTGCCTCCCAGTAAGCGTTGTTTTTAACGTCTAAAGCCTGACGATAGCTTGGTGACAAGCTTTCGGGTGTTCGAGCTGGAAGCTCAAGCAATGCTATACTGCAGACTTGAGGGCTGTTTTCGTTCTTATTATAATGTTTTAGACGTTGTCCGTTTATGATAAACGGTGCATTCGTCTTATCGGTAATTTCAACAGCTCCACTCTGAAGTACTTTAGTCACTTCATAAGGTCCGGACCACCTAGATTTTAGTTTACCTGGGGAGAGTTTTAATCTTGAATTAAATAGCAATACGATGTCTCCCACACTGAATTGTTTCTTGGCTGAATGTTTATCATGCCACCTTTTAGTTCGTTCTTTGTAGATACGGGCATTTTCGTAAGCGTCCAATCGAAGTTCTTCTAATTCGTGTAAGTTCAAGATTCGTTTTTCTCCTGCCTCGGTGTAGTTGAAATTAAGTGCCTTAATGGCCCAAAAGGCTTTATGCTCTAATTCTACAGGGAGGTGACAGGATTAACCGTAAACTAATTTGTAGGGTGTAGTACCTATTGGTGTCTTAAAAGCGGTCCTATAAGCCCATAAAGCTTCATGTAGCTTTGATGACCAATCTTTCCTTGAGGTAGCGACAGTATTTTCCAATATCTGTTTTATTTCTCTGTTCGAGACCTCTACTTGTCCGCTAGTTTGCGGATGATAGGGTGTAGCTACTCGGTGTCGGACTCCATATTTAGAAAGAAGTTTATCAAATATTCGCGATATGAAGTGTGAGCCGCCGTCACTAATGACGAGTCTGGGTACACCGAATCTAGGAAAGATTGTATTTTTAAAGAGTTTGATTACTACTCGTGCGTCATTTGTTGGAGCAGCAATGGCTTCTATCCATTTGGACACATAGTCTACAGCGACGAGTATGTAGTTATTACCAAAAGAAGGCGGGAATGGTCCCATGAAATCTATTCCCCATACGTCAAAGATTTCTACCTCTAAGATTCCTTTCTAAGGCATTTCATCGCGTCGTGAGATGTTGCCAGTTCGTTGGCATCGATCACATTTTAGCACAGCGATGTGAACGTCTTTCCAGAGGTTAGGCCAGAATAAGCCGGCTTGGAGAATCTTAGTGCACGTCTTGGATGTACTAGCATGACCACCATATGGTATTGAATGGCATTGGGAAACGATATTTTCTATTTCTTCCTCTGGGACACAGCGACAGTATATGTTGTCGGCCCCTCTCTTGAAGAGTAGAGGTTCGTCCCAATAATAGTGTTTCAGATCGTGGAAGAATTTCTTCTTTTACTGATAAGTGAGATCCGGTGGAAGCACGCCCACAGCTAGGTAATTAACGATGTCAGCATACCAAGGTAATGTGACTTGGGCATAGACGGCTTCTACGGCTTTTTCGAGTTCTGGATCTTCCGAGATTAAGTTAGGCATGTCACTTTCTAATTTGGCTATCAAATGTTCGTACGGGAAATCGTCATTTATCGGTACTGGTTCATGTTTGATGCCTTCTATTCGGGATAAGTGATCCGCAACAACGTTCTCGGTTCCTTTCTTATCTTTTATTTCTAAGTCAAACTCTTGTAATAACAGGATCCATCTCAATAATCTTGGTTGGCATCCTTTTTGCTTATTAGGTACCTAATGGCAGCGTGGTCTGTGTATGTCGCTACTGCGAAAATCGGCGCCGGCTGAACAGAAGAGTCGCCACCGTGCGTTATTTATCCCACGGGAGGGAAAGGAAACGCTCAGAGTAAACCTCGCACAACACGGGAAAGGTATGGTCATCGCAACCAAAACCTGGGTTCGGGAGTCGGTTACGCAAGGGGAAGGTATTAGCACCCCTCACGTCCGTCGTACTCGACGGGATCCACGCTTGTTTTCGGGTATGGATTGTTATTCTATCTAAACTAAAGGTCTGGGGTTAAAAAGAAAATAAGAATGAAAATAAAAATGACTCGGCAAAGTATCGCACTTTATGCCTACGTATTCCCGTCTGGAACGAGAAATCAGAGTCAACGTAGTTCGCCCACCTACGGGAAAGGAGGGGAAGGTTGCTCGCTAGGATACCGCATCCTATGCCTACGTACTTTCATACAGCATGAAAGATCAGAGCAAACGTAGTTCGGGCCACGGAAGACACAAGCTTGTCTTGGTTGATTTTATTCCTTCTGAAAAAGGTTTTTCTGATTAACAGTCCAAGAGGACAAAAATGACGTCTTGATGAGTTAACATTCTTTTACGAAAGAAGTGTCTTTTATTGTGTTTGAAATCTTTATGTGTTTTTCTGTTTGTTTTGAGAAAGAAAGAGACAGAACTCTAACCTACGGTTGCGAAGGGAAACAAACTAACCTAATGTTATCATGCATGGGTTAAGACCTAGTGTCTATCATGCTCCTCTCTTGCACAGAGAGAAACAGAGATCCTACGGGATAGGCGGAAACATAAACAATAACAGATATAATAAAGCAGTAAAATGCATGGATGCAACAGTACAAGCGAGGCAAGGGAGTCCCACTCAACCTCGAACCTAGAAAACAATAGGCAAAAGTGAACAGACTTCACTTTCAACCCAGCAGGGTAAACAGCAAACAATACAGTCCAGAAAACCAATCAATACATCAACAAGGAAATACAACAGCAAAAGAAGCAGCATCAGCAGCTCTGAATCAACCACTGGCTTCAAGCAATCTCCAATCAGCTACAGGCTTCAACAAGCATCAATCTCTATCTTCATGACCTTCAGGCAAGGGTTTTGATCATCAGTCTTCCATCTGCAATGGCTTTTCTTCAAGCTCAAACCTCCAGGATAAGGGATTAGTCACAAGAGTGAATTGGGTGTTAAGCAATCAGCTGACTACCAAAGGTGGTGAACAGACTGCTTCTAACACAAGAGACATTTTCTCTCAAGAGTTCTATCTCATAGACACTATCACCAAGCCTTCCAAAGGAAGGGGGTGAGTGTCTTAGAGAGACTCTGAATCACAGAGAAGAATGGATGCAGACAAGGCAATCCATGTTTGAGAAACAATCATTCTAATCTAGAGCTCTGCCTAGCTCCTAAACCCTAGTCTCCTCAGCAACTGACAGCAAGAAACTCCTCCTCAACTCTGACAGTTGATCTTCAGTCTTTGAATCTCCAATAGCTTCATCTCCACAAATCTTCAGCTTCCCCAGGGCCCCAGACAAACCCAATACCCAATCAAACAATCAACAATCCCCAGAGGGCACACCACACCAGACAGCAGATATACAGACAGTAATAATATCAGTAGGGGAATCCTAATTTTTCTAAGGGATCTAATAACTACCCATAGCCCCTATAGTCCCATAACTAATCTATTCAAACCCTAAGTCCTAAGGGAGAAAATTGAACTTCCTAAGTTGTCACCTAAAAACCCTAGTTTTGTTCATGGTATTCAAGCACTTATTGATCACCTAAAATTAGCCTCTAAAAATGGGAAATAAAATATTTCTACAAGCTTAACATCTCATCTAAACAATATGAAAAGAATGATCAAAAAATATTAAAGCATGTGAGAGAACAAAAATCATAAAAATAATGCATGAAATGTAACTATTTATTATGACATTTATTTAGAAAATATGGAAAAAATATGAAATAAAACTAAAAATGAAATTTTCTTTTCCTATAATATTCTAGACATTTTAATGAAAATATGGTAAAAAGAATGGATTAAAAAACATTTTTTATGAATTTATTATGATTTTTCAAAGATGGTAAAATATTAAAATGAAATTAAGAAAATTAAATGAATTAAATGAATGAGGGGGTATGAAAAGGAATTCGCTCAGTTCATTATTGGATGGGCCCTCAGACTGGGGGGTGCTGGTAGCGCTTTGCACTGGGCCCAATCAACCATCAGAATTAAAAAACACAAGGGAATCAGCTGGGGGTGAAAATAGCAGAGAAATCACATTGGAAAAATGGTTTTGGGCTCACATTGGGGGTGTGGTTATCAACAGCACTCAGGCCCGCCCGTTTCAATTAATGAAACGGTGCGTTTAGGGCCAACGCACCTCCCTCCAATTCTGAAATTAAATGAGGGCCATTGGATTCCCCTCCAAGTCAAAGGTCTACCACGAGATGAACGGACACGATTGTGTCTTCTTCCTTGGTTCACCTGAGATTAGGGTTTCTGCCATTAAACCCCATGCACGAGCAACATTCCACCCAACTGTTCTCCTTATCCAGGCCACGAATCACCATGCTATGAACATGAAAGTTACTCCAAACCTCTCCCTCTTCAATCCTATGATCTTAGATCAATCTGAAACTCAATAAAACTCTCAACCCGATCGAGGTAAATTCTGATCACCATGGATATTCACTGATAAGCATCATGATAACTCTTCATCAAACTTGACCTAAACTAACCTATGCCTAATGGAGATTAATACATGCTATCAAGTTGCAATTATAACACCTTAATCTAAGAGATATAAGCACCAACAGATTGTTGCCTCTGCTAACAATGGACTCCAAATCGTTCCAAATTCACCTAAACTAATCTCCTAACCACCTAGATTGCATCTAAACTAACAACATCATGCCAAATTAACTAGATCAAGTAGTTTGAATGAAAACTTACCTTGTGTGAAATCTTGCAAACAGCTATGGAGATGGAAGATCTGAGGCTTTTGAGACTTGAATCTTGATCAATCCTTGATGAATTTGATTCTGTATGCACAAACTTGGAGGTTTCTAGCTTGAATCATGCAATCCACTTGAACTTGTGATTTTGATGATCTTGAGAAAAATGCTCGAAAATGGATGATAACTACCAAAAACTTGCTTCAATTATGATCTATGATGATGATGGAGTGGAATTGAATTGATTATGATGAAGATTGATGAAGAATTTGAGAGATTTGGAATGAAACTTTTATGAAAAAGTGTGAGAAATTTTGTGGAATTCTTGGTGCAAATGAGGCCAACCCTTGCCAAATTCTCCTTTCATGAATATATAGACCCCAAATGAACATTCTAGATCCATCTTGCACATTCCCTTGTTTTCAAATTTTGATCCATTTTTGATTATGTTTCTTAAATGATAAGCAACCATGGATAACTTCATTTTTTCCTTCTAAACTCAAAAAAGTGGGTGAACCATTGTTCTTAGAATTGTTTTTCCATTCAAAATCATATATTGGAAGTCTCCATTTGGATTTGTAAATCTCCCAAACCATTTTCCAACTTGAAATTATTCACTTTATAAGCCTTTTTAGTTCATATTTTGACCTATCATGCAACTCCATGCTATGAGCTTCTCCAATAACTTGTGACCTTCTTTCTAGACTTAAAATCCCATTTGGAGCAAGTTTGATGTTGTAAGTTTTTCCATTTGAGGCCTCCTTGTATGAGTTTTGGGTATAGGTTAAAATGACCTGTAATTCACAAATGCCCAAAATACCCTTTGCTTGTCAAGACCATAAGTTGAGTTCTCCACATCATATGAAGGCATACCATACCATTCTAGAAAGCTAAGACAATGAGGAACAATTCTTATGTTGACCAAGAATTCATTTGAAATCTCCTTGAGGGGCAAAACTAGCTTGGAAGTCAAGTCACTTTCACAGACAAAAATTCAGACACCCCAGATGACCTATAACTTGCAAGGACCATAACTTGAGTTCTATAAATCTCCTTGAGGTCTTCCACCACTCAAATTAAAGGTCTTGAGATCCTCTACAAGTTTCATGTTGGCCAAGAAGCCATTTGAAGCTAGCATTTTGACTTATCTTGCTTGGAAATTTGACCTAAACTAGGGGATTTTACAGAGAAACCCTAATTTAGTAACTCCTCTTCTCCTTGATTTCTCTTGAATTCTCCTTGTCATATCTCCATATCCTTCTTCATATGTTCAATATTGATCCCCACATCTCTCCAATAGACTTGAATGCCCTCCTAAGTCAGTCAATTGACCTAGGGTTGACCTAGGGTTGACCCAGATGAAACCCTAGTTGACTGTCTTCAACTGTAGCTCTTGTGCCTTCATCAATGACTTGTTTTCTTCTCCAAATGACTTTATAAGTCTCTCAAGATGTCTAGATGCTCCCCATGCTTTCATTTCACAGCTCATAACCCTCTTGTTGATCCTCAGATACCCTCAGCTAAGAGATGGACTCAAGGCTTGATCTGCTGAGCTCTTTGCTTTCAAATTCTTTCTTGATGACTTGAATAGGATTGAATTGGAATAATAACCTCTTGCTAGGCCTCTAGAGATGAAAATAATGATTGGTCCCCTGTTGAATGACTTGCTATGCTTATGCTATGTAGATGGTTAGTCTATGTATATGACTCTATATGCAAATGCTAATGATAATGAAACATGAATCCAAGGAATAAGGTTGAGCAAATTTTAGGGTGCAACAGCTGCCCCTATTCAAGCGACTTGGACCCGATTGGATGAAGAGCCCGGAGCCTTCAGACATTCGCGGTACGAGACGGTTGAATACTAGTGAAACCAGAAATTTGCCAACCGCAGAAATAAACTACGCTCCTGCTTGAGGAATAACATTCGTCAGCTGAATCTGACTGTTAGAGTAACCCACTGATCTTGCGCGACCGTGCTGGGGATTGTCTTCATCGTCCTGAAGAGGATTCTGTCATAACAGATTGCTTGCTTGTCCACGCTAGGACTCTGTCTGTTGTTAATACGAAGAAACTTCAACAACTCTGTCCACGTTAGGACTCCACTTGCTGTTATCCCAGAAAAATCTCGGCAACTCCGCTGGGGATAATTCACCTGCATTTCCATAAACCGCATCGTCCACGTTAGGAATAAAACTCTTCCACGTTAGGAGTAACACCTGTCCACATTAGGAATCATTTTTTCTGCGTCTGCCCACGTCAGGACTAACCCTTTCATCTTTCCACGTCAGGAAACAATCTTCTTTCCGCGTTAGGAAAACTACATCAATCTATCCACGTAAGGACTCCAATACCACTTGCCATGTCCCCGTCAGGACTCCAGCCTTTCCACGTAAGGAATACAACTATTTCTGAACTTGTCCACGTAAGGACTCAACTTTTCTTGCACCTGTCCACGTTAGGACTAATTTCCTTCTTCTTCCACGTTAGGAATAACTTCTTCTTTCCACGTTAGGAATCAATCTATCTCTTTCCACGTCAGGAATAATCCATTTCTTTCCACGTCAGGAATCAATCTTGATATATCCGCGTCAGGACTTAATCTTTCCACGTAAGGAATAAGCTCGTCTTTCCACGTAAGGAAACCATTTTTCTTCCACGTAAGGAATGCTCTTGATATGTCCCCGTAAGGACTCTGATCTTTCCACGTAAGGAATACCAACTTCTTTCTGATTTGTCCGCGTCAGGACTCATTTTTTCCACGTAAGGAAACCATCTTTTTCCACGTAAGGAATCATCTTAATCTGTCCACGTAAGGACTTCTCTTTCCACGTTAGGAATACTGTCATTTCCACGTTAGGAATCACTTCTATTGATAGGTCCGCGTAAGGACTACATCTTTCCACGTTAGGAATCTCCGTCTTTCCACGTTAGGAATGATAATCTCTTTGATCTGTCCGCGTTAGGACACTGATCTCGTCTTGATTTGTCCACGTTAGGACTCAGGCGTCTTCGACTCGCCGAGGAAATAAGACTTGTCCACGTAAGGACTCACGCGCCTTCGACTTGCTGGGGAAATATCCGCGTTAGGACTTACACTTTGCCAACAACACGAAGAAGGATAAATTTGTCCACGTCAGGATTCTTGTATCTTGTCATCACAAAGAACTACAAACTTGTCCACGTCAGGACGCACATTTCACCATTACGAATAAAGATATCTGCCGAAAACAAAATGATCCTCGCCAGAATACCAACACGAATAGCAACCAATCTTTTTGTCAACGTCACGACCTCCCTTTCTCCAAATTTCGAGAGACCGAATCTATCCCCGTCAGGATTAACACACCTTACCACTCCAGTAAAACAAACCTGTCCACGTTAGGACGCCCACTTCTGAAGAAACCCCGTCATTCTAGGAGTAAATGGTCCACGTCAGGCCTTAGTTCTTCAATGATCCTCACCCATAAACTTCTTAGCACTGACGTGACAGCGACTTCGAGATGAACTCTACTGGGGATGTCTGAAAACCAACTATCGGACACCTGCTTCGAAATTCTGATTCATGCGACTCGTTGATGACAAACGAACTTTGCTTGGGAATAAGGAGATTCTTATCCTGGCCACTCTGGCTGGGGAAAATCAGATACATTTGCATAAATGGCTCTGCTGGAGACAAAGAGAGTTTTATCACGATCACTCTGTGGGGAATACCACCGAAACTGACATTATCATTGAATATCTCCTGCCGAGATCTTGACTGTTTAGTAATTTATTTGAGCAAGAGCTCTCTCCACCTGGACTACTAGAGTACAGAAACTGCTTCAGCAAAATAAATGCTGGAAGGATAACGTCGACTCGCCGGGGATAGCCTGATGCTACAAAATTATTCCGGCAAAATAAATGCCGGTAGGATGAATCCGACCCTGTAGGGAAGTTGGGAACTCAAACCACACGTCTTATTGAAGTAACCCCCTGCCGGGGAATAATAACTCTGCTGGGGAATAGCAGATGCACCTGGTATGATTGATCTTTCTGCTGGAACATGAACTGATATCACCAGTATTCCTGCCAAAATAAATGACAGGACCCACCATCGACTCTGCGTTGGAGAGTCTTAGTCTTCGAGTTCCACTGGAAGGAAAGAACATTTGCTGAAAGGAGAACTCCTCTGGGGATGGCTGGATTATCTTGGGAAAAATTAACTGACTCCGCTGGTGGAGAATGCATGACCCTGCGGGGACGATAAACCTGTCTGAATACAGCCCTACGATCTTGGAATCACCCAACTCTGCTGAGGTCGATTAACTTCTCTGGAGCACGTCCTTTGGATAAGCTACGGCTAGCTGGGGAATTCTATCCTTCTTCAGGAAGAACATGCATGACCTGCGTGGGGATCAAGCCTTTCACTATTGCAATCTTTTGATCATCTTCCTCGTACAGTTATGAAACCTGCAACAACACAAACAAAGCACGACAAGCCTATGCAATCCAAATCGATTCAGGTTAGTGACGTTACACTCAGTTAATTCAAAGCTTTAACAATTGTTGGCAAGGGCCAGTAATGTTATACTCATGCTAGCTTCAATAAACTTAGGCGTTTTATCATGCGCAAAAACAGTAAAGAACAGGCATCAAGTACTGAATAACACATTTTCATTGATTGGGCCCCTGAATGGGCGGAGTTTTTGTACACGGGATGTAACTCCTGAAAAGAGGAAGCTACACAAAGCAAATATACAAGTATGCAAGTATTCACAAGAAGCATAAATATTGACAAATTAAATTTTGTACACATGTCGGCAACTGGATGCAGATGAACATCACGAACTGATCCTCCCATGACTCGTCCGACTCTAATGCTTTCCCGGTATCCGTCTTCTGAAGAGGTTGTATCCGATAACTGACTCCTCAAACATATTCTCCCGCACTGATGCTCATTGAATACCAAATTCGGACCGCAGTCATTTGCTTTTCTCATCCCTAACTTTTGCGTGAACCGCCCTTTACGGGTTTTCAGTTCACCGGGATACCCCTTTTTGCCGAAGCCGCCCAGTGTAGGTTTTCAACTTCGCGGGTGTACATTTTTTCAATTTTATCCCTAATTTTTGCCCGAACCTTTCATTCTGTTTTCGGTTCGCCAGGATGCCCCATTTTGCCTGGACTCTCTTTTTTCTGTCCAGCGGGTCTATTTTAAGCAAAGTATTTTTTAACTGCGTCCGAATTCACAGGTGATGCAAAGTCTTCCCCGTCCATTGTGGACAACAATAAAGCTCCTCCTGAAAAGACCTTCTTGACAACGTATGGCCCTTCGTAATTGGGGGTCCACTTGCCCCTGTGATCTGCTTGCGGCGGGAGAATCCTTTTCAGCACAAGGTCGCCCGTCTGAAAGCTTCGCGGAAGTATCTTCTTGTCGTACGCTTTCTTCATTCGTCTTTGATACAAACGACCGTATGCCAGAGAAGCTAGCCTCTTCTCATCCATCAAACTCAGTTGGTTCAATCTGTTCGTTACCCATTCTGCCTCGTCCAGCTGAACGTCTCGCAATACCCTCAGAGAAGGGATCTCAACTTCCAATGGTAATACCGCCTCCATTCCGTATACCAACGAGAACGGAGTTGCCCCGGTTGACGTGCGTACCGTCGTACGATAACCGTGCAAAGCGAAAGGTAGCATTTCATGCCAATCCTTGTAAGTCACCACCATTTTCTGGACAATCTTCTTGATATTCTTATTGGCCGCTTCGACAGCGCCATTCATCTTGGGTCGGTAAGGGGAGGAATTGTGATGTTCAATCTTGAAATTCTGACAGAGCTCCTTCATCATTTTGTTGTTCAGATTAGAACCATTATCCGTGATTATCCGCTCGGGAATTCCGTATCGGCAAATGATATCTCTTTTGATGAATCTAGCCACCACTTGCTTCGTTACATTTGCGTAAGACGCTGCTTCCACCCACTTGGTGAAATAATCGATTGCTACGAGAATGAACCGATGCCCGTTAGAAGCCGTCGGCTCAATCTTTCCGATCATATCGATTCCCCACATTGAGAATGGCCATGGAGACGACATCACATTTAGAGGACTTGGAGGCACATGTATTTTGTCAGCATAAATTTGGCACTTGTGGCACTTTCTTGCAAATTTGAAACAATCAGTTTCCATCGTCAGCCAAAAGTAACCTGCCCGCAGCAGTTTTCTCGTCATAGCATGCCCGCCAGCATGCGTACCAAAGGCACCTTCGTGAATTTCCTCCATGAGAAGCTTTGCCTCTTTTTCGTCTACACAACGCAACAACACCAAGTCGTGGTTTCTCCTGTATAAGACGCCATCCGGGTTCAAATAGAAATTACCCGCTAATCTCCTGAGAGTCTTCTGATCTTGACTGGATGCCCCAGCCGGATACTCTTTATTCTTCAGGAAATTAAGGATATCAAAATACCACGGTTTGCCATCAGACGCTTCATCAATAGCAAATACATAAGCCGGCCTGTCTAACCGAGAGATAGTGATTTGGGGAGCTTCGTTCCAGAAATTGACCTTGTACATGGAAGACAAGGTGGCAAGGGCGTCAGCCATTTGATTTTCTGCCCGTGGCACGTGATGCAATTCAACTTTGTCGAAGAAAGGCAACAATCTCCTTGCATAATTCATATAATGTATCAAATTGGGCTGCCGTGTCTCCCATTCCCCTTTGATCTGATTCACCACCAGAGCTGAGTCTCCGTATACGTCTAAATGTTTGATTCGCAAATCAATGGCTTCTTCAAGCCCCATTATACAAGCTTCGTATTCGGCCTCATTGTTGGTAACAGCAAAGGTTAATCGGGCCGTAAACGGGATGTGCGACCCGTGCGGCGTAGTGATAATTGCCCCGATTCCGCTACCGTAAGCATTCACAGCTCCGTCAAATATCATCTGCCATTTGGACCCCGGCTCTGGTCCTTCGTCTGGTAACGGCTCTTCACAATCCTTCATCTTGAGATACATGATATCCTCGTCAGGAAAGTCAAATCTCATCGATTGATACTCTTCAATAGGCTGCTCCGCCAGATACTCAGACAACACACTCCCCTTTATCGCCTTTTGCGAGACATATTGAATATCATATTCGGTCAAGATCATCTGCCACCTGGCAATTCTACCTGACAACGCCTGCTTTTCGAATATATATTTGATCGGATCCATCTTCGAGATGAGCATGGTTGTATGATTCAGCATGTACTGCCTCAAACGCTTGGCGGCCCAGGCTAGCGCGCAACAAGTTTTCTCCAGCATTGAGTATCGAGATTCACAGTCTGTAAATTTCTTACTCAAATAGTAGATTGCATGCTCTTTTCTCCCCGTCTCGTCGTGTTGACCGAGAACACAACCCATGCTTCCCTCAAGAACCGTCAAATACATTATCAAGGGTCTCCCTGCCACTGGGGGTATCAAAATAGGAGGCTCCTGCAGATACTTCTTTATTTTGTCGAACGCCTTTTGACAATTATCGTTCCATGTTACAGCTTGATCTTTCTTTAACAGCTTGAATAATGGTTCACATGTGGCCGTTAGGTGAGATATGAACCGGGCAATGTAGTTCAATCTCCCCAAAAACCCGCGCACCTCTTTCTCTGTTTTAGGCGTCGGCATTTCTTGAATCGCTTTTATTTTAGCAGGATCGACCTCTATTCCTCTTTCGCTTACTATGAACCCCAGGAGCTTACCCGATCTCACCCCGAAGGTGCATTTGTTAGGGTTCAACCTCAGCCTGAACTTCCTAAGCCTTTTAAACAACTTCAACAGATTCACCAGATGCTCTTCCTCCGTCTGGGATTTGGCAATCATATCGTCAACATAAACTTCAATCTCTTTATGCATCATGTCGTGAAAAAGAGTCGTCATCGCACGCTGATATGTTGCCCCAGCATTTTTCAAACCAAAGGGCATCACTTTATAGCAAAATGTTCCCCAAGGCGTTATGAAAGTAGTCTTCTCCATGTCCTCTGGCGCCATTTTAATCTGATTGTAGCCTGAAAAGCCATCCATGAAGGAGAATACAGAGTATTGAGCGGTATTATCAACTAACACGTCAATATGAGGAAGTGGAAAATCGTCTTTTGGGCTTGCTTTATTCAAATCTCTATAATCCACGCACATTCGAACCTTGCCGTCTTTCTTTGGCACTGGTACGATGTTGGCAACCCATGAGGGATACTTCGTCACAGCCAGGAAACCAGCGTCCCACTGTTTCTGAACCTCCTCTTTGATCTTCATTGCCATATCTGGGCGAGTCCTGCGAAGTTTTTGTTTGACAGGCGGACAGTCTTCTTTCAGTGGCAGACGATGCACAACCATATCTGTATCGAGCCCTGGCATATCTTGATACGACCAAGCGAATACATCATTATACTCTCGGAGCATTTCAACCAGTTTTCGCTTGATATCACTCTGCAGTGCGGCTCCGATACGAATATTTTTCTCAACCCCTTCCGACCCCAAATTGATAATCTCGATAACCTCGTCGTGAGGCAGAATGGCTCTTTCCTCTTGCTTCACCAACCAAGACAGTTCTTCAGGAACGTCGCTATCTTTGACAACCTCTTCTTCGGTCTGGAATACCGGGTGCTCGAAGTCGGGACGAGTCATAGGTGGTTCAAGGATGTCATCTGAAAATGGTATCCTGCAAAAGAAAGGGTTAAGTGCTTCAAAATGCGTATAAAGCGGATAACCACGTTGCCATTTTATTGAAAAATACAAAACAAGAAAGACAGGGATTACAGTATTTGCACATGAAAAAAACGCCATTTATTTAATGATTAACGAAGCAATGTTTATAACAACACAGCCCTAAGCAAATCCTGATGCCCCGGGCAAGACATCAGATTGTTCAACAATTAATAAAGCAAAGCATTACTGTTTAAAAGTCACAGGAACAAGCTCCTGAATGGACCAGTTGCACAGTCCTTGTCCTGGCGTGCTTGGCTGAATCCAGGCATCCATATCACAGTCGCTGTCCCCTTCGTCGGATTCTGAAGCAGCGTTGACAGATTCATGGCATACTCCACTGGCAGAGATGGTGATTGACTTTCTGAAATGAGGGGCCCCCACAGAAGGAGTTGATGACGACGGTCGGTACCCCAGTCCGAACCGGTCCATTTTCACCGGAATGTCCAATACTTTGCCCCAGCCCTTGGCTTCTCCTGCCTTTACTAGCGCTTGAGCCTCTTTATACGAAGAAACAGCTATCTCTGGCACTTTGCTTGGCCCGGGACTCTTGTCCTTTATGCGCAAACCCTCGAACGCCTGGCATGGCGTCTCGTGGATCTCCCCGTCGACTTCCACATATTTGAACGAAGAAAGATGGCTGACCAGGATGTCTTCTTCTCCGCACACGGTGACTACACTGTCTCCGACCATATACTTTAACTTCTGATGCAGGGTTGACGTGACAGCCCCCGCCCCATGAATCCAAGGTCTTCCCAGCAAGCAGCTATACGCAGGCTGTATATCCATGATATAAAACTCCGTCGCAAACACTTCCGGCCCTACTTGCAGAGGCAAGGTAATTGATCCGAAGACTGTTCTCCGCGTGCCGTCAAACGCTCTGACTACCAAATCACTTGGTGTACACAAAATCCCTCGAACATCCAGCTTCATCATAGCCTTCTTAGGCAGCACATTCAAAGACGACCCGGTGTCAACCAATACGTGCGACATTGTCGACCCTCTGCACTCAACAGATACATGTAATGCCATATTATGATCCCTTCCTTTCGGAGTCAAGTCGAAATCCGTAAAGCCCAGACTGTGGCCTGCATTTACGTGTGCCAATACCCCTTCTAGCTGGTTCACGGAGACATCCTGTGGTACAAAAGAAGTGTCCAAGACTTTCAGCAAAGCGTTCCTGTGGGCTTCTGAACACAACAGCAATGACAGAATAGATATTTTGGATGGCGTTTGCTGCAGATGCTCCACAATTTTATAGTCGCTCTTCCGAATTAAGCGCATGAATTCTTCTACGTCCTTTGACGCTGCTTCTTTTTCATTTGCTTGAACCGGAACATTTTCCACCGCTTTCCCTTTTCCTTTCGCTATCCTTTCGGCTTCCACTTCAGGAGATATAAAGATCCTGCCGCTTCTCGTCATGCCTCCTGAGCCCACAACATTATCCACAACCTCCGCTGCCGGCTTGTTAACATCGATTTTAATCCCGTCACAATACACCTCTAGCCCATATGACCATGGGACCGCTTTCGTGTTCTCATACGGGATTGGCCCGGCTTTAGTTATAGTAATCGGTGGCCGCTGAGCTGGTGCTGAAATGGTGATCGTCTTCCTAGGAATTGTCACTGTGGCAACATCACTCCGATTATCCACTACTGCCCCTGCCGGCTCATCAGTTGCTGTCCTATCAAACTGCAATACACCTTCATCAATCAAGGCCTGAATGCCTTTCTTCAAATCCTCACACCCCCCAGACAGGGCCCAACAGTCTAAGCAGTACTCATTACAACCCGGGTAAACACCTCCTTGCAACAGTCGGCTTTTTATTTCGCTCAGCGGCGTCTTTAAATCCTCAACATTCATGATCAGATTCAGACCTTCCTCAGTCAGCACGGCATTCGCCCCATGATTAGGCATGGGTTTCTGGACTATATTCGCACCGGTCGTTCCGAAGTTGATAGACTTGTTGTCCAAGAGATCTTGCACAACGTGCTTAAAAGCATGACAACCTTCTATATCATGGCCCGGGGCCCCAGAATGAAACTCGCAGCGCCTATTCGCATCATAGCCGAACGGGGGAGTTCCCGTTATCGGTGCCAAGGTTCTTTTCTCGACCAGATTCAGTCCCAACAAGGTCTGCAATAAATCAGCATAGTTAGAGGGAGGCCTCTCAAACACCCTTCTCGGCTTATTACCCTGAAATCTTCGTTGAGCTTGCTGTGCCCCCTGCTGAGGCTGCTGCTGCTGTGGCATTGGCTGCTGCTGAACCGGTTGTTGTTGCTGGATTGGTTGTTGCTGATAAGGGATAGTGACACTCGACACTTGCTGCTGTTGACGATATTGATTTCTTCCCCTGCCTCGGCCTCGGCCTCGGCCTCCAAATACCGCACTAGCTTCGCCCTGACGGCGCCCACCATAAGCTTTCCTATTGCTGCCAGATGCAGCTGACTCGTCAACTTGGAACTTTCCTTGCTTAATGTTCCGCTCAATCTTTTCACCCATCAGAATCAGATCTGAAAAACTAGCCAGAGACGTATGAAACAACATATCATGAAACAGCCCGGTGAATGTGCCAACAAACATGTCGTTCATTTCTTTATCTTCCACAGGAGGACGGACCCTGGCGGCCATGTCGCGCCACCTTTGCGCGTATTCTTTAAAACTCTCCCCCTTCTTCTGCGAAAGCCCGGCCAACTGGACCCGATTGGGTGCCAGGTCACTGTTATATTTGTAATGGGCTACGAACGCCTCTGCTAATTGCTTCCAAGTCTTGATATCAGTGGGCTCCAACCCCATGTACCACTCTAAGGAAGGCCCCGATAGACTATCCTGAAAGAAATGCATGAGCATTCTTTCGTCAGTGGAGTATGCAGACATCTTTCTGTAATAAGCTCGTACATGAACCTTCGGACATGTATCTCCTTTGTACTTATCGAACGCAGGCGCTTTGAACTTGATCGGCACCCTCAGCCCAGGTACCAAGCCCATTGTTGCCATGTCCAGACCCACAGCACTCTGGTTTAGGACTCCTTTCATTTGCTCTTCCAGCATTCTAATCTTTTGAGAATCATCCATCGGCCCTTCAAAGCCTCCTCCAGAGAAGGCGTCTTCCTGCTGATCCTCTTGCCACATACCGTTTCCAGCCCCGTATCCATCATACGCATTATTACGTCCAGCTCTGACTTGATTCATCCCTGGAACTCGGCCTCTGTTGCCGTACCCTTGAACACCTCCAACAGGACCTCCAGCCATAAAACCAGCACCGTTTCCGTTTCCAAAACCTCCGTAGCCCTGATTGACCATACCATAACCATCTTGCCCAAAGCCTTGAGCATTAAAGCCATACTTGCCAGTATTGTCGAATCCCTGATCGTTGAATCCGAACCCAGCGTTGACAAAGCCATTGCCTCCGAGATTATCTCCCACATTGACATCACCCAGCCCAGCGTTGTGGACAGCAGTTTCATTTCCAGCTCCGACGTTACCATTTACAGCAGTGGTAGCGTGGTTGACGTTAGCAGCATTCACATTGACGACAGGCGGAGCCACTGGCGTTGGAGTGCCGTCTCCATGAGCAGTATCAACCCGGACCGACTGATGATCCTCGTTACCATGACCAGCGTTGCGAGCCAACAGAGGCTGGACCATGGCCTGCAAATTCTCTTGCCCTTTTGCTATAGCCTCCATGGTCTGCATGAAGAGGGCGAGCTTCTCGCGTACATCCTGCATCTCATTCTGAATCTGGTCCATAACTTTCCGACAGTTGGATCGTGTAGAATAGCGGTGCGGATGTTGATCTGGAATCCTGTTAAGTACCTGAATCAAAGCAGGAGATAAGACACCATTCAAAGATTACCTGTTATGCAAGATGAATATGAATGCAATGCAATGTGTCTGTGCATTAGGGAAGTTCATTCCCCCAGTTCTAGTGCGAAGGTGCCGGTGCAGTGACAGTGCTGACAATAAGAATATCGGAGTTGACTCATAGAAAGCCTCGTATATAACAGAGAGAATCAATAAGCCCAGGGTACAATATCACTGAGAGTACAAAGATGGCATGACCTCAACCAACAATCCTGGTGATGGCCAGCACTATGCAAATAAAGCATACAAATAATGGAATGATCAGATCCTCCCAAAAGTCTGGTACTCCTCTATCAACTTCTTGGTCTCCGGATGGCTTGGTCGATCAAGCAGCCCTTCAACAAGCTGGTTTCTCTTCTTAAGGACACGGCGTACGTCTTCAGCAGTTTCTTCCCATGCCGCTTCTCCGAAGCAATCTTCTAACTTTCGCTTCTGGGATACCGCTTCATCTCTAGATTTGATTGCCATGTTCAGTGCATGCTGGACACTATACCGGTTCATCACTTCCTCCTCACACTTCTTGATGCTAGACTTCAACTTCTCCTCGAGGTCGGAAATTTGCTGCTTTAGCTTATCTTCCCTCTGCTTGTTGTTGGTGAGTGTAGCATTCCAAGTCTTATTGCAAGAAGATATCTCTCGGTGTGCTGCGTCGAGCGCCTTCTTTTTGGCTTCCAGCATGTCATGGGAACTTCTGAACTCTTGCCCCAGACGTTCGCGCTTTTTCTTTTCCTCGGTCAACTCAGCTCCTAACCTGTTTACTAGCTCAATCTGTTGTTGGAAAGCATATACGGCCTTGTTTTTCTCGCTGCGTGCTTGGGCTAACTCTTGCTCTAACCCTTCGTTAATCTTCATTAAGGCTTCTTTCTCCCTCACAACTTGTTCATAGGCTTCCCTAGAAACAGTAGTCGGCTCTTCTACCGGAATAGGATCAAGAACTGGTGCCTCTGGAAACGGCATCTTCAACTGACTAGCCCTCTCCTGAATCCAAACTCTATAAGGTGCATAGGCCTGACAGTCATTCTTTCCTAACAACGGCTTCCCTTTGCGGTTAATACGCGTCCAAGCATGTCGCAACTTGGCTAATAACTTCCCCTTCACGTCACCGGTGAAGTACAGAGATTCCTGCACTTCCTCCTTCTGAGGTGGATCCTTCAACGCATATCCGAACTGGCGAATGAATAGAGAAGGGTTGTAATTGATACACCCTTTTCTTCCTATCAATGGCACATTAGGGTAACCAGAACAACTGAAGATGAGCTCCGATCCCAACAAATCTCTATCAAACCACTCCATATCCTCCGACGATAACCTCATCAAGCGTTCTGGCCAACCAACTGGAACTGTAGTCTCTGCAGCAGATCCTCTCTTAGGAAGGTGACTCTCAAACCATATACTCAACAAGGGTACACAAAGATGAACATTCTTCCCCCTTCCCTTCTCATTCTTGTAATGCAGTGAATGGTAGAGATCTCCGAGTAAGGTAGGCACAGGATTACCAGCGGCAAACAAGTAGAAAGCATCGAAGTCCACAAAATCCGGTATATTGGGGAACAGTACTATGCCATAGATGCACAAGGCCAACACAGCGTTGAAAGCAACCCAGCACCCATTCTTGGCGTACTCTTGGGCTTTACCAACTAAGAACTGAAATGAGAAGCCTGGAACTCCACGGGAAACAGTAGTCACAAGTTCAGAAGCATCAACATGCAAGGCTTTTGCCAATTCCTCCGGCTTGGGTTTGGCCTCATAATGAATGAATGGAACCTGGTTCTGCACAGGCAGCTCAACATACTCAGCGTATTCCTCCAAGGTTGGTCCCATAATGAAGCCAGAGAACGTGAAGCACCTCAAAGCAGGGTCATAGAATTGCATCAAAGCATACAGCCCATCTAACTCTACCTCTGTAGGTTTGCACACCAATCTCAATAATCTACCATAGCTCATCCGGAAACTCCTACGAACACCCTCATCAGCAAGAGAGATCAACCCCAGTAAAGGAACAATATCAGGCGTAGGCAACTTGTAGGCAACCGTTCTCCTTAAGCTAGTCATGATCAAATACTCAGAAGTCTGGGCACTAGAACTAGGGAAATGCAAATGCACCTGCAGCACAGACACACGTTAGTGAAATGCAAATGATAATGGATATGCAAGGATGCAATGCAAGTAACATTCAACAGGGACCAAAGCTGCAGCTGAATAGCCTAAACCCAATCAAGAAAGGTCTCAGATAGACCATCCAGAAGTCATCAAACCCTGGTCTCAGATAGACCTAAAATAAAACTCCAACACTAGTCTCTGACAGACCTCAAACCATAACTCACTGGTCTCTGATAGACCTCAAATCCCATCTATAATTGGTCTCTGACAGACCTCATAACACATCTCCAATTGGTCTCTGACAGACCTCAGAATAAATCTCCAAATGGTCTCTGACAGACCTCAGAATAAATCTCCAAATGGTCTCTGACAGACCTCAGAACTCTCCATAAATAACCAGGATCTCTGATCAAGAAATAACCGGTAATCTGGAGGTCTAGTTACCTGCATAACCCTGAATCCCCTCACAGGTGGGTGGCCCTATAACTGGCACAAGGTACGGCATCCTATGCGGTCGTCGGCGTCACAGACTTTCAGGGTTAATGATACGATTCCCAGAAGGAGTGGCATCATCAAATCCTGAAGAGGCCTCACTCAGCCAACTTCCAAATGATCGGTCCCCAGAGTCGACAATCCAACTAACCAGCAACCCACGCCAACCAAAGGAAGGGGCAGGAGGCCAACCAGAGGAACCTCGTCTGAGTGTAGATTTCATGGGACACCAAAGCAAGCAAAGCAAGCGGGCGCCCACTAATTTCTACTCTAATTCTAGGTGCACTCAAGCCCAGGTCCGACTTATCTCTCAATATCAGAACACCCGTCACACCCCAAATACAGCAATAATAATCAATACATAAAGCTGAAAATACAAGGTTAGAAATATACAAACTCCATACAAAATCCTCGACGGGAAAACAAGCGCTAGGATTGACTCTCTCAAGGGACGTTGGATCCCAAATGCATAAGAACCATCGCAGTCCTTAGCAGCCAGGAGACGTTGGATCCCCAGCAGAGTCGCCAGCTGTCGCTACTGCGAAAATCGGCGCCGGCTGAACAGAAGAGTCGCCACCGTGCGTTATTTATCCCACGGGAGGGAAAGGAAACGCTCAGAGTAAACCTCGCACAACACGGGAAAGGTATGGTCATCGCAACCAAAACCTGGGTTCGGGAGTCGGTTACGCAAGGGGAAGGTATTAGCACCCCTCACGTCCGTCGTACTCGACGGGATCCACGCTTGTTTTCGGGTATGGATTGTTATTCTATCTAAACTAAAGGTCTGGGGTTAAAAAGAAAATAAGAATGAAAATAAAAATGACTCGGCAAAGTATCGCACTTTATGCCTACGTATTCCCGTCTGGAACGAGAAATCAGAGTCAACGTAGTTCGCCCACCTACGGGAAAGGAGGGGAAGGTTGCTCGCTAGGATACCGCATCCTATGCCTACGTACTTTCATACAGCATGAAAGATCAGAGCAAACGTAGTTCGGGCCACGGAAGACACAAGCTTGTCTTGGTTGATTTTATTCCTTCTGAAAAAGGTTTTTCTGATTAACAGTCCAAGAGGACAAAAATGACGTCTTGATGAGTTAACATTCTTTTACGAAAGAAGTGTCTTTTATTGTGTTTGAAATCTTTATGTGTTTTTCTGTTTGTTTTGAGAAAGAAAGAGACAGAACTCTAACCTACGGTTGCGAAGGGAAACAAACTAACCTAATGTTATCATGCATGGGTTAAGACCTAGTGTCTATCATGCTCCTCTCTTGCACAGAGAGAAACAGAGATCCTACGGGATAGGCGGAAACATAAACAATAACAGATATAATAAAGCAGTAAAATGCATGGATGCAACAGTACAAGCGAGGCAAGGGAGTCCCACTCAACCTCGAACCTAGAAAACAATAGGCAAAAGTGAACAGACTTCACTTTCAACCCAGCAGGGTAAACAGCAAACAATACAGTCCAGAAAACCAATCAATACATCAACAAGGAAATACAACAGCAAAAGAAGCAGCATCAGCAGCTCTGAATCAACCACTGGCTTCAAGCAATCTCCAATCAGCTACAGGCTTCAACAAGCATCAATCTCTATCTTCATGACCTTCAGGCAAGGGTTTTGATCATCAGTCTTCCATCTGCAATGGCTTTTCTTCAAGCTCAAACCTCCAGGATAAGGGATTAGTCACAAGAGTGAATTGGGTGTTAAGCAATCAGCTGACTACCAAAGGTGGTGAACAGACTGCTTCTAACACAAGAGACATTTTCTCTCAAGAGTTCTATCTCATAGACACTATCACCAAGCCTTCCAAAGGAAGGGGGTGAGTGTCTTAGAGAGACTCTGAATCACAGAGAAGAATGGATGCAGACAAGGCAATCCATGTTTGAGAAACAATCATTCTAATCTAGAGCTCTGCCTAGCTCCTAAACCCTAGTCTCCTCAGCAACTGACAGCAAGAAACTCCTCCTCAACTCTGACAGTTGATCTTCAGTCTTTGAATCTCCAATAGCTTCATCTCCACAAATCTTCAGCTTCCCCAGGGCCCCAGACAAACCCAATACCCAATCAAACAATCAACAATCCCCAGAGGGCACACCACACCAGACAGCAGATATACAGACAGTAATAATATCAGTAGGGGAATCCTAATTTTTCTAAGGGATCTAATAACTACCCATAGCCCCTATAGTCCCATAACTAATCTATTCAAACCCTAAGTCCTAAGGGAGAAAATTGAACTTCCTAAGTTGTCACCTAAAAACCCTAGTTTTGTTCATGGTATTCAAGCACTTATTGATCACCTAAAATTAGCCTCTAAAAATGGGAAATAAAATATTTCTACAAGCTTAACATCTCATCTAAACAATATGAAAAGAATGATCAAAAAATATTAAAGCATGTGAGAGAACAAAAATCATAAAAATAATGCATGAAATGTAACTATTTATTATGACATTTATTTAGAAAATATGGAAAAAATATGAAATAAAACTAAAAATGAAATTTTCTTTTCCTATAATATTCTAGACATTTTAATGAAAATATGGTAAAAAGAATGGATTAAAAAACATTTTTTATGAATTTATTATGATTTTTCAAAGATGGTAAAATATTAAAATGAAATTAAGAAAATTAAATGAATTAAATGAATGAGGGGGTATGAAAAGGAATTCGCTCAGTTCATTATTGGATGGGCCCTCAGACTGGGGGGTGCTGGTAGCGCTTTGCACTGGGCCCAATCAACCATCAGAATTAAAAAACACAAGGGAATCAGCTGGGGGTGAAAATAGCAGAGAAATCACATTGGAAAAATGGTTTTGGGCTCACATTGGGGGTGTGGTTATCAACAGCACTCAGGCCCGCCCGTTTCAATTAATGAAACGGTGCGTTTAGGGCCAACGCACCTCCCTCCAATTCTGAAATTAAATGAGGGCCATTGGATTCCCCTCCAAGTCAAAGGTCTACCACGAGATGAACGGACACGATTGTGTCTTCTTCCTTGGTTCACCTGAGATTAGGGTTTCTGCCATTAAACCCCATGCACGAGCAACATTCCACCCAACTGTTCTCCTTATCCAGGCCACGAATCACCATGCTATGAACATGAAAGTTACTCCAAACCTCTCCCTCTTCAATCCTATGATCTTAGATCAATCTGAAACTCAATAAAACTCTCAACCCGATCGAGGTAAATTCTGATCACCATGGATATTCACTGATAAGCATCATGATAACTCTTCATCAAACTTGACCTAAACTAACCTATGCCTAATGGAGATTAATACATGCTATCAAGTTGCAATTATAACACCTTAATCTAAGAGATATAAGCACCAACAGATTGTTGCCTCTGCTAACAATGGACTCCAAATCGTTCCAAATTCACCTAAACTAATCTCCTAACCACCTAGATTGCATCTAAACTAACAACATCATGCCAAATTAACTAGATCAAGTAGTTTGAATGAAAACTTACCTTGTGTGAAATCTTGCAAACAGCTATGGAGATGGAAGATCTGAGGCTTTTGAGACTTGAATCTTGATCAATCCTTGATGAATTTGATTCTGTATGCACAAACTTGGAGGTTTCTAGCTTGAATCATGCAATCCACTTGAACTTGTGATTTTGATGATCTTGAGAAAAATGCTCGAAAATGGATGATAACTACCAAAAACTTGCTTCAATTATGATCTATGATGATGATGGAGTGGAATTGAATTGATTATGATGAAGATTGATGAAGAATTTGAGAGATTTGGAATGAAACTTTTATGAAAAAGTGTGAGAAATTTTGTGGAATTCTTGGTGCAAATGAGGCCAACCCTTGCCAAATTCTCCTTTCATGAATATATAGACCCCAAATGAACATTCTAGATCCATCTTGCACATTCCCTTGTTTTCAAATTTTGATCCATTTTTGATTATGTTTCTTAAATGATAAGCAACCATGGATAACTTCATTTTTTCCTTCTAAACTCAAAAAAGTGGGTGAACCATTGTTCTTAGAATTGTTTTTCCATTCAAAATCATATATTGGAAGTCTCCATTTGGATTTGTAAATCTCCCAAACCATTTTCCAACTTGAAATTATTCACTTTATAAGCCTTTTTAGTTCATATTTTGACCTATCATGCAACTCCATGCTATGAGCTTCTCCAATAACTTGTGACCTTCTTTCTAGACTTAAAATCCCATTTGGAGCAAGTTTGATGTTGTAAGTTTTTCCATTTGAGGCCTCCTTGTATGAGTTTTGGGTATAGGTTAAAATGACCTGTAATTCACAAATGCCCAAAATACCCTTTGCTTGTCAAGACCATAAGTTGAGTTCTCCACATCATATGAAGGCATACCATACCATTCTAGAAAGCTAAGACAATGAGGAACAATTCTTATGTTGACCAAGAATTCATTTGAAATCTCCTTGAGGGGCAAAACTAGCTTGGAAGTCAAGTCACTTTCACAGACAAAAATTCAGACACCCCAGATGACCTATAACTTGCAAGGACCATAACTTGAGTTCTATAAATCTCCTTGAGGTCTTCCACCACTCAAATTAAAGGTCTTGAGATCCTCTACAAGTTTCATGTTGGCCAAGAAGCCATTTGAAGCTAGCATTTTGACTTATCTTGCTTGGAAATTTGACCTAAACTAGGGGATTTTACAGAGAAACCCTAATTTAGTAACTCCTCTTCTCCTTGATTTCTCTTGAATTCTCCTTGTCATATCTCCATATCCTTCTTCATATGTTCAATATTGATCCCCACATCTCTCCAATAGACTTGAATGCCCTCCTAAGTCAGTCAATTGACCTAGGGTTGACCTAGGGTTGACCCAGATGAAACCCTAGTTGACTGTCTTCAACTGTAGCTCTTGTGCCTTCATCAATGACTTGTTTTCTTCTCCAAATGACTTTATAAGTCTCTCAAGATGTCTAGATGCTCCCCATGCTTTCATTTCACAGCTCATAACCCTCTTGTTGATCCTCAGATACCCTCAGCTAAGAGATGGACTCAAGGCTTGATCTGCTGAGCTCTTTGCTTTCAAATTCTTTCTTGATGACTTGAATAGGATTGAATTGGAATAATAACCTCTTGCTAGGCCTCTAGAGATGAAAATAATGATTGGTCCCCTGTTGAATGACTTGCTATGCTTATGCTATGTAGATGGTTAGTCTATGTATATGACTCTATATGCAAATGCTAATGATAATGAAACATGAATCCAAGGAATAAGGTTGAGCAAATTTTAGGGTGCAACAGTGTATATGATAATTTTTGCTCCTACTAAGTAAGAACGGAATTTGTCAAGCGCAAATATAACTGCTAGAAGTTCCTTTTCTGTTGTAGCGTAGTTCATTTGGGCAGGATCTAAAGTTCTACTGGTATAGTAGATGGCATGGAGTTTCTTGTCCTTCCTCTGTCCTAGAACTGCGCCTACGGTACAATCACTTGCATCGCACATGATTTCGAACGGTAGTCGCCAATCGGGTGGTTGCATAATCGGTGCGGTGATAATGGCTGATTTTAATGTTTCGAATGCTTTTAGACAGTCGTCGTCAAAGACGAACTCAGCATCTTTCATCAACAGGCCGGTCAAAGGTTTTGTGATTTTTGAAAAATCTTTTATAAATCTTCGGTAGAAACCGGCATGTCCTAGAAAACTCCGTATTTCTCGTACGGATTTTGGAGGTTGGAGATCTTTTATAATCTCTATTTTAGCTTTGTCGACCTCAATTCCTTTATTTGATATGGCATGTCCTAGAACTATTCCTTGTCGGACCATAAAATGGCATTTTTCCCAATTCAGGACGAGGTTCACTTTTACACAACGTTCTAATAGCATTTCTAAGTTTTGTAGGCATCCTTTGAAACTTTGTCCACATACCGAGAAATCGTCCATAAATACTTCCATGATGTCGTCTATGAAATCTGCGAAGATTGCCATCATGCATCTTTGGAAGGTTGTTGGAGCATTACAGAGTCCGAACGGCATTCGGCGGTAAGCAAAAGTACCATAAGGACAGGTGAATGTAGTCTTTTCTTGGTCATCGGGATGAATGGGAATTTGGAAAAATCCTGAATAGCCATCTAGATAGCAAAAATATGAATGTTTGGCTAATCTTTCCAACATTTGGTCTATGAAGGGTAACGGGAAGTGATCTTTTCGTGTGGCTTTGTTAAGCTTCCTATAGTCAATGAACATCCTGCTTCCAGTCACGACTTTTTTTGTTATTGATTCGCCCTTTTCGTTCTTAACTAATGTTACTCCTCCTTTCTTTGGTACGACATGAACTGGGCTGACCCATTCACTATCGGAGATTGGATAGATGATTCCTGCGTCTAGCAATTTCTTTACTTTATCTCTGACTACAGTGCTTAGGATGGGGTTCAGTCTTCTCTGATGCTCTCTAGAGGTTTTAGAGTCTTCCTCTATTGTAATTCGATGCATACAGATTGAAGGGCTTATACCTTTTAGATCACTTATGTTATAGCCTAACACGGTGGGGGTACTTCTTTAGGACTTCTAATAGCTTTTCGGTTTCTAGTTGTCCTAAGTCGGCGTTGACTATCACTGGTCTTTTTAGTTCATCGTCTAGGAATTCATATCTAAGGTTTTTGGGTAGTGTTTTAGGTTCTAAAGATGGGTTCTTCGGACCTGGCATATGGTTTGGGGTCAGTGCTAAGCTTTCGCTTAGGTTGTCGTCTTTATACGGTTTACGCCAATCATCGTCTTCAGAAATATCGGGTATTTGAATCTTTATTATTTCTGAATACGTGGTCTCTTCATTTTCAAGTTCTCTTATGCATTCGTCAATTTCGTCTACTAAATAGCAGGTATCGTCTATGGCTGGTGCTTGTAAGAACTTGGTGAGAATGAACTCTATCTTTTCTTCTCCTACTTCGAATGTTAGCCTTCCTTTCTTCACGTCTATAATAGCTCCGGCTGTAGCTAGGAACGGTCTTCCTAGGATAATTGGGGTAACAGAGTCCTCTTTGATGTCCATGATTATGAAGTCGGTTGGGATGTAGAATTGTCCTATGCGTACTGGAACGTTTTCCAGTATTCCGACAGGGTATTTTACTGATCGGTCAGCTAATTGTACGGACATTTTGGTTGGTCTTAGGTCTCCCATATTCAGCTTTTTGCATATAGATAAAGGCATAACACTGATACTGGCTCCTAAATCGCATAGAGCTTTGTCTATTATGAACTTTCCTATGATGCAGGGTATGGAGAAACTACCTGGGTCTTTTAATTTAGGAGGCATGCGGTTTTGAATTATAGCGCTACACTCTGCAGTAAGTGTAACTGTCTCGTTATGCTCGATCTTTCTCTTATTTGACAGGATTTCTTTGAGAAATTTAGCGTATGACGACATTTGAGTTATCGCTTCTGTAAAAGGAATAGTGATATTCAACTGTTTAAGGAGCTCTACAAATTTCTTAAACTGTCCTGAAGTTTTAGAGTTTGTTAATCTTTGAGGATAAGGGATAGGTGGTTTATATGGCGCTGGAGGTGCTTGAGTTTTTTCACTTGCGGTATCCTCCTTCTCGTTGTCTTCCTTCTTCTCTAACTCGGATTCCTTTTCTGCTTGTTCAGTTGGTTTTTGTTGCATGGCTGAGTTTTCGGTCCTCGGATCGATCGGTTCGTCCAATTCTTTTCCACTTCTTAGTATTACAGCATTTTCTTGACCTTTTGGATTCTGTTCGGGTTATCCAGGAAACGTGCCAGCGGGTGCGGCAGCAGAGGCTTGTTGTTGAGCCAATTGTGATATCTGTGTTTCTAACATTTTGTTGTGGGTGGCTAAAGCGTCTACTTTTTCGGTCAACTGTTTAATTTGCTCGCTAGTGTGTATGTTTTGATTCAGGAATTCTTTGTTTGTTTGAGCTTGAGTAGCTATGAATTTTTCCATCATCAACTCGAGGTTTGATTTCCTAGGTGCAGTCTGAGCAGCAGCTGGTTTCTGATATCCTGGCGGAGCAGTAGGCATTTGCAATGCATTATCGCTTTTGTAAGAAAAGTTTGGATGATTTCGCCAACCTGGGTTGTAAGTATTTGCGTAAGGATTTCCTTGAGCATAATTTACTTGGTCTGGTGGGATTCCGGCTAGCAATGGGCATTCGGGTGCATTATGAGTGGTGCTTCCGCATAACTCGCAGTTTGGAGTTACGGCAGCGACGGTTGCAGTGGGGTTAACGGTCAGACTGTCAATCTTCTGTGCTAGAGCATCTACTTTAGCGTTGAACTTTTCAAGGCTGCTGATCTCGTACATCTCACCTTTCGCTGTGGTTTTCTCTGTTGGAGTGCGTTCACCTCCCCATTGGCAGTGGTTCTGAGACATATTTTCGATTAGTTGATAGGCTTCGTCGTATGGCTTATCCATAAGTGCACCGCCCGCGGCGGCGTCTATTGTTAATCTGGTATTGTATAAAAGCCCATTATAGAAAGTATGGATTGTCACCCAGTCTTCTAGACCATGGTGAGGACATTTTCTCATCATATCTTTGAATCGTTCCCATGCTTCGTAAAGAGATTCAGTATCTTTTTGTCGAAATCCGTTGATTTGAGCTCTAAGCATAGCAGTTTTGCTTGGCGGAAAATATCTCGCTAAGAAGACGTTCTTCAACTGTTCCCACGTCGTAACGGAGTTGGATGGTAAGGATTGTAACCATGTCCACGCTCTGTCTCTAAGAGAGAATGGGAAAAGACGAAGTCTTATCGCGTCTGGAGTTACTCCATTTGCTTTCACTGTGCCTGCGTATTGTACAAACTTCGTTAAATGTTCGTTTGGATCCTCAATTGCATTTCCTGAGAATTGGTTTTGTTGTACAGCTGACAACAATGAGGGTTTCAGCTCAAAATCGTTTCGAGTAATAGCTGGGGCAGCAATGCTACTTCTAGGCTCCATCTGAGAGGGTGTAGCGTATGCCTTCAGCGGTTTGTTTTGAGGTGCTTCAGCCATCTTTGATTCTTCTTCTGATTTGGGAATGGGAGTGAGAGGATCGGAAATGTTATGTTTGAGTTGGTACTCAATGATTCGACTTCTTAAATGTAAGAAGCGCTCTAGTTCTGCGACTGAAGGTTTTAAGATATCGCCTTGTGGGCGATTACTTGGCATACAATCGACAGTACTAGTAAAGGAAAAATGAAAATAGTTAACCTAGTCCATACGGCGTAACAGAAGGTTACACTATTGACTAAACGGGTCCCCGGAAACGGCGCCAAAAACTTGATCGCGACTTTCTATGTCTAATACAACTTAACTGCAAGTGCACAGTCTATCGCGTAGTAATAAAAGATATCGATCCCACAGGGACTCGTAATCAAACTAGTGTTCTCGGGAGTTACTATGTTTAGCTAGGTAGATAATGTTTAAGGGAATAAGATTGTCACTAAAGGGAACTAAAAATGTTACTTAAATTATAATTACGTGAATCGATATGCAATAATTATGTTCTTCGGGGATTTGACAAGTTACCGGTATATGAAATATTATTTAGAGTTTATTTAAGCAGAAAATAGTGATCTGAAGGCTCTCGTCTCACGATGGTTGTTGACGCTAATCATAATTCTAAGGGCCAAATGTACGCTTTCGTGTCCCATTCGGGGTTAAAACTATTTTTTGGAAATCTCTAAGTTCTAATTCATTTTAAAGTGCTTTCGCTGTTATTAAAACAAATGACTAGTGTTTACTATCTGGTCTTGCCGCAGCTTTCGCTTGTTGGTTCGTACCTTAATTAATTTCCCACTTTCGTGGCAAAACTACTTTTAAATAAGTTCTCGCTTTCGCGACGAAGTTTATTCAGTAAATAAATTTAAACACTCAGACCATAAACAACTTTTAAAAAAAGAAAGTTTTCAACCGGTTATTATCAAATCCCGTCCGAATTATTATTACATATCGATTACTCTGATTTAGCTAGACATGAATTTGGGAAAGGTAAAACATAAATAAAAACAGTGAATAATAACATACATCATAATGAAAACTAAAATTACGATTAAAATTTAAAACCTGTAAATATTCCAATTGACCTTTGGGCAGATCCTCCACAAATGTTGGCAGGATTCTGGTCTTTATGCCAATTGATCGTACAAGGGAAATAGGAATTACAGAAGAAATGAAAGGCAACAAAAAATTAGAAAGAAATAAAACTGAACTTTTGCTCTGGAAATGAAATTGGGCAGCACTTCGTTGTCTGAATGCGGCTCTCTTTCTCAGTTCCCTTTCTTCCCTTTTTATAGAAATAGAATTCTAACGGTTATAACTTGAAGAAGGTGGACTTTGAGGCAGAAATATCAGGGAGTAGTGGTCCACTATTTGGGACTTGGAACTGCATTTTGCACGTGCATTTGAAGTTGGGCATTTTTGCCGGCATGACGGTCGTCACGGTGTGTGACGGTCGTCACCCGTGTGACGGTCGTCACCCGTGTGACGGTCGTCATGGAGCTGTGACGGTCGTCACAGCAGCAAAATATGCATTCTGCGTTTTTCATGTTGTTTTCATCCGGTTTTCGTCCATATTTCATCTGTGATTGCTTCTTTTCTTCATATTGCCTTGTTTAGACATGATCATCAAATACCTGCAAAATATCAGACAAATAACACGGAAAGAACCCGAAATCGGATCGAAAACAGTCAAACATCAGTTGAATTATGCATCAATATATATATATATATATATATATATATATATATATATATATATATATATATATATATATATATATATATATATATATATATATATATATATATATATATATATATATATATATATATATATAAATATATATATATATATATATATATATATATATATATATATATATATACGATTTCGTGTTATCAAACTCCCCTAAGCTTGAATCTTTGCTTGTCCTCAAGTAAAACAGGAAAAAGTCGGCAAGCACGAGGCAGCTTCCTCATTCACAAAGCTGGGAAAAACTGGGATTCTTAGTAAGAACAAAACGAGTACGGTGACGACAATGGACTATAAGTCTTCGGAGGTCTCCTTCTTATGCAAATCGGTCCCAGTCATGCTACTGTAGCTTGGTGTCAAGGTTCTCACGTCAAGTTCACCCTGTTTGTTCTAGCGCAATCACATTAAGCCCATTGTCCATACACTTTCATGGCAAGTCGACCTGTTAGTGAATATGATCTCATTTTTGTTTTGATCTTTTTCATTGATCATAAGCTTATACCATTGATTTTTTCAATGAGTTTCCGTACCGTTGGGCTAAATGCTCGGGTGAGGAGCACCTAACTTAGAGGGAAACGCGTCTTTATATTTTGGCTAAATGGCTTTCTTTTCATGATTTTTTTTCATCTTTTTGGAGATCATACACTTATTTGCATTGGTCGCTTGCTTAGAAGTGTTTTAGGATGGTGCTGACTGCTAGTATAAACTACTTGGGGCTGAGTTTGCGTAGACACTTGAAACTTTGGTACACGTAGGTAGTGAAACCGACTCGCATAAACCGGAGATCTAAGGTGTCAGGACGGTACTGGTTTTGTTAGAATTGTCGTCTCAGAGTTTCAAAACTTGGTTTGAACTCGGGCGCATTCTCGTGATGCTTTTGCTTTTGAGGAACGAACGAAAAAATTTGTTTACGTCGAATAAAGTGGGGATGTTTGCGTAACGGAAAAAGATATATAAACGAGCTTTTATTTGCTAGAACGTGAAAATGTTCGAATTGAAATTACGAAAATAAAAGTACACAGGAATGGGAAATAAACGCTCCGCTCCCACACTATCTCAATCAGTGTCCCCACTGATTTGAAAGAATGCGAGAGGGAGATACAACGGAAATGAAAGTATAAAGAAACTGAAAATATAGTAAACAAATAAGGAAAATGGTAACTAATCACGGCCTCTGCCTCGGTCACGTCCTCGCTCGCGTCCTCTGGCTCTGACTTGGTCGACTCGATCCTCAAAACTCATTGCTCCGGTATGATAGACATAGTCGCGGAGTCCTTCGAACTGCAAGGTCAGATTCGCCAAGTTCTCAGTAATGGTTTCTTGGCCGGTTTGGAGTTGTTGCATTTGGGTCCGATGCCAAGCTTCGAACTGCTCTGCTCGCTGATTCTGCTGCTGCATCATAGCGAGTATCTAGGCCTGCTGGTCGAGAGAACGGCGGAGGTCTTCTTCGGAGTAGTCGGGAACTGGACGATGGCGACGGCGGCGGTAGGATGTACCTTCGGAAGGAAGTGGTTGTGATGCCTCCGGTTGCTCTGGTCTGTCCAACTCAGCTTGGATTTCATCATCAGAACCTTGGGTGTGGCTTCGAGTTGGAGCAGCGGCAGCAGGAGGGGCAGTGAGGTCAAATAGCCAGTTGGTACGATCCTCTGGGTGCATCCGGGTGCGTGATGGAAGGATGATGCTTCTGATGGTTTTGTCAGGCACGACCGGGTGGTATCTGCCATCGGCTCTGGAACGGATGAGGTGAGAGGCTCTGCAGTGGTAGGTGTCGAGGAACACCGAGGGAATGGCATGGAGGTGCTGGAGGCGGTCACCGAGGTTCAGCCCAAGTGCAATGGCAGTGACAATCCCGCCAAAGTAAAATGGCTTAGAGCCACGGTTACAGTTGGCCTGAATGTGGGCCAGGAGGAACGGAGCGGCGTTGATGGGCTCGTCGTTGAAGACACAGCGGAGAAAGAAGAGCTCTTTCGAGTTCACCTTATGGTTGTTATCCCGGGCGAAAATGGTGTTGCTCAATGCTCGGTGGAAGTACCGGATGGTCGGGTTGTGGATATGTGTTGTGTGCAGAGAATCCCAACCATCGGCATTGATGTCGGTTAACTGGTACCAGAGCGCGAAGGCTTCGTGCCGGAACTGTTCGGTGAGGCGGCGGTGAGCATTGTCGCCGTGGGGGAATTGTAAGATGGCGGCAATCTGGTTCTGGTTCACTTGATAGTTCGTGCCGAACATCCGAAAGCATGCGGCACCGGAGTATTGGTTGAGTTCACCGCTGAAAGTGACGTAGGTGAACGAACTTAGGAACTTGAGGGTGAGTTGTTCGTACGTCGGCAGCGGATTGGTGCAGAGGTTCCAGATGCCGTCTCTTTGAAGCATCCAAGTGACGTCGTCAAGGAGTCTGAGCTCTGTGAGCGATGGGATATGTGGATAGTGGGTCGGCTGTAGCGACCGTTGATGGAAGGCGATATAGTTGGCTCGCTGTCTCTCTCCTGAGTCACCGTCGCTGAACACAGTGTTGCTGAGGTCTGGGGTTTCGTTGTTTCTCGCCATTGTTGGAGGATACGGAGGAAATGTGGATTGAGGTGGTTCTGTGGAGTGGAAAAAAGTGACAGAAGTGTAGTAGGAAGTTGAGATGGGAGTGGGAATATATGGTGCAAGGTGGGGAAAACGAAAATTGGGAGTGGGTGTGAGTTTTTGATGATTGGGAGTTGAAAGGATGGAAGTGGGAGAGGAAATGCAACCCCTGTTATATCATATAACAGTTTTGGGCTCGTGACGGTCGTCACCCGTGTGACGAGCGTCAGGCTTCTGTGACGGTCGTCACACCAGCAAAATCTGTAGAACGCAGAATTTTGCTTTGAGGGTGTTCTTGCAATGATTTTTAGGCCTATAAATGATATGGCAATGTATTATATCGGCCAATAAACAAAGAATAACGTAAAAACAGAATAAATGAATAAAGACTATAATTGAAATAACAAGTAATTAGAATTGTTGTAATGTAATACATAGGGCAATTAACAATGCAAAAATCAAAATAATTAAAAACGGACGGAAAATAGAAAAACTAAACTAAACTAAATCTAATGCTAATATCTAGTCTTTCCGTGCCTTCAACTCATCAAACTTCCGGGCGTAGTAGTCGAGCTGGTCACAGACTAAGTCCATGAAGACTACGAGTTTGCTGTATATGCTTGCGATGTCGTCTTTTACAGTAGTCAGAGCTGCGTCAACGTTGTCTAATCGGAGCAAAACAATATCCATTTTGTCAGTGGTCTCCTCAGGAATGGGCTCAGGATAGGTGTTGTAATGCGGAGGAGTCGTAGGGTCTACTTCAGCTTCTGATACAGCATCCTCATAGTACATATAATCGTGTGCTTCAGAGATGTGATCACTGTCGTACATGTAGTTCTATGGTGTTGATTGAGGTGAAGGAGGTCCCATAGGCTCATCCAATTCATAAAGCCAGTTGTCCTTGTTGTGGATACTTGTCATCTGATGATTTGGCAATGTGAATAGCTGGACAGGTTTTTCATTGATGAGGTACTCGTAAGGTCCAGGTCCCATAGTTCTTAAAATGCGTCTGTTAAAGCAGAACTGGATATTCATGGGTCGGATGGTGCCAAAACTAGTGCTTGAATTTAAGTGGAATCTAAGGCCAAGCTCGTGGGCAATCATTGTCACGAGGCCTCCTATTAGAATAGGTGATTGTGGGTCCTGAGTGAGGCGTCGGAAGGATCTCATCATGAAAGGTACTGCATTCACTGTACGGCCCTGAGAAGCACAGAACATGATGAATAACTCTTCTTTAGATACTGTAGTAATATTTTCTTCTTTCTCGAAAAGGGTGTGAGCTAGTATCTTATGAAAGTATCTGAAAGCTGGGTTATGAATCTCATCATTATACATTCTGTCTGGTTCAGGGTAATAGTCGCCTGTGATTCTACCCCAGAATTGGTTGAGTTCAAAATCAAGATCATCATCTTCTGCACTGATGAACACATGCGGTCCGCTAGGAAATCCTAGGAGGTTAGCTAATGACATCCGGCTATGGGTTTGGTCCATCCCAAACATCCTAAAGGTGATCAGCTCTGTGTTGGATCCAAACCCATAGTTGGGTAAATACCTGAAGGAACTAAGGAATTCATAGGTGAGGTCCTTATAGGTAGCAAAACGGGTTTTCAAAGCAGTGTTCTCCCAACCCAGTTGATTGAACAGGTATTGGATGCTATCAGTGATTCCTAGTTTCTCCATGGTAGACTTATCATAATACAGCGTTAAGGTTATTTCTCTTTCAGTTAATGCTTCAAATCTTGCCTTTTGAGCTAATCCTCGAAAATGAACCTTTGTGAAGTCGTACGCGACCATACTCGCAGGTAAGTCGGAGAAAAACAGGAGGAAGGTTTGAAGACTTTTAAAAATCCCGAAAAGTTTAAAACAGAAGTTTGAAGTCAGGATTTTTAAAAACAAAAAGCGGTAAAAACAAAAGATAAAAGAGAAAAATAAAATAAAAGAAAGTAAAAATAGTAGTAATTTTAAGTTTAGAATTTTTGTTAAAGTTTCAAAGTAGAAAAAAATTAAAAAAAATGGGAATGAAATACAGTAACAAGGAAAATACGGGAAAATTGGTTTGCCTCCCAGTAAGCGTTGTTTTTAACGTCTAAAGCCTGACGATAGCTTGGTGACAAGCTTTCGGGTGTTCGAGCTGGAAGCTCAAGCAATGCTATACTGCAGACTTGAGGGCTGTTTTCGTTCTTATTATAATGTTTTAGACGTTGCCCGTTTATGATAAACGGTGCATTCGTCTTATCGGTAATTTCAACAGCTCCACTCTGAAGTACTTTAGTCACTTCATAAGGTCCGGACCACCTAGATTTTAGTTTACCTGGGGAGAGTTTTAATCTTGAATTAAATAGCAATACGATGTCTCCCACACTGAATTGTTTCTTGGCTGAATGTTTATCATGCCACCTTTTAGTTCGTTCTTTGTAGATACGGGCATTTTCGTAAGCGTCCAATCGAAGTTCTTCTAATTCGTGTAAGTTCAAGATTCGTTTTTCTCCTGCCTCGGTGTAGTTGAAATTAAGTGCCTTAATGGCCCAAAAGGCTTTATGCTCTAATTCTACAGGGAGGTGACAGGATTAACCGTAAACTAATTTGTAGGGTGTAGTACCTATTGGTGTCTTAAAAGCGGTCCTATAAGCCCATAAAGCTTCATGTAGCTTTGATGACCAATCTTTCCTTGAGGTAGCGACAGTATTTTCCAATATCTGTTTTATTTCTCTGTTCGAGACCTCTACTTGTCCGCTAGTTTGCGGATGATAGGGTGTAGCTACTCGGTGTCGGACTCCATATTTAGAAAGAAGTTTATCAAATATTCGCGATATGAAGTGTGAGCCGCCGTCACTAATGACGAGTCTGGGTACACCGAATCTAGGAAAGATTGTATTTTTAAAGAGTTTGATTACTACTCGTGCGTCATTTGTTGGAGCAGCAATGGCTTCTATCCATTTGGACACATAGTCTACAGCGACGAGTATGTAGTTATTACCAAAAGAAGGCGGGAATGGTCCCATGAAATCTATTCCCCATACGTCAAAGATTTCTACCTCTAAGATTCCTTTCTAAGGCATTTCATCGCGTCGTGAGATGTTGCCAGTTCGTTGGCATCGATCACATTTTAGCACAGCGATGTGAACGTCTTTCCAGAGGTTAGGCCAGAATAAGCCGGCTTGGAGAATCTTAGTGCACGTCTTGGATGTACTAGCATGACCACCATATGGTATTGAATGGCATTGGGAAATGATATTTTCTATTTCTTCCTCTGGGACACAGCGACAGTATATGTTGTCGGCCCCTCTCTTGAAGAGTAGAGGTTCGTCCCAATAATAGTGTTTCAGATCGTGGAAGAATTTCTTCTTTTACTGATAAGTGAGATCCGGTGGAAGCACGCCCACAGCTAGGTAATTAACGATGTCAGCATACCAAGGTAATGTGACTTGGGCATAGACGGCTTCTACGGCTTTTTCGAGTTCTGGATCTTCCGAGATTAAGTTAGGCATGTCACTTTCTAATTTGGCTATCAAATGTTCGTACGGGAAATCGTCATTTATCGGTACTGGTTCATGTTTGATGCCTTCTATTCGGGATAAGTGATCCGCAACAACGTTCTCGGTTCCTTTCTTATCTTTTATTTCTAAGTCAAACTCTTGTAATAACAGGATCCATCTCAATAATCTTGGTTGGCATCCTTTTTGCTTATTAGGTACCTAATGGCAGCGTGGTCTGTGTATATGATAATTTTTGCTCCTACTAAGTAAGAACGGAATTTGTCAAGCGCAAATATAACTGCTAGAAGTTCCTTTTCTGTTGTAGCGTAGTTCATTTGGGCAGGATCTAAAGTTCTACTGGTATAGTAGATGGCATGGAGTTTCTTGTCCTTCCTCTGTCCTAGAACTGCGCCTACGGTACAATCACTTGCATCGCACATGATTTCGAACGGTAGTCGCCAATCGGGTGGTTGCATAATCGGTGCGGTGATAATGGCTGATTTTAATGTTTCGAATGCTTTTAGACAGTCGTCGTCAAAGACGAACTCAGCATCTTTCATCAACAGGCCGGTCAAAGGTTTTGTGATTTTTGAAAAATCTTTTATAAATCTTCGGTAGAAACCGGCATGTCCTAGAAAACTCCGTATTTCTCGTACGGATTTTGGAGGTTGGAGATCTTTTATAATCTCTATTTTAGCTTTGTCGACCTCAATTCCTTTATTTGATATGGCATGTCCTAGAACTATTCCTTGTCGGACCATAAAATGGCATTTTTCCCAATTCAGGACGAGGTTCACTTTTACACAACGTTCTAATAGCATTTCTAAGTTTTGTAGGCATCCTTTGAAACTTTGTCCACATACCGAGAAATCGTCCATAAATACTTCCATGATGTCGTCTATGAAATCTGCGAAGATTGCCATCATGCATCTTTGGAAGGTTGTTGGAGCATTACAGAGTCCGAACGGCATTCGGCGGTAAGCAAAAGTACCATAAGGACAGGTGAATGTAGTCTTTTCTTGGTCATCGGGATGAATGGGAATTTGGAAAAATCCTGAATAGCCATCTAGATAGCAAAAATATGAATGTTTGGCTAATCTTTCCAACATTTGGTCTATGAAGGGTAACGGGAAGTGATCTTTTCGTGTGGCTTTGTTAAGCTTCCTATAGTCAATGAACATCCTGCTTCCAGTCACGACTTTTTTTGTTATTGATTCGCCCTTTTCGTTCTTAACTAATGTTACTCCTCCTTTCTTTAGTACGACATGAACTGGGCTGACCCATTCACTATCGAAGATTGGATAGATGATTCCTGCGTCTAGCAATTTCTTTACTTTATCTCTGACTACAGTGCTTAGGATGGGGTTCAGTCTTCTCTGATGCTCTCTAGAGGTTTTAGAGTATTCCTCTATTGTAATTCGATGCATACAGATTGAAGGGCTTATACCTTTTAGATCACTTATGTTATAGCCTAACACGGTGGGGGTACTTCTTTAGGACTTCTAATAGCTTTTCGGTTTCTAGTTGTCCTAAGTCGGCGTTGACTATCACTGGTCTTTTTAGTTCATCGTCTAGGAATTCATATCTAAGGTTTTTGGGTAGTGTTTTAGGTTCTAAAGATGGGTTCTTCGGACCTGGCATATGGTTTGGGGTCAGTGCTAAGCTTTCGCTTAGGTTGTCGTCTTTATACGGTTTACGCCAATCATCGTCTTCAGAAATATCGGGTATTTGAATCTTTATTATTTCTGAATACGTGGTCTCTTCATTTTCAAGTTCTCTTATGCATTCGTCAATTTCGTCTACTAAATAGCAGGTATCGTCTATGGCTGGTGCTTGTAAGAACTTGGTGAGAATGAACTCTATCTTTTCTTCTCCTACTTCGAATGTTAGCCTTCCTTTCTTCACGTCTATAATAGCTCCGGCTGTAGCTAGGAACGGTCTTCCTAGGATAATTGGGGTAACAGAGTCCTCTTTGATGTCCATGATTATGAAGTCGGTTGGGATGTAGAATTGTCCTATGCGTACTGGAACGTTTTCCAGTATTCCGACGGGGTATTTTACTGATCGGTCAGCTAATTGTACGGACATTTTGGTTGGTCTTAGGTCTCCCATATTCAGCTTTTTGCATATAGATAAAGGCATAACACTGATACTGGCTCCTAAATCGCATAGAGCTTTGTCTATTACGAACTTTCCTATGATGTAGGGTATGGAGAAACTACCTGGGTCTTTTAATTTAGGAGGCATGCGGTTTTGAATTATAGCGCTACACTCTGCAGTAAGTGTAACTGTCTCGTTATGCTCGATCTTTCTCTTATTTGACAGGATTTCTTTGAGAAATTTAGCGTATGACGGCATTTGAGTTATCGCTTCTGTAAAAGGAATAGTGATATTCAACTGTTTAAGGAGCTCTACAAATTTCTTAAACTGTCCTGAAGTTTTAGAGTTTATTAATCTTTGAGGATAAGGGATAGGTGGTTTATATGGCGCTGGAGGTGCTTGAGTTTTTTCACTTGCGGTATCCTCCTTCTCGTTGTCTTCCTTCTTCTCTAACTCGGATTCCTTTTCTGCTTGTTCAGTTGGTTTTTGTTGTATGGCTGAGTTTTCGGTCCTCGAATCGATCGGTTCGTCCAATTCTTTTCCACTTCTTAGTATTACAGCATTTTCTTGACCTTTTGGATTCTGTTCGGGTTATCCAGGAAACGTGCCAGCGGGTGCGGCAGCAGAGGCTTGTTGTTGAGCCACTTGTGATATCTGTGTTTCTAACATTTTGTTGTGGGTGGCTAAAGCGTCTACTTTTTCGGTCAACTGTTTAATTTGCTCGCTAGTGTGTATGTTTTGATTCAGGAATTCTTTGTTTGTTTGAGCTTGAGTAGCTATGAATTTTTCCATCATCAACTCGAGGTTTGATTTCCTAGGTGCAGTCTGAGCAGCAGCTGGTTTCTGATATCCTGGCGGAGCAGTAGGCATTTGCAATGCATTATCGCTTTTGTAAGAAAAGTTTGGATGATTTCGCCAACCTGGGTTGTAAGTATTTGCGTAAGGATTTCCTTGAGCATAATTTACTTGGTCTGGTGGGATTCCGGCTAGGAATGGGCATTCGGGTGCATTATGAGTGGTGCTTCCTCATAACTCGCAGTTTGGAGTTACGGCAGCGACGGTTGCAGTGGGGTTAACGGTCAGACTGTCAATCTTTTGTGCTAGAGCATCTACTTTAGCGTTGAACTTTTCAAGGCTGCTGATCTCGTACATCTCACCTTTCGCTGTGGTTTTCTCTGTTGGAGTGCGTTCACCTCCCCATTGGCAGTGGTTCTGAGACATGTTTTCGATTAGTTGATAGGCTTCGTCGTATGGCTTATCCATAAGTGCACCGCCCGCGGCGGCGTCTATTGTTAATCTGGTATTGTATAAAAGCCCATTATAGAAAGTATGGATTGTCACCCAGTCTTCTAGACCATGGTGAGGACATTTTCTCATCATATCTTTGAATCGTTCCCATGCTTCGTAAAGAGATTCAGTATCTTTTTGTCGAAATCCGTTGATTTGAGCTCTAAGCATAGCAGTTTTGCTTGGCGGAAAATATCTCGCTAAGAAGACGTTCTTCAACTGTTCCCACGTCGTAACGGAGTTGGATGGTAAGGATTGTAACCATGTCCATGCTCTGTCTCTAAGAGAGAATGGGAAAAGACGAAGTCTTATCGCGTCTGGAGTTACTCCATTTGCTTTCACTGTGCCTGTGTATTGTACAAACTTCGTTAAATGTTCGTTTGGATCCTCAATTGCATTTCCTGAGAATTGGTTTTGTTGTACAGCTGACAGCAATGAGGGTTTCAGCTCAAAATCGTTTTGAGTAATAGCTGGGGCAGCAATGCTACTTCTAGGCTCCATCTGAGAGGGTGTAGCGTATGCCTTCAGTGGTTTGTTTTGAGGTGCTTCAGCCATCTTTGATTCTTCTTCTGATTTGGGAATGGGAGTGAGAGGATCGGAAATGTTATGTTTGAGTTGGTACTCAATGATTCGACTTCTTAAATGTAAGAAGCGCTCTAGTTCTGCGACTGAAGGTTTTAAGATATCGCCTTGTGGGCGATTACTTGGCATACAATCGACAGTACTAGTAAAGGAAAAATGAAAATAGTTAACCTAGTCTATACGGCGTAACAGAAGGTTACACTATTGACTAAACGGGTCCCCGGAAACGGCGCCAAAAACTTGATCGCGACTTTCTATGTCTAATACAACTTAACTGCAAGTGCACAGTCTATCGCGTAGTAATAAAAGATATCGATCCCACAGGGACTCGTAATCAAACTAGTGTTCTCGGGAGTTACTATGTTTAGCTAGGTAGATAATGTTTAAGGGAATAAGATTGTCACTAAAGGGAACTAAAAATGTTACTTAAATTATAATTACGTGAATCGATATGCAATAATTATGTTCTTCGGGGATTTGACAAGTTACCGGTATATGAAATATTTTTCAGAGTTTATTTAAGCAGAAAATAGTGATCTGAAGACTCTCGTCTCACGATGGTTGTTGACGCTAATCATAATTCTAAGGGCCAAATGTACGCTTTCGTGTCCCATTCGGGGTTAAAACTATTTTTTGGAAATCTCTAAGTTCTAATTCATTTTAAAGTGCTTTCGCTGTTATTAAAACAAATGACTAGTGTTTACTATCTGGTCTTGCCGCAGCTTTCGCTTGTTGGTTCGTACCTTAATTAATTTCCCACTTTCGTGGCAAAACTACTTTTAAATAAGTTCTCGCTTTCGCGACGAAGTTTATTCAGTAAATAAATTTAAACACTCAGACCATAAACAACTTTTGAAAAAAGAAAGTTTTCAACCGGTTATTATCAAATCCCGTCCGAATTATTATTACATATCGATTACTCTGATTTAGCTAGACATGGATTTGGGAAAGGTAAAACATAAATAAAAACAGTGAATAATAACATACATCATAATGAAAACTAAAATTATGATTAAAATTTAAAACCTGTAAATATTCCAATTGACCTTTGGGCAGATCCTCCACAAATGTTGGCAGGATTTTGGTCTTTATGCCAATTGATCGTACAAGGGAAATAGGAATTACAGAAGAAATGAAAGGCAACAAAAAATTAGAAAGAAATAAAACTGAACTTTTGCTCTGGAAATGAAATTGGGCAGCACTTCGTTGTCTGAATGCGGCTCTCTTTCTCAGTTCCCCTTCTTCCCTTTTTATAGAAATAGAATTCTAACGGTTATAACTTGAAGAAGGTGGACTTTGAGGCAGAAATATCAGGGAGTAGTGGTCCACTATTTTGGACTTGGAACTGCATTTTGCACGTGCATTTGAAGTTGGGCGTTTTTGCCTGCATGACGGTCGTCACCCGTGTGACGGTCGTCATGGAGCTATGACGGTCGTCACAGCAGCAAAATATGCATTCTGCGTTTTTCATGTTGTTTTCATCCGGTTTTCGTCCATATTTCATCTGTGATTGCTTCTTTTCTTCATATTGCCTTGTTTAGACATGATCATCAAATACCTGCAAAATATCAGACAAATAACACGGAAAGAACCCGAAATCGGATCGAAAACAGTCAAACATCAGTTGAATTATGCATCAATATATATATATATACGATCTCGTGTTATCAATGGGTAGCTAAAATCTTTTGTGTCAGGATTAGATATAATTAGCCAAACTTGTATGTATTTCTATTGATCATTTTTTGATGAATATATTATGAATCAATATTGATGTTATCTTTGTTTACATGTTAATTTTATGAGTTTGAATGAATATTGAGAAATATCTTTCAAGTCTTGACCTAAGATTATCATCTATCAAAAACTAAAGTCTAGAGATGGATTTGGGGTTTAATATTCACGTGTATCAGGTCTTAAACATCATTGTATTGTTGAATAGGTAGAGAGGTCCTCGATTAAATAATACAGTGAAATTATGAGTCATTGTTTAGACATAAACAATGTCGATGAGTGATACGTGATAGTAGTGATGAATAACTTTGTTCACATACTAGATTAAAGGAATACATATGAAATAGGTTGATGAAATTTAATCTTGGCATGTTTGTTTACACATTAAATTTTTACACATTTATCGTGTTTACATGTTGTTACAAATCAGTACTTTTCACACTCAGAACATTTATGAACATTTCCTTAAAATATTATTAATTATGGAACGACGGTGATATCGCACTAATCCATATGGAGACGATATAAAATACTTGCCCTAGTAAAAGTGTTTCAGCAAAATGATTGTTACCGGGGATTGGTGTTTAGATATTGCAAGCATAGCAACACTTTATATTGTTTAAAGTAATTTTGTATTGTTATAAACTATCATATTTATTATCCCTCGTATTTGTTAATTTGTATGGTTAGAAGGTTTATGCGGGGAAGTTTACCAGAATATCAACTTCTATTTTATCTTGAGATTGAAAGAATAGCTTGGAAACTCAATAGCAAAACCAGAAAGAGAAAGCAACTAGTCAAGCAAAGAAACCAACGTGAAGGAACTTCTAGTGCTACTTCTTCAACAACTCCTATTATTGAACAAGCCATGGTTGAACCTCCAGAAGTTGTAAGAAGGCCATGCGTCAACAGCCCGAGAATAAATGCTCATATTGTCATACCCGTACAAAATGCAAGAAATCCATAAATGAAGATCGGATTGCTACAAATCTTGTATGCAAATCCTTTTATCGGGCTGGACCATGAAGATTCATATACTCATCTTACTAAGTTCTATGAGATTTCCAATACACTTGGAGCTCCTGAAGCAGCAAAAGAACAGGTTTTCATGAGATTGTTTCCTCATTCATTGATCGGGAAAGTAAAAGAATGGTACCTAGATCAACCAACTCAGACTATTACATATTGGAATGTACTTGATAAAAAATTTCTTGAAAGCTTCTTTCCACACAACAAATTTATGGAGGCCAAAACCACAATTGTTGTGTTTTCTCAAGGTGCAAGTGAATCCCTTTGTGAAGCATGGGAGTGATACAACTCAATGTTGAGAAGATGTCATAACCATGGTTTTGATGATCTTACTCAAATTCATATCTTCCACAATGGACTTCAACCGCAACCAAAACTTCTTTTGGATGCAATTGTAGGTGGTTCTTTAATGTCTAAGAATGCAAAAGATGCAGTAGCTATTATTGATTGAATGGCACTCAATGACCATCAAGTTTAACATAATAGAGGACTTTTACAAAAGAAAGCTGAAATTATGAAACTGGGAACAAATGATGCAACTTTGGCACAAACAAATTGTTATCTCAACAAGTGGATGCACTTACAAAGCAAATGTAAAAGCTTTCGCAACAACTCAAAGAGATACAAGGAATCCGAACAAAAGTAAATAGGTATCATGCTGTGAACTTTGTAATGGAGATCATCCTACAAGGTATTATCCTCCAGCAAATGAAGAGGTGAATTATATAAAAAATCAATATCAATATCAACAGAGACAAGCACCGTATCAAAATAATTCTAATTATCAACAAAGAGGGAATAATGCACAAATTATAGAGACAAGAAGCAGGACCTTCCAATAGACAAATGATGTTCTTTCTCTTTCATTTGTTTGGGGTGGTTTGTTTTACTAAGATTCAATTGAGTTTCTAATGCTTGATAAAAATATTTCTATCTTTTAAGTAAAATTTGATTGTCGACAGATATATTTTGTATGTTTGGGGAGTAAATTTTTCATAAATACATTTCCGAAAACTTTCTAAAGATTAATTTCTGAAATAAATTTATTCATAAAGTTGAAGTGCAATTAAAAAACGAATAAATTTTATGTATTAGGTGCGCGCGAAGATGCAACTCTAAAAACTGAAAGCATTTTTGAATTTTTGCGTAATGCCTAAAAAACATATAAGGTGCATTAAAAAATCCTCTTCAAAAAATATATCTAAAATTTAAGGACTAGTGTTAAATTACTTGACCCTTGTTAATGATTTATAGGATAAACTAAATGAGCTAAAGATTATAAGAAACCTAAAAGGAGAATCAAATCAAACAATCCAAAATGAGAGATATTTTCTATAAAAAAAATTCATATGCATCTGAAGAAACATGTGAATAGGAAAACCTTTGTCTTGTAACTACTTGTAAAGATGATGATGAAATTACTACTTTAATAAGTAAATGTATGCATTAAGTGTATAAGTTAGCAAACAAAACAATAAGCTAGAAAATACGTATAAAATCATGTAACATCAATTAAAGATGAAAATGAAAGAATTGTAAATGAAATGAATTTTCTTAAAAAAAACAAAATTTGATTCTTTTAGAACTGAAATCAAAGATCAATATGAAACATTAACTTTACAAAGTAATGAGATAATATTGACATTATTATATCGATTCATCTGCTTTTTCTTTGCTTTTCTTCCTTCCTTAACATTAACCATTTTAAAATCAAAGAGCTTTTAGAATAAATTTTGGAAATCCAAGTAAAAAATTATAAGTCTAGTAATCCAATAATCGGCATGTGATAATAAAAATACGATGTCAAAGAGGGTCATTTCTCAACAAATGTAAAAACATGTGTTCGTGGTTGTTGACAAACCACAATATAAAGAGAGTTTCTTAATCCACCCCTTAATACTCTTAGGGACCTTGCGAAATTTCTTTTATGCCCCCTACTTCCGAAGATGCACATTCGGACGCACCATTTTTTTCCTTACGCTGGATGCTTCTAGAGATGCATCTACGGAACTTTTTCCTTAGATGTGTAATATGTCATAATTACACATCTAAGGAAAAAGTTTCGTAGATGCATCTCTGAAATCTTATCAAAATAGTTTTTTTTTTTAAATCAAGTTTTGTTGGTTGCAAATGGAAATTAACTATCGCAAATGAATATAAAATAGCATACATCCGTAAATATATATATATATATATATATATATATATATATATATATATATATATATATATATATATATATATATATATATATATATATATATATATATATATATATATATATATATATATATATATATATATATATATATATATATATATATATATATATATATATATATATATATATATATATATATATATATATATATATATATATATATATATATATATATATATATATATATATATATATATATATATATATATATATATATATATATATATATATATATATATATATATATATATATATATATATATATATATATATATATATATATATATATATATGTCATCAATGTCATCAAAGTAATATGTCATAATTATAAAAAAAAATAATACATAAATGTCATCAAAATATATACATAAAAGAATACATCACAGTCACTATTGTGTGTGTTTGACAACATTTGTATCCTCTCGTCTGCCTATCCTCTGTCGCCTCGTCTGTCTTTGTCGCCTCCTCAACCTCCTGGTTTGCGTCCTCGGCCATCGATCACACCCGTCCTAGCACGATGCCTGCGATACGTAAGTGCCCTTTATGCCACCTCAATGATCTCATCCAGTACACGCCTGTGGTCAGACCCTTTAGTGAAGAAATTGGCGGTAATGCATGCCCGCCCCATCTCCACTATTTGACGACAGCGAGGCAGGACATTCTGAGTGTGGTTCAACTGAGATTGTTGCTCCTCTAAGATCTCTTGATGAGCTGGTATGGGCGGTGATCTTTCTACATTAGGCACCATGTATGGGTGTGAGACGGTGAAGAACCAAATGATGTAGTCATCAACGCAACTCTAGTTTCTCGGTCCTTTAGTCGCTCGAGTCTCGTTTAGTACCATGTGCGACTGGTAGTCAGCAAAGAACTCGTCTATCTTCCTATAGGTCAAGCCGAGAAGAGCGAAGACAGTTGGGTGTCTGTATCGTCTGTGTGTACCCGAACTTCCGCATAATGCGTTCTGACAAATATGGAACAGTGATGGTCAAACTACATGCCAACCATCCTGAGAATAGTGATATGTCGTCAAATGGGTGCGACCTACGGTGATCGGCATAGAAGCTGTAGAGGATGTCCTCAGCAACCAGGCGATCGAGATAAGCTCTGTAAGGGTCGACCGTCTGGTTCTCTCTAAGCGGGATAAAGGCACGGGCACGCGACATCTGCTCTGTGTAGTCAGGCACACTCTCCCACCCGGTAATCATGAGAAAGTGTTGGAATATCCAAGCCTGAAATGAAAGTAAAAAACATCAGGATCAAGCATTATCACGAATATAGAATGAAAAGAAATGAAAAAAAGTTACCACAAATAGTGACACGCTGCCTGCCACTGTCCTGATCTTCCACAGACACCCCTCTCCTAGTCTCCAGTACGTGTAAGCCAAGATAGTTGCCCCCATTTGTACTCATGGATTCGTGTGAAATCCAAAAAGTACCTCAAGTAAGCGACACCGGTATATGTAGAAGAAGTGTCCACAAACAGTTATGTGCCGACTAAAAATAGAAAATAACACCTCAGCACACGTTGTCTGTGTATCTCAACCTCAGCTGGATCACCATCTACCTGTCGTGTAGCACCGAGCACCTCACGGATCTACGTGTCAAAAAGGAGAACTGCATAAGAACCCCTCTGGTCTTATCCACCTCCTCCAGCGCATCCACTGGATCAGCCCCAAGCTCATCGATCTACATCTCTCTCGCCTCTTCCTTCGTCGTGCGGTAGATGGAAGGAGGGCGTCTCAGGGTGCCACCTCTCCGCAAATTTCATCAGCATCCCGTTATGGATCAGGTTGTAATCGATATCACAAAGGTCCTTCAAACCAGAGGCGACAAGGACATCCCGGAATCCTGCCTCTTGTGGCTGCTCCAAAGATAATATCTTCCGCCCATGGTTGTAGAACTTCTGCGGCTCACAAGTCTGTAAAACTTTTATAAAGAAGAAACAATGTTAGTAATCAACAATGGTACTAATTATAAATTTCCAATAGAAAAAAAAGAAACAAACTGAGTAATGTTACCTCTCCATCCCAGACATGTCGTGCAGTATGACAAGCATACCCTGTCAGCATGGACATATCTGAGGGACCCCTTGGGAAACCCTTAGGGTCATCATCGTCGTCGTGACCACCATCCTCCGTTGGTGGGTCATTAGCCTCTAGAGGTGACACCGGAGCAACATCAACGGCAGGATGAGGAACATGAGTATCCCTCCGAGGCCTACGGGATGACGGGGCATGTGTTGAGCCCTCAGCTAAATCTTGACACCTCTGGGATGAAGAAGTCTATGATGGGTGGGATACGAGGTCGAGGGAGTGTCTTGAAAATGTGATGAAGAAAGATGTCCAGTAGGTTGTGCCTCGGTTGTATTGGCCTAGGTAACGGTGGCCTGGCTCCGCTCGCGTCTCACAAATGCATGTTGCGAAACTCGTCCAAGAAGCAATTTGTCTTTTATGTCTGCCATAATGTCTGCAACAGAATAACTAAGAAAAAACAATTAAATACAAATAAATAAACAAGAAAGAAAAAAAATTAACATTTTCTACTTTCGAATATACAAATCCAGAACAAGTTCCTTAGACGTAGCTATGAAAGCACCCAGAATTTATAATGTTTAGGTTGTTCTGGAGTTGCATCTACGGAAGCACCCTAACGTTAAATTGTTCCGTAGATGTGGATCTTAAACAACTTGCAACTCAAAGGTTACAGCAATGGCATCTCTTACCCATACAAATGTGATTTTTGAAGCTCTGATTGTTTGTTTCAACCAACAATACCTACATTGTCTCTAAACTAGGTTTCTAAAACTATCTAAGGATTTCTATCCCTAAAATTATATTCTAACATGTTTATGAAAAATACTCTAAAATAACTCAAAAACTCACCAATTATATCAAACTTTGAATGTGTTGGTGTTTCTTACTAGTTCAAATGAACGCTCCTCAAATTTGATTGAAAATAATAAAGTTTGGTGGAAAAAGATTTTGAGTTGAGAGTTTGAAGAGAATTTGAGAATGAAAAGAAAAATGAAGAATGAGAAAGGAGAAGAGACTCTGGCGCGTAGATATTCTAATTTGTTCTGAAACTGTATAAATGAAACCTTACGTAGATGTAGCTCTAAAAATAACTAACGTTGAGTAAGAAAAAGGTACGCACAGAGATACATCTCTAAAAATAAATGAGCATTTTTTAAAACAGACATGGTACATAAGAACTCCGAACCCCAAAGAATGGGATAAGAAAGTCTCAATACAAATATCACATAAACAATACAAGCATTCAAAATCCCACACAGCTCGGCTACAACTCCTTTGAATAAAAGAAATCTATTAAAAAATCATAAGTAATGTTTTTAGGACAGTAAAATTAGATATTAATTGTTAAATATTTAATAGTGTAAAATTTTGATATACGCACATTCAATTAAATCACAACAATGTTTTGCTATATTCTTAAATTAACCTTACAAAAATTTGCATGAAAATATATAATATTTATAATTTATTTTCAGTAGTTGAATAAAGTATTCAATGAGATTTTTCAAGTACAACAAAATGTATAAAAAGACCACCCAGAATTGCAGAATAAATCTCAATGGAAAAACATAACCTGCAATGATAGAATAACAGTTGCAGAACTAGGCCTCGTGATTGACTAATGAACAAAATACATCAGAGAAAATACATTACCACCAAAATCTAATTGGTACTAAAAACAACAGTATATTGCTACATAAATTCGCCACAAAATTTACAATTATATTGATAATCAAATACCCAGCTGGAAAAAATTGGGTAAAAAAGCCTCACATTGCGTATACCTATCTATATCTTTGACTCTAATATGCTGCCACTACAGATTTGGTTTTCCATGAATATTCTTAATATTCTGCATCCGAAGACTATGGTTTGTCTGATACGGACAAACTTCTTAGCTAGTTGACATATCACCGTCACTTTCTCCGCTGTCATCACTGCATTTCAGGAAATGCAACCATAATTTCAGACATTGAACAAAACTTGTGTCATAACAATAACAGGTAACTAATTTTGTTATAGAATTTATTCAAAACTCAACAAATTAGATTTCTCACCTAAATTGATCATTTATGAAAATAAATAGTTGATAATATAAGTACCTATATTCAGGAAACTTCGATAGACGTCTAGCATCCAAGCCAGTGATATACTTCTGTACTGCTTGAACATTTTCCGAACCTGGAGAAACCAAAACCAAATAAGAGAGTAAGGAGCAATATATGCATTTCAATTATTGGTCATTGAGGTAAAGATCTATTTTTTTATAAAAGGTAGAGATATATTGGTGGATATAAGCCTTTTTTGGAGGCAAACGTACCTTTTGTTAGTTGGAAGGCATGTAGAGCGCATCGTTCTGCAGCAAGTCTAACTGGGGTATTTGCGTCTTTTAAGCACTCTGCTAACGCAGGGCCAATAACCGTCCCATATGACATAATGGCAGAAGGGTTTGCCTGCAGATTTTTATTAATGAGAAATATATATTTTAAACAATAATATTCTACACAAGGCAAGATTGTTTGAGTGCATACTTTGGCAACAGCCTTTATAGCAGATAATGCCCTTCTTCTAACTTCACTGGACTCGTCACGTGTGGATGTAACTAGCAATGAAAGAACATCTTTGTAGAGCACTGTGTCAGAAGGATCAACTTGAGCTTTATAAAGAAGAAGCCTTCCCAACGCCTTGGTCGAACTTTCACGAAGAGGGAACTGTAATACAGAAAACTGAAAGTCAGAAAATAGTAATAATATAATATAACAAGATAGTAGTTCCAGATTAACACACCTTCTCATCCTTCAATGTGTCTCTAAGGCAATCGACAATAGTTGGGAACAAGGAAGATGAAAAAATAGATGCTGGATTGTGATAGAGCAAGGAAGAGATTGTAAGGATGGAGCCATGCCTAGGGGGCCAATTTGGTGAATTAGCTAGAGTTGACAGTTCCTGAATCAACTCTGTGATTTGAACAGCTTCGAGGTACTGCAGTTATATTGCAGGGAAATAAGTCAAAAATAATTAAGACATGATCCAACAATGAGGCAGAATTAAGAAACTATGACGAATACATAAAATGATACTGATGGTAATGGCATAATAAAATGTTAGTAATGGTAATCTCATAATAAAATGATAGTATTGGTAATGACATAATCAAGAAACAATTATCAACGCATCTCAATAAATTTGTATCTATCGAAACAGAGTTAAAGAGTAACAAATTGTCGTTTAAATACATAAATAGATCTCAGGCATGTATATTGCTTTGCTGTTCTAAAATCTTCTTCAATTTCTAATAATGTTATAATAGATTTTTTATGGTTACAAGTCATTTATAATAGCTAAAGGTTTCTGTAATGAGAGCATCTTGCGAGGAAAACTTGGGATTGTGCCTATCTGACTACGGGTTATATTCGCATGCTTAATTAGTTCAGAAAAATTAAGTCCATCACAAACTTAATTTTTTTCCTCTCAAGTTTTAACAGTTTGTAAATGCAATTTTCTTCAACCATCTACAAACCTGTGTCAAGATGCCCAAGACGCTCGCAGCATACATTCGAACTCGATCGTCCTCATGATGAATTAAATCTTTCAGAACACTGTATATGCGACTTATAACAGCAGAGCTCACATTCTTCCCAGCATGCTTCAATACACCTTTCAAAGCACTCAAAATAGCTTCACGAACACCACCATCTGATCCCTAAAACATTCCAAAACAGTTTGGATAAGTAACATTCAGCAATATTACATGTTTAAGATTTGCAATATTACATTAGCTTAAGTCAGAAGAATAGCAAACAAGTAGAAAACTAGAATAACAGTAATAAAATTACCTGCAGACCGGAGAGCAAATCACTAACTAAAGGGTCAACCCTGGCATTGAGTCCACTGAGCATCCCAAGGGCCAAGGCAGCACTAGAACGAATAGTTCTGCAGTAATATAATACTTAATAAGCAACAATAAAAGTACAAGCAATATAAGAAGTTACTACACCATCAATAACTGTATGGGCAAAGCACACAAGTTAAGCCAAATCAAATTAAACTTGTAGATTAATAACAGCACATATGAGACTCATTTGCATAGCATATCCCCCCACATATGAATGACATGCACCCTTGTTCCTTTACCCCCAAAATGTGTTGTCATTGGTTGCAACATCAAGGTTTTTAACACCTCAATAAGTCTATATATTATGCTAGCTCAAAAATGTCATCTATGGTCTCTCTCATTCAAACACTCCATAACAAACCGAGGTCAAGTCGATATAAATCAAAGTTTAAGGGTATTGCTGAGTTGTTCTTAATATTAGTGAAAAACAAATGCTAGACTGAGAACCGATGAAGGGGAAATCAATCATCATCTCATACTAACCTTGTATTATCCTGTAGACACTTGACAAAAGTGGTTTGCAGTTGAGGAAGAAAAGGTTTCAGAGAAATGCCACCCCTTCTAATCATGATAATCAGAGTAGACAAAATTGCACTCTTCACTTGCCATGGGAAACGGTCACCTATAATACGAATAAGAGGCCTGTGACAAACGAGATTCGCAAAGTCAGAATGTATACGAGATCAAACATCCCAGAAATAGTAAATAATAACTTATTGCATCTCATTTGGTCGTGAACCATGGAAGGCCTGCTACAAATGATGATTAAAGGTGAAATTAAACACAATGATAAGAATGGAAGATCAAGTTCAAGCTCTTTTGTCAAAATTGCATTTACCATATAAAAACCAAAACAATCAAACAGGTTAAGTTGTTACAAAAAGAACAACAATAATTTGACATATTTTACAATTATAAAATATTGGACTCGATGAAGATTGCTTGATTAGGCCTCTTCTAAAAAAATCTAGATATCAAAAATATAATAATCAAATTATTTTTCATGTCATCGCATGAAAAATAAAGTGTAAAACAGTCAAACCAACCACTGATGATATGTATACGGACAGTTTACTTAAAGATTTAAAGAAAGTTATTTTTAAAATGTATAAAAAAATCATGTAAAGCATAAGGTAATTTACATCTGTTTACAATCATAAAAGCCACTTTCTCATTACCATCAAATTATTTCTATTTTAGGTTCTCATTATAATCAGAGCTTAATTATTTTCAAAAACTTATAACATGTTAACCTAAAAAATGATTATTTTCTTAAAGAAAAGAGGTTTTCCATAAAATAATCTTGAAACAAATTGACTCATAATAAGTATATCAAGAAAGAGAGAAACATAACAGTATTACAAATATTAGTGATAAAATGACATCATTTGAAACTTGTTTAGTTAAAATATAGAGATTTAGACATGAACATTTTTATACCACCACATACCCTGTTATTGGGATGACAACCTCCTTGAGTGATTTTTCTCCGGCCACCTCTATCAGTTCACCAAGTCCCAATGCAGCCTGCTCTCTCAATTCGGCAGACCCATTTATGAGACCCTGAGAGCATAAAGTTTAACAGAATGATTTTCTGTATAAATCTTCAAACAATAAGTATATAACACAATGTAACATTGAGACCACGATGCTTATATGATAGATATCAAAGAAATTTTTCATTGAAAGCCTTTTTGAGCACAAATGACATCAAATCAATGCAAAAACCATTTATTAATGAGAAATCCATGAAAAGGTCTTTCATATAAACGTTAGATACTGGCCTGGAGCTGAACAATTTAAATTTGGAGCATGGTGTTCAGGAGATACGAACATCAAGTCAATCGCAGCTAAATGCGATCACTCAGCTCAGACAACTGTTACAGAGGACAAAAAAAAACTCACTCCAGAGTATGTTCTCTTCCGCGACAGAGAGGAGAGAAGAGTCCACACCAGTGAGGTTTAACGAACTGTCACACGCAGAGGAGGCTGTGATTGTAAACCAACGGACATAGACAAAGTGTGACTCCAGATCTTAGGAGAACATTTAGGGACACGATATATTGGCGTACAGTGACTCCAATGTTGGTGTTTTCATTGTGTAACTCACTCGGAAAAGTTAAAAACATGATGGGACAAAGAATAACATGACAGCAGAAACAGGTTGAAGCAAAAGGGGTGGGGGGAAAGGGATATAGATGAAAGGACATATTGGCAGTGTCAGAATTCTCGGGAACTATTTGCTGGGTATATATTTGGAGATCGAAACGGTGCCACTGTGAGCATCTTAAAAGCTGTGTTGCACCAGATAAAAATTAGGAGGGAGAGACCATGTCTTAACCAAGCTGGTAGTATAAATATGAAAAAAATGAGAAGTTTTGGCTGGTATTTAAATAGTTGGGAGGGACAGACAAGTCACTCTTAAAACTTCATTGGTTCCTTTCATACGATGGATGTTGAAAATTTTATTCATTGTAATCACTACGCAAAGGATCTGTTGTAATTCAGATACAGAACTTCTTTTCCATTAATATACTGAATAAGGTTCTATTCTCCATATTTTCTTGCAGGTGGATACCACTAAGTAACTAAAGTAGAACACATGAAAAGCTAATACAAAACCAAATGCAGAAATTTCAATGTAAAGAAAAAAGTACTTGGAGAAAAATTGGCAATATGGGCTGCAGTGCTTTAGGAAGACAAAATCCAGGTATGAGAATTGGTCCTCCCTGCAAAGCAATCACACAACACAAGCATCAGCAACATTCAAAGTTTCCGTTAAGAACTTAAACAATATCTGAATGCCACAATAAGGAATAATTTCCAAAAATTACAGCTCTACCTTCTTCTTCCTCCGTTCCTTGTCTCGGGATGAGGACACAGCATCACGAACTAGTTTTATATATGAAGGGAGTACCTCCTTAGGTACCGAAACAATGACCCTTGACAAAGCTTCCAAAGCAGCCTTAAGAAAATTAAATTATAAATAATATACTCAATCTCAACAGGGTATGTAAATATATTATTAACAACTAATTCGGCTTACAGTAACAGTAGATGAATCGGGATCACTCAATAAGACGATTAGGGTAGATATCATATTTGGAGCTTCATCAACCAGATATAACTTGCTACTTTTGAAAAAGTATCCTATCAGATATGAACTCGATCTTCTTACAGCAGCCTGTACACATAAATTGTCAAAAATAAAGAAAAACGAAGAGTGGGGAACTAAGTACTGAGGAGCATTAAATTTCAATGGTTATTACAAGACAGGTACCTGGCTATCACTAACACCTTTCACAAGCTCTGATATGAGTGGGTCAACACCTTCTTCATCAATAACCAAGACTATTGTTTCAGCAGCCTTCTTAGCAGAAGTTTGAACTTCCTAGAATTTCAATAATCAACAAAAGTTTATTAAAAATAAGTAATACTCTTCTACATTCTATTGGACAAAAGCTCATGAAGCAGACATATAAATTGCAAATAGGATGTATAAAGCTGTATTATCTTCAAAATATGTGTATTATCTTCAAATTATGTGTATTTTCTACCTGGTCAACATTACTCATTGCTGATAGCAAAGGAGGAAGCACGGTACCAAGATGAGAGTCAAGACCAGGCCCAGCAACCTCTGCTAAAGCCCCAAGAGCATGTGCATTGAAGGCCCTGACCATGTACCAGCAAATTTTTAATTAAGATACAAATAATAAAGCATCCAGAACAAATGAATCCAAACATAGAGACACATACGACAGCGGAGGATGAACCAGTTTGGGTAGAATGTGAGGCAAGACTGCACTTGTTCTTACACTATAAAAAGAAAATATAATAGATCAGTCAATTTACAAGTTGGTAGAAACAATAAATCCACTATTCATGGGCCTATGATAATAACAGCATCACACATGCTACCTCAGAATTTGTTTAAGGCCATCAAGTGCAGTGTCAGACGTTCTATCATCCTCCAATGCATGTAGAAGAGTTGGAACAATCTCATCAATAGCTTGCAGACCAGCACTCTGAATTGCAATTTTTTCAGGGATAAGGTATGGTAAAACAAAAAGGTTTAATCTCAAATGCCACAAGCAAAATCTTGAGCACAGAAAACTGCGCAAAGAGGGTAAAAGATGACAACCTTGTACAGAGTGCTGAAGGCTTGGCCCGCCGACTCGCGAACTGCAGGCTCACTGTAAAAATATCCGTCTAAATATAGCATAATGCAGACTAAAAAACTCTAAAAACAGGAGAACTCATTAAAATACACAAACCTATCACAAAGAGCAGTCCGAATAGTGGGGATGAGATCAGTCATGAAGATCATCAACTGACTCTTACCAGCACTTGCCATCACTTCACTCAGACCAACACAAACACCCTTGCAAGCAATACAAATTATAATTGTATCAAATAACATGAGCTATTGGCTTATTCACATGTCCATTGTATATTTTTTTATTAATTTGATCACCATTAACTATTCTAACCTGTCTTCTGCTACTGTCAGGGTCACTCAAACCCTGGGATAAAATTGGGATTATCAAGGGAAGTACGCGTTCACCAAGCTTTCTGACAAGCTCACCCAGTGATCGTCCAGCAACCTTGATGAAAATCAACATTAGGGATGTATAATTTCTGAAAGCTGTGACCAGACATAAGTTGAAACAGATATAAGTGCGTACCTGCCGTCTTTCAGATGACGCTGATGCAAGGGATGCAATTAAAGTATCCATCAAAACTGGCATAATTTCCCTAAGAGTCTTTGGAGTATTCGCCACAATAGTTTTCCACACGTGTAATGCAGCCTAAGAAAAGAAGCATTCCGTTTTGATAATTGAGACATATATTCCCAATTGGTAATCAACCTTGTCAAGAAAAATGTGATGAGTACATAAATTGTTACCTGGCGTACTGACAAACTAACATCTGCTCGAACCATATACAGTGCAGCAAGTACTTCATTGCGCTTATCACGCCCTAGAATCTCAATGATGGCACGTCCATGAGCCTCAGTACTAGAACCTTCATCATCACTTCCCCCCTCAAGTAAAGCTTTACCAGAAGTCCCAGCAACCTGGAAGGAATAAATAGGCTCATAAATCAAATCAGGTTTGGTGATTGAGTTGCTGTAATAGGACCACTACATACTTTGAATAACAGATCACCCAATAGCTCCACAGAGCTCTGTCGAATACGCCAACTATCATTAAATATGCCATCCTCAACAGCTGGTAGGAGAAGAGGTAGAGACCTGTGATAATTTAAAAGAAAAAATTAATGGAAGGCATCCTACCCTGTGGCATCCATCATGAATATAATCCGAGAAATAGAAAAAAGAGCAATAGTTCTAACATGAATAATTCAATAAGAATCGTAGACAAAGTGATGCATAAAAACAAAGATAGAACATACGATGTTGCATAGTGTTCAACCAAGACATGGCCAGCCCCTAGTGCAGCCTCGCGGACAGATTCATTCTCATCAGCAAGACCTAAAAATAGTTTAAAAATAAGAAATCCAGTAAATTTAAGGATAACAGATCATGGACATAAATGAAAACACATTACCAGGTCGAAAATAGAAAGTAACTTACCATCTAAGATAGAAGGCAGCACCTGGGGAAGATAGTTTTGGAACTGGAATCCTAATGACCGCGGCAAATACTAAAATATTTTGAAAAACTGGTTAAGCAAACTTCTGAAAAAAAACTTCAAAAGTTATAAATAAGAACAAAAAACCACTTCAATTGCTTCACCTTAAACAGTGTCAAGTATCCATCTCGAACAGATGCTTTTTGATGGGAGCAATTTCGAATAATATCTGGCAATACATGCTCAAAGTACGCAATACCAAGTGCAGCTAAGACCTGAAGTTTGTTCAGATAGGGTAAATTAAACAAGGTGGTAAAATTATATGCTCAAAGTGTGATGATACATTAAACTCTGATCACAACTAAGACGTGAAAAATAGTCAAGTCTGGTTCTACTCAAGTATCCAACTCATAACAACACAGTTCTGTTTCATTAATCAAAGTACATATAATTTTAGAAGCTAGTTGTTAACAGTAAAATCACTACCACCATCTGCATAACGGATAGTGCTTATGAAGCTAGGTTTGAATATATGATGAGGAGTGAAATGAAACAGCGGAATGCAATGAAGCTTCCAATATATTGTTTGTATAGTTTTATGATTGTTTAAATAGTTTATGATTGAATAGGGAAAGATCAGTTCCAACCCACATCACCCAAGTGGAGGTAAAGAAAAAAACTTGTTGGACAGAATGAAATGAAATGCATATGATCAGGTTTCATTCAGACTCATCTTATTTTGAATAATCAGAACAATTGAACCTAGCACCATTCCATCCTTTTCCACCAATTTGAACATAGCCTCAAACCCGAGTCAACTTCAAATTTTTGTTCAGCCATAAAAATATTTGCAACTTTGTTATACAAATTTTGTTTACCTATTTCATGCTTCTTGGCATGTATTAATTCAATTTTATCTAATGTACCTAGGTACAAGTTTTCTCACCAACCAATCAAATAAACCACGACTTGTCATACCAAATCAGAAGCTGTCAGAAATTTATTAAAAAGTAACTCGTGCATTTACCCAACAACTAAAACTTATGAAATACATCATTCATGACATGGTAATGAAGTTTGTCCAAGCAATCTAGACTCAAAGAGTTCAATCACTGTCGCCCCATTCATTCATCAAAAAGTTACTTATTAGCATAAAGGCTTGTTAGCATAAAGGCTTGTGCACTGTCCATTTTTCAAGCCGATAGGGCTCTTACGTGAAGGGGCAAGTTAAAAATGTGACAAAATAATTTGAGTATTTTTAATTTACAGATTAAGCCTTTGGAAGAATTGGTTTTTGATAGAAGCCAATGATAACTATAAAACTTTTCAAGTTAAAAATATAACCAAAGATGGTGGGGGGACTGACCTCACTCAGTCCTTGAGCCGCTCCAGAGCGTTCAACATTGCTATTATCAGACTTAAGAGTTTCAAACAACCATGGGACAAGATCAGGGAAATTATCTTCACCCATTCCTCCTATAAGAGATCCAATGGCTCTAGCAGCAACTGACCGAACTTCTGGGATAGGATCCACAAGAACCTGATCTCATGATATAAAAATGAAATGAACAAAGGGTCAAGGCTTATACAGCTATTGTAAAAGCTATCATGAGAAAGTACCTTTTTGACTTCAGGGAGCAACAATCCTATATATGGAATCATATCCTTAGGCTCTGTAACCAAGGAACACATGTTTCCAACTATTTGTGATGCTCTCTTCTTAGTGTCAGCACTCCGTACCCTCAGTCCTCTGTGTACTATTGGTACCAACAATGCAAGTGATGGAGCATCAATTGAATTGACAAAGGTCGTCTGCAACCAACATATCAGATTAAAGGCAGCAAAATATAAAACTTAAATCACCAAAGTACATGTCATAAACCCTACTTGGAGAAGAATATCAAGAGAATATTTTGTATGCTCATTAGGATCGCTGAGTCCCTTAAGTAGTGTAGGGACAAGGGCGGATATTTCTGGATTCTTTATTACACTTCCAACCTGAAAAAGAAAATAAAAATATAAATAAAACACAACAATAATCTACGCAGCAGGTAATACCCAAAGCTAACCTGTTGAAGGGCCATTTGCCCAGCTGACTGGACTTTAGGATGGGAATCAGTCAAAACCTTCAAATAAAGAGAGAGATTTAGGTAATGCAACCAATAAAGTACAAGAAACATACTTGTGATAATGTGATTGTTTAATCAAATACCTCAGTCAATTTTGGTACAATCTTAGGGAGGCACTGAGACAACTGTTGAGGAGCACAGTAAGCCATAGCGCCAAGTAACTGTACACTACTTTGTTTTGTCCTCCATGCTTTATCTTCAAGACCCTGAGCAATATATTAACTATTGAATAGCTCTTCGCTAAAGAAGCACATTAAATGACACAAAACAGAGTAGAACCTTTGTAACTTCAAATGTAGGGAGAAGATGGAATTTTGTAAACTTAGAGGTATTGCTGAATAAATAAAGTATTAATTTAAACAGAATTTTCTCAATATAAAGAACTTATATTTTATTTATATAAAAAAATTGTTCATAACGAATATACAATGTGTATGTGTGTGTATAGTGAATTTTTATAATAAAAATTACTGTACATATATTAAAAAAGCACATAATGAAAGCTATTTTTTTGAAATTCGATGTTGCAGTTTGAGCATGTTAGAATCGATTTTGTCAATCCCAGAAAGTGGCGCAGCACAGCTGACCACAAAACTGGGATACCGGGATAGCGTAAGTTGGAACTGTGCCGCACCAGCGGTAAATGCATATTGATAACCTTGATCTCCACACAATGATTTGTCATTATAATGATAAGCAATGTCAATCACCTTCAAAAGAGATGGAAGGACAAGCTTCACTCCTTGAGCACTAAGTTGAGACATCATTGCACGGGCCGCACATTCGGCTGCATCCCGAACTGCAGCTACTTGATCAGAGAAAGAAACCAAAAGAAGTGGTAGCATCTGGATCACGTACCTGAATACAATCATGGTGAGAAGAATATAAAACCATCAAAATAACACCATTAAGAATCAATAACTTAAAGCGTCAACATACGGTTCAAATAGTTTTCCAAGTGTTTCACAAAGGCACTCAAATCCAAGTAAAGCTCCTTCACGAGATTTTGCAGAGTTCCTGTAGTTTCAAAATAACAGGATATAAGGAAAATACATTCCCCTTTCTTACACATCAATGGCCAAATGTCTGGTATAAAAACATAAACTGCACTTTTCCCAAAATTCCATGCACTGCTAGGAATTTTGAAAATACAAAAAGAAAATGTATAATAAAGAATACTCCAACCTCTCGGCAAGACACTCTTGAAGAATAATCGCAATCTTGAACTTTTTCAAGCAAGAAATACCAAATCCCTTAACCACCCCTGCAAGTCCGAAAGCAGCCCCACGGCGTTCTCCATATTTCTCACTTTTCATCATCTGATCCAACAATCGAGTAACAAGAGCTGCTCCTTCATCCTAATAGCAGAAGATATCAAATCAAATAACAAAACAAAACATTCCAATTAAGCAAACATCCAGAAAACATATAGAAAATTTATCATTAAAGAATGTAAATATGTCGATGAAAGTGTGCACTGAATAACTAGCAAATTTGAACTCTTGACAAAAAGAATTGCTATCAACCAAGGATATGTGAACTGTAAGAATTTGCCAACTGGTCCAAGTATAACTTATAGTAAATTACTAGTGCACAGGTATATAAATGTATCAAAAGATCAAACATCGTCACCTATTCACATGGAGCCTATTGCGGGTATAAGCATATGATCCGCCTAATCAACTAAAGGGGCAAGAATAATTATGCATAAGGATTTCTTTTACTCGATTTTTATATAATGCCAAAAATGAGGAGCTCTTGTTGAGATCCATATAATAATTTTCCATAGAAACAGAACTAAATGCATTGAATAATAACAACTAGACTGCTCTTGTGCATACCTGTTTTGACTGCATCAAGGGAGATAGACAAGCAGAGACGGCCCGTTGAACAGATTCTGAAGGAGTGTTCAAAACATCCAATAACTTGTCCACAACAGCATGAACCTTGGGATCATCCTGCTCAAACAGGAGTATAAATATTACAAGAAAGTTAAAAAATTCAACTTGCTACTAAAACCAAAAACAATCAATAAAAATGAGATGTTAGCAATAAGCAATAACAGAATGAAACTTCAGTAATAACCTTTGCCAAGTGTTTTGCCAGAGCTCCAGTGAAGATAACCACACCCTCACGAACCAAGTCATATTGTTCTTCATCCGGTGCCTAAGAAATTTGAGGAGAATCTATTAACAAAAGATCCCCTAGAACTCTTATACACGAATAAAGTGTCTGATTACAAAGAGAGAAAAAAAACACAGAAGTATTCATAAATGTATCTCCAATATGACATGGAACTCACCGTTTTGTTCAAGTAGTTCTCAAATATGGGAAATAACAATGAGACATTGTCTTTTCCATTCTTATCAATGATCAATATACCAGAATTAATCATTCTGTCTCTAACATCAGCATTTAGATCAGCCTGCAAATCAAATCAACCCATAGTCAAAAGTTATTTGCCATTTAATGTCAAATAAATACTTGCTTTACAAAAATTACCCTGTAGAACATGATAAAAGGTCACTAGCAGAATAGATACAGACACTACCATCAACAGAGCATAATAGACTTCTTTTATTATGATGATATGCTTCTTTTCATATGATAATATATTTTCATTATAGAAAATAACAAGTATTAGAATATTTTTATTAATCAAGTTTCCTTATCAGAACTTGGTATATTGGATAATTGTGTTCCGTCCACGAATGTGATGCAACAAAACCCTAACAGTAAACCTAAATTCTGTTATTTCTACACTGTTTTAGTAACACTATCAACAGGCAGGATGAGATTTCTTCAATCGACATCATGGAAGATTCAGAAAGGCATTGATTTCATTTGAAAATTATAATATAATAATGAACCTTGAAGAGCAAAAATTAAAAGCTCAATCCAAAAATACTGCTATTCATTTGACATAAGTTCAAACATGCACAATGTACAGAAATGGATTGAATAAGCTATATCGGATATTAAGAGGTTATCGAATCTTAATCACCCTCATCAAGGTGCTGACTCTTGTTGAATATATTGAAATTTTCTTTTAAAACCTTGGCTGTATCCTAATTAATTTAAAGTGACCAAGACTATCTTATATTTTGGATCCACTTTTATGTAGGATTACAGGCTTTCCTTGATTAGGAGGATTACTAGTATAGTATCAGTATAAATAAGAAATAGAGTTTTGTCATCTATAATAATGTCTAACATGTCATTCGCATTTATATTAACATAGTTTTACTTTCATGGGCATTCCTATTTCTCCCCCTATGCTTAAAAGACTAACTATTTAACTTCAACAGGCCCCAAATATGAGCAATTCAGTGTGAAAGTAGGTTTCAGTTTGAAAAATGTAATGAAAATTTTCAAAAATGCCAGGGAAAATTACCAGTGCTCTTGATATTAGAAATGTCATTACAACGGGAAGGTCTTTTGTTCTCAACACATCAGCCGCAGAATGTAGTGCTAATGCTACACCTTGCCTACCCAGCCAACCAGCATCAACATTGCCATCTCCAGTTCCCATGTCACGAATATACAGTGAAAATAAAGTGGAAAGTGTCTCCTGAAAAATATTAGTAGTTATGAGATAAAATGCTGAATGACAGGTTGAAAGTTTTGAGCAAGCATACTTGTATAAAATCTGGATGTTCATCCAAGGCAGCAGCTAGAGCTTCAGCAGCTGCCAAGCGAACATTGTAGTTAACATGAGAAAGTGCTTTGTAAATTCCCGAAAAGTCTGTTCCAAAGTCAAACCCATAATGATCCCATATGTCTTCTGCCACTTCAGCAACCGACTGCAAATGTCAAACATAGTAAATTAGTCGTCAATATATAATTGGAGTTAAAGGAATTGTATAAAAATTATACAGAAGTAGAAATCTGAACTTTCTAAGAGCAATAAATAAGAGCTTTTGTAGAGATACAAAGTGAATGAGAAACTCCCAAAACCATTATGAAAACAAATCATAACTACAGGATAACTTAAGTATATAAGAAATATAAATAGGAGCAATAATAATGACCATAACATATTTGATGCCAATTTAATTTGTCTTTTTTTTAAGCAAAAAAGTTAAGGAGAAGGAAAAGATGAAGGCACAGAGATCCTAACTAGGTTGGCACCCTCCTGCACCCACACCCAATTTAATTTGTCATTATTCAAGACTACTAGATCATTTAAATTCTCAAGAATCATTGTTCAATGTATTTGAATACCAGAAAAATCCAATCTCATAATTAAGGATCTAAGTACTATTCTTTTCAAATTATCAATATTAATTATTAATTTAAGTTTTAAAACAACAGATAAGAAAGACACTAAAAACATTAATTAATAAAAATTTACTGTAACAGCATTAGAGTAAATTAGCCTCTCAGTTCATAAATGTTATCTCCCACCCAAGTCTCAACTAATTAGGCAAGCCAAGGATAAAGTTAGAAAAATTAATGCATTTTTTATATGTTGAAGTGAACCGTATAATGAAACCAAATTTCTTACCCAAGAAAAAGATTTTGTAATGGAGGGAGCAATTAAATGAAGTCCAAAGTCATTAATGAAGTCGAGCAAGGCTTCAGTTAATTCAAGACATAACGAATCCATAAACTTTGATTCTAGATGTAATTTTCCACAGAATTCAAACTCTAGTTATGCATTTTCTGAAAATATATCATTGTGTTTCTTTTAAACCTAGAATCACTTTGGAATTTGGTAAGAAAAAGAGTTGATAATGACTATTGAAACCATGGAAAATTTAGCGAATAATGCCCGACTGAATAGGCTGGAGTAGCACTTCCAACATCATTCTGATTCGGAAAGAAATCTTCGTGGAATCATTGGACTGACAACAAATCTATGAGGGTGAGATGGCCATGGAGAATAGGTTTCACTGCTAACAGATCAATAAAGTAAAAAATAACCATGGGCTTCTTTAAAATGCTATAAGAAAACAAAGACCGAGTGGAAGCTGGAAAATCTTTAGAGGATAATCAAGTAGCTGGAACTGCTGTTGAAAATCCAGTAGAGGTTGTCGGTGGTGGACGTGAACCGACTGGCTAAGCTCGCACTGGCAAAGAAGGCTTCTCCAGCCGCAGCCATAGTGGCTAAGATAGATCTCGTTGGAATGCCGTGTGATTACCATTACCATTCTAGGATGCTGACATTTCCCACACAAACTCCCTTTATCCAACATAGATAGCCAGCCTAAACCTCAATTTTCCTTTTCTACTCAACACAAATTTTGAGCAGCGTATCAGGCTGCATATTAGAGTCTAGAGTCGAGTCGACCAACAGTATATTGATTATTGATCAAATGCAAGTGAAGCTTTTGGAAAAAAGAGCCATCACAATTGTTTGTTGGCAAGCTGGGTTAAGGTTTTTTCATTCGCAAAAAAGCAAGCCAAACTAGCTCAACTCACTTTTGCAGCAGCATGTAAGCTAGGCTGGCTCGTTTTGAGTGCTCTAAACATACCAGCATTTATTTAGTTAGGGACAGAAAAAATTACAAACTGCAAAGACAATAGTAAAGCTATTAATCAATGCACTACAACAGAGAAAATTCCATGTGACGAGGAAGTAACAACTTTGAATAATGGAATCAAAACAGCCTTGAACTGCCTATACAACCCTGTCACGCAGCGATTCATGATAGTTGCTCTTTTACTCTAAAGAGAAATGGAATTAAAATATAAGCCAATACATCATATCACACTCTCTGCAAGGCCGCAATATTCCCCGTGGACAAGATAAATTGAAAGAGTATGAATAGACCTAGTAAATTTCGAGTGAACAAGGGGACAAACCTTTTCAGGATCATGTAATGCTATCCATATACTTGTTGCAACCTCAGTATTCTGGGTTAGAGAACGATTAGAAACAGCAGGGATGCACTTGACAGCATTTAAGCAGGCCATTCTCACGCGAACATCTTTTGCATAAACCCCATAAAGTGCCTTTAAAATTGCAAATTGAGAGCTGATATAAGCATTGTTACAGAGATACATAAACAAAGAGATAGAGCAACGCAAATAGAGAAAAGAATACGTACAGAAGCAACTTCGTCAGGCTGGAAACCAAGACTCAACTCATTTAGAGCAGGTCCTATTGATGCTTGAAAAGCTGGAACAACGCCAAGAACATGGTAAAGAACCTACAAAAAATAGTTTTAATAAGATGGAAAGCAATTGGTGAAACAAAATAGATGACTAAATAATATATGAAATGTAGGAAATATTACCGACAGCATTCGAACCCTGGGAAGAGGTAAATGAGCATCCATGTGTAAGTAAATTAACCGAAGCACGGCTTCGTGAAACTTTGTTTTCTTGGAGCACAGAAGAATTCTCTCCATTATCTATTCAGAAACAGAATTAGAAACATAGAAGCCTTGATAAATTGATTAAATTGTGTGTAAAAGTATAATTGCTTACAGGGAATACAAAAGAAAAAGAATCAACTGGAAGTGCTCCTGATTTACACGAAGTGGATAAGCCATCTATAATTCGCTCAAAAAGGCCAAGGGGTGGCCTTTTGTTGACTTCCTCTTCAACAACTGATGGAGCAAGATCCAACAGATGATGAACTTCATCAGTCACAACTAGACGTAAGGCAGTGGAAATGTCAAAGGCCCAATCACAGAGAGGAGGAGCCGTGCATCTTGATAACATCACCAGGGTTTCAAAGGCCTCGTCACTTACAATAGGTGATCGCAGTAAAGGTTCAACAAATTTGACCTGGCAGATATTTAAACTCAGAATTGCACTAATATATTAATACATTCATATAAAACAAGGAATAGACAGTTTGAAATAAACAAATGAATGATTAAATAAATGCACTGCAAATTTAACAAAAAACCAACAAAAAATTTGAATCTCGGAATGATAGTAGTTAATTCAGTGGCATCAAATATATATGACGACAAATAACCCAATATTAGTAGGAAACATTGCAATACCATTGAAGGCAGTCTACTATGTGCAAAAATTGAATTAGCAATGGCCATATTTCCAAGAGTTCTTAGCATCAAAGACAGATTTTTCTGTATTTCACGGACTCTATCACGTATAGAAGCCTCCTCCTTAAGTAGCAATTCTCTCGCCTCTTCTTTTGCTGTCTTCCCTTTGTCTAAATGAATCACAATAAGACAACAGTCAAAACAATGTTAAGCAAACTTTGAATTCAAAAAATACAAACATCAGGCTAATAGAAGTGGAACACTTGCCGGCTTTCTTTGTTGCCTTCCCAGTATCCTTTTTCCCTGCACCGGCAGCTTCTCTACTAGGTTGATCTCTCTTCATTGAATGGTTAGATTGGGCATGATCCTGTTCAAAGGAACAGAACACAACTAAGCAAAATTTGCATGGAATGGAGTAAAGAAATTAGAAAAAAAATTTAGTATGTACCAAGCCATCTTCATCATCATACATCCGGAAACGGCCCTTTGCTTGTTTTGTGTTCTTAAAAGCAACAGATTCAGCAACATAAATGCCTTGCTCTGCGGAAAGCATCCCTTCAGGTGTCTGAAAGATCTGAAACCAAGTGACCCAAAAAAAAGGGAAATGATATAGTTATTCCCATTATATAGTCAACACAAACAGAATCAGATAGTTATTAATTGTCAAGAGTTTGTTACAACAACAGACTGACAACTACCCTGCAATTCAGTTTCTCAATTGACTGCATAAATATGAAAACTCCCTCCTGACTTCATTTCAGAAATATGAACTACTAAGAAACTCCCTGTTTACTTACTCTAAATTTCTTTTACTAAATAACAGGGAACTGATATCACTATGCCCACTGTACAGTCTACATAATCAGATAACTATTTTTATTGAGAGTTTGTTACAACACAGACTGATAAGTGACAACTACCCTGTAATTCAGTTTCAAGATTGACTGTATAATGAAAACTTCATACTGAGTTCATGTTAGAAATAGAATTACAAAAACTAAAGAAACTCCCCAGTTTACTTTTTCTAAATTTCTATTACTCTGCTTCACTTTGTCACTCAAAACACATATATTACTTACAGAGTAAATGAAATTGAGAGTCATGATCTGAATTATTCAAAAAACTTAAGTTCCACCTTCCACGTTATCTAGAGATAAGGCCTAAATACATCTATTGAAGCTTAGCCATACCTGACCTTGCAAGCTGGTTTGGAGAGATTTAGCCACCCCAAACCCTAAGATGGCGTCAATGTTGATCTTAAATCTGTTTTAAAACCACCCATATTATCCACACATCAAGTCCTATAGCCTATAGTGTTCAGCATGACAGGTATACTGAGAAAAACCTAAGTTTTACATTGGCACAGATAAGGTCTAAATAGAGCTATAAAGCATATGTAATCATCATATTACAAATTGGTTTTCATAGTTGAATGAGGCCCAAAACCTAATACGAAGTGTGGAAAGACATCACAGTGATAATATCAGTTGACTATGATACAGGAACCATGTGAATTACCTGGATGTCATTCTCTGAAAGTGTATCATGAGAAAACCGCTCGGGAAGATTTAGCAAATGCTGGCATCAGAAATATGGAGCATAGTAGTCAGCGAAAAGAATTCACATAGACAGATCAATCACAAGCTTCAATGTTTAGTCTCCAAATCAACAAGAATACACAAACTGAAAATATAGAATAACATGTCAACCTTCTCAAACTCTGTATATGTATCTCCAGGGATTATAGTCATCAAATTGGAGAGTGATGATATTGCTGCTTCTTGTTCTAGAGAATTAGCACTTCTCAAACCCATTGGTCCCAGTAAGACCTGCAATACAACGTACCATCGGACCAGTTAGCAATACAAAGCTAACCTTTGTCAATGAGATGCGGTTTGTACATGAAACTGCGGTCAAACCAATAGGATTAAAGTAGACAATTTACATAGCAAGACAAACAAATACAGAAAAATGATGTTTCCATAAATTAGAATGTCAGTTTATCAAATGCAGATAACTAACAACAGAATATATAGCAAATTTTATGGTGCGACCACTGTACCATGTCAAACAATAAATGGAAATTTTTGAATGATGCAATTGAATATTAGATCAATCTAGCGAACCAAAAATAATCACATGAGTAGCAATACTGCTGCAAGCATGCAACCAATTCTAGCAGATGACTAGATTTTGCCAGAGTATAAGGGAAAATAAAGTTTAGGTATTCAATATATTAACGCCATCAGAAAATTCAAATGCACCAGAGATTTGCAGTTCATTACCTGTACAAAGTTTACCACATTGGCAGAAACAATATCAATTACATCAAAGCCATGTGCTTGCAGACACTTAGAGACCCTCTGGAAAAAGAATGAAACGAGTCAACCAACCAACCAAAAACAAACTTTGAATTATAACACATTAAAGACAGTGACTAGAGATTTACTCACTGTATATTATTAGACAAGCACAAAAATGCAATTTACACTTCCAAATGGTAAAAACAATGATGAACATCTCATAATAAAAGCTGGAGTATTTTACTCATTCAAAGACGTGTAAAAAAGGTCTGGTTTTATATTTTATTAAAAAAAGATGCACACATAGTAAGTATGGTACACCCTCCGGAATGAATTACAAGAAAAATTAACTCATATATCTTGGAATGAAATACAAGCAAATATCAATTATTTGTCTCCTATTTTATGATAGTATCTCTAAAATACACCTCATTTAAATTTAACTTTTTGTATTTCCAATTAACCAATTATTAATCTTGAAGAGTAACTTAGGCAAATGACTCAATATGTTTATTGATATTGCACATATTAAATGTGACCAACTACATTTCTAAACATTTTGCATATTTTAGTCTATTTTTGCTTATATTTCATTGCGGAAAGAGTATTTATGTCGGGACTAAAGAGTAACGACATACTTAGCCATCTCTCCTAAGGTGTTTTTGACAACTTAAACTAAAAAGCAGCTGCTTATTTGCTTTTAAATACTCCTACAACTACCTCCATCCGGAGTAAACGTGTAATGCTTTTAGTTAAAATGAAAATACAATATGTTTCCTCCCATTAAGGCACAAACTCCTTGCGTAAGACTTATAGGGCTTTGGTAGAATAGGGGCGAAATTATTAATGACAACGTGCTGTCTATGAAGAACTTTGTTTTAATTGGCTTCCAAAAGATGCACATACCCTGTCTTCCTCTGTAATATTATTTTCTTTGATCTGTTTATTTATAAGCTTTATTTTTGTATCAAAAACAGTCTACTCCAGACATGCAAAATTTTAATCTATACCATTACATTGGTTAAACATTAGTAATATTTTGATTAGGAGAGCATCGTATGTGGGTTCCATATATTATATATACTCCAGTCTCATAAATGATAAGCAAAATAACTACTTTCACACTCATTAAGAAAAACAGTTATAACTCATTTAATCTTCTAAAAGTAATTAATAATGAAATAAATAAAGTAAATGTAATTTCCAAATTACCCTTCATAGATTAAAAGGACTGTTAAAAAATAAAACTAAATTAATTGAAGGGCAATTAGGAATAATAGCATTAAATTAAATAGGAATAAAAGTAGTTAACTTTTGCTTATACTTAAGACCAACAAACACAACTATTTTGTTGCTTATATTTGAGATTGCGGAGAGTATATAACAACCAATGTAGCCTCTTAATTAATGCCTAAACGTCCTTCAGAGTGATAGAAGAGACTTAGAAAACAATACACATACAATTGTCTATATTATAATTCAAATTGATCCTGCCATAGTCGAGATATTATCAATAATACAAACATATTTTAACACTACTACAACCCATGCCTAAGATTACATGCACAAGTCACAAGATACAAGACTTTTATTTTCAGATGAACTCCTAGATTATATGATGATCAGAACTCAATTAGAAAGAAAGCATGATATTAGAAAGTTAAAAAAAATTATAAAAAATAAAATAAAAGTATCATGTAGCAAAATAAGATAACACATTTGTACCTTCCACACTGCATCTCTTTTTGCACTACCTACTACACATGGGTGATGTGCACAAAGGATTATTCTGACAAATGAATCAGGAGCAACTTTCATTGCTGAAGCTGACATAATCAGTAGTGCCTTTACCAAAACCTCTACAGATGGAACAAATGGAACTTGAGGGTCCAAAGAAATATCTGTGTCACTGCAAATTTAAACATGAATGCTTAAAAAATAAACAGCAAAAATAGACTGAAGTTGTCAATGTCACTGCAATAGCATAAGACTTCTTTACAATCATTGAAATAAACCATACGAAACTAAAATTACAGAAAGTTGAATTGCAAAACAGAGGGTTGGTTTGGCTTCCGTTCCCGTTGAATAAGATTTTCAAGAAAGGCACAACCATTGTTTCCTATATTTGTGAAAATAATGGTTTCCTATTTGTGGGAAGCATGTTGTTCTAACCAAGTTAAACAAGGGTTCTGGGAAAGCAGTCTAGGGTTCTGGGGAAAGCAGCCTAGCCCTGCCGTTATAAAAACTCCTTGTCCATTTTCTTCACTTAAGGGAATAAAGCAGTGTAAATTATATCTTCGGGGAGAGAGTTAGATAATGTGAAAAACGTCTTATATTGATTTTATCTTAGATTATCTATTAAATGCAGTTTCATATCTGAGTAGTGAGTATCTTGAATTATATCTTAGGATTAACTCCTGTATTTCTTAGTTATTAATTTTCGATAGAATTAGGAGTAGTATTAATATAATAAAGAGTCGGTATTTTCTTTAGTCAATTTATCAATTTATCATTCTCTTCCCTCACTTCTTATCTAAAAGACTAGACTTTCAACAAGCCTACAATAATTCAAATGATAAATATGAAGTTATATGTACAAAAATTTACCTTGTTCTTAAAGCTGAAAGTTTCTCTTCAATCAAATAAAGATACTTTGAAAATTCAGAGAAAAGATCTTCAGATAATTGCGGGACAGAAGTTATAATCCTCTTAGTAACATTGTAAGCTATTCTTCTAATATCCCACCTCGGATGGCATATAAAAAATATGATTAACTGCATCAAGTTGACAATAACTGAGTAAATATAAACACCAACACAGGATTTGATAAAATGCAAATTATTTTACCTGTAACAGCGATCTGACTGAGAAACTGGATAATGTACTGTACCACAAAGTCACAGAACAAAACATAATTAAGCATACAACTCATAAGACATAAACTATGATCTGGTCTTTTGGCACTATATATGCAATTTTACCGCTGTAAATGTTCGAGAAGAAGCACTTCAAGAAGATCAACACATGCAATGCTATCTTCAACTGTTAGCTTTGATGCCTGTACAGCACATTTTTAGATATGAAAATGTAGAATATAGCTTGGGTAATGCTAATAAAAAAATGGTAGATTATTTACCGTGGAAATGGGAACGAGGGAAGGTTCATTTTGTGATATAGTAGCCCATACTTTTTCCTTTACCAATATTTCCTCTAGGGAGATAAAACACAAATGAACAAATGAAAAATCTATGCAAAAAAAATCAAACAAGACTAAGCTATAGCTCTAAGTTCAAATACATTGAATGCACTAATACTAACCAGCTTTAATATCAACGGCAGCTATCTTCCCAACTAATAACAATGCATATATGCCATCTAAACGTTGCACCGCTTTGGTAAAGCCAGTTTTTACAAGTTGGACAAGAGGGCCAAGCAATGATGATATCTGAAAATATTTAGCTAAAACGTAAGGGGATGAAGTTTACATACCATACATGCAATAAATTGACAGCAAAGGATAATTGATTAACATGACAAGTCACCTTTAAGACAGCATCGTCATTTTTGCATATAACGTGTAGACTCCGCAGAAAACCCCTTCTTAAAATTTCCTTCTCTTTGAGACCAGATGCGAAAAAAGAAACTAAACTCTCTCGAATAATATTTGAAGATTTAACAGCCCAGGAAGCTATAGCTGACAAAGTAGCCATTTTAACCTCTTCGTTTCCTGCCAATCCAGAGTGGAACATGAAACAGCAGCATATGATCCATATGAGGACAAGTTTGTTTTGGATTTATTTCAAATATAAAATTCTTCTCAATTCAAAAATGCTTCTAGAAATTTTGAAGATTGAAGATAATCAAATATGCTTTTGATGAAAAGAATACAAGAAAAAAAATACATCTTTTGTTTTCTCAGGTTAAAAGGTGTGGTCTACAAATAAAACATAAAAAGGTATATCACTAAGATGCAGTTTTTCCAAAACATATCCAAATGCGCCCTAAATACCAACCACAGGTGCATAAAGACGCATGTGACGCTTGAGGCTTCGGGTAGGGAATCGCCGGTGCACAGGGCGTGTTCAAAGAGAGGTTATTGGGATGCTTCTTGGCAAAGGCACGCATGAATGAACTGAATTCACTTTGGAACAAGGGATCCTAATGTCATGCAAGTAAGGGACGGGACTATATGGTTGAAGGATGGCTTATAAGAATTGATTGGTACAACATATGCCAACAAGATGCATCTTTTTTTGGTAGCTAATATCATAAGAATTCCATAGTTAAGCAAGCTTAACTCGAAGAAATTTTGGATTTGGTGACTTTATGGAAAGTTCCCAAGAAGTCTGAGTGAGGAAAAAACACTCTAAAGAGACTTGTGTTGGTTTGTGGGGATAATTAATAATATTTAAAATAGTACCATACAAAATAAAACCAGTGATGTTGTCCCTTTGTAATTTTGTACATTGATTCACGTTAAGAATAATGATAAATACCAATTGATAATCATTCTAGGGTCAAGTCTTGAGTCCATACATAACCATACACCTTAAGCAACTATTATGCTAAATTTGTATGATACGTACAAATCTAAAAAGAAAGCATCAACATGTTACAAATACCTGCCGCATAACTACATACCTTAAGGCAACTATTATATGCTAAATTTGTATGATACGTACAAATCTAAAAAGAAAGTATCAACTTTGTATTGTCATGATTCATGTGAGTATTTGTTTGAGTCTCCTAGGGAATATTGAATGCGGTCTTGTCATCTAAGAAAAGTTATTAATTCTTGACATATTTTAAAGGTTTTCTATGTCAAGATTAAGTGGAAGCTAGTGGCTTGTGCAGATTTTTGCAAACATGTTTGACGTTTCAAGGGTATCCCAAGGCAAAAAAAAAAAGGAACACTTAAGATGCATATTAGTGTGTGGCGATATTTACCATCATCCTTGTAGCATGATAAAAGAAAATCACATATTGTTTGAGACAAAATGATGAGGTATTTCCCATCAGGTGCATTAGATAATTCTTGAATCGCATTCACCATTCCAACTCTCTGGTATGGAAAAGCGAGTCTTCCTTCTGAACCTATTAAGGATAAAACACAGATCAAAACATATTAAAAGGCACCATCAACACAATCAAACAAGAACGATAATACCATAACAAGTTAAAAACACGAGCATAGGGTTACTTCATACCTTTAATAACAGATTTGATAGCATTGAACATTGTGTCCACCGCATCTGGATTGCTTGATTTTTGGCTCAAACTCCTGACTATAGCTAATGCGACGCCCCTTCTCCCTTCATCAGCATGCCGAGCCTGCACTAGTACTACCGAAAGAATTTCCGCAGCATACTTACTCAAATCAAGGTTAACTGACTTCAAAAGAATTCCAACAGACTCCAACACAATCTCCGGGTTGCGCTTAAGCATTTTAACAGCGGCCGGCAAAACAATAATTCCAAAATCTTCATGTGATATTTGCAAATACAGTGGATGAAATGCTTCAGGGAGACTCTTTCCAGGCTTTTCTTTTGCACTCAATATTGCATTAACATAAATATCAAGAAATGTGGGCTGTTAAGTGCAGGGAGTTGCGTTAGAATTGAAAATAAATCTAGTGTAAACAAAAATGCGTAAAAATAATGAATCCTACTAACTAACCTTGAATTCTCCAAATAAAGGTGGTGATCTAGTTGAAAACTCCAACAACAACAACAATAACTCCGGACTATCCTTATAAGGAATTAAGCCATTTTTCACTTCTTGTACATAGACTTTATAAATATCTGGTGACTGAAAGCAAAACAATCATAAACATCTAAATTATAATAATCTCTTTTAACATAAAACAAAACGACCAAAGCAACATTAGCATTCAAAAGCTGAACAAAACCTTAGAAAATAAATGAAAAATCTTTTTCTTGCAAGCCGTTCTTTCACGAAAAGATCTTCGCCAAACAATATTAAGTAAAGAAGCTTGCCCTGTAGCTACTCTACACAAAGCATTCTTCGAAACGGTCGAAAACTTGCTCTTGCTCAACAGTAAACACGACCAACTGATAAGTCTGAAGCAGCCAACATGAGATTGAGACTTCATCTGCTTTTCCATGCTCTGAACAAGTGCTGCTGCAAAAGTCTTCATAAAAACCGTACCACTCAAAGCCTTCACAATTACATCATCAACCGCTTTTCTCGATCCACGATCATCGTAAATCGCAACCGTTCTAAATATAATATCAGTTAACAACGAAGCAAGCTCTGGAGCCACATCATCTACAAAAACCACAACATATATGCATTCAGATATTGCACTTTTCATCTAATCAACAATCCAATAGAATAACAAATCACAATCTGTGCTAAACTGAGAACTAAATCAATAATTAAGCACTAAATGAAATGAAACGTTAGTGTGATCGATTCAGTGGTGACCTGAAATGGATGAATTCAAAAACGCAGGGACTTCACGCTGGAAAATTCGAAGTCGTTGGTTAGTGGATGAAGTAGTAACCAATTCAGAAAGAGAAACGAGGGATTGCAGTGATTCCGCCATTGTAAAAATGACGAGATCTGAAGGAAGCTGTGGAGCTGAGAATCAGATTGATATTGATAAATATTGATACAAACAGCTTCGTCTTCTTCTGCAAATACACAGAGACGCAGTGTTTTAGCTTCAGTGGTGATACTGGCTAGGGTTTTGGTTTCTGCTATATCTTGTCCCAATCAATTTCGGAATTTAGTCGTAATGAAAATGAAAACAAAGCACTGGCATTTCTTTTTCTTTTTTCAGTTTCGTAGTAATAAATTATTATTATTATTATTATTATAAGAGTTAAAAACCATACTGGAATTTTTCTTTTTGTTTATTTTTAGAATTTTTAATCATTTTAAATTGGAATTTTACCATCTCTTATTAGAATTTTACCATCTTCAATATTAATACAAATTAAATATTTTTTATTCATTTTAATAGTTTTAATTGTGATTAGTTGGATCTTGTGTTTTGGTCGATATTTCAAAAATCAGATCGAATTGATCGGTCAAAATGATTAAATCGAGAAGTGAATGGGTCATCGGTTTGGTCTCAATTTTTCAAGGTTGGATCAAGTAAACTATTGAATTAGTGGGAATCGGTGAGAATCAACCACAATTGATAAAAACTGACGAACCGGCAGTTTTGGAAATTGGCGAGCTAAACAAAACAACATTGTTTTGATAATTTAAAAAAAAATACTTAAATAGTCATTTTTCCTCATTTTTCCTCGTAAGTTAGTGTGTTTTTGAATTTGGTCCCTAAATCTTTTTCTTTTTCTTTTGTCAGAGTCTTTGTATATCACTTTCTTGATTTTGTTAGTCTCTGACATCAGAGGTATGTTAAAAATGTTATGATGTTGAAAAGGTATATTTATATGTCATGGAAATGAAAAGTACAGTGCACATATATGTTGAGCATATAGGTAATGTTCAAGAAGTTGAAGTCAGTGATGTTCAAGAAGATGAACTGGGTGATGTTCAAGAAGACGACGTAGGTGATATTCAAAAAGATGATGTAGGTGATGTTCATACAAAAGATGTAGGTGATGTTAATATAAAGGATGTAAGTGATGTTTAATAAGATGAAAATGAGGATAGTGGTAGTAGTGAGGATAGTGACTTTGAAGTTAATGGTTTTTCATTTGATGATAATGAGAATGAGATAGCCCTTAGGTTGGATGATTGCTTTGAAGACCAGGACAATGTTAGAACAAGATTTGTTCATGACATATTTTTCTTGGGTTTTGATGATAACAAAATATTGAAAGAACAATGGTTTATTTGATGTGTGTTACATGTGTACAAGTTATAATACTTGTAAATATTACTATCAGAATTTGTCCTACATTAAGTACACTTTGAGAGTTGCTGAATTGCTAGTTTCTGGTGGCAGAATCTGAAGAACACTCGTTAAGTGATGTCTGACGTAGACTTTGAACATGAAAGTCTCGTCATCAGAATAAGCAGCATAATTGTCTTTACACTTAGTTAATGCAAATGACTTCTGGAACCATTTCGAGTTGGTGATAAAGCTGAAGTTGTCCGTACTACGGAAAGAAAATTGTATTGTCAAATCAGTTTGTCAGCTAGAGCCTACAAATTGCAAGGCTCAAGAAAGGCTGAGATGTTTTACGGATATCTACTCTCAACAGCTCTAATATTATAGAGTCTCCTGAAGACTCAAAGGTTAAACACGTTACACATTAAATTAAGATCTTTTGGTGTATATATCTTCAACGACTCTTGTACTATGGAGTAACAGCAAAGACTCTTGATTAAGTTACCTCTTCAACAACTAGTTTTTTTAAAAGGCTATAAATACGGATGGAGGTTCGAGCTGAATCTTTAACAGGGATCAACCAGAAGAAGGAGTAACAAGATCAGCAATTATCAACTCATTGTATATGCAGATTTTTCTAGTGTAGGTTGTAATTGTAAAAGCTTTAGAATTTCTTACACATTGAATATCTTAGAAATCTTAAGCGTTTTAGATATTTGTTATGGTGATTTCTCGTACCTATGATACATGTATCATGTACACCTTGTTCTCTATTCTGCTGAGTTTGTTCAGCAGTTTAGATAAAAGTCTTATATCATTGAGATACAAGCAAGAAAGTCTCGAGTCAAGATGCTAGAGCCACGTAAGTCTCTTTTTATGTGCTTGAGCTGTGAAAGTCTTAATCAAGTGGATTGATTGAGTAGAAGTCTTGTATCATTGGGGTAAAAGCAAGGAAGCCTCGAGCCAAGATACTCGAGCTAGGTAAGTCTCTTACTATATGCTTGAGCAATGAAAGTCTTAATCAAGTAGATTGATTAAGCAGGAAAGTCTTGAGTCAGTGTGGCTTGGTCATGATAGCCTGGTTCATGAAATTTGGAGTAGTAAGTCTTGAACTGAGGGGTGCAAGTAGAGATGCTCGATTCATGGAATTTGAAGCAGAAGTCATGAGCTAAGGCCCTGAGAAATAAAGTATTGGATTTGTGGAACCTGAGTAAGAAGTCTCGAGTAAGGAGCTTGAGCAAAAGTCTTAGACTTTGTGTCTGAGCAATTGTAAAAGTCTTATGCAGAATGCATAAGCGATTGTAATCGTGTTTTGATTATAGTGAAAATCTCTTATGAAACAATGGGATTGGACTAATCTCATTTAGGAGAGGAACCAGTATAAATCTTTGTGTCATTTGCTATTATTTATTTGCTTGTGTTAACATTCTGCTGTTAAGAATTAATCAAAATTTGAACACCAGTTTAGATTTTGAACTCTGATCATATGCAAACTAAGAAAACAAAAAACACGATTCAACTCCCCCTCCCCCCTCTTGTGTACTTTTCTCATCTTCAATTGATATCAGAGCATGGTCTGTATTTGACACTTAACAGTGGCGCAGATAATGATCCAATAAGAAAAGTATGTTGGTTAAAGACTTTCCTTCAAGAAGGAATCAAGTTCCATATGAAAAAATATTATATTGTTTTTTCTACCATATTCAAAGGGTGATTCCACTAAATTTAAATGATGGAAAAACAAAACATATGTTTAACTCATTGGTCTTGATAAAAGGGGTTCTGAAGGTCAATAGAATATCTTCTCAAAAGGTATTACTATAGAAGATGATGGTGTAAAGATAATCCATTTGAAAGTCTATATCACCGGCTCAAAAGAAACTTATTGAATATTTTCAGAGGTAGTTACATTTTAGTATGTGCTCTATCTCAATTATGAGTATGTCAACATCATTGATATGTCTAAAGCTCATACTATCTTTGAATCCTTGTGCTCGGATTTGTGGGAGTCAGTTTTGAAGCTCGTCTAATTACACTTCATATGATCTTTCAATCAAGTTCTGAAAAGATTAGTTTAGATTTAAACATGAGGCGCAGTTATTCAAGAAGTTATACAACTTGAATTTATTGTGGTCTGTTGGTTTGTCTTGCAACTCTTCGAAGAAAATAAGTAAATTTAGATGACGAAAAGTTATCTGACATATCACCTTTCCTAAAGCTTGATTCTTTGGAATGTCTGATGATAAGGAACTTATATTTCTAGTCATAAGTACTTCTTAACCAGTTGGATGGGTTGTAATATTTGTTGATATAAGAGTAACCTCAGAAGCTTTTGAAATAGTTGTATTTCAACTGACTTCCCATTTTTGAAAGTAAGGAGAAACACTACCAGAACCTAATGTCAGTTAATTTTCACTGCATATTCTTTTGAAGATGACATTAGTGCAAGATTCTGATAAAAGAGTAATATGGCTCTGCCAGTTATCATTGCTTCTGAAGAATCATCTGAGTCCTGAAAGAAAAATCAAGTATTTAAGAGAAAGAGATTATGTCAAATCTATCTTGCTTAAATATTTGATAATAAGGAGTCTGCTCTCTAAGGTGATATATTAAAAGACATCATTGCTCTTTGATTGAGGGTCATCATGGAATTTGTAATAAAGGACAAGTCTATACGAAACCTTCGATTTTTATTTGTGTTTTGCATGCAATTAGATGATGGTACTTTGATTTGTTTTATGTCATTCTCTGATAGCTAACAACATATGGTTTTTTACTTATTAAAGATCTCAAAGTCTTAAGTCAAGACAATAAGATTAATGATTATGCTAAAAACAAGATCTTAGTCATATTATGGTTTATTCTAGACTGATAATCTAGAATGAATCATGATACTACTATCATAATATGGCATAAGGCGAAGGAAAATCTGTATGAACTTTTATGTATGGTCTCATAGAAATATGAGTGTCATGATTTGAATGTATTTGTTGCAGATATCAAAGATAGGAGCAGAGGCATCTTCCATGGCATTTATCAAAGGTTGTTTATAAAAGTTGATGGAAGAAGAACCCACAAACCATACTTAAGTGCTAGAGGTAATGGGTTTTATGAGAGTATATGAGTCATTGGTTTAACATCCATTGAATCAAAATTCACTCAAAGCGGTATTCAGACTCCATGGTTAAGTCTAAATACTGATACGAGTCTGACCGAGAAAATAACAAGAAAAAGGTATGCTTGTTCTTTTCAGACTTATCTTTTAATTTAATGAGATATTTGTGTAGGTGTAAATACAAAGTTTATGTTAGATTAATAGAGAAACTCTTTTGGAAGGATCTTCAGAAATCTTTAAGAAGAAACTTTGTTGTATTTATCTATAGTGAATATTTCGTTAAGCTAGATGATGATCATATTTATGGAAATAGTTTCCTCACTTATAATTGACAGGAGATATCTCTCACTCTTTCAGTGTAGTTCTACTAGACTCTGATGGATGATAGCTTCTGAAAGTTGTCAGATTTAGAGATTCAGAAAAGTATTCTTTACTTCTGATAAAGCAGTTTAAGTAAAAGCTTTTCCAAGACTTTTATAATACTTAAATTTTTCACAAAGGTGAAATTTATTTAGTGGATTCAAGAAATATGTTGGATAAAAACCTTTGAATAATGATGTTTTCTTTTTGGATACTTATTGTCACTATCCCCCGTCTTGTGAAACATCATATTGTCGGTTCTTTTTCTTTTTTATCTTCTCTGTGGTTGTGTGCTGATTAAGCCAAACTTTAGATGAACTTCCTAGTCAATTATTCTTTAAATTAACTAATAATCATTAATGAAAAGTTTGTGTATTTTGATGAGTTACTTAAGTTAAGCTTTAACTTCTGGAAGACTGTGTATGAACGTTAGATGCCAAATTTCACTTATTTAATCTATCATATATTGGCATCTTTCACTCATTTTTGTCATATAAGTGTTGAAAACCACTCTGGTTTTGTTTGGTTTGCAATATAGAGTGAAAATATCTTGGTACCTTTGATTTGTGTGCTATTATGCAGGAATCAGGCACAAAACAAATGGAAAAGTAAGACATAAGAAATGGGCAAAGGAACCAAGAAAACAAGCAAACAAACAGCAAGCTCGCTAGGCGAAGATGCAGCGAGGAAAGGTAGCGAAGCACTCGCTAGGCGAAGGCGCAGCGAGTCTCAAGCGAACACTTCCAGTAGCAAAATGCTGTCAGCTCGCTAGCAGCTCGCCTAGCGAACAGGTAGCGAACGTTCGCTAGCAGCTCGCCTAGCGAACAGGTAGCGAACATTCGCTAGCAACTCGCTTAGCGAGCAGGTAGCGAACGAGCCCAGAATTGAACAGATCTGAAAGTGCCAAAAGTTCGCGTTCGCTAGTTGTTCGCCTACCGAACGTGACAAAATCAAAACATGTATTTAAGTCATTTTCTTGTATTTTTAGGTAATAACTCCATTTTTGGGAGAAAACTTGAGATTGTAACATTTTGGAACATCAGAACTCATCCCTCTTCATTTCTTGAGAGAGAGAAACACAAAACCCTAAGAGGGAGGAGGTAAGATCTTCGATCTCTTATTGGGGTTTGGATTGTAATCTTTTGATACCTTATGTATTTCATCTAATTTATGTTTGTGAATTAGTTTTGATTCTCTATTGATTGATTATCTTTGGTTGCTTGTATGTGGGTCTTGACAAAACCTTTTCACATCTTTGATCTCAGATCTTCTTCTATCAATGAACAAACTTTTGACATGGTTTTGAAGTTGATATTCATTTTATCTTCTATGGTGTTGTGTTGATTAAGTAGCATGGCTAGCATGGGTAGGATCAATATGATATTGTGTGGGTATGTGATAATAGTGATGAAGAATGTTGTTCACAACCATTTGGCGGATTAGATGAATACATGTAAAAAGGGTTAAGCGTGTGTACGTATTCTGATCCTTGTATTTTATATGCAAAACAATTGTTTATCTGATATGGGTTTCATTCTTGTTTACCTGTTAATCTTTGATTTGAATCGTGATAGAGATATACTTTTCGGATCTGGAACTAGGATGATTACCTGTTAGGTCCTAATTGCTAGAGATAGTTTTAGACTTAGCATTTGTGTTAGTATTGATTCTTAATGTTCTGTGTTGTCGAATTGTGTGAGAGATCAACAATGAGACTATACGGTTATTTTCTCGACGTTGCGTTAGAGATAAGCTCTGTCGTGAGTGATACGTGAGGATATTAGACGAATGATTGCGCGGTGTTTAATTTGATCAGAAGAATGCACATGTTATCAATTGATGAAATCCAATCCCAACAAGGCTCCGTTAATATTTCAGTCTTTATTTTATATTTTCTGTTTTTATTTATGGTTCTTTGAACCTCTTTAACTAAACCTTTTAAACAAGAAGCTTGGAAATATGGAAACCATTGAACGGCGTTCAAGTCGCACTAATCCCTGTGGAGACGACAAAACTGGGTTACTTAATATTTTTTGCTTGCTGCTTTACCGCATCAACAAAATGGCGCCGTTGCCGGGGATTGGTGTTGAGATTTTGAAGTGCATTGCAACGGTTCTATGTTTTTAAGCTTTGTATATTTTGTATATATTTGTTCCTTTTTATGTTTTTTCTAGTGTGTTCAGGAATGACGAAAACTCCTTCTAGAGTGGTTGCTATCGGTATAAAAGCATTCAATGAAGCTTCGACCGGGTTTGGATGGCAATGATAGTATGAAACAAGTGAATGTTGTCAAGGTACATGGTTTCCTTCATTTAGAATTTTAGAATGCTTAAGAACTTAAGTCTTTGTGCAAATGAAATTTGTTCTTTTGGCAACTTATTTGAATGATTGTTTCACTTAGGACCAAAAACCACAATTTGTGAGAAAGCTTCCATTGTTTACTAAATGCTGGATTTCTGATAAACTTTGTTGATTCGTATGATTCATGCTTTATCTTTGTATCATTATGAATTTGTGGAAGCATTAGAAATGATCAAGGCACTTGTTTATATTGAGCACAACTGTGTCCAAATGCAACTTACCCGTGAGTAGAGAGAATTCGTTAACCCCTTCGAGCCTAAACAATGTGAATCTCATTCTTAATTTTGTGAGATTTTAAAAAATTTCTTGAACCCTTGAATTTGTTTTAATTGCATTCTTTGCCATAAAAAGCTAAGAGCATTCACTTGAGGGGTGAGTAAAAGTTAAGTTGGGGCGAATGAAAAAGGAAGATAGTAGGTTGTTACAATTTTTGAAAAATTCAAGCAAGCATTAAAAAAATTGTTATGTGAAAATGAAAAAAAAAATATGAGAAAAAGAATGCTTGCTTGGAAAAGAAAAATAGTGAAAGAATAAGTTGTGAAATAAATTTGGGAAGGTTTGCAATTAAGAAATGAATGGAATGAAGTTGAGATATGTAAATAACGTGTATGGTGAATGCCTCTTTTGCATCGGCAATTTCGTTTCCATGGCCTTAGAAATGTCCCTTGTTTGTAAACCCAACCAAGCTACAACCTTAAAGACCTTAGTGATCTTCTTGCTTCCATATTTTTGCTTTTGATTGTTAGATTTTGTATGAATTTAATTGATATTGACATTGTTTGTTAGTTGAGTGAAATTGTCCCCGCGGTTGCAAACGTGTAATTTCTTCAATCCTTATTCGAAGAGGAGAGTTAGAGTGATTCATTCATGAAAAACATAGTTGTTGATTGATGCATAGCTTAATATTTGTTATAAGAAGTTAGTTCTTTTGCATTGTTTGATTCTAAACATTTGAAACCATGGCTTGTTTGCATCATTTGTGTTTGAGCCAATTTTATCCATTCTTGGGTGAATTTTAGTCTTGAGCAAATCCTCTTGTTGCGAAATGAGAGGCATACTTTGCTTGAGGACAAGCAAAAAGCTAGTTGGGGCGAGTTGTTAGATGCCAAATTTCATTTATTTGATCTATCATATATTGGCATCTTTCACTCATTTTTGTCATATAAGTGTTGAAAACCACTCTGGTTTTGTTTGGTTTGCAATATAGAGTGAAAATATCTTGGTACATTTGATTTGTGTGTTATTGTGCAGGAATCAGGCACAAAACAAATGGAAAAGTAAGACATAAGAAATGGGCAAAGGAACCAAGAAAACAAGCAAACAAACAGCAAGCTCGCTAGGCGAAGATGCAGCGAGGAAAGGTAGCGAAGCACTCGCTAGGCGAAGGCGCAGCGAGTCTCAAGCGAACACTTCCAGTAGCAAAATGCTGTCAGCTCGCTAGCAGCTCGCCTAGCGAACAGGTAGCGAACATTCGCTAGCAGCTCGCCTAGCGAACAGGTAGCGAACATTCGCTAGCAGCTCGCTTAGCGAGCAGGTAGCGAACGAGCCCAGAATTGAACAGATCTGAAAGTGCCAAAAGTTCGCGTTCGCTAGCTGTTCGCCTACCGAACGTGACAGAATCAAAACATGTATTTAAGTCATTTTCTTGTATTTTTAGGTAATAACTCCATTTTTGGGAGAAAACTTGAGATTGTAACATTTTGGAACATCAGAACTCATCTCTCTTCATTTCTTGAGAGAGAGAAACACAAAACCCTAAGAGGGAGGAGGTAAGATCTTCGATCTCTTATTGGGGTTTGGATTGTAATCTTTTGATACCTTATGTATTTCATCTAATTTATGTTTGTGAATTAGTTTTGATTCTCTATTGATTGATTATCTTTGGTTGCTTGTATGTGGGTCTTGACAAAACCTTTTCACATCTTTGATCTCAGATCTTCTTCTATCAATGAACAAACTTTTGACATGGTTTTGAAGTTGATATTCATTTTATCTTCTATGGTGTTGTGTTGATTAAGTAGCATGGCTAGCATGGGTAGGATCAATATGATATTGTGTTTGTATGTGATAATAGTGATGAAGAATGTTGTTCACAACCATTTGGCGGATTAGATGAATACATGTAAAAAGGGTTAAGCGTGTGTACGTATTCTGATCCTTGTATTTTATATGCAAAACAATTGTTTATCTGATATGGGTTTCATTCTTGTTTACCTGTTAATCTTTGATTTGAATCGTGATAGAGATATACTTTTCGGATCTGGAACTAGGATAATTACCTGTTAGGTCCTAATTGCTAGAGATAGTTTTAGACTTAGCATTTGTGTTAGTATTGATTCTTAATGTTCTGTGTTGTCGAGTTGTGTGAGAGATCAACAATGAGACTATACGGTTATTTTCTCGAGGTTGCGTTAGAGATAAGCTCTGTCGTGAGTGATACGCGAGGATATTAGACGAATGATTGTGCGGTGTTTAATTTGATCAGAAGAATGCACATGTTATCAATTGATGAAATCCAATCCCAACAAGGCTCCGTTAATATTTCAGTCTTTATTTTATATTTTCTGTTTTTATTTATGGTTCTTTGAACCTCTTTAACCAAACCTTTTAAACAAGAAGCTTGGAAATATGGAAACCATTGAACGGCGTTCAAGTCGCACTAATCCCTGTGGAGACGACAAAACTGGGTTACTTGATATTTTTTGCTTGCTGCTTTACCGCATCAACAAAATGGCGCCGTTGCCGGGGATTGGTGTTGAGATTTTGAAGTACATTGCAACGGTTCTATGTTTTTAAGCTTTGTATATTTTGTATATATTTGTTCCTTTTTATGTTTTTTCTAGTGTGTTCAGGAATGACGAAAACTCCTTCTAGAGTGGTTGCTATCGGTATAAAAGCATTCAATGAAGCTTCGACCGGGGCAATGATAGTATGAAACAAGTGAATGTTGTCAAGGTACATGGTTTCCTTCATTTAGAATTTTAGAATGCTTAAGAACTTAAGTCTTTGTGCAAATGAAATTTGTTCTTTTGGCAACTTATTTGAATGATTGTTTCACTTAGGACCAAAAACCACAATTTGTGAGAAAGCTTCCATTGTTTACTAAATGTTGGATTTCTGATAAACTTTGTTGATTCGTATGATTCATGCTTTATCTTTGTATCATTATGAATTTGTGGAAGCATTAGAAATGATCAAGTCACTTGTTTATATTGAGCACAATTGTGTCCAAATGCAACTTACCCGTGAGTAGAGAGAATTCGTTAACCCCTTCGAGCCTAAACAATGTGAATCTCATTCTTAATTTTGTGAGATTTTAAAAAATTTCTTGAACCCTTGAATTTGTTTTAATTGCATTCTTTGCCATAAAAAGCTAAGAGCATTCACTTGAGGGGTGAGTAAAAGTTAAGTTGGGGCGAATGAAAAAGGAAGATAGTAGGTTGTTACAATTTTTGAAAAATTCAAGCAAGCATTAAAAAAATTGTTCTGTGAAAATGAAAAAAAAAATATGAGAAAAAGAATGCTTGCTTGGAAAAGAAAAATAGTGAAAGAATAAGTTGTGAAATAAAGTTGGGAAGGTTTGCAATTAAGAAATGAATGGAATGAAGTTGAGATATGTAAATAACGTGTATGGTGAATGCCTCTTTTGCATCGGCAATTTCGTTTCCATGGCCTTAGAAATGTCCCTTGTTTGTAAACCCAACCAAGCTACAACCTTAAAGACCTTAGTGATCTTCTTGCTTCCATATTTTTGCTTTTGATTGTTAGATTTTGTATGAATTTAATTGATATTGACATTGTTTGTTAGTTGAGTGAAATTGTCCCCGCGGTTGCAAACGTGTAATTTCTCCTTATTCGAATAGGAGAGTTAGAGTGATTCATTCATGAAAAACATAGTTGTTGATTGATGCATAGCTTAATATTTGTTATAAGAAGTTAGTTCTTTTGCATTGTTTGATTCTAAACATTTGAAACCATGGCTTGTTTGCATCATTTGTGTTTGAGCCAATTTTATCCATTCTTGGGTGAATTTTAGTCTTGAGCAAATCCTCTTGTTGCGAAATGAGAGGCATACTTTGCTTGAGGACAAGCAAAAAGCTAGTTGGGGCGAGTTGTTAGATGCCAAATTTCACTTATTTGATCTATCATATATTGGCATCTTTCACTCATTTTTGTCATATAAGTGTTGAAAACCACTTTGGTTTTGTTTGGTTTGCAATATAGAGTGAAAATATCTTGGTACATTTGATTTGTGTGCTATTGTGCAGGAATCAGGCACAAAACAAATGGAAAAGTAAGACATAAGAAATGGGCAAAGGAACCAAGAAAACAAGCAAACAAACAGCAAGCTCGCTAGGTGAAGATGCAGCGAGGAAAGGTAGCGAAGCACTCGCTAGGCGAAGGCGCAGCGAGTCTCAAGCGAACACTTCCAGTAGCAAAATGCTGTCAGCTCGCTAGCAGCTCGCCTAGCGAACAGGTAGCGAACATTCGCTAGCAGCTCGCCTAGCGAACAGGTAGCGAACATTCGCTAGCAGCTCGCTTAGCGAGCAGGTAGCGAACGAGCCCAGAATTGAACAGATCTGAAAGTGCCAAAAGTTCGCGTTCGCTAGCTGTTCGCCTACCGAACGTGACAAAATCAAAACATGTATTTAAGTCATTTTCTTGTATTTTTAGGTAATAACTCCATTTTTGGGAGAAAACTTGAGATTGTAACATTTTGGAACATCAGAACTCATCTCTCTTCATTTCTTGAGAGAGAGAAACACAAAACCCTAAGAGGGAGGAGGTAAGATCTTCGATCTCTTATTGGGGTTTGGATTGTAATCTTTTGATACCTTATGTATTTCATCTAATTTATGTTTGTGAACTAGTTTTGATTCTCTATTGATTGATTATCTTTGGTTGCTTGTATGTGGGTCTTGACAAAACCTTTTCACATCTTTGATCTCAGATCTTCTTCTATCAATGAACAAACTTTTGACATGGTTTTGAAGTTGATATTCATTTTATCTTCTATGGTGTTGTGTTGATTAAGTAGCATGGCTAGCATGGGTAGGATCAATATGATATTGTGTGGGTATGTGATAATAGTGATGAAGAATGTTGTTCACAACCATTTGGCGGATTAGATGAATACATGTAAAAAGGGTTAAGCGTGTGTACGTATTCTGATCCTTGTATTTTATATGCAAAACAATTGTTTATCTGATATGGGTTTCATTCTTGTTTACCTGTTAATCTTTGATTTGAATCGTGATAGAGATATACTTTTCGGATCTGGAACTAGGATGATTACCTGTTAGGTCTTAATTGCTAGAGATAGTTTTAGACTTAGCATTTGTGTTAGTATCGATTCTTAATGTTCTGTGTTGTCGAGTTGTGTGAGAGATCAACAATGAGACTATACGGTTATTTTCTCGACTTTGTGTTAGAGACAAGCTCTGTCGTGAGTGATACGTGAGGATATTAGATGAATGATTGCGCGGTGTTTAATTTGATCAGAAGAATGCACATGTTATCAATTGATGAAATCCAATCCCAACAAGGCTCCGTTAATATTTCAGTCTTATTTTATATTTTCTGTTTTTATTTATGGTTCTTTGAACCTCTTTAACCAAACCTTTTGAACAAGAAGCTTGGAAATATGTAAACCATTGAACGGCGTTCAAGTCGCACTAATCCCTGTGGAAACGACAAAACTGGGTTACTTAATATTTTTTGCTTGCTGCTTTACCGCACCAACAGTGAACAAGGATGTAATGGATTCTTTGAGGTGCTATGTGGTTTCACTTATCCAGATCTTATCAAAGAGTTTTGGATTAATACTTCCATTGTTGAGTTGAATTCTAAGCGTGTTATTCTATCTAAGGTAACTGGTGTTTTTATAACAGTAACATCTAAAGTGATTGCTAATATGATCAATTGTGAGGAAATTGGAGAAATCCCAGTAACTCTTGTTTGGGAACACTATCTTCTTACTTGGCGTATCTTTGTAGATCCATCTAATACATCAGTGGTCTCAAATCTTTGTGTTAATGTTGTTGTTTGGAATTAGATTCTGAGTTCAAACTTACTTCATAAAGATAAGGATTTAGACCATATGGTCCCTATTTAAAAAGATATGCTTTTACTTTTCAATTCAGACTTGCAGATGGATCTTCCTCAATTTATGGTTGACTATTTGAAGAAGACTCTTTCTTCCTTTTATAAGGAAAATATTTTCTTCATTCCTTTTGGAGAAGTTCATTCAGAATTACTTGTTCAGTAGAGAGTTATCATAAGTTTAGAGGATGATTTGTCTAAAATTTGGAGAATTAAGTTCGAAGTTATCTATGAAAAATTCTGATGTTAGATTTCTGTATAGTTATGCTTTGTAATTGTTAGAACCTCTGTACTAAGTTATCCTATTATTAATGTATAGTTTGTTCATTTTGTTGATCGGTTACTTGTTGATTGTATTTATTTATGGCTGAAAGAATTAAAAGCAATGGGAGTAAGAACTTAGCGTTTGCAACTTTTATAATTAATAAGATGGAAGGTATTACAAATTATTTAGACATTCTAGTTTATTGGATTGACCCTAAGGCATTCCCTAGGATCATCTGACATGTCCAAATTATCTAAGTAATCTTCCCATTCTTCATTGGCAAACTCCAAAGCCTCCTTTCTTGGTTGGAAGGTGTTAGCATCCCTCATGTTCGTTGTACTCAACAGGAACCTTTTAGTTAACTTGTGATTTAATGTTAGCTTATGTTAATTGTTTTCTTCTACTTATTGAGCGAGATAAAAGAAAAAGAAATAGATTTTTAGGCTTTTTTATTAATATGTCTGATAAGATTTCAAAATTTTGCTCCTACGTATCTCCCAGTGCAATGGAGAACGCAAGGCTACGTAGTTATTTGTGTAAAAGAACTATTTGTTGGTTGTTTTTAAGGAGTGATGCTTTAGACATATCGAGTGGTTAAACCTTTACTTGCTGCTCGCTCTTGGAGACTGAAGTTTTTATTTTTTTTCACATTGATATGGATAAAGCATACTCATTTTTTAAAAGGTTTTTAAAATCGCACAAGGGCGAAAAAACAAGTTTTGTGTGTTTAAATATTTTTGAGTGATTGACGAATATTCAAACGGTATGTTAAGTACGACCGCCACATGAATACTTGGAAAAAGGAGGAGAAGACTACTTTCACTACAATCCTTTTTCAATTGGATTATTTATGAAGTTTGTGTGACGAATCAAGTCGTATTTCTATAATGTGGACGAGTATTCAAACGGTAGGCTAAATGCGGTCATCACATGAGTACTCAGGGAGAAGAGGATAAAATTACTTATGCCCTAATCCTTTTTCGTCCATAAAATAATTAACTTGATTTGGCTATTTAAAAGTGTTTCAATGTGATTGACGGATGTTCAAACGGTAGGTTAAGTGTGGCCATCATATGAACGTTTCGGAAAGGAGAATAAATTACGTATGTCCCAATTCTTTTTCAATCGAATCATTTATCGTGAAAAAGATTTTGAAAATAAACAACTTGATGTTGGATCAGGTGTTTGAAGTGATTTGCAAAAGAGTTTGATGTAAGCGGAATAGGTACTTGATGTTGGATCAAACACTCGCGTTGGTAGAAATGATTTGACTTGTGAAAATTGCTCGACGTTGGATCGAGCATTATTTTTGTTCTTTTTTAAAGTGGTTGATTTTAATCTCGAGTTAGTAAGTAATTAGGATAACAAAACAACCAGAATTAAAGGGGTAAAATTACAAAAGCAATACAACCCAGAGGAAGGGGATACATTTTCCAAATGGTGATTGCAAATAAACATATAACAAATAATAAATGTTATACAAATCCTAGTCAAAGTTAAAAAATAAAACAAAGAGAAAATTTATTATTTACATGCATAACATGAATATGGGTAGAGAAATTAATTAATTAATCAACTAAACATAATGCAATCAACTAGCCGAAATGATCAAACAAATCACTTAGTACTTAGAAAAGCAAACAATTAATTAATTAAAATAAACGAATCAACTACTCAACTAAATAAATAAATAATTAATCTAAAAAATAATAAAATGAAGTAAAAACACAAACAAAAAATATGAGAGGTCTTGCATACTAACACGGGGTGTGAAAAAAAAACCTTATGGGCCAAAAATCCCAAATCAAAAACTTAAACATAATTAAAATAAAATAAAATAATAATAACAAAAATAAAAAGTAATAACAAAAATCTCGTACAATAAAGAGAAAGGGCGACCTCCAATAGAGAGAGAGAGAGAGAGAGAGAGAGAGAGAGAGAGAGAGAGAGAGAGAGAGAGAGAAATCCCACGTGAAACAATCCCACATAAACAAACTAATTTCTCTTTCACTCCATCCCACGTGAAAACACAACAGAAGAAAAATCTTTCTTCTTCTTCAACTTATGTTATCTCTCTCTCTCTCTCTCTCTCTCTCTCTCTCTCTCTCTTGCCCTTCTCTCTTTTAAACTACTTATTGTTCTTCAATTCAAAAACAACATAAACTCCTATTTTTCTCCCATCATCCAATATCATCAAACAAAAATCAAGAGAATGGGAGAAAAAACGATACCAGCGATGAAATAAATTAGCACTTGTGGTTGTTTGAGGCGGTGCAGGTGGCACAGTGGTGACCAGTTGGATTTGTCGGAGCTCTGAGGGCATAGGCAACATGAAGATGATGTGAAAGGCTCTTCGTTAGGTGTTCTAGAGGTGATTTTATTCTACGGGTAGTCGTGCGTGAGCGGAGGGAGAAAAGTGTGGCCAGACGGTTGTGGTTTCTAGCTGCGAAAATCCATATTTGTTATTGTTCTTCTTCTATGTTTTGAATTTATGGTGTTGTTATTGAGTATTATGTTCGGTGATGACTTTGCCGGAGTTAACTTTGGATGGTGGGGATGCTCGGTTCGTGTGGTATTGAGTAGTATTATGTTAGTGACAGAAGGGGATATGTTGAGAGGTGTAGGTTGAATGAGGTTTTGAGAATGTTGTGATAATGATGAGTATGTTAAAGTATTTATTGTATCAAATTATTGTGGTTTATGTGAGGAAAAGAGTATTGAAGATGAGGAAGAAGAGTTTGGAAGGATAAAATAAGATAGAGAGTGGTTGTTTTGTGGGTAGAAAAAGTTGCAAGGAGTTGAGGTTTTTGTAGAGGATGAGAATTGTCGTGAGAAATTTTAGTTGATCCAAAAATGCTTCTACACATGAAAGGGAGAGTATATTTAGGAAAAAAAATTCGAATGGTTCCCAGTTCATGTGAGGGAAAGAGTCAGTCGATATAATAACGAAAGGAGATGGTTATACTTGGATGGTTGATTTGATCACAACAGAGAGAGAGAGAGAGAGAGAGAGAGAGAGAGAGAGAGAGAGAGACTTTGGCCTTAAGTTGTTATTGGTTGGGTCAAAATTGATTTAATCAATAACAAGTCAAAAAAACATGTTTATTTAATTTATTATTTTCCTTAATATTACCAATTCATAAAAAATATGTTGAAAAAAGATTAAAAAGAAGAAAAAAATGGACGCGCGCATAGTCAAAAATAGAAAATGAGTATATCAAAACAATCTATGCGTGACAAATTTTAATAAAACAACGGGAAATGATCAAAATTCCAATTAAAAATACCCGGATAAATAGGATCTGATTGGTCAAAATGCGACTGTAAATAGAGTCAGAAAAATAAAACGAGCACACAAACACAACCTACGCGCAACATAGTTTGGTAAAACAATTTGATACAGGTTAAAACTAGAAATATTTTGCTCGCTAATTTTTCATATTGTGTCAAATCGCTTTTACCGATCTTCTTGTAAGGCCGTAATTTTATTCCGATGAAATTGGATCGACTTAAAAAGATGCACGGGGCGATCAAAATGCATGAAATGTAATTAACTCGATTGTTGAATTTAAAATGAACTGAAAGTTGACTAAATGTCGACTTCTACTGAACTTATGTGAATGCTTTTCACGAATGAATGGCTTGGGGCAAAATTGTGAAGAGCTTGGCAGTAGTGACCCTGATGTTTCTGATGAAGAGAACAATCCAAAATGTACAAAGTTTAAGATGGAGGATTTGGACAAAATTTACAAGTTCAAAGTAGGATTAGAGTTTGTATCACTTTATGAATTTAAAGAAGTCATTATTGAATGGTTAGTGCTAAATGGGATAGAGATAAAGTACGTGAAAAATGACAAAGTTGGAGTAAGGGTAATTTGCAATGCAAATGTGGGTTTTTGGCACTAGTAAGTAAAGTTGGGAATAAGCACACATATAGGATGAAGAGATGGGTTGGAACTCACACGTGTGGCAAGGTATTGAATAATAGTTCAGCCAATTCCAAGTGGGTAGCTAAAATTATGGTGGCTAGAATGTCATCTTCTAATGGTGTTAAGATTCAGGATATTGTTTCTGAGATTAGGAGTAACTTTTCTATTGGCATAACAATGAGCAACGCATGGAAGGTCAAAGAAATTGCAAAAGCATTGATTGAAGGTGATGATGTGAAACAATATAACCTTTTGTGGAGATACTCTACAGAGTTAAAGAGAGTTAATTTTGGGAACACTTGTAAAACCAATGTGGCAAGGGTTGGAGCAACAATACAACCAAAGTTTAGTTATTTTTACTTTTGCTATAATGGGCTTAAGAAGGGATCCACAGCATCTTGCAAATCATTCATTGGAGTTAATGGATGTTATTTTAAGAATAAGTATGGATGGACTCTTCTTATTTCGGTTGGTAGAGATCCAAATGACCAATATTATCCCTTAGCTTTTGGTGTATGTGAAATTGGGACAAATGAGTCATGTAGGTGGTTTCTTACCTTGCTTTTAGAGGACACTAGTCAATAAAAAAGATGGGTTTTCATTTTTCATCAATCATTTGGTAATACAACCCAAGAACAAAGTTAAACACAAACTCAACCTACCGAGGTTGGAGCTATAACCCATGAACAACTAGTGATAAATGAACTTCAAACTGAAATTAACCTTGAGTTTGAAATGCTTGCTATAAATTTTACAGCAGCATTTGAGGCAACTCAGACTCAACCAAACATTTCTGAAACTAATAAATCACCTCAAAGTGTACTTGTTACATTAACTCAGAGTGCACCTATTACATCAGTTTATAATGCACTTGTTACATCTTCACAAATTGGCTCTGATAAAACACTTTCTACACCAAACTATATAGTGTTTGCACCTGTTCCAACAATTGATGAAGTACCTTCTACACCTATTTCTAATACTCCTGGAGTTCTAAAACCAGTTGAGTTTATTAAACCATTTGATAATGACTTGATCCTATGGATGTGTTGTACCAGTTGCATCTCTAATATATATATATATATATATATATATATATATATATATATATATATATATATATATATATATATATATATATATATATATATATATATATATATATATATATATATATATATATATATATATATATATATATATATATATATATATATATATATATATATATATATATATATATATATATATATATATATATATATATATATATATATATATATATATATATATATATATATATATATATATGTATGTATGTATGTATATATTGTGAGATGTTGGATCGAACTCTAGTATGGTCGAAGTCTGTTCGCGAGTAATGCGTGTTGTAGTCAAAGTTTGTTCTAACATGCATTAGTCAATATTGCTAGAATTGTTAGCATGTTGAATTGGGTCTTGCTTGTAAGTCCAATTGTTTAAGTTAGCTTGTAATGAATAATTGTTAAAAAGCCCATTAGGTTAGTGTGTTATTTTTCTTATAAATAGGATGTTAGTTTCTCAATCTTGTCATAAGGAAAAATCGGAAGATAAAATCCTAATTTCAAGAGAGAGAGGTTATTTTGTTATTCTTGTATACTTGTAATCTTGTTATAAGAGAAAGGAAAGAATAGCAGTTTAATAACCAACCCTTATTGTTCCTTTTTTGTTTTACCTTGTCTTCTTTAGTGTTTCTTGATCATTAATGAAATTGTTTATACTTTGTTATAAGGTATCCGATTCACAACAAATTGGTGCGGTGAGCGTGGAAAAGATGCCTTCAACAAAGTATGAGATTGAAAAGTTCACTGAAGTGAACGACTTCGGTATGTGGCGCTTGAAGATGAAAGCCCTACTGGTTCAGCAAGGTTATTTGGAAGTGTTAAAGGGTGAGGCATCCATGGACGCTGCATTAACGACAAAAGAAAAGACGGGCATGATCGAGAAAGCCCACAGCACAATATTGTTGAGCCTTGGTGATAAGATTCTTCGACAGGTATCAAAGGAGACTACATCATCGAGATTATGGATGAAACTTGAAAGTTTGTACATGACCAAATCTCTGGTGAATTGACTCTACCTAAAGCAAGCTTTGTATTCATTCAAGATGAGTGAAGACAAATTGTTGGCTGAGCAGTTGAATATGTTCAACACGTTGATTCTTGATCTTGAAAATATTGATGTGAAGATCGATGATGAAGATCAAGAATTATTGATGTTGTGTGCTTTGCCCAGAACACATGCTCACTTCAAAGAAACTCTCTTGTATGGAAGGGAGTCTCTGACCTTTGAAGAAGTTCAATCAACCTTGTATTTTAAGGACTTGAACGAACGAAAAGAGCATAAACCTTCGACGGTGGGCGAAGGTTTGGCCGTTAATGAAAAATTCTTGCGAAAGGATGGTAAGTTCGACAAGAAGAAAGGTAAAAGTCAACATAAGTCTTATAGTGGCGAAACGTCTGGTATTCAATATTATCACTGTAAGAAGGAGGGTCACATAAGAAAGGTGTGCCCTGAACGCCTGAAAGATCATGGAGGTAATGACAACACAACCATTATTCAAGACAACTTCAACTCATTTGATCTTCTTGTGGTTTCAAGTGGCGACTCGAGAAAAGAGTGGATTATGGATTCAGGTTGCACTTGGTACATGACTCCAAACAGAGAATTGTTCGATGAGCTATGTGACCAAGATGGTGGATATGTACTATTGGGAAACAACAAATCTTGAAAAATTGCAAGTATTGGATATGTGAGATTCAAGCTCCATGATGAGTCAATAAGGTTATTGGCTGAAGTTAGGTATGTACCTGACTTAAAGAGAAATTTGATTTCTCTTGGTGAATTCGACAAAAAGGGATATGTTTTTTAAGGAGAGAAAAGTATCTTAAGAGTCATGAAGGGGTCGAAGGAAGTCTTGAGAGGCGTGAAAAAACAAGGCTTGTATACCCTTGAGGCTGAGGTTGTAAGTGGTTTGACAAATGTTGCATCCACGAAACCTGTGTCGAAGACAAAATTATAGCACATGAGATTGGGCCATATCAGCAAAAGAGGCATGGTCGAATTGGGGAAGCAGAACCTGCTTTGAGGTGACAAAGTCGAAAAGTTGGAGTTTTGTGAATCTTGTGTATTTGGTAAATCCTGTAGGATGAAGTTTAACAAAGGCAAGCAAAGAATACATGGATCCCTGGATTACATTCATGCTGATCTTTGGGGGTCTGCAAGGAATCCTTCACACTCAGATGCAAGGTATTTTCTATCCATCGTTGATGACTATTCCAGAAAGCTATGGGTATTCATTCAGAAGACGAAGGATGAAACTTTTGAGAATTTTAAAAGTTGGAAGATTCTGGTCGAAACTCAAACTGGCAGAAAGGTTAAGAGGTTGAGAACCGACAATAGCCTTGAATTCTGCAACGAAGCGCTCGACAATTATTGTGTAGAGTCTGGGATTGCAAGGCATAAGACTGTAGCAGGTACTCCTCAACAAAATGGCTTAGCTGAGAGATTCAATCGATTAATCCTTGAAAGTGTTAGATGCATGTTGGTTAGTGCTGGATTGAAGAAGATGTTTTGGGCGGAAGCTGTTTCGACAACAGCTTACCTGATAAATAGATGTCCCTCGACTGCCTCAGGAATGAAGACACCTGAAGAAGTTTGGTCGGGACATCCACCTAGCCTCGACAAACTGAGAGTATTTGGTTGTGTGGCCTATGCTCACATTAGGCAAGACAAGGTCGAACCTAGAGCTCTGAAATGCATGTTCATGGGATACCCTGAAGGAGTTAAAGCTTATAGGCTATGGTGCCTAGAGCCAAGTCACAGGAGGTGTATCACCAGTCAAGATGTAGTTTTCAATGAAGTAGATATGGCTTTCAAGAAAACTAATGATGTTGGCGAAGAGCTGGAACAGGGAGAGATTCCTGTTGAGGTGGAGCATGTTGATGTTGAATTGTGTATCCCATATGAAGTCGAAGAAGACACAGAAGATGTTGTCGAAGATGAAGAGACTGATAATGACCACATGTTAGCAAGAGACAAGCCAAGGAGAGTCATCAAGCCACCTCAGAGACTTGGGGATGCAGATCTTATAGCTTATGCCTTGATCTCTGCAAGTGAGGTTCTAGATGAAGAACCTAGAGACTATAAGGAAGTTATGAGGAGTCGAAAGAATAATGAATGGCTGAAGGCCATGGATGATGAGATGAGATCTCTTTGTTATAATAATACCTGGGAACTAATCAAGAAACCTGATGGAGCCAAGTTAGTCAACTGTAAATGGATTTTCAAAGTTAAGGAAAGAATCGAATGAGTGGTGTCAAAGAGATACAAGGCAAGATTGGTTGCTAGGGGGTCCACTCAGAAAGAAGGTATTGACCGTTAAATTAGCAAGTTTACTAACTTTTACCGATGTAGTAATAATTAGGGTTTTCCCAGGATCGATCTCTAAGGACTGCGTGTAAATTTTTAGGTACAAATGTTATTTCAATCAAACAAAATAACCTTGGGGTTTTGTTTGGGGTTTTTAATAGGAAAAAGCATAATGATAAAATTATTTTAACGATTAAGAGAAAATATGATAGGGGAAGTGTATGAATTGCTTAGTACGAACCCTGAAGTATATCAATGAGACATGTCTTAAAACCTTAATTTTTATTGTACCTCAAAAGTGTTTTTCTTAAATTCCTTAACTAAAAAACCTTTGATATTCTTCATTGACCCTAATTCCTTAGTAGTCAAGGAAAGACATCAAGCAATAGTTCTGAAAAAGGCTTTTTACAATCATTATAGGATATCCCTATTCCTAGGCAATATTTACTATAATGTGTTATACAAAATAATCGATCGGTTTTTCAGGCCAAATCCCTAATCGTAAATTGTTCCCAATTTGTACGATCTTTAAAAGTTTAAACGATTTGCATAATAAAAATATTAAAGAAAGGAACATAATCTCATTAAGAAATGCAACAGAGCGATGAGGACGACCAACGCTCACCACTGTCTAGGGGCCATCAGGGAGACTCTATTGCCCGTTGGGATGGAAAATCCCCCGCCATTGGCGACCTATGATGGTACGGCTGACCCGGACGACCATATCGAAAGCATCGATCGATGCTCGATTATCAAAATGTCTGTGGAGCCATCAAATGCGGATGTTTCCCCACCACCCTAAGGAAGGGTTCTCTAACATAGTACAAATGCCTCGCGTACGAATCCATCACCTATTGGGGCGAACTGAAGACGCAGTTCTCTAAGCACTTCACAGCTTCCTAGCGCCACACGAAGTTGGAAGCATCCTTGGAAGCCATCATCCAGGAAAAAGATGAACCTCTTCAGGATTACATGGAGAGCTTCAACCGAGAATCTGTCCAGGTATCCACCTCGGATGACATGAATAAGTTTCTGATCGAGCAAGGACTGCGACCTCGTACCGACTTCACCAAGGTCGTCGGGATTGAAAGACCTCGCACCTTGAACGCTCTCCTCTTCAAGGCCCAATCATACATCTAGTATGAGAAAATAGAGGCCGCACACTGCGCCCGCGACACGCTGAATCAAGAAGTCATCAGGGGAGCGATACACGAGGATACCACTGCTCCTCAAAGAGGTGGGGAAAGAAGAAGAGAGGACCGGCCCCGAGAACAGAGGGGGCCAGCAGGCCGGTTCACCGAGTACACGCTACTCACAGCTCCCCGCGAGCACATCCTGCCCAAGTGTATTAACTCTAAGTTTCAGACAAGTAGTGTCCATTTCCCAAAACTGACACCCCCTAAGTCCAACGTCGACAATTCCAAATACTGTCGACTCCGTCGGAGTCATGGATATGTCACGGAAGATTGTGCAACACCCCAAATTCTTGGAATATTTATTTACTTTATTAAAATATGAATATTCGTATTTTTGTGGTGATTTTTGGTAGTTGGTGTGAATATTGAAAATTATGGATTTTTGGGTTATTTATTTAAATAATAGTATATAATATGAATATATTGGTATTATTATTAATTTAAATAAATATAAGTGAATTGCGGGCAAAATGGACATTTGAGGAGGAGTTAGTGAGGGTGAAGTTGGAAAGCCCAATTTTAAAGGCCCAAAGTTAGGTTTAACAAAAAGGAATTTTGAGGGAATTATGATTCATTCTTGTTAGACCTTGAAAAGAGAAGAAATAGAGGCCAGAGCTCTGAGGAAGAGGATTGAGGCAAAAGTTCGCGAGGTTTCCAAGAATCAAGGAGAAAGGCTTAGCGTCGACAATTAAGGTATGAGGAGTATTGCCTTCATTGTTTTCAATATGTGATTCAATGTATTTAAAGCCGATTTAAGGGTTTAAAGCTATAAAAGTCTTAAGAGTTTTTGAACTGAGGCTCTGATAGGTTTGAGGTTGATTTGGGTTTAAGGAAATTAGGCCTTTGTGGCCAAAATCTGTTGTTGAGGTTTTAAAGGTATAGGGTAAATGATTATGAGAACTCTAGTAAATGGGTGGTAATTATAGGGATTTATGGGAATTGGAGGCGTAGGTATGATATGGGATTGGCCTAATAAGTCGTAGATTTTGTGTCTTTATCGCCGTAATACGTTAGAAATGATTTAGAGATGTTTTTGGGGGCATTGGGGAAGGAAATTGCGTGGAACTTTAAGTTGATTTTGGTGCTGGTGCATAACAGCGATTTGCTGTAATCGTGAGTTCGCACAACGAACAATCTTTCATACGGGGAACACTCGCCCCAGACTCACACAACGTACTTGCTAGCGAATGTAGCAGAGTTTTGCGAATTCTGATCTTGTGCAGTGATGTCGTGATGTTTTTATGCTGTGATTTCCTTGATGAATTACCATGAGTATGATTGTGATTTTATGAGATTAAATATGTGATTGTATGATGAATTACCACGAGCATAATTGTGAAATTTATGTGATTAATATGTGATAGTATGATGAATTACCATGAGTATGATTGTGATTTTATGAGATTAAGTACGTTACTATGCAATGAATTACCATGAGTATAACTGTGATTCCTATAAGATTAATACATGATTGTATAATGAGTTCCCATGAGTAATTGTGATGATTTATGATGTTGATTCCATGAGGTTTTGATGATTCTATAATGATGTGATTCTTGTGATGGTTTTGATGAATGATGATGCACCTAATGAGTTTATTATGAGTATGATATTGATGTGTGCATCATGCATTCATATGCATTCCAGACTTCGGTCTAAAACCTTGATTTTTGTGACTTCAGTCCCATTGTGTGGATGTGAGGCATTTTGTTATGCTCCGGTTCTCGTGTAGAATTGATCCTACTGTTGTGGATCTATGGAGGGTTGATGGCCCAGTGTCCATTAAATTTTATTGATTGATACCACATGCATGAGTCTTGTTGCATTTGCATTTATGTGATTATTTGGTGTAACTTATGATATTATGGCCTTTTGGTGTTCCTTTGATGACCCTATGTGACAATTTGGTGTAGTTTATAATGTTATGGCTTTTGATGTTCCTTGATGATTATGATGATGTTGAATATGAAAATGGCGTTGTTTTATATATTGATTCTGTTGCACCCTAATTTTTGACCATAAGATCCCACCTCTTTTTGCGCATTTTTCTATTGTTATTTGAATGTAATTTAATATTCACGTTTTGCGACTAACCAACTTGTGCAGATGCAGTAAATTCCAAGCAAAAATAACACACATTCCCACAAATTTAAATACTTCAAGGTGCGATTAATTGAGTCTGATTTAGCAAGCTGGATTCAGGCCAAAGAGTCAAAATAGTAATTTGGACCGAGGTATTTCAAGCCTGGTGGCAACGTGGCACCGTCCCGAGAACATTATCCCTTGATAAGGTGCAATAATGTCCGAGTATAGATAACTACACCAAAGCATCCCAGAGACGTGACTAGTACATTTGGGTTTAGAGTTCACCATTCAAAACTCAAGCTTAATTCAAGAAGAATTCAAGTGATTAAGTCTATCAGATTCAATTCAAAATTCAGAGTGTACCACCTATTCTCAAGACTCAACTTACAAGAACTCGATAACATACCTTGTCTGGGCATTAGTGATGAATACCTCTTGTCAATTTGTACTTGGAATTTAAGTTCGGGCGAATTTTCATGAATGTTGGTGATTCATTTATGATTTCAGTAGGCCAAATAAGGACGTTGCTACATCAACTTAATTTGTTTAAAGTTAGCTCCACGAGTTAATCTCCTCACTTCACATCCAAATTCCATCAAGGAGCCAAAGGACCTAAAATTACAACGGTGTACCAGTCTTTACAACTCAAGGGACAACTTCTTCCGAACCCTTTTCCAAATCTTAGAAGAAGAAACCCGAGTTGGAGATATTAAAATCCTAATCACTACTTATCATTTGACACAAGTGCATGAAAGTTTGGAATTGGTAATAATGCAATGTAGATACATGAAGATAATTATTATATTTGAGTTGAGTCAAGTAGATACTTTGTTACTTTGGAATTCATTCACTCAAAATACCATATACGTATCTGTTTCGGGCCAAGCAAATAATTGGTACAGATTAGGCTACGTGCCAAAATAACATTCATGGCATTGTGGGAGAAACATCTTGATCCTAATATTTTGATTACATTACAGCAGTTAACTTTTTTTTTCAAAGCATTTATGAGACAAAATTGACGACTCGCATGAACGGTGGATTTGACTTCTGACATCTTTGAGTACTTGTTCTTCTAGAGGATGAATTAAAATTCCGGTTAGCTCTTAGTATGGATATGCCGCCCCACCTTGACCTCACCAAACTGACTCTATCAATAAGTTGAAGGTACAAGCTAACACCGACCTTTGTCGTTGGATAAGATCAACTGGTATGCCAGTACCACCTGAAACATGAAGCAAAGCATGAATGGTCGACATGAGTACGGAATCATCAACTTTAAATCACACATAACCATTATCAAACATTTAGACACTCACAAAGGGGCTTATTTGTTATGCTCGACTATTGAGTAGACATATGGCGATCAATCCCAACTTCATCCGCAAATGGAGTTACGAACATGATGCCGCAGAGAGAGTTCTGACCATGCGTCTTGTGATCCTTAAACATGCTAGGATGCCAAGACGAACTTAAACTACGGGAAACAGTTAAGGATGATGATACAAACCTTCGAGGACGGTGCGACGTCACCAATTCCAAGTTGAAGATATTGCAATCCGAAGGTGGTGGTTTTTTTTTCTTCGTTCTTCAACGCAGAGGACCTGGGAAGCTAGTGATTAAGGATTGCGTTTTTAAAGGAAGAGATACCTTAAGATACTTCTAGTAAAAACAACGACAACCGCGATAAGATAGTGGCATTACCTGAAAGAGAAGCCCAAAGCATCTGCGCCAACGATATCGATGGTAGCGTCAACGGTATCAGTTCCAAGCGCACTTCAGACAAGCAGCATGCTTTCCCGTTTACCTCAACATCTGGTAATAAAAAAAACAGTGTACACAATTAATTATTGAATAGAAGAAGAAGGTACGAACATCAGCAACTTCCGGTCACAGTTCAAATCTGCATCAAACCTTCGGTTTAGTAGTAAGCAGCCAACACTTTCCTACAGAGCCTCGTAAATTAAGCAGGCTCGGCTTGACGGCACAACCTGCAATGTGCAAACCGATTAGCTTAACCAGAATTCGGTCCCCAAAACGAAAGTTCGGTCATATTGTTACTAACCCTTCCTTCCAATCTTCGAAGTACACATTTGAACAAACAAGTTGAATCTGGTTTCACCTCTCCAAGTCCCACAATGTCCTGTAATTGCGCACTATCACAATTGACTAACCTTTGAGGAACAAACAAGTAGGAAACTCGTAAGTTGAGAAGCATATTAACTCCAATTCAAGCCTTCACATTGAACCAGGAAGTTACAAGAATTCAGGATGGAAGCTCAAAGCTGAAATTGCAGTTGATCCCAAACTGATGACCATGCTGCATAGAAACTCAAATAGAGAGGAAAGAGTAGCTGCTCATGAGTTTTTTTTCTTAGATTGGCTGCTTGTAATACTATGATTCCTATACTTACTGATGGGGGTATTTCTGGAACAAGCGAAGCAAATGGATGTGTAGAACGCATTGATGAACAAGCTCTAGTTTCTGCAGCCTCTGCATATGGACATACTCCTTTTGAGCGGACATCGGGACATATTGTTATTGACATCAATGGTGAGAAACTCAGGTTGGACGTGTTGGGACTGCACGAATTTGATAGTGTACGAAAGAGAATGTTCGTTGTTATTCGATTTCCTGACAATGTGGTAAAGGCGTTAGTCAAAGGCGCTGATACATCAATGTTTAGCATTTTGGCAAATGACAGTGAGATCGAATAACAACGCCTTTGACTGTCACTTGGCCCAAACAGTTGCTACTCACACCTACAAAACGCAAAAATCAGAGTTAGCAAAATCAATTCAAAGAATATCCAAGTCCAAAACCGTGAACATTTAATGGACCTGATACAGAATCCAGATTTGATTTTCGATTAATAGACACTTAAGGAGATGGGAGCAGAAAGGGAATGTTTTCAAATCAAATCATAACCAAATTGGAAACAATCAATCAACATTCAATCGAGATACAATTCCAATCAAGGCAGTATTCAAGTTATCGTCAAATTTGTTTTCATTCAAGAGCATATATAAAGGAGGGGATTGAAAATGAAAAGGGAAGGAGATACAAAAATGCCAAACTCAAAAACCCTAGAATACTGAAGTAGGCGAAAGGAAAGACTTATCTCTTCTAACTCCGCCGCGAGTCAATCACCATCCAAACCTCAAATCGACATCACCAACGCGAATCACCTTCTCAAGCCGTCTCCGTCACGACTTCATTTCGCCGTCACCCGCCCAGCAATCGTCGTCGTCCACAACGTGTGGTAATCTCTCCTTGTTGCGACTAATTCCTTGAAGCTTTTGATTCTGTGTTTGTGTTTCAGGTGCGAAAGACGGAGGAGGACGGTCGAACCGAGTGAAAACGGGAGAAGTGTTGAAGACGGAGAAGAGAACCGATCTAGGGGGTTTAGGGATTTGATCCCTTTGTTTTTCCGTTGCTTGTTATTTTTGTTTTTGTTTGTTTATGATTGAACAATGCACGTGCACGGTAGTTACCGTGCACCTCCTATCACTAATCACACAATACCACACACATTAACCATTAACACCTTAACCCACTTTTTTTTAAAAAAAATTAACTATTAACCTTTATTAAATAAACCTTTTAATTAATTAGTTTTTAATTAATCGTGATTATTCAACAAACTCTCTTTTAAAAGAAAAATGACTTATTTTAAATCTTTTAATTAACTTTTTTATAATAATCTTTAGTACTCTAATAACCTGTATTTTATTGAGAAAAATATTCCAATTGATTTATCTTTTTTCACATATTAATCAAAATACTTTTTTAAAACTCATGTAATTTTTAAAAATAAATTTCTAAAAAATAATAAAATCTCCTTTCTTAGGTTAAAAGAATTTTGCCTAATAATAATTAACTTTTATAATAAAAAAAACAATTTATTTAATATCTTTTTCTTCCAATCTAATCAATTCCAAACCTCTCGTTAACAAAAAACAACATTTTTTTCATAAAATCAAATCTCACTAGCTAACTCAATCAACAACAATAATTTTCTCATAAATTAAATCAACTCCAATCAAATAACTTTTCTCAAAATAATTCAACCCCGTCTAAAAACAAGTCAAACAGTTAAAAACAACATCGCAAATAAATTAATCAATCGTGCACTTCACGACACCTTTCACTTGCACCTACACCTTAGCGCTTTCATGCGTGTGTATGGCTTTACATTTCCGCAATTTATTTATTGCAATTTACATTTACCGCAATTTATATTACCGTATTGCATACCGTCCAAAGAAAAAACCTACACATGAGTCAACACTTGTGTGTAGTTGCACTTCATCTGCATCATTCTCCCCACGATCCTTGATCCCATTCAAGTTGATCGCTTAAGTTTAGGACCTACCCCATAGGAAGGACCTTAATCTTTACAACATAGAAACAAACAATCAACTTAAAAAACAATCTTACAAACACACTAGAGAATAGATGTTAATCATCTTAAGTGAGATATAATCTCCACCCCCACAACAATACAATCAAACATGTAAGGACTTTGCCTTAAGAGCGATAAAGGCATACTTGGCGACCATCCGAGTATGTAAGACCTTTTCTTAAGACGATGCAAAGACCATTTCCTACAACCTCTCTTACATTTGTGGTGGTTAAATCTCCCTTAAAATGACAACTCATCTTTTCTCCTAAAATCAATCAATCAACTACCCTAAACCCGTAGGAACTTTGACCACAGTCAAAGAGCTCCTCAAACCCTTTAGGGTGAACTACAACATACTCTGATTCCACTCCCGTAAGGATATGTAGGCATAAGATGCGATATCTTATCGAGTATACTTAGAAATAAACCACTAGGGTCTCTAATCCTTTAAGCAGATAAACACATAGCAGTAAACAAACATAAAACAAGAGGTTCCTGTAGAGTACTACAGAAACTTAGGATGTTAGTACCTTCCCTAAGTTTAACCAACCCCCGAACCTAAAATAATCTAGCTTGCATTTGCATTGCATTGTGGGAATTTCGATCTTTATCCCTTCCTTTGGACAAATCAAAGTGCGGTTGCAAATGAATAAGATTCAAACTAATTAATAGTTTGGTATCCAAATTTCACCGCGACAGAAATGGCGACTTCACTGGGGATTCTCTAGTGGGTTTCCCTATCTTATTTTATTTTGTTTACTGCTTTATATATTTGCCTACTTAATTAATTGTTTATATGCTTTTTCTTGTATTTCTTTTGGGGATTATTGCTCTTGAGTGGTGAGACAAAGTTCTACACCCGAACTTGAGAGAAATTAAGATAGGATGGTGATATAGTCGAGGAGGCTTATAGGGAGTGGAATCCCTACTAAGTTGAATCGAGAATCCCGCTCAGTTGAGGCCCTTTTGAAATAGTACTGTTGAACGAGCAATCGTGAAGATACTCATTATTTTCGACTTTGGAGCCTATGATATTGAGGACCGTAGTTACCTTAACCCAACTTTGGCCTTTATTAGGATGTAGTGCGAGACTATGAGGAAGTACTTCCGAAATAGTGCTACGCGAAGCTACACTCAAAAGAAGTTCTCTTGAGAATATTATTAATCCTCGAGTAATTGGGAAATTGATAATATTCGATAGATGGGCTGATGATTCTGAGTCCCTTTAGAACCTTGTTCTGCAGGTACAAACAACCTTTAGTCCTTAAACCTTTGGGAAGGGTACACCTTTACTCCATGCTCGTTGCAAACCTAGGGCGCCCCTTTGTTTGTTTATCTTTATTGTCCTTATGTGAATACTTGTGTTTGCTGCATTCATATTACATCATTTTGCATTGGACTTCATGGGATTTACTTTCGTTTATGAACATTGTAGGTCACTATGGCTTCAAACAAAAGACATACTGTGAAATATACTTTTAAGAGTCCCAAATTGGACGACCTAAAGAAGTTGTGGGGTTTCATCAAAGATCAAGAAGAATTCAAGAACAAGTATGGGAAGCTGATATCCTTGTTGGGCTGCTCAGTCAATGAAGGACTTCTTGCCACTTTGCTACAGTTCTATGATCCTCTTTACCATTGTTTCACCTTTCTAGACTTTCAGCTGTTACCTACATTGGAAGAGTATTCCTTTTTGGTTGGTCTGCCTGTTCTAGAAGAATCTCCTTTTCCCTTCTTGGAAAAGGACCCCGATGAGAAAGATATTGCTAAAGCCCTCCGTTTGAAGGTATCTGACGTCAAAGCCAACCTAGTTACTAAGGATGAAATTCTTGATTTAAAGACAGGTTTCCTGGTCGACAAGGCTTCATCGATCTCAAAGCATTCAAGATCTTTATGAAGAACAACCCAGTGCCAACTCTGTTGGGAAATGCATATCATTCTATACATCTCCGAAACCTTCGTGGTGGAGGGATGATTACTTGCTGTGTACCTTTACTTTACAAGTGGTTTATTTCGCACTTGCCGAAGTCTAGCTCTTTTACAAACATTGGCAAAGAGCATTGGTCTCCAAGGGTTATGGCTTTGACCCATTCTGACATTGATTGGTACAATCGAGTGTATGATGCAGTATTAATCATTGATAGTTGTGGTGATTTTGCTAATGTACCGTTGCTCAGCTTTGATGGAGGAATCAGCTACAATCCTATTTTAGCTCGTCGACAGTTGGGATACCCGTTGAAGGAACCTCCCAAGAGTGTTCAAGTAGAGGGTATGTTCTTCAAAGATGATATGGAACTCCGAGGAAAGATTCTAAATGCATGGCGTAATGTACACAAGAAGGGGAAGAGAAGTCTAGGGAAGCCTAACTGTGTGTCTTTAGAACCATACCTCCAGTGGGTCAGAAAAAGGGCAACCAAGCTAAAGATGCCCTATTCCCGTCAAGATCCCATAGCTCCAAGGAGAGAGCCCACTTATGTCTTTATGTCCAAAGCCGAGGAGTTAGAGGTGTCCTTAAGGAAATCTCAACATGAGCTGGAATCTTGGAAGAACAAGTACCATGCAGCAGTGGCAGAAAATGACGAGTGTCAGAAGCAGAAGGCTGAACTTCAAAAGGAGAGGGATGAACTTCAGAAACAGCTACAATTGAAGGATGAAGAGCTACTCCCCTGCAAGAAGAGGAAAGTCATGGAGGATTTATTTTTCTCTGACCCACAATGCACTATTTGGAAAATAATTGTGGACAACCTTATCCGTGAGAAGGCGCAACTAGAAGAACAACTCAAGCAGCAACATTCAAAGCTTCTTTAGTGTCTTTACTAGCTTTTATTTAGCTTTTATTTGGGACTCTTTAAAAGAATATTTATGTAGTCCGTTTCAAATTTAATAAAACGTTTCCTTTTACCGCAATGCCTATAAATAGAGGAGTCCCATGAAGTCCTAATCATCTTGCATTGCATTCTTTTCCCTGGTTCACTTCAAGAAACCCAAATTCGTTCTGTAGGTGTTGTAATCATGGATTTCAAAAGAGAAACCCTGAAGTACACTTTTCAGAGTCCCAACATCGAGAGCTTGAGAGAACTAGCCGAACTCGTCGAGGATTGCTTTGCCTTCGCAGCAGAATATGGAGGAGTCTTCCGTTTCCTTGAGCTGAAGATGAAAGAAGGATTGTTGGAAACATTGGTTCAATTTTACGACCTGATGTATCACTGCTTCACTTTTCCAGACTACCAATTGATGCCGACCTTAGAAGAGTACTCATAACTCTTGAGGATGCCTGTGACTGTTCGACCTCTATTCACCGGAAGGGAAGACACGCCTAGTCACCAAGAAATTGCAAATGCCACTCATCTTAGCCTTGAAGATGTTCAAACACACCTAACCACCAAGGAAGGAGTCCTTGGTTTTCCCGCTGACTTTTTGATCGAAAAAGTCCGTTACCATGCTGAAAGAAAGGAGGTTCTCACCCTGGAGGCCAATTTCGCTTTATTGGTCTATGGGACTTTCTGGTTCGCTAAAATTGACAATTTTGTTGATATGGACGCAATCAAGTTGTTCATACTCAAGAATCCAGTACCCACCTTGCTTGCTGATACATACTTTTCGATTCACTCGAAGAATGCCGAAGGAGAAGGACACATTGTATGTTGTACCGCCTTGCTGTACTCATGGTTCATCGCTCGTTTGACCTGGTATCTGTCCCTTTGGGAGGAAATAGTAACACCTCGATGGTCCGAGATACTTATGGCCCTTACCCATTCGGACATTGTTTGGTATGATCCCGCCTATGGAGGCGTGCCTATGATTCCTAGCATCGGAGGATTCCCTAACGTACCGCTTATTGGAAGAGAGGGATGTATAAGTTACAATCCCGCTTTGGCCCGTAGACAGTTTGGACACCCTATGATCTAAATACCTGACCCAGTTTCGTGGGAAGAGATCTATTTCAAAGGAGAAGAGGACCTAGATCTCAGGACTGTCATCATTTATGCATGGAAATATATTGATATGGAAGGAACAATTGCTTCAGGATACCCCAGCTGTGCTGTTTCTGAGGATTATCTACATTGGGTGCGAGAAAGGGCTCTCGATCTCAAGATGCCTTTTCCTTTCCATGAACCTATGGTGTTGTCTCCTCATGACCCCGATTGGTTCGAGGAAGAGGAATTAGAACAAGTAAAAATTGCTTTAGATGAAGCCCGGAAATTGAGGACTGCTTGGAAGAACAAGTTCCTCACCCTCAAGGTAGAGAAGGAACGACTTCAAAAGACTCCGGAAATAGAAGTTGCCAGAAAGAGAAAGGCGCAAGGAGATTTATTTTCTCCTCATGCCTCTTCAAGTGTTGTCACCAGTGATGATCTCCCCTCAACTACCATGGCTTGGAAGGAGTGTGTGGAACGACTCATCATCGAGAAAGCGGCGCTGCAGGAGCGTATTGATCAGCTAACTGAGGAGCTCCGTACAAAGGAGAAGACCGTGGAGTAGAGTTCTAAGTTTTCTTTTGCTTTCGTTGTAATAAACTCTTGAAAGAGTACTTTGTTTTCATTGTTTCTCAAAAATAAAAAGTTTTTTTATCCTACATTATAATACTGAAAAACACTTTGAGTTTCTTGAAGACTCCTCCTGCATCTGCATTATGCATTAACATCCTGCATTTAGCATGGCATTCTACATTTTGTGCATGTGTCTTTCCTTTGTTGTGGCTCATTTCGGTTTTCCATCTTTTGCTGTCAGTCGCTGTCTCGACCATCTGACCAAGCCGGAAGTATCATTAAAGGATAGTGAGGAGAACAAAGACATGGATCGCATGACTAGCTTCAGAGTAAGGTCTAAGCCGATATTTCGCCGCCCCTCCGACGACTTTGTTCCTGCGCCACTACCTATGCAAGAAAACCCGTTTGCTGACTTGCGGAATATTCATGCTAAGAAAGAAGTGGACGACCCTGGGCTTATAGCATTCGAGAATGAGTTTCGTGACTTCAAGGAACGATGGAAAATGATGAAGAGGAACCGTGCGCCTGATTTTCGTGCTCGTGACCTGCGCTTGGTTCCAAACCTAGTTGTTCCCCCGGGATTCCAAATGCCCGCCTTCGAAGTGTACGAAGGTACAATTTGTCCAAGGTATCATTTGATGATGTTTTGTCAGAAGATGATCGCTTACCTTGGGAACGACAAACTAATGATTCACTGCTTTCAAGAAAGTTTGGGTGGAGCACCGTTAACATGGTATATGAAGCTACAAGTGAATCACGTCCAGTCTTGGGAAGACTTAGCTGTTGCTTTTGTAAAGCAGTACAATTACAGTTTGGGAATAGTTCCCGATAAAACAGGTGATAAAGGATCTCCCAGAGAATCCACAGCTTCAGTATCCCGTCCTCAACATGAGTATGCAATGCCCGCTCAGCGCGAGCAGCAATTGCCTCCTAAGCGAAGCATGCCATCTCCAGATCAGCATCGACATGTTCGAAAACAGTTTCTGAATCAGAAAATACCTCTGAATACTTTGAAAGAAGAGACCCATTGGTTAGATCTTATCCCATTGACCTACCGTCAATTATGGTTTTATTTCATCCGAAACTCGGTAATGACACCTAGAAAGACTAGAACCATGAACTCTCACCCACCATGGTTCAACCCGAACACCAGCTGTGAATTTCATGATGGAGTGTTGGGGCATTCGATCGAAGATTGCAAAGTTTTTCAAGGGAAAGTTCAAGAAATGATCGATAATGAAGTGCTAACCTTCAAAGGAGAAAGACCGATCATGAATGGAATACCATTACGCTGATATAAGCAAAAACTCCAGAAGAACTTTCTATTTCTTTCGTTTGTTTGTGTGTTTATTTCTTTGGTTAAAAGCATATTTGGCATGTAAGAACTTTTTGTTTTGAATAAGTAATGCAATAACTGTTTGTCTTGAAGAAATCCATTCGTTTCCACTCAAATAGTTTTTCAAAATTATTTATAATGCCGACTTTTACCCGTTCTCTTACTCTGACAGAGAATTGGATGGAGGATGATGAAGTAAAACATATGGTCTCTTGTTGTATGCTTCGAATAAAAACCCTACTGATGATGTAAGGCATTATTTTAAACCTCCTAAACGCCAAAATAGTCAACCCTTTCTTTTAAGCCTTGAGAAAAGACCCGTTTTTCTCCCAAACTGAAACCTCATTTTCTTAACCTGGGGCACGGTAATATCAAAAATGGTGAACATCTTTCAAAATTTGGGTGGGCACAAATATACTAACCTTTTCTACCTCCATCCTACAAGTCATAAATTAAACCCATATACGACCCTCAAAGTCCTAATTGAAGGAAGGTTTAATTTGAAAGCATACTCGATGAGATATTGTTTCCTGACTCCTTGAGCTTTGCTCAAATTTAAATCGGCTTTATAAATAACGATTCAATTTGTATCCTAACTAGTGGTTTCAATCACAAGTTACTGCGATACCCCTTTTCAAAACTTCAAGACAAATGTGTGTTGCATTAACCATTTCAAAATGAATATTTCTAACTTGCTAAAATACGCTTGACATCTTAGAAAGACCACATACAGACATTGATGATGATATTTGAAGACTTTGCTGACTTGGGGCAAGTCATTCTTCCCAAGAAAATTTCATCCGTGCGAGTCTTGGGTTCAACTAGAAGAATTCAAGGACTCACTTCCCGCCAATCAGGGGCAGTTACGTCGAGATTCGGTGAATCTCTAGAGAGTTTGAAAACAATGGGGCATTTAGACATCATGTTTTCTATAAAATCCTCTCGAGACTTTTCTCTTAAACTATGTGACTTGGGGCATTTGAAGATTGGAGCAAAAAGATGTATATTTCATCCTCAGGAAGCTCAATCCCAACATGTTCAGCAACTACGAAGACCCAGGATATTTATTTTATCCCCTATGAAACTTCGGTTTGGGTACCTCCGTCTACAGTTTCATACAACATGCCAAACTTATCAAGATATTACATCCCCAAATGGATTGATCACTTTTCCTCAAGAGAAATTTTGAAGTCTTGAAGCAGTATTGGGATCCTACATTTGGTTCTTCATCTACCCTCAGTGGTACTTCTATCTTTGAAGATTGGTCAGATGTTTGTTTCGAGAGGATTATCCCATCTTCGTTCGTTGCTTTCGTCTGCTTTGTCAGCATAAGCATACTCATATCATATAAGTAGATAGCATAACATTTGCATTTGTGCATCCTTTGTTTGCTTTACTCTAGCTTTTCGATTGTGGTTACCCTTGGGTATTCGGGCGTGTCTTATTCCTTCCAAATAGAGTTGTCAGCCCTAAGCAGGAAAAACTCAATATTCCTATTTCCCCACGAAGTTCGATCCTCGTGAAAGACGGTTGTTTCAGTACATTCCCATTGGAATTTATGCCTCTATGGTTGAGTCTTGCTTGACAGTTTCTCTTCGGTTATTTCCCGAATTGAACTTCGGTCTTTGGCAATCACACTATGAACATCTCCAGCTTTGAACACAAGTCAAGGGTGCATTTATTTTGCACTTTGACATTATGAGGATCACCATTGAAGACGTGACGTTTCTTCAACAACATTACAAGATCCACTCGACAACTTACAGCCACATGACAGAAGATCTCTTTATTTGAGCAACTCGTTTCGGGCTGACTTATACTCAAAACGACAAACAACAATTTCCTCAAGACAATCTGTTCATCCCCAGTGGATCATTTCGAGATTATCAAGTCAAAACAGAGGACATTACAGATACTTCCCCATTTGAGGACTCCTGCTACAACAAATTCATATTTTTACAATTACAGCAAAGATATTCCTCAGAAACGATCTTCCTCAGAGAGTTTATTATGAGTGCTATCAATGACATATCTCCTTACAAGAGGACACTCCACAAATCAACCGGTTTACAGCTCCTTCGAAGATCCCCGGTGCATATTCTACAAATTACCAATACAATACAAACTGCATCTACAATTTACAATTACAAGTACAAGATCACATCTACAAAATTCTACAATTACAGATTACACAACATTTACATCAACAATTCTACAGTGTTACAATTTACAACCTACTATCTACAATGACATTATGGCTCACAGCCGAGAATTTACAATCTACAATCTACAAAATTACAACCCCCTATGAAGGTGCTCTCACGAGTTTTTATCATTTCGGGAAGGAACCGAGACCAGCTAATGGTTCCCATACCATGGTGCAAGGGGAAGTTCGACATCAGAAACCGAGACCAGCTCATGGTTCCCATACCATGATGCAAGGGGAAGTTCGACATCAGAAACCGAGACCAGCTCATGGTTCCCATACCATGATGCAAGGGGAAGTTCGACATCAGGAACCGAGACCAGCTCATGGTTCCCATACCATGATGCAAGGGGAAGTTCGACATCAGGAACCGAGACTAGCTCATGGTTCCCATACCATGATGCAAGGGGAAGTTCGACATCAGGAACCGAGACCAGCTCATGGTTCCCATACCATGATGCAAGGGGAAGTTCGACATCAGGAACCGAGACCAGCTCATGGTTCCCATACCATGATGCAAGGGGAAGTTCGACATCAGGAACCGAGACCAGCTCATGGTTCCCATACCATGATGCAAGGGGAAGTTCGACATCAGAGGTCGAGACCAGCTCATGATTCCCATGTCATGATGCTCGGGGAAGCTATACATTTTATTATTTCAAGTTGAGTTCCAAAAGAAAAGATATACAGAAAAACAAAAAAAAGAGAAAAAGAAAAATAAGGATGAACCATCAACTCAATTCATCTGGATTATTACCAACCGCAACATTATGATAATAAACATATCCTTCGACTAAAAGTTTATGTCCCATCACCATGTCCTTGGTGTATGAGATACTGTTTTACTTCCGAGTATTCCCCAGTGATGTTGGTTTCCCATCCCTGCGGAGTCTTGTTGTGTCTATTTGTTCCCCTGTGACATCATTTCCTCACAGGACTCGTCTGTCTTGCATTCTCATATCATCGCATATCATTTGCATACGGTGACCTCTTAGGGCCAAAAATTCGTGCAATGTTTTATTTAAATCCCTCCTATCTCGTCGAGATGAAGATTTCAATCTCCATATCTCCGAATAGAAGTAACTTAAATAGGGGCATCTGTTGCACCCTAATTTTTGGCCATAAGATCCCACCTCTTTTTGCGCATTTTTCTATTGTTATTTGAATGTAATTTAATATTCACGTTTTGCGACTAACCAACTTGTGCAGATGCAGTAAATTCCAAGCAAAAATAACACACATTCCCACAAATTTAAATACTTCAAGGTGCGATTAATTGAGTCTGATTTAGCAAGCTGGATTCAGGCCAAAGAGTCAAAATAGTAATTTGGACCGAGGTATTTCAAGCCTGGTGGCAACGTGGCACCGTCCCGAGAACATTATCCCTTGATAAGGTGCAATAATGTCCGAGTATAGATAACTACATCAAAGCATCCCAGAGACGTGACTAGTACATTTGGGTTTAGAGTTCACCATTCAAAACTCAAGCTTAATTCAAGAAGAATTCAAGTGATTAAGTTTATCAGATTCAATTCAAAATTCAGAGTGTACCACCTATTCTCAAGACTCAACTTGCAAGAACTCGATAACATACCTTGTCTGGGCATTAGTGATGAATACCTCTTGTCAATTTGTACTTGGAATTTAAGTTCGGGCGAATTTTCATGAATGTTGGTGATTCATTTATGATTTCAGTAGGCCAAATAAGGACGTTGCTACATCAACTTAATTTGTTTAAAGTTAGCTCCACGAGTTAATCTCCTCACTTCACATCCAAATTCCATCAAGGAGCCAAAGGACCTAAAATTACAACGGTGTACCAGTCTTTACAACTCAAGGGACAACTTCTTCCGAACCCTTTTCCAAATCTTAGAAGAAGAAACCCGAGTTGGAGATATTAAAATCCTAATCACTACTTATCATTTGACACAAGTGCATGAAAGTTTGGAATTGGTAATAATGCAATGTAGATACATGAAGATAATTATTATATTTGAGTTGAGTCAAGTAGATACTTTGTTACTTTGGAATTCATTCACTCAAAATACCATATACGTATCTGTTTCGGGCCAAGCAAATAATTGGTACAGATTAGGCTACGTGCCAAAATAACATTCATGGCATTGTGGGAGAAACATCTTGATCCTAATATTTTGATTACATTACAGCAGTTAACTTTTTTTTCCAAAGCATTTATGAGACAAAATTGACGACTCGCATGAACGGTGGCTTTGACTTCTGACATCTTTGAGTACTTGTTCTTCTAGAGGATGAATTAAAATTCCGGTTAGCTCTTAGTATGGATATGCCGCCCCACCTTGACCTCACCAAACTGACTCCATCAATAAGTTGAAGGTACAAGCTAACACCGACCTTTGTTGTTGGATAAGATCAACTGGTATGCCAGTACCACCTGAAACATGAAGCAAAGCATGAATGGTCGACATGAGTACGGAATCATCAACTTTAAATCACACATAACCATTATCAAACATTTAGACACTCACAAAGGGGCTTATTTGTTCTGCTCGACTATTGAGTAGACATATGGCGATCAATCCCAACTTCATCCGCAAATGGAGTTACGAACATGATGCCACAGAGAGAGTTCTGACCATGCGTCTTGTGATCCTTAAACATGCTAGGATGCCAAGACGAACTTAAACTACGGGAAACAGTTAAGGATGATGATACAAACCTTCGAGGACGGCGCGACGTCACCAATTCCAAGTTGAAGATATTGCAATCCGAAGGTGGTGGTTTTTTTTCTTCGTTCTTCAACGCAGAGGACCTGGGAAGCTAGTGATTAAGGATTGCGTTTTTAAAGGAAGAGATACCTTAAGATACTTCTAGTAAAAACAACGACAACCGCGATAAGATAGTGGCATTACCTGAAAGAGAAGCCCAAAGCATCTGCGCCAACGATATCGATGGTAGCGTCAACGGTATCAGTTCCATGCGCACTTCAGACAAGCAACATGCTTTCCCGTTTACCTCAACATCTGGTAATAAAAAAAACAGTGTACACAATTAATTATTGAATAGAAGAAGAAGGTACGAACATCAGCAACTTCCGGTCACAGTTCAAATTTGCATCAAACCTTCGGTTTAGTAGTAAGCAGCCAACACTTTCCTACAGAGCCTCGTAAATTAAGCAGGCTCGGCTTGACGGCACAACCTGTAATGTGCAAACCGATTAGCTTAACCAGAATTCGGTCCCCAAAACGAAAGTTCGGTCATATTGTTACTAACCCTTCCTTCCAATCTTCGAAGTACACATTTGAACAAACAAGTTGAATCCGGTTTCACCTCTCCAAGTCCCACAATGTCCTGTAATTGCGCACTATCATAATTGACTAACCTGTGAGGAACAAACAAGTAGGAAACTCGTAAGTTGAGAAGCATATTAACTCCAATTCAAGCCTTCACATTGAACCAGGAAGTTACAAGAATTCAGGATGGAAGCTCAAAGCTGAAATTGCAGTTGATCCCAAACTGATGACCATGCTGCATAGAAACTCAAATAGAGAGGAAAGAGTAGCTGCTCATGAGTTTTTTTTTCTTACATTGGCTGCTTGTAATACTATGATTCCTATACTTACTGATGGGGGTATTTCTGGAACAAGCGAAGCAAATGGATGTGTAGAACGCATTGATGAACAAGCTTTAGTTTCTACAGCCTCTGCATACGGACATACTCCTTTTGAGCGGACATCGGGACATATTGTTATTGACATCAATGGTGAGAAACTCAGGTTAGACGTGTTGGGACTGCACGAATTTGATAGTGTACGAAAGAGAATGTTCGTTGTTATTCGATTTCCTGACAATGTGGTAAAGGCGTTAGTCAAAGGCGCTGATACATCAATGTTTAACATTTTGGCAAATGACAGTGAGATCGAATAACAACGCCTTTGACCGTCACTTGGCCCAAACAGTTGCTACTCACACCTACAAAACGCAAAAATCAGAGTTAGCAAAATCAATTCAAAGAATATCCAAGTCCAAAACCGTGAACATTTAATGGACCTGATACAGAATCCAGATTTGATTTTCGATTAATAGACACTTAAGGAGATGGGAGCAGAAAGGGAATGTTTTCAAATCAAATCATAACCAAATTGGAAACAATCAATCAGCATTCAATCGAGATACAATTCCAATCAAGGCAGTATTCAAGTTATCGTCAAATTTGTTTTCATTCAAGAGCCTATATAAAGGAGGGGATTGAAAATGAAAAGGGGAGGAGATACAAAAATGCCAAACTCAAAAACCCTAGAATATTGAAGTAGGCGAAAGGAAAGACTTATCTCTTCTAACTCCGCCGCGAGTCAATCACCATCCAAACCTCAAATCGACATCACCAACGCGAATCACCTTCTCAAGCCGTCTCCGTCACGACTTCATTTCGCCGTCACCCGCCCAGCAATCGTCGTCGTCCACAACGTGTGGTAATCTCTCCTTTTTGCGACTAATTCCTTGAAGCTTTTGATTCTGTGTTTGTGTTTCAGGTGCGAAAGACGGAGGAGGACGGTCGAACCGAGTGAAAACGGGAGAAGTGTTGAAGACGGAGAAGAGAACCGATCTAGGGGGTTTAGGGATTTGATCCCTTTGTTTTTCCGTTGCTTGTTATTTTTGTTTTTGTTTGTTTATGATTGAACAATGCACGTGCACGGTAGTTACCGTGCACCTCCTATCACTAATCACACAATACCACACACATTAACCATTAACACCTTAACCCACTTTTTTTTAAAAAAAATTAACTATTAACCTTTATTAAATAAACCTTTTAATTAATTAGTTTTTAATTAATCATGATTATTCAGCAAACTCTCTTTTAAAAGAAAAATGACTTATTTTAAATCTTTTAATTAACTTTTTTATAATAATCTTTAGTACTCTAATAACCTGTATTTTATTGAGAAAAATATTCCAATTGATTTATCTTTTTTCACATATTAATCAAAATCCTTTTTTAAAACTCATGTAATTTTTAAAAATAAATTTCTAAAAAATAATAAAATCTCCTTTCTTAGGTTAAAAGAATTTTGCCTAATAATAATTAACTTTTATAATAAAAAAACAATTTATTTAATATCTTTTTCTTCCAATCTAATCAATTCCAAACCTCTCGTTAACAAAAAACAACATTTTTTTCATAAAATCAAATCTCACTAGCTAACTCAATCAACAACAATAATTTTCTCATAAATTAAATCAACTCCAATCAAATAACTTTTCTCAAAATAATTCAACCCCGTCTAAAAACAAGTCAAACAGTTAAAAACAACATCGCAAATAAATTAATCAATCGTGCACTTCACGACACCTTTCACTTGCACCTACACCTTAGCGCTTTCATGCGTGTGTATGGCTTTACATTTCCGCAATTTATTTATTGCAATTTACATTTACCGCAATTTATATTACCGTATTGCATACCGTCCAAAGAAAAAACCTACACATGAGTCAACACTTGTGTGTAGTTGCACTTCATCTGCATCATTCTCCCCACGATCCTTGATCCCATTCAAGTTGATCGCTTAAGTTTAGGACCTACCCCATAGGAAGGACCTTAATCTTTACAACATAGAAACAAACAATCAACTTAAAAAACAATCTTACAAACACACTAGAGAATAGATGTTAATCATCTTAAGTGAGATATAATCTCCACCCCCACAACAATACAATCAAACATGTAGGGACTTTGCCTTAAGAGCGATAAAGGCATACTTGGCGACCATCCGAGTATGTAAGACCTTTTCTTAAGACGATGCAAAGACCATTTCCTACAACCTCTCTTACATTTGTGGTGGTTAAATCTCCCTTAAAATGACAACTCGTCTTTTCTCCTAAAATCAATCAATCAACTACCCTAAACCCGTAAGAACTTTGACCACAGTCAAAGAGCTCCTCAAACCCTTTAGGGTGAACTACAACATACTCTGATTCCACTCCCGTAAGGATATGTAGGCATAAGATGCGATATCTTATCGAGTATACTTAGAAATAAACCACTAGGGTCTCTAATCCTTTAAGCAGATAAACACATAGCAGTAAACAAACATAAAATAAGAGGTTCCTGTAGAGTACTACAGAAACTTAGGATGCTAGTACCTTCCCTAAGTTTAACCAACCCCCGAACCTAAAACAATCTAGCTTGCATTTGCATTGCATTGTGGGAATTTCGATCTTTATCCCTTCCTTTGGACAAATCAAAGTTCGGTTGCAAATGAATAAGATTCAAACTAATTAATAGTTTGGTATCCAAATTTCACCGCGACAGATTCCTATATTGATTATTATGAATCGTTTTACTCACCCTGCCTGTTTGAGTGTTGCCTCCACGTGGGTAACGTGCAGTTGATCAGGTTTAGCCGTGGATGTCGTCGAGGACTTTTTGGAGTTTTCGGCATTTTGGTTGATTTAGAGGGGTTTGCTCTGGTAGTGTAACATCGGGTTGGGGTCGTTTGTGATGAAACATGCTTTATTGATTTTGTTATTTGATTATGTTGTTGGTGCAAGGAAAACTTTGGATTTTTCCTTCTTGAGTTCCGCTGCCTTTTGAGTAATATTTTGAGTAATTTTGGGAAAACCCATTGTTTACGGAGCATTGACTATATTTGAATTTTTGAGGAATGTGCGCCCTTTTGAGATGATTTTTATTGTGTTTAATATTTTACTCTGATAAATATGATTGATTTGCCATTATATTTATGGGGTAGAAAAGGGTGTTATGTAACACCCCACTTCCCAAAACAAATAAAATATGAATAACATAATAAAAATCAGAGTTTCCTTCCCAAGTGGGATATCACATAAAAATCACGTTTCCTTATAAAAAAGGTTTTTCTCCAAATACAGCGGAATATTTAAATAATACAATTAAATAAAAATTTTGATACGTTCGCAGGAAAAAAATAGGAGTTCAACATGAAACAATAAAAATGCCCAAGTCCCGTGCTACGTATCAGAGCATCCTAGACTCGACAGTCACACCAATATCCAAGCTAGCTAAACACCTGGATTATCTGTACTTCCGAAGAAGCACAGACCACAACAACAAGGGGTGAGAAATCATGATCAAAAATATAATGGTAATGTAATACATGTAATAAGGCAGTAAAACACACCAACACATCAATTATTCACCCCAACAACACCATATAACGAACCTACTGTTCAAATTACAATATAACATATTATAATGCAATTATGCAACTCAACACCATGCATGCGGTACCGACTCATTGGTTCATTCAATCGAACCTGGATAGATCACTTACGCTCCTCCTGAGACATGATCTATCCCCCACCATTTTCCACAAAGGAGTACGGATGAATCACTTACGCTCCTCCTGAGACATGATTCATCCCACCAAAACACCATGATATGCAAGACACCAATGCATAATTATTATATTCTGGCACGCTAAGTGCACACGATCCTCCTGATCATATCATCATACAACAATGCATATGTATAGATATATTACACCAACACCATATAAATCAATCAGATAGTAAACGAATTCATACTATCACACCGGATATAACTACGTCCCCCCCCCCCCCCCACTCGGGGATACACGATCCTACTGATCACTACACACATATACATTACTAATTGCTCACCAACAATATTAAGGGAAACGCGTACTATCCCCAAGTACACAAGTTATATCCCATACTCATCATTTTCACACTACAGCAAGGCTAGAAGGATCACACGAGACCAATTCAGACATCTCACCAAAAGTCTCTGAGGTTACTCAGAACCTCCCTAAACCAACACCTCAGCCTATACACCAAAATCAATAATTCATCAACATCAATCCACAATCACAAACATGCCAATAGATATTATACTTACCAATTATCCTATAATTTCTACTCTAGAACCGACATTACGGTACATTACCGCCATTTCAGAGTCACTCTGAATCTCACCAAGGTCCTAACCATAGTCATTAACGACGCTATAGGGAAACAACACATAACTTTTCCCAAAGCTATAATCACGGTCATTGCCAACACTACGGTAACAACACATAATCTCATCAGCTTTATATTCCTAGTTACTATCAACACTACAGTAACATCAACAATCCAACAAAATGGATCAATACTACAGTAACATCATCACCATATATATATATATACCCCAAAATGCATCATCAGCATTCATCAATCCCCCAACATCAACAATAATCATAGCATGCCAATATAAAACTTTATATAACGATAAATTCCTACGGGGTTAAGGAATCCCCTCTACCCTATACATGTATAAACCATTCCCAATCAAATTTCTCCCCCCTTACCTTGACAATTGGTCGATCGATAGAATTCCTCCTAGAATTGGTCTCTTGGCCTTCTCCTTCCTCTTCCGTTCTTCGTTCCCTTTTTCCTTCGTTCTTTTTCACTTTCCTCGTTCTTTCCTCTTCTCTCTTTCTATCGCTCTTTTTTCTCAATTTTCTAAAATGTATCGTAACTCTCCTAACCCCTCATATTCTATTTCCCTTTTTAATTATTCTAATCCCAATAATAATAACTAATAAAATAATATAATATTAATAATCTTAATAATAATAATAATACTAATATAATCTTACTAATATTAATAATACCACATATTAATAATAATAATAATAATAATAATAATAATAATAATAATAATAATAATAATAATAATAATAATAATAATAATAATCTTAATAATAATAATACTATTAATAATAACAATAATAATAATAATATTATCTCTCCAATAATCATAATAATACTTTTAATAATAATAATAATAATAACACTAATAATAATAATAGTAATAATAATAATAATAATAATACTATTATTATTATCACACCAATATCCCACGCCTATGGTAATCCCTTTCCTCTCCATTCCAACTTTTCTAATATCTCCTTGCTACCCCTTCATATTTCCTTCCTCACGGTTTCTATCCTGACTTTTCATATTTCCATTCTAACTTCCCAATAACCCTTTCACCTCTTATTTTACTTATTCCAACCACTAATATTCCCAATAATAATTCTAATAATAATAATTATAATAATCATTATAATAATAATAATAATATAATATAATATAATACTATTATAATATTATAGTAATATTCAACATAATAATAATAATAGTGATACACCCAACAATAATTATAATTATAATAATAATAATATTATCACACCAATAATAATAATAATATTAATAAAAATAATATAATAATAATATAATAATACTAATATTATTATTTCACCAAAATAATAATAATATTAATAATAGTAACAAATATAATAAATATAATAATAATAATAACACCCCCACCAATGTTACTATTATTTTTATATTACTATATTTCACACCAAAATATCACCAATAGTCCTCCCACATTAGGGACACCCACCAAACATCATCAAATACACCCCCACCAAAGGGCACACCAACATATAATTTTTAAAATAATAATAAAGTGACTAAATAATTAAAATGGGTGTTACAACTCTCCCCCACTTTAATTATTTTCGTCCTCGAAAATTACCTGATGGAAATAGCTCCGGATACGCTTCTCGCATCCTGCTTTCCAACTCCCAGGTCACACTGCCTCCTGCAGCACCTCCCCAAGCTACCTTCACCAAAGGTATCTCTTTCCCTCGGAGCTGTTTCATCTTACGGTCCTCGATCCTCAACGGCATCGTCTCAATAGTAAGATTCTCCCGAACCTGAACATCATCTCTCTGAATCACATGAGATGGATCAGAAACATATTTTCGCAATTGCGACACATGAAACACATCATGTAGATTCGACAACTCCGGCGGCAACGCCACCCTATAGGCCACAGCACCAACTCTTTGCAAAATTTCATAAGGTCCAATAAACTTAGGATCCAGCTTCTTGGACTTCAACGCCCGACCCACACCAGTCATCGGGTTAACTCTTAGGAATACGTGATCACCTACACAGAATTCCAACTCTTTCCTCCGATTATCATGATAACTCTTCTGCCTACTCTGAGACACTTTCATTTTCTCACGAATCATCTGAATCGTCTCAGTAGTCTGCTGAACAATTTCTGGTCCAAACACCACACTCTCACCGGTCTCATACCAACACAGAGGAGTCCTACACCTCCTCCCATACAAAGCTTCAAAGGGTGCCATTCCAATACTCGAATGGTAACTATTATTGTACGTGAATTCAATCAATGATAAATGAGTGTCCTACGCACCACCCTTTTCCAATACACAAGCTCTTAATAAATCCTCAAGCGACTAAATAGTCCTTTCCGATTGACCATCAGTTTGTGGATGATAAGCTGAACTTAATTTCAACTTAGTACCCAAAGCTTCTTGCAAGCTCTTCCAAAATTCTGAAGTAAACCTCGGATCTCTATCCGACACAATACTGGACGGAACACCATGTAACTTCACAATTACCCGAATATAAATCTCCGCCAGCTTCGTCAACGGAAAACTAATATTAATTGGCACAAAGTGTGCAGACTTCGTTAACCGATCCACAATCACCCATATAGCATCAAAACCTCTCGCCGTATTTGGCAATCCTGTAACAAAGTCCATAGAAATGCAATCCCATTTCCAAACCGGAATTTCCAACGGTTGCATAAATCCAGAAGGTCTCTGGTGTTCTACCTTCGATTTCTGACACGTCAAACAGGCATAAACAAATTGAGCAATGTCTCTTTTCATACCAGACCACCAAAATAATTTCTTTAAATCATGATACATCTTCGTAGCTCCGGGATGAATACTCAGATTAGTACGGTGTCCTTCACTCAAAATCAGCTTTTTCAGTTCCTCATCATCTGGTACACAAATCCTGCCTCTAAATCTCAACACACCTGTACTATCCAATTTAAAGTCACTATCGGAGTCACTTCCTACTCCAGGCATCAAATCTACCAATTTCACATCCAACTTCTGATTCTCTCTAATCATATCCAAGAAGTCATTATTTACCTCCAACATACCCAACATTACACTCTCTGCAGTAGTTTCACAAACCATGCTCAAATCTCTGAATTGTTCAATTAACTCAATTTCTTTCACCATCAGAGCTGCCATATGAATTGTCTTTCTACTCAAAGCGTCTGCCACTACATTGGCCTTTCCCGGATGATAACTCAAACTGAAGTCATAATCCTTAAAAAATTCTAACCATCTTCTCTGCCTCATATTCAGCTCTTTCTGATCAAACAGGTATCTCAGACTCTTATGATCACTAAACACTTCAAATCTTGAACCATACAGGTAATGCCTCCAAATTTTCAACACAAAAACAACCGCAGCTAACTCAAGATCATGAGTAGGATAATTTCGCTCATGCACTCTCAGTTGCCGCGAAGCATATGCTACTACCTTACCATTCTGCACAAGAACTCCTCCTAATCCCATCTTAGACGCATCACAGTACACCACAAACGGTTCACTCGGAGTCGGTAACACTAACACCGGTGCCGTAGTCAATCTCTTTTTCAACTCTTCAAAACTTTCTTCACAAGCAGCGTCCCATACGAAAACTTGGTTCTTTCTCGTCAACTGAGTTAATGGCAACGCCAAATTAGAGAACCCTTCAATAAACCTGCGGTAATAACCAGCTAAACCCAGAAAGCTCCTAATTTCTGTCGCTGTCTTCGGCGGTTCCCACTGCAATACTGCACTTACTTTTGACGGATCCACCGCTATTCCATCTTCAGATATTACATGCCCCAGGAAACTCACTCTCTTCAACCAGAAGTCACACTTTGACAGTTTAGCAAATAATTTATTTTCCTTCAACACTTGCAAGGCAATTCTCAAATGTCCTGCATGTTCTTCATCAGATTTAGAATAAATTAATATATCATCAATAAACACTACAATGAATTGATCCAAATAAGAATGGAAAATTCTGTTCATATACTCCATAAATACTCCCGGCGCATTAGTCACTCCAAACGGCATTACAGCATATTCATAATGTCCATATCGAGTTCTAAAAGCAGTCTTCTGAATATCACCTTCTTTTACTCTTATTTGATGATAACCCGACCTTAAGTCAATCTTACTAAACACACGAGCTCCCACCAGCTGGTCCATCAAATCATCAATCCTCGGGAGAGGATACTTATTCTTAATCGTCACTTTATTCAACTGACGGTAATCGATGCACAAACGCATACTACCATCCTTCTTCTTCACCAACAACACTGGAGCTCCCCACGGCGATACACTTGGCCTAATAAACTTTCTATCCAACAATTCTCCAATCTGAGACTTCAACTCAGCCAATTCCACTGCAGACATCCTGTACGGCGCCATAGAAATAGGCCTCGTACCAGGAACAAGATCAATACCAAATTCCACTTCTCGCGTCGGAGGCAATTCCGTAATGTCGTCAGGAAACACTTCCGGAAATTCATTCACCACTGCCAATTCCTCCATTGACACTTTGCTATCCACCGATAAAGTTGCAAATAAAGCAAACACTCTAGTTTCATCTTCCAACAAGGCCCTCAATTCTTTATTAGACAAAGAACTTGCTAAAGCTTCCTCTTCAGGGGTCAAGAACAACAATTCCTTCCGAAAACAGTCGATGTATACTCGGTTAAACTCTAACCAGTTCATACCCAGAATAACATCCAATTTACCAAGTGGTAGACAAATCAAATCCACTTCAAATTCTCTACCGAAAATAGTCAGCGGACACTTCAGGCATACCAAAGAAGTAGTCACTGAACCTATAGAGGGTGTCTCAATAGTCATTCGTCTCTCCAGAGTAGACGGCACCAATCCTATCCTCTCCACACAATCCACAGAAATAAACGAGTGTGTTGCACCCGTATCAATAATAGCAGTTAAAGGAATATTATTGATAATACAAGTACCTTTGATAACACGCTCATCACTGGCAGCTTGAGTTCCTGCCAAAGCAAACACTTTTCCACCAGCCGGAGACGTCTGAGGCTTCTTCGGCTTCTCACAATGGGTACTGATGTGACCCTTCTCACCACAGTTATAACAGGTCGGCATAGTTGCTCTGCAGTCAGCTATCACATGACCTGGTTTTCCACACTTAAAACACTTTTTGGCTTCATTAGGACAATCATTAGCACGGTGTCCCATACCACCGCACCGAAAACATTTCCCTTCAGCAGATGCTCTCCCATCTCTAGGCTTCTTATCAACAACAGCTTTACGTTTTCCCTTATCAGCAGCAACACCATAAGGAGTACCACTAAACCTCTGCTTACCCTTACGGTCATTAACAGCTTTGTAGTGTGCAATCCTTGCCCGGTTATCGTTATCATAGATCCTGCTCCTGCTTACCAGCTCAGGATAGCTCCTGATCTTCTGACAAGCAATCCCCAGCTTAATCTCTGGACGCAGTCCATTCTCAAACTTTAAGCACTTAGAAGTCATTGCCCCTTCCACATTATAGTGAGGACAATACTGCACCAGCTCCTCAAACTTAGCAGCATACTCTGCTACAGTCATACTACCTTGCTTCAGCTCTAAGAATTCAATTTCCTTAGCACTCCGAATATCTTCCGGAAAATACTTCTCCAGAAAACCCTTCCGAACTACCTCCCAAGTAATGGCAGTTCCAGCAGCTTCCAATCTTTGGCGACTATTGTCCCACCAAGCTTCAGCCTCACCCTCCAGCATGTGAGTACCAAACCTCACCTTCTGCTCATCAGTACAATCCATAGTTCTGAAGATTTTCTCAATTGCCTTCAGCCACTTCTGAGCAGCTTCTGGGTCCAGAATTCCTCCTTCAAACGTTGGCGGCTTGTTGCTCCGAAACTGCGCCAAACTCCTGAATTGGGCATCTGCAGTTTGATTCTGATTAGCAACAGCTTGCGCCATTGCTTGCATAGCAGCAGCTAATGCAGCATCGTTCCTTCCTGCCATACTGCTCAAAACATAACAACACCAGGTTAAAAGATATTCAACTACATCATAACGGACAGACTCACCTCGACTCAACAACACTGGCCGGACGGACCGACCTGCTCTGATACCAATTGTAACACCCCACTTCCCAAAACAAATAAAATATGAATAACATAATAAAAATCAGAGTTTCCTTCCCAAGTGGGATATCACATAAAAATCACGTTTCCTTATAAAAAAGGTTTTTCTCCAAATACAGCGGAATATTTAAATAATACAATTAAATAAAAATTTTGATACGTTCGCAGGAAAAAAATAGGAGTTCAACATGAAACAATAAAAATGCCCAAGTCCCGTGCTACGTATCAGAGCATCCTAGACTCGACAGTCACACCAATATCTAAGCTAGCTAAGCACCTGGATTATCTGTACTTCCGAAGAAGCACAGACCACAACAACAAGGGGTGAGAAATCATGATAAAAAATATAATGGTAATGTAATACATGTAATAAGGCAGTAAAACACACCAACACATCAATTATTCACCCCAACAACACCATATAACGAACCTACTGTTCAAATTACAATATAACATATTATAATGCAATTATGCAACTCAACACCATGCATGCGGTACCGACTCATTGGTTCATTCAATCGAACCTGGATAGATCACTTACGCTCCTCCTGAGACATGATCTATCCCCCACCATTCTCCACAAAGGAGTACGGATGAATCACTTACGCTCCTCCTGAGACATGATTCATCCCACCAAAACACCATGATATGCAAGACACCAATGCATAATTATTATATTCTGGCACGCTAAGTGCACACGATCCTCCTGATCATATCATCATACAACAATGCATATGTATAGATATATTACACCAACACCATATAAATCAATCAGATAGTAAACGAATTCATACTATCACACCGGATATAACTACGTCCCCCCCCACTCGGGGATACACGATCCTACTGATCACTACACACATATACATTACTAATTGCTCACCAACAATATTAAGGGAAACGCGTACTATCCCCAAGTACACAAGTTATATCCCATACTCATCATTTTCACACTACAGCAAGGCTAGAAGGATCACACGAGACCAATTCAGACATCTCACCAAAAGTCTCTGAGGTTACTCAGAACCTCCCTAAACCAACACCTCAGCCTATACACCAAAATCAATAATTCATCAACATCAATCCACAATCACAAACATGCCAATAGATATTATACTTACCAATTATCCTATAATTTCTACTCTAGAACCGACATTACGGTACATTACCGCCATTTCAGAGTCACTCTGAATCTCACCAAGGTCCTAACCATAGTCATTAACGACGCTATAGGGAAACAACACATAACTTTTCCCAAAGCTATAATCACGGTCATTGCCAACACTACGGTAACAACACATAATCTCATCAGCTTTATATTCCTAGTTACTATCAACACTACAGTAACATCAACAATCCAACAAAATGGATCAATACTACAGTAACATCATCACCATATATATATATATACCCCAAAATGCATCATCATCATTCATCAATCCCCCAACATCAACAATAATCATAGCATGCCAATATAAAACTTTATATAACGATAAATTCCTACGGGGTTAAGGAATCCCCTCTACCCTATACATGTATAAACCATTCCCAATCAAATTTCTCCCCCCTTACCTTGACAATTGGTCGATCGATAGAATTCCTCCTAGAATTGGTCTCTTGGCCTTCTCCTTCCTCTTCCGTTCTTCGTTCCCTTTTTCCTTCGTTCTTTTTCACTTTCCTCGTTCTTTCCTCTTCTCTCTTTCTATCGCTCTTTTTTCTCAATTTTCTAAAATGTATCGTAACTCTCCTAACTCCTCATATTCTATTTCCCTTTTTAATTATTCTAATCCCAATAATAATAACTAATAAAATAATATAATATTAATAATCTTAATAATAATAATAATACTAATATAATCTTACTAATATTAATAATACCACATATTAATAATAATAATAATAATAATAATAATAATAATAATAATAATAATAATCTTAATAATAATAATAATACTATTAATAATAACAATAATAATAATATTATTATCTCTCCAATAATCATAATAATACTTTTAATAATAATAATAATAATAACACTAATAATAATAATAATAATAATAATAATAATAATAATAATAATAATAATAATAATAATACTATTATTATTATCACACCAATATCCCACGCCTATGGTAATCCCTTTCCTCTCCATTCCAACTTTTCTAATATCTCCTTGCTACCCCTTCATATTTCCTTCCATTCTAACTTCCCAATAACCCTTTCACCTCTTATTTTACTTATTCCAACCACTAATATTCCCAATAATAATTCTAATAATAATAATTATAATAATCATTATAATAATAATAATAATATAATATAATATAATACTATTATAATATTATAGTAATATTCAACATAATAATAATAATAGTGATACACCCAACAATAATTATAATTATAATAATAATAATATTATCACACCAATAATAATAATAATATTAATAAAAATAATATAATAATAATATAATAATACTAATATTATTATTTCACCAAAATAATAATAATATTAATAATAGTAACAAATATAATAAATATAATAATAATAATAACACTCCCACCAATGTTACTATTATTTTTATATTACTATATTTCACACCAAAATATCACCAATAGTCCTCCCACATTAGGGACACCCACCAAACATCATCAAATACACCCCCACCAAAGGGCACACCAACATATAATTTTTAAAATAATAATAAAGTGACTAAATAATTAAAATGGGTGTTACATGTTACATTAGTGGTATTAGAGCAAGTCGATCCGTTCGACCAAGTTGTCAAATGTTATTCGTTCCCTAGTATGTGACATGTGTGTGAAAACACTGTCGGTGCATGTTTGTTTTCTAACCTCTGTCTGCAGAAGTGGGATTGAATCAAGTGGCGGAAAAGCTTGTGCTTCTCCAAGAGGCTTCAAGTGTGGAGTGGTGGCTCAGTGTGTCGTTGAATGCTCTTATAGTTTGGTAAAGATGGTTTATGCCGCCATCATGATTTTCGGATGTCTATTAACAAATTGAGGAACTGATCACCCTTAATCTCTTGTTGATAGTAGACAAGGTCATGTTGGATGGGATAGACGTGTCTTGTAAGCTTAGACGGTGGGCGCAGTGAATTGTTTTGATTTAAGCTAAGGACTTACAAATTATTTTGATGAGTCGATGCAGAATGGTGTTAAGATGTTCATTTTGATGGAAACTTTGAGTGTTAATGAAAGTGGGAAAGTTGGCAGTTTACAAAATTATTTGTGATTGTCTGGAAGTTTTCCTGGCGAGATAAGTGATTTACCGCCAGAACGTGAAGTGGAGTTTACGATCGACTTAGTTCCTAGAACTAGTCTGGTAAAGATGGCTCCATGTCGTATATCTACATCGAAATCGAAGAAGTTGAAGAGTCAACTTAAAGATCCGCTTGAGAAAATATTCATTTTTCCGAGTGTGTCACCGTGGGGTGCACCAATTTTATTAGTTAAGAAGAAAGGAGGTTCTATGAGGATTTGTATGGATTATAGACAATTGAACAAGGTGACTATCAAGAATGAGTATCCAATTCCAAGGATTAATGATTTGATGGATCAGTTGGTTGTTGCAAGTGTGTTCAGTAAGATAGGTTTGAGATCTGGGTATCATCAGATTCATGTGAAGGCTGAAGATATTTAGAAGACTGCTTTTAAAACAAGGTATGGACATTATGAGTATTTCATGATGCCATTTGGTGTGACTAATGCACCGTGTGTATTTATGGAGTATAAGAGCAGTATTTTCCGTCCTTATTGGGATAAGTTGGTGGTTGTGTTCAGTGATGATTGTTGCACCCCAAATTTTGACCCCTTAGATCTTCATCATCATTTTAGGATCATATTAATTTGATTATCTAACCTTAAGCTATTTCAAGTTTGTCTTTGTTAAGATACAGGCAAATCATGGTTCCGTATAGTCGAGAATCGAGGTTTTGATGGTTTAATCAGTCAATGTATTGGATTGATTCTTCATGAAATAAGTCTCCACATCATCAATTATACACCATTGGGTCAATTATGAATCCAATTTGAGGTCGTTACCCAAAGATTAAAGACAGTGCAGTTCAGGATACCCGATTAGGGTTTTCGATCAGGAAAAGTCAACTGTAGTTTGACTTTTGATTTAAAAGGTATTCCAATGAGGTAATTATGGTCCATGAAGTCCATATGGCTTAGTGAAGTCCACTCAATAATTGTCAAGGCCTCAGAAGACCCGAAACATCAACAGTCAACTCAGTAGTCATCGATCGATCGTTCGGTTGACCAAAAAGTCAACTCTTCAATCATAAGGAATTTGACCTCAAAGTATGAAGCAAAAATGTTCCTAGTAACATATTACACCTATCCATGAAGTTGCATGACCATTGGATCAAGGAATGAGGAGTAATCGAGAAATCGGGAAATTAGGGTTTTGAAAGGGGCAAGACCATAACTCCCTAACGAAGCTGGTTGGAAAGGTATTGACAATTCCTACAAAAGTCTCACAGTGGTCCATGGCCAAAAAATGCATAGATTTGGAGTTATGGCCAAAATCATCACAAGAGGGAGAAAACACTTAGATAAATTCTAAGTTGCTGGCCTTTTTAGGCATGTTTTCAGCAAACTTTGAGGGGATTTTTAACCTAGTTCCACTTGGAATTTGAAAATTCCAAAAACATGAAAGTTGTAGAGCTCCATGAGGGCTTTCCAAAAATTTATAAAACTCTTTCCAAAAACATGATATTTTCACTAAAAATCTCCCTCCAAGGCAAAAAACCAAATCTGTCCCAATGCCTCTCTTGGCCTATAAATAGAGACATCCTCCCACTCTTCAAACCACACCTGAGCTACCCAACATACAAGAGAAATCATAGCTCTCCTCCTTCCCTCTTTACTTGTAAGTAAAGAAATTTCTCAAGATCATTATTTTTACCACTTTGTAGTTTCCACACCAATCTTTGTTCCAAACACAAAACCACTATAAAGACCATATACACACCCTTAAAATGATCATTTGAAGCTGTTCCCGCCATTGGTTTCCTCAAAAAACACATGAAATAAAAAGTCAACTGTCCACACACTATAGTTTGACTTTTATGCACATTTCATGCCAAATCACTACTCAAACCTATTTCCATCCCCATAACACTCAAGACACCTCATATTTATGATGTACTAGTTGTTCATACTCTCAAAAAACAGTTAGAGTCTCATTTGGTTCAACTGTCCACAAAGTTGCACTTTTCTTCAAGAAGAAGCAACATTCTCAAGGAAGGGGAATCTCTGGTTTTCTTTGCTGCTAGCTTGCTCAAGGAGGTCTACAAGAGGTATGTAGCCAAAAACTTCTTTATTATGCATCATGTCTATGATTTTTGGTTTGTTTAGATGGTTTAGACATTGTTATGTTAAACTTACAACTATGCTATCAAAAACAGTCATGAAGTTTGTTAACTTTCACTTAAAATATGGATTCAATATTGTAATGTCAAGCCTGCTTTTGTTACAACATTGTCATGTTTGTTCCTGTTAATGCTAGAGTTTCTTTGGTTCTTGTTGAGATTTAAGTGTTGTTAGACTACAACTTAGGGCAAGTCATGTGTGTGCTGACTTTGGTAAAAGTGTGAATGTGTGCTGTTGAAACAGGTTGTATATTGTGACATTGTTTTGTCAAACTTGTATTCAATGTTGTCTAATGTACTTCACTTATTAAAACTGGTTTAGAGGCAACTGTTCTGTCATGTGTGAATAAAACAGTCTGTAGCTTAAGTTTGTTTGTCACCATGTTTGAAAAACCAAAGTAGATAATTGTCAAATAACATAAAATATTGGACAGTTTCTTTGGTTATATGTTGTAACATCAAGTTTTATGTGCTTAGGCATATGAGGGTCAACTTTGCTTTCGTGGCTGTCATTTCTGTTTTGTTTGTGAATTTTAAAATTGTCATTGGAGTAGTTGAACATTGTCATGTTCTTAAACTCACAATCATTTTGATGAAACTGTTCTGATTCAAGTTTGCTCAAATTGTACCATTTACATTACTTTTAATTGATGTTGCAATCTTGTTAGAGTCTGTTGTTTACATTTGTAAGGGTATGATTGCCATTTCTATGTGTAATTTTAAGGTCTGTTAACTGTTTTCTTGCATATCGGTTGGCTTGTAGAGTTCATTAGGACAGTTTGTAGATATGATGTTTTTTAAGAGATACTCTACTGTTAGGATTTGGGGTGCTTCTTTATGCTGAGCATTGAATCTCTTATTGAGAATTATGTGTGCTTGATAACCTAAAGTTACAACATTTCATTTGGAGCAATTTACTTTATCTAATGGGTTGATGACTTTGTCTAAAACTTGTTATTATGTCTAGGGTCTGTTCTGAGCTTTTTCTATATTTTTGTTTGGTTGTGAATCTCAAGATACATTGTTTCTGCCAAGTCTTTTTTTTTTGCATTTAAACTTGGCATTTTCCTTGGGCTGTAAGCATTGTTGACTGATTGTTCAATCATGTTTTCAATATGGTGGCCTTTTGTTGAAATGATTCATATGGATGTGCTGAGGCATTTGATGATCAACATTTTATTGCTTGCCTTATTACCATTAAATCTGTTGCTATTATTTGTTGACTAGCTACTTGTACTTGTTGCCTAGATTTGTTTGAGATGTTTTGTCAACCTAGAATTCTGGTCAAAATTCCAATTGTCTATTAAGTTCCATGATAGGTTAAACTCTTAGGCATGTTTGGCTCAGTTAAGTTGATCTGGGAGGCTTCTGCATAAGTTCAGTCGTTGCCAAGATGTTGCTGAAACTGTTAATACACCATTTATGTCAGTTCATTGCTTTGAGGTTTGTTAGATTCTAGTATTTTCAAACTTCATCTTGGACTATTACAATTTATGTGTGTAAATTCATATCCTATGGCATTTTAGTTTGATAGTAGTTGCTGCCATAGGTCCTTTGGTTTTAGTTTTGTCTAAGCAAAAGGTCCATTTTGAGTACAACTTCACCAAAGTGCAACTTAATGTCCACTTATTGATTTATTAAGGAAACGAGTTCTTCCATTGAATTTAATATATGAGTAACTTTCTTCAAGCATGAGCAGACCTGCGTTGGTCTTAGACTCACCCTCTTTTGATTGCTTTGTCTTGGCTTATGTCCACTCATGCTCATTGATGCAATTCATATGCCAACTCCTCATTCTAAGTGTTTTTGATCCAACTTTCTATTGAGATTCATCCCATATCATGTTTTGATGTTGCTCAGAACATAAATTTGCTTCAAGTACATCGGTTTGTAAAACTTTGATCTTCAAATGCATTTCAAAGTTCATCTTAGCATAAGCCATCATGTTTTCAGTTGGGGGCATCATTTGGAAAAATGGATTGCACCATCATGATCCTCATGAAAAATCAATCAGTTTTGACTTTTGTTTCATTAAAATTGATTAAGTTTTGAAGAAGTTTGGATTCAAATCGTTTTCATGTTTTTCACTTGGTGTTGCATTCTTGCCCAGAAAAATTTACCTTGTTAGGTATAAGATTTAATAGGGTGGTCAGATACAATGGATGTATCGCCACCCCAGTGGTTAATGCCTCGCCCATAAGTACTTGCCTTGCCATATGGTACTGTGTTCGACCCTCAGTGAGGGCAGTTTTTGCCATTTTCTTGGTTTTCCATAGTTTTTACTATTTTATACCCTTTTTCCATTAGTTTTCACACGGGCACAAGTGGTTGAATTGATAAAGTTTTGAGCCTGTGACCCCAAGGTCCTGGGTTCAAGCGTTGGGGGAGGCATTTCTTAATTTTTAACAATTAGATTTATTGGATTTTTATTTAATTGTCATTAATTTCAAAAATTCATAATTCTTTCATTTTTAATCATTTTTTAGTGATTCTTTTTTTCTAAATTCTTGTATTAGTAAATACTTTCATATAATGCTTAAAGAATCTAAAATTTTTATTTTAGAAGTACTTTGTATTATGGGGAACTTGCTATCCGTTTTAGGGTTTTAACCCTCCTACCTTTCCTCTTTCATTTCAAATTTGAATTTCATTCTCTTTGAGTTTTAATTTGAAACTTGCCTTGTTAGCATCCTTGCGTACTTGAGTTTGACTTAAAACTCCTTGCTTGTAAGCATTTGTGTTTGGTCTTCTCTTAAAACTTGAAAGTTTCCCCCCATGAAGTATTGAACTTCTCCCTTACCATTGTTGTGACATTATTTGTTTAGGCATGATGCCTGTAAGTATACATGTCATCTTGTAAGCCCTAGGAAGCCTCATTTTTGTTAAGATACATCTTTATCTTTGTTAAGATCCCTTTCCATCTTTGTTAAGATGTACCCCTGTCTTTGTTAGGATATGCTTTGGTTTTTACCTTTCATTAAGTCTTGAAAGAACTTCCCCTTCATGATATTGTAATATCTTGATACTTGTTTTGGTTATGACCATATATCTTGATTGAAATCGTTAATATTGTAATATCTTAATACTTGCTTTGGTTGTAACCATTTATCTTGATTGAAATCATTGCTTGATATTGTAATATCTTAAATGCTTACTTTGGTCGTAACCATTTATCTTGATTGAAATCCTTGCTTATTGTAATATGCTTGCTTATTCTTGGTTGTAACCATGCCTTTTATCTTCATCATATTTGAATGGTTATTGCTTTGTTAAGTTATCTCCCCAAGTTATGGAAATCTTTAGTTCTCATCCAAGTTGCCTAATCTTTTTCCTTCCAAAGGAAAGTCTCTCTATTGACCTTTGGGTCATAGATAGCTCATTAAACTCATAGGTATGGATAAAACCTTTTCCCCCTTTTGGTATGGATAGAACTAATAGGATTTAAACTCATAGGTTTGGATAGAACCTTCTCCCTCTTTTGGTCTGGATATAACCAATTGAACCTTATTCTGTAGTTCGTGCCTGAACTACGACCGCTCTGATTTCTCATTGGATAATGAGAATACGTAGGCACAATATGCGATATCTTGACGAGCAACCTTCCCTTTGGTCTGGATAGAACCAATCAACCTCCCCTCTGGTCTGGATAGAACCAACCAACCTTCCCTTTGGTCTGGATAGAACCAATCAAACTTCCCTTTGGTCTGGATAGAACAAATCAACCTTCCCTTTGGTCTGGATAGAACCAATTGAACTTACCCTTTAGGCCTGGATAGAGCCTTCTCCCACCTTTTGGTCTGGATAGAACCAATTGGTCTTACAATATAGAGATAGGTAAAGTTTGGTTAACTCTATGTAAGAATCATGGAAATGATTACTTACTCCCCTTTCTTGAGTGTTCAATGTAGATATAGAGAGTTTGGATAAACTCTACACAAGCATTATTATGTTTGTTCCCCTTTGAACCTTGATCATAATCAAGTGTTCTTCATCCCTAGTTAGGTGAACTACGACTGCTCTGATTCTATCCTAGTAAGGATACGTAGGCAGAAGATGCGATATCTTTGCAAGCAAACTTAGAAACTATCCTTAGGTCCTTACCTACACCTTTTACCCAATCCCAATCCATAGCAAACATTTAGCAAGTATTAGCATGCAAAAAACACAAAAGGTTTCTGTAGAGTACTACAGATGTCTAGGATGTGAAATACCTACCCTATGCATAACCCACCCCTGATCCCCGAATCTCTTAGCGTTGTTATTACATCCCGCAAAAATTTCTTTCTTTCTTTAGACCTTTCTTTTGGATAAATTAAAGTCTGGTTGTAAATTTAAGAATTAAGATTCAAGTTAATCAATAGCTTGGTATCACGATTCTCACTGCAACAGAAATGGCGACTTCATTGGGGACATACATACTTAAACTTGAGGGTTTAGCCTATTTTGTATGATTGTATGTTATATTTGTAAATATTTGCTTAACATGTATATTTTTCAATATATTTTTGTGTGGAATGTTAGGCGCTTTGAGTGGTGAGGAAGTCCTATACCCGGACTCGAGTGCACTTAAGATAAGATGGTGGTATATTCAAGAAGGCTTATAGGGAGTTGATTCCCGACCAAGCTAACTTGAGAAACCACCGCTCAGTGGAGGCCCTTTTGAGAGTGGTTTTGTTAAACGAGTATTTGTGAAAACATTACTACATTCGACCTAGGAGCCCGTGACACTGTGGACCTTTAGATTACATTTTTACCCCACTTTGGCCTTATTAGGACGTAGTGCGATGACTATGAGGGAGTAGTCCCGAAGTAGTTGATACACGATACTACACTCAGACGAGACTCTCTTGAGAATATTATCGATTACCGAGTGATTTGGGAAATTGATAATATCCGAAAGATGGGTTGTTGACCTTGGGAACTTTATTAAGTACCCGTTCGGCAGGTACAAATTAACCCATAGTACAAATCCTTGGGGATGGGTAAAATTTTGGCTTCATTGCTTGGGCTTCAAGCCTAGGGAGCCTTTATGTGTGCAATGCTTGTATTTGTGAATATTTGCTTACATGTATATTTGTCAATATACCTGTTTGTGTGTTATGGACATTGGGTGCTTTGAGTGGTGAGATAAATCCTAACCCGAATTTGAGTGACACATGAGATAAGATTGTGGTATGATCAAAAGTTGGGCTATTGGGAGTAGTCCCAATATGTCTGACATATGATGTAATCACGCTCAGTGGAGATTGTAACACCCCCTTTCTATACCTCCAAATAAACAACTAAATCATTTAGGCACTTAATAAAATCTTCATCAGAGTATAATTTAACACATGGTATAAAAGAGGTACGTCACATTATCCAGGAAAATCAAAAACACATACAACACCTGCTCATAAAGATATGCAACAAAGGGTAAATCACCACAAAGGAACTTAATCCTTGAAACCCACATATCAATATTTAGAATAAAAGCAGAAACATCTAAACATTGAATCACTTTATTCATATAAACATTATATACATCAACAATTTAATTCGAGTCATAAGTCATGCTTATAAAACATTCACAGCAGATACATACACAGATGTATCATAAAAGAATCAAAACAATCCCTAACTACCCGATGCTACATATCAGAGCCAACCGACCAAAAAGAACGAAGCCACGCTTCACAAAATACCTCCAGCAAACCTACTCTACAATGCCTCATAGAGCATCATAAAACAGCAGAAGGGTGAGAAACATTATCATAACAAACAATTCATATAATTATATATCTATATACACCGACATAGAATACACATAACATATCTCTCACCGCAATTTATCACAATTCAATCATATACACATCGCAGTATGTACATAATTCACCAAGCATACATTCACCATTCATTCCCATATTTCACAATGTATATCTACACAACTAAGCATATTCACCAATCATGCTTCTACCATTCAAAACATTCCACATAAATATTTACACTTATGTTTACTTCAACAATTCACATAAACATACACAATTATGTTCATTTCACCAATACATCATATGAAGATGATAATGCAACTCATAGAGACCGACTCACGACTCTATGCAAATGCAAATGCGGTACCGACTCATTCAGCAGGTTCAATTGAAGAACCAAATGGAACCATCGCTCTTACTGAAGTAACTCCCCGTCGGGCCTACGATGTTCACCCATCGCTCACACCCCACATGGTCACACGATGTTTCAGGATTGCTCACACCCCACACGGACACAAAATCCGATTGCTCACACCCCACAAGGGCACACAATCGTTTTGCAGATTCTCCATGAAATCAAATAAACCATCGCTCACACCCCACAAGGGCACACAATCGTATCTGCAGATCCTCCTAGGGATCAAAATAAACCATCGCTCACACCCCACAAGGGCACACGAGGTTTCTACAGATCCTACACGGGATCAGACACACAAGAATGCAATCATGATGCTTCACATGCAAAACGACTCCACACACTCTTGAAATGCATACATATTCACATATATATATATATATATATATATATATATATATATATATATATATATATATATATATATATATATATATATATATATATATATATATATATATATATATATATATATATATATATATATATATATATATATATATATATATATATATATATATATATATATATATATATATATATATATATATATATATATATATATATATATATATATATATATATATATATATATATATATATATATATATATATATATATATATATATATATATATATATATATATATATATATATATATATATATATATATATATATATATAATCATGCATTCTTCACATCATACAAGTACATACAATTATGCACATTCACATCAATCTCATCATGCATTTTCATTCAATTCAAACAAATGCACAAAATTGCCAAACGACCATATTTCACAATCCACGATTCACAATCTAGGATTCACGTCATACGGCTACCCACAGCATCTCATATCACAACATACAACTATGCATAATAAGAAAGGATCAATCATACTTGAATCGAAGAATCGAAATTGGAGTGAAAACACAAGAAAGCAACATGCTGATACGCTCGCTACCTTGCTCGCCTAGCGAGTGCTCGCTACCTATTCGCCTAGCGAACAAGCTCGCGAAGGCAAATAAAAGCCACTGACTTGATTCGCTACCTCACTCGCTCAGCGAAGGCCTAGCGAATGCTCGCGACCCCCTTCTCCTCCAGCGAAGAACACCAAAACCATTTTGTCCAAGTCTGGGACCGTTCGCTACTGGCTTGCAACAACGAATACCCAGTGAATGCTCGCGACCTGCTCGCCTAGCGAACGTGCTAGCGAGGGTCTGCGAACTCAGAATTCCTCACTGTCTAAAACTCCGAAACTCCTCAAAATCCAACCGATTCAATTCCAACTCGTCTCAGTAGCCTTAGCCCAACGTTCCTCGACTAAACTCTACCATTTATCCTCATTTTTAACCGTTAAAACTCGATTTCTACCGATTAAATCAAATTCAACCTAAAAAAGGAAAATGAGCAAAATTCTCCCCAATCCAAAATCAAACCGATAGAAACATACATAATCATACACATCGAAATAATAATAAAGTTTCACACCCTTACCCGATTAATCGAAGCTTAGAAGTTGATTCTTGATGATTCTAGGTTTTTCTCCTCTTCCTCCTCTTCTCTTCTCTTTCTTTTTCTTTCTATCTCTTTTCTTTTCTCTCTATTTCCACTTATAATCTTTCTATTATATTTCTCTCAAAATATATACTAATTAAGGATTATCTAAAACACCCTCTAATTAATTCCCAAAACACTCCGAATAATAAAAAACATAATATGTACACATATCATATTAATATTCAAATTCCACAATTATAATAAAAATCAGTCAAATAAATCAAAAGACTCAACAAAAATGGGAAATTCAGAACCGGGGCGTTACAACTCTCCCCCACTTCAGAAATTTTCGTCCTCGAAAATATTACCTGATCCAAACAATTCCGGATGCGACTCTTGCATCTTACTCTACAATTCCCAAGTCATATTGCCTTCCGCAGCACCTCCTCATGCTACTTTCACAAGCACAATATCCTTGCCCCTTAGCTTCTTAATTTCACGATCCAAAATCTTAATCGGTAAAACTTCAACCGTAAGATTATCTCTTACTTCAACCTCATCCACAGGAATCACATGTGACAGATCCGGAACATACTTCCGAAGTTGCGAAACATGGAACACATCATGCAAATTTGAAAGATTCGGAGGCAACACCACACGATACGCCACAACACCCACTCGTGCAATAATATGATACAGACCAATAAAACGAGAAGTCAACTTATTCGACTTCAAAGCACGACCCACACCCGTAACCGGTGTAACTCTCAAGAACACATGGTCGCCATCTTGAAACTCAAGATCTTTCCTTCTCTTGTCATGATAACTCTTCTGCCTACTCTGAGAAGCTCTCATCTTTTCTCTAATAAACTTCACCTTCTCCGTCATCTATTGTACCATCTCCGGTCCAACAACCGACTTCTCACCAGTTTCATGCCAACACAAAGGCGTTCAACATCTACGACCATACAAAGCCTCAAATGGCACCATACCAATACTTGAGTGAAAACTGTTATTGTAGGTGAACTCAATCAACGCTAAATAACTATCCCAAGCACCACCTTGCTCTAGTACACAAGCACGCAACAAATCCTCCAACGGTTGAATCGTCCTCTCGGTTTGACCATCTGTTTGCGGGTGATAAGCCAAACTCAATCTTAGCTTACAACCTAAAGCCTTTTGCAAACTCTCCCAAAACCTTGAAGTAAATCTAGGATCTCTATCTGATACAATACTCTTAGGAACTCCATGCAACTTCACAACCACACGAACATAAATCCCGCCCAACTTCTCCAAAGGATAACTAATATCAATTGGAACGAAATGAGCAGATTTAGTAAGCCTATCAACAATCACCCAAATAACATTATGACCTCTTTGCGTATTCAACAATCCCGTAATAAAATCCATCAATATACTATCCCATTTCCACTCTGGAATATCCAAAGGTTGCATCAATCCACTAGGCTTCTGATGTTCTACCTTAGACTTCTGACAAGTCAAACATGCATACACAAATTGATCTACATCTCTCTTTAATCCGGACCACCAAAAGATTTTCTTTAAATCTTGATACATCTTATTCGCTCCCGGATGAATACTTAAGTTACTCCGATGTCCTTCCTCCAATATCATCCTTTTCAACTCCACGTCATCGGGAATACAAATACGACCACGGAATCTAAAAACTCCAAAATCATCAACCTTGAAATCCTCATTCTCATTTGTCATCAAATCAACAAACTTCAGATCCAACTTCTGCTTTTCACATACGGTTGTAAGAAAATCATTCGTAATACGAAGCATACCAAATCTCACACTTTTCGGCGTCATTTCACAAACCAAACTCAAATCTCTAAAGTTCTCCAAAAGTTCCCATTCTTTCATCATCAATGTAGACATGTGCAACGACTTCCGACTTAAGGCATCAGCCACCACATTTGCCTTACCCGGATGATAATTCAAACCAAAATCATAGTCTTTCAAAAGCTCTAACCACCTCTTTTGCCTCATATTCAATTCCTTCTGATCAAATAAATACTTCAAACTCTTGTGATCACTAAAAACCTCGAATATTGCACCATAAAGATAATGCCTCCAAATTTTCAAAACAAACACCACAACTGCTCATTCCAAATCATGCGTAGGGTAATTCTTTTCATGCACTCTCAACTGTCTCAAAGCATAAGCCATAACTTTTCCATCTTGCATCAACACACCACCCAAACCTGTCAAGGAAGCATCACAATAAGCCACAAAAGGTTCCGTAGGATTCGGCAAAATCAAGACTGACACTGTTGTCAATCTTCTCTTTAACTCAATGAAACTCTTTTCACAATTAGCATCCCAAATAAAAGCCTTTCCCTTACAAGTCAACTGCGTTAACGGAAGTGCCAACTTCAAAAATCCTTCAATAAACCTCCGATAATAACCTGCAAAGCCCAAAAATGTTCGAATCTCCGTAACCGATCTAGGAGTTTCCCATTGCATTACCACATCAATCTTGGATGGATCCACACTAATACCATCACCAGAAATAATGTGCCCGAGAAAACTCACTTCCGACAACCAAAATTCACACTTTGAAAACTTAGCATACAATTGCTTCTCTTTCAAAATCTGTAACACAATCCTCAAATGCTCTTCATGCTCTTCTTGAGACTTAGAGTAAATCAAAATGTCGTCGATGAACACAACCACAAAACGATCCAACTGCTCGTGAAAAATATGATTCATGTATTCCATAAACACACTCGGCGCATTAGAAACTCCTAATGGCATCACCGAATATTCGTAATGACCATACCGTGTCCTAAAAGCCGTCTTTGGAATATCCTCTTCCTTAACCCGAATCTGGTGATAACCCTATCTCAAATCAATCTTGCTAAAAACACGCGCTCCAACTATTTGGTCCATCAAATCGTCGATTCTTAGAAGCGGATACTTATTCTTAATTGTCACCTTATTCAACTGCCGATAATCAATACATAACCACATACTCCCATCCTTCTTCTTTACTAGCAATATCGACGCATCCCAAGGAGAAACACTTGGTCTTACAAACCTCTTGTCCAACAAATCATTCAACTGCTCCTTTAGTTCTACCAACTCCGATGCTGACATACGATACGGTGCCATCGAAATTGGTCTAGTACCGGGAGCTAGATCAATAGAAAACTCAACTTCTCTTTCCGGCGGTACATCCGTAGTCTCCTCTAGAAACACTTCTGGAAAATCACACACCACTGGAAACACATCAAGCTCGACTTTTCTCTCCACAGACAACGATGCAAACAAGCCAAACAACTGAGCTTCATCCGCTAAAAGTTTCTTCAACTCTTTAGTGGATAGAAAACTCTCACCTTCATCATCTTCCAAAGAAGGAAACCTTACTAACTTGTGATAGCAATCTAAATGAACTCTATTAAATTGAAACCAATTCATACCCAAGATCACGTCCAAACCTTCCAACGGCAAACACACTAAATCCATAATGAAGTCTTTACCATACATGGTCAAAGAACAACTTACACACACCAACGAAGTAGTTACCGACCCCGAAGTGGGAGTCTCAATAACCATGTATCCACTCAAAGAAACCATGCACAAACCCAAACACTTAGCACACCCAAGATAAATGAATGAATGAGTCGCTCCAATATCAATAATAGCAACTAAAGACATATTATTAATAAAGCATGTACCTTTAATCAAGCGATCCGCATTAGTAGTGTCTGAACCTGCTAATGTAAATACTTTTCCATCCGACTGAGCCTGCTTCGGTTTGGTACACTTGGTACTAATACGACCAACTTCCCCACAATTAAAACACTTTACCACATTCCTTCTACAACCAGAAGTGGCAAGTCCAAGACTTCCATAATTAGCATATTTCTCCACAGACTTCCTACATTCAAAAGATTTGTGGCCCATCACGCCACACTTGTAACATTTGACCGCACCAGAACTTCCTCCTCCGGGTCTCCTGTCAAAGTTTCCCTTATACTTGCCCTTATCAACAGGTGTCACATAAGGTCCACTCCTTACTTCTTTCTTGCCTTTCTTCTCACTCAAACTCTTATAATGAGTAGATCGAGCCTTACTGTCCTCTTCAAAAATCCTACAACATTTGGTCAAGTTCAAAAATCTTCGTATTCTTTGGTATCCCACCGCTTGATTTATCTCAGGACACAAACCATTCTCATACTTAATGCACTTAGAGAGTTCCGCCGTAACCGCCGCATAATGAGGATGAAACTGAACTAATTCCACAAACTTAGCCGTGTAGTCCACCACAGACATATTGCCTTGCTTCAGCTCAATAAATTCCATTTCCTTTTCCCCCTTTACACTCTCAGGATAATACTTTCTCAAGAATTAGGTGCGAAATAAATCTCAGGTTATTTCCTCGTCATCTACCTCAAGAACTTGTCTCATACCGACCCGCCAGTCGTCGACCTCTTCTCTCAACATGTGAGTTCCAAGTCTCACCTTGTTTCCTTCAGCACATCCCATAACTCTAAAGATCCTCTCAACCTCCTTCAACCAGATCTGAGCACTGTCCGGATCAAACCTCCCCTTGAATACTGGCACCAAATTCTTTCTAAACTCATCATTAGCGTTCGCATTCGGTGCACCTTGCACCGCCCTAACCATAGCCTCCAACGCCGCAGCCATAGCATTGTCATTATGACCAGCCATATTTTGATGATTCCCTAAAATAACAACAAGGTTAAACAACCTTTCAACCAACACCACAACAAGACAAACACAACTGACTCAACACTGGCTCTGATACCACTTAATGTAACACCCCCTCTCTATACCCCCAAATAAACAATTAAATCATTTAGGCACTTAATAAAATCTTCATCAGAGTATAATTTAACACATGGTATAAAAGAGGTACGTCACATTATCCAGGAAAATCAAAAACACATACAACACCTGCTCATAAAGATATGCAACAAAGGGTAAATCACCACAAAGGAACTTAATCCTTGAAACCCACATATCAATATTTAGAATAAAAGCGGAAACATCTAAACATTGAATCACTTTATTCATATAAACATTATATACATCAACAGTTTAATTCGAGTCATAAGTCATGCTTACAAAACATTCACAGCAGATACATACATAAATGTATCACAAAAGAATCAAAACAATTCCTAACTACCCGATGCTACATATCAGAGCCAACCGACCAAAAAGAACGAAGCCACGCTTCACAAAAGACCTCCAGCAAACCTACTCTACAATGCCTCATAGAGCATCATAAAACAGCAGAAGGGTGAGAAACATTATCATAACAAACAATTCATATAATTATATATCTATATACACCGACATAGAATACACATAGCATATCTCTCACCACAATTCATCACAATTCAATCATATACACATCGCAGTATGTATATAATTCACCAAGCATACATTCACCACTCATTCCCATATTTCACAATGTATATCTACACAACTAAGCATATTCACCAATCATGCTTCTACCATTCAAAACATTCCACATAAATATTTACACTTATGTTTACTTCAACAATTCACATAAACATACACAATTATGTTCATTTCACCAATACATCATATGAAGATGATAATGCAACTCATAGAGACCGACTCACGACTCTATGCAGATGCAAATGCGGTACCGACTCATTCAGCAGGTTCAATTGAAGAACCAAATGGAACCATCGCTCATTACCGAAGTAACTCCCCGTCGGGCCTACGATGTTCACCCATCGCTCACACCCCACATGGGCACATGATGTTTCAGGATTGCTCACACCCCACACGGACACACAATCCGATTGCTCACACCCCACAAGGGCACACAATCGTTCTGCAGATTCTCCACGGAATCAAATAAACCATCGCTCACACCCCACAAAGGCACACGATCGTTTCTGCAGATCCTCCTAGGGATCAAAATAAACCATCGCTCACACCCCACAAGGGCACACGAGGTTTCTGCAGATCCTACACGGGATCAGACACACAAGAATGCAATCATGATGCTTCACATGCAAAACGACTTCACACACTCTTGAAATGCATTCATATTCACATATATATAATCATGCATTCTTCACATCATACAAGTACATACAATTATGCACATTCACATCAATCTCATCATGCATTTTCATCAATTCAAACAAATGCACAAAATTGCCAAACGACCACATTTCAAACTCCACAATTCACAATCTAGGATTCACGTCATACGGCTACCCACAACATCTCATATCACAACATACAACTATACATAATAAGAAAGGATCAATCATACTTGAATCGAAGAATCGATATTGGAGTGAAAACACAAGAAAGCAACATGCTGATACGCTCGCTACCTTGCTCGCCTAGCGAGTGCTCGCTACCTGTTCGCCTAGCAAACAAGCTCGGGAAGGCAAATAGAGGCCACTGACTTGATTCACGACCTCACTCGCTCAGCGAAGGCCTAGCGAATGCTCGCGACGTCCTTCGCCTCCAACGAAGAACACCAAAACCATTCTGTCCAAGTCTGGGATCGTTCGCTACTGGCTCGCCACAGCGAATATCCAACGAATGCTTGCGACCTGCTCGCCTAGTGAACGTGCTAGCGAGGGTCTGCGAACTCAGAATTCCTCACTGTCCAAAACTCCGAAACTCCTCAAAATCCAACCGATTCAATTCTAACTCGTCTCAGTAGCCTTAGCCCAATGTTCCTCGGCTAAACTCTACCACTTATCCTCATTTTTAACCGTTAAAACTCGGTTTCTACAGATTAAATCAAATTCAACCTAAAAAAGGAAAATGAGCAAAACTCTCCCCAATCCAAAATCAAAACGATAGAAACATACATAATCATACACATCGAAAGAATAATAAAGTTTCACACCCTTACCCGATTAATCGAAGCTTAGAAGTTGATTCTTGATGATTCTAGGTTTTTATCCTCTTCCTCCTCTTCTCTTCTCTTTCTTTTTCTTTCTATCTCTTTTCTTTTCTCTTTATTTACACTTATACTCTTTCTATTCTATTTCTCTCAGAACATCTATTAATTAAGGATTATCTAAAACACCCTCTAATTAATTCCCAAAACTCTCCGAATAATAAAATAACATAATATGTACACATATCATATAAATATTCAAATTCCATAATTATAATAAAAATCAGTCAAATAAATCAAAAGACTCAACAAAAATGGGAAATTCAGAATCGGGGCGTTACAGAGACTCTTTGAGATGGTTAGTAATGCATGAGTAGTCGTGTATTCACTAATTGTTTCAATACGAGTCTGCGAAGCTGAGGACCTTTAGATCACATTTTACCCCACTTGGCCTTTTTAGAACGTAGTGCGGAAACTGCTAGGGAGCAGTCCCTCAATAGTTGTCACACGGTGCTACACTCAAACGAGTTTATCTTGAGAATATTGTTGACTCACGTGAGTAGTCGCGTTAGTTGGAAATATCCGAAGGATTTACTATGACTTTGAGAACTTTGTTAGAAACCGTTTGGTAGGTACAAACAACTCATAGTATAAATCCTTGGGGATGGGTAGATTTTTGACTCCTTGCTTTGATCTTGAGCCTAGGAGGTCTTTGTGTGTGCATGTTTTTGTGAATACTTGCCTTTGTGTTATGTGTACATCATCCCATCATATCACCATGAGCATATCATGTCGCAACTAGTTTTGTAAAACTCAGTCAATCTCTGGTATTTTCAAAAGTTGTAACTTTTCCAATGATTGATGAAATGAGGGTTTTGACCTAGTCAATCTTCTGAGTTTTGTAAAACCAGTTTGCTTTTGCATTGCATTTGCATTTCTCAGCCTTGCGTCTCTTTGTCTCCCTCTTGTTCAGATAGAGAGGGGATACCTAGCATATATCCGAGACAAATGGCAACAATGGATGAACTTTTGAAAGCTCAAAAAATGCTGAAAGAGGACATCAAAATTCTCAAGTGTCAAATGAATTGGATTTTAGAGACATTGCGGAACATGATTGAAAAGGAAGGTCACCTTGACCATGTGACATCCAGAGAAACTAGGGATGCTTTATCTCCGATGATTCCTCCAACTCAAGGACATTCTCAGTATCAACAACTAGATAACCGTCAATCGCGTTAGCACGCCTAACAAAGACCAAGGAAACCAGAGAGTCTGTTTCCAATGTCATACGATCAGATATTGCCAGACTTTATCCAAGGCGGATTGATAATACCAAAGGAGTTGAAACCAATATTCCTCCTTACCTTCTGAACTTTGATACCAACGCTAAATGGGACTATCATACTGGGGCACTGGGGCATTCAACTGAAGTCTCTCACCAATCGGTGTTTGTTCCTTCTCAAGGTTCTCAAAGCCGGAGATTGAACAAGAAGGATCATGTTGGGAAAAATAAGGCTTGCGGTAAACGAATTCCAGTACCACTAAGTAAACTCTACCTGCTATTGATTCAGAATTCGCTAGTGACTCCATGATTATCCAATCCTGTGCCAGGACCATGGCATAATACGAACCTGACCTGTGAATTTCACAAAGGAGTCGAAGGACACAACTTAGATGCATGTATAACATTAGGTTATCTTGTACAAGAGCTGATCATTGACAAACACTTGATCTTCGAAGAAGACTACCCAGAAGTAGAATGCGGATATCATACTGGGACAACATGGCACCTAGTTGAAGAGTGTAAGGGTTTTAAACTGAGATTGAAGGAGTTGCTGAAACCTCATGAGGATAAATCAAATAACAGTGTCGCGATTCTTAAATCCAAAGGCAAAGGACCCGCGAGACCCCTCATAATTCTATATCACAAGGAGCATGTGGTTGTTGAAGGTGTTTCCCCGCATAGGGCCTGAAATTTGAAATTTGTTTTATCAGTTTTAATTCCCTAAAGCTGGCAGATGTAGACTGTTTCAGCATTGTGTTGTATTTTCTTTGCATTTGAATTGCTTGTAAGCTGTTGTTCATTTTGAATTGGCAAGATTAATGAAATATTTGTGCATCTTTTGATTAAGTCCATTCGTTTCACTCTTTCCTTTCATTGTTATAAGATGACAAAAAATGAAAAAATTTCTTTTCTTTACTAAACTGTTGTTTAAAGCAAAGATTGGGAAGGATGATGAAAACTATATCCATAACTGATGTTGATATGCTTTCAATTTAACTTTGCCGATGATGTAAGGTATTGTTTCAATCCCTAAACACTAAAGTAATAAGGAAGATAATCCCTAGTTAACCCATTCGAGCCTAGAAGTAGGAGTTTTCTTTCTTTACAAAAACAGAAACCTTAAATTTCAAACCTGGGGCGGGTAGTTCTCAGTTAACTTGAAGATATATGCATACAAGACACTTTTCATATAAAAGTGGTGCATTCAGGTTTTCCTCCGCACACAACAAGCATGTGTCGAAGTTTAAAAGACGATGATGGTTCACCGTAACCATTAAACTAGGTAGTCACCTCCTTTCTAAAAAAAAGAGAAAAAAAGAGAAGAAGAGAAAAAAGAAAATTGAAAAGCCCGCTAAGTCAAAACCTATGAAGGAGACTTAGGCAAAAATGGGGCATCCCGTTGACTATATAATCGAACAAAACAGTTCATACAAAAGTCAGGGATAACAAAAGAGAGGAATTCTGTAAGAGTTATCACTCTTAAAAATCATCAAATAGCAAAAAGCTATCAAATACTGTAAGGGAGTTGTGACTACCTTAGGTTTGTAAGCCATCACTAACTATCATCAGTTCAATTCTTAAGCCTGTAAGAACCTGAATGTATAGTTTAAGTTAACTGAGCATAGGATTGGAGTTCATCATGGAGAATGGGTGGGACAAATAACTTTGAGCCTTTATCCTTTTGTTTCATGAACCTTGAACCAAGCCACATTACAACCCTTAAAAGACCTAATTGAGGTAAGGTTGTTTTGAAAGCATATTACATGAAGGTTGGATAACCTGACTCCTAATGATCTTTGAGGTTTGTGTGTGTTAATCACTTTATTCATCATTTGTAAAATGTTTGATCACTTTCACTTTGATCACTTGATCACTCTGCCGTGTGTGTTTCATCAAAAAATGTTTTCAAAAGATTGCATGAATTTTACATTGAAAATTTCCAATTTTTAATGAACAATATTGTGTGCAAAACAATCCAATGTCAAAGGAATCCCAACAAGCGTTGCCAGCTAGGGAATTCGACTTGGTAAAGGAAGCTCAGCCTGAGGCAACCAATTTGAAGGATTTGTTAATAATTTGTCATAACATTAAGTTAATCAGAGCCGATCAGGCCAAGATCAGATGAAGCTCTCAATGAATAGTTTAGTCTGGGGAAACTATGTTGCAGTTACCAGCTAGCAGGGCAAGTTTGTTCCCCAGTCGTTACTTCCACAGTCCAAGACTTTGTAGTGCAAGCACCGTTAAACTGGGGCAATCACGTCGAGATTTGTAAATCTCTCTCTATAAGAGTTTGAAGACATTAAAGCATCTTTATGCCAATTCTTTTATAAAATTATCTTGATGGCTTTTTCTCACAGACTACGTAATCTGGGGCAGAAAAGGTTTGAAGACTGTTTGTCGCAAGAACCGTTGCTCACTTGAAGAGAATTATCGTACCATCATGGGGCAGAAGTGTTTTGTTCTCATGATACCTTTTTGTCAGCTCTTCGATTAAGTTGTTACTTCAGTTGATCTTGGAACCTCCCTTGGTGATTTTTCCTTCAACAAAGAATTCAAGCTCATGATGGCAATCTGAGTGAAGTCATGATGTTGTGTCCTAAGTAGATTACTCTCTCCCAGAGAAGGTTGTAACTTTAAAGTGGAACTGTTGATCTTTATGATCATCCCTGTTGATGTCCAATTTTGGTGAAGTTGGCTAGGTATCCGTGTTGAGATGTTTATTTCATCTCCTGTTTTATTTTGTCTGTTTTGTCAGCATAAACATAAGCATGACATAAAGCATATGCATAGCATTCGTGCATTTTTGCTATCTCTGGTTATTACCTGTTTTGTTTCACTTTGGTGTTTTTCATCAAGTGATTGGGTTTGTCTCTCTCAATAGAGTCGTTAGCCTTTAATCATAAAACATCCATCCTTTCTCAATTCCCCACAAAGTTTAATCCTCGTGGATGATGGTTGCTTCAGTTATCTGTTTCCATGATTGGATAAGATGTGTCCCTATTCGAGTTCATTTCTCAATGGTTGGAGTCTTGTTTGACAGTTTCTTTCTAGCTTGGTTCTAGATTGAACTTCGGTGTGTCGGTCACCAAACCTACCTGGACGTGCATTTATGTTGCACTATCTATCAAGAAGAATATTTTGCGTTGCCTTACAACAATAAGTGGCAATCTTCGTAGAGAAGCTTATTCATCTTCAATGATAAGTGGCAGTCTCTGTAGAGAAGCTTATCCATAAGTGGCAATCTCCGTAGAGAAGCTTATTCATCTTCAACGATAAGTGGCAGTCTCTGTAGAGAAGCTTATCCATAAGTGGCAGTCTCTGTAGAGAAGCTTATCCATAAGTGGCGGTCTCTGTAGAGAAGCTTATCCATAAGTGACAATCTCTGACGAGAAGCTTATTCATCTTCAATGATAAGTGGCACTCTCTGTAGAGAAGCTTATCCATAAGTGGCAGTCTCTGTAGAGAAGCTTATCCATAAGTGGCAATCTCTGGTGAGAAGCTTATTCATCTTCAATGATAAGTGGCAGTCTCTGTAGAGAAGCTTATCCATACGTAGCAGTCTCTGTAGAGAAGCTTATCCATAAGTGGCAATCTCTGGCGAAAAGCTTATTCATATTCAATGATAAGTGGCAGTCTCTGTAGAGAAGCTTATCCATAAGTGGCAATCTCCGTAGAGAAGCTTATTCATCTTCAACAATAAGTGGCAGTTGTTGCACCCCAAAATTTGCCCTCACAATACAAGACTTTGTGTTCTAAGAAGGTTCACAAGATTCACAATGTTTACAAAGCTTTCCTAAGGGTCATGAGGTCTACAAAGCCACTTCATGATGTTCACAAGGTTCACAAGCTTCACAATACCTCCCATGAATATCACAAGATATCTTATGAAGATTCACAAGGTTCACAAAGTTCACAATTGGTCAGAAGAGTTGACAATTCCCTCAGACAATGCACCTCCTAAGCAGTGCATCCAAAACTAGGGTTTTGACTTTAATCAGGCTAAATGGACTTCCAAGACTTCAAGTGAGCTTCATAACATCTTATATGTGTATAAGAACCCCCATGTCAAGTTTCAAGACTTTTCTCAAAAGTTTGCTCAGTCAGATGATCAGATAAGTCAAAAGCAGTCAATGCAGTTAAAAAGTCAAACTGAGGTCAACTGTGGTCAAACCAAAGTCAAACTTCATGATTTTTTGCCAACATCAAGTATATGAAGTAAAATTCATCATTTTATCAAGGGTTGATCATGATTCATCAAGGAGATTCCAGATCATCAATAATCAGGAGTTTCTAAATTAGGGTTTCCTCAGTAAAAGTCAACTGAACTTTGACCAGGCATAACTTTCACATACTTCATCACCAAGTCTCCATCCAAAGCTCATTTTGAAGGAAATTGAATTCTCTACAACTTTGATGTTGAAGGTTAAGCCCAAAAATGCTTTATTTGAAAGATATGATCTAAGACATTATAGGTCATTTCAAAAGTCAACAAAAAGTCAACAACTTCAAAAGGGCATAACTTGAGATTGGTAAATGATATGGACCTGAAACCAATGGGGTTGTTTAGAGGGCTCTTCAAGCTTTCCAAAAAGTCCAAGAACACCATCATACCTTTAAAATTGAGAGAAATGTGCCCTTGCAAAGTTGGGCAATTTTGTGATGGTTTATGTTGAAAATGGAGGCTTAGAAGTATTTCTTTCCAAATGGGCTGCCTAATTTATGACCCAATCCATCTCATAACATGGTGCACGACCCAATTGACCAAAATTCATCATTTTTATTATTTTTTATTTATTTATTATTGATTTAATTCATAAAAATCATTTTAAATAAATAAAAAATATAAAAATCTATTTTTGGGTGAAGATTTTGTTTCTAGAAATTCATAATCATTGATTGAATTAGAATGAGAAGGAAATCATGTGATCTCTCCCAAATTATTATTTTTTATTTATTTATTATTGATTTAATTCATAAAAATCATTTTAAATAAATAAAAAATATAAAAATCTATTTTTGGGTGAAGATTTTGTTTCTAGAAATTCATAATCATTGATTGAATTAGAATGAGAAGGAAATCATGTGATCTCTCCCAAATTATTATTTTTTATTTATTTATTATTGATTTAATTCATAAAAATCATTTTAAATAAATAAAAAATATAAAAATCTATTTTTGGGTGAAGATTTTGTTTCTAGAAATTCATAATCATTGATTGAATTAGAATGAGAAGGAAATCATGTGATCTCTCCCAAATTATTATTTTTATTTATTTATTATTGATTTAATTCATAAAAATCATTTTAAATAAATAAAAAATATAAAAATCTATTTTTGGGTGAAGATTTTGTTTCTAGAAATTCATAATCATTGATTGAATTAGAATGAGAAGGAAATCATGTGATCTCTCCCAAATTATTATTTTTTATTTATTTATTATTGATTTAATTCATAAAAATCATTTTAAATAAATAAAAAATATAAAAATCTATTTTTGGGTGAAGATTTTGTTTCTAGAAATTCATAATCATTGATTGAATTAGAATGAGAAGGAAATCATGTGATCTCTCCCAAATTATTATTTTTTATTTATTTATTATTGATTTAATTCATAAAAATCATTTTAAATAAATAAAAAATATAAAAATCTATTTTTGGGTGAAGATTTTGTTTCTAGAAATTCATAATCATTGATTGAATTAGAATGAGAAGGAAATCATGTGATCTCTCCCAAAATAGCAAGCACTCATGATCAAATATTTGAAATTTATACAATGATCTTTTTGAATATTTTTTGGATCAAATATCCACACAACACATCAATGTTTCTGACCTAAATCCATCACACATATATACTAAGCATAAACATAACCCTAGAGAGGAATTTTGCAGCAGCCTAAAGGTAAGATCAAAAACACAAAAATCTTTCAAAAAGTCATATTCGGGTTCTCAAATTCAGAGCATTGCAAGGTATTTGGAAGACATAGCAAGCTTCCTTGGACTCTTCTGATCATAAATCATCATCCATATGCATCATATACGCACCCAATTGCTCAACCCGAGTTCATCTTGACCTTGAATATTTTGTTTTCGAATCCATTGATTTATCATGTTTAAACTGTTTTTGATTGTTGTAGGATGTTTAGAATGAACTCTAGAACGATTCTGGGTGGTTCAATTGGATTTTCATTGCAGGAACAAGAATTCACCATGATTAGGGTTTTCGGCCCTCTTTAGGGTTTCACGATTTTCAAATGATAAATGGATTTGAAAAACATAGGACGATTGAAAAACTCAGTAGCAATACAATGGTGCAATCAATTTTGTGAAATTTTGCCGTTTGGATGAAGTTTGTGTTTCGCAGGGTGGAAGAACTCGTAACAATATTCGTAGGAGAAAACGTTGCAAAATCCGCAGCCTGATGGTTGTTGTGCTTCCTGGAAATCAAGCTGGCCTGGGTTCAAACCTCAGCCAGGTAAGTTTCCGCTTTTTTTTTTCTTTCCTTTTATTTGATTTAAATATTATAATATTAAAAATTAAATATATTATGTATATTTCTCAATAATAAATAAATAATAATAAAATATGTCTGTTTTCTTTAATTTTAAAAAATATGTTTTTTTCACAAATTTTGTTTCTATATTTTATGTCTAAATTGTAATATGTATAAATTAGAAAATTTTTGTATATAACTAAATCCTATTTTTTTTATATAAACCCTAAAAATTTATTTCTCATATAAACCCTAATTTCATAAAACTCTAAAAATATTTTTTTAATACAAATCTAATCCTATTTTTTTTAATGTTATTTTCTAATATAATTATTATGTATGTATGTTTACTATAATTCTTACAAATTTTTTGTAAATATACTTATAAATATTTTTTTTTACATAACTTTAGTTTATAAATAATTGTGCTTATAATAATTAGATTTTTGTAGTAACTTCATGATTAAAATATAATTTAATAATTTGTAAATTAAAACAATTGTTTATTCATATTTGTTTTTTTTAGTTGATTATATTAAAAAATTGTTAATTTCTTATTATTATAATATTTGGATTAATTCTGTTTATTCTTATTTACTAACCCATTTATATTCTAATCATGCTTATTATTTTGTTAAATATTGCTTACTAACCCCCTTTATTATTTATTATTGCTTATTTATATTTTATTTATCTTTGCTATTTAATTATTTTGCTTATTATTTTGTAATTGTTTCTTGGATGTAAAGTTGTTTAATTATTTAATTATTATTATGGTTAGTAATTAGGGAGTATAACAACATGTATGTAATATTAAAATAAATTTAGATCACTTTTAAATAAAGATAATTAAAAATAAACACGTCACACACGTAAGTCGATTTTAATCGCCGTCTCACTTCCTAAGGATATCCCTCAAGTTGCCTACGAATAATGGTTAAGTGGGGTGTATAAAGCAAGTCCCTCAAATAGAAAAATCATCAAAGTCCCTTATGGTTGCCTTTACGAATCGAGTCCCTTTCGAAAAATGATGATGGTCCCTTATACGTGCTTATTACATCCCACAATGGCCTTCAAAAATCCAATTGTCCCTCACATGTCCCTTAACATCCAAAGTAAGGACTACCTACTCCATTTTAGTAGGGATAGTCTTACTGAGGAAAGGATAAAGAATAAGAAAGACCTTAAAACATTAGGGTAGGTTACTCCTAGGTGCTTGCTCACTTCAAAACTTTTTCACACTTAAACAAATATCCAACAAAATTTTCAAACAAGTTTTTTTCACATCCATACACGGATTATTATTAAACTATTCTGAAATTTTTTTCTATTCACACACTACACTTTCAAAACAATTCAAAAGTGAGCTTAAGTACCTAAGAGCCCATGGATAACCATGGATGAAAAGGATGCTAATACCTTCCCTTTTCATAACCTACCCCCCGGACCCAAAATATTCTCTAAGGTCTTTCCTGTTCTTTTATAACCTTTCCTTATGGATAAAATAAAAGTCGGTGGCGACTCTTGCTATCCGCAACATTGTTTAAAGTCAGTTCTCCCACCGTGTTACAGAACTGGCGACTCTGCTGGGGATCTATTTAAGAGGGGTACCCTTAGGAATTAAGATCACTTTAAATTGTTTGCCTTGTTTGCTTTATTATTATATTGTTGGGGTGCTCTTATGTGTGAAAGATCCTAACCCGGATCTAGTGTACCTTAGGTAAATGGCAATAGACCAAGGAAACTGTACGACGTATATCGATACGGTTGATCTGGTGGCCATAGTTAGTGCGACTTCTTGGTTGGTGCTTATATTCCTTAAGTCAAGTTGAGGATAATATTGAGGCTGCCATATGTTGTCAATGCACTAACTGACTTTTAGAACCCTAGTTAACTCATCTTGGCCTTTAGAAAGTAGTGAGGTAACCGGCTTTGGTGCAGACTGAAGTTGGTTGACACTCGATGCTACGCTCATTGAGATCTTAAACTTGGAGGGTTTTGGTTGGCAAGTAAGTTGCCTTCTGATCAACCACCCTTGTGAAGGATCAATGATATTGAGATCCCTTAGAACCCGGTTACTTTTGTAGGACAGGATGAACCATCTAACTTCAGGGGAGGGTACTTACCTTTAAACCTCATGCAAGCCTTTAAACCTAGGGCAATTGTGTGACTTGTTTGTGTGTGCCACATGTTTGTGATTGAACATAACATCATGACATCATCATGCATCATGAGCATATCATTTTCCCTAACCATTTCAAGGACCAAAGGATTTATCTTTGTTCTTTGTTGCAGGTCATGGCTTCTGCTCGTAGAAACACCATCAGGATCAACTTTGTAGGGATACCTGCTAAGCTCAAGGAGTTGGTTTCCCTAGTGCCTGATCATTCCCAGTTCAACAAGAGACATGGTCACTTATTGGATCTAGTTACTTCAGGGTTCAGTGAAGACATGATGAGTGTGCTGTTTCAGTTCTTTGACCCTAAGCACCATTGCTTTACATTTCCTGATTATCAGCTGGTTCCAACCATGGAGGAGTTCTCTAAACTTCTGGGTATACCTGTTCTTGATCAGAAGCCATTCACAGGCTTAGAGAAGGAGCTTAAACCCGAAGTTATTGCTGCAACTCTACATCTGAAGAAGTCTGACATTGTTCTAGAGACGAGAAGTGGAGTTAAAGGTATTCTTGCCAAGGTATTAGTGGATAAAGCTCAAATGTTCTTGAAGGCTATGAGCTACGATGCTTTTGAGGAGATCTTAGCCTTATTGATTTATGGCTTAGTGTTGTTCCCCAATCCTGATCAGTTCATAGACGTTCATGCCATCAACATATTCCTGAGTCACAATCCAGTGCCTACCTTACTTGGAGACATCCTACATTCTCTTCACACCCGTACTACAAGGGCAAGAGGAACTTTGATGTGCTGCCTACCTTTACTCTCTAGGTGGTTTATTTCTCACCTTCCTCGCTCAGTAATGAAGAATGAGCAAGGGTTCAGATGGTCCAAGAGGATCATGTCACTTTCTCACTCAGACATCCATTGGTGCTCCAGATCTATGGAGAATGTCACCATCATTGACCGTTGTGGGGAGTTTCCTAATGTGCCACTTCTAGGCATAAGAGGAGGCATCACCTACAACCCATCTCTAGCTTTACGACAGTTTGGTTACGCCCGGAGCGATGGTCCACATGACATGTTGATTCAGGGCATTGTGTTTGATTACGACAACGATCTTCAGGGTTACCGTCAGAGATTCATCCGAGCTTGGGGAAAGGTAAACAGGATTGACAGCAAGACACTGGAGCCTAAGTACACTATTCCTATGGAGGCTTATCTCAGATGGGTACGATCTCGTGCTCAGACACTCATGATGCCATATCCTGCCGTCCTACCAGTTACCATGGAACCTGTTGCTGAAGGAGACACAGCTTATACCATCCTTCACCCAGACATGCCTACTGATATGGAAGACTTGCAGAGATCATGGATCCAACTGAAAGAGCAAAGGGATACTTTCGAGGCTCATTACAAAGCAAGCCAAGCAAGGATCCTAGAGCTAACAAAACTACTTCATGAGGAACAAAACCTCAACTCATACCTCAACACAAAGAGGAAACGTCCATGGGAGACTTAAAACCCCATCTTTTGTGCTTATTTCGTTTTCATTTTTTGTAAGCCTAAAAGGCAAAACAAGTTATTACTAATAAAAAGTTACTTTCTTGATTGTTTAAGCAAATTTAAATCCTGCGGTCCTTGAAAACATTGCATATGCATTCCCATATCATTGCATCACAGGTTTATAATTGTGCACAGGTTTCTCATCTTCTCGCTGTTTATTTCAGCAATGGCTCTTGAACAATCAGTTAAGGATCTCCAGGCACAGAATGCACAGTTCCAAGAGCTGATCCTGAACCTATCCAAGGGGCAGGATGAATTGAAGACACTGCTGGCCAAGAAGACTAAGAAGGCTAGAAGGTCTGCTGGGTTGCTCAACATGGGAAGAAGGTTCAAAGGTCCTGTCAAGACCAAGGAACATGTTGAAGACTATGAATCTGAAGAATCTGAGCAGGAGAGAGGCAGTCTCCACAACACTATGGGGGACTCTGATTCTGAGGCTAACTACTACCATGAGCCTAACGAAGACAAATTCAAGATGCTGGTGGATAGAATGGATGCTATGGAATTACAGAAATCATCTGGGCTGGATTTTGAGGATTTGAGCTTGATATCTGGGGTGGTCATACCCATTGGGTTCAAAGTTCCTACATTTGTTGTCTATGATGGGGTCTCTTGTCCCAAATTGCATCTGAGGTCTTATGTCAGAAGAATTCAACCCCACACTGCTGATAAAAAATTGTGGATCCATTTCTTTCAAGAGAGTTTATCTGGAGCTCAGCTAGAGTGGTATTATCAGTTGGAGAGTGTCAACATCAGAGATTGGAATGACCTTGCTGAAGCTTTCTACAAGCAGTATCAATACAATGCTGACTTAGCCCCCACTCGCATGCAGCTTCAGAGCATGTCTATGGGTGCCAAAGAAAGCTTTAAGGAGTATGCTCAGAAGTGGAGAGACTTAGCTGGAAGAGTTCAACCCCCTTTGACTGATAGGGAGTTGGTTGATATGTTCATGTGTACGCTGAATGGTCCGTTTTACAGTCATCTCATTGGAAGCTCATCATCTGGATTCACTGAGTTGATCATGACAGGAGAGCGAGTAGAGAATGGTATCAAGAGTGGTAAGATCCAAGTGGGCACTTCTTCATCAGGTGTTGCAAAGAAGCCTCCCACTGGGAAGAGAGAATCTAATGCTGTGTATGGTCAGCCTGATCGTAACAGAAGGCATCAGTCTGTTAGTGCAGTTCATATTTCAAATCCAACTCCTGCAACAACAGAGCAGCCTCAAGGCAACCAACAGAGGGCTAGAAGACAGTTCACGAAGATCAACATGTCAATGGCTCAGGCATTGCAACACTTGTTGAAGGCTGAACTTATTAACCTGAGGGAGGCTCCTCAGAATCCCAATGTTACCTCTCCCAAGTACAATCCCAATGCACGATGTGCATATCATTCAAACTGTCCAGGACATGATACTAATAACTGCTGGGTCTTGAAGAACAAAATTCAGGATATGATTGATGCTGGAGAAATTGAGTTTGATCCACCAGGTACTCCAAATGTGATTACAGCTCCAATGCCAAATCACGAGAAGACTGTCAACGCCATTGATGAAGATATTGATGAAGATCTGCATGTCTATTCAGTTATGGAGTTGAGCACACCATTGTCTGTTATCAAAAAGAGGTTAGTACAAGCTGGGATCTTTCCAGGTTGTCATGAAGATTGTCTATATTGTACCTATAAGCCGGATAGTTGCTTCATTTTGAGAGATGGGATTCAACGTCTCATGGATAAATATACTATAGTGTTTGAAAGAAGACCAGCATCTGTAGAAAGTATGGTGGATCATCTGACTCAGGGTAAGAAGATTGAAGAGGTTGACATGGTTGACAAAGTACCATTAAGAATCACTTCAAAGGGTCCCATTAAAATCACTCATCAGGGCCCAATCAAGATTACTGCTGAAGGGCCTGTGAAAGTTGTTGCTGAAGCCAGAGTAGCTCCTCTGATCATTACCACTCCTGGTCCTATTCCTTATACATCTGACAAAGTTGTGCCTTGGCACTATGGGTCTGATGTTTACATCCATGGTGTCAAGCAGGAGCCTTTACCTGATATGCCTGTTGACATTGATAATATTGCTGGATCTAGCAAGATCACTCGTAGTGGAAGAGTCTTCTCTCCTCCAGTTGCTTCTAAGAGTACAGTTACTCCTGCGGTTACTTCCACCACTGATGCTCGGGGCAAGGGTCCTGTTATTGAGCCTGTATCTACTGATGTGCCAGCTGCTGATGACCTCTCTAAGCAGATGGAAGAGGTATTGAAAATCATCCGCAAGAGTGATTATGATATTGTTGATCAGCTGGGGCATACTCCCTCAAAGATTTCTATGCTCTCCCTGTTATTATGTTCTGAGGCTCATGCCAAGTCATTGATCAAGTTTCTAAAGATGGCTCATGTACCCAGTGCAATTTCTGTGGACCAGTTTGAGAATTGTGTTGCTCACCTGACCTATGACAACGGGTTAGGATTTTCTAATGCTGACTTGACCCCTGCCAAGAGGGATCATAACAGGGCCTTGCATATTTCAATTGAATGCAGGGGCACTACCCTGTCTCATGTGCTGATAGACAATGGTTCCTCTCTGAATGTGTTGCCTAAGGAAGTCCTGAACAAGCTGAGTCCTGAAGATACGGTATTGAAACTCAGTAATATTGTGGTAAAGGCTTTTGATGGTTCTAGAAGAGTAGTGCATGGGGAAATTGATCTTCCAATCAAGGTTGGCTCTCAGGTGTTTACTGCTACATTCTATGTGATGGATATTCGTCCTTCGTACTCATGTCTGCTTGGTCGTCCCTGGATCCATGGGGCAGGTGCTGTGACCTCCACATTACATCAAAAGTTGAGATATCCGGTGAATGGAAAAGTTGTTACTGTCTTTGGAGAGGAAGAATACTTTGTCAGCCATGTAAACACTTTCAAGTATCTGGAAGTAGAAGGTGAATACATTGAAACTCCATGTCAGTCATTTGAAGTGGTTCCCTGGGCTGTTAAGGATTGGGTGACTCCTCCTGCTGTGAAGAAGGTTCCTGTGGTCATCAGAAACCCTCCAACAATGGCAATGGCCTCCCTCAATGATGCAAAAGCTATGGTGGAAGAAGAGTCCCAGAAGGCTGTCCGTCGTGCCCGTGCTGTTCGTATCACCAATCAAGGGGTTATCAATGCCGTGGGAGATCAAGATGAAGACTACAACTTGGAGGCATGGATTCTTCCTACTGTGGGTGCTGGACTCAATAATTGGACAGCTGAAGATGTTATCCCTATCTCCTTTAGTCAGGAGTAAATACTATTACTGTGTTATGTTTTTAAATTTATAATTTCTGGAACAATTAAAACTTTCAAGCCATGTGCCTTACCCGGGGCACAATGGTGTGCTTGTTACGGGTTGTCATCTCATTTGCATACTTCATTCGATAAAATCAGTGGACGTTTCGTTTTCGTAAATATTGTGTTCCTTGTCTTTCTTTTTCTTTTATTTTTGCTTTATCAGCTATGTGTTCTTACACACACCCACGTCACTAAAATGCCGATCCTCATCCACTCTGGATCCAATTGATAACAGTTCTACTATTGCCAATTACAATTTCGAGAATCCGATCTATCAAACTGAAGACGGAAACAAGGACGATTGTGAAATATCTGTAGGGCTTGCTAGGTTGTTACAACAAGAAGAGAAAGCTATACAGCCACATGAAGAGCCAGTCGAAGTTGTGAATCTGGGAACTGAAGAAAACAGAAAAGAGGTCCAGATAGGGGCTGATTTAGACAACACTGCTCAGCATAAGAATGCAGGGGCAACATATCAGCGTGCTATGGTGGCTTTGTTTCATGATATGATTCATCATGAGATAGAGGTATATGTGGATGATATGATAGCCAGGTCTCAGAATGAAGAACAACATCTTGATCATCTGCACAAGTTGTTTGAGAGGTTGAAGAAATACAGGTTGAGATTAAATCCAAACAAGTGTACTTTTGGAGTTAGATCTGGAAAGCTCCTGGGTTTCATTGTCAGTGGAAAAGGTATTGAAGTGGATCCTGCAAAAGTGAAAGCTATACGAGAGATGCCAGCTCCCCGTACTGAGAAGGAGGTTAGAGGTTTCTTGGGACTACATTGCAAGATTTATTTCCCAATTAACTACCATCTGTGAGCCAATCTTCAAGTTGTTGAAGAAAGATCAGGTGATGGAATGGAATGATGAGTGCCAGACTGCCTTTGATGAAATCAAGAGATATTTGCTAGAACCTCCAATTTTAATGCCACCAGTTGATGGAAGACCCTTGATTATGTATTTAACAGTATTAGACAACTCAATGGGGTGTGTATTGGGGCAACATGACGAGTCTGGTCGAAAAGAGCAGGCAATATACTACCTTAGCAAAAGTTTACCGACTGTGAAACAAAATACTCACTGCTCGAGAAAACTTGCTGCGCTTTGGCACGGGCTGCTCGCCGACTAAGACAGTATATGTTGACCCATACTACCTTGTTGATTTCAAAGATGAATGGGGCAGTTGAAGCTGCTAATAAGAACATTAAGAAGATTGTACAGAAGATAACTGTTACTTACAAGGATTGGCACGAGATGTTACCATTTGCTCTGCATGGTTATCGTACTACAATACGTACTTCAACCGGGGCAACCCCATTCTCCTTGGTCTATGGTATAGAAGCAGTTCTGCCTATTGAAGTTCAGATCCCCTCCTTGAGAATTATGAAGGATGCAGGCTTGGATGAAGATGAGTGGATTCAGACTCGACTTGACCAGATAAATTTGATTGATGAGAAAAGGTTAGCAGCAGTTTGTCATGGCCAGATGTACCAGAAACGGATGATCAAAGCTTTTAACAAGAAGGTTAAGCCAAAGGTATATCAGGCTGGTGACTTGGTAATCAAGCGTATCATATTACCACAGGGTGATCCTAGGGGCAAGTGGACTCCAACATATGAGGGACCATTTGTAGTCAAGACAGTGTTCTCAGGAGGTGCCATGATATTGACTACAATGGATGGTGAAGACTTCCCACAACCTGTAAACGCAGACATAGTTAAAAAATACTACGCATAAAAAGAGACCCGCTAGGTTGACAGGCCTAGGCAAAAATAAGGGCATCCCGGCAAACCAAAAGGGTTTGGGCAAAAATTAGGGATATATATAAAAAGATGTACACCCGGCAAGTCGAAAACCTGAAAAGGCGGCTTGGGCAAAAAAGGGTATCCCGGTGGATTGAAAACCTGAAAGGGCAATCCAGGCAAAAGTTAGGGATTAAAGCGTATGACTATGTCTCGTTTGGATCACTCATGAAACTGCAACCAGTTGTACTACTTACTCAAGCTCAAACAGATAAAGCTCAATCCAATCGTTTCCGTCTCAACAGCAAGAAGATGAGATACTTGAGTGGCAATAGTAGAATTGAAACTCAATAGGATTATTTCCCACATAGCTGATTCTTTTTGTAAAACTTCATGACAAAATTCTCTTACTAGGGTTTATGTCTCCTTGTACAAACTTACCCGTGTATGGGTCACTTTTGATATAAATAAATTCCATCTTTTGAATCCAGATTTACTTTTACCCTATTTACATAAGCGAAACGTCCATTGGTTGTGTTTGAATGTACGTATGCCTTTGAATATGATTGATGTTTACCAGAAATGCATGAAAATGCAGTAATAGTATTTACTAAGGACGAACGAGGGAAGGATTTCAACGAAGCTTCGCCAGTTCATCTTTACAAGACAGTTACAAACCATCAGTAGGACTAATCCATTTTCACAAAGTCTAATCTCCCCTGGAATTTATATCCATCTCTTTTATCCTCATACGGATATACGGGAAATTACTTTCCAATAAAGGCACGATGAACGAAGACGGGATGTTATACTTATCCTACTATCAGACGAAAACGAAGGGTATCTATACCCTACTATCCCCAACAACGGGAGGTTATCTATACCTTGTTATCCCCAACAACGGGAGGTTATCTATACCTTGTTATCCCCAGCAGACGGAGGGTTATATATTCTTCAACAAATCGGGATTTATTTTCCTTGGCCAGCAGTTGTTATACAAGGATATCCAGACACTTCCAGCAGTGTCATATCATACATACATCATTTACATCATACCATAACATATATGTCTATAGTACATCACCTAAGTGCATCATGTCATACATGCATACATAAAGCATAAACTAATGTTGTTATACAGAATGCTACCTTGTTTTCAGGTTAATTATCCAACAAACAAGCTTATGATCTTTGGGACTGCTTTATTGTAACCTCAGGGTTACTTTATCCTCCTGATGAGCTTCTTATTACTTTGGGACTGCTTTATTGTAACCTCAGGGTTATTTTATCCTCCTGATAGCCTCTCATGACTTCAAGACTGCTTTAGAGCTACTGATTGCTCTATCCTCCTGAAATCATCCTATTACTTCAAGACTGCTTTAGAGCTATTCATTGCTCTATCCTCATGAGGTCATATTACTACTTCAAGACTGCTTTAGAGCTATTGATTGCTCTATCCTCCTGAAGCCATCTAATTATTTCAAGACTGCTTTAGAGTTATCCATTGCTCTATCCTCCTGAAATTACATTATTATTTCAAGACTGCTTTAGAGTATTCATTGCTCTATCCTCCTGAAATTACATTATTATTTCAAGACTGCTTTAGAGCTATTCATTGCTCTATCCTCCTGAAATCATTACTTCAAGACTGCTTTAGAGCTATTCATTGCTCTATCCTCCTGAAGCCATCTAATTATTTCAAGACTGCTTTAGAGCTATTCATTGCTCTATCCTCCTGAAATCATTACTTCAAGACTGCTTTAGAGCTATTGATTGCTCTATCCTCCTGAAGACATATCACATTATTATTTCAAGACTGCTTTAGAGCTATCCATTGCTCTATCCTCATGAAATCATTACTTCAAGACTGCTTTAGAGCTATTGATTGCTCTATCCTCCTGAAGACATATCACATTATTACTTCAAGACTGCTTTAGAGTTATCCATTGCTCTATCCTCCTGAAATTACATTATTATTTCAAGACTGCTTTAGAGCTATCCATTGCTCTATCCTCCTGAAGCCATTATTATTTCAAGACTGCTTTAGAGCTATCCATTGCTCTATCCTCCTGAAATCATTACTTCAAGACTGCTTTAGAGCTATTGATTGCTCTATCCTCCTGAAGACAATTACATTATTATTTCAAGACTGCTTTAGAGCTATCCATTGCTCTATCCTCCTGAAATCATTACTTCAAGACTGCTTTAGAGCTATCGATTGCTCTATCCTCCTGAAGACATATCACATTATTATTTCAAGACTGCTTTAGAGCCATTCATTGTTCTATCCTCCTGAAATCATATCATTGCTTCAAGACTGCTTTAGGGTTATCACTATTGATTGCTCTATCCTCATGAAGACATGCTGCTACATCATTATTATTCCAGACTCCTGACAGCTTTCATCATACACCCATATTTTGAACTGCTCCCCCCTAGTGGCATCTTTAAGCCCACTCAATCATATTCAACTAGCCATCTGTACCACTCTAGTGCACTGGTGAGTGCAAATTTTTGGGCTTTTGTGTTCAATCCCCTTCAACCTTCCAGGTTACGACTGGCAAATATACCAATCTAACCCCTCAGGTTTCAGAAAATTGAACAGGGGCAGCTGTTGCACCCCAAAATTTGCCCTCACAATACAAGACTTTGTGTTCTAAGAAGGTTCACAAGATTCACAATGTTTACAAAGCTTTCCTAAGGGTCATGAGGTCTACAAAGCCACTTCATGATGTTCACAAGGTTCACAAGCTTCACAATACCTCCCATGAATATCACAAGATATCTTATGAAGATTCACAAGGTTCACAAAGTTCACAATTGGTCAGAAGAGTTGACAATTCCCTCAGACAATGCACCTCCTAAGCAGTGCATCCAAAACTAGGGTTTTGACTTTAATCAGGCTAAATGGACTTCCAAGACTTCAAGTGAGCTTCATAACATCTTATATGTGTATAAGAACCCCCATGTCAAGTTTCAAGACTTTTCTCAAAAGTTTGCTCAGTCAGATGATCAGATAAGTCAAAAGCAGTCAATGCAGTTAAAAAGTCAAACTGAGGTCAACTGTGGTCAAACCAAAGTCAAACTTCATGATTTTTTGCCAACATCAAGTATATGAAGTAAAATTCATCATTTTATCAAGGGTTGATCATGATTCATCAAGGAGATTCCAGATCATCAATAATCAGGAGTTTCTAAATTAGGGTTTCCTCAGTAAAAGTCAACTGAACTTTGACCAGGCATAACTTTCACATACTTCATCACCAAGTCTCCATCCAAAGCTCATTTTGAAGGAAATTGAATTATCTACAACTTTGATGTTGAAGGTTAAGCCCAAAAATGCTTTATTTGAAAGATATGATCTAAGACATTATAGGTCATTTCAAAAGTCAACAAAAAGTCAACAACTTCAAAAGGGCATAACTTGAGATTGGTAAATGATATGGACCTGAAACCAATGGGGTTGTTTAGAGGGCTCTTCAAGCTTTCCAAAAAGTCCAAGAACACCATCATACCTTTAAAATTGAGAGAAATGTGCCCTTGCAAAGTTGGGCAATTTTGTGATGGTTTATGTTGAAAATGGAGGCTTAGAAGTATTTCTTTCCAAATGGGCTGCCTAATTTATGACCCAATCCATCTCATAACATGGTGCACGACCCAATTGACCAAAATTCATCATTTTTATTATTTTTTATTTATTTATTATTGATTTAATTCATAAAAATCATTTTAAATAAATAAAAAATATAAAAATCTATTTTTGGGTGAAGATTTTGTTTCTAGAAATTCATAATCATTGATTGAATTAGAATGAGAAGGAAATCATGTGATCTCTCCCAAATTATTATTTTTTATTTATTTATTATTGATTTAATTCATAAAAATCATTTTAAATAAATAAAAAATATAAAAATCTATTTTTGGGTGAAGATTTTGTTTCTAGAAATTCATAATCATTGATTGAATTAGAATGAGAAGGAAATCATGTGATCTCTCCCAAATTATTATTTTTATTTATTTATTATTGATTTAATTCATAAAAATCATTTTAAATAAATAAAAAATATAAAAATCTATTTTTGGGTGAAGATTTTGTTTCTAGAAATTCATAATCATTGATTGAATTAGAATGAGAAGGAAATCATGTGATCTCTCCCAAATTATTATTTTTTATTTATTTATTATTGATTTAATTCATAAAAATCATTTTAAATAAATAAAAAATATAAAAATCTATTTTTGGGTGAAGATTTTGTTTCTAGAAATTCATAATCATTGATTGAATTAGAATGAGAAGGAAATCATGTGATCTCTCCCAAATTATTATTTTTTATTTATTTATTATTGATTTAATTCATAAAAATCATTTTAAATAAATAAAAAATATAAAAATCTATTTTTGGGTGAAGATTTTGTTTCTAGAAATTCATAATCATTGATTGAATTAGAATGAGAAGGAAATCATGTGATCTCTCCCAAAATAGCAAGCACTCATGATCAAATATTTGAAATTTATACAATGATCTTTTTGAATATTTTTTGGATCAAATATCCACACAACACATCAATGTTTCTGACCTAAATCCATCACACATATATACTAAGCATAAACATAACCCTAGAGAGGAATTTTGCAGCAGCCTAAAGGTAAGATCAAAAACACAAAAATCTTTCAAAAAGTCATATTCGGGTTCTCAAATTCAGAGCATTGCAAGGTATTTGGAAGACATAGCAAGCTTCCTTGGACTCTTCTGATCATAAATCATCATCCATATGCATCATATACGCACCCAATTGCTCAACCCGAGTTCATCTTGACCTTGAATATTTTGTTTTCGAATCCATTGATTTATCATGTTTAAACTGTTTTTGATTGTTGTAGGATGTTTAGAATGAACTCTAGAACGATTCTGGGTGGTTCAATTGGATTTTCATTGCAGGAACAAGAATTCACCATGATTAGGGTTTTCGGCCCTCTTTAGGGTTTCACGATTTTCAAATGATAAATGGATTTGAAAAACATAGGACGATTGAAAAACTCAGTAGCAATACAATGGTGCAATCAATTTTGTGAAATTTTGCCGTTTGGATGAAGTTTGTGTTTCGCAGGGTGGAAGAACTCGTAACAATATTCGTAGGAGAAAACGTTGCAAAATCCGCAGCCTGATGGTTGTTGTGCTTCCTGGAAATCAAGCTGGCCTGGGTTCAAACCTCAGCCAGGTAAGTTTCCGCTTTTTTTTTTTTCTTTCCTTTTATTTGATTTAAATATTATAATATTAAAAATTAAATATATTATGTATATTTCTCAATAATAAATAAATAATAATAAAATATGTCTGTTTTCTTTAATTTTAAAAAATATGTTTTTTTCACAAATTTTGTTTCTATATTTTATGTCTAAATTGTAATATGTATAAATTAGAAAATTTTTGTATATAACTAAATCCTATTTTTTTTATATAAACCCTAAAAATTTATTTCTCATATAAACCCTAATTTCATAAAACTCTAAAAATATTTTTTTAATACAAATCTAATCCTATTTTTTTTTAATGTTATTTTCTAATATAATTATTATGTATGTATGTTTACTATAATTCTTACAAATTTTTTGTAAATATACTTATAAATATTTTTTTTACATAACTTTAGTTTATAAATAATTGTGCTTATAATAATTAGATTTTTGTAGTAACTTCATGATTAAAATATAATTTAATAATTTGTAAATTAAAACAATTGTTTATTCATATTTGTTTTTTTTAGTTGATTATATTAAAAAATTGTTAATTTCTTATTATTATAATATTTGGATTAATTCTGTTTATTCTTATTTACTAACCCATTTATATTCTAATCATGCTTATTATTTTGTTAAATATTGCTTACTAACCCCCTTTATTATTTATTATTGCTTATTTATATTTTATTTATCTTTGCTATTTAATTATTTTGCTTATTATTTTGTAATTGTTTCTTGGATGTAAAGTTGTTTAATTATTTAATTATTATTATGGTTAGTAATTAGGGAGTATAACAACATGTATGTAATATTAAAATAAATTTAGATCACTTTTAAATAAAGATAATTAAAAATAAACACGTCACACACGTAAGTCGATTTTAATCGCCGTCTCACTTCCTAAGGATATCCCTCAAGTTGCCTACGAATAATGGTTAAGTGGGGTGTATAAAGCAAGTCCCTCAAATAGAAAAATCATCAAAGTCCCTTATGGTTGCCTTTACGAATCGAGTCCCTTTCGAAAAATGATGATGGTCCCTTATACGTGCTTATTACATCCCACAATGGCCTTCAAAAATCCAATTGTCCCTCACATGTCCCTTAACATCCAAAGTAAGGACTACCTACTCCATTTTAGTAGGGATAGTCTTACTGAGGAAAGGATAAAGAATAAGAAAGACCTTAAAACATTAGGGTAGGTTACTCCTAGGTGCTTGCTCACTTCAAAACTTTTTCACACTTAAACAAATATCCAACAAAGTTTTCAAACAAGTTTTTTTCACATCCATACACGGATTATTATTAAACTATTCTGAAATTTTTTTCTATTCACACACTACACTTTCAAAACAATTCAAAAGTGAGCTTAAGTACCTAAGAGCCCATGGATAACCATGGATGAAAAGGATGCTAATACCTTCCCTTTTCATAACCTACCCCCCGGACCCAAAATATTCTCTAAGGTCTTTCCTGTTCTTTTATAACCTTTCCTTATGGATAAAATAAAAGTCGGTGGCGACTCTTGCTATCCGCAACATTGTTTAAAGTCAGTTCTCCCACCGTGTTACAGCAGTCACTGCAGAGAAGCTTATCCATAAGTGGCAGTCTCGCATGAGAAGCTTATCCTGTTTCATTATATCCAGCAACAAGTGGCCATCTCCCTCGAGAAGCTTGTTTCCAATGCGTTTTCCAGATAAGTGGCAGTCTCTACAGATAAGCTTATCAGTTTATTCGTACTCCCCAGATAAGTGGCAATCTTCCATGAGAAGCTTATCATCGTTATCTTTTCAGATAAGTGGCAGTCTCATTCGAGAAGCTTATCTTAGGGACGTTTTAGGCACGGTTTTGACCAACATTGTTTGAAAAATCCAGTGGATACTGGTATAGTTAATTTGGTGGTGACCAATCATATTTCAAGAAAGGCCAGTTGGTAATTGGCATTGGGAAAATCCATGGATAACAGGTACTGACGATTTGGTTGTGTATCATTCCAAGTGAAGTCATGCTTTGTTTCCATTCCAGGCTCAAGTTTTGTACCTTTGGATATGTTTGTTTCCAAGCTCAGGTTTTGTACCTTTGGATATGTTTGTTTCCAAGCTCAGGTTTTGTACCTTTGTATACGTTTGCCTCCAAGATCATGTTGTGTACCTTTGGAAGTGTTGGTTTCCATCCCAAGCTCATGTTTTGTACCTGTGGAGATGTATACTTTGGATTTCGAGTTCAGGAATTTCCAGAGACTCGAATGTTGCATTTGCATGAAATCTTTGATGTATCCTAATGCTTTAAGAATATTTGACTGTTTATTCCTAAGGTTTTGAGGGATATATCTGTACTTCCTGTTTGAAGAGCTGGTCGTCACCAAATCATTTAAAGAGCCCAGTGGTTACTGGTATTGCCTAAATCCATTTGTTATTAATACCGTAAGTTGGTCGTCACCAATGTTCCCAGCAAAGCGGTTGCTTTCCCCATTCGAGTCTCGGAGATCTAGTGGATACTAGCATCCCCGGTGCGTCTGGTCTTGTTTCTAGTCCTTTCCTGAAGATCCTGTTTGAACTCTTCATTATAGAAAACTCCTCATTTGGTTATCACCAGTGAGGTTTGCGTCTCTGATCTTTCGTTTCCCCGGTGGAGAATTGCCTTCTTCCCCAGTGGAGTGTGTCTTCCCTTTTCCCCAGTGAAGATTTGTCTTCCTCGGTGAAGTTTGCGTCCCCTGTGTGAAAGATTCCCCTTCAGTACCATCATTAGTCATGTATGAACTATTGCTATGTTATGCCCCGAATCTTTCCCCCAGTGTGTTGGGTCCCCCGTGAATGGTTACTCGTTGTCTTGCCGTTCTTCTATTCTTGCTCGTGTGTCTGCAGTTGTCTTGCACTCAAGCATCATAAAGCATCATTTAGACTCATTACATTTCCACATTTGTCCTTTTGCATACCATCAGATCTAAGGGACAAAATTTCTGATTTGCTATATTTAAATACCTTTCACTATGATTCTATGAGGATTGTCATCTCTCATTGCCATCTAGTGAAAATATTTAAATAGGGGCAACTGTTGCACCCCAAATTTTGACCTCTTAGATCTTCATCATCTTTTTAGGATCATATTAATTTGATTATCTAACCTTAACCTATTTCAAGTTTGTCTTTGTTAAGATACAGGCAAATCAGGGTTCCGTACAGTCGAGAATCGAGGTTTCGATGGTTTAATCAGTCAATGTATTGGATTTATTCTCCATGAAATAAGTATCCACATCATCAAGTATACTCCATTGGGTCAATTATGAATCCAATTTGAGGTTGTTACCCAAAGATTAAAGACAGTGCAGTTCAGGATACCCGATTAGGGTTTTCGATCAGGAAAAGTCAATTGTAGTTTGACTTTTGATTTAAAAGGTATTACAATGAGATAATTATGGTCCATGAACTCCATATGGCTTAGTGAAGTCCAACCAATAAGTTTCAAGGCTTCAGAAGACCCGAAACATCAATAGTTGACTCGGTAGTCATCGATCGATCGTTCGGTTGACCGAAAAGTCAACTCTTCAATCATAAGGAATTTAACCTCAAATTATGAAGCAAAAATGTTCCTAGTAACATATTACACCTATCCATGAAGTTTCATGACCATTGGATCAAGGATTGAGGAGTAATCGAGAAATTGGGAAATTAGGGTTTTGAAAGGGGCAAGACCATAACTCCCTAACCAAACACCCAATTAAGTTAGTTTAAAGCTTGTTGGAAAGGTCTTGACAATTCCTACAAAAGTATCACAGTGGTCCATGGGCAGAAAATGCACAGATTTGGAGTTATGACCAACATCATCACAAGAGGGAGAAAACACTTAGAGAAATTCTAAGTTGCTGGCCTTTTTAGGCATGTTTTCAGCCAACTTTGAGGGGATTTTTGACCTAGTTCCACTTGGAATTTCAAAATTCCAAAAACATGAAAGTTTTAGAGCTCCATGAGGGCTTTCCAAAAATTTATAGAACTCTTTCATAGCCCTTGTGAGCTAAGAGTTTCGAATGGAGCAAGTTGGGCCTGTGCACTAGTTTGTCAACTTGTCAAAACCCAACATGAACTTGATTTCCAACTATGAACTTCATCTCTAACCATGAAATGACCTCTAATATGATGTGTTAGAAGGTGAAATGGGCTGGATCAGACAAGAATCCAAGCAAATCTCAAGTTCTTGACAAGATCCATTTGTTTATTAAGGAAAAGTACAAAAGGTACACATGAGAGAGAGTGTTTGGGGGCTGCAGCATGGAAGGGTGTCCTTGTACACTCTTTGGTCACTTCTTACAGCTTATTGTAGCTGGTTTTAGGGGGATAAGCTCTTTGAAAGCAAGCAAAACCTGCTGAACCAAAACCACTACATGGATCTCATGAGATTTTCACTAAAAATCTCCCTCCAAGGCAAAAAACCAAATCTGCCCCAATGCCTCTCTTGGCCTATAAATAGAGACCTCCTCCCACTCTTCAAACCACACCTGAGCTACCCAACATACAAGAGAAATCATAGCTCTCCTCCTTCCCTCTTTACTTGTAAGTAAAGAAATTTCTCAAAATCATTATTTTTACCACTTTGTAGTTTCCACACCAATCTTTGTTCCAAACACAAAACCACTACAAAGACCATATACACACTCTTAAAATGATCATTTGAAGCTGTTCCTGCCATTGGTTTCCTCAAAAAACACATGAATTAAAAAGTCAACTGTCCACACACCATAGTTTGACTTTTATGCACATTTCATGCCAAATCACTACTCAAACCTATTTCCATCCCCATAACACTCAAGACACCTCATATTTATGATGTACTAGCTGTTCATAGTCTCAAAAAATAGTTAGAGTCTCATTTGGTTCAACTGTCCACAAAGTTGCACTTTTCTTCAAGAAGAAGCAACATTCTCAAGGAAGGGGAATCTCTAGTTTTCTTTGCTGGTAGCTTGCTCAAGGAGGTCTACAAGAGGTATGTAGCCCAAAACTTCTTTATTATGCATCATGTCTATGAGTTTTGGTTTGTTTAGATGGTTTAGACATTGTTATGTTAAACTTACAACTATGCTGTCAAAAACTGTCATGAAGTTTGTTAACTTTCACTTAAAATATGGATTCGATATTGTTATGTCAAGCTTACTTTTGTTACAACATTGTTATGTTTGTTCCTGTTAATGCTAGAGTTTCTTTGGTTCTTGTTGAGATTTAAGTGTTGTTAGACTACAACTTAGGGCAAGTCATGTGTGTGCTAACTTTGGTAAAAGTGTGGATGTGTGCTGTTGAAACATGCTGTATATTGTGACATTGTTATGTCAAACTTGTATTCAATGTTGTCTAATATACTTCACTTATTAAAACTGGTTTAAAGGCAACTGTTCTATCATGTGTGAATAAAACAATTTGTAGCTTAAGTTTGTTTGTCACCATGTTTGAAAAACCAAAGTAGATAACTGTCAAATAACACAAAACATTGGACTGTTTCTTTGGTTATATGTTGTAACATCAAGTTTTATGTGCTTAGGCATATGCGGATCAACTTTGCTTTCGTAGTTGTCATTTCTGTTTTGCTTGTGAATTTGAAAATTGTCATTGGATTAGTTGAACATTGTCATGTTCTTAAACTCACAATCATGCTGGTGAAACTGTTCTGATTCAAGTTTGCCCAAATTGTACCATTTACATTACTTTTAATTGATGTTGCAATCTTGTTAGAGTCTGTTGTTTACTTTTGTAAGGGTATGGTTGCGATCTCTATGTGTAATTTTGAGGTCTGTTAACTGTTTTCTTGCATATCAGTTGGCTTGTAGAGTTCATTAGGACAGTTTGTAGATATGATGTTTTTTAAGAGATACTCTACTGTTAGGATTTTGGGTGCTTCTTTATGCTGAGCAATGAAACACTTATTGAGAATTATGTGTGCTTGATAGCCTGAAGTTACAACATTTCATTTGGAGCAATTTACTTGATCTAATGGGTTGATGACTTTGTCTAAAACTTGTTATTATGTCTAGGGTCTGTTCTGAGCTTTTTCTATATGTTTGTTTGGTTGTGAATCTCAAGATACATTGTTTCTACCAAGTCTTTTTTTTTGCATTTAAACTTGGCATTTTCCTTGGGCTGTAAGCATTGTTGACTGATTGTTCAGTCATGTTTTCAATATGGTGGCCTTTTGTTGAAATGATTCATATGGATGTGCTGAGGCATTTGATGATCAACATTTTATTGCTTGCCTTATTACCATTAAATCTGTTGCTATTATTTGTTGACTGGCTACTTGTACTTGTTGCCTAGATTTGTTTGAGATGTTTTATCAACCTAGAATTCTGGTTAGAATTCCAATTGTCTATTAAGTTCCATGATAGGTTAAACTCTTAGGCATGTTTGGCTTAGTTAAGTTGATCTGGGAGGCTTCTGCATAAGTTCTGTCGTTGCCAAGATGTTGTTGAAACTGTTAGTACACCATTTCTGTCAGTTCATTGCTTTGAGGTTTGTTAGATTCTAGTATTTTCAAACTTCATCTTGGACTGTTACAATTTATGTGTGTAAATTCATATCCTGTGGCATTTTAGTTTGATAGCAGTTGCTGCCATAGGTCATTTGGTTTTAGTTTTGTCTAAGCAAGAGGTCCATTTTAAGTACAACTTCACCAAAGTGCAACTTGATGTCCACTTATTGATTTATTAAGGAAATGAGTTCTTCCATTGAATTTAATCCATGAGTAACATTCTTCAAGCATGAGCAGACTTGCGTTGGTCTTGGACTCACCCTCTTTTGATTGCTTTGTCTTGGCTTATGTCCAACTCATGATCATTGATGTAATTCATATGCCAATTCCTTATTCTAAGTGTTTTTGATCCAACTTTCTGTTGAGATTCATCCCATATCATGTTTGGATGTTGCTCAGAACATCAATTTGCTTCAACTACATCGGTTTGTAAAACTTTGATCTTCAAATGCATTTCAAAGTTCATCTTAGCATAAGCCATTATGTTTTCAGTTGGGGGAATCATTTGGAAAAATGGATTGCACCATCATGATCCTCATAAAAAATCAATCAGTTTTGACTTTTGTTTCATTAAAATTGATTAAGTTTTGAAGAAGTTTGGATTCAAACCGTTTTCATGTTTTTCACTTGGTGTTGCATCCTTGCCCAGAAAACTTTGCCTTGTTAGGTATAAGATTTAATGGGGTGGCTAGATACAATGGATGTATCGCCACCCCAGTGGTTAATGCCTCGCCCATAAGTACTTGCCTTGCCATATGGTACCGTGTTCGACCCTTAGTGAGGGCAGTTTTTGCCATTTTCTTGATTTTCCATAGTTTTTACTATTTTATACCCTTTTTCCATTAGTTTTCAGACGCGCACAAGTGGTTGAATTGACAAAGTTTTGAGCCTGTGACCCCAAGGTCTTGGGTTCAAGCCTTGGGGGAGGCATTTCTTAATTTTTAATAATTAGATTTATTGGATTTTTATTTAATTGTCATTAATTTCAAAAATTCATAACTCTTTCATTTTTAATCATTTTTTAGTGATTCATTTTTCTAAATTCTTGTATTAGTAAATACTTTCATATAATGCTTAAAGAATTCTAAAATTTTTATTTTAGAAACACTTTGTATTATGGGGAACTTGCAATCCGTTTTAGGGTTTTAACCTTCATACCTTTCCTCTTTCATTTCAAATTTGAATTTCATTCTCTTTGAGTTTTAATTTGAAACTTGGCTTGTTAGCATCCTTGCGTACTTGAGTTTGACTTAAAACTCCTTGCTTATAAGCATTTGTGTTTGGTCTTATCTTAAAACTTGAAAGTTTTCCCCCATGAAGTATTGAACTTCTCCCTTACCATTGTTGTGACATTATTTGTTTACGCATGATGCCTGTAAGTATACATGTCATCTTGTAAGCCCTAGGAAGCCTCATCTTTGTTAAGATAAATCTTTATGTTTGTTAAGATCCCTTTCCATCTTTGTTAAGATGTACCCCCGTCTTTGTTAGGATATGCTTTGGTTTTTACCTTTCATTAAGTCTTGAAAGAACTTTCCCCTTCATGATATTGTAATATCTTGATACTTGTTTTGGTTATGACCATCTATCTTGATTGAAATAATTAATATTGTAATATCTTAATACTTGCTTTGGTTGTAACCATTTATCTTGATTGAAATCATTGCTTGATATTGTAATATCTTAAATGCTTGCTTTGGTCGTAACCATTTATCTTGATTGAAATCCTTGCTTATTGTAATATGCTTGCTTATTCTTGGTTGTAACCATGCCTTTTATATTCATCATATTTGAATGGTTATTGCTTTGTTAAGTTATCTCCCCAAGTGATGGAACTCTTTAGTTCTCATCCAAGTTGCCTAGTCTTTTTCCTTCCAAAGGAAAGTCTCTGTATTGACCTTTGGATCATAGATAGCTCATTAAACTCATAGGTCTGGATAGAACATTTTCCCCCCTTTTGGTCTGGAAAGAACCAATAGGATTTAAACTCATAGGTCTGGATAGAACCTTCTCCCTCTTTTGGTCTTGATAGAACCAATTGATCCTTATTCTGTAGTTTGTGCCTGAACTACGGCCGCTCTGATTTCTCATTGGATAATGAGAATACGTAGGCACAAGATGCAATATCTTGACGAACAACCTTCCCTTTGGTCTGGATAGAACCAATCAATCTTCCCTTTGGTCTGGGTAAAACCAATCAACCTTCCCTTTGGTCTGGATAGAACCAATCAACCTTCCCTTTGGTCTGGATAGAACCAATCAACCTTCCCTTTGGTCTGAATAGAACCAATTGAACTCACCCTTTAGGCATGGATATAGCCTTCTCCCACCTTTTGGTCTGGATAGAACCAATTGGTCTTACAACATAGAGATAGGTAGAGTTTGGTTAACTCTATGTAAGAATCATGGAAAATGATTACCTACTCCCCTTTCTTGAGTGTTCAATGTAGATATAGAGAGTTTGGATAAACTCTACACAAGCATTATTATGTTTGTTCCCCTTTGAACCTTGATCATAATCAAGTGTTCTTCGTCCCTAGTTAGGTGAACTACGATTGCTCTGATTCTATCCTAGTAAGGATACGTAGGCAGAAGATGCGATATCTTTGCAAGCAAACTTAGAAACTATCCTTAGGTATTTACCTACACCTTTTACCCAATCCCAATCCATAGCAAACATTTAGCAAGTATTAGCATGCAAACAAACAAAATGCTTCTGTAGAGTACTACAAATGTCTAGGATGTGAAATACCTACCCTAGGCATAACCAATCCCCGATCCCCGAATCTCTTAGCGTTGTTATTCCATCGTGCAAAAGGTTCTTTCTTTCTTTAGACCTTTCCTTTGGATAAATTAATGTCCGGTTGTGAATTTAAGAATTAAGATTCAAGTTAATCAATAGCTTAGTATCACGATTCTCACCACAACAATGATATTTTGATATATTCGAAGAAATGAAGAGATCCTGTTGAGCATCAGAAAGTTGTGTTATCAGTGTTGAAAGAGAACAAGTTGTATACTAAACTTTCTAAGTGTGAGTTTTGGTTGAAGGGAGAGAGTTTCCTTGGCCATGTGATATCTGGTAGTGGGATTGCGGTAGATCCTTCAGAGATTGATGCTATGTTACAATGGGAGACGCCAAAGTCTGCTGCTAAAATATGAAGTTTTATGGGTTTGACAGAATACTATCATAAGTTTATTGAAGGATTTCTAGATTGGTTTTACTGTTGACTCAGTTGACTCGAAAGGGTCAAGCTTATGTATGGGATGTTGCATGTGAAACAAGTTTTGTTGAATTGAAGAAGAGGTTGACGACCAATCCAGTGTTGATTTCGCCGAATCCGGCAAAACCATTTGTTGTATATTGTGATGCTTCATTGATGGAATTGGGAGGTGTTTTAAATGCAACATCAAAAAATTTTAGCTTATGCTTCAAGGCAACTTAAAGTGCATAAGAGGAAATTGTTGGAACTTCTGAAGGATTATGATTTTGGGTTGGAATTACCATTCGGGTAAAGCAAGCGTGGTAGCTGATGCGTTGAGTAGGAAATCTTTGCATATGTCGATGATGATGGTAAGAAAGTTGGAAATGATTGAGCAATTTCGATGTATGAGTTTGGTTGTAAAGAGATTTCTTATGGAGTTAAGCTTGGTATGTTGAGGCTTATTAGTGGTATTCTTGATGAGATTCGAGAAGGCCAAAAATTTGATTGAGTTGGTAGATCAGTGGAAATTGATGAATCAGAGTCGAATAACTAATTTTCGGATTAATGGAAATGGTATCATGAGATGTCGTGATAAAGTTTGTGTTTCATATATTGTTGAGCTGAAAAAGAGTATTCTTGAGGAACAATATCGAAGTAGATTAAGTATCCATCCCGGTGCTACGAATAGGTACCAGGATTTGAGGAAATTGTTTTGGTGACCAGGAATGAGGAAAGAAATTGTAAAGTTTGTGTATGCTTGTTTGACTTGTCAGAAGTCGAAGATTGAACATCAAAGATCATTGGGTCTGATGCAACCATTGAGTATTCCAGAGTGGAAATGGGATAACATTTCTATGGATTTTGTGAATAGTATACCAAAGACATTGAGGGGGTATAATTCAATTTGGGTGATTGTTGATAGATTGACCGAATCGGCTCATTTTATACCGATGAAGATCAATTATTCGTTGCAGAACCTGGCCGAATTGTATATTGATGGGATTGTGACAAAAGGATCCAACAGATAAGCCTTTGCTTTGAATCCGGTTTGTTTAGCAGATATTTTATCGCAGCATGGTCGATATAAACAATCACTTTAGATCCAATGAGATATGACCTAAATTTTTCAAGTGCATACACTATTGCAAGCAATTCTTTTTCTGTTGTGGCATAATTAATTTGCGCCTCATTAAGAACTTTGCTTGCATAGTGTATAGCATGAAAATTTTTGTCTTTTCGTTGGCCCAACACCGCTCCAATAGCATAGTCACTAGCATCACACATTAGCTCAAAATTTAAATTCCAATCCGAAGCAACTATGATTGGAGCGGTGACCAATTTGTGTTTCAAAATCTCAAAAGCTTTTAAATATTTGTAATACCCCAAATTTTACCCTTATATTTTAGTCAGTCATTTCGCATAGCATCTCATATGTGCATTTGCTAACCACTAACAAGTCATGGAGGTGTTTTGTTTTGCAGGGTTTGGTTCCAGGGGCATTTTGGTCATTTTACGTGGAAACCGCAAGTTTTGAGACATTATTTCTGAGGCATTTATTTGCCACTTGGGTCAAGGTGCCGGTATGTTTTGTCAGAAATATGATTGGACTCGGGGCCGTGCTTTGTTTGATTTTGAAATATTTTTAAACAGTCTGTTTCCTCTTAATAAGATGAAGTTGGATTGAAAAGGAAGTGGATACTGTTAAGGTTATTTTGAGAAGTGATGTGATCAACGAGATTTTAATTTGAATTTGTTCGGATATAATCATGTGGCGGGATATCATTTATAAAATTAGTCAAGGCAAAGGAGAAGTAAGTTTTAAATATTTTTGAACTTTTGTTCATAAGTATTTATAAGTTACAACTCAAGGGGGAATTTAAATGGTTCTGAATTATTATTCATGGATACTTTGAATTTACAATTGAGAAAGTAAATATGAATATTTGTTGAATTTCATTTCATAAATATTTATAGTTTACAATTTGAAATGGATAAGTGAATTTGAACTTTATTCAAGAAATGCCATTGGTTTACAAGAGGATTCATTTACAATAAGTATCTATCCTAAGGAAATTCTAAACATCTAAGTGGATCTTCATGATGCTCCTTCGATGCTCTTTACGGATCTCCCATTAACCTGCACAACAAAAAGAATACAACACAGAATAGAAAAATGTTAGAGTTTGTTTTCGACACTCTCAGAACAGTGTCATCATCGAGTGCCGGGAGTGGCACAACCGAAGCTGCGTCCTACCCCCGTTACCGATCCGCGCCGTTGGCGTCAGATCAGGTAACACCTGTTCTTATCGTTACGGGACATCCGAGAGATAGAAGTGATAAAAGAAGCGGGACTGATTCGTTTTGCCGCGATTGGATTTCCAAACTGATACGGGAATAAGGCAACATAGGCAAGTTTGGACTCAGACCCGGATGCCGGCAGGTCTGAGTCGCTTTGGTTTCGAAAAATTCCAACACCTGAAAAGCCACAAACATCATCAGTCCAAACAGAACACCAAATACAAACTAAACTGCATCAAAACAATGTATCAGAAGGCAAGTTCATGCGCAAAGAGCCAGAAGAAATATCCTACAAATCTGTCATAACAGAAAGTTCCCAACAGGATCCAAAGAAAAGTGTAACAGCAATTAATGCAAGAAACAGGTTCAGCAGAAAAACCAGAGATATGGTGCAGTTCGGTAAAGTGTCAAGAATCAAGTTCAGAATCATACTATCACAAAGTAGCCCGAATAAGAACATAACAGATGGTTGGAGCGTACCAAATCCAAACCAGGACATCCAACCGAGAACTGCCCGAAGACAATGGACACGATAAAGATATTCGAAGCTATACCAGCCCTCGGCTCAAACATCATCGCACAACAACATACAAAAACAAGGCAAAAGAGCAGGCACATTGGAAAAACAAATTACCAAACACATGGCTCAGTTCATCAACATCATAGCCCAAATCATCATCACCAATTCAATCAGAGCAACCTGCCAAAACTGCACAGAAGAGTCGAAGTTCATATCAGTTCAGAATGCAAACAGCATAAAGTCATGACACGAATTGTACCAGCAAGGGTAAGCAAACATAAACATAGCAGTGCACAAAACCATAACAGTCCATATCAGTCGTCGCGGCTCAGGTAATCAGCATCATGGCCCAGCTCACAGGCACAGCCAAGGGATAATGGAAACCATCATGAATTAAACAATCAGAACCAAGTTTGTAAATCAAAGCTGTCATGAACATCAAAGCCATAATAAAAGGCCTGCATCCAAAAAACCAATGTGAATCCAGATAAAAGCAATGTCCAGTTATCAGACAAATCAGAAGCAACAACATAATCAAGAGCCAGGATTGTAGCATCCTGTTCCGACGGTTCAGACAAATGTCATCATTACCGCGTACCCTTCTCGACGGCAAAGACCAAGGCAAAGTATTTATCCTGAAAGAAGAAGAAGAAAAGTAGGTGTTAGTAATCAGATGAAATCAAACAAATCGAAAGTGAATCAATTCAGATGAACTCAAACAAATCGAAATCCAATCAGTATCGGATAAAATCAGAATCGTATCAAAAATCCCAATCCAATCCTAAAAGAAGAAACAAGATTCAATCAGTACCAAGCAAATCCAATCAGCATGCATCCGAAATTGGAAAGAAGTTCAATCACAAGGACATACGTTCCAAAAATCCCAGATAGAATCAAATCGAATCAAATCTCAGCCAAAAATAGCACAAATCCAACACGGATTAAAGGCCTAAAAGATAAATCAGAGTATATATAAAAGGGAAGATACCACCTGATAAAGGGAGGAACGAACGAAATCGCGAAAGCCCAGAGGAACGGACGAGCCACATGCAAAACCCTAGGCGGCACAAATAAGAACAAACGGCCGCGAACTCAGACGAAGAGGGATCGTCATCATCGTTCATCACCAACCCTCAATATCGTCTGCGAACGGGTAGCTGTGAAAGATAGAACATCAAAGCGACGAAGCCGCGAACAAACCCTAACGGGAAATCGCGAAAGGGAGAGATCACCAGCACCGTCCGCGAAGAACGACGGGCAACCTCCCGTTTTGAGGCCTCAGCTCACGCCATCATCGGCCGATTTCACGTTAAAGGTAAGCAATGGGACGTTTCCATTACGAATTTCATGTTTGTTTCAGGAAATAAGAAGACACGGCCACGAAAGAGAATCAAGAGAGTCGCGAGAAAGAAGAGGAAGATGAAGAACAGCGGCGCCGCGAGAAGAAGTTAGGGTTTGGAAACCCTAACTTTTGGTTGTGACTTATTGCTAACCAACCGGGTTGGGTCCGGGTGTGATGACCGGCCCAACCCCCCCTTTATTTATTTTTTTTGTTTTGTTGTTTTTTAATTTGTTTTTATGTTTTTTTAAATTGTTTCTTAACATTTTATTTTTAATAATTCAAAATAAAACTGTTTTAAAAAACCTTTTTTTATGTAAATATTAAGAATAAGTAAAAGCTTTTTTTTAAAAAAATCAGAAAACTTTTCTTAAAAAAATTAAAAAATAAAACCTTTTTTAGAAAGAGTAAAACATTTTTTAAAATCAAACCTTTTTTTTGCAAGCTAACATTAAATTTTTTAAGATTTTTTTAAATAAAGCAATAATAAAAATCTCAAATTTGCACCTTTTTCTTCATTGTCTCACGATCCATTTGATTGCCGCCTAACTCTGCCCACTAACGTCGTTTGTTCATCTTGCAGCTCATTACATTTACCATTACTTATTTCATCTTATTTTTCACCCAAAGTTCATTACTATATTGTAACTGCTTCTCATATGTAACCTCGCGAACCAATAATTGCGCTTTAATTACTGCTCTTTAAATTTCTGCTTGCATAGTTAAATTAGGTCATTATCTCTCTGTTTGCATGATTCAATTATCTCACGCGTTTACCATTATTTCTGTCACATTGCACACATCCGAAGGTTAGGTCTAGCTTTTGGTCGCCGCGCCAATAGTCCTCCACTTCAAACCCTTACGCCTACAAACCCTAATTTTTGCAAATGCCTCGCCGCAGGCAAAATTACAAATTTACCCCTAGCATTAGGTCAAAGAGCCGCCGCGCTCACTTTAGGGTTTCCCGCCGTGGAATCCCTAATTTAACCCTAATTACAACTTAACAATTCAACGTAGAGATTTGGAGTTTCTACACTCCACGTAAGCGTGTCCTTAAGACATGTTTATTCCCCTTGAGACCTTGACCACAGTCAAGAAGTCTCTAACCTCCCTTTTGAGGGGAACTACGATTACTCTGATTCCACTCCCGTAAGGATACGTAGGCACAGGATGCGATGTCTTGCCGAGTAAACTTAGAATTAACCCCTTAGGTCTCTTTCTCACTTTTAATCCCTTTGTACATATACCTTAAGCAAATGAATAAAGCAAATAGTAAACATCTGAACAAAAGGTTCCTGTAGAGTACTACAGAAGTTTAGGGTGCTAATACCTTCCCTAAATTTAACCAACCCCCGAACCCTAGATCTTTTCCCGCATTGTGTTTACGATGCAAAAATAGGTTTTCCCTCTTTTGACCTTTTCCTTCGGATAAATCAAAGAGCGGTTGTGAATTGAATTGCGATTCAAACTCATTAATAGTTTGTGATCCTATTTCCACCGCAACAGAAAATGGCGACTTCACTGGGGACTTCTTAACTTTTGAGGGTTATCCCTAATTTGTTCATATTTATTACTATTTGTTTTACTATTCATTTGCATGTATATATTTGTGCTTTGATTTGGGGACTGTTCCTTGTGTTGTGAGATAAGTCCTACGCCCGGACTAGTGACATTATTATAGGATGGGGATATATTCGATGAGGCTTATAGGGAGTTGAATCCCGACCAAGTTGATTCGAGAATCACCGCTCAGTTGAGACCTTTTCGAAAATGGTTCGGTTGAACGAGTAATCGTGAAAACTTTTTCCATGGTCGATTGGAGTCTGTGATATTGAGGACCGTAGTACCTTTACACCACCTCGGCCTTATTTAAGACGTAGTGCGGGAACTATATGGGAGTAATCCTACAATGGTTGCTACGCGATACTACACTCAAAAGAGGTTCTCTTGAGAATATTATTAACCCCCGAGTCAATCGGAAGGTTGATAATATCCGAAAGATGGGCTGATGACTTTGGGCACTTTTTAGAACCTTGTTCTGCAGGTACAATTAACCTATAGTACACTCCTTTTGGGGATGGGTAGACCTTAACTCCACTCACGTTCCTTTAACCTAGGACTTTGTGTGTTTTCATACATTGCATTCATAAGAGATTTCATGGAATTCAAACTCTATTTATGAACATTGCAGGATACCATGGATCACTCTAGGAGGCATACTTTGAAATTTACTTTTAAGGGTTTTAATTTGGAAGTCCTAGAGAAGCTAAGAGATTTGGTTCAAGATCAAGAAGAGTTCCAAAACAGATATGGAAGGCTATTGTCTTTGTTGAAGATTCAAGTAAACGAAGGACTTCTTACGACTTTGCTACAGTTTTATGATCCAGATTATCATTGCCTCACCTTCCCAGATTATCAGCTTTTACCTACCTTAGAAGAGTACTCTCAGTTGGTGGGATTACCTATCTTGGATAAGTCTCCATTCCCTTTCTTGGAGGAAGACCCTAAAGAACGAGATATTGCTAAAGCCATTTGTCTAAAGATATTTGATGTCAAAAACAATATGATCACCAAAGGGGGGACCTCCGATTTTCCCAGGGACTTCCTAATTAAGAAAACCCAATTTTATGCCGATCATAAAGACATGTTTGCCTTCGAGACAATATTTGCTTTGCTTATTTATGGGTTGCTGCTTTTTCCTAGTTTTGAAGGGTTTGTGGACCTTAATGCAATCAAGACCTTCATGAGAAGAAATCCAGTTCCAACACTACTGGGTAATACTTATCATTCAGTACATCTCCGAAACTTTCATGGTGGAGGAATGATTACATGTTGTGTGCCATTACTATACAAGTGGTTTATTTCTCACTTACCCAAGTCCGGTCCGTTCTGGAGACCTAATCAAGAACGTTGGTTGCAAAAAGTTATGGCTTTGACTCACTCTGATATTGATTGGTATAATCGCATGTATGATGGGATATCGATCATTGATAGTTGTGGAAAATTCAACAATGTGCCTTTGCTCAGTTTCAATGGAGGAATTAGCTACAATCCAGTCCTAGCTCGCCGACAGTTGGGATACCCCTTGAAGGAACCACCTAAAGGTATTCATGTGGAGAAAATCTTTTTCAAAGACGACAAAAAGCTTCAAGATCAGATTCTATCTTCTTGGAATCATCTGCATAGGAAAGGCAAAGAAAGTTTGGGAAGGCCTAATTGTGTATCCATGGAACCATACCTTCAACGGGTCCGAGGAAGAGCTATTGAGTTGAAGATGCCCTAATCTCGCCAAGATCCTTTACCTCAAAGAGAAGAACCTGTCCAGTATTTCATGACTGAAGTTGAGACTTTGAAGATCACTTTGAAGAAATCACAATGCGAAGCAGAATCATGGAAGAACAAACACCATGTGATGGTCAGCAAGTTCGAAGAACTTCAAAAGCAGATTCAGTCGAAGAATGATGAGATACAATCCTACAAGAAGAGAAGGCTCTACGAATATTTATTTTCCTTCGGATCTCCGTCTGCTCACTGAAGTTGTGGAAGATGCTTCTCTAGGATTTTCTAGGCTTTTATTTAGCTATTTTGGTTGCAGGAATATTATTTGTAACTTGTCTTCAATAAATTAATATTTGTTTCCTTGGTATTCCGCAATATTCGTAAATATTTGAATTCCATGAAATCTTCATTTAGCATCATACTTTTGCATTGCATGTGTCTCCCGATTTCTCATACTCGGTTCTTTCACCTTCCAGTTTTGTCACCCTAAGTTCTCTGCGTCAATACGACCCTTCAAAAGGATGGAAGATCAAAATCAAGAGATCAACCGTGTCAGCCATGAACTCGAAGATCTTCGAGGAAGTGTAGGGCAGATTTTGGAGATGCTACGAGCTCTTAGTGTGAAGGTGGATGCTCAGTCTACTGTTGTTTCTGAGACTACTAATACCGTTATGGAACCGCAACCAGTTGTTACTGTCGAGAATGTACCTCCTCACGGTCTTCAATCCGGTTTGGTGCCTCCTAGTGCTCAACCAGTTCAACGAGCTACCCCTCCAAAGTGCAAAACTCCTAACTCCGACCATGGTAAAGAACCTGCACGTTTGAGGAATCGCAAAATGGCTACTCCTCAACCTTGGCAACCTCAGCAGAGTTATTTTCAAGGTTATCCGATTCAATATGGCCAGCAACCCTATGTAGCTACTGTTGCACCTCCTTTCGATCAGTAGTTTCCTACATACCAGCCTGTGCAGTCAGCTCCGGTATATCAAGCACCGGTTTATCAACAACCTTCCGGTTATCCGCCCATGCAAGTTCCTGTCAACAGTCAACGAGTGCCCAACGCTCCTGTTCACCAACAATCACAGGATCAGGTTCCTTATCCCTGTAAGAGTCAGTATAAGCCTTGTCCTCCAATTCTGATGGCTTTCACTGAGTTATACCCCCATCTTGGTACAACAAGGTCTGATTACCACCCGTGCTTTGGGTCCTCTGCCTAGTCCGTTACCTGCAAGTTACAACGCTGCCGCTCATTGTTTATTTCATGAGGGTGCGCCCGGCCATAATCTAGAGAATTGCTATGCTCTTAAGAAAGTTGTCAGAAATTTGCTAGAAGCGAAGAAGTTGTCTTTTAGCGATGCTCAGATGAAGATCGAGACTCCTCTCGGGGTCCCTCACTTGTCGGGTTCGAATTCTGCAAAGCATGCTACTCCTGTGACGAATCAGCCGAATCCAATAATTATTCAAAGGCCTAGCTCGCTTCATTTCAGTAACCCTCAAGATGATACGACCGGGATCAACAAAGAATCTGGGAAAGTTATTTTGAAGCAACGACTGAAAACTGTTGAAGATGTGACCAGCGTAACTGGGGCAAGCCATGACGACTCACAGTGATCATGAACCAGACGTCCTTTCCATTGAGGCTCCGCCAAAGGAAACTATTACGTTTGAATGTAAGATTTCATAGCATTTAGAAGGATTTTTCCGACAGTTCATTTATATGTATTTCTCTTTGATTAAGCATATTTAGCATGCACGAACTTGTTTATCTTTGATTAATTAATGCAACGCATATGTTTGTCTTGAATAAGTCCATTCGCTTCACTCATTCAAAAACGTTTTCATAAATTATAATGCCAACTTTACCCGATCTCTTGTTCTGATGGAGAATTGGGGGGAGGATGACGAACCCAAAACGTCAGATTTCTTGTCGTATGCTTTCGATTGAAACCCGCTGATGATGTAAGGCATTGTTTCAAATCCCAAACACTGGAGATATAAGGATGTTAATCCCTAGTCAACCCTTTGAGCCTTGAAGTAGGAGTTTTTCTTTCTTTTAAGAACCTTCATCCTAACCTGGGGCAGGGTAGGTTTCAGTTAAACCGATCACGCACTTAGACTCTCAAAAAGGAAGAGCAAACCTTCGAGAATTTATCCTTAGCATCTTAAGGAGTCCAATACAATGACTATCCCTCGGTTACCTAAGAAGTGGGGCAGTCACGAGCCTTTCAAAAGATTTACACGACTTGTGCATAAAAGAATCTTCAAAAAAATAAGAGCTCGCTAAGTCAAAACCTACGAAGGAGACTTAGGCAAAACTGGGGCATCCCGCTGGACTCCAAAGTCAGATCAAAAGACGTTGTCCAAGCAAAAGTTAGGGAATAAGAGCAATAAACCATTAGTTTTTGAATCCTTATAAAGAACAAAGTCGTGTGACCAATTGCCATTAGAAATAGGTGAGTGACTGCCATGTCCAAAGCCTTGATAAGTTCTCGACCATAGCAAATCCGCTTGAGATATGAGCGTTCGTATCCGATTAACTGAATTAGGATTGGAGAATATCACGAAGAATGGGTGGGTACAAATATAACTTTGAGCCTATATCCTTGTTTCTTAAACCGTGAACCGAGCCACGATACAACCTTTAAAAGACCTAATTGAAGTAGGACTTCGGTTGAAAGCATACTCGACAAGATCACGTTTCCTGACTCCTACGAGCTATGCTCAGAAAAAAAATTCATGTTGGCATTATAATTAAAACTTATATCCCGACTAGTGATTTCGGTCACAAGTTATTGCGATATCTTTTTCAAAACAAAATTCAAGACAAATATATGTGTACATTGACAAGCTCAGGATAGGCATTTCAGGCATGACAACTTTGCTTGATGTCTTAGAGATTTACATATGAACATAACCCGTGGAACTTGAAGATCCTACCAAACAGGGGGCAGGCAGTTTCCCAGTTCGCTTACCAACGCAAGGCTGACGTTCTTAAGAGTTGTTTCTCAAAGATTTCGTCGTAACATTTGTGCCAGACCTGACGAATCTCTCAAAGAGTTTGAAAACAATGGGGCAACCAGACTCCGTGTTCTCTATAAAATCCTCTTGAGATGACCCTATCTCACAACACAAGTATCCTGGGGTACCGTGTTTCTAAAAAAGGAAACAAATGGCGACTACTATAAGGTCCTTCAAGATCAAAACTATGTGGTTTCACAATTTTTTTCTTCATGCACCCGAGGGATTTTACTCACAGCGGCCTTCATTCCCCAGTAAACCTCAGTGTTGCAACAGGCTCCTAAACTATTGCTCTAACACAGTCCCCAGCGAGACTATAAGCTGACAACCTTTTCTTGGGTAACTCGAAAGCGTCCTTCAGGTTTTCCTCTCCCCATGAGAAGACGTGATACTGTGCACCCAAGTAATTCACTTTCTCCCCAGAGAATTCAGAATTTTGAAACCAGATTTGGTCCTACCATTCCCTCCCATGATTGACGTATTGGTTGCGGAGAACGCAGGGTATTTCCGTCGAGATGTTTATTTCATCCCTCGTCCCGTCTCTAGTTTGTTTCGTCAGCATACGCAAGGGCATAAGCATCACATGCCTATTTCATTACATATTCATTACATACCCATTACATATCCAGTGCATATTCATTACATATTCATTACATATTCATTACATACTCATTTCATAACATCCTGCATATTTACATACATAGACATCAACATACATTCATATTAACATATCCATTAACATACGCGTTAGCATGCACAGGTTCATTGTGTCTCTATCATTGGTCGTTACCGCCGAGTAACTGGGGTTTGTCCATTCTCTCCAAATAGATTGTCAGCCCTAAGCATAAAATACATATGTGTTTCCAAGTTTCCCTACGGAGCTCGATCCTCGTGGATGACGGTTACTTCGGCTATCTTTCCTCGCCAGGATAAGATATCTACCCTTCGAGTTCATTCCCTCGATGGAGTCTTGATTGCCATTTTTCTTTCTAGCTCGATCCTAGATTGAACCTCAGTATTGTCGGTTGTCAAGCCTAACCGGACGTGCATTTATTTTGCACCATCTGAAGATTTTCACCATGCCTTGGCAGATACGCGGCATGTTCTCGCCCAAGAAGTTTATCACTGTACCCGGACGTGCATTTATTTTGCAAGAAAATCAACTACAATCCTTTACAGATACATGCCAGTTCATGCCTGGATAATTTATTATTACAATCCTACATCTTACAGCCTCGATATACTACATTTCTCACCTAAGAAGCCGATCTTATCTTCGTTATGACTCGCAGCAAATGGCCATCTCCATGGAGCAGTTGGGCTTCCATTTACCTGTCGTCTTGAAGTATGGGGGGTTTTGAACCAAATCGTATTCAGGAGAGCACGATCTTGAAATACGGGGAGGTTTGAGCAGAATCATATTCAGGAGAGCACGATTCTGAATTATGAAGAAGTTCATTTATCCTTTAGTAAAAGAAGAAACCAAATCGTATTCAGGAGAGCACGATCTTGAAGTACGGGGAGGTTTGAGCGGAATCATATTCAGGAGAGCACGATTCTGAATTATGAAGAATTTCATTTACCCGAAAGAGCCGAATCATATTCAGGAGAGCACGATTCTGAGTTATGAGGAAGTTCAATTAGCCCTTTTCATATTCAGGAGAGCACGATTCTGGAGTATGAAGAATTTCATTTACAAGAAAGAGCCGAATCATATTCAGGAGAGCACGATTCTGAAGTATGAGGAAGTTCAGTTCACCCTTTTCATATTCAGGAGAGCACGATTCTGAAGTATGAAGAATTTCATTTACACGAAAGAGCCGAATCATATTCAGGAGAGCACGATTCTGAGTTATGAGGAAGTTCAATTAGCCCTTTTCATATTCAGGAGAGCACGATTCTGGAGTATGAAGAATTTCATTTACAAGAAAGAGCCGAATCATATTCAGGAGAGCACGATTCTGAGTTATGAGGAAGTTCAATTAGCCCTTTTCATATTCAGGAGAGCACGATTCTGGAGTATGAAGAATTTCATTTACAAGAAAGAGCCGAATCATATTCAGGAGAGCACGATTCTGAAGTATGAGGAAGTTCAGTTTACCCTTTTCATGCTCAGGAGAGCACGATCTTGAAGCATGAAGAAGTTTATTTATCCTTCAGTAAGAGAAGAATCAGAATCGTATTCCAGGCGCCGACCTTAAATGCGAGAAGATTTATTTATCAGATAAGCAGCAGCCTCTTTATTTGAGTGATTATCCATTTTGGCACATAAGTCCCTTCCAACGATAAGTGACAGCTCTCCCTCGAGAAGCTTATCAGGGCATTTCCCATTAAAGTCCATTTATTTTGGCATACAGCCGGTCTTTACCCTGTATATTTGCTACGGAGTTTCGAAAAGTCCGTTTGATCCTGTTACGAGGGATAGTTTACAGAAGCTTGGATGTTATTCTTTGCTCAATGCTCCAGCATTCTGTAATCGATCTTGCAATCGTACGTGATCCAGTTTTATTTTTAGATTCCCCAATGGAGGTCGTCTCATAGGTACCATCTCCATTTGAGAATTTCGTTCCTTTTCTAAAAAAGACAATTGGTCGTGTTCGCACCAGTTGACCATCATTTTTAGAATTCCCCAGTGTTGTACTATGTCCCAGCGCGTCGTCTTCCCCGGTGTGTTCTTCTCGTAGCGTCTGTCCCTGTGTCGTCGTATTCGTCAGCATTGTCGCATTCATCATTCCAGCATACGCATCATATCATATTCATGGCATCGTCTGCATTAGTCTGTTCTCGCTTGGTCCATAGCATTGCATATCGCCACATATAAGGGTAAAATTTTCGGTTATCTATATTTAAATCCCTCCACCATGATTCCTCGAGTCTCCGCCACTCAAATCATCCGGTGTAGTTATTTAAATAGGGGCAACTGTAATACCCCAAATTTTACCCTTATATTTTAGTCAGTCATTTCGCATAGCATCTCATATGTGCATTTGCTAACCACTAACAAGTCATGGAGGTGTTTTGTTTTGCAGGGTTTGGTTCCAGGGGCATTTTGGTCATTTTACGTGGAAACCGCAAGTTTTGAGACATTATTTCTGAGGCATTTATTTGCCACTTGGGTCAAGGTGCCGGTATGTTTTGTCAGAAATATGATTGGACTCGGGGCCGTGCTTTGTTTGATTTTGAAATATTTTTAAACAGTCTGTTTCCTCTTAATAAGATGAAGTTGGATTGAAAAGGAAGTGGATACTGTTAAGGTTATTTTGAGAAGTGATGTGATCAACGAGATTTTAATTTGAATTTGTTCGGATATAATCATGTGGCGGGATATCATTTATAAAATTAGTCAAGGCAAAGGAGAAGTAAGTTTTAAATATTTTTGAACTTTTGTTCATAAGTATTTATAAGTTACAACTCAAGGGGGAATTTAAATGGTTCTGAATTATTATTCATGGATACTTTGAATTTACAATTGAGAAAGTAAATATGAATATTTGTTGAATTTCATTTCATAAATATTTATAGTTTACAATTTGAAATGGATAAGTGAATTTGAACTTTATTCAAGAAATGCCATTGGTTTACAAGAGGATTCATTTACAATAAGTATCTATCCTAAGGAAATTCTAAACATCTAAGTGGATCTTCATGATGCTCCTTCGATGCTCTTTACGGATCTCCCATTAACCTGCACAACAAAAAGAATACAACACAGAATAGAAAAATGTTAGAGTTTGTTTTCGACACTCTCAGAACAGTGTCATCATCGAGTGCCGGGAGTGGCACAACCGAAGCTGCGTCCTACCCCCGTTACCGATCCGCGCCGTTGGCGTCAGATCAGGTAACACCTGTTCTTATCGTTACGGGACATCCGAGAGATAGAAGTGATAAAAGAAGCGGGACTGATTCGTTTTGCCGCGATTGGATTTCCAAACTGATACGGGAATAAGGCAACATAGGCAAGTTTGGACTCAGACCCGGATGCCGGCAGGTCTGAGTCGCTTTGGTTTCGAAAAATTCCAACACCTGAAAAGCCACAAACATCATCAGTCCAAACAGAACACCAAATACAAACTAAACTGCATCAAAACAATGTATCAGAAGGCAAGTTCATGCGCAAAGAGCCAGAAGAAATATCCTACAAATCTGTCATAACAGAAAGTTCCCAACAGGATCCAAAGAAAAGTGTAACAGCAATTAATGCAAGAAACAGGTTCAGCAGAAAAACCAGAGATATGGTGCAGTTCGGTAAAGTGTCAAGAATCAAGTTCAGAATCATACTATCACAAAGTAGCCCGAATAAGAACATAACAGATGGTTGGAGCGTACCAAATCCAAACCAGGACATCCAACCGAGAACTGCCCGAAGACAATGGACACGATAAAGATATTCGAAGCTATACCAGCCCTCGGCTCAAACATCATCGCACAACAACATACAAAAACAAGGCAAAAGAGCAGGCACATTGGAAAAACAAATTACCAAACACATGGCTCAGTTCATCAACATCATAGCCCAAATCATCATCACCAATTCAATCAGAGCAACCTGCCAAAACTGCACAGAAGAGTCGAAGTTCATATCAGTTCAGAATGCAAACAGCATAAAGTCATGACACGAATTGTACCAGCAAGGGTAAGCAAACATAAACATAGCAGTGCACAAAACCATAACAGTCCATATCAGTCGTCGCGGCTCAGGTAATCAGCATCATGGCCCAGCTCACAGGCACAGCCAAGGGATAATGGAAACCATCATGAATTAAACAATCAGAACCAAGTTTGTAAATCAAAGCTGTCATGAACATCAAAGCCATAATAAAAGGCTTGCATCCAAAAAACCAATGTGAATCCAGATAAAAGCAATGTCCAGTTATCAGACAAATCAGAAGCAACAACATAATCAAGAGCCAGGATTGTAGCATCCTGTTCCGACGGTTCAGACAAATGTCATCATTACCGCGTACCCTTCTCGACGGCAAAGACCAAGGCAAAGTATCTATCCTGAAAGAAGAAGAAGAAAAGTAGGTGTTAGTAATCAGATGAAATCAAACAAATCGAAAGTGAATCAGTTCAGATGAACTCAAACAAATCGAAATCCAATCAGTATCGGATAAAATCAGAATCGTATCAAAAATCCCAATCCAATCCTAAAAGAAGAAACAAGATTCAATCAGTACCAAGCAAATCCAATCAGCATGCATCCGAAATTGGAAAGAAGTTCAATCACAAGGACATACGTTCCAAAAATCCCAGATAGAATCAAACCGAATCAAATCTCAGCCAAAAATAGCACAAATCCAACACGGATTAAAGGCCCAAAAGATAAATCAGAGTATATATAAAAGGGAAGATACCACCTGATAAAGGGAGGAACGAACGAAATCGCGAAAGCCCAGAGGAACGGACGAGCCACATGCAAAACCCTAGGCGGCACAAATAAGAACAAACGGCCGCGAACTCAGACGAAGAGGGATCGTCATCATCGTTCATCACCAACCCTCAATATCGTCTGCGAACGGGTAGCTGTGAAAGATAGAACATCAAAGCGACGAAGCCGCGAACAAACCCTAACGGGAAATTGCGAAAGGGAGAGATCACCAGCACCGTCCGCGAAGAACGACGGGCAACCTCCCGTTTTGAGGCCTCAGCTCACGCCATCATCGACCGATTTCACGTTAAAGGTAAGCAATGGGACGTTTCCATTACGAGTTTCATGTTTGTTTCAGGAAATAAGAAGACACGGCCACGAAAGAGAATCGAGAGAGTTGCGAGAAAGAAGAGGAAGATGAAGAACAGCGGCGCCGCGAGAAGAAGTTAGGGTTTGGAAACCCTAACTTTTGGTTGTGACTTATTGCTAACCAACCGGGTTGGGTCCGGGTGTGATGACCGGCCCAACCCCCCCTTTATTTATTTTTTTTGTTTTGTTGTTTTTTAATTTCTTTTTATGTTTTTTTAAATTGTTTCTTAACATTTTATTTTTAATAATTCAAAATAAAACTGTTTTAAAAAACCTTTTTTTATGTAAATATTAAGAATAAGTAAAAACTTTTTTTTAAAAAAATCAGAAAACTTTTCTTAAAAAAATTAAAAAATAAAACCTTTTTTAGAAAGAGTAAAACATTTTTTAAAATCAAACCTTTTTTTTGCAAGCTAACATTAAATTTTTTAAGATTTTTTTAAATAAAGCAATAATAAAAATCTCAAATTTGCACCTTTTTCTTCATTGTCTCACGATCCATTTGATTGCCGCCTAACTCTGCCCACTAACGTCGTTTGTTCATCTTGCAGCTCATTACATTTACCATTACTTATTTCATCTTATTTTTCACCCAAAGTTCATTACTATATTGTAACTGCTTCTCATATGTAACCTCGCGAACCAATAATTGCGCTTTAATTACTGCTCTTTAAATTTCTGCTTGCATAGTTAAATTAGGTCATTATCTCTCTGTTTGCATGATTCAATTATCTCACGCGTTTACCATTATTTCTGTCACATTGCACACATCCGAAGGTTAGGTCTAGCTTTTGGTCGCCGCGCCAATAGTCCTCAACTTCAAACCCTTACGCCTACAAACCCTAATTTTTGCAAATGCCTCGCCGCAGGCAAAATTACAATTTTACCCCTAGCATTAGGTCAAAGAGCCGCCGCGCTCACTTTAGGGTTTCCCGCCGTGGAATCCCTAATTTAACCCTAATTACAACTTAACAATTCAACGTAGAGATTTGGAGTTTCTACACTCCACGTAAGCGTGTCCTTAAGACATGTTTATTCCCCTTGAGACCTTGACCACAGTCAAGAAGTCTCTAACCTCCCTTTTGAGGGGAACTACGATTACTCTGATTCCACTCCCGTAAGGATACGTAGGCACAGGATGCGATGTCTTGCCGAGTAAACTTAGAATTAACCCCTTAGGTCTCTTTCTCACTTTTAATCCCTTTGTACATATACCTTAAGCAAATGAATAAAGCAAATAGTAAACATCTGAACAAAAGGTTCCTGTAGAGTACTACAAAAGTTTAGGGTGCTAATACCTTCCCTAAATTTAACCAACCCCCGAACCCTAGATCTTTCCCCGCATTGTGTTTACGATGCAAAAATAGGTTTTTCCCTCTTTTGACCTTTTCCTTCGGATAAATCAAAGAGCGGTTGTGAATTGAATTGCGATTCAAACTCATTAATAGTTTGTGATCCTATTTCCACCGCAACAACATTCATCAGATAAGAGAAATACCTGGTCCTTGGCCAGCAAGTTACTCAAAGTGGCATTTCTCCCAATTTAGCACCAAGTTGGTATTCACACACCTTTCCAGCATGGTTTCTAAATTTTCCAAACATAAACCAAAAGAACCACCAAACACTGAAAAGTCATCCATGAAAACTTCCATTGTTTTCTCTATAAGATCGGCAACAACGCCATTTTGTTAGGATTACAGTGGTAAAGTGTCGGGTTTTTGTTATCGTCTCCACAGGGAATATAAGATATTGCTACCGTTCGACAGTTGATAAATTCGTAACTTTATAGTAACAAAAGAGGGTTTTAGTTTTAGTAACGGTATCTTGCATAAAAGAAATAATGTTTCACGGTAAAAGTTAGGGTTTTGAGGTTTAAAGAAAGATTGCCAAAGTTAGGGTTTGGTGATCGCTTTTTATGCATATGCTCGATCAACAAGATTCATAAACTCCACTAGATGATAAATGCATTCACAACATCCTCTCAATGTGATTATCTCTAACTTGCATTGTGAGATTTGTCATTTTGATCCATTGTTGATCTCTCACACAATCTATCAAAATAACAATATTAAAGTTCAACGTTTATGTAAACAACTTCATTCATAACTATCTCTAGCTTACAAACAAAGATGGATGAAAACCTAGGTTAAGAGTTGGAAAATATCTCTCGATCATAAACCAACACAAAGAGTTATCGATAAAGCAAAGTTTTCACCATAAATTCATCATCAAAGGGTTTACAAATGAAGATCAAAACATTTACATTCAAAGCTTGATGATCACCTACATCTAACCTTGACAAAAAGAAGTATTTAGCTACTCATTTTCATGGTAGCTTGCGGTAGAAGTTTTGGGAGAAGGTTGATGAACATCCGAGTCGAAGGATCCAACTTGGATGAGAATCCACCTTCTTTTTGGTGGAATAATGTTAAGAGATGAAGAAATGAGAGCCAGAAGAGTTTCTAGGTCACAAAATCACTTTTTAGCAAAAGTAGTAAAAGTTGTCATTTTTCAACAAAAAGTACACTAGCTATTTATAGACAAAGTTGGTGGTCTGCCACGCTCGCGACCCTGCTCGCTAAGCGAGCTTCCAGCGAATGTTCGCTACAGCCTCGCTTAGCGAATATGTTAGGGAGGTCTGAGGCAAACATTCTGTTTAGCTTCGCTGCAACTTCGCTCAACGAACATGCTAGCGAGTTCTTGAGGTATAATTCTGTTTGGCTTTGCTACTTGCTCGCCCAGCGAGTGCTTCGCTACCCTCCTCGCTTCTAGCGAACAACGCCCATGTGCTTCTGCCCAAGTCTGGGAGTGTTCGCTAGCTGCTCGCCATGAGCTCGCTTAGCGAACACTTACTACTGCTTCGCTCAGCGAACATGCTGGCGAACTTGCTATTGCTTTCCTTTCTCTTGGTTCCTTTGTCATCTTCCTTGTGCCTTCAAATCCTACTCTTTCATGCTCAAATACTGCACAATAACACACAAATTAAAAGAACCAATAGTGTTTCACATTATGATGCATATTAGCAAAAACAAGTCGGTTAGATCACAATTTAGACAAAAATGGAGTGAAAGATGCCCAAATTTGATAGCTCAAATAAGCACAATTGGGCATCTAACAACTCTCCCCAACTAGAATATTGCTTGCCCTCAAGCAAAGTATGCCCCTTGAAGAACAAGAGGATTTGCCTAAAGAAAAAGGGTTTTCCGAACTCGGATCAACTGGCTCAAAAAAAAGCAATTCAACCAAACATGCGTTTCCAATGGTTAGAACAACATAATGCACAAGAACTAAAATCTTAAAGCAATACAAAACATTTATCAATTCACAACAATGCTATCTTGAATGAATCACCCTATCTCTCCTCTTCGAATAAGGATTAAAGAAATTTCACACATGCAAGCGCGGGGACAATTTCACTCTCCAATAAATAATGCAAAAATCAAGTCAATTCATATAATGTCTAGCAATTATAAATGAAAATGTGGAAGTACGAAGATCACTAAGGTCTTTTCTGGTTGTAGCTTGGTCGGGTTTACAAACAAGGGACATATCTAAAGCAATTGAAACGAATTTGCCGATGCAAAAGAGACATTCACTTGTACAACAATTCACACATTCAAACTTCGTTCAATCTTGATACTCATTTGAAACCTTTACAACTCTTGTTCCACAACTCAATTTTTTTTCAATATTTTTCTTCCAAGCAAGCATTCATGATTATTCTTTTCTTTTGATCATTTTCTTTCTACACCATGTTCATAAAACAAGTGTTTTTCTTTTTCACGATCCTCTTCGATGCTTGCTTGATTTTTCACAAGTTGTGGCAAGTTACCCACTTATATATTCGTTCTCCCCAACTTATCTTTTACTTCCTTCAAAAGTGAATGTTCTTTGCTTTTTACGGCATAAGAACAATAATAAAAAAATTTCAGGTTTTCAAGAAAAAATATTTTTGAAGTCTCGCTTTATTTCAAGCCGAGATTCAACTGTTTAAGTTCAAAGGTGTTCACAAATACTCTCTCAACTCACCGGTAAGTTTGTATTTGGACTGGTTATACTCGAAAGAAACAAGTGCCTTGATCATTTCAACTAACTTCCACAAATTCATAATAATAAAAGACAAAACATGAATTAAATGAATCAACACGATTTATCAGAATCCAACATTTAAGTACACAATGGAGGTTTCCTCACAATTTGTGGTTCTAAACCTAAGTGAAACATTCATTCAATTATGTTGCAAAGAGACAATATTTTTTTCACAAAAAGAACACAGTTCCGCATGCATTCTAGAATTCTAACCGAAGGTAACCATGTACCTTAGATTTAATCGCTTGCTAATTTTTTATCATCGCCATCCAAGCTCGGATGCACCTTCATTGTATACTTCTTTTGGAGAGCAACCAATCTAGAAGGTTTTGACATCAACCAATCCACACAAAAATATTAAAAACAAAATTAAATGAAAAACTATTAATCATATTGAAATTAAAGAAATAGAAATGTGCCTGGGGGACAAAACACCCCAATAGTACAACCCATCATAACAGAACAAAATAAAATCCGGAATTCAAAATAAAACAGTAAACTGAAACAGAATCAAAAATCAGTCCTCCTCAGACTCAGACTCATCACTATCATCTTCATCAAAGTCCTCCTTTCCTGATACATCATCATCATCACCCTCATCATCATCATCAGTGTCCTTAGCAGGGCCACTCGCACCCCCTCCAAAAATAGGCCTGTCCACAGGCCAGTTTGTGTGTTGAGTAAACTGCTCGCGAGTCATCATGGAGCTCTCGGTGGAAGGGTCTCGGACCTGCAGCTGCAAAACCTGTAAAGAATCATGAATATCATACATGGCTCGTTGCTGAGCGTTCATCCAGTTCCAGTTGTAGTTGTATACTTGCTGTAGAAAAGGGTCGAACCCTTGAGAAAAACCACTGGAACCATCAGCAGTTCCGGTATCACTAGCCGATGCATTACTGTTGTAATTCTTAGGTTTGCAGAACTTGTTCACATACTTGTCATCCATTGCCGGAGGAATCTTCACCATACTCCTAGATGGGAGCTTTAAGCGCGATTGCGAGCATAATGCCATGATGAGGCACGAAAAAGCAAGGGGGCAATTAGCTCGCCACCCTGCTTTCAAACCACTCTCAACAATCGATTTTATCTTATTTGCTATGATCCTAGCAACGTCAATCTGAACGTTGGTTAGGATGCTGTGAACAAGATGTGCCACTGGGATCGGCACAGTTGATGTGCGAGACTTTGGTTTTATATTGGTGAGAATCAGTACCAGGATCAATTGAGCCATTGGAGTCATGTCTTCCCGATGAAACCTCACTGCCTCTCCAGATTGGTTTCTTTCCACACTCTTCCCTTCCAGCAAAAGTCCAGTTGATATAGCATCAATTTTAGGGTGGCTTCTTAAACTTCGGGTGTATGTGTCATATTCATCTGCTCCCAAATTGAACGGTTCACCAAGTATCCTGTTAATAGCAGCCCTATCAAAACTTATCTGTCTTCCCTGCACTCGTGTCATCCACGTAAATGGTGCGTCATCGTCTGGCAATGCATTTGCATAAAATTCCCTGACGATGTCGATATTGTACTGTTCAAGTGGGGAGATCAGCTTGTCCCACTTTTTGCTGTTTATCAACCCGACAAAAGTTCCAAACTCGCCCCGAGGTTCAATGATGAACCTCTTTTCTGGAAGGATCTTCCTCTTTTGCAAAGCCAAATGCCGAACAACTTGCTTTGGTCCAAGGAACACGTCACTGTCAAACTGGATTGGAACCTGACGGGGTGTTGAGATAACCTTTCGCTTCTTGCCTTGGTGTCCCTAGTTTCCGGGGGCCATCTGCAAAAGAGTCACAGAAGGATACCACAAACAGCACCACATAACATTAGTCAATAAAAATAAAACAGGACTGAGATGCTCGCTGGCTTGCTCGCTTAGCGAGCTAGTAGCGAATGCTCGCTACAGGCTCGCGTAGCGAACAAGCTAGCGAATGCTGCGTATTTTCAAAAATGCAGCCACTGATAGACACCCTGATTCCCAATCACAAAGTTACAATAACCATTCCAATATCCAGTAAGTTCATCATGAAAAGCCTAAGACTAACCACACATGCAATTAAATTTTTCTCAAAATCCCTAACATTCCTAATCTGACCTAAATCCTAATTTCTACACATTCAGCAATGGAGAATAAAAGAGAAGAGAATAGAAATCAAACATGTGGCAGCAGAGAAATTGAGATGACAAAGACTTAGGGTTAGCAAGAGTTTGCAGAGGAAATGGCGTATGCACGGTGAGAGTGAAAATGAAGTGTGAAAGTGAAGTGTGGAAATGTAGTGAAGTTGCAAACAAAAACAGAAATTGGGCCTACACAAGTGGCCCACTAACCAACTTAAAATTGTCTGTTCGCGCACATTCGCTACGAGCTCGCTCAGCGAACTGCTAGCGAACATTCGCTACATGCTCGCTCAGCGAACATGCTAGCGAACATGACAGAAGTTTGAAAAAAATTAACTCAGCACATCATGCAACTTCAAGGCTCACAAGTTTCATCATAGACACCAAAATACACAGAAAAACAGAAAATACTTACAATGTTGAGGTGCCTCTCAACAAGCGCTTGTTTAACATCGGATAAGCTCGACGGTCCAAGATGTTCACTCTGGAACATCCAGAAGAAATCCACAACTTTCTCGGTCCACATGACCGCTAAGATATATCTTCAAGCGCTGGCCATTTACCGTCCAGCTGTCCCTTTTCTCCATATCTTCAATTACAACTGCCCCGAAAGTTTTTACCTCTTTAACGCGGAACGGACCAGACCACTTTGACTTTAATTTGCCAGGGAACAATCTCAACCTAGAATTGAACAATAGTACAAGCTGCCCCGGCGTAAATTCCTTCTTACGGAGCTTCTTATCATGGTATTCCTTAACTTTCTTTTTGTACAACCAACTTAAGTGGTATGCGGCATTGCGCATTTCTTCCAACTCAAGAAGTTGCACCTTCCTCTTTTCACCAGCCAACTCATTATCAAAATTCAAAAATTCTAAGGCCCATAAGGCCTTGTGCTCCATTTCAACCGACAAATGGCAAGTTTTACCATAAACTAATTGAAACAGAGTTATCCCAATTGGAGCTTTATAGGCCGTGCGATACGCCCATAGAGCTTCATCCAGTTTTTGAGACCAATCCTTCCTAGAGTTCGACACGGTTTTTTCAAAAATTTTCTTAATCTCTCTATTAGAGACATCAGCTTGACCATTCACCTGTGGGTGGTACGGAGTTGCCACTCTATGCGTTACACCGTAATGTTGTAAAACTTTTTCCAACGGTGAATTGCAAAAGTGTGACCCTCCGTCACTAATCAACACTTGGGGGGTTCCAAAACGGGAAAAAATATTTTTCTTTAAAAAGTTAATGACCGTTTTAGAATCCGCCCTTGATGAGGCAATCGCCTCAACCCACTTCGACATGTAGTCAACAACAACCAATAAGTATTCATTTCCAAAAGAGGGTGGAAATGGTCTGACAAAATCAATACCCCAACAATCAAATAATTCAACCTCTTGAATGTTTTGAAGAGGCATTTCATCTCTCTTACCTATTCCACCGCTTCGTTGGCAATTGTCACAACTTTGCGCATGGGCATTTGCGTCTTTAAAAATAGAAGGACAATAAAATCCCGATTGAAGGACTTTATTTGCCGTTCTAGCCCCATTAAAATGGCCACCATAAGGCGAGTTGTGACAATGCCATAGAATACTCTATGCTTCGTCACCAATAACACACCTTCTTAACAAATTATCATCTCCCAGCTTAAACAGATAAGGGTCATCCCACACATAGTACTTGGCATCCGAGAGGAACTTCCTTTTTTGGTTAGGAGTTAGGTCGGGCGGCACAAAATCACTCGCCTTGTGGTTTGCAAAATCCACAAACCACGACCTCACTTAAACTTTAAAGAGTTTTTCATCGGGAAACTCTTCTTGGATTTCCTTTTCTAAAGTAGTCACCTCCACATTGACAAGGCGAGATAAATGATCTGCTACCAATTTTTCCGACCCTTTTTTGTCTTTAATTTCTACATCGAATTCTTGCAACAAAAGGATCCAACGGATAAGCCTTTGCTTTGAATCCGATTTGGTTAGCAGATATTTTATCGCATCATGGTCGGTATAAACAATCACTTTAGACCCAATGAGATATGACCTAAATTTTTCAAGTGCATACACTATTGCAAGCAATTCTTTTTCTGTTGTGGCATAATTAATTTGTGCCTCATTAAGAACTTTGCTTGCATAGTATATAGCATGAATTTTTTTGTCTTTTCGTTGGCCCAACACCGCTCCAATAGCATAGTCACTAGCATCACACATTAGCTCAAAATTTAAATTCCAATCCGAAGCAACTATGATTGGAGCGGTGACCAATTTGTGTTTCAAAATCTCAAAAGCTTTTAAACATTCATCAGATAAGAGAAATACCTGGTCCTTGGCCAGCAAGTTACTCAAAGGCCTAGCCACCTTTGAGAAATATTTGATGAAGCGCCGGTAGAAACCGGCATGCCCAAGAAAGCTTCAGACACCCTTTACGTTAGATGGAGGAGGCAACTTCTCAATCACATCAACCTTAGCATGATCTACTTCGAGCCCTTTTGACGAGACTTTGTGACCGAGAACAATCCCCTCCGTCACCATAAAGTGGCATTTCTCCCAATTTAGCACCAAGTTGGTTTTCACACACCTTTCCAGCACGGGTTCTAAATTTTCCAAACATAAACCAAAAGAACCACCAAACACTGAAAAGTCATCCATGAAAACTTCCATTGTTTTCTCTATAAGATCGGCAACAGCGCCATTTTGTTAGGATTACAGTGGTAAAGTGTCGGGTTTTTTTTATCGTCTCCACAGGGAATATAAGATATTGCTGCCGTTCGACAGTTGATAAATTCGTAACTTTATAGTAATAAAAGGGGGTTTTAGTTTTAGTAACGGTATCTTGCATAAAAGAAATAATGTTTTGCGGTAAAAGTTAGGGTTTTGCGGTTTAAAGAAAGATTGCCAAAGTTAGGGTTCGGTGATCGCTTTTTATGCATATGCTCGATCAACAAGATTCATAAACTCCACTAGATGATAAATGCATTCACAACATCCTCTCAATGTGATTATCTCTAACTCGCATTGTGAGATTTGTCATTTTGATAAATTATTGATCTCTCACACAATCTATCAAAATAACAACATTAAAGTTCAATGTTTATGTAAACAACTTCATTCATAACTATCTCTAGCTCACAAACAAAGATGGATGAAAACCTAGGTTAAGAGTTGGAAAATATCTCTCGATCATAAACCAACACAAAGAGTTATCGATAAAGCAAAGTTTTCACCATACATTCATCATCAAAGGGTTTACAAATGAAGATCAAAACATTTACATTCAAAGCTTGATGATCACCTACATCTAACCTTGACAAAAAGAAGTATTTAGCTACTCATTTTCATGGTAGCTTGCGGTAGAAGTTTTGGGAGAAGGTTGATGAACATCCGAGTCGAAGGATCCAACTTGGATGAGAATCCACCTTCTTTTTGGTGGAATAATGTTAAGAGATGAAGAAATGAGAGCCAAAAGAGTTTCTAGGTCACAAAATCACTTTTTAGCAAAAGTAGTAAAAGTTGTCATTTTTCAACAAAAAGTACACTAGCTATTTATAGACAAAGTTGGTGGTCTGCCACGCTCGCGACCCTGCTCGCTAAGCGAGCTTCCAGCGAATGTTCGCTACAGCCTCGCTCAGCGAATATGTTAGCGAGGTCTGAGGCAAACATTCTGTTTAGGTTCGCTGCAACTTCGCTCAGCGAACATGCTGGCGAGTTCTTGAGGTATAATTCTGTTTGGCTTCGCTACTTGCTCGCTAGGTGCTCGCCCAGCGAGTGCTTCGCTACCCTCCTCGCTTCTAACGAACAATGCCCATGTGCTTCTGCCCATGTCTGAGAGTGTTCGCTAGCTACTCGCCATGAGCTCGCTTAGCAAACACTCGCTACTGCTTCGCTCAGCGAACTTGCTATTGCTTTCCTTTCTCTTGGTTCCTTTGTCATCTTCCTTGTGCCTTCAAATCCTACTCTTTCATGCTCAAATACTGCACAATAACACACAAATTAAAAGAACCAAGAGTGTTTCACATTATGATGCCATATTAACAAAAACAAGTCGGTTAGAGCACAATTTAGACAAAAATGGAGTGAAAGATGCCCAAATTTGATAGCTCAAATAAGCACAAATAAGCATCTAACACTTGCGAATTTGCATGATGTGTTTCATGTGTCTCAGTTGAGGAAGTACATTCTATATGCGTCACGTGTGATTCAGATGGATGATGTACAAATGAGAGATAATTTGACTGTTGAGGCATTACCAGTACAGAATGATGAACAAGAAGTAAAGCAACTGCGAGGTAAAGAGATTTCCTTGGTAAAGGTATTGTGGGGAGGACCCGCTAGAGAATGTTGGACTTGGGAGCGTGAGGATCAGATGCGGGAGTCGTATCTGACTCTGTTTCCTTGAGGTAATTTTCGAGGGCGAAAATTCTTTTGAGTGGGAGAGAGTTGTAACACCCTAAATTCTTGGAATATTTATTTAAATATGAATATTCGTATTTTTGGTGATTTTCGGTGGTTGATGTGAATATTGATGATTATGGATTTTTGGGTTATTTATTTAAATAATAGTATATAATATGAATATATTGGTATTATTATTAATTTAAATAAATATAAGTGAATTGAGGGCAAAACGGACATTTGAGGAGGAGTTAGTGAGGGTGAAGTTGGAAAGCCCAATTTTAAAGGCCCAAAGTTAGGTTTAACAAAAAGGAATTTTGAGGGAATTAGGATTCATTCTTGTTAGACCGTGAAAAGAGAAAAAATAGAGGCCAGAGCTTTGAGGAAGAGGATTGAGGCAAAGGTTCGCGAGGTTTCCAAGAATCAAGGAGAAAGACTTAGAGTCGGCAATTAAGGTATGAGAAGTATTGTCTTTATTGTTTTCAATATGTGATTCAATGTGTTTAAAGCCGATTTAAGAGTTTAAGGGTTTAGTGGTGTAAGAGTCTTAAGAGTTTTTGAAGTGAAGTTTTGATAGGTTTGAGGTTGATTCGGATTTAAGGGAAATTAGGCCTTTGTGGCCAAAATCTGTTGTTGAAGTTTTAACCGTATTGGGTAAATAATTATGAGAACTCTAGTGAATGAATGGTAATTGTAGGGATTTATAGGAATTGGAGGCGTAGATATGATACGGGATTGGCCTAATAAGTCGTATATTTTGTGTCTTTATCGCCATAATACCTTAGGAATGATTTTGGGATGTTTTTGGGGCATTGGGGAAGTAAATCGTGTGGACCTTTGAGTTGGTTTTGGTGCTGGTGCGTAACAGTGATTTGCTGTGATCGCGAGTTCCCACAGCGAAGAATCCTTTGCACGGCGAACACTCGCCCCATACTTGCACAACGAACTTGCTAGTGAATGTAGCAAAGTTTCACGAATTCTGATCTTGTGCAGTGATGTCTTGATGTTTTGATGTTGTGATTTCCTTGACGAATTACCATGAGTATGATTATGGTTTTATGAGATTAAATACGTGACTGTATGATGAATTACCACGAGTATAATTGTGAAATTTATGTGATTAATATGTGATAGTATGATGAATTACCATGAGTATGATTGTGATTTTATGAGATTAAGTACTTGACTATGCGATGAATTACCATGAGTATAACTATGATTCCTATGAGATTAATACATGATTGTATAATGAGTTCCCATGAGTAATTGTGATGATTTATGATGTTGATTCCATGAGGTTTTGATGATTCTATGATGACGTGATTCTTGTGATGATTTTGATGAATGATGATGCACCTAATGAGTTTATTATGAGTATGATATTGACGTGTGCATCATGCATTCATATGCATTCCGGACTTCGGTCTAGGACCTTGATTTTTATGGCTTCAGTCCCATTGTGCGGATGTGAGGTATTTTGTTGTGCCCCGGTTCTCGTGTAGAATCGATCCTACTGTTGTGGATCTATGGAGGGTTGATAGCCCAATGCTCATCGAATTTTGTTTTTTGGTACCACATGCATGAGTCTTGTTGCTTTTGCATTTATGTGATAATTTGGTGTAATTTATGATATTATGGCCTTTTGGTGTTCCTTTGATGACCCTATGTGACAATTTGGTGTAATTTATAATGTTGTGGCTTTTGATGCTCCTTGATGATTATGATAATGTTGAATATGAAAATGACGTTGTTTTATATATTGATTCCTATATTGATTATTATGAATCGTTTTATTCACCCTTCCTGTTTGAGTGTTGCCTCCACGTGGGTAACGTGCAGCTGACCAGGTTTAGCCGTGGATGCCGTCGAGGACTTTTTGGAGTTTTCAACATTTTGGTTGATTTAGAGGGTCTTGCTCTGGTAGTGTAACATCGGGTTGGGGTCGTTTGAGATGAACCATGTTTTATTGATTTTGTTATTTGATTATGTTTTGGTGCAAGGAAAATTTTGGATTTTGCCTTTTTGAGTTCTGCTGCCTTTTGAGTAATTTTGGGAAAACCTATTGTTTATGGAGGATTTACTATATTTGAATTATTGAGTAATGTGCGCCCTTTTGAGATGATTTTTATTGTGTTTAATATTTTACTATGATAAATATGATTGATTTGCCATTATATTTGTGGGGTAGAAAAGGGTGTTACAGTTTGCATCCACCTCAAGGGTGCAATCTAGATCCCAATCAAGGAAGGGTACCTAAAACAATACACCCGAAGAAGCGAGGCTCCCCGACAGGAGACTCGCAAAGCCAAGAGGGTCGAGGAGGTGTCACCACCCTCTGAAGAAGTCGGACTGCAAGTTGTCTTATGTGTCTCCTGGCCAGAAGACTTCCTCCTCCCAGGCAAGCCCGACACACCGCTGTCCACCCGCAGTCCTTGGAAGGATTTCCGCGCCGCATTGGTCATATCCGATGGGGCCCTAGAAAGCTCTCAATCGGGTCGGTCAATAGGAAATTCTAGGAGCTGATCGACAAGAGCTCGAAGGAGATCAACACCCTTGACAAGTTCAAAGGTAAATCAAACCCGATTACCTTCTACCTCGAGGAATTTCCCAATGATGTACCCAACTTCAGCATTCCCCTCTTCGTCAGGGCTCAAATGGAAAACTTTGGCGTGCACCAAATCCTGGTCGACCAAGGGAGCTCGGTGTACATAATGTATGCCCATCTGTTTATTACCTTCCAGCTCGACGAGAGCCACCTAACCCCGTATGTCGGCTCCGACCCGCAGTGCTTCAATGGTACAACCACAAAGTTTTGGGGATACGTGGAGTTGATCATCACATTCGGAGCCGAGGAGATTGCCAGGCAAGTAAAAGTCCGTTCTTGGCGATCAAATGCCCTTTTTGTACCAGTGCACTCTGGGAAGGCCGACCTTAGCTGAACTGACCACAATACCATCTACAGTGCACATGAAAGTGAAGTACTACACGACCAGAGATCGAGTCGTCACCCTCCACGGGGACATCGAGGCGGTCACAAGATGTTTTGAGGAAGCAATCAAGGCCCTCAACTCAACTAACATCATCCCCTAGATGACCGACAAATCAGCCTTAGCAACGAAGCATAATCCACTACCATGCATCAACTCCATCGACCTCGACAGCCGGTTCCCCAACAAGTAGAAATAGAACACAGAGTTTGAAGATGCACCTCTAGCAGATAACGGGCAGCCGTCCCACCCAACGTGCCCCATTCCAAATAGAGATTTCGATCTCATCACGCTTGGAGATGACTCGGGAAGAAGTGTGAAGATTGATACTGGACTCTCCGACCTGGCGAGGAAGCAGCTAAAGGCCTGCCTCTGGGAGAACGCTGACCTGTTCGCGTGGAGCGCTGCTGAGATGCTCGGCCTTGACCCCGACGTAGTATGCCACCACCTCACCATAGATTTGGCCGCTATGGCCGTAGGTCAACATAGGCGTAGGCAGTCTCCCGAGAAAGGGGAGGCTGCTAAAAAAGTTGTAAAAGACCTCCTAGATACAAGGAATCCTTGGCCAGTCTCTCATTTTACTCTAAATTTTCTAAAACTTTCTCTCTTAATCATCTTCATCTTCGTCACCAAACCTCACTAGAGCTCATTCTACCATTAAAGCTTAACAAGCTTCATATTGAAACTTGTTATTCTTTGAGCTAAACCTCAATTCCTCCATATTTCACTTCTGAATTCTGCAGCAACATCATCATTTACTTCAATTCAAGCTTTGGAAGTTGATCATTAAAGGAGTTTTGGTGCAAATTCGGATCCGACGTAAATATCGCATTATCTTCGGTCTTCTTGCTATGAATTACTCTAGATCTTGGTATTTTCTATTTTTCTAGGCTTCTCTCCATCACATTTTGTTTACAACGATTACCAAGGCAAACCTCAACCTTGTAGGCTGGTAAATCTTGTTTAATTTATCACTTTCGACCACTTTTGCGTTTTTGTAATATAATGCTTAATTGTTGCTTTGCTACTTTAATAATTGATTTTCATGCTTGATTATTCTAGTGTTCAATTGCTATGAATTTACAAGAATTTTGCATCTACTTCTATGTTATGATCCATTGCAATTGCATGCGATAATTGATTTCGAAAAGTGCTTTTCGAAATTCTATTTCTGCTGTTTTGACAGTTGCAATCGATTAACATTGGTAGGGTAATCGACTACACCCCTTGTTGTGCCTCAGAATATGCTTGATGGAACTATGTAATCGATTAACACTAGGATGTTAATCGATTACACCTGACACTTTTGCTCAAAAACTTGCTGTTTGGGGCTGTTTTGACATGCTTGCTTGTATTTCTTCCCATGCTTGCATATATTCATGTCAATGCTACTATTTTAGGTCACCACATACTTGAAACAACTCTTTCTTTATTAATTGTATGATTTTCTTGATTATTTTGCAATTTTATCACATGTTCAAAGCACTTTTTGCATATTTTTTGCTTATGTATTAACATGATTATGCTTAGTAATGCATGCTAGATTGTTCTTGTTAATGCTTTGCAATTTCATTTTGATGCATTAGATTTGTTCTTCATTGAAAAATTTAATCTTGTCCAATATTATTGCTCACACTTGCTTTGATGATCTTTCGACTCGCTTGAAAGATTATTGGCATTTTATTCCCTTGATTGATTGATCGGACCTTGTTTCGATTGGTTAATTTCCCCCCACTCTTCTCTTTAGGATCTCTTAAGAGTATTTTTCTTTCTTGATCCCCTTCCGAGTTGGAGGTTTGCACAATGCACTAAAGCACTGTACAAATTACGCTGTGACTCTGTAAGTTTCAATTTCTGCACTATGCTTTGAGTGCTAGAGAAGGAATGAGAGTGGATGATTCCTACCCTCAATATGACTATTTTTGGTAGGGGACGAATGACCCTGTGTCTGGAATAGTCATCTCTATCCCCAGACCATAGTGTCTCCCGATCTTCAGCAGAGTCGTTCTTGATCACTTATTCCTACCCTAAATCTCTTCCTTTTTAGGTTAGAAACCTTCTCTTAGTTCAACATCCGTTCCTTTGGTTGATCACAGTCCTTTTATTAAAACCAATCTCCTTTTGGGTTAGAAACCTTCTCTTGATTCAACACCTGTTCCTTTGGTTGATCATAGCCATCTATTAAAACCAATCACTTTTTTTGGGTTAGAAACCTTCTCTTGGTTCAATACCAGTTCCTTTGGTTGATCACAGTTCATCTATTAAACCAATCTCTTTCCTTTTAGGGTAGCAACCTTCTCTTGGTTTAACACCCATGCCTTTTGTCGATAATAGTCCGTCTGTTAAAACCAATCTCTTTCTTTTTTGGGTAAGCAACCTTCTCTTGGTTCCAACCTCCTATTTCATTAGTTAACCACTGCCTGTCAGTTAACACACCAACTATCCCTTTTTCAGTAAATCACATTCCATCTGTTAAAATACATAGCCTTTATTGGGTTAATCACCTATTGGTTAAAACACCCTATTTCCCTTTGTTAATCACTGCCCACCAATTAAGAAACCAACCTTTCTTTTTCCTTGGTTAACCACAATCCATCTGTTAACATACCGAGTCTCTTCTTGGGTTAACACCTTTTCTAGGTTCAACATCCTTTTGATTGGTTAACCAACGTCTGTCAGTTAAAAGACTAATTTCTCTCCCTTCTTCAGTTAATCACTGTCTATCAGTTAGCATACTGAAGCCCCTAAAGAGTCAAACACCTTCTTTTGGTCAAATCACCCTTTTTCTTGGTTAATCTCTGTTTGTTGGTTAGGAGACCACATTTTCTTCTCCCCAACCAACTTCCTTCGGTTAATCAATTCCTCTCAGTTAATATACTGGGTTTTTTTGTCCACACCAAGATCCATTCCTTTTCTTTCCCTAGCCAGAGTCCATTTCCTTTCTTCCCCAGTTTCATAACTTTTTCTCCCCCTAACAGGGTTCAAGCTTTCCTTTTCCTTAGGTTAACCACCGGGCCTTGGTTAAAGCACTCTTGCCCTTACTCCTTGACTTTTTATTACTCTAACCTTTTGTCCCTTTCACTTGGTTTTGACATCATCCCTTTCTCTTTCCATGTCTTGGTTCTCCGAACTACGTAAGCTTTGAGTTCCTCATTGCACTATGAGGATACGCAGGCACGAGATTGAAAAATCTTGGCAAGCCACCTTCTCATTCTCTCCCCTAGTTCCATAAACTACGGAGCTCTGAATTCCTCATTGCACTAAGAGGATACTTAGGCACAAGGGCCCCAACCATCTGTGAGCATTTTCTTCCTCCCTTTTCTTATCCTCTTTATCGAGTAGCCTTTAGATAGATAATCCATATGAGCCTAGAAGCTTTCAGAATGGTTTTCGTCGAGTACGGCGAATGTGTGTGGTGTTAATATCTTTCTCTTGCATAACCGACTCCCTTACCCGTTTCTCTTCCCCTTGGATTTTATCGATATTTCCCTGTTCTCTGGGACTAAATAAAGTTTGGTGGCGACTCTGTTGTATCTTTGAGCGCATGATACATTCAGGTATAATCCCGATAGCTTCAAACATCCTCATAGCAAGCAACATTGTCATAAATGTTATGAAGGTGAATGCTAAACTCGATAAGGAGTTTGACATGAAGGATCTGAGAGCCTCCTCTAGGATTTTTGGGATGACATCCTGATAGCAATCAAGATTATGCTTATCTTAAGAGACAGGCCTACTGAATGTTCTCGACAAGTTTGGTATGTCGAATTAAAATCTTGTTGTAACACCAACTAATCCTCTACTTAAGTTGAGGATGACTCGAAGTCATATTACTAAAGTCGAAAGAGCCTATATGAATAATATTCCATATGCTAGTATAGTAGGTTCTTTGATATATGTTATGGTTTGTACGAGGCCAGACATAGCATATTCAGTGAGCCTTGTGAGGAGGTACATGACCAATCTTGAAAGGAACACGACAAGCATTAAAATGGATTCTAAGGTACATAAATGGGTCTCTGAGCACAGTCTTTATTTATGGTGGAGCCTATGGTGATGATATCAAAGTAGAAATTGAAGGATTTGTCGAATTTGATTATTCAAGTTGTGTGGATTCCAGAAAATATATTTATAGATATGTGTTCACTATATTTGGCACATCAATTAGTTGGAAAGAAACACTTTAGAAGGTTGTTTCCTTATCAAATATTAAAGCAGAGTATATTACTCTCATTGAAGTTGTGAAAGTAGCATTGCGACTTGAATATTTTGCTAAGGAGCTAAAACTTCAAGGTCGATTTATCAATCTTAAATGTGATAGTTAAAGTACAATACACATGTCGAAGAATTTAGCCTATCCTGAGCGAATCAAGCACATCGATGTGAGGATGCATTTCGTCAGAGAGATAATCAAGCATGGAGAAGCCCAAATGCTAAAGGTTGCGATTTTCTTGGTTGTATTTTTTTCCGGTGCTTACATATAATCATGTCAATGCTACTATTTTAGGTCAGTGCAAACTTGAAACAACTCTTTCTTGATTAATTACACAATTTTCCTTGATTATTTTGCAATTTTATCATATGTTCAAACCAGATTTTGCTTATGTGACATGATTATGCTTAGTAATACATGCTAGCTTGTTCTTGTTAATGCTTTGCAATTTTATTTTGATGCATTAGATTTGTTCTTCATTGAGCAAATTTAATCTTGTTAAAATTATTGCTCACACTTGCTTTGATGATCTTTCGACTTGCTTGAAATATTATTTGCATTTTATTCCCTTGATTGATTGATCGAAACCTTGTTTCGATTGGTTAATCCCCTCCCTCCCACACGCTCTTCTCTTTAGGATCTCTTTAGAGTATTTATCTTTCTTGATCCCCTGCTGAGTCGGAGGTGTACACAACGCACTGGAGCATTGTACAAATTGCGTTGTTACTCTGTAAGTTTCAATTTCTGCACTATGCTTTAAGTGTTAGAGAAGGAATTACAATGGAGAATTCCTACCCTCATTCTGACTATTTTTGGTAGGGGACAAATGACCCTATGCTTGGAATAGTCATCTTTATCTCTAGACCATAGTGTCTCTTAATCTTCAGCAGATTCGTTCTTGATCACTTATTCCTGCCTCAAATCTCTTCCTTTTTAGGTTAGAAACCTTCTCTTGGTTCAACACCCGTTCCTTTGGTTGATTATAATCCGTCTATTAAAGCCAATATGCTTTTGGGTTAGGAACCTTCTCTTGGTTCAACACCCGTTCTTTTGGTTTGTCACAGTCTGTCTGTTAAAACCAATCTTTTTTTTTTTTGGGTTAACAACCTTCTCCTGGTTCAACACCAGTTCCTTTGGTTGATCAGAATCCGTATATTAAACCAATCTCTTTCCTTTTAGGGTAAAAACCTTATCTTTGTTTAACACCTGATCCTTTGGTTGATCACAGTCTGTCTGTTAAAACCAATCTCTTTCTTTTTGGGTAAGCAACCTTCTCTTGGTTCCAACCTCCTCTTTCGTTGGTTAACCATTTCCTATCAGTTAACATACCAACTACCCCTTTTTCGGTCAATCATATTTCGTTTGTTAAAATACATAGCCTTTGTTGGGTTAATTACCTATTGGTTAAAACACCATGTTTCCCTTTGTTAATCACTGCCCATCAGTTAAGAAACCAACCTTTCTTTTTCCTCGGTTAACTACAGTCTGTTTGTTAACATACCGAGTCTCTTCTTGGGTTAACACCTTTCCTTGGTTCAACACCCTTTTCATTGGTTAACCACCGTCTGTCGGTTAAAATACCAACTTCTCTCCCTTCTTTGGTTAACCATTGTTTGTCAGTTAACATACTGAAGCCCCTAGAGAGTCAAACACCTTCTTTTGGTAAAACATTCATTTTGTTGGTTAATCCTCGTCCATCAATTAGAAGACCACGTTTTTCTTCTCCCTAATGGAGTCAACCAACTTCCTTCAGTTAATCACCGCCTCTCAGTTAATATACTGAGTCATTTTTGTCTATAACAATATCCATTCCTTTTCTTTCCCTAGCCAGGGTCCATTTACTTTCTTCCCCAGTTCCATAACTTCTTTTTCCCTTAGAAGAGTCCAAGCTTTCATTTTCCTTGGGTTAACCACTGGGCCTTGGTTAAAGCATCTTTGCCCTTACTTCTTGACTTTTTCTTACTCCTACCTCTTGTCCCTTTCTCTTGGTTTTGAAACCACACCCTTTTCTTTCCATGTCTTGGTTCTCTGAACTACATAGGATCTGAGTTCCTCATTGCACTATGAGGATACATAGACACAAGATTGTGAAATATTTCTGAGCCACCTTCTCATTCTCTCCCCATGTTCCATGAACTACAAAGCTATGAATTCCTTATTGTACTATGAGGATATGTAGGCACGAAGTCCCCAACCCTTCACGAGTTCTTTCTTCGTCCCTTTTTCTATCCTCTTTATCGAGTTTCATTTAGATAGATAACTCATCTGAGCCTAGAAGCTTTTAGAATGGTTCTCGTTGAGTACAACAGATGCGTGGGGTGCTAATATCTTCCTCTCGCATAACCGACTCCCTTACCCGTTTCTCTCCCCCATGGGTTTTATCGATATTTCCCCTGTTCTCTAGGACTAAATAAAATTTGGTGGTGACTGTGTTGTATCTTTGAGCGTGTGATACACTCAGGTATAATCCTGCTAGCTTCAGACATCCTCATAGCAAGCAACAGTGTCATAGATGTTATAAAGGTGAAGGCTAAACTCGATATGGAGTTCAACATGAAGGATATGGGAGCCGCCTCCAGAATTTTTGGGATGACATCCTCAGAGCAATCAAGATTACTCTTATCTCAAGAGACAAACCTACTAAATATTTTTGACAAGTTTGATATGTCGAATTAAAATCTTGTTGTAACACCGACTAATCTTCTATTCAAGTTGGGTATGACTCAAAGTCATATTACTTAAGTCGAAAGAGCCTATATGAATAACATTTCATATGCTAGTATAATAGGTTCTTTGATATATGTTATGGTCTGTATGAGGTCAGACATAACATATTCAGTGAGCCTTGTGAGCAGGTATCTATGACCAATCTTGAAAGGCACATGACAAGCATTAAATTGGATTCTAAGGTATATAAATGGGTCTCCGAGAACAACCTTGATTTATGGTGGAGCCTATGATGATGATATCAAAGTAGAAATTGAAGGATTTGTCGACTTTGATTATTCAGGTTGTGTGGATTCTAGAAAATCTATTTTTAGATATGTGTTCACTATGTTTGGCACATCAATTAGTTGAAAAGAAACACTTCAGAAGGTTTTTTCCTTATCAACCATTGAAGTGGAGTATATTACTCTCACTGAAGCTGTCAAATAAGCATTAAAACTTGAACGTTTTACTAAGGAGCTGAAACTTCAAGGTCGATTTATCAATCTTAAATGTGATAGTCAAAGTGCAATACATCTATCGAAGAATTCAGTCTATCCTGAGCGAACCAAGCACATCGACGTGAGGATGCATTTCATCAGAGAGATAATCGAGCACGGAGAAGACCAAGTGCTAAAGGTTTTGATTGATGACAATGCTACTGAGATGATCACCAAGTTATTGCCAAGTAGCAAGTTCTCCCACTGTATGCAGTTGATAAAGTTGCATGATGAAAGCTAGTTTGTTTCCTTGTTAGTATAGAGTTTGTTCGAAGGTGGAGATTTGTGGTATTTGGATCGAGGTCTAGCATCGAAAATGATAGCTTCATGGTTCAACAAAAGTCGAAGATGTGCATGCCGCAGTCGAAGTTTGTCATGCATGCAAAAATATGTTAGCATATGGTTTAAGTTAGCATGTTGAATTTGGTGAGTCTGTTGGGTCAATTGTTAAGTATGTTAGTTGAAAGTTAGGGTTTAGAGTTCCTATAAATAGTATACTAGTTATCACTTTTCCATCAACCCCTGGTAATCCTAATCAGGGGGAGAAAGTGGTGTGGTTGAGATTCAGTTGTAAACATTGTTTCCTAATGTGTAATTGAATCAAGAATCTAGTTTTATACCACTTTGAATTATTCTTCTCTTCTATCTTTTCCTTTACTTTGTGGTTTACTTATTAATTAAGAAATCGATCATACTATGCTTTCTTGGGCATCATTTCACATTAGATAACTTTCAATATATCAAATTCTTTGTAACAATTGCCAAGAAAAGAACACCATCTTAGAATGAGGCAAACTCTTCAAAATGAAGGACACGACTGAAATTGAGACAAAACATATAAATAACAAGGCTAAGATTGATAACTAGAATGACAAAGTAATCTAAAGTGACCTAATAAATTTCATCTTTATTATGAATCTACTACCAAAGGTCTCTCCAAAAAAACAGTTTGGCACTTAGGAGAATTTGAAAGTGCTCTAAGGCCAGCTTCTAATGCTGGATAAAACCAAAGATAAGAATGTTCGATTATTACATGAATCATTGGTGATCTAGTCTCTTGAAGCTAAAGTTTGCAAGTGACTTTTTTTAATAGAAAATCATAACTTATACGTTAAAAAGTAAAACAAGAGAATCAATTTTGTACATGAAAAACCAAGAGCACATTCATTGTGCTAAAACAAAAAACAACAAACACTAGAAGAGAGTCCAACAAAGCAAAGCAAAACATACCTCCAATGGGGAAAAAAGGAGAAATTAATAATAAACCAGAAACAAACACGAAAAACCAAACAACATAATATCTAATCTAAACTCAAGCCCGACGCACAATAGATCTCCTGATAATACTATATGGAGGGACAATGATCCGAACACATGCCAAACTGAAAAGATGGCTGTTGGTCTCCCGTTACACCCCTAAATACCTAGCCACATGAACGAGTCCAACTCCTAGTCTAACAGAGAAACATAAAAACTCGGAGTATGAGCATAGACCCACTTCCATTCCAGACTAATAATCCGAGAGATTCAGAGGTTAACCGTCAAATGTTCTTGTCTAATGTTAAAATCATCCTGCATTTTCTAAATAGTTCATACCACATAATGTCAAATTGAGACCAGACTCAAAAATGTTATTTTCGCTTTCCCTAGACCGTAACAACTCACACACCTAAAATCAATTGCGGCAAAAACCTCGATCGTTCCAACCAACGAAACACCATTGAGAATAATAAATTCAAGTGAGTTGGAGTTCTACATTGATTATAAATGTGGAGAGTTGATCATTTATAAGTGGGAGAATCCAAACACCTATATCACCTTAAAATTTTATGTGAATATGTGGTGTCTCTCACACTTATGTTGCTCTTAACTTAATATTCAATTCTTCCTAATAAAAAACTCCACCAACATCCCATACCAAATAATAGATGGCACCTGATGCAAGTGACTTTTTCTATTCGAAATTTTTTAGTTAAAAGTGATGATATATCAATTGGATCTATCATGTAATTAGCTTGGCCTTAGTGGCAGAGTAGCTAATGATATCTCTAGTACTAATGGGTAGTATTATATTTGTAATGAAACAACAAAGATAAGTAAAAAGATAAAAATAAAACAGATCTATCTTTAGCCTTAAAATCATGGTGCATTTAACACACACTGTCCAAAAGTAGTGAATACAATTAAATTCAATATAACATTGATAGGCATATATCTGTTTATTTGTTGGGGTGGTAGCAGAAGCCATTAAATTCCACACATCAAATATCACAACAAATGACCTCTATATAAAGCCACTCCCATACTCCTTCACAAATCACAAACACATAGCTTCTAGTAAGGAACCAAATAAAACCACCAATCCATGGACCAATTAAACAACCAAACATTACTAGTTTTTCTCTCTTGCATGTTACTAATATGGAACATTATTGTTCCACAAGTTGAAGCTAGAGCATTTTTTGTTTTTGGTGATTCACTTGTTGACAATGGTAACAACAACTACTTAGCCACCACTGCTCGGGCCGACGCTTATCCATATGGCATCGATTATCCGACTCACCGTGCCACCGGACGTTTCTCTAATGGCCTCAACATGCCTGACCTTATCAGTATATAATAATTCATCTTTTATTACATAGATATTTTAAGCTTGAATTCTTGATCTATATTTATATACATATATTGCATATAATTAACTATCTATAATGTATATAGGTGAGAAAATTGGTTCAGAACCGACATTACCATATTTGAGTCCTGAACTGAATGGAGAAGCACTGTTAAATGGTGCTAACTTTGCTTCTGCTGGAATTGGAATTCTCAATGATACCGGAATTCAATTTGTAAGTTTCTACATAGGTTAAATTTTGTATATAAATTAATGAGATCATATGTTATAATTTTGGAAAATTGTTTTTGCAGTTTAATATAATCAGAATCACAAGACAATTGCAGTATTTTGAGCAGTATCAGCAAAGAGTGAGTGCATTGATTGGAGAAGAGGAAACAGTGAGATTGGTGAATGAAGCATTGGTTTTGATGACTTTAGGTGGAAATGATTTTGTGAACAATTATTTTCTTATTCCTTTTTCTGCAAGATCGCGCCAATTTCGACTACCAGATTATGTTGTATACCTCATTTCTGAGTATCGTAAAATTCTTGTGGTAATGTTATACTTTTTCTCTTTCTCCCGTTGCTGTTATTTTTAGTATTAATATCTCTCTTAATCTGTCATTAGGAATAACTTTTATTTGGTATTTTTTTTACTATTATTTAGTAGTGAGAATAGAATAAACAAAGTTAGAATTTTGTAGGTTAAAATATTCAAAGACTTCAGGTAAGTTGTCGTAGAATTATGTTTAGAACTAAGTCTTTTTGAAAATTTATTTAAAACTCTATTTTAAATCTATCTATTTATAGAGTTTGAAGAAGATATTTAAATAAATATTTTTTTTTAATTAGGATGATATATAAAAAACGAGTACACAAAAAGAGATGAGACTTGACTAAAACCCTCTCAAAGTCAAAAAGTCAAGCAAATTTAAAGAAAGGCAATCTAATTCTATTCTTTACAAAATCAACTCTAATAATATATGAATAAAGTTAAAGTAAGTAGTATCAGATATAGACTAACCTAAGTTAGCAATACATCTGCACAACTATTTTCTTATCTATAAATATGAGAAACAATAAAATTTTAAGATGAGATAATATTTATACAATTAACTCATTTATTTCTAAACTTTCACGACACACAAAAAAGATGTATGAACGCTCTAACCATCACTGTCGAGTCCAATTCCAACAACACATTACGTCATTCTTTCTCATGAGCGAACTCAATAGCTAACGTAACACTCAAAAATTCGTGAATAAGAAAGTCTGCAACACTAAAATTAGAAATAAAAGCACTTAAATAAGTAATTTGATATATTGATTAAATAATGAATGAGATAAACCTATTAGGTTTTATGATTTATATTTATTTAAATACGTGGACTTAAAATATTTATAAATTTTTTTTTAATGATTTACGGTTGAACCATTTTTAGTTAAATAAAATTTTAAAAAAATCATTAAATATTTAGATTAATATTTTTATAAATATAACCTTATTTTATTTATTCATAAAATAAAAAGAAAATGAAGTTGGTGAGGTACTTCAACTATATGTGTTATTTAAATGAGTGTAAATGGTTGGTTCAATAATAATCTCTCGCGATGGAATTATTAATATAAAAAACTTATTGACAATTTTTTAGAAAAATAATAATAATCTAAAAACAATTATTTGTGTAAAATAACAGAAAGAATATATAAAAATAGTAGTATATATTTACCTTCTAAAGTGAAAACCAATTGTTTACCCTTTTTAACTTGAGTGTAAAATGATAGTGCAAAAATTGACATGTACCTATAACATTTATGAGTGCATAGCATAATAACTATTCAACTTATAGGCAGGGGAAAACTAGGTCCTACAAAAAAATTGTACACATACCCATTAACATTATCTGAATGAGAATCAAAAAAGGGTATGCAACTATGTAAGAAAAAGTATATACAAATTTTATACATAATATTGTTTTTGCAGGGATATATCTATACACAATAGTTCAGACAAGTTTTAGTGCACAACTGATTAAACTTTGAGAAAATAAAAAAATGCATTGACAGTACCGACTAATGAACAATGTTTATTCCGTCAAATCACAAAAAAATGACTCATATATATTTAAAAATAATTTATTTTTCAATGTTTTCTTTTTTTTTTTTGGTAATATTTTTCAATGTTTTCTGTGCATATTAAATCCATACAATTATGTGCATGAGTTATGGTGACAGACATGATGGGTTTCTGTAGCCATTGACTATTCTCCCTATTAGATGTCAGTGAATAAATCTAGACATATAAATGCAAATTTAATGCATTATGGGGTCAATCTCTTACGCAATTGTTTCTTTCTTGTTTACCAATAATTGTATGCAGAACCTTTACAATTTAGGAGCAAGAAGAGTTTTAGTAACTGGTACTGGTCCTATAGGCTGTGCACCAGCAGAGCTAGCACAGCATAGCAGAAATGGTGAATGTTATGGAGAACTTCAGGAAGCTGCTAACTTGTTCAATCCACAACTTGCTCAGTTATTATCTCAACTCAACTCTGAAATTGGTGCTGATGTCTTTATTTCTGCAAATGCCTTCGCAATGAATATGGATTTCGTTGGCAATCCTCAAGCATACGGTATATTAAATATCTCTCTGATCGCTGTTATAAGTAAATTTAATTTTTTATTTTTTATTTTTATTTCGTCGAACAACTCAGGTTATGTGATTGTTGAATAAATTTTAAAAAACTTTCATGTGAACATATTTAATAGAGACACATGCATATTGGGACCCTTTATTTTACAAAGTTATTATTTATAACTTTTATTGAATTGTTCATTAAGATGAATAAAGGGAAAGATCTGTGTTGGTTGCAATATTTATAGGTATGTTATTTGGCCAACTTGTGTGTGGGGATACTTTTTAAATTTTTACATTATTAGAGAAATAGTGAAGACATGTGCTTATATTTTTATCTAGCTACTACATTTTTGTGAGAGTGCTAAAATTCAAGTAGAAGATTTATAACTAGTTATCAATACATAGTATGAGTTTGGTATTGATTTTAAGAAAATATTTAAGACTTTGTAACATTGTTGAGATGGCCAACTACTATCCTCCCACATTAGATGTGCTATTATTATTCACCATTTACCATTATGTACTTGCACATCATCAAATTTGGATTCATTTCCATCGTCGATTCCACGTAGTGTGTCCATTGTTGACAATTGAATCGAGATCCGACAATCGAGATTTTCGAAGAAAATTTGAATCGGTAAAAAATATAAAATACTAAGCTTGAAATTCAAATAGCCCGGTCTTGATTCAATTGTCACTATGTGCTGACTATGTGAATGTGGAAAATCGTGACTTCAAATAATCCTAATTCCACATTATCCGTTTGCTATATTAGATATGGTATATTGGACGCCAAATTCAAATCTATGGTATTTAACCTAGATATGGTATTTAAAGGAAAATCTTCTCAAATTTTTCTTAATGATAGTTTATATAGTAGCATTAAGACAAATATAATAAATTTGATATCATTAATTACCTTGTTTTATATGCAGGATTTGCCACATCAAAAGTTGCATGTTGTGGTCAAGGACCCTACAATGGGATTGGACTATGTACTCCAGCATCAAACCTATGTCCAAACAGAGATGCATATGTATTTTGGGATCCTTTCCATCCAAGTGACAGAGCAAACAGACTGATTGTAGACAGGTTCATGGTAGGATCCAGTGAATACATGCATCCAATGAATCTCAGTACCATCATGCTTTTGGATTCAAAGACCTAATTATCCCTTATTCCAATTAATGTTTCCAGCATAATATTATGTTGTATCATATATTGATTGTTTAGACTATGTTGTTGTTGTTACTATGTGTGCGAAATATAAGTAAAATTTTGAAACTTTGAGAATTCATGAGATTTTTTCTCAGGGTTGCTTTAAGAATATTATGCTGATGATTGTAACACAAGAAAACCAATAAATTGTTACTATTTTTCATACATCAATCTTCTAGCTGCTTTATAACTAGCTGCATTATTTGTCGTTACACGAAAACATTTTTCGACTCCAATCAATAACTTAAGAAACTAAACTGGACAACAAATGATACTCGATAACCTCTTGTAACTAATTGACACACTTTCTTAGAAATGGTGTGGATGCATGATTGATCAAGTCATGGAATCTAAGGCCATGATGGTGGAGAGATTCATAGGGTACATGTACTGAGTGCTTCCCCTAAGAATCTGTTGGACTATGATTTTACTAGCCTTCTCTGACGGATGAAATGCATCCCAAAATGCGTTAAGGTCTCTGTTTGGACACAAATTTGAAGCTGGTGTGCAAAGCCCAATTCCATTGTATGGCCCTTGTCCACAACATGCTACTTTTGATGTTGTAAATCCTGTCGAGCACAATTCAATACATAAAAAAGATAGTTATATTATTTTCATCTTATAGAAACTATTGTTGCTTTCAATAAATTTATATATGTGACGTCACATTCACATACCATAAGCTTGAGGGTTGGAAATGAAATCCATATGCATTCTATATGCATCTGCTGCAACAAAGACATCAGAGCCAATTTCTTGGTTAAGTCCTCTGATCATATCAACAAGTTGAGGATTGTATAATGATGCAGCTCTTTGCAATTCCACGTCGCAATCACCGTTTCTACTTCTCATGGCTAATTCAGCTGGTGCACACCCCATTGGTCCCGTTCCTGTCACAAGAACCCTACGTGCTCCCAAATCATAAAGTTTCTGCATGTGTCACAAAACATGTACATTACTTGCATACGATTTTATTTATGTAGAATAATGTAACTTGAGTAGGGAGAGAATGAAGAAGAATAATGTAACTATACCCGAAGAACTTTGCGGTATTCAGAAATGAGATATCTAACATAATCTGGGAGAGAAAATTGACGAGATCTTGCGGAATAAGGGACCAAATAGTAATTGTTAACAAAATCATTGCCACCAAGAGTGATTAGTACAAGTGCTCTGTTGACCAAGTTTCTTGCTCCCTCGGAACCAATGTGTGCACTTACTCTTTTCTGATACACTTGAAATAGCTTTAGTTGTTTGTAGATTCTTATTATATGCAACTGCAAAAAAATTCGAATTAATAATATTTCTATATAATGTTACTCTTTTTTTAAAAGTAAAGTTTAATGATGTGACACTTACAAACTGGAATCCGGTATCATTGAGAATTCCAATTCCAGCAGATGCAAAATTGGCACCAATAAGAAGCTTCTCTCCAACTAGTAGAGGACTCAAATATGGAAGTGTTGGTTCTAAGCCAAGCTCCAAACCTATCATTAACAAAATACTTACGCATTAATTATGTCCTTCACATGTGACATGTGACATGTGACATGCATATATTTACACAGATAGTACAAACAAATATGATTAATCGAAAACATGTTGATAATTTATTAGAAAATATAGAAAACAAAAACTAAAATTAGCTAGATTGTTATAGTGGTAAACTCGGTCGTACTGATTAGGTCTGGGATGTTTAAGCCGTTAGAGAAACGTCCGGTAGGCCTGTGAGTTGGATAATCAATGCCATATGGATAAGCGTCAGCTCGGGCCGTGGTAGCAAGAAAATCATTGTTACCGCTGTCAACAAGAGAATCTCCGAAAACGAAGAAAGCTCGTGGTTGTTGAGCAGAAACAGAAGCAACTAAGCTTATTATTACACAAAAAAAAATGACAAAAGAAGTAGCCATTACAAATGCAAAAGTGTTATTAATTGTAAGAGATTCTGAGTTTGATGGGATTGTATGGAATATGAAAATTTGTAGGGTATAAATAAACATAGTAAATAAGAGACAATCATAAATGTATTGTTCTACCACCTCCAAAATGATTAAAAGCAAACCGCCAAATGAAGATGAATGAAGTGAAAACATTCATCTAACATCTAACTTCAAGTACATGTAATTTCTAGCCGCAAATGTAGCCAGAGTTTAATTTTAAATGACTGAGTCAAAAATTTATTTTTCATCGTATTTACAGACAAACATGGATATATACTTTTACTGCAACTTCTGGCCAATATTGCTCAATTGGTAGTACTTTATACAGTGACTAAATGACTGAACAAATTAATGTCATTTATCAAAGTTACTAGATACACTTAATAAATTAATTTACTACTGTGACAAAATAAGTACAACTAGTTAGGGTCATTTCATAGCATTTCAGACATAGCAGTAGTAGTACTGTAATTCAGTATACATCAAAATGAGGAAGCTGCAAGTTTTTTTATTTACATTTCCTATAGGTAGTATTTCCTTACATTAATGTGGGGAAGAGAGAGTAGATAGTTAAATATAAGTGTAGGTCCAAAAACAGTTATATTTATTTAAAGGTTAAATATGTTTTTTTTTTATAAAATATTAAATTTTGTTTTTGGTCTCAATAAAAAAAATAGCGTATTTTAGTCCATACAAAATAATTATACACTTAATTTTAGTTTCTATTGTTAAACTAATGTGTATTTTTAAATGATTATTTTACAGATATAGTTAAAACGTTATAAAAAGTTTCTCAAAAAAAAACTCAAAATTTAATTTATAAATCAAAATTTATTTGTTAGGATAATTCATTGCTATTTCCTTTATTAAATCATCTATATGTTGTTTCATTTGACTAAATGAGCCAAGTGAAGCAAGCGAAGGTCTCTGACTTTCAAACCACCTTTACATTCAAGTTTGCAAACTTCAGACTGTTTAACATAAGATAAAAATATATATGTCTGTACATCGTGTCACGGCAAGGATGCATTATGACATGATGGATAAACCAGCCTTTGATACCATGATAAAATGAGTGAACTTCATTTAGAATTGTGTATTAATGAGTTGATTTTACAAGCCCTGACTCTCTCATACTTAAAGGAGCTTATGTGTGAAAGTTTCATGCATGCAGAGTTTATGTCACCATGAAAACATTCTTCTACACATATATGCATGGGGATCTAAGTTTACAATTGCTTAAATATACAAGAGTTTTGATGTAATGTATCATGGGCTAAGGTATATGAAGTAATCTTGAACTACTCTTCTAATAAGTAACTTGAAAACTCACTTGAATCACCTTTTTTTTCATCACCATCACCCAACTCAATGTCACCCTTCGCTCTTACACATAGATATCTTCTTCCATGTTTAACAAGAGAGCTTCATCCCCTACGTTAAAAGGTACCGGTTGTAGCGGTGGTGCTGATGCTTTGGCAGAGATACCTGTCGCCATGGAGAAATTACATCGCCATAACTAGACATTAAAGGATAATGTCTAAAACATTAGACAACGCCAACATGAGTCAAATCCTTCGGAGGAGATGAAATTGTTGGACCCCTAGCCATTCTCATGCCAGATATGGGGGGCGCTTGTCCTAGAGGGATTTAAACCTTCCTCCCTGGCCAAACTTGATGGGCGCAACGATCCTTACAAGCATGTCGCCTCCATTTAGCAACAAATTATCATCATAGGAGCGTTTGACTCCCTGAAGTGTAAGTTTCTATCCAACACTTTTGGGATCGCTGTGACACCATCGATAACTATAAGGAGCTGGTAAAGAAGCTTGTGCATCAGTTCTCCGCTAGCCGTCATAGGAAATTGTTACCAGTTCAAGAAGAAAATTGATAGGCTAATCCAGGAGGGGCACCTCAAGAAATCTGTGAAGGGAGACTCTTCCCATGCATCAAATACGTCTAACTCGCGAGAGCAAGATGACGTAGGAAGCCCTAGGCCCAACAAAGTGAAAGAAGTATCCCATTGAGAGGGTAGCAAAGTTGTGCGCCACACGATCAACACCATAGCATGAGGATTTGTCGAGGGTTATGAGACAAGCTCTGCTCGTTAAAGGTACACTCGTCTAATCTTGAATATAGAAGACCTCATAGACGTTGAGAGCGAAGTTGAAGCCCAAAGCATTAGAAGCCATGATTTCCTTCTCTGAGAATGATACAACTGACATCCATTCTCACAATGATAACTTGATTATCATTACAATCAAGTGCGATGAATGACTGATTAATAGAGTTCTAGTTGACCAAGGGAGTTCTTTAGACATTATGTATTGGGAGACATTTGAAAGACTTCGCCTCAACCCAAAAAACTTGAAACCTTTCAAAGGATCGTTGTTTGTATTCTCTAGAAAACATGTACAAGTAAAATAATACATCACCTTGAACATCACTTTTGGAGAGCAGGATCAAGCCAAAGAAATAAAGGTCATGTATTTGGTTATTGATGCCCCCTTTTTCATGCAATAAAATTAGGCGACCAAATTTTAACCACCTGGGCACTGTATTTTCCACTTTATATTTATGTATGAAATATCTAATCCCTAATGGGAGGGTGAGAGTCATCCAAGAAGATAATGAGATCTCCAAAAATGTTACGTAGGGAGCTTAAAGTTGAAAAGGTCTGCACTTCAGGCATGAAAGCTAAGAAAGTGGGCTTAAGATTAATGTCACGAGGAGGAATTTGCAAAGATGGGGATGCTCCCTCTCCAGCTATTTAAGAGATAAAAAATTGAAGGACCAGAGGGAGTGCCCTATAGAAACATCTACAAAGTTGTCATTTTCTTTCCTTTATTATTGTTTAGGTACTTTGTTGTCAATATTTATAAGCTAGTATTGCAGCTCTGTCGATTGTAAAAGTCAAGTTATTTTTATGGGGCACACTATTTTCCCTTTGCTCTTTTTCATAGGGGGTGTTAATGACACACCTCATTTTATTATCATAGAAAATGCATGCTTGTTGGTTATCTTTTCTTTGGAGGAAGCCTAAAATTTTAGGAGAAGATTATCATAGAGGTGATTAAATTGTTGTATCCTTAAGTGGGATCCTTGTCACCCATATAGGCGATCAAATTACTAGATCCTTAATTGGGATCCTACCTTACCATAAAGGTGATCAAATTTTCAGATACTTAAGTGGGATCCTTGCCGCCCATATAGGTGATCAAATCGCTGGATCAAATAAGTGGGATCCTTGTCGCTCATAGAGGCGATCAAATTGTTGGATCCTTAATTGAAATACTTGCGGTCCACGAAGACGATTAAATTTTTGGATCCTAAAGTAGAATTCTTGCCACACACAAAGGTAATCAAATTGCTGGATCCTTAAGTGGGATCCTTGCCACCCACATAGGCGATCAGATTGCGAGATCCTTAAATGGGATCTTTTCTGATCATAGATAAAATCAAATTGTTGAATCCTTTTCGCGCATAGTGGCAATAAAAATTCCAGATCCTTAAAAATTGATCCTTGTTAAGACCCCTTCCAATTCTTGAAAGCAGATAAATTATTGCAAGAGGTACGATGATGATAGATTATAACACAAAAACACACTGCATAGTTGGCTCGACTCGCACATGTTTTATTATCGTTTTGGTTTCATTTCTAGTATTATTCTGGTACTTTGTCTATATTTCAGGTACATAACCCAGTGAGGACCGAACACGAAGAAACATAGCGAATAGGATGAAAATGGAGAAAAGAAGCAGTTTGTGCACACGATGTCCAACTAGGCCTTTGCCGTGGAGGTGGCCATGAGGTGGATGAGATGATAACGCTAGCCACACCTAGTTAGAAAACCAAGTTGGTTAAGATGCCTGCTAGCAGAGATCCCTTTATGGGAAAATCTATGCTAACTATGTTGATCTACCGTGATAGTCTCGCGGCTATTGCAAAAATTGAGAATCATTATTATAATGGTAAAAGACGTCAAATAAAAATAAATCCAATAATCGTCAAAGACTGCATCTCTAAAGGAACTATAAGATTGGATCATGTACGCACCGATAAAAATTAGTAGATCCTTTAGCTAGAGAGAAAGTTCATAATACATATAAGAATATGGGACTAATGCTTATAAAAAAATGAGTTGCTCGTGATGGTAACCCGACCTAGATGACTGGAGATCCCAATAAATATGTTCAATGGGTAATAACAAGTTGTGAGCAATATGAGATGATTATGCTAGTGAAGCATGAACCCTGAAATTGCGAGGCAGAATTCCTAGAGCCTTCACTAAACTGGGATACACGTGCAGGGTCATTAAAGTATGGGCTATTAGAATACACCTTAAGAAAAGGTTGTGTGGGAGTTTGATGTCTGAGATAGAGTTAAAGACAAAGGTGTCACTCTTGTTGAATCAGAATCCTACGTACTACGCAGAGGTTCAAGTCGTAGACACCTTTGCTTATGCACAATCTTAGAAACGTTTGACGTTTATTCTAAAATCACCTTTTAAATTCAATTGGGAGATTGTTGGAATATTGGGAGAGATGATAACTTGGAGTGGGGACTTGGAAGAAGTTAATGGTATTAAGTTCGCAATAAATGAGCACAAGTTTGTTAGTGAATTTAAAAAGGTTCATTAAAGTCACACATAGGAAGGAGAGTACACTTTAGTAGTGTTTATATATTCCAAGTGGACAAATTGAGTTGGGCCCCAAGGAGTATCCAATTTTGTGGTTGGGTGAGAACACACTACCATGAAATATAACACACGCGTGTCGTCACTGTTGTTTGCCCGGCCGGCACGACTTGACTCGGTTTGGTCCGATCAAGTGCTGGACTTGGGCTTAGGGGTTGATCCCATTCTTTTTGATACCCAAAAAAATTAATTAATATTATTATTTAATATTAATTAATTTATTAATCGCGTATAATGTAAATTAATTAATTATTAATAATTAATAATGATGTGTTTTAATTAAATTACAAATTAATTAATTATTTATTAATTAACGATAATTTTGATCATGTTTTTGTCTTGCCGATCAAGTCTTCCCAGTTTCTTGCTGACCAAGTGTATAACCACTACTTTGACTGAACCGATTCTACTCTCTCTCAGGATTTCTTCCAATTTTTCCTCGCACGTTCTCTCTCCATTCAAATAAGATCTTTGGCTATAAATAGGGTCCTTTCCATCCGTTGCAACTAACTCTAGATTCCTGAATCATTCGCACTACAACAAAAATGACTTTTGGCAACAACTCAAAACCGCAACCTAAAGTGCAATAACCGTAGCCTAAGGTTTTAGGGGACGGTTTATCAGACGTGGAATAAACGGCCGTTGCCTATTCCTTTAGAGCGCAGTTTTTTTATTTATAACCACAGATTCAAAACACCGTCGCCTAAATCATCAAATTCCACGGTTTTAGTTGTAGTTTTAGGCCGCGGTTTTCTAGTGACAACACAAAATAACCGTCCCCAAAACATGGATATACAACGGCTATTAAAAAGCAACAAATGAAAACCGTAGCTAGTTTATAATTTCATTTAAAGAACCGCGCCTAAAACTTAGGAAAAGTCCACGGTTTTTAATAAACAACCGTTAAAATGTCCACAGTTTTTGCTGGATCTACTAAATTCTTAGTCTTGCTCTTGTGCATTGTTGTTCCTCTGTAGTTATGAAAATTTCTATTGAATTGTATTTGTTATGAAATTTGGGCATCCTGTGAAGATCATTAATTTATAATCGGTTATGAACTTACAATGCCAAGCAATAATCTAAAACATTGCCAATTTTAACACTTTTCTGTCCAGTATCGGTAAAACTCTATATGTATATTTATATTTATATTAATATTAATACAACAACAAAGGAGAGATAAATCTATATGTATATTTATATTTGAACTTCATTGTATAGTTTGCGATTTTCTTCCAGAACCCTATGATATCCAGAAGCAGCCTGAGCTAAGTTGTGAATATGCATTCCTACAAAGAAAAACAACATAAAAGTTATGTAAGATGCAGCTTGTAATTCACTAGTACACTAAGAGAAGGATGAGAACAAAAGCAATGTGATTTTATCACAGATCCATCCTTACCAAGATTGGAAAATCCATCACGAAATTTCATTTGCATGAAATGCATACCAGCTTTTGTCGTGTGAAGAGTAAGCTTTAGCTCCTACAAAATATGCAGAAATATTTAATTAGCAGGGTGAAAAAATTGCAAGAAATAAAATGGCATTCACTATTTCATGTTCTGTACTTGAATGTCTCTTTGCTGTTGGTTAAAAAGCATTTTCTCTTTAAGGTGTTGGTTTTGATATTCCTCAGCAGCCACATGATTTTTATGAATTTTGTTCACCACCTAATCAATCATAAAATCATTGACTTAAATAAATGAAGCATTTCCAATCTTCAGGTTCTATAGAATATGCTAATCAGAAGGTTCATGTTACCTTTTTATCTGCCACGACAAACTTTGAGGCAGATCCGTTTCTTTGAGAAACATGATCTCTTCAATTATCGGGCTTCATCCTCAAGGTTGCGGAAACCGTTAGTCAGGTCCTCGTGTAGCTGAGTAAATTTGGCAACCAATGCTGATTCCCCTTCAGCAGGGTCCTCAAATTTCTGAGACCTGCAATAACAAACCAACATAATAAGACCTACTTTACATGTCAAAATAAGTCATTCAAGGTAGCCCAACAATTACTCACAGTAAACGATAGAAGAGATCTCCCAAACGATGCTTGATGAGAGTATAAGTTATCTTCTGACCATCAGTACCAGCTCCCCTCTCTACTGCCTGCACATGTAAGCAAGTCTTATGTTAAAGATCTATAATTTGAATGCAATTCAGCCATCATACTGAAATCTCTTTTCAGGCAGAAGTAATAACACTCTGACTGGGCTATGATAAAGAATACAAATAGACGGGATACATATACAACCACTGCTTACAACCTACATGCCCACATTTGGATAGATTTTTCCTTATTCTAATGTAAGTAACATTGTTCAATAAAAAAATGAAAGTAACATTGTTTGATTCTTTAGACCACCATACCTGATTTGCCAAATTGTAGAAATGAATAATGTTGCGCATCATCCAGACAGACTTGTAGAAGGGACATAACTTGTCATATCTATTACACACAAAATGTAACAATATAAGAGAGACAACAAATAAAAACACTAACATGTGAAATGTATCAAAGAAGTTAACAATTTACAAGGGCACTTACGGCGTAAACTCTTCTTCAGATGGCTCTGTTGGTAAATCTTTAGCAGCAACAACTCCGATCATTTTTCTCAACCGCCCCTGCTTAGAACTAATTTTCAGAACCATAAGCTTATAACACTCACAAAAATGTAAAGCCAGCTCTCCTACTTCCTTGATGAGCTCCACAACTTTATTCTCTTCACGGACCGCCATCCGCCATCAACAACATTGTCCAAGACTAAAGCACACAGTCCACCAACAATACAAAAATGTTTACATTTATTAGACTATTTACCTTCCAAATCTTCAGCTGCTTCTCCATTCTCCTCAATTATCCGAGTCTGTGATGCTTCTTACATCAGACTCAGAATCTGAAATTAATAAGGAAAGGAAAGATTGAAAGAAAGTAAGGAAAACGTAGTTTCATTCTCTAGTTTTAACCAATAACAATGGGGTAGATAACCATTTTAATACTTTTGAAAATACGAATCATGAAATATTATACCTTGTTAAGTGAGATCTTCATCAACAACTTTCCTTATCTGTTTCAAAAGGATAACATCAGAATTAAATGATGAATCTCTATTTCTTTTGTAAAAGGAAAACATTCTATTTTACCTTATTAAAATGTTCATATTGCTTGTTACCTAGGGCAAATATTCCATGTGTTAGTTGTTGGAGCCATGTGCCTCTGTCCTCTTTACCCTAAAATAAATATTCAATATCATCAAAATTTAAGCAAACTTAAATGTCACCAATCCATAGTATAGTAAATGTGCAGAAATTTCTCGGTCCCTCCCGATGAAGCATTAAATTGGAGAATCAGTAGGACTTGGCCATTCATACACAAAAAATATAGATCATGAGATGCGGAACAATCTAAAAGGCAAAAAGCAAAAACTGAATGGGCCAAAAAATGAGTAAAGAATTACTCACTTGCTTTAATGAAATAGGAAATGCTAACCTTCCACATTGTTGAGAAGTTTGAACAATCTATTTTATAACGGCCCTTCATATACACTTGATGTCTTTGAGTCAAATTGATTGAAATGAGTGAACAAAGAGAAAGCCTAGATAATAAATTGTTGAAAGTATACTAACCTCAAATATTCTTTCTGCATATGATTATGAATTTAAAAGTGAAAAAATAAAAGCCATTAAAAAGAGAGATAAAGGTTAAGAAGAGGAATAAATTAATATATAACCAAAAAATTTGTTTAATAGAAACCCAATAACCTAACCAAATAAATTAAGACCTGGGCAACCCGACTCAACATAATAGAAACAAACACAAATTATGCTAGAAAAATGACCCTACTAATAGTCTACTATGTGGTTTTAATCAATATTAACCACATAGCTACTCTAAACCTTACTGATAAAGCTACCTCTTGCACTAGCATTAAAACTTGTGATTAGAAAAAACAAAGTTACTTGATTCCAATGATTCATTAATCTCAAATGCATCAAAATTAAAAAATGTCTAAAATTAAGACCTAATAACATCATGACATGCATCTTCGTAATATTATAAGAACATTTAAGAAATATTTCATTTCATTTAAAAAAAAAGTTATATAACTACTATTTGGTATTTCAAACCTTTGTTATGACACATAGTAGAAATACTGAAGCACTTGTCACACACCATTGGAAATATACCTTAAGATGAACCCTCAATATTCAATTGTTTCTAGCAAGAATTTTCCCATAACAAGTTTAACAGAAGGTTAAATAATAAAAGTGAAAAGATTTAAAAAAGGTTAACATTAAAAATGTACCTTCCTTTCTTAAGTTCAGAAAGACAATCATCGTAAAGCATAGACCATTCAGTATCCAACTAGAGTAACCTTCCATGCTTAGAATCCACATGATTGACACGAATATGACTCTCTTTTGTATTTAAAGACGAGCTATATGTGCTCCCAAGGATACTTGCGACAACTTCTTTTACAGATTGATCAAAGGTGTTTGCTGAAAGAACCTGTTGAGGACCAGATGTAGTAAGGTTAAAAGACAGTAGGAAAACACAAGGAATACTTAGCTCTATCAAATCAGAGTTTTCCCAAAACACGGTAAAAAATCAGACACAATTTATATTGTAATTCGCGCTCTGCAACCTTCCAAATAGTGATAAAAATTGGTCTACTATTGGCTGATCACATAGCAAAATAGAGCAACAAGACAAGGAAAAAGAATGCCTCTCTAATGCAACCGTTAGCAAACCAATTTGAATTGTCATAGTCTACCATTTTGTATAAATTATAACATATCAAATCCATTGTAATTAAAGCCATTAGTTGTAACAATTGCAATGGTTAAACACTGAAAGTATTATTCTATTAAAGCCAGTACTCTAAAAAAACCATTAGTTGTAACTATTCCATCAAAGTCATTATTTTATTATAAGCACTTTCTATTAGTTTTAACTATTCTATTAAAGCCACTAATTAAATTAAAGCCACTAATATCCAAATCATAAAGTACTACAAATTAGACTCCATAGTATTTTGACAAAACAATTACTTTGCTAAGCTAATTGGCCAACAAATAGGCAAAGTAAGTTATCAGTGTGACATATTTCATAAACCACGGGAGTTTAAATGCATGGGCTAGAAACACATTCTGATGATGATTCTCAATACCAAAGGTCTTTCGCACAACATTCATGGAAGCTTATGTCATGAAAAATAATAATAAATGCAAGCCAATGAAACTCTTTTCAAGTGAAAAATCATATATACTTGATGATCAAACTATAGCTTGATGTCCCAAAAGTAAATTAAATCCTAAACATGTATGCAAAGATAAATAAATAGTCATTTTAAAATCAAAAGCAAGAAAAAATAAATTTGAGGAAAGATAACATTCCCCTAGGAGAAGATGAAGCTCACAACGGTCGGTGGTAGTCCAACGCGGTGGTTGTGTTTCCAATACCTTTGTCTCAACAGAATAAAAATGAAAAGAAGATAATTCTTGGAAAATGTAACACGAGAAGAAAAACATGGAGGTTCAGTGGTCTCAAAGGGTATTATCGATGGGAAGAGAAGACATATCAACACAACGACATTCGAAACAATATATTATAGAGATGGAAAATATGAATGAAAGTATGCAATGGAAATTCGAATAAAGAAGTTGAGCAGACATACATACCTCTTCATCAGATTTGTGTTGACAACAATTACCGTTTCAACACAAAAAAAGGGTTTAAATAAAGAGAATTAGGGTTTACAACCTTCAAATGTGTTCTCTCAAATTTGTGTTATGCAAAAAATACCCTCCAAATTTGTGTTATGAAACAACCTGCAATCCATGCTCTATGACTATGAGTAACACCCTTCAAAATCGTGCTCTATGAAAACCCTTCAAATTTAATTCGCGAGAAAAGATTGGAAAATTTTGTGTAAAGAAGAAAAATTTTCTAAAAAATTATTTATTTAGGAGAAAAATTGAGTTTGTCATGCGGTTAAAATTTGAGGAAACTGGAAAATGGTAAGGGTTTTCTCTTTGATTTTGGGAGAAAGAAGTTGCAATACGGTTTTTCAGAAACTTAGAAAGAAGGAAAGCAAATTGCCAAGTGGGAATCTAAAAATAGTTTATGTTAAACTTCACGTAGTGATAAAATATGGTAAGAGGGAATCGAACTCGTGAGAAAAACATTAGATATGTTAACGACACTCGTGAGAACTGTCGTAGTTCAGGAATAAGGACGGTTTTTTTATAACTGTCGCAAAAGATCATATTTCTTAAATTAATTTTTCAATCATATTTTCAAGTTTGAGTTAGACCACTTCAAGGATAGGGGTTCGATCCCCACTCTGTACATTTAATTATATGCGAATAATTAACATTAAATTTTAAAAAATAGAAATAAAAAATACCACACTTCAAAAGCGTTGCAAAAAAGGAATAAGCTACGGTTATACTATAACCACATTTTCAAAACTGTAGCATATAATAAATAAGGGACGGTTTTGAAGAAAAAGCGTCAACACGTAAAAATGCGTAGCCTATGTTACTTATAGGGACGGTTTTACAGTCGTTGTCTATTCCTCCGTTGCCTAAAGTCATTTTTGTTGTAGTGTCGGAATCTCTCTTCTCCCTCCGATTCTCTTCATCTCAAATTTTTTTATGTTCTATTTTTCGAGTGACTTTTCGCCATCAACGATTGAATTATTTCTAGATATTGCGAGTGGTTTAAACACCATTTGAAGGTGTATTTTTCGAATGATTTATTAGAGTACAAGTGATAATCATAATTCGAACGAACTGTTTTATCTTAGAAATATAATTGAAACTCGACTCCATTGCATAACTATTAGTAGTATTGGAAAGCACGAGTACTCCAAACACTTCAATTTATTTGCAACCATTGTCGTGTAAGATACAATTTGTTATTTCTATTCTATTAACATGAGTGTTATGAGTTTTTCTTTTTTTTACAATTTCATATTTTTTGTTTTATGGAGTTGTATTGTTGTATATTGAAGTACTCTATCAATTTAAATGAAAAAAATGTCGTTTTGTTTTCTTGTACTTTTCAACTTAGTTTATGTTCAGTTGTTACGGTTATTTTAAAGTCTTGTGTAAGGATGAAAAATGAATTAGACTTGTCAGATCGATTATTAGTCAAAAGGAACTAATATGGGCCAAACCATATTTGCTATTCTAAATCAAACAACTTTGAGAGTGACATTACAGTTTAATAGAAAACCATGATTATTGGTAATGAATGAAATAAAACATGACCCTGAGGATACACAACCTTGTCTTTACTAGAGAGACATGTTTAATGTTGGGTTACACGTTCTTTCTGTATTATATTAATAAAATGCAGACTGATGTGATTAAACTGTCAATATGGTTGCAAGTTTCTATCTCAGGCTAATTAATTGATTTCTTTTGTTCAACTAACTCATAAATCAATGAATCAATGTTTTTTGAATTTTTATTATAAGTTCATTTGATTTATAATCATTGACAATAATGAATACGTTTGATGCTCATACATTTAAAATTAGATTGATTATGACTGAAATTGTATTAATTATTTTTATATCTATACATCTTTTATTGTATGAAAAACAAGTGTAAGAGTTAATTTGTAAATTTGTACAAATTTTATGGATATTAAGTAGTCAATTGTAATTTGTAAATTTGGATTATAGAGAGTTGAATTTGTAAATTTGTCACATTTGTAAGCATTTTGTGGTTATATGTCATTAACATGGGTGTTGTGAGATTGCTCACAGGTTCATTATTTTTAGTTTATAACGATTTTGAATTTATATTATTCGATGTATTATATCAATTTGAATGAACGTCGTTGTAATAAAAAAAAAAAGTCAATTGTACATGGCTGAATTATTTGAACTATTCCCTATTCAGAGCCATTTTCTTAATTTAAGATTCCCACACTTTCATTCTTACACTCTGTCAAATATTTGTAAGTCTTCAGCAATAGGAATGTGATAAATTTCAACAAAAAAAACCACAATTTTGTTTCTCAAAGAATGGTAAAAAAAATAACATATTACAAAATTGATCACAACCAACATACACTCTGTTTCTTAATAATCAAAACGTCCACTACAAGTTCCACTATTGAAAGTATGTTTCATCTCTTTACATATATCCATATTGGTTGGCTAGTCAATTAAGTTTTCAAATACAAAGAAAGTATATCCAATCTCGATTATGGTAAATTTTTTCAAAATAAATCATGCATATTTTAAAACAAAATAAATATTTCCAAAACTAAAGTTTACAAAAATAAATCATATAGATATGCTACAAAATAAAATACAATTGAAATATGATTAGTTCCCAAAAGATTTTGCAAAATTCGGAATCAAATGAAAATTTTCCAAAATATCGCACCAATGAATGACATAGCCAATATATTTCAACAACTTATTTAATATTTTATCGATAAAAATAAATCAATTTTTATATAAAAAAAAACTCTCCATTTAACTATTTTTTAGAAAAGTATGGATGTGTGCACTACTAGCACCACAATCAACATAAAAGAGAATCTTTAATACAAGTTTTTAATAGTTAAATTTTTTATAGTTAATGATGATTATAAAGAATTTGCATTGGAATGACTATGATATGACATTTAATTCATTAACTTTTAGTTTCCGACAATTATATAGCTAAAGTATGCTATTTATTTTGAAACATATAATATTAAAGTAAAAACACTTTGGGCTCACATATAATATAAAATATAAGGTCAAGTTTTAGTTTTTTATAAGCAACTATTATTAAAATAAAAACAACTCAAATCAACTATAAATTTTTTAAATCCTACAAATCACTTTGGGCCCACAAAAAATATCTTAGTTTACCCATTTAAGATACTCCCACTAAAGATGCTCTAAGGCTAACAACAAGACCAATTGACTAAAATACAGTTTATGCATTCAATTAACAGAACCACACACAAATTCACAAACACGAGTGCCTTCTCCCATTGTTTGCCTTAAAAAGGCCAAGGGAAAAGCATGTAATCAACAATCTTAACACGAGGAGGGTAATCCAAACGAGTAAAAATTCAATCAATCAAATAGATAATCAACAAACCAAAAATCTAAACAACTAAAATCAGAGTGATATTCTAGGAGAGTCAATGTTAAAAACCTCTTCATTAAAAACATCATCATTTTCTTCATTTCCAGAGTTTGACACATTATAATAGCTGTCGTCGCGGCTGAAAAAAATATGAGATTAAACTATTGATTATCTTAACTCAGAAAAGTAAGAGTCATCACCGAACTTTATTGTTTTCAAAGGAAATGGAAAAATATCAGAAAAAAAACCCATAAAGCTAAAAAGCTAAAAAGAAAGGTCTGAATACGAAGTTAGTTATGCAATAGAAAGGTATTAGCACCTCTCACATCTATTGTACTCAACGGGAACCACGTGCTTATCTGTGCTAAAAAAGGTTATTGTTGTTTGTTGATTGATTTTAAGTGAAAAGATGTTCGACATATTCGAGTGAAAAACTTCACTTACTATCCACAAGTATGAGGAAATGAACATTTGCGCCATCTTGAAATAAAAAAACTTTACTTGGATTTCATCAACAAGTACATCTCAACATTCAAATAAAAAATATCATTCATTTCTCAGCATCTTGCAGAAGTATAGTGGTTTGCATCATTGCAAGAATTAGGTCAGTATCTAATCTTTCTAAACATAGGCTCTTAAAGAAAAAAGGTGCGCAAAGTCACAAAAAGAGTTTGATGATGTTAGTGTTTTTTTACAATTTTGAAATGTCGTTGAATATGCTTAAGTGTTTTAGCATTTATTGAGAAAGTATTTTATGCATCGCTTGACAAAGCCAATGTTTATTTAGAAAGAGGTGAAGTTGGAAAACAAAGAAGATTTTGAAATAGAGAGAAGATTTTGAAAATTTAAGAATAGGAGGAGATGAAGAGACTATCCTAAAACATAAAATAAATGGTCTCATTGTCAGGTAGCCCAAGAAAAATCCTTTGTGTGCGCAAGTGAACTAACAAGGATAAGAAAGCATTTGACAAGAGTCAAAACCAACATTCTATTATGTCGTACCTTGAAAAATACGATCCTTCGGGATGGGACGTGGAAAAAATTGTTCGAACATAGTCGTCACCGAACTTTATTCACTCCAATGAAGGAATAGGAAAATATCGAGAAAACTTTTAAAAGATAAGAGCATGGTCATTGCAACCAAATTCTATGTTCGGGAGTCAATTAGGCAAAGGGAAGGTATTAGCACCCCCCACGCCCATTGTACTCAACGGAAACCTCTTAGTCCAATTTCTGATGAATGTTAGCTAATGTTATTTGTTTTCTTCTAAGAGAATAATGTGAAAGGCATGAGAAAAAGGTTTTCTTTCTAAGGGGAAATGGGTGGTTTTTTTATAAGGGTACTCACCAAGGATTGGACCCTTGTGCCTACATATTTTCACTTGAAAGAAATGAAGAATCAGAGCGTTCGTAGTTCATGGGACTACAAGTTGTTGGTTCATTTTAGTGAACGAATGTTTAGGTCGTATTCCAAAAGCGAAACATTAGCTTGTCCACTCTTGGTGGAGGCTTAAGAATTTAGTTTGTGGGCACATTAGAAAGGACTAAACATTATTCTTTTGCAAAAAATATTTGATTGCACGGCAGCGAGAAGTTGAGTTAATGCATTGATTTTTTTGTTTGGATGATGATCACTTGGATGGCCAAAGAAGGCTCATTGTATCCAAATAATCGAGAGAGCGAATAGAAGGCTCTATACTCTCTCTTTTTCAATCTTAATTGTGAAAGGGTTTGATATAGATAAAGTGTTTTAAGTGGATGACAAGTACTCAAATGGCCAGGGAAGGCTCCTTGTATCCAAGTATTCGGGAGAGAAAATAGAATGCTCTAGACTCTCTCTTTTTCATCTAAGTGATTGAGAAAAATAGGTTTGATTCAAGTTGTTATGAAAATAGTTTGAAGTGAATTGGATTAGAAGTTTTTAGAAATGACAATTGTCTTAATAGTAAGGAAGGCTCCTAGTACCCAAACAATTGAGGAGAGGAATCGAAGGCTCTAGATCATCTCCCTTTTTCACCTTTAATGAAATTAGGCCTGAGTATGATTAGATTTCATAATTTGATTTGAAGAAAATACTCGATGTTGATTGAGGTTTGAATTTGCCTTATAAGTGTGGTAATGGTTTGAAAATGATTGGAATGGAGGACCTAATGGCATTAGGTTAAGTTTGATGGTGATGCTCGAGATAATCGACTTACAAGGGTGTAAAATGGCACGACGTTGGATCGAGAATTATTTCGAAAATGATTTAGATAATGCAATATGCAAAACATAAGCAAAGCAAAAAAATGATAAAATTATTTTACACTTCATGGGAGTGGGGAAACATTTTTCCGAATGGGGATAAGAATAAACCACAACTCAAACAATTGAATATAAAATGCGCGTGTACTAGCAAAGTGGGCTAGTCTTTTAAACGACCAACTAGAATTAATTGATAGAATAAGTCTCATTGTAAGAAAGTCCAAGAGTAAGTTATGAATGACGTGAAATGGTGTTCTAAGCTAAGACAAAGAAAATAGAGAAGTCTAAGATCCAAGTCTCCTTTGTTAGGGTTTAATTACAAGATTTAAACTCTATAATGCTAGGGATAGTAACCATAATCCAAGCTTAGTGTTTTTTTAGGGTTTTTGATCATTTTATCATGTTTTTGTGTTTTTTTTAATGAGATGAACAAATAAAGATGAGAATGACATAATGATAAATGAAGTAAATGAACAACGGAATAAATGACGAAAAGGTAAGTGGTGGACATGTAAAAGTTAGATGTTAGTTGTTAATTGTTATTGATTGGATGATCACTTTCTCGAATCGGGACCAATTTAGCGCTATATTAAGCAATCACATCAGAATCTATAAGGAAGATCATACTATGGGAGGTCGGTCAATAACAATATTTGTGTTAATGCGTGCTTGAGAAATGATATGTAGATCATTCTCCTAAAGCCATGCCACACGAAAAGAAAAAGAGAACGGTCTCATCTTAATCAAGTATTTTCATTGATCAATCGAGGGGAACCTATCACTATCCCAAAGTATAGAGAATGATCCAAATGATCATTTAATAACAGATTTGAAATAATGAAGATTCAACATCTTCGATAATCGATCATCCATGATATTTAGATCTCATTGACCAAAAGTGAAAAAAAAAATCAAGAGGTAGGCAAAAGTAAATGGATCAAATATAAATAAAGAAAAAATGACTGTAAAAAGAAGAAATTGAAGTATGAAAAATAATAAAAATATTAGACACTTTTTAAAAGAAAAGATTAAAGTAAAAATGAAAAAAAAGAGGAAAATAGATTAAAAGAGAGAGGAGGTGCAGAGTGGATTATGGAGGTAGTGCATAGATAAATACAATAGGCCTTAAAGCCCATTAAAGATAAAGAGGGTTTTTTTTAACAAAAGGAATAAAAGCCATCAGTCTATGTATTACCAATAAGGTTTAAAAGCAAAAACAAAAGAAGCCAAGGCGACCTTAAATGTCTCAATCACGATTTCCTTGTTCTTCGTACTCTGATCACGTGAATCCCTCTCTCAATCCCGCTTTCAATGTCAATTTTGCTCTCTCTCAAATCCATTCTTCAAGGCGCTCTCTGCTCACATCTTGCTCGTGTATCTCCTTTTTGTTGAAAGATTAAACTTGATTTGGGCCTAAACATATTATTTGGATTTTTGGGCTTAGTTATTTTGGACTTAGGTAATTTTAATTAATGGTTCTAGAAAACTCTTGTAATGTTTGGAGTGTCTAGATATTTCTTAGAGTTGTAATATTCTCTAGAATGCTCTTGGAATTCCTAGAGTTGAGAACTCTCTAGAATTAGTGTGTCTAGAGTTCTCCTTAGAGTACTATAAATAGAGATGTAATTCTACACTTTTGCATCAAGAAAAATAAAAAGTTCTCTCTTCCATAAATAATTCTTCTACCTATCAAGTTTCTCTTTAAGCCTCTAATATTCCCACACACTTTTCTTAAACACACAAGGTCTTATTTCCAACAAAGTGGCATCAGAGCTTAAAGGTCCTCAAAAGATGGCGAATGGAGGTTTCCCTTTTTAAATGCCGATACTCACAAAGAACAACTATGACAATTGGAGTATCAAGATGAAGGCGCTACTAGGAGCTCAAGATGTGTGGGATATTATTGAGAAAGGCTTCAAGGAGCAAGATGAAGCCTCCTTAAGCCAAGGTGTAAAGGAGACATTAAAGGAGTCAAGAAAGAGAGACAAGAAAGCTCTCTTCCTCATTGTCGCTACTGCGAAAATCGGCGCCGACAATACAGAAGAGTCGCCACCGTGCGTTATTTATCCCAAAGGAGGGAAAGGAAACGCTCGAAGTAAACCTAACGCAAAGACGGGAAAAGGTATGGTCATCGCAACCAAAACCTGGATTCGGGAGTCGGTTACGCAAGGGGAAGGTATTAGCACCCCTCACGTCCATCGTACTCGATGGGATCCACGCTTACTTGGTTGGACGAATTACACTTCTATCTAAACTAAAGGATGAGGTCTGAAAAGAAAAGAAAACATGACTCGGCAAAGCATCGCACTTTCTGCCTACGTATTCCCGTCTGGAACGAGAAATCAGAGTCAACGTAGTTCGCCTAACTACGGGTGAAGGTGGGGAAGGTTGCTCGCTAGGATATCGCATCCTATGCCTACGTACTTCCACACTGCATGGAAGATCAGAGCAAACGTAGTTCGGGCTACGCACGACACAAGCTGTTCAAGTGTCTTTTATGAAAAATCTCACCTTAAACAAGGGTTTTCTTATTTGCAAAAATGTTTGTGTTTGTTCAAATCTTTTGACGGAAGAAGTGAATTGATTATTGTTATAACCTTTATTAATGTTTTTCTGTCGTTCTGAAGAAATAAGAGATGACACTCTAAAAAAACTCCGAGGGTTACAAAAAGGGATAAAAAATCTACCCTAATGTTATCATACATGGGTTAGCTCCTAATGTCTATCACATCCTCCCTTGAACAAGGAAGAATGGAAGTCCTACGGGAAAGGAAAACGAAAGGAAGAAACGGAAATACAAGTAATAACCGCATATAAATGAACATGAATATAGCAATGATAAATGCGATGCAAAGGAGGGAGGAAGGTTCATCTCAACCTCAAGCCCATTCATGGATGGAATAAGAAAATATCAAGTGATCATATGCAAAGAATCGAGTGAAAACTCCAAATGAAACGCGTAATCCACTATTTGGAATCGCAACGTGCTATCATGCAAACAAGTCGATAATCGGGCAAGCTACACATACAAATAATAACCACCTAAGGGTCTTCCAATACCTCTAACCTATCTACAATAAGAAATATAAACCACGACGTTCATCACGCAAACACAAAGCGGCCGTTGGAGCCTTAACAAAAATAAAGTCCGTTCGGAAGTCCAAATTACAAGTCCGAATACAAAAATATAAGAAGAATAGCAAAAGGTGCTAAAAAATTCAAATAAAAATCTCCAATGCCCTACATCAAGCCACAAACCAGGGGTGAGAGATACCACAAAAATATCCAAAGATAAATGGTCAAATAAGATGGAAACATTGCAAGATATCTCATGTATACCAAAGGAAAGATTAAAGTGGAGCATGTTAAAGAAAGCATCCAAAACCAATTAAAATGGTACAATAAAATTCCCACAAAAATATATCACAATACCTCAACATGTGTATGAGATCCCTGCAAAAGGATTGACATTTAAATTGTGTTTTGATAGGTCAAAAAAATTCAACAAAATGATAGCACCAGCATTGGCCTTTTTATGACGACCCAAATGTAAAAAATCCAAAGAAAATGTCAAAAAATGGTAAAATTATAATTCCAGTTTTATTAAATCCTAGACATCTTAAAGATTCAGCACAAAAAATGGGGATCAAAAAGACTAATTTTCCTATTTTTTATGGTATTTAGAAGTCAGCATATAAAACAGAAAAAATAAAAGAAACATGGCAATAGGAAAATAAAAGAAAATAACATGAATAAATAAAAGTGGCATGAGGCTTATGTGGCCGATTGCGTGACGCAGTGAGAGGCGTTGGATGAATGGAAGAAACCTTGACTTGGAAATGCATCCGACGGTGTTAACACCTTCTTCTCCAAATCAAAATTTTCAACTTTGTGAATAGTAACCCGCAGCTCCATGAACATGAGTTTTTTGCTACTTTGAAGCACCATAACTCCATCAATAATTATCCGTTTCGCACAAAATTTTGGTCAAACTTGAAGGAAAAAAATCAAGGAATCCAAATATGGTCTTAGATTTTCTTGAAACTCTCTCTAACTCCCAAAACGTGGCACCTCAAGAAAAACTCAAGAACAAAAAATTGCCATAAAACCCATCTTTTTTGTACTAGAATCCATGTAGGAGATGAGAGCAATGTAATGCAACAACAATAATGCAAGAAAGACTCATAAATTATGAGTTATGTCGAATTCTTTATACCTCCGAAAAATGGCTTATGGAGCTTCACTCGATCACCAATTCTTTGAGAAAATGATGTGGACACGTCCTATAATTGATGAGGAAGGTGTTTGGATGGAAAGAAAGGAGTGAATTGATGGAAAACAAAAAATCAATTTTTCACTTGGAGCTCACTTTAATGGAGTTGTGTAGCTTGGTTCATGCATCAATTATGGCCAAAAAAGTGTTGAATCAATTGTAAGAATGATAAGAAATGTATTTGCAATGGTGGAATGAAACAAAAGTGGGAGAAAAATGGAATTGAAAATTTGAGTTTTCAAGTGTAGAAAAATGTGAGAAAAATGAAAAAATGGTGAAGAGAAAAATGAAGATTCAATATGATTTGCAAATGGAGAAAATGGATTCAACATCAACTATCACCAACCTTTACTCTTAATGATCTCAATCCAATATATAGGAGAGCATGGAAAGATCTAGAGTCTTCTAGATCAATCTAGGATGATTCTAGAAACTTCATGAATTTCTCATGATATGGTATTTTGATGTCTCATGATATCTCACTTCAATCCACTAACATCCCCTTAACCACCTTTTAAAATATCTTTTCATGACAAATTGGAGTGATATGAGTGAAAAACAAGGGATTCCTTTGCCTTATGTTGAGTTTCTCACATGTACCTTATTATGCAAGTAATAGATTTACAAAGCAACTCTATTTTTTAACCCTCAATTCAAAATTGTGGATGAACCAAAGTCTTTAAAATGTTGTTTGGACTCAATTTGATATATCATATGCCCCATTTTGGATTTGTAGATTGCCCATACCAATTTTCAATTTGAACTTTTTCCACTTATGTCCATTTTTTAAGTCATTTTCACCAACTTTGGTCAATTCTTGCTACAAGCTTTTCCAACATGCCATGACCTCTTTTCTAGGCTTAAAATGTCATTTTGAACAACTTTGATGTTGTGAAGTTTTTCATTTGAAGCTTCCTTGTATGAGTTTTAGGCATACGCTAAGAATGACATATAATTCCACTTTCCCAAAATACCCCTGACTTGCACAAACTATAACTTGAGCTTCACAAATCAGATGAAGTCATACCATACCTTTTTGGAAAGGGGAGATCATGAATAACAACCCTTATGTTTTCCAAGAATTCATTTGAAAACTCCTTGAAGGTCAAAAGTTGCTTGGATGACAGACAACTTTCACAGACAAATTTTAGTGTCCTCAAATGACCTGTAACTTGCAAGAACTATAACTTGAGTTCTATAAATCACCTTGATGACTTCCACCACTCAAATTAAAGCTATGAAGATACTCTACAAGTTTCATGTGGACCAGAAATTCCTATGAAGCTTGCATTTTGAGTTACACTGCTTGGAAGTTTGACCTAAATTAGGGGATTTTACACTGAAACCCTAATTTGGTAACTCCTTTTCTCCTTGACTCCTTTTGATTTTTCTTGGGCACAACACCACATCCATATCCATGTAGAAAATAATTAATCCCACATTCTTCAAATGAGCCTTGATGCCTTTCAAATCAAGCCTTTGACCTAGGGTTGACCTAGGGTTGACCTAAATGAAACCCTAGTTGGCTGGATTCACCTGAGGCTCTTGCAATCATTCCAATGACCTGGCTCTCCTTCAAAATGATCATCTAGACTTTCCATGATATCCATACACACTCCATGCTCTTGGCTCATAGCTCATATACCCTCTGATGATCCCCAAACAACCTCCAGATAGGAGAGAATCCACTGAGTGATCTGAGTAATCTTGAATATGAATGAAACCCCTTGAATATGCCCCTTGAAACAAGAATGGTACTTGATCCCCTGTTAAGATAACCTGCTTATGCTATGCTATGCAGATGAATACACTATGTACATGATGCCAATGCAAATGACTATGCAATTGAAACATAAACCTAGGTTAGAAAAGGTTGGGCAAATTTTGGGGTGCAACAGCCATTTATCAATCGGTGGATGAAGATACATTTGAGAAGATCTCCAATGCAACGACGGCCAAAGAAGCATGGGACAAGCTTCAAACTTGCAACAAAGTAGTGGAGCAGGTGAAAAAGATTCGTCTTCAAACTCTTAGAGGTGAGTTTGAACGTTTATTTATGGAAGAGTCTGAGTCAATTTCTGATTATTTTTCTCGAGTATTGTCCGTAGTCAATCAACTTAAAAGAAATGGTGAAGATGTTGATGAGGTGAAAGTTATGGAGAAAATACTTCGCACTTTAAATCCAAGTTTTGACTTCATTGTTACCAACATTGAAGAAAACAAGGATTTAAACACCATGACTATTGAGCAACTTATGGGTTCCTTACAAGCATACGAAGAAAAACAAAGGAGAAAAACTAAACAAAAGGAGGCTATGGAACAACTACTACAACTCAAATGCAAATGAAGCAAACTATGTGAGTTACAAGAGTCAAAGAGGACGAGGTCGTGGCCAAGACCGTGGACATGGACGAGGACATAAAGGAGAAAGAAGGGGAAGTTACAACAACTACTCCAACAACTTCAAAAATGGAGAAAGAAGTTGGAATCCACAAGCAACAAGAGGTCGTGGAAATGGAAATTCATGGTCAAGGTGCAACAAGTTACAAATCAAGTGCTTCAATTGTAACAAAATCGGTCACTATGCATCTGAGTGTAGATTCTCAAAGAAAGTTGTGGAGAAAGCTAACTTTGTAGAAGAAAAAGGTGGAGAAGAAGAAACTTTACTGCTCACTTGCCAAAACCAATTTGAAGAGAAAAGAAACAAGTGGTACCTCGACACCGGCGCAAGCAACCACATGTGCGGCGATCGAAGCATGTTCATAGAGATCAATGAAGCGACAACTGGAAATGTCTCATTTGGAGATGACTCAAAGATACCGGTCAAAGGCAAAGGTAAAATTCTCATTCGCTTAAAGAATGGGAGTCATCAATTCATATCCAACGTCTACTATGTTCCTAACATGAAAAATAATATTTTGAGCTTGGGACAATTATTGGAGAAAGGATATGACATCCACTTGAAAGAAAATAGTCTTTTCTTAAGAGATTGTGGGCATAAATTGATCGCTAAGGTGCCTATGTCAAAGAATAGAATGTCCCTCTTGAACATTCAAAATGACGTGGCAAAGTGTCTCAAGGCCTGCTATACCGACTCTTCGTGGCTATGGCATCTACGATTTGGACACCTCAACTTCGGTAGTCTAGAATGTTTGTCAAAGAAGGAGATGGTGAGAGGGTTGCCTAGTATAAACCACCCAGACCAACTATGTGAAGGATGTCTAATTGGGAAGCAATTTCGAAAAAGCTTTCCAAAGGAATCAACATCAAGAGCGACAAAACCACTAGAGCTCATACACACTGATGTCTGTGGACCAATCAATCCAAACTCTTTTGGTAAGAATAAATACTTTCTCCTATTTATTGATGATTATTCTAGAAAAACATGGGTTTATTTCTTGAAGGAGAAGTCAGAAGTGTTTGAAAACTTTAAGAAGTTCAAAGCTCTTGTGGAGAAAGAAAGTGGTCTTTCTATTAAGTCAATGAGATCTGACCGAGGAGGAGAGTTTACTTCAAATGAGTTCAACAAATATTGTGAAGAGCATGGAATCCGCCGCTTACTAACAGTGCCAAGATCGCCACAACAAAATGGAGTAGTGGAGATAAAGAACCGGACCATACTTAATATGGCGCGAAACATGCTTAAGAGTAAGAAGATGCCGAAAGAGTTTTGGGCCGAAGCAGTGGCGTGTGCGGTTTACTTGACAAACCGTTCTCCAACAAGAAGTGTGCATGAGAAGACACCACAAGAAGCATGGAGTGGAAGGAAGCCAGGTATCTCTCACCTCAAAGTGTTTGGAAGCATTGCATATACCCACGTTCCAGATGAAAGGAGAACAAAGCTCGATGATAAAAGTGAGAAGTATGTATTCGTGGGTTACGACTCAAGCTCCAAAGGATACAAGCTCTATAATCCAAATAGCGGAAAGATTGTCATAAGTCATGATGTGGAGTTTGACGAAGAAGATTGTTGGGGTTGGAGTGTTCAAGAAGACAGGTATGATTTTCTTCCTTATTTTGAAGAAGAAGAAAATGAAATGGAACAACCAATGATAGATGAACATATTACACCACCTGCCTCACCGACACCAAGGTTGGATGAAACAAGCACAAGTGAGAGGACACCACGATTAAGGAGCATTGAAGAGCTTTATGAGGTAACCGAAAACCAAAATGACATTAACCTCTTTTGTCTTTTTGGTGATTGCGAGCCTCTAAGCTATCAAGAAGCTGTTGAAAATGTAAAGTGGAGAGACGCCATGGATGAAGAAATAAAGTCAATCACGAAGAATGATACGTGGGAACTTACTACACTTCCACGAGGACACAAAGAAATCGGAGTAAGATGGGTGTACAAGGCGAAGAAGAATGCAAAAGGAGACGTGGAGAGATACAAAGCAAGACTGGTGGCAAAAGGCTATAGTCAAAGACAAGGAATTGACTATGATGAGGTATTTTCCCCCGTTGCTCGTCTTGAAACTATTAGACTGATCATTTCTTTGGCAGCCCAGAATGAATGGAAGATCTATCAAATGGATGTGAAGTCGGCCTTCTTGAATGGTTTTCTCGAAGAAGAAGTTTATATCGAGCAACCACAAGGATATGAAGTAAAAGGGCAAGAAGAAAAAGTCCTCAAGTTGAAAAAGGCGTTGTACGGACTCAAGCAAGCACCGAGAGCTTGGAATGTTCGAATCGACAAGTACTTTCGAGACAAGAACTTCATCAAGTGTCCATATGAGCATGCACTCTATATTAAAGCGCAAAGTGGAGATATTTTGATCGTGTGTGTAATACCCCAAATTTTACCCTTATATTTAGTCAGTCATTTCGCATATCGCCTCACATGTACATTTGCTAACCACTAACAAGTTATGAAGGTGTTTGTTTTGCAGATTGGGTCCCAGGGGTATTTTGGTCATCTTATACAAATTCTACCGATGCCTTGAAGATGGTCTGTCATTAAAAATCTGAGGCATTTGATACGTTATGGTTTTGAGGCATTTACCTATCACCAGTTCTGATCATATTGAGATTTTAGCGGTTTGGTCAGTGGAATTTAATCATGATTAATGTTACTGTTGATGCTGAAAACGTTGCGATTACGGTGCTCATAGGTGTTGGTTATGAAATGGTTGGTTAAAATTTTAATCAGATGATGGGATGAGGATTACAATTGAGACGAGTGCGAATAAGAATATCACTTCGGAGTACTTATGTTTTATGCCTGTGTTAATGAATATTAAATACTTGTGGATTTATTCACAAATGTTTATATTTTTTAACTAAGAATAAAATATAAATAAATTCAAAATTTTGGGAATTTTATTTCATAAAAAATGTCATCATACAAGAAGTGGAGAATGCTTCACATTTTATAAGTGCTGTTACAAGGAAATACATTAAAGTTCTAAATCCTAAGGGATTACATTATCTATCCTAAATCCTAAGAACATCTAAGTGTCTTCATGCTGTCTTTAAGCTTCGCCGCAAATCTCGACTAACCTGCACATCAAAGCAAAACAACAATATAGAAAAAGGTCAGAAGTGGTTTTTGACACTCTCAGAACATTGTCATCATCGAGTGCCGGGAGTGGCACAACCGAAGCCGCATCCTACCCCCGTTACCGATCCGCGCCATTAGCGTCAGATCAGGTAACATCTGTTCTTATCTAAGGGACAACCGAGAGAGATAAAGAGTAAAAGAAGTGGGGACCAATTTGATTTGCCGTAATTGGATTCGATTCAAAGCCAAACTAAAACACCATTCCATCACATAAATAATTTTTGGGACACTATCAAGTAAATCAAATTTCACAGCTGTATCAACTCTGGACCACACAAGCGAACCCGTGAAAATCAAACACCAAATCTGAACGGAAATAAGCCACGACAGAATTCGCATCAGTATAAACTCGGTTTCAGCATCAAATCACAATCAGCAGTAGTGTAATAAACCAAATGAGCAAGTCACATTGAAAATTCAAGTACAGAATCCAAGGCTCAGTGTGAACATCATAGCCTAAAAGTCGCAGCCACCTATCGGTTCCAAATCAGAGAGTAGAAAGATCAGTTAAACTCAGATAATTGAGGAACCAAGCTTATGTTCAGAAAGATAGGAACCCATTCATTTCAGTTCAAAAATAAGCAAATCCACAAGCCTCACAGTGAAATTCAAAATTCATAACAGAGTTTAAGGCCAAAACAGGTCAGCTGCAACAAAAACACTCAATTCAGGAGCAGAAGGGCATCTGCGGGTCAGAGGTAAGCTCAGTGCAAGGCATCAAGCACAGGGCTCAATTATAAAACATCATAGCCCTGTCAACGCAATCAGTTTGCGAATCCAAAGCATCACAGCCCCAAGCACCAAGGCTGAATCAGAGCTGAACTGCATCAGGCGACTGGTGTGTCAGCACAAACTATCAACTCAGCTCACAAACCATCATGGAATCACATCAGCAACATCAATATCTGCAAGTCCCACAAGAGGTTAAGCACAATCTCAATCGCGAAAAAATACAAAAACAGGACTTCTGTCAAAATATCACAGAAGGACCCAACTGCTGGAAATTTGAACCAAGGCAACAAGATAGTTCATAAGCATCATAGGAAAAAACAGACATTTGCAAACCATATCAAAGAGGCCAAGATTCATCAGCAGCAGGACATGAACAATCACACCAAACTGAGCATCAAAATGAATCCACGAGTTTAATCACAGGAAAAGAGCAAGGATTCACGTTCGAAAAAGGGCACGCAACAATCACGCGTGGAATACCAGGCCATCCAATTGATTCAATCAAGTCAGAAAATTGCATGAAAACGAGGGTAGCAAGAATTAATTGAGTCACCATGATAATAGCAGCTACGAGACCAAAACGGGTAGACCAAATAGAGGCATCAACACAGGGTCAAGCAATCCAAAACCAGTTATCCACATCAGAAACAAACAAGTTATCCAAATCCACATCTGCAAAGATTCAAGAAAAAAAACTATCCAAATCAGTGGATATCCAAATAAGAGGGTTTTCGAGTTACACAAAGGAATCTGGAAAAGGAAAGTACAAAATTGATTCAAAATCCAATTCAGTGATAAATCCACAACCGAATCAATCCACATGAAAAAAAATCCAATCAAATCATATCAGATAAAATCACCAAACAATCTCCTCAAATCTCATAACACCAAATATAACGTAAGTCACTAGGATCCAAGCCCATTCAAAGAAAACCAGAAAAAGTATAAAAAGGAACGAACTCACCCTGTTGAAACCCTAGACGAAGAGGGGCGAACAACAATCGCGAGCAAAACCTCAGCGGCCGCGAAAGAGAAAGAGGAGAAGAGTTCTCGTCACAAAGTAATCATCAAAGCACAAACCGAGAGATTGAGGAAGGTCCACCGACGCCGCCTCCATCCACGACGGGCAAACCTCCCCCGAAAGCTCAGTTCACATCATCGCCTCAAAGAAAACACCGTCAAAAACAATGTAAACTCTTGATTCACTATTGTTATGTGTTTGTTTTTCTTTTCAGGTTGAGCATGAGAGAAAATCAGAGAGGACGAAGGCAAAGAAAGAACGCAAACGAAGAGAAATGAGAAACGGCGCCGCGAGATGCCACAGGGTTGTGAAACCCTAATTCTGGGATTTCTATGTTTATGAGACGCATGCAATCGGTTGGGCCCGGATGTAGTTACCGGCCCAACTCCCCTTTTTCTTTTTTTTTTATTTCAGTTTTGTTTATTTTTATTATTATAATTACTTTTGATTTGTTAAAATATTTTCTAACATAATATTAAAATCCATTTTTTAAAATAAAAAATTAGGTTAAAATAGTTTTTGAGAATTTAAGTAAATAAATTTATCAATATTAAAAATCCTATTTAAATTCAAATTGAAGTTTACATCATAAAATAGAAACTACAAAAAATATGCATGATTTCACATTTTCACTTCCTAACTTGTCTGGTAATTTATATGTTTTTGTCCACTAACGCTGTCTGTTCGCTTTGCAGCTTGCCACGTTGCCTTTTATTTATTTAGTTGTATTTTATTCAAATTTTCATATTATTGTAACCATTCCTCCTCTGTAACCTCGCGAATCTTAACAATCGCATTTACGTTTCCGCATTTAAAATTCTGCTGATGTATGATTTAAAGGTCTTACGCTTCCATCACCATTATTCTGTCACACTACACACATCCGAAGGTTAGGTCTAGCTTTTGGTCGCCGCGCCAATAGTCCTCAACTTCAAACCCTTTCACCTTACAAACCCTAAATTTTCACAAATGCCTCGCCGCAGGCAAGATTACAATTTTACCCCTAGCATTAGGTCAAAGAGCCGCCGCGCTCATTTTAGGGTTTCCCGCCGTAGAATCCCTAACCTAATTTAACCCTAATTACAATAAACAACTTCAACGTAGATGCAGGAGTTTAGGACTCCACGTAAGCGTGTCCTTAAGATGTGTTTATTCCCCTTGAGACCTTGACCACTGTCAAGAGATCTCTAACCTCCCTTTTGAGGGGAACTACGATTACTCTGATTCCACTCCCGTAAGGATACGTAGGCACAAGATGCGATGTCTTGCCGAGTAAACTTAGAATTAACCCCTTAGGTTTATTTTCTCACTTTTAATCCTTTGTACATATATCTTAAGCAAATAAATAAAGCAAAATAGTAAGCATTGAACAAAAGGTTCCTGTAGAGTACTACAGAAGTTTAGGGTGCTAATACCTTCCCTAAATTTAACCAACCCCCGAACCCTAGATCTTTCCCCGCATTGTGTTTACGATGCAAAAATAGGTTTTCCCTCTTTTGACCTTTTCCTTCGGATAAATCAAAGAGCGGTTGTGAATTGAATTGCGATTCAAACTCATTAATAGTTTGTGATCCTATTTCCACCGCAACAGAAAATGGCGACTTCACTGGGGATTGGTTTGAATCCTAACTTTTGAGGGTTATCCCTAACTTGTTCATATTTATTACTATCTGTGTTATTATTCATTTGCATGTATATATTTGTGCTTTGATTGTGGGACTGTTCCTTGTGCTGTGAGATGAGTCCTACACCCGGATCTAGTGTACCTTAGGTAAATGGCAATAGACCAAGGAAACTGTACGACGTATATCGATACGGTTGATCTGGTGGCCATAGTTAGTGCGACTTCTTGGTTGGTGCTTATATTCCTTAAGTCAAGTTGAGGATAATATTGAGGCTGCCATATGTTGTCAATGCACTAACTGACTTTTAGAACCCTAGTTAACTCATCTTGGCCTTTAGACAGTAGTGAGGTAACCGGCTTTGGTGCAGACTGAAGTTGGTTGACACTCGATACTACGCTCATTGAGGTCTTAAACTTGGAGGGTTTTGGTTGGCAAGTAAGTTGCCTTCTGAACAACCACCCTTGTGAAGGATCAATGATATTGAGATCCCTTAGAACCTGGTTACTTTTGTAGGACAGGATGAACCATCTAACTTCAGGGGAGGGTATTTGCCTTTGAACCTCATGCAAGCCTTTAACCTAGGACTTTGTGTGTTTTCATGCATTGCATCCATAAAGCATCTCATCGCATTGTATTTCATGGAGTTCAAACATCATTAATGGATATCGCGGGATACCATAAATAAAAAAAAATATAAAATGAAAAAACAAGAAAAAGACTTCCTTGGTACCCCACGACATTAGTAAATGTTTTGAATTCCATGAAATCTTCATTTACATTCACATTTTAGCATCATACTTTTGCATTGCATGTGTCTCCCGATTTCTCATACTCGGTTCTCTCACCTTCCAGTTTTGTCACCCTGAGTTCTCGGCACCAATACAACACCAGAGCTCAAACTCGGAAAAGAATGGAGGATCAGGCAAAAGAGATTGATCGCCTTAGCAATGAACTCGAAGACCTTCGAGGGGGTATGGGGCGTATGATGGAATTGTTACATGTCATGAATGCTAAAATGGATACCCAGCCCACTGTTGTTTCTGAGATTACCGGCGTTACTGTGGACCCTCCACCAAGTGTGACCGTAGCAAGGGACCCACCTTATGGTCTTGCTCCCGGTTTTGTGCCTCCTCAAGCCACTGTTCCGATTAATCAACCTGTTCAGCAAGCCGTGCCCTTGTTTTCTGAAGTTTCTAGGGGGGCTCCTATCTTTGCACCACCTGTTGTACACACTCGTGCGCAACCGTACTTTAATGAGACAGTTTTTGATAATCTTGATGAGAATGTTGAGGGTTGTGAGAAACATGATAAGCTTCGTGAGGAAGTAAACACTATCGTCCAGAGATTGAAAAAGGTAGAGGGTGATCAAATTTTTGGGACTGCTGCAAGGGATGTTTGTTTGGTCTCAGGATTGGTTATTCCCCCGAAGTTCAAAACTCCGAACTTCGATCGTTATGAAGGTGCCACCTGTCCTAAGAGTCATCTGATCATGTATTATCGCAAAATGGCTGCTCATGTTGAGAATGATAAACTGATGATTCATTGCTTCCAAGACAGTTTGAAGGGTGCTTCCTCCAAGTGGTATTTAACTTTAGACCAGTCTCGCATTAAGAGTTTTCAAGATTTATCTGACGCTTTCATCAAACACTACAAGTACAATATGGATCTGGCTCCTGACAGAAGACAGTTGCTGAGTATGTCACAAAAGAATTCTGAGTCATTCAAAGAGTATGCTCAAAGGTGGAGAGAGACTGCTTCACAGGTAGAACCTCCTTTGACCGAGAAAGAGTTAGCTGATTGGTTTGTCGACACGGTCCGTCCAGAATTTTACGAGAGAATGGTGGGTAGTGTGACTTCAAATTTCTCCGACATCGTTGCTGTGGGTGTCAAGATTGAATTGGGTATGAAGAGTGGTAAAATGACAAATAATCATGGCGCTTCTAAGGATCAGCCGAAGAAACCTCCGTATAGCTCCCAGAAAAAGAAGGAGAGTGAGACTAATGCTATATCCTCTGGTAGACCAAGGGAACGCTTTTATCGGCATCCGCAAGGTTATGCTCAACCTCAAGGGTACCCAGTCCAATATGCTCAACAACCCTATGTGGCAGCTATTACACCTTCTTTCAATCAACAGGTTCCCATGTATCAACCTATGCAACAACCTCCTGTTTATCCGCCTCCTGTCAACTACCTACAGGCGCCCAACGCTCCTGCTCCTCAACAGCCAAAGAGTCCGGCTCCTCGCCAGAATATGCCGAACAGAAGAACGTATAAACCTTGTCCGCCGATTCCAATGACTTTTACCGAGTTGTATCCCTCTTTGGTCAAGCAAGGTCTCATCACCACTCGGGCTTTGGGTCCGCCTCCTAATCCTCTACCCGCCAATTACAACGCTGCCGCTCATTGTTTATTTCATGAGGGCGCGCCTGGCCATGATCTGGAGAATTGTTATGCTCTCAAAAATATTGTCAGGGATTTATTGGAAAAGAAGATTTTGTCATTTGAAGATCCTCAACCGAATGTTAAGAAGAACCCTTTTCCTAACCATGAGAGTGTCAATGCCATTGGTGCTGATTCGGAGGAAGGTTATGCCCTTGACGTTGAACAGATTAAGACCCTTCTCAAGATGTTCCATTCGAAACTGTTTGAAGCTGGTTTGGTAGATACTTCCCACGTTGCATGCGTAAGTTGTGAAGCCAGTATCAAGGGTTGTGTATTGGTTCAGAATGATGTTCAGAGGTTAATTAATGAGGGTGTTTTACAAGTGACAAGCCAAGCCAAGAAGGATGTAGTCGCTGTGGTTGAGCCTGTCTTCCATCAGCCTGAATCAAAGGGTAAGGTACCAGTGTTTAATTTATCAGGGGCAGGCTCCGCCAACCTCGTGTTCGATATACCGAGGTCGTATATCCCTGAAGTGAATCAGCCTAAGCCTATAGTTATTCGAAGACCGAGTCCGTTTCCTTTCAGTGATCCTAAAGCTGTGCCTTGGAAATATGACGTGACGATGATTGACAAGGAGTCCGGGAAGGTTATTCCAAATGAAGAGGTTAAGGGCACGGTGACCAATATCGCAGAGGTAAGCAGGATGACCCGCAGTGGCCGTGTGTATACTCCCCATTCCAGTGAGGTCCCACCTAAGGAAACAGCTAGTATCCCAGTGCCTGCCAAAGACAAAGGTAAGGGAGCCGTCACGAATGATGAAGATGCCGAATTTTTGAGGATCATCAAGAAAAGTGACTATAAAGTTATCGATCAACTTCATCAGACTCCTTCCAAGATCTCGATTCTATCTCTGTTAATGAGTTCACCCGCTCATAGGATGGCCTTGCAGAAGGTTTTGACTCAAGCACATGTGGATCAAGATATTAGCACCAGTCGGTTTGATAGTGTGATTGCCAATTTGACCGCCTGTAACACCCTCAGTTTCAGCAATGAAGAGTTACCGAAAGAGGGTCCGAACCATAATCGTGCTTTACATATATCGGTAAAATGTCAGGAAGACAATTTAGCGAGAGTGCTAGTAGACACCGGGTCTTCTCTGAATGTGCTACCCAAGAGGGTTCTCGATAAGTTGGCTTGTAAAGAGACTGTGTTGAAACCTACTCCTTTGGTTGTCAAGGCTTTCGATGGCTCCCGTCAGTCGGTAATGGGGGAGGTTGAGCTTCCTATCCTGATTGGTCCGCAAATTTTTAATATCACGTTTCAAGTCATGGACATTAATCCCAACTACAGTTGTTTACTCGGAAGGCCATGGATTCATGCCGCTGGGGCGGTAACCTCAACGTTACATCAAAAGATGAAATTCGTGATCGATGGAAAGTTGGTTATTATACATGGTGAGGAAGATCTGATGGTCAGTAACCTGTCTTCTTTCCGTTACATCGAGGCCGATGAGAATGCTTTAGAAATCTCCTTTCAAGCACTTGAGATCGCCAATGCTGTTCTGCTGGAAGTCGAAGAGACAGTGGGTCAGGGTAATCCATCTTTTGCATCTCTGAAGAGTACCAAAGCAACAATTGACAGGGGCATTCCTGAAGGCTGGGGAGAGGTAATCGATGTCAAGACCAAGACTGATCGCTCTGGGTTGGGTTACAAACCAACTCAGAATGGAGCTGCCACAACCGTCGAAGGGCGTCCGAAGGTTATCCAAGAGGTATTTGTCAGCGGAGGCTTCCAAGTCAATGCCATCAGTGAATGTGAGAAAAATGAAGAGCTGAGCAACCTGGTGTTTAAGGGTGATGCAGTTTTGAACAACTGGGAGGCCGTAGAGATCCCTGTTATCTTTCCTTTGTCAAAGTAATTGTTTTTTTAAAAAGTTTCATTTACATTTTCAAATAAAAATCTGTAGCTCTGCCCAAGGCTATAGGGTCGTTTTGTCGGGCCACCTTTCATTTCTAAAAAGATATTAATAAAAGCATTTTGTTCAATTCCACTTTGGTTCATTTGCGTTTTTCGTTTTCACTTTTAAAAATGAAATTGGCAACCTTTCTTCCAAAAAATAAAATAATGAAAAAAAAACAGCATTTCATTCTTACATATCTGCGAGCATTTTAATTAAGTAAGCCTTCCATCATGCAGAGATATCGTAAACCTTGTTGGATCCGATGACCTTACTGACACTCCCGACTGGGATGCACCCATCAATCAAGCTGAGGACGAGGGTGAAGAAGATTTTGAAGTACCCGCGGAACTGACAAGATTGATTGAGTACGAGTACACAGAGCTTCAACCGTATAAAGAGCAGGTGGACTTAATTAATCTTGGTACAGATGAGAACAAGAAAGAGGTCAAGATTGGTGCAATAATGGGGACAGAGGTTAGGCCGAGGTTGATTGAGTTGTTAAAAGAGTATGTTGATGTGTTTGCATGGTCGTATCAAGATATGCCGGGCCTAGACACGGATATTGTTGTTCACAAGTTGCCGCTTAAGCCAGATTGTCCACCTATCAAACAAAAGCTTCGAAGAACGAGACCCGACATGGCTTTGAAGATTCGAGATGAGGTTAAAAAGCAGTTGGATGCAGGTTTCTTGGCAGTCGCGAAATATCCAGATTGGGTTGCCAACATTGTGCCAGTGCCCAAGAAGGACGGTAAGGTTAGGATGTGTGTGGACTATAGGGATCTGAACAAAGCAAGTCCAAAAGACGACTTCCCACTGCCACATATTGACACACTGGTAGACAATATGGCCAGTTTTGCGTTGTTCTCATTTATGGATGGGTTCTCCGGCTATAATCAGATCAAGATGGATCCCGATGATCGAGAGAAGACTACTTTCATTACTCCTTGGGGAACCTTCTGCTACAAAGTCATGCCCTTCGGTTTAAAGAATGCAGGGGCAACTTACCAACGTGCTATGACCACTCTTTTTCATGATATGATGCACAAAGAAATTGAGGTGTATGTGGACGATATGATAGCCAAATCTCAGAGTGAAGAGGAGCATCTAGACCATTTGGTGAAATTGTTTGAACGACTCAGGAAATATCAGTTGAAATTGAATCCTGCAAAATGTACCTTCGGTGTCAGATCCGGAAAATTGCTTGGTTTCATTGTTAGCCAGCGAGGGATTGAGGTGGATCCTGACAAAGTCCGAGCCATTCAAGATATGCCGGCTCCGCGAACCGAGACGCAAGTTAGGGGTTTTCTGGGACGTCTGAATTACATTTCCAGGTTTATCTTTAATATGACCGCTACTGGTGAGCCGATATTCAAGTTGCTTTGCAAGGGGCAGACAGTTGAGTGGAACCCTGATTGCCAGAAAGCGTTTGAGAAGATTAAGGGTTATTTGCAAGATCCCCCTATTCTGATCCCGCCCGTACCTGGAAGACCGTTGTTTATGTACCTTACTGTTCTCGAGAAGTCTATGGGTTGTGTGCTTGGACAACATGATGAGACTGGGAAAAAGGAACATGCAATTTATTACCTGAGCAAGAAGTTTACCGATTGCGAAAACAGATACTCACCATTAGAGAAAACTTGTTGTGCATTGGCATGGGCCGCTAAGCGCCTTCGGCAGTATATGGTCTGTCATACCACGTTATTGATTTCTAAAATGGATCCGATCAAGTATATTTTTGAAAAACCTGCTCAAACCGGGAGGCTAGCCCGTTGGCACATGTTGTTATCCGAATATGACATCCAGTATGTACCCCAGAAGGCGATTAAGGGTAGTATCTTATCTGATTACCTTGCAGACCAGCCAGTTGAAGATTATGAACCTCTTAAGCTCGATTTTCCTGATGAGGATATTTTGTTGATTAAAAGAGATTGTGAAGAGCCAGATCCGAGCGAAGGTCCAGAACCAGGTCATTGGTGGAAGATGATGTTTGATGGTTCCTCAAATTTCAATGGGCATGGTATAGGCGCCGTTTTGATGAACCCAAAAGGCGGATTCACTCCATTTACAGCAAGATTGGACTTTGAGTGTACTAATAACGTCGCAGAGTATGAAGCGTGTATCCTCGGCCTCGAAGCAGCGATTCACCTCCGAATCAAACTTCTTAAAGTAAGTGGTGACTCAGCCTTGGTTATTTACCAAGTACAGGGCAAATGGGAAACGAAGAATGAAGAAATTTCAGGAGCCGAATCATATTCAGGAGAGCACGATTCTGAGTTATGAGGAAGTTCAGTTGGCCGTTTTTCAGGAGAGCACGATTCTGAAGAATGAAGAAATTTCAGGAGCCGAATCATATTCAGGAGAGCACGATTCTGAGTTATGAGGAAGTTCGATTATCCAGTTTCATATTCAGGAGAGCACGATTCTGAAGTATGAGTATATTCAGTCATCCAGTTTCATATTCAGGAGAGCACGATTCTGAAGTATGAGTAAATCCAGTCAGCCAGTTTCATATTCAGGAGAGCACGATTCTGAAGTATGAAGATTTTCATTTACCCTTTATCCGAATCATATTCAGGAGAGCACGATTCTGAAGTATGAGGAAATTCAATTTACCCGTTTCATGTTCAAGAGAGCACGATCTTGAAGCATGAAGAAGTTTATTTATCCTTCGGTAAGAGAAGAATCAGAATCGTATTCCAGGCGCCGACCTTAAAATGCGAGAAGATTTATTTATCAGATAAGCAGCAGCCTCTTTTTGAGTGCTTATCCATTTTTGCACATAAGTCCCTTCCAACGATAAGTGACAGTTCTCCCGGGAAGCTTATCAGGGCATTTCCCATTAAAGTTCATTTATTTTGGCATACAGTCGGTCTTTACCCTGTATATTTGATACGGATTTCCGAGAAGTTCGTTTGATCCTGTCACGAGAGATAGTTCACAGAAGCTTGGATGTTATTCTTTGCTCAATGCTCCAGCATTCTGTAAGCGATCTTGCAATTGTACGCGATCCGGTTTTTATCCTTTAGAGTCCCCAGTGGAGGCCGTCTTATAGGCACCATCTCCATTAGAGAATCTCGTTCCTCTTCTAAAAGTGACAATTGGTCATTCGCACCAGTTGACTATCATTTTTAGATTTCCCCAGTGTTGTACTGTATCTCAGCGTGTCATTTTCCCCAGTGAGTTCTTCTCGTTGGCGTCTGTCCCGGTGTCGTCATGTTCGTCAGCATTTTCGCATTCATTATTCCAGCATACGCAGCATATCATATTCATGGCATCATCTGCATTAAGTCGTTCCAGTTTTGTCCATAGCATCGCATATCGTCGCATATAAGGGCAAAATTTTCGGTTATCTATATTTAAATCTCTCCACCACGATTCCTCGAGTCTCTGTCACTCAAATCGTCCGGCGTAGCTATTTAAATAGGGGCAACTGTAATACCCCAAATTTTACCCTTATATTTAGTCAGTCATTTCGCATATCGCCTCACATGTACATTTGCTAACCACTAACAAGTTATGAAGGTGTTTGTTTTGCAGATTGGGTCCCAGGGGTATTTTGGTCATCTTATACAAATTCTACCGATGCCTTGAAGATGGTCTGTCATTAAAAATCTGAGGCATTTGATACGTTATGGTTTTGAGGCATTTACCTATCACCAGTTCTGATCATATTGAGATTTTAGCGGTTTGGTCAGTGGAATTTAATCATGATTAGTGTTACTGTTGATGCTGAAAACGTTGCGATTACGGTGCTCATAGGTGTTGGTTATGAAATGGTTGGTTAAAATTTTAATCAGATGATGGGATGAGGATTACAATTGAGACGAGTGCGAATAAGAATATCACTTCGGAGTACTTATGTTTTATGCCTGTGTTAATGAATATTAAATACTTGTGGATTTATTCACAAATGTTTATATTTTTTAACTAAGAATAAAATATAAATAAATTCAAAATTTTGGGAATTTTATTTCATAAAAAATGTCATCATACAAGAAGTGGAGAATGCTTCACATTTTATAAGTGCTGTTACAAGGAAATACATTAAAGTTCTAAATCCTAAGGGATTACATTATCTATCCTAAATCCTAAGAACATCTAAGTGTCTTCATGCTGTCTTTAAGCTTCGCCGCAAATCTCGACTAACCTGCACATCAAAGCAAAACAACAATATAGAAAAAGGTCAGAAGTGGTTTTTGACACTCTCAGAACATTGTCATCATCGAGTGCCGGGAGTGGCACAACCGAAGCTGCATCCTACCCCCGTTACCGATCCGCGCCATTAGCGTCAGATCAGGTAACATCTGTTCTTATCTAAGGGACAACCGAGAGAGATAAAGAGTAAAAGAAGTGGGGACCAATTTGATTTGCCGTAATTGGATTCGATTCAAAGCCAAACTAAAACACCATTCCATCACATAAATAATTTTTGGGACACTATCAAGTAAATCAAATTTCACAGCTGTATCAACTCTGGACCACACAAGCGAACCCGTGAAAATCAAACACCAAATCTGAACGGAAATAAGCCACGACAGAATTCGCATCAGCATAAACTCGGTTTCAGCATCAAATCACAATCAGCAGTAGTGTAATAAACCAAATGAGCAAGTCACATTGAAAATTCAAGTACAGAATCCAAGGCTCAGTGTGAACATCATAGCCTAAAATTCGCAGCCACCTATCGGTTCCAAATCAGAGAGTAGAAAGATCAGTTAAACTCAGATAATTGAGGAACCAAGCTTATGTTCAGAAAGATAGGAACCCATTCATTTCAGTTCAAAAATAAGCAAATCCACAAGCCTCACAGTGAAATTCAAAATTCATAACAGAGTTTAAGGCCAAAACAGGTCAGCTGCAACAAAAACACTCAATTCAGGAGCAGAAGGGCATCTGCGGGTCAGAGGTAAGCTCAGTGCAAGGCATCAAGCACAGGGCTCAATTATAAAACATCATAGCCCTGTCAACGCAATCAGTTTGCGAATCCAAAGCATCACAGCCCCAAGCACCAAGGCTGAATCAGAGCTGAACTGCATCAGGCGACTGGTGTGTCAGCACAAACTATCAACTCAGCTCACAAACCATCATGGAATCACATCAGCAACATCAATATCTGCAAGTCCCACAAGAGGTTAAGCACAATCTCAATCGCGAAAAAATACAAAAATAGGACTTCTGTCAAAATATCACAGAAGGACCCAACTGCTGGAAATTTGAACCAAGGCAACAAGATAGTTCATAAGCATCATAGGAAAAAACAAACATTTGCAAACCATATCAAAGAGGCCAAGATTCATCAGCAGCAGGACATGAACAATCACACCAAACTGAGCATCAAAATGAATCCACGAGTTTAATCACAGGAAAAGAGCAAGGATTCACGTTCGAAAAAGGGCACGCAACAATCACGCATGGAATACCAGGCCATCCAATTGATTCAATCAAGTCAGAAAATTGCATGAAAACGAGGGTAGCAAGAATTAATTGAGTCACCATGATAATAGCAGCTACGAGACCAAAACGGGTAGACCAAATAGAGGCATCAACACAGGGTCAAGCAATCCAAAACCAGTTATCCACATCAGAAACAAACAAGTTATCCAAATCCACATCTGCAAAGATTCAAGAAAAAAAACTATCCAAATCAGTGGATATCCAAATAAGAGGGTTTTCGAGTTACACAAAGGAATCTGGAAAAGGAAAGTACAAAATTGATTCAAAATCCAATTCAGTGATAAATCCACAACCGAATCAATCCACATGAAAAAAAATCCAATCAAATCATATCAGATAAAATCACCAAACAATCTCCTCAAATCTCATAACACCAAATATAACGTAAGTCACTAGGATCCAAGCCCATTCAAAGAAAACCAGAAAAAGTATAAAAAGGAACGAACTCACCCTGTTGAAACCCTAGACGAAGAGGGGCGAACAACAATCGCGAGCAAAACCTCAGCGGCCGCGAAAGAGAAAGAGGAGAAGAGTTCTCGTCACAAAGTAATCATCAAAGCACAAACCGAGAGATTGAGGAAGGTCCACCGACGCCGCCTCCATCCACGACGGGCAAACCTCCCCCGAAAGCTCAGTTCACATCATCGCCTCAAAGAAAACACCGTCAAAAACAATGTAAACTCTTGATTCACTATTGTTATGTGTTTGTTTTTCTTTTCAGGTTGAGCATGAGAGAAAATCAGAGAGGACGAAGGCAAAGAAAGAACGCAAACGAAGAGAAATGAGAAACGGCGCCGCGAGATGCCACAGGGTTGTGAAACCCTAATTCTGGGATTTCTATGTTTATGAGACGCATGCAATCGGTTGGGCCCGGATGTAGTTACCGGCCCAACTCCCCTTTTTCTTTTTTTTTTTATTTCAGTTTTGTTTATTTTTATTATTATAATTACTTTTGATTTGTTAAAATATTTTCTAACATAATATTAAAATCCATTTTTTAAAATAAAAAATTAGGTTAAAATAGTTTTTGAGAATTTAAGTAAATAAATTTATCAATATTAAAAATCCTATTTAAATTCAAATTGAAGTTTACATCATAAAATAGAAACTACAAAAAATATGCATGATTTCACATTTTCACTTCCTAACTTGTCTGGTAATTTATATGTTTTTGTCCACTAACGCTGTCTGTTCGCTTTGCAGCTTGCCACGTTGCCTTTTATTTATTTAGTTGTATTTTATTCAAATTTTCATATTATTGTAACCATTCCTCCTCTGTAACCTCGCGAATCTTAACAATCGCATTTACGTTTCCGCATTTAAAATTCTGCTGATGTATGATTTAAAGGTCTCACGCTTCCATCACCATTATTCTGTCACACTACACACATCCGAAGGTTAGGTCTAGCTTTTGGTCGCCGCGCCAATAGTCCTCAACTTCAAACCCTTTCACCTTACAAACCCTAAATTTTCACAAATGCCTCGCCGCAGGCAAGATTACAATTTTACCCCTAGCATTAGGTCAAAGAGCCGCCGCGCTCATTTTAGGGTTTCCCGCCGTAGAATCCCTAACCTAATTTAACCCTAATTACAATAAACAACTTCAACGTAGATGCAGGAGTTTAGGACTCCACGTAAGCGTGTCCTTAAGATGTGTTTATTCCCCTTGAGACCTTGACCACTGTCAAGAGATCTCTAACCTCCCTTTTGAGGGGAACTACGATTACTCTGATTCCACTCCCGTAAGGATACGTAGGCACAAGATGCGATGTCTTGCCGAGTAAACTTAGAATTAACCCCTTAGGTTTATTTTCTCACTTTTAATCCTTTGTACATATATCTTAAGCAAATAAATAAAGCAAAATAGTAAGCATTGAACAAAAGGTTCCTGTAGAGTACTACAGAAGTTTAGGGTGCTAATACCTTCTCTAAATTTAACCAACCCCCGAACCCTAGATCTTTCCCCGCATTGTGTTTACGATGCAAAAATAGGTTTTCCCTCTTTTGACCTTTTCCTTCGGATAAATCAAAGAGCGGTTGTGAATTGAATTGCGATTCAAACTCATTAATAGTTTGTGATCCTATTTCCACCGCAACAGTGTGCTTATATGTTGATGACTTGATCTTCACTAGGAACAATCTAAGCATGTTCGAAGAGTTCAAGAAAGACATGTCAAATGAATTTGAGATGACAGATATGGGGCTCATGGCATATTATCTTGGCATTAAAGTAAAGCAAGAAGACAAAGGAATTTTTATCACCCAAGAAGGCTATGCAAAAGAAGTCCTTAAGAAGTTCAAGATGGATGATGCTAATCCGGTTGGCACCCCGATGGAATGTGGCAGCAAGTTGAGTAAGCATGAAAATGGAGAGATTGTGGATCCAACTCTTTACAAAAGTTTGGTTGGAAGTCTACATTACTTGACAAGTACAAGGCCGAATATTCTCTATGCTGTAGGAGTTGTAAGTCGTTACATGGAAGCTCCAACAACAACTCACTTCAAGGCGGCAAAGAGAATCCTTCGATATATCAAAGGTACAACAAACTTTGGCTTACACTATTACTCTTCTAACAATCATGAAATTGTTGGCTATAGTGATAGCGATTGGAGTGGAGACTTGGGCGATAGAAAGAGCACTACTGGTTTTGTGTTCTTTATGGGAGATACTGCTTTCACTTAGATGTCAAAGAAGCAACCTATTGTCACACTCTCAACTTGTGAAGCCGAATATGTTGTTGCTACATCATGTGTTTGCCATGCAATTTGGCTAAGGAACTTGTTGAAAGAGTTAAAAATGCCACAAGAAGATCCTATGGAAACATGTGTTGACAATAAATCAACACTTGCTTTGGCAAAGAATCCTGTATTTCATGAAAGAAGTAAACACATCGACACCCGTTACCACTTTATAAGAGAATGCATCGAGAAAAAGGATGTGAAGTTGAAGTATGTGATGTCTCGAGATCAAGCTGCCGACATTTTCACCAAGCCACTCAAATTGGAAACGTTCGTAAAGTTAAGGAGCATGCTTGGAGTCACAAATCAAGTTTAAGAGGGGATGTTGAAAGATTAAACTTGATTTGGGCCTAAACATATTATTTGGATTTTTGGGCTTAGTTATTTTGGACTTAGGTAATTTTAATTAATGGTTCTAGAAAACTCTTGTAATGTTTGGAGTGTCTAGATATTTCTTAGGGTTGTAATATTCTCTAGAATACTCTTGGAATTCCTAGAGTTGAGAACTCTCTAGAATTAGTGTGTCTAGAGTTCTCCTTAGAGTACTATAAATAGAGATGTAATTCTACACTTTTGCATCAAGAAAAATAAAAAGTTCTCTCTTCCATAAATAATTCTTCTACCTATCAAGTTTCTCTTCAAGCCTCTAATATTCCCAAACACTTTTCTTAAACACAAAAGGTCTTATTTCCAACACTTTTCTCTCTGTGTGTTTCGTTTTGGTCAGTATCTCTCGCCCCTTCTCTCTTCTTCTCTAAACTTTTATTCTCTCTGAAGTTGGTGTTCAGTTGTTGTTGTTGTTGATTTAAGTGGTGTGAGGTTTGTTTGTTGTTATGAATTGGTTTTGCATGTCAATTTATGAAGGTTTGGAGGAGAGATTGGACAGGGTATTCTTGGCTCAGAAGAGCTTGCAAAAATTGGCTGTTATTTATAGAAGAGAGGTGAGGGTGAAATTGAAGATGTCACAAGTCATTTTGTGTTTTATTGTGATGTTTTGGAATTATGACATTGTGGAATTATGTTGAATTCGTTTTCGTTTCGTTTTGCATTGCAAGTTTTGTATATTGTGTGGGGTCATTTTAGTGCTATGAAGGTTTTCATGGGGTTGGCTTGTGATATGAAGTTTGTATGGCATGAAAGTTTAGCTTGGTTGCTGCTTGAAAAGATTTTTTTTTGCAGCTGAGGATTTTGTTGGTCATGTTGGCTTGAAATCTTGGCAAAATGTGCATGTATGAAGCTTTAGTGGAAGCTTAGGCTGTGTTACATGAGGCTGTGGAATGGTTGTGAGGTTGGCTTATAAGTGTGTGGCTGGAAAGTTGTTTTGCGTGAGGTTTGTCTTAGCGTGAAGTGTGGCTGGTATTTGTGATGTAGCTCATGGCTTGATATTTGGAATGGCTTGTAATTAATTTTTTCCACATGGCAGTTGGCTTGGAGTATGCAGGTAGTGTAGTCTTCTTGGAGTGGATTGCTTGGCTTGTTTTGGCCTGTGTATTGTAGTGTGATGGCTTGAGAATGCTTTGTTGTTGGCTGTAGTGAAGGCTTGTGCTTGATGTGCTTGACATTTTCTTATTTATGTTTGTTTGCAATTTTGTCATGTAATAATTTGTAATGGACTTTTCCTATGTGGGCTTTTTTTTTGTCTTTGATGTTTGTTTGGTAATGAAGTAATGGACTTATGGGAACTTGCACATTAATTTTGTAGACTTTTTTTTATTAATGGACTTTGAATTGTAATGGGCCTTTAAATGATATTTGCAACTCACACTTGAACAAAAAACTTGGAATCATCACAAGATCATGATAGGTGAACTTGAGATTCTTGATTTACAACCATGACAATTAAACTTAAAATTCCCATCAGAACCAAATTCCAACATTCTTGACTTCTTGCTTGAAATGAAAGTAACTTGAATTAACCTTGAGAAATAGAATCGACCATGAATCAATATTGAATTTATCGTGAATTGGTAACCACTTGAATCTTGATGAGCCAAAACTTTCACTGAACCTTCTTGAAAAAGAACACCTTAAAATCGGAGCATTATGACTTGATATGAACTGCCTTACAACTACATAAAACCCTAACTGAAAAATGAACCATTATGAACCTAACATAGCCTTGGTAACTTGGTAATGAAGAAAACCACTTATTTGACCAAAATTAGGTCAGACTTCCACTGAATTTCAACCATCACTGAACACATGCTTGGGACAGGAAAAAATAAAAAGGGTAGGACAAATTTGGGGTATGACATTTACCTCTATCTAATTGTCTTAAACCTAGTAAGATGAATTGCCACAATGTTCATATTTTCAACGTAAAAGTCAATACAAAGAAGACTCCGAATTTGTCTTAAAAGAGAACCAAGATGATGGGAAATAGGATACCAAATCAATGTCGTCCCTTGAGTGAACACTGAATAACTTGCAAATGTTGTTATCGACAAAAGGACGACGATGAGATCACAATTACATAAGTTACCGACACCAAAAGGATGATGATAAGATCAAAACTGCAAAGATTGTTGATACCAAAAGGATATCAGTGAGATCAACAAAGTTGAGTATCACCAAAAGGATGATAGTAAGATCACAATGACTTCAAAGATTGCCAGCACCAAAGGATGATGGTTAATCAAGTTCTAACAATTGTCATCACCAAAAGGATGATGATTAGGCATCAAGACCAAGGTCAATATCACCAAAAGGATGATAGTAAGACCCGAAACTCAAAGATTACTATTACCAAAAGGATAACAACCATAACCAAAAGGATGATGATCAATATTCACAAATCACCACCACGAAAAGGATGACGGTACCACAATGGAACTTGATATTACTAAAAGGATATTAGTAAGATCAATTCACAAAGCTTGATATCACCAAAAGGATGATATTTAACTCCACAATTTCAATAATTCCCAACACCAAAAGGATGAAGGTTAAGTCAGATTGACAAAGATCGCCATCACCAAAAAGATGATGGTTAGATGACACTTGCCAGTTGTAGCAATGAAAAATTGAGATTAAATTATTGGTTAAATTGATTCACAAAAGCAAGAGTCGCCATCACACTTTATTTTTTTCGAAGGTATGGGAAAAGAAAGAATAAAACCCACCGAAGTTTTCAAATAAAACTAATAAAACAAAGAGACAAAGGTATATGGGTTGGTTATGCAATGAGAAGGTGTTAGAACCCAAAACATCTATAGTACTTTATAGGAACCCCTTGAAAATATATATTTGGCTTAAAACGGTTATTTGCAAAAGATTGGGGAGATGAGAAGAGAAATATTTTTAAAGATTTTTGGTGTTTGACAAGGCTTTCTGAGCCTCGTGCCTACGTACCCAGAAAGTGCAATGGAGGATAAAAACCTCATAGTTTGTGGTAAAAAATAACAAAATATTTTTTTTATTAATTTTAAATGAAAAGACATTTTTTTCATTTTAAGGATAAAACTTAACTAATCACCCACAAGTATGTGAAAATGGACCTCTGCATCACTATTAAGAATGGCTCCAACTTGGATAAAAATCAACTAATATGCCACTAACTCTCTCAAGTGTGAAAGAATCAATATCATTTCAATCATTACTATGGGGATAGAAGAATCACATCTCAACTATGAAAATGACTCGTGTCTAATCCTTGAGAAAAAGTTTTAAAAGGAAAAGTGCACAAAGTGCACAAAATAGTTTGAATGAGTTGTGTGTGTTTTAAGTCTTTTGAAATGGTTTTGATATGCTTAAGATGTCTTAGCATATATTTCAGAAAAAGTTTGAAAATCACTTGACAAAGTCAAGGTTTATTGAGAAAGTGGTTCAAGTATGAAAAGAAGAAGGTTTTGAAAAAAGGAGAAGATTTTGAAAATTTAAGAAGATAGGAGATGAAGAGACTATCCTAAGAAAATAAATAAAGTGGAAGTTTGTACAAGTGTACTAACTAGAATCTAGCCAGCACTTAACAAGAGTCAAGACCAAAATCCCATTCCTTTGGAGTAAGCCAAAAGCAATAAGCAGATAAACACAAGATGATCTGGACAAATAAAGTCTCAGAGGACCAAGTAAAGCATCCAAGCTTGATTCAAAGCCACATATATCATAGTAACTCAAGGTCTCAAGAAAAGCATGGTGTCAGATGAAATTCGAAGTTTCAGTCAAGAAAATTCCAAGCATGGGAAACCCTAATTCTAAGTCCATAAATTCATCTCTAAGTCAAGCAAAGGATAGTAGCCATAGTTCAAGAGATTAAAGTGTTTTTATAGTTTTTTTCTTTATTAATGTCTTTAAAATAAAAGAAAATTTCAAGTGGACAAAGGAAAAATAAAAATAAACATAAACAATATGAAATGTAAATGCTAAAAGTAAAAGCATAATATAAAGAGCAAGAAATTAAATGAAATAAAAGTAAAGGTGCAAGAAAAGTAAATGGCATAAAATAAAAGTTAGCACAATTATATTGTTAGTGTTAATGTTAATGATCCGATTTGGGAAAAATTTATCGCTATGTTAAGCAATCGTAGCACAATCTATTAGGAATGTCATACTATGGGAGGTCGGTCAATAACAATTTATGTACCATACATGTTAGAGATATGATATTTATTTTATTTTGTTAACATTTCGCTGCTAAGTATAATCAGAATCTGAACACCAGTTTAGATTCTGAACTCTGATCATACGCAAATTAAGAAAACAAAAAACACAATTCAACCCCCCCCCCCCCCATTCTTGCGTAATTTTTCTCACCTTCATTTGGTATCAGAGCATGGTATGTACATTGTACGTAACAGTGATGCAGATAATGATCCAATGAGAAAAGTATGTATGTTAAAGACTTTCCTTCAAGAAGGAATCAAGTTCCACATGAAAAATATTATATTGCTTTTCTTATCATATTCAAAAGGTGATTCTGCTAAATTTAAATGATGGAAAAGTTAAATATATTTTTAACTCATTTAACTTGATAAATGGTTTGTGAAGGTCTTTAGAGTACCATTGAAAAAGGTATTACTATAGAAGTTGATGGTGCAAGGATGATCAAAATTTGAAAGTCTCTCTCACTAGCTCAGAAGAAGCTTATTGAAAACATCTTCAGAGGTAGATGCATTCTGGCAGGCGCTCTATCTCGATTATAAGTTTATCAACATCATTGATACGTCTAATGCTCAGATTATCTTTGAATCCTTGTGATCAGATAAATAGGAATCAGTTATGATGCTTGTCCAGTTACACTTCATCTAATCTTTCCAAGCAAATTCTAAAAATATTGTTGTAAAATCAAACATGAAGTCACGATTACTCAAGAAGTCATAACTATTTGAGCTTACTATGGCTTGTAGGTTTATCTTGCAATCTCCAAAGAAAAGAAATGGAATTAGATGATGAAAATGTATCTAACAGATTATTTTTTCTAAATCTTGTTGAAGGATACTTCCTATGGAACGTCTAATGATGAGGGATTAACCTTCCTAATCAAAAGATTTCTTTAACTGGCTGAATGGAACGTAACATATGTTGTTAGATGAGTAACTTCAAAAGCTTCTGAGATATTTGTATTTCAGCTGATTCCCCAAATCCAAGAACATGGAGAAACACTACAACAACATAATATCATAGATCTTCACTGTATATTCATTTGAAGATGACATTAGTGCAGGATTTAGGAGAAAGAGTAATTTGTCTCTGCCAGTCATTGCTATTTCTGAAGAAGCATCTGAATCCTGAAATAAAAATCAAATATTAAAGAGAAAGAGACCGTGTCAAATCTATATTGCTTTAATATTTGATAATAAGGATTTTTTCTTTAAGGTGATATCTTAAGTGACTCCATTTCTCCTTGGTTGAGGGTCATCATGGAATTTGTATTGAAGGACATTTTTATGAGAAACCTTCAATTCTCATTTGTGTTTTTCCAACAATTACGTGATAGTGCTTTAATTTGTTTTATGACATTCTCTAACAGCTAACACCATCTGGTTCTTTTCTTATCAAAGATTTCAAAGTCAAGATTTAATCCAGGACAATGAAATCAATGATTCTACTAAGAACAAGATCTTGTTCATATCATGACTCATCCTAGACTGATACTCTAGAATGAATCATGGTACTGCTATCAGAATGTGGCATAAGGCAAAGAAAAGTCTGTATGGACCAACATGTATGTACTCATAGAAATATGAGTATCATTACTCAAAATATAGTTGTTATAGATATCTAAGAAAGGAGCAATGGCATCTTGCATGTTTCTTATCAAAGGTTGTTTGCAATAGTTGATGGAAGAAGAGTCTACAACCCAGACTCAAATGCTAAAGGTTCTGAGTTTGGTGGAAGTATTTGAGTCAATGGTTTAATTGCCATTGAATCAGAATCTAGTCAGAGTAATATTCAGATTATATGGTCAAGGCTGAATACTCATACGAGTCTGATCAAGAAAATAACAAAAAAAGGTATGTCTGTTCTTTTCTAGATCATTACTTGAATCAATGAGATACTTATGTATATGTAGATACAAAGTCTCTATTATATTTCTAGAGAAGTTCTTTTTGATAAAATAATCTTTAGATATCTTTAAGAAGAAATTATGTTGTATTTATTTATACTGAGTATTTCATGAGCTGGATGATATTCATATTTATGGAAACAATTTCCTCATTTTTGTGATGAGATTGTTGTTTCTTAGCTATCAAAGAAACTAATTCAATATTCTTCAATCACTCATGACTCTTGATTTATCAAAAAATATTTGGTTATGAATAGAATCTTGAAGACTGATGACTGACAGAAGGTGTCTCTCTCTAAGTCTAGATCTACTAGACTCCGATGGACGAAAGCTTCTGAAAATTATTAGACTATGAGATTCATAAAAGGATTCTTTACTTTTGATAAAGCATTTTAAGTAAAAGATTTTGCAAAAAAACTTTTATATTACTTAAATATTCATAAAGGTGAAAATCATTTAGTGGATTTAGGAAATCTTTTAGATAAGAACCCTTGGGTAATGATGTGTTTCTTTTTAACTATTATTTTCTTTATCCCTTGTTTTGTGAAACATCATTTTGTGTCCCTTTTCTGACAAGATTCTTATTCCTTTAGAATCTTGTTCAATTCTTTTCTTTCCTTTTCTATTCTCTTTGGTTGTGTGCTGATAAAACCAAACCTGAGATGAGTTCTCTAGGCAATTCTCCTTTGAATCAACTAGTTGTCATCAATGAAAAGTTTTTGGATTTTGGTGAGTTGCTTAAGCTAGGTTTTAACTTCTGGAATATTGTGTCTAAATAAAGTTGAAATGGATACTTTGATATGCTCTGTGGTTTCACTTATCCAACTCTTATCAAAGAGTTTTGGATCAATACTTCCATTGTTAAGTTGAATTCTGAGTGTGACATTGTTTCTAAGGTAACTGGTGTTTCTATAATAGTAACCTCTAAATCGATTGATAATGTGATCAATTGTGAGGAGATTGGAGAAATTCCAGGAACTCTTATTTAGGAACACTATCTTCTTACTTGGCATATTTTGTAGCTCCATCTAACACTTCTCTGGTCTCAAATCTTTGTCCTGATGCAATTGTTTGAAATCAGATTCTGAACTCAAACTTGATTCCTAAGGATAAGGATCTAGACCTTATGGACTATATTGAAAAGGATTTTCTAATACTTCTCAATTCAAACTTGCAGAATGATCTTCCTCAAGTTATGTTTGACTATTTAAAGATGACTCTTTCTCCCATCAGAACTGCTTGTCCAGTAGGGAGTTATCATAAGTTCAGAGGTTGATTCTTTTAAAATCTGGAGAGGCAAGTTTGAAGCTTTTTATGATAGTTTTTGATGTTAGACTTCTTCATATTTATGTCTTGTAATTATTAAGACTTTTTGTTTTTAGCAATCTTATTGTTAATCCAAGTTTGTTTATGCTTCTGTGCATCTTAACTGTTATAAGTATTTATTTATATTATTGTTCAAGAGGATTAAAAACTCTAAAACTGCAACATTCTCGTTAATTGGAAGTGATTACAATTTGTTAAGACTCTCTAGGAATTCAGATTTTCCCCAAGGTACTCCCTAGGACCATCTGACATATCTAGACTGTCTAAATAATCTTGTCATTCTTCCTTTGTAAACTATACATCTTCCTTTCTCAGTTAATTTCTGCGTTTTGACCTAGAAGATATTCTTCTTCTGTGTGTTTCAACGAAGGCCGCTGAAGAAGTGTGTGCTTCTAAAGCTATCTGCTTGCTTGTAGATCCTTCAGTTGCTGCATCACTCTTATTTGCTTGAGTTGTTGCATTAAGCATGACTATCTTTTTGAAATATCTCCTTGGAACCCAATTTTTTTTTGCATATACATTTTGGTGTTCAGAAGATTAAGTGATTATGAAAGTGAGTCTGCTAAGGGGTTTTTATAGAGTCTTTACATTCATTACCTTTGAATATTCATCATTTTTTGTTGATTAAGTCAAATCAATTTTAAGTACTGACTCTTGGAAGTGATGTCTAGTATTCTGACCTATTAAGATTCTTTTAACAAGTTATATATAGTATTGTTAACATATTAACTTTTGCTTCTGGTCATTACTTCATTAATGTTTTATCAGAAAATCTAATGGGTAAATAAAGTGTTTGTATAAATGCATAATATTTACTGGTCAAAATAATTTTTTCACTAATTGAGCTTAAAGGATTACAAAAACATAAGGAACTGGTTTGAACTAAGACTAAGCTCTATCTATGTCATCCAGTGCCTTGTAGAAGAAGTTGTTTCCATAATCATAATTTGGCTCATCTTTATCAATATTCTCCTCTTTCGTTTCTCGAACAACAAGAAGTTGAAACATCTCGTTGAGGCTCTATCTACTGCTGATGAAGCCTCATCTGAAGTGTCCAGAGAAAGTGGCATATGACCAGTAGCAGAAGCTTCTAAAACTACTAGCTTCTGAAGGTTTTGGACATTTAGGCTTGTAGAGTTCTCTGTGACTTCTGTCACAACAGAGATCTTGTTGCTCTCAGCTGATGACTCCATAACATTTTGGTAGATATTGATGAAAATGAACTAGGTTTTGGTTGCTTTTATAATAGCTTATGTGTAACCTAAATGACTGAATAAAATACTTTGCTTGATTCTTGAAACCGTTATGACCAATAAATATTTAATATGCACAGTACATACCTTAATGACCCCTGTTACTTTATCGTTTTTCCTTTCTTGAAAACTGATCTTGTAATGATGGCATGCTATGCATTTATGGCTGTAATTCTTTTCTTTCTTTTCTTTTCTCTTTGTATTCTTTTTGATGTGACAACAGGGGGAGAAAATGTTGTAAGTATTTAATTAGAAACTGAACACATTCAGTTTGTACATAATGGTCATTTATAATTTTTGTACATAACAGTTTTTTTTTAAATTTTTGTACATATTGGTTATCTTGCCCGGATGACACATTTTAACTTTCTTGTACATAAAACTAAGTAGGAGCTTAGACTACTAAAAATAAGACATTTGGTTATATAATTTTACATCAGATTTTAAGATATATGATGTGAAAAATATTTGTCAAAGGATTTTATGTTAGATTTATTAACAATATGATGTGAAAAATATTTGATTTAAGGATTTTACATCAGACATATATTTCCATTGATGTGAAAAATAACGCGGTGGAAGTTTCGTAAATAATAAGAAATTTTGTTATAAAGGATTTTACATCGATCCACTTATTCCAACTGATGTAAAAAGTTCTTAATAAAATAAATAAATAAAATGGATTAAACATTTCACATCGGTCAGTTCTATACAACCGATGTAAAAGGTCTCATGAAGGATTTTACATAGGTCATTTAATTACAATCGATGTAAAATGTGTCAGGCCTTTAATGGATTTCACATAAGTCCATTAACAGTAACCGATATAAAAAGTTTCATGTGAAAGGATTTTACATCGGCCCACTTTCCAACCACTGTAAAATCTTCCTTAAAATCTCAAACCCTACCCGAAAACATAACATTCTCAAAAACCCTAAAACCCAACATTCTTCTTCTTCACTTCATTCCCTCAAACGCAACATTGTTCATTTTTCTCCCAAACCCTTAAATCATCGCCATCTTGTATCTTCTTCTTCCACCGTCGCTATCAACCTCCCTTGTCGAATCTCCCTCCTCCATTTTCCGTCGATTTCGGATCACCCTCCACCGTACAAGAAGCCGTAACGTTTTTTCACGGTTTCAGAACTCACCTCCGGAGAGACAGAGACCTTTATTTCTTTTTTCCAGCATAACTTCTTCATCTTGTTGCTGGTGATGACAAAGATCTATAAGGTATCTTTAATAGTACATGATTTTACTGTTTTTAATAATAGCTTTTTGTAATAATATGATTGATTTCTAAAATCAGAATGCTTCCATAAACAATTTCTTGTTTGCTCCTGCTTTTTCTACTTTCTAGTACTCTGCCGGTGATAACAACGATCTATAAGGTATCTTTAACAGTACATGATTTTACTGTTTTTAATAATAGCTTTTTGTAATAATGATTGATTGCTAAAATCATAATGCTTCCATAAACAATTTCTTGTTTGCCCCTGATTTTTCTACTTTCGAGTACTCTATACAGCATATCCTAACTAATTCATATTTCTTGGAGATTTGGTGGGTCCATTTTAATCATTTCTGCAAATGATATATATATATATATATATATATATATATATATATATATATATATATATATATATATATATATATATATATATATATATATATATATATATATATATATATATATATATATATATATATATATATATATATAATATTATCCAGTTAGATTACGATGAAGATATTCACAATGTAAATCTTCATCATATTTAAATCATTAATAGTTCATAAATAATATTGTATGTAAAGTATACAATCCCATGAATTGCTCCACTGAAATATTTTTCTTGAAGATAAAAATGTCAAATAATTTTGATGTCAATTTTGTTCTATTTGGGTTTAAATTGAGTAATAGAATTTTTATGATAATACCATTTTGTTAGGAATAATTTTTATGATTTAGTTTAATGACGCATGTTTTCACGTAGAGACTTTTGTTCTCTCTAATGAGTCCAAAAGAGGAACTATTGTAGGCGTCACAATGATTAACTCTGTATATGTTAATTTTGGAACATAGGTATGGGTCGTAGTTGGATGAGAGCTAATCGATTAGGTGCTGAGTACGAACATAGAGTGATGGAATTTCTACAGTTTGTTGAAAGTAATGCTAAAAAAAAATCTTCCTCCTCCTAAAAGTAATGCTGAAAAAAGTCATCATATGCTTTTTCTCTGTCCATGTGTTTGTTGTGCAAATCAAGAACCAAAACTTAATTAATAAGAAATTATGGATTATCTAATTTGTGAAGGGATTTGTCAAAGTTATACACAATGGATATGGCACGGTGAAGTAGTAGCAAAGTCAAATGTGTTCCAAAGAGATTATGTTAGTGTAGAAATGGATGATCGTCTGGAAGACATGATGCGTGATATTGAACACGATTCGTTTAAGAGGGCACATGCGTATGATACTTTATGCAGTGACAAGGATAAACCTTTGTACCCGGGATGCACAAATTTTACACGTTTGTCAGGCGTGTTAAAATTGTATAATTTGAAGGAAAATAATGGATGGACTGACAAAAGTTTTACCGAATTGCTTGAATTGTTGACACCAATGCTTTCAGATGGTAACGTAATGCCAAATCGTTATTACGAAGCAACGAAATTATTATGTCCGATGGGTTTGGAGTATGAAATGATACATGCATGCCCTAATGCTTGCATATTATGCAGAAAAAAGTATGTAAACTATAACCATTGTCCGAAGTGCAAGGCGTCATACTACAAAAAGAAAGATGGTGATTCTAGTGATGATGAGGTGGTCAAAAAGGGTCCTTCCGCGAAAGTAGTATGGCACCTACCAATAATTTCAAGGTTCAAGAGATTATTCGCTAATGCAAATGATGCAACGAATCTTAGATGGCATGCAGAAGAAAGAAAATGTGATGGACAAGTTCTCCATGTAGCTGATTCTTTGCAATGGAAGAAAATAGATTCTTTGTTTCCAAAATTTAACAAAGAGTCGAGAAACCTTAGACTTGGACTTTCAACTGATGGAATGAATCTGTTTGGTAGTTTAAGTACTAACCATACTTCTTTTCCTGTTCTCCCGATGATTTACAACCTATCTCCTAGGCTGTGCATGAAGCATAAATATATCATGTTATCAATGATGATTTTGGGCCCAAAATAACCAGGAAATGACATAGACGTTTATCTAAGTCCACTAATTGATGATTTAAGAGTGTTATGGGAGGAATGGGTGTAAATGACATTATGTTTTTGATGCATATTCTGGTGAACATTTCAATATGCGTGCCATGTTGTTTTGCATCATCAATGATTTTCCGGCATATAGCAATTTATCTGGGTATAAAGTTAAAGGGCATAAAGCGTGTCCTATATGTGAAAAAGAAACATGTTACCATCAATTTGAAAAAGGAAAGAAGACTGTTTATCTCGAGCGTCGAAAATTTTTAAATCGTTATCATCCATATCGTAGATTGTGGAAAGCTTTCAATGTGGAACAAGAGCATGGTGTTGCTCCAAAGCCCTTAACTGGAGAGGAAGTTTATCAACGACAATAGGAAATTAATTTTATCTTTGGAAAGTACCAAAAGCAATCTACTATGAAAAATATATGGAAAAAGAGATCGGTTTTCTTCGATCTTCCATATTGGTCTAGTCTTGATGTATGATATTGTATTGATGTAATGCACGTGGAGAAAAATTTATGTGATAGTTTAATCAGAACACTTCTCAAAATTCAAGGCAAGATAAAAGATGGTTATGATGCTCTTCTGGATTTGGGTTTGATGGGTATACATGAAGAGTTAACTCTACAACATATAGGTAACAATATATATTTGCTTCTTGCCTGCTACACTTTGTCTAAAAAGGAGAAAACAAGTTTTTGTGAGTCTTTACAAAGTATTAAAGTGCCGCATGGTTACTCATTAAATATCAAGAGTCTTGTATCAGTTAAAGATCTCAAATTAAATGGTTTAAAATCTCATGACTGTCATGTCTTATTGCAACAACTACTACTAGTGTCTATTCACGGGATATTGCCTAACAATGTTAGGAAGACTATAACTAGGTTGTGCTTATTTTTCAATGAAATTTGTTGTAAATCCATTGATCCATTAAAGTTAGACAATTTGGAAAATGAGGCTGCAGTTATTTTGTGCCAATTAGAGATGTACTTTCCTCCTTCATTTTTTGACATTATGGTTCACTTGATTGTTCATCTAGTAAGGTAGATTAGATTATATGTCCAATTTATTTACGGTGGATGTTTCCAACAGAGCGATACATGAAGATCCTAAAAGGGTATACAAAAAACTCACACCGTCCGGAAGCATCGATTATTGAAAGGTACATGGAAGAAGAAGCAATTGAGTTTTGTTCAAACTATTTGTCAGAAGTGGATGTTGTAGGGGTTCCCAAGTCTCGTCATGATGGAATATGTGAGGGTTTTGGTACACAAGGTTTAAAGGTAAAGAGCTTAAGTATTGAGGTGGTTGTACAAGCGCATTTGTATATATTGAATAACACTGATGAAGTTCAACCTTACTTATCTGCTCACAAAAGAATCATAAAGAAAAAGTACCCCAAGATGAATGAAAGAGGGTTGTTAAAAGAGCATAATAAGAGTTTTCCTGAGTGGTTTAAAGAAAAAATTGCTAATGATGATAGTGCTTCTAAAACAATTAAGTGTTTGCCCTATGAGCCTAAATGTAACATAATAACTTGGAGTCGATATGATATTAATAAAACTTCCTTTTATACAAAGTCAAAGGATGACTGTAGTACCATGCTAAATAGTAGGGTTATGATTGTGGCCGAGTCCATTCACTTCTCTAGTTCTAAAGATAAAAACCCGGTTATGGCATTTGTACCCTACTTTGGGGTGATTGAAGAGATTTGGGCAGTTGATTATGTTGTGTTTAAAGTTCCTGCATTTAAATGCAAATGGATTGATATGAATTGTGGTGTAAGAATCGATGAATTTGGATTTACAATGGTTGATCTTAGCAAGTTAGCTTATGCGGACGAACCTTTCATCATGACATCTCAAGTAAAACAAGTGTTTTATGTCACAAATCCTTCTAATAAAAGATGGTCAGTGGTTATACAAGGAAAGGTGCATGGTAGTGATGAAAATCAAGATGCGAATCTTGATATTTCTGAAACTCCATCTTTCTCAACAAATGTTCCTAGCTTCATTGAAGAGAATGAAGAGGATGATGTGCATGTTATTTGAATAAATCATGAAGAAGGGATATGGGAGAACTAGTAAGGTTTTTTTATAAGTTAATTCGACATTACTTTGATTTTTAAAGATTTTTATTTTGTGCTTGATTTGATTTCTAATTATTTTTATTTTGTGTAAACAGGTACATGGCTGATTCAATCGACAACCCTTATTCATCTAGTAACCCTAGTAAAAGAAGAGTTAGAGGTCCCACTATGATGTCACAAATTGACAAAATTCATCAAACGGGTGAAAAGATAAAGGTCGAGTTTGATCCAAGAACCTATAAATGTATTGGTGTTGGTAAAACTGTCTTAACTTTTAGGAGTTATGTAGCATATCTTGCTCGGAAGAGATGTAGTATTTTGATACATGAGTGGAAAGACATAAAATATTCTATTTGGGTTGATGTTAAGGTATTTTAAATTCAACATTTTATTATATTTTATAATCAAATACTAACAACATATGCCATATACTAACAACAAATTCTTTATGTATATGTGTACGCTCATTTCACTATTCCATAATGTGATGATCCAAAGAAGGATTCGTTGAAGGATGAATGGATTAAATATGCGGTAGAGCGATGAAGAGGTTTTAAGACACAACTCACAAAAGAATATATTAGAAATCCCAAAGAAGGTTGCACTTCTGCACATGTCAAGTATAATCATATTAAAGAAGAAATATGGAAAGAGTTTCTAAAGTCTCGAAATACCCATGAATTTAAGGTTAGTAGGAATTATATTTTGTTTAATGCATAAATTTTTTATTATGTTTAGAGATTAATAACTTTTTGAGTTTATAATAGGAAAAAAGTTAAAAGGGTATGGAAAGTGTGGCTAGGAATATATACCCACATGTATTATCTCATGGAGGGTATCACTTGCTTGAGGAGAAAATGAAAAATGAAAGGAGATCATCGATAGATGATTCCACATTAGATGATAATGGCAGTCTATCTCCACCGTCACGCCATGAAGTATGGAAGAGAGCACGACAAAAGGAAGGGGGATAATACATCAAAGTCTACTAAAGTTGTTGCTGAGAAAATTGTAAGTAAAATTTAGAAAATACTTCAAGTATCATTATAGTTGTGATTGATAAAAACTATTAAAATTAGTTTTGGTTTTTGCGTTTTGTAGGATTCTTTAGTTGAGGAAGCTAAAAAATGTGCCTTTGTTCCGGATGGACGTAACAATATCTTAACAACAGCCATTAGAACATCTGAGCATGTCGTTCGTGTTCGTGGTGTTGGAAAACACCATAAAATTAGCACTTTCTTTAGAGGGTCATCTTCACGTCAACGACAACATATAGATGTACAAGAATAATTAGTGCAATTTTCTTTGGAATTGGAAGCAAAACTTAGAGATGATTTTGAGCAAAAGTTGGTTGAAGAGCGTAAGGTGTTGCAACAATCTTTTATGGAGATACTTAGGTCTATGGGTCTCTCGCAAAGCACAAAAAATAAGAAAAATGCATTGAACAAATGGAAGTTTTCGACGGAAGCAGAAAAGTAAGTTGTTCAGCTGCAAAAGGAAGCATAAAAGAAGTGGAAGACGATGTTCAGAGATTGTTACACATGGTTCTAAAAATGGGTGACACACACTTGGAAATAAAATTAAGTCATTGTGCGAGTGTCACTAATTTTTATATGTCAGCTAAGTGTATCAGAGAGTTAGTGGTGGATTTTCAATGGCTTGGCGTGTCTACTCTACAAGTTTGATCCACGTAAGTACATTTTCTTTTTTTATTACTATTAATATCTATTAATATGTTATATCTCTCATCACTTTGATTCTAATGTTTATTTTAAATTATTCAGGTATATTCATCGTGTATGTATTGATAATTCCACATCAGAAGTATATGGATTTATGGACCCTGCTAGGTGTGTGTATGTTAATAATGTGCCAAAAACTGAAACAGGTGTTAAAAAATACATACAAGATAAGTTACGCGATGAAAAGAGAATGTGTCACATACTACCATTTATTCATGGGTAAGTTTGTATAAAGTTGTGTTTTCTATTTTTTTATATTTTTTTATAACATAGATATTTCATGTGACTTTTGTGTTTCCGCGCACACGTACAAAGACCATTGGCAATTAATAGTCATTTGTCGAAGAGACAATATTGTGGTCATCTTCTGTTCACTTCATCGGAACTTAATCCAACCATGAAGAAAATTGTTACAAAGTAAGTTTATCTTTTATATGAATTTTGTTATAATATATGTTATATCCTATATACATAAACTGTTACAAAAGTAATTTCATATTTTATGTGGCTTTATATGGATTTTTTTCTTTTGAATTAGTGCTTTTGGGGTTTATCAAATGGAAAATGACAATAGAAAAAAGGCTACATGGCTCCAACCCAAAGTAAGCGTGGTGAAGATTATAATTCTTTATTTAATTTTATCATAAGTATTCACTAATTGTGTCATTTATTTGTAGACAAGGCGACAACATAACTCTATTTATTGTGGGTACTATATCATGAAAAATATGTTGGATATTGTCTCTGCCAATATAACCGAGTCTTGGTTGCAGGTAATAAAAATAACTTTACTTTGTTATTTACTTTGCATATTGCAACTTATGGTGAATTTTCAAAGAATAACTTTATATTGTTATTTACGTATTGTAGGTATTTGATGACCCAACATAATTAACACAAGATGATTTGTATGATTTGCAACTCCATTGGGTAAAATGTTTCTTTGAGTTATATACAAATTAAGCTTTATCTGGTAAGATATATAGAATTGTCTATATATATATCTGATTTGAGTTTCTTGACTTTGGTATTGTCTGCTGATGTTTATTGGTATTATTATTTATTGTCAGCAAATGTGATTTTGGTGTTGTCTACCGAAGCTAGCTACAACTCATCTTCTTGTGGATTGCAAGTTGGTAATTCAAGTGTGGAAAATGACTTATAAATGGTTGAATATTTTTGTATGTTTTCACTGGTTTCGTTGTTGTATTAGTCTACCGTGTAAACATACATATAATTTTGTACACTTCTGTGCATCCTAGCTATTTGGTGCAATGAAACAAAAAGGTTGGTTGAAAAAATATGAAAAATTGCATACCGAATAGGAACTAAAATGTGGTATGTGTGATGTTGGAAAAATATGAAAAATTAGGTACCAAAAAAATTACAGGGATTCCACATCGATTCTGATAAAAAATAGTCCAATTTTTTAAGAAAGACAACTTACATTTTACATCGGGTGCACCTTGAAGCTGATGTAAAAACATTCATTTTTAAGAAATATATCACATTTTACATCGGCCTAGAAAGACAACCGATGTAAAAATATACATTTTAAAGAAACGTAACACACATTTTACGTCGGGCCAAAAAGGAAACCGATGTAAAAACATACCTTTTACATCAGTTATGCTGGCCAACTGATGTAAAAACACACCTCTTACATCGGTTCTAGAGTCCAACCGATGTAAAAAGTGCTTCTTTTATAAAAAAAATAATTAAACCCATATTTCACATCAGACTTAACTGTCAACTGATGTAGTAGATGTTGGAAAAATATGAAAAATTAGGTACCAAAAAAATTACAGGGATTCCACATCGATTCTGATAAAAAATAGTCCAATTTTTTAAGAAAGACAACTTACATTTTACATCGGGTGCACCTTGAAGCTGATGTAAAAATATTCATTTTTAAGAAATATATCACATTTTACATCGGCCTAGAAAGACAACCGATGTAAAAATATACATTTTAAAGAAACGTAACACACATTTTACGTCGGGCCAAAAAGGAAACCGATGTAAAAACATACCTTTTACATCAGTTATGCTGGCCAACTGATGTAAAAACACACCTCTTACATCGGTTCTAGAGTCCAACCGATGTAAAAAGTGCTTCTTTTATAAAAAAAATAATTAAACCCATATTTCACATCAGACTTAACTGTCAACCGATGTAGTAGATGTATTTTTCACATCGGTCTACGGCCCGATGTAAAACGTCTTTGATTTACTACATCGCTTGACTTTACATCGGACCCAGAACCGATGTAAAATGTGCTTTTGGCCCGATGTAAAAAGTCATTATGCACTAGCGTTACAAACCTCAATCTTTGACTATCAGACTCGGAAGGAGCTTACGAACCTCGTATTCTAGTGTTGCCAAAGGAAGTTAAAATATTATGTTTAGTTTTCTTAAATATAGATCTAGGGGGGGGGCTTACAAACCTCAACTCTGGAATATTTGACTTAGAGGGAGCTTAAAAACCTCAACCTCTGATGTCACTAAGAGAGCTAAATGCTTTTTCTTGAAAGTAGTACTTAGGGTGTGTTACAGAACTCAACTTTGGACTATTAGACTAAGGGGAAGATTACAAACCTCATACTCTGATGTTGCAAAGAAAATTATAACTGACCAACATTGTTCTTTAAATACTTATGTTTGTCATCATCAAAAAGAGGGAGATTGTTAGAACAAGATTTGTTTCTAACATATATTTCTTAGGTTTTGATGATAACAAAGTATTAAAAGAACAATGGTTATATTTGATGTTTGTTTCTTGTATGTAAGTTCTAATACTTGTAAATATATATACATAATCTGATATACAAAGGCACACTTAAGAGAAGTTGAATTGCTAGCTTTTGGTGGTGCAGAATCTGAAGAACACTCTCTAAGTGATGTCTGGCGTAGACTCTGAAGCTGAAGGTCCCAGCATCAGAAGAAGCAACATTATTGTCTCTACACTTAGTGAATTTAAATTGGCTTCTAGTGATCATTCAAAGTTAGTAATAAAGTTGAAGCTATCTGTACTATAGAAAGCAAGTTGCATTGTCAAATTAGTTTGTCAGCTAGAATCTTAGTTTACAAGACTCGAGAAAAGTTGAAATGCTTTATGGATATCTACTCTCAACGACTCTATAGTAAAAAAATTATTTTAACACTAAGTGGTTAAACATGATACTCAATGGATCAAGATCTTTTGGTGTATCTATCTTCAATGTATCTTGTCCTATGGAGAAAGCAAAGACACTTGATCGAGTTATCTTTCTAATGGCTAGTCTTCTACAAATGCTATATAAGTAGATGATAAGGGCTAAATTGTATTGATTTTGAGTGTGAATAATTGGCACTTATTGACTTAATTTGTTGGTTTTCCATTAATAATCCCTCGTTTTTGTGTACTTTTTGTATAGTTTATATTATAGTGTATATACTGCGTACCATGTAAACATCATTGAGTTTAATTGTTTTTATCTCATTTTTGTAGGTATATAAGCAATGATATTTTCTCATTGTCTTACAGATCATTGAATGAGCTTTCCAACACTTCCGACCGCGCGTAAAACAGAGTTACAATTTAAAAGCTATGGTAGAAACAAGTCCTGGTCTACTGTCATGTTCACTTGCGAACTGGAGGTGAGCGAACTCCCCAAGAGTTTGCACAACGAACTCAAAGCGAATAAAAATTTCCCAGAAGCATGGAAAACACTGTTTTGGCAGTAACTAAGGTGACATATGTTCGCTGGGCGAACAGGAGTTCGCAGTGCGAACACGGGAACCCATTTTTGCCTATTTAAGTCACTTTTCAGCATTTTTTAGGTTATGTTGTTGGGAACCTTTTACCCCAACTTCATTAAAAACATTCTTGAGTAGATTTAGCTTAGAAACAACATTAGAGCATGCATCTTGACGATTCGTAGTCGAGTCCACTTCAATCGGAGTTGATAGACCGTGAGATTTGTGTTCTTCTTCTCTCTTCTCTTTGTACTCTCTATTTGTTGGGGTTTTGTATGTAAGTTTATCTTGATTGTATATATATTTATGGATATTTGTATAAAATCACTTTTACAAGTCTTTATCGATGGTTATCTTGATTTTTTACTTAATGGGTTTGGATTGCTATAGACATATACGGTTCGAACTTGATCTAAGATAAACATATAGATTCTAAACTCTAGGCATAGATTTAGGATTAATATTCACGTGGGTATTGATTCTTAATGCTCCGTGTTGTCGAGTTGCGTGAGACATCACTGATGAGACGATACAGTTGATCTCTCGACTTTGTGTTAGACATAACCTCTGTTGTGAGCGATACGTGATGATATTAACGAGTGATTTAGGTTACGTATATTTGATCCATATATTTTTTTTAGTACATGATGGGTTGAACGAAATACAACTCCTGATAATTTTTCTCATTTCTTAAGAATGTATTTATTTTCTTGTTTTGTGTTTTTCCTTTTGCATTTTTATCCCAAACCATTCAAACCCAAGCTTAGAGACATGGATATTATCAAATGACATTCTTTCCCTCGCACCGATCCCTGTGGAGACGACAAAACTGGGTACTTAATATTTTTGTTTGCTGCTTTACCGCTCCAACAAAATGGCGCCATTGTCGGGGATTGGTTTTGATATTGAATCGCATTGCGATAATTTCTATGTTTTTAAGCTTTATATATACATGTTTATAGTTGTTTTCCATAAGTGATTATATACATATATATATATATATATATATATATATATATATATATATATATATATATATATATATATATATATATATATATATATATATATATATATATATATATATATATATATATATATATATATATATATATATATATGTGTGTGTGTGTGTGTGTGTGTGTGTGTGTGTGTGTGTGTGTGTGTGTGTGTGTGTGTGTGTGTGTGTGTGTGTGTGTTTCTATCATGTTTATGTGTTTGTGCATATTTTTGTTTTTTGTTTACGTTTGCTCAAGTACTGTGCAGGTTTATTTGGTAGTAACCAGTGAGGCAAACAACATAGAGGAGCATATGTATAAATAAAGGTGTCGAGCTTACGACGTGAAACAAGCACTTGTTGGGAGGCAACCCAATGGTTTTTGAGTTTGCATAGTTTCATATTTAGTAATATAGTTAATATAAAGTAAAACTGGATGTACCACATGTGAGAAAAAGAATATGAAAATTGAAGTTTTCCTACCCGCGCTTAGCGTGCCTTGTTTTGCAAAGACAAATCTCTCATTTTCCATCCACTTTCACCAATTTTGGTCTTTGTGTTTAGTTAGTTTTAATCAATTTTGTTAGGTTGTTAGAATAATGTTTGTGTTTGCTCTCAAGTTTGTTTTTGATTAGCTTGAGGATGCATTTTGTGATTTTTCAAGTTTGATGGTTTCAATTTGCGAATGTATGGTTTTGATATTGTTTGAAGTTGGTACTTTGTAAGGTACTCGTTTATCGCTTTCTAGAACATAGCATGATTAGGAGACTTTTCATTTGTATAATTTTCATGTCATTCATTCTTTTTCCATACTTGTTCAGTTTTGAATCACTTTTGAACCAAACCTTTTTGTGAGGAGTTTTCCATTGTTTACTATATGCAGGAGACTAACATTCTTGTTTAACTCAGTTTTATTATGTTTAATCTTGTATTTGTGTTGATTTGTATGATAGCACTAAAATGATCAAGGCATTTTATCCGATTTTAAGCATACCCACTTGCATGGATTCTAATACTTTTTCTTAAACTATAACCATGACTTATTATTTGAGTTTTTTTTATCCTAAGTATCTGTAGTACTTTACAGGAACCTCTTGCTAGTATTTGTGTTATGCTATAGTTTGCTTGCTAAGGAAAATATACTAAGGTAAATACCTAAAGATATATACACTAAGTATGCTCACCAAGATATCACATCTCGTGCCTACGTATCCTGACTAGGATGAAATCAGAGCAACCTTAGTTCTCCTAACTAGGGTAAGGAACTCTTGATAACGACCAAGGTTCCATAGGGGAAGTAAGTATCCAAAACCATGATACTTACCCAGAGTTAACTAACTCTCTAAGTCCGAGTCGAGAACCTAACCTAACTAGGGTTGACTTTAACAAAAGTCAAAGAGGAAAATGAGTACTCATAACCATGATACTCACATAGAGTTTACCAACTCTACACCTAATTCTAAGTTGTAAAACTAATTGGTTCTTACCAAACCAACAGGAGGAAGATAATAGTTAGTTGTTAGTGGTTAGAGGGCTCGACAAGATATCACATCTTGTGCCTACTTATCCTAACTATGATGGAATCAGAGCCTCCGTAGTTCGGCCAACTAGGGATGAGGAACTCTTGATAACAATCAAGGTTCTAGAGGGGAAGTAAGTGTTCATAACCATGACACTTACATGGAGTACGACGACTCCAAACCTAAACTAGGTTACAACAGGCAAGACTCTCACAAGGTCTTGAAGGAAAGATGGACAAGGCTATCCAACATGACTTACAGGTCAACAAAAGTGATCCCTTCCTTTGGATTCATTAAGAATAAATTGTCGAACAAAATAGGCATCATGACAGTAATGTCCCAAAAAACACAAAGCAAAACCTCAAACATCAGAGCTAAATTCAAGGACAGATAACAACATGTATACAAAGTAAGGACCAACACATGTAATCAACTCATAAGACAAGACATCAAGAATAAATATCACCAATTAATTAAGACAAAATATCAAGAATTAATCGAGGAAAATCAAGCCCAATTAAAAAAAAACCTTATAAATTAGTATGATAACAAATCATGGAAGTAAAATCTAAAAAAAAATAGAATAACTAAATTAAAAAAATCAAACTTATCGATTGAAAATCAAAAACATAAAAGCCATTTTTCCTAATCTAATAAACTAACTATGATAATTAAAAAGAAAAAAAAAACACATACAACACTCTTTTCAATTCAATGCTTAACTTTTGTACATATAAAGCATGCAAGCATATGCTAAAGCCAGTAATTAAAAAAAATCCAAAAAGGCATGCGGATTTTTACTGTGCTTGATTTTCAAAAGGATGCCAATCCACTTCCTATCATAATCCTAGTATTATTCATATTTTGTAAAAAAAAATTACATCCTAAAATTTTTTTACATGTAATTTAAGGGAGAAAGATGTAATAGAATGGAAACATCAATATACACTTAATTTACACAAAGATGAAACAAAACTCTTAAACATAATAAGACACCAACATGTAAGTATATCAGTATATGTTAAAAGTAATAAAAAATGATCTTTCATCTCTATTCTCTCACGATCAACTCCATATTTAAACCTCAAAGCAATAACAAACACACATTTATTAAAAAAAATCTTATACATAACACAACAAAACTCAAATTTAGACAACAACAATCAAATAATTCAGCTTGTCTTAAGCAAAAAAATCAAACTCTTCTAAAACTTTCAGTTTCAACTTACACTGATAAAATCGCTTCAACCGAGTGATAATGAAAACGAAACAACAACCATAAATCACAATAATGAAAACTATAACACAAAGGTAAAAAAAAATGCAAGGGATTCAGAAGATAAAACTACCGACGAAGCGGTTCTGTTTCACAGGAAAAGAAAGTGACGTCGGCGAAAGTTGTTCTCTAAGGACGATGCTGTGCGATGCAATGTCGCCGATGCTAGAAGAAACACTGTCGTTAACTGAGTTATCCGGGATTGTTGAGGTTGTCGAAAACGGAACAGTGGAGGAGTAAACATGGTTGTTGTGAAGAAGCAGAAGTACTATGTGTGTAGCGGTTATGAATATGTGTGATGATGAAGGAATAAAAGATAATTAAGATGAGGGAGGTAATGATATGAAAATATCTAATTTGAGTTAGATCTAAGGTACATCAAGCTAGCATGGGAATTTGTTGTGATGAGAGAGAGAGAGAGAGAGAGAGAGAGGAGGAAAAGTAGATGGTTTTATCTTCAAAATGGTAAGGGTAGTCTGAAGGATTTTCTAAAGGAGTGGTATTAGTTTCCTTTTTATTTTTTCCTTTTGCTTTGGAAAATAATATTAAAATTCAAATGGAAGAGAGAGAAATGGTACGCCTAACCTGTGTCAATGCTATATGTATGTAGTGCTATACTAACATCAAAATGAAAAAAAAAAATTAAGAACAACTTTATAAACCTTAATAGGCAAGTTTTGCCAAAACTAGAATAAAGACAAAGAAATTAAATATTATTAAAAAGAAAAATGACAAATAAATAAAAAATAAAAAATAAACTATTAAATAAAATTAAATAAAAAAATATGATTAAATAAAAATAATTATTAATTAAAAAACAAAATAAAATCGGTTAAAAACGTAAAATCAGACTGGTATCGAAGTGTTCGAAAGAATAAAATGAATGCACCAAAATGATTAGCAAAAATATACGATTTGAAAAAATACAGTAATTGGTCGAATTTTGAAATAAATTTTACTCGTTAAAACGATTTAAACTGTTCAAAAATGCGACTGAAAAGTTGTCGAAAAATTTAAATGAGCACGCCAGGATAAACTACGCAAAACATAGATCGATATGACTGACGTTTGCAGGCTTAATTTTGAAAATTTTCACCCACTGGTTTTACGCACACTTGACTTTTGGGTTTGGCCGGTCCGCTGTAACTCCAACAAGTTATTTCAGCTGATAAATTGGGTATTATGTAAGAAATGATTAACCTAAAATGATATGTAAAAAAGATCACCGAATCTGAGGGTAAAATTTAGGGTATGACATTAACAAACACGAAAGAGGAGGACCCTTGGAGTCTCGCATTCCTTGCATTCTTGAATGATCATTCTCGAGGCACACATTTTGGGCTAGCCGTGTATTTTCTCTTTTGTTTCTAAAACACTTAATATTAACTTGGACAAAAGATGGGTCATTGAAGTCTAGCATTCCAGTGAAAGCTTTGAATAATCAATTTTGAGGCGCTCGTCTCGCTCTTATTGAATGTTCATTATTCATCAAACAATTTTTATAAACACATTAAATGAAAAAGATTCGTTGGAGTCTTACATTCTAGTGAACCCTGAGTAATTGGTCTCGAGACTCACGTCTTGTCTCGCCCCCGTGCGATTGAAAACCTTTTTCCAAAGGACATTGTTTAATGTGTATATAAGCTAGAGTTTAAGCCTCCACCGCGAGCGTGCAAGCCAACATTTAACCGTTAAAATATGATCTAAACATTTGTCCAATAAAAAAAATCAACTGACTAAAACTTTCTTTTAAACTGAGTTTGCTTTATGCATTTTAAAGTGAAACAAATAATGGCTTCAGTCTTCAAGATCGAGCAACAAACAAATGTTTAATCACTCAGAATGTCTAAATTAACACTCTTAATCAACAACGGTGTAGCTTTAAATTCCTCACTATGCCCGAGGATACGTAGGAGCGAGATCCGCAATCTCGTCAAACACTCCAATATAAACATTTTTGCAATCCATTTTTCTCTTTTATCATTTTTATCACTCGAAGAAAACAATTAGCAATATATAATGTTCAATCGCACGTTTAACTAAAAGCTTCCGATTGAATACAACGGATGTGAGGGGTGCTAATACCTTCCCCTTGCGTAATTGACTCCCGAACCCAAATTTTGTTGCGACAAACATTTTCCTTTACTTTTAAAGATTTTATCGATATTTTTGCTTTCCTCTTTTAGAATAAATAAATTTTGATGGCTTCTCTATTGGAATCATTTTCCGCGAGTGTGCAAAATGCTTCGCCAAAGATTGTGTTTTTTCGAGATGCGACAAATATGAATGTCACCAAATGTGCATTTGTGAAGAGAATTTTCTAAGCTGAATTTATTCAAAATATTATTGGAATATTTACTTTAAGAAATAAAATACCACCTTCCATTTCTTTCGTGTGGAAGCCAAGAAAATAAGTAAGCTCAGTAAGCTTGCTCATTTCAAATTCAACCTCATTTGTTAAACAAAATGATCTACCATCTTGTTTGACATCCCTCCAAACACAATATCATCAACATATATATCTAAGTTATCAAAATATTTCCATCATTCTACTTCATAAATAGAGTCTTGTCAATTCTTCCACCAACATAACCATTCATTGTAAGAAATTGTGTGAGCCTATCATACCAAGCCCATGGAGATTATTTGAGGCTATAGAGAGCCTTTATGAGTTTGTAGACATGTGTTAGGAATATATGGATTAAAAATGTCTTAGGCTTCTTGACATAGACTTCCTCATTCAAGTTTCCATTAAGGAAGACACTTTTCTTATCTATCTGGTAAATTTAATACCAAAGGAGATATGACAAGTCTAGTAATAATCTATCATCTTTAAGACAAGTAATAGAATCAAAGATCTCATCAAAATAACCCAATTGATCTGAGTATAGCCATGAACCACAATATGAGCTTTATTTATAGTAACATAACCATGTCATCATGCTTATTCTTGTAATTCCATTTAGTGACAAAAACATTTGTAAAATTAGGTCTAGGATCAAGCTCATACGCTTCATTTCTCTTAAACTTAACAAACTCTTCCTGTATAGCATTGGCCATAACTTATCATTGAGTGATTCCTTTACATTATTGGGTTAAATTTTAGAGATAAAGTAAATATTATATATTATCTCTTTGTATTTTGAATGAAAACATTGCTAAGTTGCATTGTGATAAATCTACAACAACATTAAACCTTCAAAATCACAACAATTAAATTTTCAATCTAACCCACAATAATAACCTATAACCCTCAATCTCAATAACAAAACCAAAAATTAACACTAAATCTTCAATCTCAATAACAACAACAATATTAAACATTTTACTTATCTCAACAAAACAACAAGATAAAACCTTCAATATCAATCTCAACAACAACAAAAAAAATAGATAAACTTCAATCTCAATCTCAAAACAACAATAAAATTAGAACTTTTACTTATCTTATAAAAAACAACAAGATAAAATCTTCAATCTCGATCTTAACACTAACAAGAACATAAAAACATCAATCTCAATCTCAAAACAACAACAACAACATTAAACCTTTAGAGTTGAGACTCTTAACAACAAGAACAACAACATTAAATCTAACATATCTCAACAACCTCAAAAGCATTATTATTACATTCATGGTGGAAAATTTTTCCGTAATGGAAACGTGATGCAAAAGTCAAAGAACTGGAGTTTTGTCTTTCTTTCTTGCAAGCATCATTTGAATTCCTTCTTCGAGTTCATTTTTATTATTTCCTTTCTTCGTATGAGTTGGAGAAGATACGATGGAGTTTGACCTCGTTTGTTGTAGAACAAAAATGGAAAAGATATAATGGTGAATAAATGGAGATGATACTATGTTTTCGAGTTTAATGCTTAGTGATGTGTTCATTATTGGAGATGATGAATTTAGTTAGGGATCAATTTGGTATTCCTAAGGGATGCATGGTTATGTTAAGGGAAAAATGAAGAGACATGTTAAAGCTATATTTCTTAAATAAGAGAAAAATTACCCCATAGTTGGAACATCCAATCATGGTGAAATCCTATTTATTTTTAGCACGGAGCCAGTTTTTTTTAACAATTAACAAAAAGAGCCTAACTTTTTCCCTCAGTTGTAACTTCAACTGTGGGGAAATGTGGCTTGTTTTTAACTTAAAAATAAAATAAAAAGAAATTGCAAGTTTAATAATAAGTTAATCACAAATTTACTAACCTTGAGACTCGAATCCATGATTAGTTAATTTTTCCCCACAGTTGGGAATTCCAACTATCGTGACATACAAATTGCTTTAAATTTAAAAATAGAAAATACGATGGTGCCAGATTTTAAAGTTTTAATAGATTCCTTTTTACAACTGTGGTGAAATCTCTGTCTAGAATGTATTATTTATTGTAGTGTCATGTTATGGATTTCGATGTCATGACATATCATATAATTTTCATACATTAGTTGATGTCATTAAATTGGTCATTTCTTAACATGTTATTCAACTTCGTTAAAACCTTACTTCCAAACTGTGATTATTTGTTTCTGGCCAAATGACAACAATCAAATATTTTACTATTTGTATTAGTGTTCTTTTCAATACTTCTTATTTGAGAATCATTAAAGCTAATAAAATCCTCATGGGATTGATAATTTTACTTAAACATTTGATACTAGTTTGAATATGTATACTTGTACATACAAAATAATCATCAATTTTTTATCATCGTTATATTGGATTGTGTGGGTCAGGTGCAACACCACCTACCAAAATCACATGGCCTAGATAACCGACTTTGGCCACTGCAAACAAACATTTTGATCATTTAACAACAAAAGCGCGAGACTTTAACAAATAAAAAATAACCTGCAAATGAGTTAAATGATATGTAGAATTAGCATTGTAAATGAGTATGTCGTAAAAAAAACCAAAACAAATATGCGTAAATGGGGTCTCAGTAAATCATTTATCATGGATTGAAAAGTTGATCAGGCCTTGTGAGCCTGAAGGGTATTACGAGAAACTCGTAATGACCATTAAAAGTTTGAAATGTTGTCTTATGAGTGTCTTCGGATGCAACTCGGATCTGGTGGTATCTTGAGGGTAAATCTATCTTGGAAAAAATTGTAGCTGACCCAAGCTCATCTAACAATTCGTCAATGGTGGAAATTGGGACTCTGTCTTTTACGGTAACAACATTAAGAGCCCTATAATCCACACAAAAACACCATGTACCATCCTTTTTTTACAAGTAAGATAAGGGATGAAAAAGGGTTGTTACTAGGGATAATGGTTCCCTTTTTCAGTATATCCTATATGATGGAGGTCATAGCTTCATTTTAAGAGTGTGGGTAACAATATGGTTTCACATTGTTAGGGGAAGTATGTGGTAAGAGTGAGATGTGATGATCATGGGGCCTTGGAGGTGTAAGTCCACTAGGTGGTTGGAATATTGTGGGGGTATTGATGTAAAATGTGATAAATTTCGGGTTGGAGGATGGGAGGTAGGTTTTTTAAGGGTGGTATATTTGGGTGTATTACATTAACTGTAGTGTCAAGAGGCTGGATAATCATAAGGTGAAGTGAGGCAATCGAGTTGGTGTGTAGAAAGTGACGTATTTGGTGAAAAGAGGTTTGGGTTGGATGTGAGGTTGGATCCCTTTTTAACGTCAATAGGTTGTCTTTGTGTTTGAAGGTGATGGATGGGATAGAAAGATCTGCTTGAATTAGACCCAAAGTATGTAACCATGCCATGCCAAGAACAACGCCTGTCCATTCTATTGGTAGTAAATAAAAGGGTAGGATGAAAGGTTTTTCTTGGAGGAATATTTGCACATTATTGTATATTCATTGGCATTGTAAATGGGAACCATTTTCCACCATAACTAAAAAATGCAGGATAGGAGTGACTGTGAGGTTAAGGTGGTATGTTATGCAAGGTTGTAAGAAGTTATAAGTACTGACTGTATCAACTATAACCATTATGGGAAGGCCTCCAATTAATTCCTAAAACTTTAGTGTTTGAGGAGAAAATTGACCAGTTAATGCTTGAGTTGACAAATGAAAATAGGTGTCATCAAGGTCTGTTTCCACTTGTTCTAGTGCAGTAGCTTCGTTAATCAATTATAGTAGTTCTGTAATTTCTTCCTTCGTCGGGAGTAAAAGAAATCGACTTGTAGAAAACTTGTGTCATGTTACAAATTTCTCATCACAGTTGTAGCAGAGACCTTGGGCCCGTCTTTCTTGTAATTGGGAATGAGATAAGCGTTTAATGGGCAGTCTAGTGAACGGTTTTGTATCTTTAAGTTTAGATTCGATAAGTTTGGCAATGCCAATAGCTTGAGAGATTGAGACTAGTCTATCATTTGCCATTTCGTTGCGAATGTCGCAAGATAAACCGAAAATAAAACAGTTTAAAATTGCATCTTGAGGTAAACCAACAATCTAATTAACTAGTTTCTCAAATGGAGTTTGGTAATCCACAACAGAACCATCTTGTTTTAATTTGAATAACTCATCTTGATGATTGTCATAAGTTGAAGGACCAAAACGTAATTCTAACGCTTTTGTAAATGAAAATCAATCTGTCAATAACTGATTTTGGTGCATCCATTTAAACCAACCTAAAGAATCACCTTTCATTTAGAATGATATCATTGATAATCTCTTTTTTTTGGTGGTAATTGATAAAAATTGAAAAACTGGTCGACTAAAATAACCATTCTAATGGATTTGAACCATCAAACATAGCAAGTTCCAATTTAGGGGTTCGAAAAGAGGGTAATGGAGGAATTTGAGGAATGGGGGAATAGGGAAATTGCTGAAAAAAGAGAATATTATAATTTTGTGTGGTTGTAAAAGCTGTTGGGGAGGTGAGGTAGGTAGGGTATGGTGGTGGTTGTGCAACAATATTTCTCATAGCAGCTGTAATAGTAAGTTATGGGGGGTTGTTAGAGAATGATGCTGAGTCTCTGGGGGGGGGGGGGGGGGGGGTTTGGTAGGGTAACAACATGGGTATAAGGGTTTGTAACAATAGGGATAAATGAAGGATTTTGGGTGATACCTGAGGAACTAGCTGATGTGGGAATAATAGCATCATGTTGTTGCTATTCTTTTTGTGCTGCAATTTAGTGAGGATGGACATGATGAATTCATATATATTGTCTGCAATTTGTTTGTCATTGTCCATTCTTGTGTGGATCTGTCCCACATGTTGCTTCAATTCTGCAGTAGCTTTGTCAAACCTTTCATCTATTTGATGTTGAGTTTCATTCATAGCACTATCAAAGTGTATGTGAGCTGTTTGAATAGCTTCTTCTACAATTTCTCTAAAAGAAGGATTGAAAGGTTTGGGAGAAGTCATGAGTGCAAGATAAAAGCACTAATAATATACTATACTAAGACTAACTAGAAAACAGCTTATAGATTTTTCATTAAGAAATTTGTTATTACATAATAGATTTTTCATTAAGAAATTTGTTATTACATAATACCCTATTAAGAAATTTGTTATTACATAATACCCTTTATATAGTTAGAATTGACAAAATAAATGGGCCAAAGCCATTTTAGATAATTTTAAAGTAGAATGATAAAGACTAGTTTTTATCACCCCATCTAATAAGCAAAACTGAGTTTTTATCACTCTTTTAAATAAATAATTGGTCTTCTTAACATATGAAGAACCGAAGATGGTAGCTGTGGCCTGTGGCTAAATTGCACAGTATTTATGTTGACCACATGCACATGTGTATCTGTCTGCAACTCATCGCTTATTGAATTGTCATTATAGAGGAAAAACATGATTATTAGTCATGAATGAAATAAAACATGATCCGGAGGATACATATCCTTGTCTGTACTAGAGAGTCCTGTTTAATGTTGGGTTACACGTTCTTTTTGTATTATATTAATAAAATGCTTATTGATGTGATCAAATCAAACAGTCAATATGGATGCAAGTATCTATCTCAGGGCCAATTAATAGATCTTTTTGTTCAACTAACTCATATTAATGAGTCAATGTTTTTAGAATTTTTATTAAAAGTTCATTTGATTATTAATCATTGACAATAAGAAATACATTTCATGATCGTTTGAAATTAGATTGATAATGACTGAAATGTTATTAATTATTTCTAAATATATACATCTCTTATTATAAGATTTCTTTAATAAATTTTACGGACATTAAGAAACAACTTGTAAATATAAATTTGCAAGTAGTGATAGTATTTATATCACATCTTGCTAAACATTTTGTTGATAATAAACTCTCCTTTCCACTAGTTTTAAGAAAGACAATAATTTTGGCACTTCTAACACAATAATCAAGAGATAAATAAATTAACTAAAATGCAATCCATGACTTCAATTAAGAGAACCAAACATAAATTTACAAATAAGAGTGCCTTCTTCCCATGTTTTTCTAAAAAGGGCCAAGGGCAAAACAAGTAACCGACAATCTTAACATAAAGAGGGTACAATCCAAACGAGCAAAAAATCAATTAACTAATCAGATAGCCAACAAACCAAAATGCCAAACAACTAAAATTAGAGTGACATATGAGGAAAGTCACTTTCAGAGACCTATTCATTAACAACATTATAATGACACACCATCATAACCAATCTCAGACACTTCACAAGACTTATATGAAAGAGTTGTAACATTGTCATGTTATACCAAAATATATATATATATATATATATATATATATATATATATATATATATATATATATATATATATATATATATATATATATATATATATATATATATATATATATATATATTGATGATATGTTTCTGATAACAAAAAAACAACAAGATCAATAAACAAAACGTGAAAATAAAATTAAAGGTTTTACCTCCGGCCATTGTTGTAGTGTTGTGAGTGTACTACCTTTGATTCTTCTAAGCTCTTTCTGTCTCGATATAGATGATGTATTTCTTATTGTCATGAGAGAAAGCTTTGGGGACCAAAGAATATTTATATACTTGATTCTACCATCAAGAATTTAAAGCCATTAAAACTTATTACCACCCAACTAATGATCATATCAATTTTTATTAAAACCAAAATAAATTATACCATTTTCAGAATCAAAATCCCAAAACTATGGACCACATTAAAATTGGTTTATTTATTATTAATAATTATTATAAAAAAACAAAAAATCGTTACATTCTCCCATTTGGTCCATAGAACTGATTATTGGCACAAATGAGTCATGGAAAACTTACTCAAGAAATAAATATGTGAATCATCGAGATAGTTCCTCTTAAAGCGAGTAGTATCATTTATGTATTACAACATGTTTATTTTCAAGTATATATCTGTAATGTGTTAACTAACTTGATGGATAAACCGATTTTTACTCTTGGTTCAGATGTAACATATTTTCTCAAACTGATGTGTGCATGAAAATAAGAAAACATCACAATATAAGAGTTTTATTGATAAACTGTATGTATAAAATCATAAGGAGGACCCAAGTACTCCCATGTTCTCTACATGATCCTTAAATTTTATTGGTGGCATGCCCTTAGTCAAAGGATCAACGATCATTAAATCAGTACTAATGTGATTAATAACTACTATTTTATCTTTAACTCTTTCTCTAGTGGCTAAATACTTTATGTCGATGTGTTTGCTCCGACTTCCACTTTTATTGTTCTTAGCCATAAAGACAGCAACTGAGTTATCGCAAAAAATCTTCAAAGGTCTAGAAATAGAATTTATGATTCTAAGCCCATAAATAAAACTCTTAAGCCATACACTATGAGAAGTAGCCTCAAAACAGGAGACAAACTCGGCTTCCATAGTAGAAGTAGAAACCAAGGTTTGCTTAGTACTTCTCCATGAAATAGCTCCATCAGCCATCATAAAAATATATCCTGATGTTGATTTGTGAGAATCAACACAACCAGCAAACTCGGAGTCTGAATAGCCGATCACATCTAGATTGTCCGTCTGTCTATACATTAGCATGTAATCTTTTGTTCCTTTAAGATATCTCAACACTTTCTTTGCAGCTTTCCAGTGATCCATACCTGGATTACTCTAATATCTCCCTAAGATTCCAACAACAAATGTAATGTCGGGCCTTGTGCATACTTGAGCATACATAAGACTTCCAACAACAGAAGCATATGGAATGTTCTTCATTTATTCCCTCTCAAAATTATTCTTAGGGCATTGAGTCAAATTAAATCTATCTCCCTTGACAATAGGTGCAATACTTGGTGAACAATCTTTCATTCTAAATCTCTCTAAAACTTTATTGATGTAGGTTTCTTGTGATAGACTCAAAATTCCTCGAAGTCTATCTCTATGGATCTTAATGCCAATGACATAAGATGCCTCACCCATATCCTTCATATCAAAGTTTTTAGAGAGGAATTGTTTCACCTCATTAGAAAACCTTTATCATTGGTTGTAAGTAGTATGTCATCCACATATAAAATAAGAAAACAAATTTTACTCCCACTGACCTTCTGGTATATACATTGATCCAAATGAAGATATTCTTTCGTGGAATTTAATATACCATTAACGAGAGGCTTGTTTTAAACCATATATGAATTTCTTAAGCTTGCAAACCAAATGCTCACCATTATTAGAGGAGAAACCTTTAGGTTATTTCATATAAACCTCCTCCTCTAAATGACCATTAAGAAAGGTTGTTCGCACATCCATTTGATGCAACTCAGGGTCAAAATGTGCAACTAATGCCAAGATGACATGAAGAGAATCTTTCTTAGATACAGGAGAAAAAGCATCAGTGTAATCGATTCCTTCCTTTTGAGTAAATCCCTTCGATTCCCTCCTTTTAAGTAAATCCCTTAGCAACGAGTCTGGCCTTGTATCTCTCAATGTTACCTAATGAATCTTTCTTGGTTTTAAAGACCCATTTACAACCAATGGCCTTTGCCCCATTAGATAACTCTACAAGATCCCATACATCATTGTTTTTCATCGAATTCATTTCATCATTCATGGCATTATACCACAAATTTGATTCTTTGTAACTCATGACTTGTCTAAAGCTCTCAGGATCATTCTCACCTCCAATATTATAGTCAGGTTCTTGTAGATACACAATGTAATCATTAAGAATAGCTGATTTTCTTGTCCTAGTAGATCTTCTTAATTTTTTATCAACATTTTCTTGTGGATCTTGTTGTTCAACTAATTATTCATCATCTTGATGACCAACTTGATCTACTGGATCATCAGCAGCTTGTGGAGTCTCAATGATTGGTTGATCAACAACCATTTGAACTTGAGGGATGTTGTGAATAGTAATCAATCTATCACTTGAAGTGGAAGGTTCATACTCTACGTGATCATGCACAAAAATTAAATTTTTTATTTGATCGCTCCCCCTAGTCAAATGAATTTTAAGAAACTTTGCATTTCTTGACTCCACAATCTTAGTTGTGTGAGATGGACAATAAAATCTATATCCTTTAGACCTTTCGGTATATCCAATAAAATACCCACTCTCAGTGTATCTACCATAGTATTCACCACCCCGATCTGATCCCACTATCTTTATTTTCTTTCCACATTGGTTCTCAACTTCAGCCTTAAATACTTTGAAGGCATCCAATGCTTCATCTTTATTATTAAGTAAATAAATATTCATATATCGTGAGTAATCATCTATGAAAGTGATGAAATATTTCTGACCATGTGCATCCATATCAGGACAACATATGTCTATATGAATTATTTCTAATATACTTGAACTCCTATTGGCACCTTTCTTAGACATGTTGGTCTGCTTTCCCTTAATGCAGTCAACACAAGTTTGAAAGTCAGCAAAATCTAGAGTATTAAGTACCCCATCTTTTACTAACCTTTTAATTCTCTCTATGGAGATATGTCCTAATCTCCAATGCCATAACATAGAATAATTCTCATTAATATTACACCGCTTAGTTCCAGTTTGGACATGCATTGAACTATAAATGCCCTAAGTGTTGCACAAACTGTACATCAATAAAGTTTTAGAGAGAAACCTAGAAATTTTGTCACAAGAAACCTACATCAATAAAGTTTGAAATCTGTAAAATTTGAAAATAACTTCGAGGAAATTTTGAACAAACATGAAAATAACTTTGAGGAACAGTAACCGAAATGTATAATAGCCGATTGATTGAACAGTAACAAAACTTATTTTTTTCAGTTTTTACTATGCCTGGGTATTTCACAAATTATTTTCATTACTTTCATCAGTTTTTGTGATTTAATTTTTATTACTGTTTAATCGGCTACTGTACATTTCAGTTACTGTTCATGCCGTAAATTTCCAGATTTCAAATTTTTTGGAAACTAAATTATTTAATATTTTGATATGTTTTGAAACATAATATTCTAAAATTCAAAACTCAAAATTAAATCACAAAAATACTTAATATGGAAGAACCATTCGAAAATAAGGCAGAGGCAGTAGATGCTCTGATACCAAATGTTATACCAAAAAATATATATTGATCTTATGTTCTTGATAATAAAATAACAACAAGATCAATAAACAAAATGCGGAAATAAAATTAAAGGTTTTACCTCCAGCCATTATTGCAGTGTTGTGAGTGCACTGCCTTTGGTTCTTCCAAGCTCTTTCCCTCTTGATATAGATGGTGTATTTCTTATTGTCATGAGAGAAAGCTTTGGGGACCAAAGACTATTTATAGGCTTGATTCTACCATCAAGAATTTAAAGCCATTAAAACTCATTACCACCCAATTAATAGTCATATCAATTTTTATTAAAACCAAAAAAAATCATACCCTTTTCAAAACCAAAATCCCAAAACTATGGACCACATTAAAATTGGTTTTTTTATTATTAATAATTATTATTAAATAAAAACAAAAACCGCTACATGTCATCACTAGGATTATGAGAATGAGAAATAGAAGCTCAAACCGAGTGAGTACAAATCTCGTTGTTATCTTCTACTTATGGAGGATCACAAGTCGCCTTAGGTTCCTTCTCATCTTTAGCTAATGCTACCTTCCAAATCACACAATACTCTCTCGAAGCTCATGGTACCTATCTCAGAGGGAATTGAAAAACTCTATGGATCTTTTAGCTTTGGCGGTAACTTATTTTGAGTTACGACGCTACTATCAACAACCATTATTGCGGTGTCACTGTCTTCTAATTTTTGCATATTCGAGAGGATCTCATTTAAGAACTTAGAATAAGTAGGAATTTGAGATAGGGCTCCAGTGAAAGGCACAATAATGTAGAGCTTTTTCAGTAGCTCCACAAACCTTTGCAGAAATGGGATCAATGGCTTATAGGGAGAAGGAACATCATATAATTCCTCCTTTTCTTTCTCTTCAACAACCTGTTTTTCATGTGGTGTTGTCTATTTCGACTTTATCGATACACTTTTCTCATTTTGAGGTCTCCATTTTCATACCACTCCTAGTTGTTACAACAATCGTATGTCCCTTGATATTTTTCCTAGACTGTCCTGGAAAGGATCCAGGAGGAACGAATGATAAAGCTTATTGTTGTGCAATTTGGAAAATTTTAGTCTCCAACATTTTATTATGGGTGGAAATGGACTCTACCCTAGTGGTTAATGCCTAAGAACCTCATTAGTATGTAGATTTTGATTCCTAAAGTCTTCATTTTGGCGAGTTTGAGTCGCCACAAAATTCTCCATTACAACTCTATATTTGATTTCTTCGGGGAAGCAACCACACCTTTTTGGAAATCTGGTGGTCCCATGGCAGGTTAGGGACAATTGTTCTTGTAAGAAAATATAGGGTGATCTCTCCACTCTAGGATGTAAGTGTTAGAATATAGGTTACCACACTAATTATTATTAAGATAAATAATGCCTCGACCAATTTCTCAGACAAGGATCGTTTGGAAATCAGTTTCGATATGTCAGTTTACTCCAAAAATTTCACAAGAAAGAACTGCGGGAGTAGTCGAAGTTGTAGGAGTTGCAAGGGTTATGCTTAGATTTTGTATATTTTGGTAAATGGCATATATCTTAACAATCATGTTGTCAAAGGGACTTACTTCCTAAAGTGAACCCTTTTGATGGGCTTTTGAAGTGAGGGCACAATCACTTCCCCAAGAGTGGTGATTCTATACCATGTTCTCAATAATGGCATAAGCTACATCCTTAGAGCTATTAATAAGAGCTCTACCGGATGTCCTATCAAGGGTCGTCCTTATGGAATAAAGGTTACTGTTCCGGTATGGGCCCGACCTCGGCAGACCCAATACCACGTACGGCCCAACGGGCGAATTGGGCACGTCGGGCACGTGCGTCCCGCAAGACGAGCAAAGCACGCCACCGGACACAAGCAGCGCGTCCAACAGCATCTCGTCGTCCCCTCTTACCAGCTGAACAGAACAGACCCCGGCGCATCAAAGCACAGCCTTGGTTCCTCCCCTCCGCGGGAAGAGCAACGCGCTCCGGGGTACCTCCCGAGCTCCCCTCCGCGGGGAGAACAACGTGCCCGGCGCACGTTCTCCACGTGCTCCCCTCCGCGGGGACACGTCATCAACCAACTGCCCACCTCCGAAAGAGCAGGTCAAACCCACTTTCCGGAGATCTAGGAGCAGTCGGACTAGGGTGAAGACCACGTCCTGGTCTTCACTACGCCACGTAAGCCCTAGCAGTCATTAGGGTTAGGCCTGGTCATCCAGCCCATCTCAAATGACCGTTGGCCCAGCGCTGGGGTCTCTCTATAAATACCCTCTTCCTCAAGAGGGTCAGGTATCACACTTCTTACCCCTCTTTCTGTACTTTGCTCTCGCTCTGCCCAATTCCTTACTTTGGCATCAGAGTGTTTTGCAGGTACACCCCCTTTTTTTCCCCTCAGCATCGGGGAGCACGTAGCAGTCCAATAGAGTGTGGCCGGCCCGTGATCCCCTTCTGATCAGGTCAGATCAGTGGCGCCGTCTGTGGGAAACTGAAACTTCCCCGTTACTCCGAGCAGAAAACCAAAAGTTTCACCAAACCTCCACGATCATGGCTAGTCCACACCGCGACGGCCCTCCGCACGACCTCGTGCTCAACGTCGCCACCAACGGGAACAAGCAGACAGGAACGACGCATCCGGCGAAAACCGACGAAAGGGACGGCCAAACTGCTTCACCGTCATCCACGAAGCGGCCCCTTCAGGTCGACCACCGGCCCCCGAGCCCTCCAACATTCCACCCCGTTCCCATCCCGGCGGAAGCGGACCCAACGGTGGCCGCCCTCTTTACGGCCATCAACCAGACGAACCAGCTGTTGTTCCAACAAAATGCGAGAATTGGAGCATTAGAACGCATCGGTCCTCCGAGGTACCCCCCGCGGGAAGACCAGAACGGAGGTTCGAGGAGCCCCTCACCTCGACCCAGAAACCGCTGGCCTCGGCTGGAGAGGCACCGCACACAGGTGGCACGAGAATGCACCAGATCCCCAGCAAGGCACGTTCGCGAGAGGAACCAGAGCATTGCGGCGATCCCGACCGGGGATCCTCGAGGCGACAACCCAGGCAGGAGGACGAGAACCCGAAACCAGGGGCCTAATTTGAACGGCTCATCTCCCCATTGATCCCCGGCACCCAGCGACGAGGACGACTATCGCACCCCGCTGTCCCGAGAAATCATGGCTGCCCCCATACCCCAAGGGATGGAGAAGCCCCCGACGCTGTCGACGTACGACGGCACGACCGACCCGGACGATCACCTAGAGGATATCGAGGCCATGCTCGATTACCGAAACGTCCGGGGAGCCATCAAGTGCAGACTCTTCCCGACGACTCTGAGGAAGGGCGCTATGACCTGGTATAAAAGTCTGGAGCTCGAATCAGTTACGTCATGGAGGGTCTTGAAGGACCTGTTCTCCAAACACTTTACGGCGTCCCGACGCCACCCGAAGACGGAAGCAATCCTCGGGGCGATCATCCAGGGCCCCGACGAACCTCTCCGGAAGTACATCGAGAGATTCACTCGAGAAGCAGTGCAGGTGGCGATGTCAGACGAGATGAAACGCTACTTAATGGAGCAAGGTCTGCGCCACGACTCCAAGTTCTACGAGGCCGTGGGCATACACCGACCAACATCACTCCAAGACTTCCTCGATAGGGCCGCGCACTATATCCGATTTGAAGAAACCCAAGCGGCCAACTCCGCTCGAGACACCCGAGACCGGGAGGCCCCCCGCAGGCACCGAGACGACGGAGCCTCGAGCCATCGACGGGGGGGAGACCGCCCCCGCGAGCCCCGCGAACAACGTGAACCACGTGGCCCTGCCGACCAATTCACGGAATACACGACCTTAGTCGCCTCCCGCGAGCGCATACTGGCCGAATGCGCCAAAACAGAATTCGTACAGGGAGGTGTCCGTTTCCCGCGACCAACACCCCCCAAACCGAACGTGGACAAATCGAAATATTGCCGATTTCACAGGAGCCACGGGTACGTGACAGAAGACTGCATCCATCTCAAGGATGCGATCGAAATTCTGATCAAAGACGGTCACCTGAAGAGATACACCCGAGGAGGTGAACCACCTAGGCAAGAGGCTCCAGAAGCCAAGAAAGTCGAGGAACTTCCCTCTCCAGAGGACAACATCAGGCTCCAGGTCGCGTTGTGTGTCAGCCGCCCCGAGGACTGGTTCGCGGGCAGAGAATTCGGTCTCCCCGAAGGGCCCGACCTAATCGACGAGCCAATCCAACCAACCAGACGGTGGGAATACTTCCCCAGAGCCATGGTCATCTCTGATGGAGCCACGAGGAGTCTTCCCATCGGATCCGTGAAAAGAAAATTCGACGAACTCATCGCGAACAACTCCGGCAAAATGAGCACGCTCGGCAAATTCCGAGGCCGCTCCAACCCGATCACATTTTACCTCGAGGAACTCCCCGGGGGATCCCCCAATTCCAACATACCCCTGCTCATACGTGCCCGGATGGCAAACTTCGACGTCAGGCGCCTTCTCGTCGACGGCGGGAGCTCGGTTGACATCATGTACTCACACCTGTTCACAACTCTCCAGCTCGACGAATCCAACCTTTCCCCCTACGTAGGCTCCGACCTTCAGGGGTTCAACGGGACGACGACGAGACCTTGGGGATACGTGGAATTGAAAGTCACCTTCGGAGAAGAGGAAACAGCTAGGGACATCAACATCCGTTTCTTAGTCATCGAATGCCCATCCCTCTATAACTGCATCCTGGGCAGGACGACGATAGCAGAACTCATCGCGGTACCCTCTACTGTCCACCTGAAGATGAAATACTACACAAGAAGGGGGGCCGTGGTGACCCTCAACGGAGACATCGAGGCTGCCCGAAGATGTTTTGAAGCTGCGCTGAAAGGCTTAGACTCCATCGCGCCAGCGACCAAGAAGAAAACTTCAAACACAACGCCAAAGGGCGAACCAACGGAGCTGGTCGGATCCGTTGAACTCGACAGTCGCTTCACCGGCGAGCTCGACCATGAAACAAAGACCAGCGAATTCAACGGGCAGCCCTCACACCCAGCGCGCCCCATCCCAGACGGAGAATTCGAACTCGTCCCCCTCGGGGAAGACACGAGCAGAACCGTGAGGATAGGCGCCGGACTCCCAGACCTCGCGAAACGACAACTCCAAGCCTGCCTCCGTGAGAACGCCGACCTCTTCGCCTGGAGCGCCGCGGAAATGCCAGGACTCGACCCCGAGGTCGCCTGCCACCAGCTGTCCATCAACCCGACCGCAAAGGCCGTTGTACAACGCCGGCGTCGCCAATCCCCCGAAAAATCGGCAGCGGCCGAACAAGCTGTAAAAGACCTCTTAGAGGCAAATTTTATTTCGGAAGCCCGGTATTTAACCTGGCTGTCCAATGTTGTACTCGTTAAAAAGAATAATGGAAAATGGCGCATGTGTGTTGACTATACTGATCTCAATTGGGCATGTCCTAAGGACGCCTACCCCCTCCCCAACATCGACAAGCTCGTCGACAACTCCGCGGGCTTCAAGCTCTTGTCCTTCATGGACGCGTACTCGGGATACAATCAGATCCCGATGGCCGAACACGATAAACAAGCCACGACCTTCATGACGGCGTCGGGCAATTACTATTATAACGTGATGCCCTTCGGCCTCAAAAACGCCGGGGCCACATACCAGCGGATGATGAACCGTGTCTTCCACGACGAAATCGGAGACATGCTCGAAGTATACATGGACGACATGATCGTCAAATCTGGCACGGAGGACGACCACGCGGCGCACCTCTGGAAGGTCTTCGAGACCGCAAGGTCGTGCCGCATGCGTTTTAACCCGGAGAAGTGCACCTTCGGCGTCTGCGCCGGTAAATTCCTCGGCTACTACTTGACCGAACGGGGGATCGAAGCCAATCCGGACAAATGCCACGCCTTCTCCAATATCACCACGCCTACCACGAAGAAGGCCATCCAGTCCCTCAACGGCGTGCTTGCCTCCCTCTCACGATTCATCGCCAAGTCGGCCCAACACGCCCTCCCATTTTTCAAACTACTCAGGAAGAAGACCAAATTCGAATGGACGGACGAATGTGAGAAAGCCCTTTGCCACCTCAAACGCGTCTTATCCGAACCACCAGTGCTGACGCGCCCCGCGACAGGTGAAACCCTATACTTATATCTGGCCGTAGCCAACGAAGCCGTCAGCGCCGTCCTCGTCAGCGAATCCGGGGAGGGCCAAAAGCCCATCTACTTTACTAGCAAAGCCCTCCACGGCCCAGAAGTCCGATACCAGCTAATCGAGAAGGTCGCCCTGGCCCTCATAACAGCAGCGCACCGACTCCGGCATTATTTTCTCGCACACGCCATCGTGCTCCGCACCGATCAGCCCATCCGCCAGCTCCTCGGCCGCCCCGACATGGCCGGACGCATGCTGAAATGGTCGCTAGAACTCTCCGAGTTCGACATCACCTACGAGGGCCGGCACGCCATCAAGGCTCAAGCCTTGGCCGATTTCGTCGCCGAGATGACCACACCGCCCGACTCCACCGCCAGGAACCACCTCTGGACCATTTTTGTGGATGGCTCTTCCAACCCCACGGGAAGCGGCGCCGGCATCGTCCTCGACAACGACGAGGGTACGGTCATCGAAGTCTCCCTCACACTGGCCTTCCCGACGACCAACAACCAGGCCGAGTACGAAGCGTTTCTGGCCGGCCTTCGCCTGGCATCCGACCTGGGAGCCAGGGACATCCGAATCTACACGGACTCCCAGCTAGTCGCTTCACAAGTCCGAGGCGAATATCAAGCAAAAAACGACATCCTCGCCGAATACCTCGCGCTCATCACCGAAAAACTGCGAGGTTTCGACACAGCAGTGATTCAGCACGTCCCTCGCGAGCAGAACACCCGCGCCGACATCCTCTCCAAACTGGCAAGCACCAAAAAGCGAGGCGGCCACAAGTCGGTCATCCAAGAGATCTTGTCGCAACCAAGTACCAGCGCGACCACCACCCCCCTCGACATCAACGTCGTCGGGGATACTGACTGCTGGATGACCCCGCTCCACACCTATCTCAGCACCGGCCACCTTCCGGCCAACCCTCGAGAGGCTAGCGCAACCAGACGACGCGCCTGCTCGTATGTTCTCCTCGAAGGACGACTGTACCGCCGAGGCTTCGCAATCCCACTCCTCAAATGCATAGATAAATCCAAGAGCGCAGCCGTTCTAGAGGAAATCCACGAAGGCATCAACGCGCAGCACCTCGGCGGAAGATCCCTAGCACGAAAGGCCCTACGCGCAGGCTATTACTGGCCATCAATGCAATCCGACGCGAAGGAACACGTCAAACGATGTGATAAATGTCAACGACACGGGGACATGCACCTCGCCCCCCCAACCGACCTCACGCCCCTCTCATCTTCATGGCCATTCGCCTGGTGGGGGCTGGACATCCTCGGGCCCTTCCCCCCAGGTTCCTACCAGAACAAGTACCTCATCGTGGGCGTTGACTACTTCACCAAATGGATCGAGGCCGGAGCTCTGGACAAAATCACCGCCCACAACATACTCCGATTCTACAAACGCAACATCCTCGCCAGATTCGGGGTCCAACTCGCCATCGTCACCGACAACGGCACACAATTCACGGATAAAAACTTCTGCGACTTCGTCACCAAACTCGGAACCAAACACCACTTCGCCTCGGTCGAACACCCTCAGACAAACGGCCAGGCGGAATCGGCGAACAGAGTCATACTCAGGGGACTCAGACGACGACTCGGCGATGCCAAACGAGGATGGGTCGAAGAGCTCCACATCGTCCTCTGGGCATACCGCACCACTCCCCACTCAACCAAGGGGGAAACCCCATTTCGTCTCACGTACGGAACCGAGGCCGTGATACCGGTCGAAATTCGCGAACCATCCCGACGAACGGAAACTCCCCTGGGCACCGACGACAACGACGGCACCCTCCGAGAAGAGCTCGACCTCGTCGAAGAAATCTGCTCAGGGGCAGCCCTCCGTGAAGCCCGGCTGAAGCAACAAGTCACACTTCGCCACAACAACAAAGTCCTAAAACGCGACTTTCAAACAGACGACTTAGTTCTACGGAGAAACCAGAAAGACTCCCACGAGGGCAAACTGGCTGCGAACTGGGAGGGCCCTTACCGAGTCCGGGACAAAACGGAGCACGGGGCCTATTACCTGGAAAACCTGCACGGTGAACAACAAGCTCGACCATGGAACGCCGCGAAGCTTAAGCGGTACTACAGTTAGAACATTGCCCGCGACGACCCATCGTCCCGACCACTGGGGGGGCGACATGGTACCACCGCACACCCCCGCGTCCACTAGCGACCAAAGAAAAGCAAGCTCTGCCTCTCGTGTGCGCGGGCATACGGCCTTGCTCGGCAAGGAACACCTCGACCGAGACCCCCCGCCGCCGTACCAAAATCGGCAGGACACCCAGGTCACGATGGGACGTCCACGCCCCGGGGAGAACCACCCCCGAAACGGCCCGGCTACGTCACCGGCCAAACCGGCCAGTTCCCTTCACCACCGGTAACAAGTCGTCGAGCTAACACCCGAACAGACCCAGGGCATATCGAGACATGCACGTCAAAAGCATTCAAATAAACAAATAAATACGAAAAACGAGCATAAACATCATGCAAATACCGAGCGCACACTTAGAAAATTCACAAAAAATATATTAAGCAAAAAGCAGGCACCAGCCCAGTAGTTAATGTTACAAAAACAGAGCACGCAGGCCCAAAGAAAGATAAGTCACAAATGTCGGCACGCAGGCCATAAAAACAACGAGCACGCAGGCCCGGCAACTCATGCTACCTCATCCGCCTGATCAGCAGTCGCGGGATCCTCCTCAGGAACAACAAGATAGGGATCGACCACCTTCCCGTCAACGATCTTGTGATACGGCCCGATCCCGTCCACGACCAGCGCAATGCCGGGGTTGGCGACCTGAATCTGCTCGACAGCGTTCTTAAACCCGACCTCGACAGCCTCCAAACAGTCACCTTCCAGCACCCGGATACGGGCAATCAGGTCAGCACGAGTGATTAACCGTCAATCTCCATCTGTCTCGTCCTCGGCCGGACGAACTGCGCTGTCCAAGACTTCCGTACGAACCTTCAACTCCTGCACCTCGGCCGTCACCTCCCCCAACTTCTCCTCCAGCGAGGTCACCTTCCCCTCAGCGCCCTCTGCCCGTTTTCGCTGCTCAGCAATGTCCTTCTGACTCTTCTCCAATTCCTCAGTGAGCTTGGCCAACCGCGACAGCATAAAGGTAAGGTCCCCCTGCAGTTTGGACAGCTCGGCAACGGAACAACCCTCCTCGTTCAGCACAAGAGCCGTCGTGAACGTCCGCATCATTGCAGCCAAGTCCTCCGCCAGGACACGTCGACGAGACTCTCGATCGGCCTGGCGGACAGCCTTCACCTCCCCAGCGGAGACGGTAGGAGAACGAGCACCATGAAAATAGCCCGGGTGCTGATGGCAGGGCGGGACGACATAACCTTCATCGGCCGAACCGACCGTCAGATCTACCAAACCTCGGGGCTCCTCGGACCTCTGCCTTTTCGATGCTCCTTGAGATGTAGGAGACTGACTCCCTTGATGCGAATAAGACGAGCTCTGCCCTCCCGGCGTCACGACCTCCTGTCCGACCAGCTGACTCACCCGCGTCCTCGGGACCGCGGCATTCCTGGTAGCGCGCAACTGCTTTACCCGCTCCTCGACAGAAGACATGTTCGCTGCAAAAACAAAGAAAGAGTTAGCGACAGCCAGAACCCCGACCACGGGGAGAAAATGAACATTCCTACCTAGGTAATCCAGAGCGGCCACCCCGGTCGCACAACCAAGCAGGGTCTTGGTATTAATCAGTCGCTTCTTAGTTCGCACATTCCCCTGCGCGTCAAGGATATACCGACCGTCGGGCGTCACCAGCTTCGACAGAGGAAGAGCCCGCACAAAAGCAACTATTTTCAAATAGGCGGCCATGTCTTTCTCCTCGAGGGTCCCCGCCCGTACGATATACCGATTCGTTCCTCAGTTGAAATGCTCCGCGGTCCACAATAGATGTATCTTAGGAAGCCACGCGAGGAACCGCTGGCTATCTACCATTCGCTCACCCTCGTCGAAGAGGGTATCCGAGCCCTGCTGCATGATTGGTTTAACGAGAAAGAACCGGCTTTTGAAATCCTTGACGGAATCACTATACGCCTTGAAGAGCTTGGTCGACTGTTTAAATGAGACCCATCCGTGGCGGCCATTCACTGCCTGCCGCTGTAAGTGGAAGATACGGAAAAATAACGGTACCGTCGGCTCCACCTCGAGGTAGAATCACACCACCTCGAAGGCGCGGATGAAAGCCAAGGCGTTGGGGTGCAGTTGGGACGGGGCCAAGCGCAACCAATCAAAGCGCCCCAGATGAAAAGCGGAGAACGGTAACCGGAGCCGAGCCTCTTTAAAGTAGAACTCGTGCATCGGGAACATCCGCCGCCCATATCGCGAGCAGACGCGATGATGCTCTTTCGGTCGGTACACCTGCCAATGCTGCGGCTCCCCTATAGGCGTATCCTCGACGGTGGCGTACACGTCGGACGCATCGGCCACAAAACAAGACGGGGTAGACAGCGACTCCTCAGCCGCCCATTCTTCGGACGGGGCGACGCGCCCGTCATCAAAATTCGGGACCTCGGGTTCGTTGTCTTCGACCATTATCCCCGGTTCCAAAGCCGACATCTACACCTGAAAAGCAGAGGACAACAGTGAATTCGATAGCCAGGATCAAATCCACCCTTCCACCGCAGGTCAAGTGAAAGGGCGACAAAGACCAGAGAACGGCGAGCAAACACGCGCTCCCCGTCGACCCTCCTCGGGGCGTCTAAAGCCGACCCGCCGTCCCTCCGCAGGACGGTCATCGGAAAAAGCGCACATCCCCGGGGCGTTCATCAGACAAAGCACTCGTCCCCGGGGCATTCATCAGAGAAAGCCCCCGTCCTCGGGACATTCATCGGAACAACCGATTCTCCCCGGGACACTCATCAGAAAAATCACCAGATACGGCGGATCTTGCGTCTCTCCTCGGGGCATTCATCATGCCCCGACCACGCATTCTAATCAAACGACGGAAATAAAAGGGAAGAGAAAGGAGAACTCACTTGTTACGGCGGCGAAAGGAGGGAAGGACCAAACGGTGCGGCGGCGATCGGCGGCAGACAACGGACGAGCAAAGATATCAGAGCTTCGCAGGTAAGACAGCAGAGTGAAAAGTAGAAAGTGAGCGGGGACCCCCGTATTTATAACCCGGTGCGGGATTCGAAGCGACACTAGGCTCATTAATGCCATAGGGTAGCCGCCCCTACGACCGCTTAACGCACGACACGTGGCGGTAACTTGACAGTCGCGCCCCTTCGCCTGCTTTCCCCTTGCTCCGCCGACGACTGGGGATCCCCGCGCGAGCATCCGTTCCGCCATGCACGAATCCCGACGAACCTCCCGTTTCGCTACCTCTCTCCCCGACACAGCGACCTTAAGTCCTCGCTCTCTCCCTAGAGCTTCGACTTGGGGGGCTCCTGTTCCGGTATGGGCCCGACCTCGGCAGGCCCAATACCACGTACGGCCTAACGGGAGAATCGGGCACGCCGGGCACGTGCATCCCGCAAGACGAGCAGAGCACGCCACCGGACACAAGCAGCGCGTCCAACAGTATCTCGTCGTCCCCTCTTACCAGCCGAACAGAACAGACCCCGGCGCATCAAAGCACGGCCTTGGTTCCTCCCCTCCGCGGGAAGAGCAACGCGCTCCGGGGTACCTCCCGAGCTCTCCACGTGCTCCCCTCCACGGGGACACGTCATCAACCAACTGCCCACCTCCGAAAGAGCAGGTCAAACCCACTTTCCGGAGATCTAGGAGCAGTCGGACTAGAGCGAAGACCACGTCCTGGTCTTCACTACGCCACGTAAGCCCTAGCAGTCATTAGGGTTGGGCCTGGTCATCCAGCCCATCTCAAATGACCGTTGGCCCAGCGCTGGGGTCTCTCTATAAATACCCTCTTCCTCAAGAGGATCAGGTAACACACTTCTTACCCCTCTTTCTGTACTTTGCTCTCGCTCTGCCCAATTCCTTACTTTGGCATCGGAGTGTTTTGCAGGTACACCCCTTTTTTTTTCCCCTCAGCATCGGGGAGCACGTAGCAGTCCAATAGAGTGTGGCCGGCCCGTGATCCCCTTCTGATCAGGTCAGATCAGTTACCATTATAAAAGGTGTGGAGGATGAAGCACTTTTCAAGCCCATGAAATGGGCACAACCTCAAAAAATCTTTAAAACGCTCTCAAGCATCAAATAGTGAGTCCGCCTCTTCTTGCCTATAATTCGATATTTCACTTCTAACCTGTGCCACTTTTCTCGGTGAAAAATATTGTGCGAGAAATTGAGCTTTTATCTTGGCCTATGTTATAATGAAATACCCCTGCAGGGGTTGTAGCCATGCTTGGGCTTATCCCGCAAAGAAAAAAGATATAACTTAATTCAAATAGCGGCGAAATTTTGTTATTGTTCAGTTTCAATGTGCCGCAAAATTTGACAAAGATTAATAGGTGCATGTTAGGGCTTTCTATTGGTAGCCCCAAGTGTTGGTTTTTTTATACCATACCCACATGGGAGGGCTTAATCTCTAAGTTTTTTGGACCTATGACGAAATGGACTATAATACTGTGTGTTTCCTCATTTGTGGGAATAACATAGTCCTTAAGTGGTTTGTTATCATCAACATTTTTTTGTTTCTATCTTAGTAATCAACATCTCTCGTGTATGAAACAATCGATTTCACTAATAAACTCTATGAGATTTTTCGCATTGCGATATCTTTGCATAATATCCCAGCGATAAAAACAACAATAAAAATAAAATGATTTAGTTTATACGTCGATAAAAGTAGAATTTCAATATCAAAAAATTTTGGTCCTCGACAACAGCGTCAAAAACTTGACACGCCACAAGCTTACGACAATATCGAAGCAGTAAAAAAGTTATCATCCCACGGAGATCAAATATCTTATTATTGATTTCTATCTGATCGTTGTTTAGCTAAAGCAGTCGAAAAGAAGATTGGGATTGAAAATTTTAATTGTAAATAAAATAATTAAGACGAGCAAAGTTTAGGACCTTCGATTTGTGTCTCAAAACCTATTGTAGATTCTGGTTTATTACGAGAGTCATTTTAATTTTGTAGAAAAATGGAAACGATGGACAACACTGAATTTTGTCAGTGTGTTGTCATACTCTGATCAAATATGCTACCCATTTTCGTCAACGTAGAATATTTGTTTAGAATCGAAGCGGCCATTTAAAAAGAAATACTTTCTCGATCATGTTTTTAGACATTTTCGTTGCCTAAACTAGACATTTAGTATTTCTAGTTCAGAATGTCATGTTACACCCTTTCACCGTGTAGATGAAATTTAAATCGCCTATAGCTTTACTGTTGTGAATAGGGGTCCTTGAAACAAAATATAAACGGTTTCTTTATAAACAAGAAACACACAAGGGTTAGAGTTAACAAAGAAAACAAGGTAAAACAACAAGGATTGGTTACAAACAGCTATTCTTTTCTTTCTCTTTTGGAACAAGATTACAAGTATACAAGAATAATAAATAACCTCTCTCACTTGAATTAGGATTTTATCTTCCTATTTTTCCTTATGCAAGATGAGAGACTAGCATGCTATTTATAAGAAAATTAGCACACTAACCTAATGGAATTTTTTAACAATTACGCATTACAAGCTAACTTAGGGTACAAACTAATTAAACAATTGGGCTTACACGCAAGGCCCAATTCAACATGCTAACAAACCTAGCAATACTGACTAATGCATGTTAGAACAAACTTCGACTACAACACGCATTACTCCGACAGTAGCATGCGAACAGAGTTCGACCTCATGCTTAATTTCATACTAGAGTTCGATCCAATATCTCACATTTGCAAAGATTTTATTCGTGAGAAACATAAACTCCAAAACTAAATTTCACTACATTCTCGTGATAAGTTTTCCGTGAATATACCTTATGTCTGTCATGAGACAATCCTCATGATCCTAAACTCCTAATGATCTATTCAGACATCGTGAATTTTAAAAAAGCAGAAACGCAATCATAAAGAGTATATATGACGATTATAGTAACGATTAAAGAAATTAGAATCAGGATAAAAAGATAAAGATAATAACCTCATTAACCCTACTAGAATGGAAACTTGAAGTACAACAAAAATATAGAGAAAATAAAATGGAAACTTGAAGAGTCCACCTATTTAGTGTTCTATAATACGTTGTTTAATTATTGGACCTTTGTTCTTTGTCTTTTGGACATTGTAGAGAGCCCGGATCAATTTCTTATCAAACGGTTCACAATTGATAAATAGAGTAGAGAAAAGGTGTCGGTTAGTTAAACTATTTTCAGTTATGTATTTATAGTTGGTCCAATCCACCCTATCTCTTTTTTAGATATTTGACAGATTTCCAGTTAAGTATACATAGAAAACTAAAACAAATGACACATGAAGAACCAATGATGGTAGCTATGACCTTTGGCTACATAACACAGTATTTATGTATCTGTCTGCAACTCATCCTCACCCCATATTGGATTGTTATTAATAGAGGAAAAACATGATTATTAGTAATATGGACCCATCCATATTTGAAATTGGAAATCATACAATTTTGTGAGAGTGACAGTACAGTTCAATAGAAAAACATGATTATTAGTAATGAATGAAAAAAAACATGATCCGGAGGATACACAACCTTGTCTTTATGTATTTTATAAATAAATTGCATATTGTCATATTGATGAGATCAAACCATCAATATGGTTGCAAGTTTCTTTCTCAGGGCCAATTAATTGATTTTTTTTGTTCAAATAACTCATAAATTAATGAGTCAACGCTTTTCTAGTTTTTATTAAAAGTTCAATTGACTATAATCATTGACAATAATGAATACATTTGATAGTGATACATTTGAAATTAGATTGATAATGACTAAAACTTTAATAATTAATATGCATCTATTTCAAAAAATTTATTTAAGAAAACAAGTTTTAAATTTTAATACCAAACTATAACCAATCTTTTCCTATAATTTTCAATGTTTCAAACAAAAAATATTGATGCCTTTTATATATTTTTTTTTTCCAGTTATATGCTGATTTATCTGCAAATATGATGTTAGCTTCAAATTTATTTGTGGATTTACCTCTGAATAATTTAAATTATTTTATCTATAGATAAATTCATAGGTAATATCAAATCTGCATTTAAAATCACATATTGCTAAAAAACAAAAAAAAATATAGGAGGCGTCAATTTAATTGGAGGCTATTTTTAATCCAATGGAGAAATATTAATAAAATGCATATTTATGTGATCTGATGAAACCGTCTATAAGCTGCATTGCAAGTATCTATCTTAGCCCAAATTAATAGATTTTTTTGTTCAACTAACTCATATTAATGAGTCAATGTTTTTAGAATTTTTATTAAAAGTTGATTTGATTATAATCATTGACAATGAGAAATAGATTTGATGGTACATTTGAAATTAAATTGATAATGACTGAAATGTTCTTAGTTAGTTCTATATTTATACTCTTTTATTATAAGTTTTTTTTACAAATTTTACTGGCATTAAGAAACAACGTGTAAAAATAAATTTTGAAGTAAATACATCTAAACTATCCTTTCAATTTAAAGTTAAAAAATAAATTTTGAAGCAGATACATCTGAACTATCCTTTCAATTTAAAGTCAAAAAATAAATTTTAAAGCAAATACATCTGAACTATCCTTTCAATTTAAAGTTAGATGGAGCCAAAATATCACAACAACTAATGAGACTGTATTTAATATTTTGCTGATAACAAATTTTTTCAGACTAGTTTTAAGAAAAATAATAATTTTGACTTCTAGCATAATAATAAAGAGATAAGACTAACTGTCGTACATCGAAAAATACGATCCTCGCGATAGACGTGGAAATAACGTTCGAACAGAGTCACCTTTGAACTTTATTCATTTCAGGGAAGGAATAGAAAAATATCGATAAAACCTTTAAGAGATAAGAAAATGGTCATCGCAACCAAATTCTAGGTTCGGGAATAGATTACGCAAGAGGGAAGGTATTAGCACCCTCTTCGTCTGTTGTACTTAACGGGAACCTCTTGATTAGATTCCAGAGAAAAGTTAACTAGGTTGTTTATTTTCTTCTAAGGATTCGTTTCTAAGGGGGAAATGAGTGGTTTTTTTATTATAGTGCTCGTCAAGGATTGAGGACCTTGTGACTACGTACTTCCTCGTGCAATGGGAAAGTCTGAGCATCATAGTTTGTGGTGCTACGGTTGGTTGGTGTATTTTATGAATGAGTGTTTAGGTTGCATTCTAACTGCTAAACATTGGCTCGTCTGCTCGCTAGGAAAAACTAAAGCATTAGTTTATATGCGCGAAAGAAGAGACTAAACAATGTTCTTTGCGAAAATTTGTTTGAATAGATTAAAATGTATTAGGGTTCTAATTGAGAAAAGTGTTTTGATTTGCGTAGGTTTTAGGGTTTCGATCGCATGGGGGCGAGAAGAACGAGGTTAGGCAGGTTAAGTATTTTGAGGGAGAATGACGATTATTCGATAAACGAGACGTCAGTCTCACAACCAGTTAATCAGAGCATTGTTGAAATGCTAGATTCCAACGACACCTTTTTCATTCAATTAATTATAAAATCATGTTTGTTGGACAGTGAACTCTTTGTCCAAATAATTAGGGCAAGTGTTTTAGGAACGAAAGGTCGAGCAACACATAACTCAAGGCGTGCGTCCCAAGAGTAGTCACTCAAGAATCCAAGGAATGCGAGACTCCAAGAACTCAATTCTTTCGTAATTTAATTAAGAAAAAGATTTGAATTTGATTAGGGTATTTTGATTAGACGTGTTAGGTATTTTAAACGAATTGAGTATTTTAGAAATGAAAGACAAAATGATCACAACCCAAGGCGTGCACTTCAAGAGCATTCGTCCAAGGATCCAAGGAGTGCTAGACCCCAAAAATCCACTACTTCCATTGTTTAAAATATTTAGGGTATAACCTTAATTAGAAACAAATTTGAATTGTGAGTTATTTGATATTAAACTATATCTAACTTATTTTAGGGTTATCAAGATACTTTTAATTATCCAAAACAAACTTAATTATTTCCTAATATTCTAGCATCAATAAATGAAATTTTCAAAGAAGTCAACATCATTTAGAAATAATGATCCTATAATTATTTAAACATTTAGAGAAGATATCAAAAAATTAAATTGAGTAAGCTATTATTTTCAATTATTCTGTCACTAATTATTAAAACTAGAAAATAATAAATTAAAGAGGGTAAAACATGATAGGGCAAGAAGTATAACAGGGTGAATTCCCACAAGGGCTTACCAACCGAATTGGGTCAGAGGCCCCCAAGACTCCTCAGCCCAAAGCCCTACATTAACTAAAGAAAGAAAGAGGTGGTCAACCCTCTTTAGTGCACATGAGCGGCAGACAAGCAGTTAGAAAGCTATAATGAGAGTGACATAAGGTAACCAAAAAACGCACATGCGTGCCACTTGAAAAACTAAATCAATGACAACATTCAATTTCCATTAAACTCCATTTATCAATTCAAAAAGAAAGTTTCAAAATAAAATACCAAATCTGCACTTCCCCTCTATTCCATCACCTTAAACCAAATAGTAACCATGCAACAGAAAAACTAAACCCTAGGTTTTTTCATCAAGAATTTAAAGACAATGATGCATCATCTCAAGAAATTAGGATGGGGGTTGTGAACAACATCATAAGGCGAGCATAAATCAAGGAAGAAACTTATAAAATCAGAGCTAGCCCGATGATAAATCTGGCGAGGTAACGTAACTCGTCATTCTCACTTCCTTGCCCTTTCAGCTTCTTACGTTGCTATTGTTCTCTTCTTTTTACTTCTTTTCTTCTCCGTGCCCGTTTGTTGTGAAAATGGTAGTCAAGCTCACTATCTTAGAGCTTCAATTTGAAGCTCTAAGAAGTTTTTCTAAACTTTGATCTCTAGGTAGAGTTTATGATCGATTTTGGCAGAATAACGTTATGGTTTTTTCGTCCCCTTTTTGAGCAATCATTGTGTGATATTTATAGAGGAGTTTGGGGATTCCTGGTACGTGTGAGTCTTGAGGGAATTTTAGAGAAATATACTCTTAGTTTGTGTGAGAGGATTTGCATTCCGTTAGAATAGATTTCTTCATAGGATTTTGTGGGGACCAAGGTGATGGTGACACCCTGAGTTTGTCTGTAGTGAATGAGAAATACATTCTAGAATGCGTGTGATTGTTATTGATTCTTTTTCACTGCGTAACCTCATAGTTTTCACTATGCTGATGTGGTAGTCCTTTGAATCAAAACAATTTTGACTCTTGCTTCATTCTTTTTTTCAAACATTCCTAACTTTTATCATGTTTATTGGTCCCTTGCAGAAAATTGGAACTCACAAGTTCTGTTATATTTGGATGGTGTGAATAAGAGATATTTGACTCCTTTGTAGGATCATTTAGAAGGACAACTGAACCTATTTTTATTCACTACAAGGATCCTTCCATCATTAAATTATGCACAGTATGCAAGCTTCCAAAACTTGGTGGTATTAGGACTCTCATTTTTTTGGATTTTTGATAGTGTTTCTGTTTTATCATAGCCTATAACATGACTCATGAATGGCCTGCTATGAATTCTGCTGTCATTTAAACTCCATATTTGTTGTTGAAAAAACTCCTTCTGTGTTTTTGTTTTAATTTTTCATGCGCTTGCTCAATGTAGAATGCCTATGTATTGATTTTAACCTCCTTTCCTATTGTTGTTGATTGTGAACTATTTACAAATTTGTGTAAGATATCTTTGCTTGTTTCCATTGAATTGGCTTTGGTTTTAAAACTTAGTTTGGATTCCATTTTTGTATTTGAATTTGTGGCCTTTAAATTTCACCTTCCTCTTGTGTATATTTTGTGTTTCTTGTGACTTGGTTGGTACACTGTCCTAATCCTTGTTTCATGGTGTTTTCATGTATATTGGCTTGAGTTTAGATTGGTTTTGGTTATTGTAAAGCCCCGAATCTGATTTCCCATTTTTGTTGAGTATTTTGATTTAATTGGATGATTATTATTTTAATTGTGGAATTATGTGTTAATATGTTATGTTTGCATATTATGCTATTTTACCGATTTTGAGAGTTTTCGGGGAAAATAGATTGGAGGGTATTTTAGACATTTAGTATTTAATGTTAAGTTGGATATTTTGTGAGAAAATGGATTTAGTAGATATTTTGAGAGAAATAGAATAGAAGGAATATAAGTGGAAAGAGGAGAGAAAAGAGATAGAAATAGAAAGAAGAGAAAAGGAAGAGAAAGAAAGAGAGATGAGGAGAAAGAGAGGAAAAACTTGGAGAATCATCAAGAACAGCATCTAGGATTCAATTTAATCGGGTAAGGGTGTGAAATATTATTATTTTCTCAATGTGTATGATTATGTATGTGTTTGTTGGATTGTTTTGGATTGTTGGAGAGTTTTCACTCATTTTCCCTTTTAGGGCAGAAGTTGGTTTAATCGGTAGAATCGATGTTTTAACGGTTAAGATTGAGAATAAATGGTGTAGATTAGTCGAGAAATGTTAGGGTAAGACTACTGGAACTTGTTGGAATTAAATCATATGATTTTGTGGACTCATGTGATTTTGGACAGTTGGGGTTTTGAACATCGCAGACGCTCGCTAGCACCTTCGCTAGGCGAGCAGGTCGCGAATGTTCGTTGTAGCGAGCTAGCAGCGAGCTAGTAGCGAACGGTCCCAGACTTGGGCAGAATGAGAATGATCCTCTTCGCTGGTAGCGAAAGAGGTAGCGAGGGGCTCGCTGTAGCGAAACCCCAGCGAGTAGGTAGCGAAACCTTACAGTAGCTTCTGTTTGCCTTCGCGAGCTTGTTCGCTAGGCGAACAGGTAGCGAATGTTCGCTAGGGCCTCGCTAGGCGAGTAGGCTAGCGAACATGTCAGCAACTTGTTTATTTTACTGCTTCCATCCAATGTTGACGATTCCGATATATATGTTTATAACGTATAGCTGTGTGCTATTACATGATATGATGTGGGTAGCCGTATGGCGTGAATCCTATACTACGAAATCGATTGTGAAATGTGGCCTTTTGGCTTATATATGTGCATTGTTTAAATTGGTCAAAAAAATGCATGGTGATTGCGATGGAATTTGTTGTTGTTTGGCATGATATTGTGAATGCATATTGATTGTATGCGATAGAATGTGATAAATGAATGAATACAATATGAATATGCATTGTGAATGTATGATGATTGTATGAGATTAGATGAGATGAATGCATGAAAACATTATGAATATGTATGCATTTCAAGAATTGTATGGAGTCATTTTATATGTGAAGCATCATGATATACATTCTTGTGCTGATTGATTCCGCGTAGAATCTGCTGAACGATTGTGTGCCCATGTGGGGTGTGAGCAATCGGATTGTGTGCCCGTGTGGGGTGTGAGCAATCCTGAAATATCGTGTGCCCATGTGGGGTGTGAGCGATGGGTGAACATCGTAGGCCCGACGGGGAGTTACTTTGGTAATGAGCGATGGTTCCATTTGGTTCTTCAATTGAACCTGCTGATTGAGTTGGTACCGCATGTGCATCTGCATAGAGTCGTGAGTCGGTCTCTATGAGTTGCATTTATCATCATGAGTTGTGTATTGGTAAATAAACATAATTGTAAATGTTTATGTGAAAATGATGTGAATTGTAGAAGCATGATTGATGAATATGTTTAGTTATGAAAATATGCATTGTGATGTATATGAATGAATGGTGAATATATGCATGATGAATATGCTTGGTGAATTATATATATGTTGTGATATATATATATATATATATATATATATATATATATATATATATATATATATATATATATATATATATATATATATATATATATATATATATATATATATATATATATATATATATATATATATATATATATATATATATATATATATATATATATATATATATATAATTGAATTGTGATGAATGTGGTGAGAATGGAGATATGTGTATTATTATGTTAATATATATAATTACATGCATTGATTATTATGATAATGTTTCTCACCCTTCTGCTGTTTTATGATGCTCTATGAAGCATTGCAGAGTAGGATTGCTGAAGGTCTTTTGTGCGTGGCTTCATTCTTTTGTTCGGTTGGCTCTGATATGTATCACCGGGTAGCTAGGATTGTATAGAATTATTTTGTGATACGTTGTATATGTATCTGCTGATGAATGTTTATGAAAACATGTTGAATGATGATGTGAATCAGACTGAATAATATATATATATATATATATATATATATATATATATATATATATATATATATATATATATATATGTTTGAAGCGATTCAATGTTTAGATTTTCCGCTTTTATTCTAAATGTTGAGATGTGGGTGTAACGACTAAGTTCTTCTATTTTGAAAGTTACCCCACTGTTGCATATCTTGTTGAGCAGGTGTTGTATGTTCTAATTTCATGGATAATGTGACATACCTCTTTTATATCATGTTTTAAATATACTCTGATAAATGAATTGTTATATGTGCCTAAATGATTTATTTGATTATTTGGGGGTATAGAAAGGGGGTGTTACATTAAGTGGTATCAGAGCCACTGTTGAGTCAGTTGTGTCTGTCTCGTTGTTATGTTGGTTAAACGGTTGTTTAACCTTGTTGTTATTTTTGGGATTAATCAGAATATGGTTGGTCGTAACAACAATGCGATGGCTGCTGCATTGGAAGCAATGGCTAGGGCGGTGCAGGGTGCGCCGAATGTGAATGCTAACGATGAGTTCAAGAAGAACCAACCACCGGTCTTCAAAGGAAGATTTGATCCCAATGGTGCCCAAATTTGGTTGAAAGAGATTGAAAGAATCTTTAGAGTCATGGGTTGTGCGGAAGAGAATAAGGTGAGACTTGGGACTCACATGCTGAGAGAAGAAGCTGACGATTGGTAGATCGGTATGCGCCAAGTTCTAGAGGTAGATGATGAAGAGATAATTTTGAATCTATTTCGTACCGAGTTCTTAAGGAAGTATTATCGCGAGAGTGTGAAGGGAAATAAGGAGATGGAATTTCTTGAGTTGAAACAAGATAGTATGTCTGTGGTGGACTATACTGCTAAGTTTGTGGAATTGGTTCAGTTTCATCCTCATTATGCTACTATTAGTGCTGAGTTTTCTAAGTGTATTAAGTATGAGAATGGCTTGCGTCCTGAGATTAAGCAAGTAGTGGGATACCAAAGAATAAGGAGATTTTCGGATTTGACCGAATGTTGTAGAATATTTGAGGAAGATAGCAATACTCGTTCTACTCATTATAAGAGTTTTAATGAGAGGAAAGGAAAAAAAACAAGTTAGGAATGGACCTTATGTGACACCTGTTGATAAGGGCAAGCATAAGGAAAACTTTGAGAAGAGATCCGGAGGAGGAAGTTCTGGTGCCGTCAAGTGCTACAAGTGTGGCGAGATGGGCCATAAGTCTTTTGAGTGTGGGAAAACCATTATGAAGTGTTCTAACTGTGGAGGTATTGGACATGCTACAACTGATTGTAGAAGGAATGTGGTAAAGTGTTTTAATTATGGAGAAGTTGGTCACATTAGTACTAAGTGTACTAAACCGAAACAAGCTCAAGCGGGCGGAAAGGTGTTTGCATTAGCAGGTTCAGACACTACTAGTGCAGATCGTTTAATTAAAGGTACATGCTTTATTAATAATATGACTTTAGTTGCTATTATTGATATTGGAGCGACATTCGTTCATTTCTTTTGAGTGCGCTAAGCGTTTGGATTTGTGCATGTCTTCTTGTGGTGGTGAGATGGTTATTGAGACTCCTGCTTCAGGGTCGGTAACTACTTCTTTGGTGTGTGTAAGTTGTCCTTTGACCATGTATGGTAAAGAATTCATTATGGATTTAGTGTGTTTGCCGTTAGAGGGTTTGGATGTGATATTGGGTATGAACTAGTTGCAATTCAATAGAGTTCGTATAGATTTTTATCACAAGTTAGTGAGGTTTCCTTCTTTGGGAGATGATGAAGATGGAAGTTTTCTATCCACTAAAGAGTTGAAGAAACTTTTAGCGGATGAAGCTCAGTTGTTTGGTTTGTTTGCATCATTGTCGGTGGAGAGCAAAGTTGAGTTCGATGTGTTTCCTGTAGTGTGTGATTTTCCAGAAGTGTTTCCGAAGGATATTACGGATGTACCGCCGGAAAGAGAAGTTGAGTATTCTATTGATCTAGTTCCTGGTACTAGACCAGTTTCGATGGCACCGTATTGTATGTCGGCATCGGAGTTGGTAGAATTGAAGAAGCAATTGAATGACTTGTTGGAAAAGAGATTTGTAAGACCAAGTTTTTCTCCTTGGGGTGCACCGGTATTGTTGGTAAAGAAGAAAGATGGAAGTATACGGTTATGCATTGATTATCGGTAGTTAAACAAGGTGACGATTAAGAACAAGTATCCGCTTCCAAGGATCGATGATTTGATGGATCAATTGGTTGGTGCGTGTATTTTTAGCAAGATTGATTTGAGATCGGGATATCACCAGATTCGTGTGAAAGAAGAGGATATTCAAAAGACGGCTTTTAGAACACGGTATGGTCATTATGAATATTTAGTGATGCCATTCGGGGTTTCTAATGCGCCGGGTGTGTTTATGGAGTACATGAATCGTATTTTTCATGATCAGTTGGATCGTTTTGTGGTTGTGTTCATCAAAGATATTTTGATTTACTCTAAGTCTCAAGAGGAGCACGAAGAGCATCTAAGGATTGTGCTGCAGATCTTGAAAGAGAAGCAATTGTATGCTAAGTTGTCAAAGTGTGAATTTTGGTTGTCGGAAGTAAGTTTTCTTGGACATGTTATTTTCGGTAATGGTATTAGTGTGGATCCATCCAAGATTGATGCAGTGATGCAATGGGAGTCTCCTAGATCAGTTACGGAGATTCGAAGCTTTTTAGGATTGGAAGGTTATTATCGGAGGTTTATTGAGGGATTTTCAAAGTTGGCACTTCCGTTAACGCAATTGACTTGTAAAGGAAAGGCTTTTATTTGGGATATTTATTGTGAAAAGAGTTTCATTGAGCTAAAGAGGAGATTGACAACGGTGCCAATCTTGATTTTGCCGAATCCGTTGGAACCTTTTGTGGTTTATTGTGATGCTTCTTTAACGGGTTTAGGTGGTGTTTTGATGCAAGATGGAAAAGTTGTGGCTTATGCTTCAAGACAATTAAGAGTGCATGAAAAGAATTATCCTGCGCATGATTTGGAGTTAGCGGTCGTGGTGTTTGTTTTGAAAATTTGGAGGCATTATCTTTATGGTGCAAGGTTTGAAGTTTTTAGTGATCACAAGAGTTTGAAGTATTTATTTGATCAGAAGGAATTGAAAATGAGACAAAGAAGGTGGTTAGAGCTTTTGAAGGATTATGACATTGGTTTGAATTACCATTCAGGTAAGGCAAATGTGGTGGCCGATGCCTTGAGTCAGAAGTTGTTACATATGTCCGCATTGATGACGGGAGAATGGGAATTATTGGAGAATTTTAGAGACTTGAGTTTGGTTTGTGAAATGACGCCGAGTAGTGTGAAACTTGGTATGCTACATGTTACGAATGATTTTCTTGCGACCATATGTGAAAAGAAAAAGTTGGATTTGAAGTTCGTTGATTTGATGATGAATGAGAATGAGGATTTCAAGGTTGATAATTTTGGAGTTTTGAGATTTCGCGGTCGTATTTGTATTCCCGATGATGTGCAGTTGAAAAAGATGATATTGGAAGAAGGACACCGAAGTAACTTAAGTATTCATCCGGGAGCGAATAAGATGTATCAAGATTTGAAGAAAATCTTTTGGTGGCCCGGATTGAAGAGGGACGTAGCTCAATTTGTGTATGCATGTTTGACTTGTCATGAGTCTAAGGTGGAACACCAAAAGCCTAGTGGATTGATGCAACCGTTGGACATTCCAGAATGGAAATGGGATAGTATATCAATGGATTTTGTTACGGGGTTTTCAAATACGCAAAGAGGTCATAATGCTATTTGGGTGATTGTTGATAGGCTTACTAAATCTACTCACTTCGTTCCGATTGATATTAGTTATCCTTTGGAAAAGTTGGCCGAGATTTATGTTCGTGTGGTTGTGAAGTTACATGGAGTTCCTAAGAGTATTGTATCAAATAGAGATCCTAGATTTACATCGAGGTTTTGGGAGAGTTTGCAAAAGGCTTTGGGTTCTAAGCTAAGATTGAGTTTGGCTTATCATCCGCAGACGGATGGTCAAACCGAGAGGACGATTCAATTGTTAGAGGATTTGTTGCGTGCGTGTGTACTAGAGCAAGGTGGTGCTTGGGATAGTTATTTGGTGTTGATTGAGTTCACCTATAATAACAGCTTTCATTCGAGTATTGGTATGGCACCATTTGAGGCTTTGTATGGTCGGAGATGTTGAACACCTTTGTGTTGGCATGAAATTGGTAAGAAGTCGGTAGTTGGACCGAAGATGGTACAACAAACGACGGAGAATGTGAGGTTTATTCGGGAAAAGATGAAAGCTTCTCAGAGTAGGCAGAAGAGTTATCATGATAAGAGAAGGAAGGATCTTGAGTTTCAAGAAGGCGACCATGTATTTTTGAGAGTTACATCGGTTACGGGTGTGGGTCGTGCCTTGAAATCGAAGAAGTTGACTTCTCATTTTATTGGTCCGTATCAGATTTCTGCACGAGTTGGTGTTGTGGCTTATCATGTGGCGTTGCCTCCGAATCTAGCGAATTTGCATGATGTGTTCCATGTTTCGCAACTTCAGAAGTATGTTCCGGATCCGTCACATGTTATTCCTATGGACGAGGTTGAAGTAAGAGATAACCTTACGGTGGAAGTTTTACCGATTAGGATTTTGGACCGTGAAATTAAGAAGCTAAGAGGCAAGGATATTGCGCTTGTGAAAGTAGCGTGGGGAAGCGCTTCGGAAGGCAATATGACTTGGGAATTAGAGAGTGGGATGCGAGAGTCGTATCCGAAGTTGTTTGGATCAGGTAATATTTTCGAGGACGAAAATTTCTAAATTGGGGGAGAGTTGTAACGCCCCAAATCTGATTTCCCATTTTCGTTAAGTCTTTTGATTTAATTGGATGATTATTATTTTAATTGTGGAATTATGTGTTAATATGTTATGTTTGCATATTATGCTATTTTACCGATTCTGAGAGTTTTCGGGGAAAATAGATTGGAGGGTATTTTAAACATTTAGTATTTAATGTTAAGTTGGATATTTTGTGAGAAAATGGATTTAGTAGATATTTTGAGAGAAATAGAATAGAAGGAATATAAGTGGAAAGAGGAGAGAAAAGAGATAGAAATAGAAAGAAGAGAAAAGGAAGAGAAAGAAAGAGAGAAGAGGAGAAAGAGAGGAAAAACTTGGAGAATCATCAAGAACAACATCTAGGATTCGATTTAATCGGGTAAGGGTGGGAAATATTATTATTTTATCAATGTGTATGATTATGTATGTGTTTGTCGGATTGTTTTGGATTGTTGGAGAGTTTTCACTCATTTTCCCTTTTAGGGCAGAAATCGGTTTAATTGGTAGAATAGAAGTTTTAACGATTAAGATTGAGAATAAATGGTGTAGATTAGTCGATAAATGTTAGGCTAAGACTACTGGAACTTGTTGGAATTAAATCGGATGATTTTGTGGACTTATGTGATTTTGGACAGTTGGGGTTTTGAACATCGCAGACGCTCGCTAGCACCTTTGCTAGGCGAGCAGGTCACAAATATTCGTTGTAGCGAGCTAGCAGCGACCTAATAGCGAATGGTCTCAGACTTGGGCAGAATGGGAATGATCCTCTTCGCTGGTAGCGAGAGAGGTAGCGAGGGGTTCACTGTAGCGAAACCCCAACGAGTAGGTAGCGAAACCCCAACGAGTAGGTAGCGAAACCTTACAGTAGCTTCTGTTTGCCTTCGCGAGCTTGTTCGCTAGGCGAACAGGTAGCGAATGTGTGCTAGGGCCTCGCTAGGCAAGTAGGCCAGCGAACATGTCAGCAACTTATTTATTTTACTGCTTCCATCCAATGTTGACGATTCCGATATATATGTTTATAACGTATAGCTGTGTGTTGTTATATGATATGATGTGCGTAGCCGTATGGCGTGAATCCTAGACTACTGAATCGATTGTGAAATGTGGCCTTTTGGCATATATATGTGCATTGTTTAAATTGGTCAACATGGTGATTGCGATGGAATTTGTTGTCGTTTGGCATGATATTGTGAATGCATATTGATTGTATGCGATAGAATGTGATAAATGAATGAATACAATATGAATATGCATTGTGAATGTATGATGATTGTATGAAATTAGATGAGATGAATGCATGAAAACATTATTAATATGTATACATTTCAAGAATTATATGGAGTCATTTTGCATGTGAAGCATCATGATATACATTCTTGTGCTGATTGATTCCGCGTAGAATCTGCTGAACGATTGCGTGCCCATGTGGGGTGTGAGCAATCAGATTGTGTGCCCGTGTGGGGTGTGAGCAATTCTGAAACATCGTGTGCCCATGTGAGGTGTGAGCGATGGGTGAACATCGTAGGCCTGGCGAGGAGTTACTTCGGTAACTAGCGATGGTTCCATTTGGTTCTTCAATTGAACCTGCTGATTGAGTCGGTACCGCATGTGCATCTGCATAGAGTCGTGAGTCGGTCTCTATGAGTGGCATTTATCATCATGAGTTGTGTATTGGTAAATAGACATAATTGTAAATGTTTATGTGAAAATGATGTGAATTGTAGAAGCATGATTGATGAATATGCTTAGTTATGAAAATATGCATTGTGATGTATATGAATGAATGGTGAATATATGCATGATGAATATGCTTGGTGAATTATATACATGTTGCGATATATATAATTGAATTGTGATGAATGTGGTGAGAATGGAGATATGTGTATTATTATGTTGATATATATAATTACATGCATTGATTATTATGATAATGTTTCTCACCCTTCTGCTGTTTTATGATGCTCTATGAGGCATTGTAGAGTAGGATTGCTGGAGGTCTTTTGTGAAGCGTGGCTTCATTCTTTTGGTCGGTTGGCTCTGATATGTAGCACCGGGTAGCTAGGATTGTATAGAATTCTTTTGTGATACGTTGTATATCTATCTGCTGATGAATGTTTATGAAAACATGTTGAATGATGATGTGAATCAAACTGAATGATATATATATATATATATATATATATATATATATATATATATATATATATATATATATATATATATATATATATATATATATATATATATATATATATATATATATATATATATATATATGTATGTATATATATGTTTGAAGCGATTCAATGTTTAGATTTTCCGCTTTTATTCTAAATGTTGAGATATGGGTGTAAGGACTAAGTTCCTCTGTTTTGAAAGTTACCCCACTGTTGCATATCTTGTTGAGCAGGTGTTGTATGTTCTAATTTCATGGATAATGTGACATACGTCTTTTATACCATGTTTTAAATATACTCTGATAAATAAATTGTTATATGTGTCTAAATGATTTATTTAATTATTTGGGGGGTATAGAAATGGGGTGTTACAGTTATGACCATGTCACTTGGGAGTTAGGCAATGCTTCATCTATGAGGTATCCTTAAAGGAATGGGATTTATGGAGAAACTGCCAGAAGGATCCATTTGGACGGTCATCTATTTCCCTTTTTGAAGCTAATGAAAAAGACAGGCTCCCAACTTCAAACGTGATCTTGTCCATTTCATCCTTAAGGTGTAATGTGGAAAAAGACTTGCATGTTACTTCGTGTGCTTCGAACTCTGTTGATATTATTCATTTGGAATTTGTGCTTTTTTGTTGTTGTTAACATGGATTTTGACTCGGAAACTCTTATTTGGCTCGGCTGACTCGTGGCTCTGTTTATGGTTTTGCAGGAGATCATATTCCAAGGTTCAGCATAAGATGATCTACTTATGCCTTTGATCAGAACTTGAGTGAAAAAGATGGGTGTTGGGAAAAAATGCCACCATCAGCAAGCTGAATGTGATAGGGTCTTTTGAGTGAAGAATTTGAGTTGATATGCAATATACTTGGTTTCCTAACAGCAATCTGAGTGCGCCTTTAGACAATTCAGTTTAGGTTTAGAGTTGATGTACTTTTTTAGGCTTATTTTCCATTGATCTTCCCTTGTGGTATTTAAAACCTTCTTGAATTTTGGTGCCAACAATTTGTTTGTAATGATTTTTGTAATCTCTGAATTCAATTAAACATTGTGTACTTTGAATATTTTGAAACCAAGTAGAATTTGCAATTTAAAGCTTGAGACCAATCTCATATTCAACTTACTTCTTGCCACTTAGAAAAGTATAATTTATAACTTCAGATGGTCCATTTGTTACCTTAACATCAATACTTGAATGGTTGAAAAACCTTGGCAAAGCTTAGCAATACACATGAACCTATGGTTCACAGCTCTGGATATGTTCTTTCATGAAAGAATGCCATAGTTTTGTGAATGAAGAACTCTATTGGTAGTGTGAGATGTTGGGTCGAACTCTAGTATGGTCGAAGTCTATTCGTGAGTAATGCATGTTGTAGTCGAAGTCTGTTCTAACATGCATTATTCAATATTGCTAGGGTTGTTAGCTTGTTGAATTGGGTCTTGCTTGTAACCTCAATTGTTTAAGTTAGCTTGTATCCTAAGTTAGGTTGTAATGGGTAATTATTAAAAAGCCCATTAGATTAGTGTGTTATTTTATTATAAATAGGATGCTAGTTTCTCAATCTTGGCATAAGGAAAAATAGGAAGATAAAATCCTAATTTCAAGAGTGAGAGGTTATTTTGTTATTCTTGTATACTTGTAATCTTGTTCTAAGAGAAAGGAAAGAATAACAGTTTAATAACCAATCCTTGTTGTTTTCTTCTTTATTAACCCTAACCCTTGTGTGTTTCTTGCTAAGAAACCGTTTATACTTTGTTAAAAGGTATCTGATTCACAAAAAATTGGCGCGGTGAGCATGGAGAAGATGCCTTCAACAAAGTGTGAGATTGAAAAGTTCACCGGAGTGAACGACTTCGGTCTGTGGCGCTTGAAGATGAAAGCTCTATTGGTTCTGCATGGTTGTTTGGAAGCGTTGAAGGGTGAGGCAGCCATGGACGATGCGTTAACGGCAAAAGAAAAGACATGCATGATTGAGAAAGCCCACAACGCAATATTGTTGAGCCTTGGTGATAAGGTTATTCGACAGGTATCAAAGGAGACTACAACATCGAGATTATGGGTGAAACTTGAAAGTTTGTACATGACCAAATCTCTGGTGAATCGACTCTACCTGAAGCAAGCTTTATATTCGTTCAAGATGAGTGAAGACAAAGTATTGGCTGAGTAGTTGGATATGTTCAACAAGTTGATTCTTGATCTTGAAAATATTGATGTGAAGATCGACGATGAAGATCGAGCACTGTTGCTGTTGTGTGCTTTGCCGAGATCACATGCTCACTTCAAAGAAACTCTCTTGTATGGAAGGGAGTCCCTGACCTTTGAAGAAGTTCAATCAGCTTTGTACTCTAAGGACTTGAACGAACAAAAGGAGTATAAACCTTCGGCGGTGGGTGAAGGTTTGGCCGTTAAGGGAAAATTCTTGTGAAAGGATGGTAAGTTCGACAAGAAGAAAGGTAAAAGTCAACAGAAGTCTTATAGTGGCGAAACATCTAGTATTCGATGTTATCACTGTAAGAAGGAGGGTCACAAAAGAAAGGTGTGCCTTAAACACTTGAAAGATCTTGTAGGTAATGGCAATGCAGCCATTGTTCAAGATAACTTCGACTCATCTGATGTTCTCGTGGTTTCAAGTGACGACTCGAGGAAAGAGTGGATTATGGATTCAGGTTGCACTTGCCACATGAATCCAAACAGAGAATTGTTCGAGGAGCTATGTCATCAAGATGGTGGATCTGTGCTGTTGGGAAACAACAAATCTTGCAAAATTGCAGGTATTAGATCTGTGAGATTCAAGCTCCATGATGAGTCAATAAGGTTATTAACTGAAGTCAGGTACGTACCTGACTTGAAGAGAAATTTGATTTCTCTTGGTGAATTCGACAGAAAAGGATACGTTTTTCAAGGAGAGAAAAGTATCCTAAGAGTCATGAAGGGGTCGAAGGAAGTCTTGAGAGGCCTAAAGAAACAAGGCTTGTATACCCTTGAGGTTGAGGTTGTAAGTGGTTCGACAAATGTTGCATCCACGAAACTTATGTCGAAGATAGAATTATGGCACATGAGATTGGGCCATGTCAGCGAAAGAGGCCTGGTCGAATTGGGGAAGCAGAACCTGCTAGAAGGTGACAAAGTCGAAAAGTTAGAATTTTGTGAATCTTGTGTATTTGGTAAATCCTGTAGGGAGAAGTTTAACAAAGGAAAGCAAAGAACACATGGATCCCTGGATTACATTCATTCTGATCTTTGGGGGCATGCAAGGAATCCTTCACACTCAGGTGCAAGGTATTTTCTATCCATCGTTGATGACTATTCCAGAAAGCTATGGGTATTCATTCAGAAGACGAAGGATGAAACTTTTGAGAATTTCAAAAGTTGGAAGATTCTGGTCGAAACTCAAACTGGCAGAAAGGTTAAGAGGTTGAGAACCGACAATGGCCTTGAATTCTACAGCAAAGCGTTCAACAGTTACTGTGTTGAGTATGGGATTGCAAGGCATAAGACTGTAGCAGGTACTCCTCAACAAAATGGCTTAGCTCAGAGATTCAATCGAACAATCCTTGAAAGGGTCAGATGCATGTTGGTTAGTGCTGGATTGAAGAAGGTGTTTCGGGTGAAAGCTGTTTTGACAGCAGCTTACCTGATAAATAGATGTCCCTCGACTGCATTGGGAATGAAAACACCTGAAGAAGTTTGGTCGGGACATCCACCTAGTCTCGACAGACTGAGAGTATTTGGTTGTGTGCCTATGCTCATATTAGGCAAGACAAGGTCGAACCTAGAGCTCTGAAGTGCATGCCCATGGGATACCCTGAAGGAGTCAAAGCTTATAGGCTATGGTGCCCAGAGCCAGGTCACGGGAGGTGTATCACTAGTCGAGATGTATTTTTCAATGAAGCAGAGATGGCTTTCAAGAAAACTGATGATGCTGACGAAGAGCTGGAACAGACAGAGATTCCTGTTGAGGTGGAGCATATTGATGCTGAATTGCTTACCCCAAATGAAGTCAAAGAAGACGCAGAAGATGTTGTCGAAGATGAGGAGATTTAGAATGACTACTGTTGCACCCCAAAATTTGACCAACATTTATTTACCAAGTTTGTGGTTCATTGTATTCATCATCTGCATCTCATTGATATGTGGGCAGTAGATCAAGAGGTATGATTACCTAGCAAGAGTTATATGAGACTATGAAGAGAGTCAATAAGTTTGTTCAAGTGTTCAAAGATTGATATCTTTGTCAGAGAACTCAAGAGATCCTCAGAGAGATTGGTTGAAACCAAGGTTGTGTGTCTCATAACTTGAGAGTTGTGGGAGCTCCTCAGATGATTCTGAGACTATGAGGGTGAACTTGAAGCTTTGAGAAAGCTTATGAGATGTATTGAAAGCCATCATGAAGCCTAGAGAGGTCATTGTACAAGAATTCAGAAGACTCAGCCATGAGTGGTGGAAATAGGGTTTGACTGGGTCAACCCTAGGTCAACTGATGATTTGGAGAGGGTTGAAACCTAATCCAAGAGCCATGTGAGCATGGAATGATGCATTGAGATGCTATAAGGATGATTCCTAGACCAACTCATCATGATTGAGGAGTTTGAGAAGTTTTAGGCTAGGGTTTCTAAGGATTGACAGTGTAAAATCCCCTAGTTTGATCCCTATCTTCAAGGCAGTTTATCTCAAGATGTGATTGTAATCTCATCTTTCCCACAACATGAATGTTGTAGAGCTTTTTCTTAGCTTTAATTTGAGTACTAGAAGTCCTTGATAGGATTTGTAGAGCTCAAGTTATGGCTTTGACAAATTACAGGTCATCTGAGGTATGTGAATCTGGGTCCTTGAAAGTCACCCAACTTGCATCCAACTTTTGCCCTAGTAGGATGATTCCTATGAACTCGTGGTCAACATGAATGTTGAAGATAATCTTCTTAGCTTTATAGATAGTACTATAAGTCCTTGATAGGATTTGTAGAACTCAACTTATGGCTTTGACAAGTCAAGGGCATTTTGGTTATTTGGAGGTTATAGGTCATTTCAAGCATAAGGCCATATCTCCTATTTCCAAGCTTCAAATGGAAAAATATACAACATAAAACTTGCTTAGAATGATGTTTTAAGGCTAGTAGAGAGGTCATGAGATGTTGAAAAGGCTTGTATCAAAAAGTGATAAAAATGGCCTAAAATGGAGGCATAAGTTAATTAAAGTGAAATTGAAAATTGGAAATCACAAGCTATAAATCCAAACCATGTCATATAATAGGTCATTTTGACTCCAAATGACATTCTAAGAACAATGGTTCAGCCACAATTTTGATTTGAGGCTTGGATCATAGGGCTGCTTTGGAAATGGCTTACTTGCATATTAAGGTACCAATGCAAGACTCAAAAGAACTCAATGTACAAGTTGGTTATGCATTGTAACTCATCCTAAATCTCATATGGGGATAAATTCAAGTCAGAATCAAGGGTTATGAGAGGCTTGGCATGAGATATCACATAAGGAGAATGGAAATCAAAATGTCATGACATGAAAAGTTCAATTTCTCATTGGATGATCCTAGATGGTTCTAGATGATTCTAAACCACTCTATATAACAAGTGTAACTTGCTCAGATGCAAGGTTGGTGAGAATTGGTGCAGAGAAGAGAGAGTGAAATCAAGAATCTTCCATTGCAAGTCAAGTTCAATTTCTTCATTCTTCTTCATTTCCATCCCTTTTTTCTTCACAAACACATTCCATAGATCCCTCTGAGTGTGTGCATACTGAATTGAAGTTCCATTGATGGAGGATTGAAGGTTTAGCCATTGGATTTGCAAGAAGCCACTCATCATCGAATCTTGAAGTGCAAGCTTTCTCCCTCCAATTTTTTGCAAACAGAAGAAGTATCATCATCCAAGGATCACTTCTGAAGAGTTTCAAGTGGTGAATTGAAGATCTACTACCTCTGTCAATCCAAGAAACCAGGTTTGCAAAATCTCTTTCACCTCATTATTTAGGCATTGATAGGTTGAATTATTAGTGTAGAATGGCTAGAGACACCTAGGTGATGAATTCTGAAGAGTTTAGGATCATTTGGTGGAGTTTCAGTTATGGACATCATTTCTTTATGGAGCAAGAACTTGTGATATAGTGAGTGATAATACAAGTTTGATAGCTGGTTTCGATTAGGGAAATGTGGTGATCATTTTAGGACCAAGAAATCCAAGAATTGTTGAAGTTGAGGTTTGAGATTTATTTGGATCCACTATCGGGTTTTAAGATAGAGACCATTTCAGTGTAATCCAAGGCCATGAGCATGATCAGTGTGGAAAATTGAGCAATTTAGTGTTTTAAACTTTGAGATTTGATGCTGTTATGAGGAGGTACGAGTTGATGTAAGATGGTTGCATGAAATCTGTTTCAGGGAGCTTCCATGGCCAAACTCTAGCTGGAGGTTGAAGACAACCTCCCACCCGTGAGATGCAAGCGAGACCCTTTGACCTGAGAACCCATCCAACGGCCTGTGTTCAATTGCGTTTTGGAGGGAATCTGAGTTACACTGAAACGCACCGTTTCATTAAACGGTGGTTTTTGGGCTTAAGTGAATAATGACTATCCACACCCCCTTCATGAGGCCCAATATATTTTGAACTGGAATGGATTGCTATTCTCACCGTTCCCTTTTATTTTTCTTTTATTTTTGTTAATTGATTTCTGATTAATAAATGGGCCCAGCGCTTATGCTATCTGAACCCCCCATTCTGGGCCCATGTGTGAATTGAACTGCATTTGTTTACTTCCTGCACCCCATATCCATACTTTCATTTTATTTTTCTTCCATTTTATTTCAAACTTTGAAAATTCATAATAAATGGAAAAATAATGATTTTTTAATGGGAGTTTTTTCTCCTACTTCATATTTTTGTCAAGAAAAATATAAAATAAAAATATTTTCCTTTAATGCATTTTTGATATTTTTATTATATTTTCTTCTTTTATTGCATTTTATTTCTTTTATGTTGATACCTGAGTTTGTAGAATTTTGTTTAGGTAGTTCCCTTAGCATTTTTAGGTCATTCTTTTTAGGATAGTTAGATATAAGTTTTAGCTCCCCCCTGGATTTATTCCATAATTTTGTGATGAATTTTAGGATAGTTTTGATTAGATGACATTAGGTTGTGTAGAATTAGGTCAAAACTTCAACATAGGTCCATAATAACATTAGAATTTTGGGTTTTTAGGACAAATTAGACTATGGGACATATAGGGCATTAAGGGTAGGTATGTAGGATCCCTTAGGAATTATATTAGGATTTAATATAGTAGTATACTATTTTTAGATGATTTTTGGTTGATTGTTTGTGTTGCCCTTGTGGACTTGTATTTTTCATCTGCTTTGCTTTGTGAGCTTGGTATTGCTTGGTTTTGTTCTAAGGAGCATTGAGGAGCATAGTAGAGGATTTGAAGATGGATGGAGGAGCTTGAGAGCTTGATCTTATTTCTTTTTTTGTTGTTTTAGGGTTAGGGATTAGGAAGAGTTTAGACTTAGATAACTTCTTTCTCAAACATGGATGGTATCTTTCACCTCCATTCCTCCCTATGATTCAAAGTCCTTCCATGGTATACACCTCTCTCCTTTGGAGGGATAAGTGAGGTACCTAGGAAGTAGAACTTTTGAAGGAACCATTCCTTTGATGTTGAACCCTTATAGGTCACCTTTGGTGGTCAATAAGCAGTTCAATATCCCCCAGCTTATCCAGTAAGTGATTTCATCTGGTTTGATTATCTTGAGAGATGTTGAGCTTGAGCTTGAAGATGAAGACTTCAATGAAGAGTTGAAGAGGATGAATCCTTGAGTATTGCCATTCCAGCTGAAGCTTGAAGAGCAACAAGAGCAAGTTGATACTTGAAGACCCCTGAAGATGAAGTAAAGACTGAAGGATGAAGTTGACACTTCTAAGTGATTGAGATTGATTCTGAAGAGCTGAAGCTTGAAGAACAAAGGAAGTTGATACTTACTTTGATACCTGGAGATCCTGAAGGAGCCAAGTTGGTACTCATGATTGATAGTGAAGCCTGAAGGTGGAGCTGATCAAGAAGCTGAAGCTTAAAGGAGAAGATAAGTTGAGACTTATGTTGAAGGGTTGAAACCTGGAAAAGCAAATTGATATTTGTCAAGAGTGATTGAAGTCTGAAGACTGAGTTGCTGTTGGAAGAGCTGAAGCTTGGAGTTGAGAGAGGAGTTGAGTTGCTTTCTTTTCTTTTTTCTTTTATGTATTGATATGTTTTGTTTGACTTTCTTGATGCATTAGAATAAGTTCATATCTAGAATAAGTAGAATCTAAGAGCATGATTGCACTAGAGGTTGAGTTGCTCCCTCTGCTTGTATTGTTACTGTGTGGCTTTGCTTGCGGGTATTCGGTAGAGCCCAGCTCCCTTGCCCATGTGGTTTGTTTGCCTGATGGCATTTCATTTCATTTATCTGTATGATTGCAGTTTACTGTTATTGCTTGATAGCATGATGTTTATATTTCAGTATGATTACTGTTATTCATTCTGGCTTGAGGTTGAGATGAGCTTGTGGAGGCTGAATCCCCACACACATTTCCTCCCTCACTTGCATTGCATGCATTTTACTGTTAAGCCGATGCTTTGTCTGTTTTGGTGTATCATTGACATGATCCCTTAGGACTCTCATTTCCTTTGATAAGGAATTGATGGTAGAACTTTAGGTTGAAACCTATGCATGACAACTTCTAGGAGTTCCCTGTTCAAACCTCAACCATAGGATGAATCCATGGCATGACAACAGTAGGACTTGATAGTCTCCCTCCTAGTTGGGCCTGTTCTCTTCTCATCTCAAATCAGTTTAAGATACAGTAATCATGAATGATTTCTTTCGTACGTTACGAGCCTTAAGCTATCTGAGAAAGGATTGCGAGAGAGTTTCTTTTCCACAGTCTGGATGTTTAGTATGGTACCCTTTGGGTGACATGCGACGCATTCACTCTCAGGTCATAGTCTCTAGTGCGGTTGAAATCGCAAACACAATAAAAAACACTTCTTTCGTAAAAGACAGGAAATAAACCGTAGTTTCCCGAACTACGTGAGCTCTGATCTCTCATGCCTGTTGAGAGTACGTAGGCACAAGATGGAGATGTCTTGGCGAGCTACCTTCCCCCATAACCCGTCGTAGGCCGAACTACGTTGACTCTGATTTCTCATTCTCTGATGAGAATACGTAGGCATAAAGTGCGATGCTTTTCCGAGTCATTTTCTTTTCTGTTTTAAGCCAGCCTTGATAGGTAGATAGAATAAAACCAACCCGTCCAAGTAAACACAACAAGCGAGGATCCCGTCGAGTACGACGGACGTGAGGGGTGCTAATACCTTCCCCTTGCGTAACCGACTCCCGAATCCAGACAACGGTTGCGATGACCTTGTCTTACCCTTTCTCGTAAGGTTTTTCCGATCGTTTCCTTTCCTGCTCTGAGGGATAAATAACTAAAGGTGGCGACTCTTCTGTTGTATCGGCACCTTATTTTCACGTAAGCGACAGCTGGCGACTCTGCTGGGGACTCCAACGGTTCCCTGCGAGAGTCAATCCTAACGCTTGTATGTTTACTTGTTGGGTTGCGTTTATTTACCGCATTTTACTTCTCGCACTTTATTTCCCGCATTTTATATTCAGTATAATATGATTATCTGTGCTGTTGTGGGATGGGAGTTCTGATGAGTGAGAAGCCATACCCAGGCTTGAGTGCACCATAGACTTAGAGTGGAAATTAGTGGGCGCGTGCTTGCTTTGCAGGCACTAGTGTCTCATGAAATCCACGCTCAGACGAGGTTCATCCGGTTGGCTTCACTTTCAACCCTTTGGGTTGAGACGGTTGCTGGTTTGGTGGATTGTCGACTCTGGGGACCGATCATTTGTGATTCAGCTAAGTGAGGCCGCTTCATGAGCTGGTGATGCCACACCTTCTAGGTATCGTATCTCCCCTCTTGAAAGTCTGTGACGCTGATGAACGCATAGGATGCCGTACCTTGAGTCAGTTTAGGTCCATACCTGTGAGCAGGGTTGGGTTTATTGCAGGAAACCTTGACCTTCAGACCACCTGGTTTTCTTGACAGTGAATCAGTTTTGTTGGTATCAGGGTTTCTCAGTTGCAGATTTGTCTATTCTTGATAGAACAGGTTTTGATCAGAGGATCTTATCATTAGGTGTATGGTTGTTCTAGATAGAGCAGAGTTTTCATCATCAGTTGTTTGTTCTTAATAGAGCAGATTTTTGATTGGGGTCTGAAGATCTCATCAGCAGATGTTGTTTGTTCTTGATAGAGCAGATTTTTGAGTGGGGTCTGAAGATCTCATCAGCAGCTGTATGTTTGTTCTTGATAAGGCAGATTTTTTATTGGGGTCTGAAGACCTCATCAGCAGATATTTCTTGATCCTACATCAGAGGTCCTTACTATCAGACATTTGTTCTTGACAGAGCAGAACTATGATCCTATGTATATGGTCCTATCAGACGGTTGTTCTTGGCAGATCAGATTTGTGGTCCTACACCGGGGTTTTCTTCTTATCAGTGGTCGTGGTTTTGTTGATACAGAATCTCCACAGCACCAGTTGCCTTGGCCTCTTATTGCATGATTGCATTTTGCATTAGTTTGCATATTCATTTGCATTTCATTAACGTGTGTCTGTGTTGCAGGTACCGTTTTCCCCGATCTAGGATTTCTTGCCTCCTATTGTATTGTTATAGGCTCTCTGAGGAAGACCGTGGCTTACAAGTTCCCTGCCCCTGATGTGGCTAAGTTGACTGGTTTGATAGCTCTAGCAGATGATTCTGTAAGGGATGAGTTCAGAAAATCTTATGGCAGGTTGCTCAGTTTGGTTTGCAAGCCTTCTGTGTTCGAGGTGAATGGGTTGCACGCTCTGCTGCAGTTCTACGACCCTCCGCTGAGATGTTTCACTTTCCAGGACTTTGTTGTCGCACCTACGCTGGAAGAGTATGCTGATTTGCTAGGTGTGCCTATCAAGAGGCAGATGCCTTTTGTTCATATGGATGCTGAGCCTGATCTGGCTGGTTTAGCTCCTTCACTTCATTTGGACGCCTCCGAGTTAGTATTGACTAGTTGGAACAAGGTTCCTGGGTTCTCCTTGCAGTTTCTGGTGGTTAAGGCTCAGCAGTGTGCCAAGGACGGATGTTGGGATGCGTTCAATGCCATCCTCGCTTTATGCATATATGGCATCATCCTATTCCCCAATATGCCCGATTTTATAGACTTTGACGCGTTTCACATCTTCGCTTCAGGGAATCCAGTCCCTACCTTGATAGGAGATGTTTATCACTCAGTCCACTACAAGAACGAGAACAGGAGGGGGAAGAACGTCTCATGCTGTGTACCCTTGCTGTACAGATGGCTTGATAGTCATCTGCCCAAGAGGGGTCCTTTCGTCTTGTCTGCAGCCACAGCTGAGTGGCCTGAGCGTCTGATGAGTTTATCTGTAGAAGATGTTGATTGGTTCGACAGAGATAGGTTGGGTGCTGAGGTGATCTCCAGTTGCAGCGGGTTTCCTAATGTACCTTTGATAGGTAGGAAGGGTTGTATAAACTACAAGTCGTTGCTGGTTCGACAATTCGCGTATGCTTTGAGAACTCCGCCGAAGGAGGAAGAGGTACAGGAATCTCTGTACCTCACTGGTACTCTAGAGGGGGATCTGTTGTCCAAGCTTCAGCGTGCATGGAATAGTATCAGTAAGCGAGGGAAGCCATTGCTGGGAAAAAGCAACAATCAAGCCTACCCTCCGTATACGACTTGGATCAGAGCCAGGGCCGATGCTATAGGGATGCCGTTTCCTCATACCAAGCCAGAAAGCCCTCCAATAATCGAAGAGCCTACTACTGTGCCCATTCATCAACATAACCAGGTATTAGCTGAGCGGGATGAATTGAAGCGGGCGAACGAAGAACTGGAGAAGGAATTAGCTCAGCTCCGAAGCGAGAGGAACGAAGCCGTTCATTCTTTCAAAAGGCAGACAGAGTTGGTGAACCAGCTGGGTACAAACCTGACTAAGCAGATAGCCGAGCGTGAACGCATGGGTCGAGACTTCAAGGCTGTCAACGACGTACTGGCTACGAAGAAGCAGCACTTGGACGAGGCATATCGGAGGATATCCAAGTTCAACCAGCACTAGAAGGCTTCCCTGGCCACCAGGAAAGAGCGGGAGGATAAGCTGATGCTGCAGATCTCCAAGCTGGAAGCCGAGGTGAAGGACAGTGAAAAGAGGTTTGATGAAAAAACCGCCCGCAGATACGCCACCGAAGGCCAGCTCAACAAAGCTCTCGCTAACCTGAAGGAGCGCAAGCTGACGTTTGAGTCCAAAAAGCAGAAGTTAGAAGATTGCTTCGGCGAAGGAGCATGGGAAAGTTCAGTTGAGGGACTTCAGTATACCGTAGCGCAGAGGGAACTGCTCGTCGAGGGGTTACTCACTCTGCCAGATCATCCAGAGACGAAGGAGTTGTTAGAAGAGTATCGCGCCCGTGGCCGTACTTGACTATTTGTATTCCTTTTGTTTTGATCATTGTTGTATGCTGACCATCACCAGGCTTGTTGGCTGAGGTCACGCTGTTGATTCGTCTTGTACTCGCTGATGCTATGTACTGCCTTGATAGGCTTTCTTTATATATGAGATTGATGTTTCCATGATTGGGCTCGAACTTCTTCTTCTTATTATTATTAGCACTGGCACTCAGGCACTAGGATCGGGGGAAATCTCCCCAAATACACAGACACACGCATGCATTTGCATGAAGCATTTGCATGGTGAGCATTTTATTGTTTTTCCTAACCCTTTAGTGTTTACAGGTTTTTCAGGTTTACAGGTCTCAGGCTGTTTCCGGTGGTTCCAGGATTGATCAGAGACTAATTCACCGTTATCCGACTAGAGCTAATCAGACCAGGATCATGGATCAAGTGCAAACAGATGTTCAGGAGCTCCACGAGAGGATGGATCGCTTTATGGAGCTTATGCAGGTGGTCACCAATGGCCAGGACCAGCTCAGGACTTTGGTTCAGCCTTTGATCTCCAGGATTGATAGCAACGGCATACTCCATGGCAGGGCCGTGCCTACTCCTCCACCAGTTGATACTCCACAGAATGGTGTCCCCGTGGCCGGGGGCAATGGCAGTGCTAATGGCAATGTGATGGCCAACATCGGACTCAATACGACGGGCGTCGGTAATGGGAGTCTGGGAGCTAATGTCAACATCGGGCCGGGCAACGACAATGCAGGCGTCGGGAATCTGTTGGTGCCTCAACCATGGCTTGAGGATCATCAGGATGATGTGTTCTCTCAAAGAGGTGTTGAAGGGGAGCTGAATGCTGAAGCGCAGCTCAGGTTCAAAGCACTTGAAGATAAAATGAGAGATATTGAGAATCAGAATACTTTGGGCGTTGATATGTCCAAGCTGGGGTTAATTGCTAATTTCAAGGTACCTCCTAAGTTCAGGGTGCCTGACTTCGAGAAATATAAGGGCACCACCTGCCCTCGTGTCCACCTGAGATCGTACTACAGGAAGATGTCTGCCTATTCCGAAGACGAAAAGTTGATGATGCACTTCTTCCAAGATAGTCTTTCCGGGCCATCCCTCGAGTGGTACATGGGTCTGGAGCCCACTAGCGTGCGCACATGGAAGGACCTCGCTGAAGCGTTTGTCCACCACTATCAGTACAATAGCGACTTGGCCCCGAACCGAGTCCAGCTCCAGAACCTGTCGCAGAGGAATAATGAAGGATTTAAGGAGTACGCCCAGCGGTGGCGTGAGTTGGAAGCCCGGGTTCAGCCGCCGATGGTTGAACGCGAGCTCGTGCAGATGTTTGTAGCTACCCTCCCAGGGGTTTACTATGAAAAGTTAGTCAGCGGTATGTCTGGGACGTTCTCAGCTCTCATTATCATGGGTGAGAACATCGAGAATGGTATCAAGATCGGGAAAATCCAAGGTGAGTCATCCTCAGCTGGAGGAGGTGGAAAGAAACCTTATGCTGGTAAACGACGAGAAGGAGAAGCGAGCGCTGTGACCAACGCTCAAAGAAAGGGCAAGGTCCCTCAGCAGAAGATAGCCAGTATAAATATCCCAGCAGCTCCACAGCAGCAGCAGCCGCAGCAACCGAATCAACAGGGATATCGAAAGTACCAGAACCGGGCATCTTTGGCAAACCGTCACTTCGAGGCACCGCCCATGTCGTACGCGCAACTCTTGCAGACCTTGCTTCAACTTTAGTTGGTCCAGAAGAGGACGATGGCTCCCTTGACAGGGGCACCTCCACCAGGGTACGACGCAAATGCCACTTGCGACTTCCACTCAGGGGCACCAGGCCACACAATCGAGAACTGCAAAGCCTTTAAGCACAAGGTGCAGGACCTGGTAGATGCCAAGATTATCAACTTCTCCGATAATGTGCCCAATGTCACGAAGAATCCTATGCCAAATCATAGGGGAGGCGGAGTGAACGCCATTATCGAAGAAGAGAGTGCAGATCTGTTGACTGACGTCAAAGACCTAAAGACGCCGCTTAGCTTCGTTAAAGTTAAGTTGCTGAAAAGAGGGTTCTTTCCAGGGTGCGGAGAACTATGCATGGACTGTGCTACACATTCTGATGGATGTGAGTAGATGGTAGAAGGAATCTAAAGTCTGATGACTGAGGGGATTCTGCAGTTCAGCCGGAGGGCTGAAAGTGTATCAGGAGAGGTAGTGTTGAAGCAGGCCGATGAAGTCGCCACCATCACCATCCCTCGCCAACCAATAACTATTTATGCGCCCAGACCGCCTACAATCACTATCACCAAAGCTGGGCCGATACCCTTCGAGAGCACTAACGCCGTTCCGTGGAATTATGGGGATGAAGTCTATTGCAACGGGCAGAAGTTAGAGCTAGAGCCGTATGGGTCGACTGTGGAGAATCTCGCAGGAATCAGTGGTATTACTCGCAGCGGAAGAGTGTTTGCACCGCCGGAGGTCGTGGCAGAGAAAGCGGTCAGAGCTGATGCGGCTGATAAAGGTAAAAGCAAAGTCGTCGAAGAGGCCCCGTGTGGGGTAGAGAAGGATTTGCTGGTCAAAGATGCCGAGGAGTTTATGTGGTTGATCAAAAAGAGCGACTACAAGATTGTAGACCACCTCCATCAGACGCCTTCGAAGATTTCTATTCTCAACCTGTTGCTGTGTTCTGAAGCGCACCGCAACGCGCTACTAAAGGTATTGAACGCTGCCTACGTACCGCAAGAGATATCGGTAAATCAGCTAGAAGAGGTGGTAGCCCACGTTAATGCTGGCAATGGGCTAGGTTTCACAGATTTAGAGCTGACACCAAAAGGGAGGAATCACAATAGCGTCTTACACATCTCGATAGAGTGTAGGGGCACAATCATGTCGCACGTCCTGGTGGACACGGGTTCGTCGCTTAATGTTCTTCTGAAGAAGGCGTTAATGAAGTTGGACACTCGCGGATTGCTTTGCACACCCAGTGATCTGGTGGTGAAGGCGTTTGACGGAACTAAACGCCACGTTTTCGGGGAGGTGACCCTGTCGATCCAAGTTGGCTCGGAAACGTTCGACGCGGTCTTTTATATCATGGACATCATGCCTGCCTACAGTTGCCTCTTGGGTCGGCCATGGATCCATGCTGCTGGTGCCGTAACCTCCACGTTGCACCAAAAGCTCAAATATGTTGTCGGAGGAAGCGTCGTAACCGTGTGCGGCGAGGAGGACATAATGGTGAGCCATTTGTCATCCTTTAAGTATGTTGAAATGGATGGCGAAATCCATGAAACTCTCTGCCAGGCATTCGAAGTCGTCAAAGTAAAGGAAGTAGCTCCTGTAGTCACAGAAAAGCCAGGGATGAATCTCTCCTCATTCAAAGAAGCTCGGGCCGTCGTCCAAGCTGGATCTACCCCAGGCTGGGGGCGTATTTTGGAGATACCGAACAAGCAGGATAAGTTTGGGTTGGGGTATTCTCCTGGAGCTGAAGCTTCTTCTTCTTCTTCGTCTAGCAGCGCGTCACAGGGTAAGGGGCCGATCCTATTTACCAAGGGCGGAGTGATCTTCGAAGGCATCAACGTGGTGTCTGAAGACAACGGGGATAGCGATTGTGATCTCGACTCTTGGATTCAGCCAAGCAAGCCAGGCGAGAGACTCAACAATTGGACCATCAATGATATCATCCAGCTGACAAGTGAAGAGTAATGATTTACTTTTTTCCAATCATTGTACAACCCTATGTCCTACCCGGGGCATAGTGGTTTTATTGTCAAGGCCTTGTTGGATTATGTACATGCATTTTGTTAATAAATCAAAGGCGTTTTCTTCGTATTCAAATATTGTGATCTCTGTTATTCCTGTTTTATATTTGTTTTGAAAAACAACAAAATGGCAATGGGGTTTGTGCTAACCTGCATATTCTTGTCTTAAACTTAACCCTTGTTATTGCAGGATCCACATAACAGATGACATCGACTCTGGACCTTCTACGGCTCACTTCGACTTCGATTTCCCGATCTATCAAGCCGAAGAAGAGATTGATGAAGACGAAGACCTTCCTGAAGAGTTGGCCCGCTTGTTGAAACAAGAGGAAAAGGTTATTCTGCCTCACGAGGAGGAGATTGAGATCGTGAATTTGGGTTCTGAAGAGCTCGTCAGAAATGTCAGGATAGGGGTGTAGCTACTCGAAAAATGGTGTCGTGCAACAACGGGAAGGCGAAAAAGATAGACAGAAGAGTCGCCACCGAACTTTATTTATCCCATGAGGGGAAAGGAAAATATCGAGAAAACCTTAAGAAAAGAATGGATAAGATGGTCTCGCAACCAAGAACGGGTTCGGAAGCCGGTTATGCGAGGGGAAGGTATTAGCACCCCTCGCATCCATCGTACTCGATGGGAACCTTTTGTTTATCGATGTGTGAACTTATTTGCTTAAATATTATGCTATAGAAAGTGTTCCAAGGGATAGAAAGAAGGGTTTGAAACGGGGAAAGAGAAGTAACGGGGGGAAGAAGGGAGAGGATGGACTCGGTAGGACTTCGCGGTCCTAGGCCTACGTATTCTCAATAGGTATGAGAAAGTCAGAGTCGACGTAGTTCGGGGAACTACAAATATGGGGGGAAATGTGCTCGGCAAGGATTGTGACCCTCGTGCCTACGTATCTTTACTCGAAGGAAGTAAAGAATCAGAGCAGCCGTAGTTCGGCCTACGGTGTGTTGATGTTTTTTATGGATGATGCTATCATGCGCATTCTAGCAGTTAGGCGTTTCGCTGCTCGCTCGTTGGAGACTTAGGCATTACCTGTTTGCGGTAGAACGGACGTAACATATCCTTTTGAAAGATTGATTAGTTTTCGCCACGCGGGGCAAGAAGTCATGTTTGATTGGTTTGATTGTCTTTTAGGGGCGAGACATGTCCTCGGATAGTAACCCCTACGGGTAGTACCCAATTCTTTGTCTCAAAGTTTTTGTTATAAAAGGTGTGGCGAACGAGGCGTCTTCGTATTGAAAGACGAGCGTCGAAACCACCCTCACTACAGTGGGCATCCCATCGCTCGGAGAAAAAAAAGGTCTACACCCAATCCTCTCTCTTTAATTCAATACAAAGGGAACTTCGTTCTCTTATTAAAGATGTTTTTGGTTTTGAATGGTAAGTGCTTTGCGACAGAGAACCCTACGGTAAACGTCAGCACTCGGGATAGGAGAAGGCCTACGCCTAACCACTCCACGACCATTCAAGTTTTTGTTGTGAAAATAATTTGAAATGCACTCGGTGCGGGACCGAGGTTTTTAGGTGACAAGGGTTGCGGGATGAAGTTGTGAAAGTGAGATGGTGGATAAAGGCGTGTCTTCGTATCGAAAGACGAGTGTCGAGACCACCCTCACTACAGTGGGCATCCCATCACTCGGAGAAGACGAGGTCTACACCCAATCTTCTCTCTTTAATTCGATACAAAGAGAAATCAATTTATTACGGTTTGAAAATGGACTCGGTACAAGACCGAGGTTTTAGGAGGGATGGTATGGAAACGTCTTCGTATTGAAAGACGAGCGTCGAAACCACCCTCACTACAGTGGGTATCCCAACGCTTGAAGAAGAAGAGGTCTACACCCAATCCTCTCTTTTTAATTCAATACAAAGAATTGATTTTAAGGAGATGAGATTTGAAAATGGATGGGAAGCGTCTTCGTATTGAAAGACGAGTGTCGAAACCACCCTCACTACAGTGGGCATCCCAACACTCGGAGAGGAAGAAAGTCTACACTTAATCCCCTCTTTTTAATTCAATACAAAGATAATTGGATATTGAAGATGGTTTGTCAATATTTTTGAATCGAGTTGGGACAAGAAGCGAGGAGAGAAAAGAGGTGGTCTCAAATCCAACATTACTCATCAATAATTTGACTGGTAATGAATTACGGATGTCTCGTCATCGACCCAAACGAGGAAAATGGGATGAAAAACCAATAACAAATGCGAAATAAAATCTATCTCTAAAATGAAATAAACTTCTAAATAAAATTGAAATTTTAAAAAAAAGGATAATTATACAAAACTTCTAAAAGTAATATAATAGAAATTATAAATAAAATATATTTACATAATAACATAATATATACATATTAACTAATTACGATATATATAATAATAATAATATATTTACAAAAACTAAATAATTTACATAATATGTACAAAACAGAGGGTTAATATGAGAAGGGGGTCAGATTAAGGGAAGCAAGACGGTGGGCTAAGCCCAAATCATTTTTGTAGAAAGAAAAACAATACAATTTTTTTGTTTTTTTTTTTTAAGAATCAAAGATTAAAAAAAATACGGATCAGAAACACCAAACGGTTTCATCATTTCCATCAGAAACAAAATAACAAAACAGATGGGTATATCAGCGGCGAAATTGAAACAGTCTCAGAGGGTAAAAATCATCTTCATCGTCACGCTGTCAACACCGGCAAAGAATGAATGATCGATGGAAAGGGCGTTAATGTTGCACCCCAAAATTTGCCCTCACAATACAAGACTTTGTGTTCTAAGAAGATTCACAAGGTTCACAAGTTCTCCAACAACTTGCATAACCTTTCATGAAGTTCATAAAGTCCACAAGCTACTTTATGAAGGTTCACAAGGTTCACAAGGCCCACAGTGCTTTCAATACCTTTCATGAGGTTCATGAAGTCCATAGGTTGCTTCTTGAAGGTTCACAAGGTTCACAAGATCCATAATGATTACAAAGCTTCCCTGAGGGTCATGAGGTCTACAAAGTCACTTCATGAGGTTCATAAGGTTCACAAGCTTCACAATACTTCCCATGGGTGTCACAAGACATTTTATGAAGATTCACAAGGTTCACAAGCTTCACAATACCTCCCATGAGTATCACAAGATATCTTACGAAGATTCACAAGGTTCACAAAGTTCACAATTGGTCAGAAGAGTTGACAATTCCCTCAGACAATGCACCTTCTAAGCAGTGCATCCAAAACTAGGGTTTTGACTTTAATCAGGCTAAATGGACTTCCAAGACTTCAAGTGAGCTTCATAACATCTTATATGTGTATAAGAACCCCCATGTCAAGTTTCAAGACTTTTCTCAAAAGTTTGCTCAGTCAGATGATCAGATAAGTCAAAAGCAGTCAATGCAGTTAAAAAGTCAAACTGAGGTCAACTGTGGTCAAACCAAAGTCAAACTTCATGATTTTTTTTGCCAACATCAAAGAGAGGTTGGGTGAGAAATATTATCATAATAACTGTAATACCCCAAATTTTGCCCTAAGATTTGTCGTCGCATTTCATTGCATTTTTTTATTGCATTTAATCAATTACTAACAAATTTGTGTAGTCGTTTGACTTTTTGCAGGTAAATATCATATGGCATGCATTTTTTTTCTAAAAAGTAAAAATGGCACAATTGGCAGGAGGACATGTGTAAGGAGTTATGAGTATGAGAGGTTGAGAGTTCGAATCTCACCTTTGTCACTTTTTTGTTTTTTATTATTTTTACTCTAAATTTTTCTATCTTTCATTAAAAAAATAACAAAAATAGTTTTTTATTATTATTTAATTATTATTTTCGTATTTTAATTAAATCATTTTTTAAAAATTTATTTTTTTCACTTTTTTCTAAATTATTCATAAAAATATCCAAAAATTCATAAAATAAAAAATATTGAAAAAATTTTTGTTCTTTTTATAATATTTTTGATTTTAGGAATCAATAGGATTATTAGTTTTTATTTTAAGTTTATTTTAATTATTTTAAATTATTATTTAGTTTGGGCTTTAGGGATATTATTGACAATTTGGTGTTAACCCTAATTTGTTCCCTATATATACATGTGTTGCCTTGTTGGAAAAAAGGGGGAGAATGAAAAAAACCTAAGAGGAGTGAGTGCCGTTTGCCGTTATTTAGTTTTCTTCTTCATCCATTACTATTGTTTCTTTTTCTTCATCGTTTACCGTTATTTCTTTTCCTTCATCTATTACTGTGATTTCTTTTCCTTCATCTATTACTGTTGTTTCTTTTCTTCATCTATTACCGTTGTTTCTTTTTCTTCATCTTTTACCGTTATTTCTTTTTCTTCATCTATTACCGTTATTTCTTTTCCTTTATCCATTACTGTTACGTTTATATATATATAATTTTTAAATTGTTAGAGTTTATATATATAAGATTAATTTTTGATCGAATTATGTCGATACGATGTTTGCATATTTGTGTGCATGACGCGTGACATTTGTGTTAGTTCGATCTGGTTGCGATGATCGCATTTTTGTGTGAGCAATAATACTATTTTTTGCTTAATTTCTTTTTCTTTGCGATAAATTTTGTTTCGTCCGATTTAGATCTGGTTGCGATGAGCGCATTTCTGCGTTAGCAACATTGTTGGGTTATTTGGCACATTTAAAATTCATTATTGCTTTATTATTATTATTATTATTATTATTATTATTATTATTATTATTATTATTATTATTATTATTATTATTATTATTATTATTAGTATTATTATTATCATTATTTATTATTATTATCATTATTATCATTATTATTACCATTATTATTATTATTGTTATCATTAATTTATTAAAACTTGTTATAATATAAAAATCTGTTTTTTAAAATAAATAACATTAACATCTTTTCCAAATTAATATGAAAACCTATTATTTTTAAGAAAAACTTTTTTTTAGATAAATTTAAAATAATAACTAAAATCTTTTTTTTATAATAACTAGAACCGTTATTTATTTTATTTTATTATTGTTCAATTCAAATTTCATTATCATATTGTATCTGCTCCTCTCATGTAACCTCGCGAACATAACAATCGCGTTTACTTTCTGCCTTTTAATTCTGCTTGTATGGTTTTAATTTCTTTCATTATTTTCTGTTTTCAATTCAGTTATCTCACACATTCATCAATTATTCTGTCACACTACACGCATCCGAAGGTTAGGTCTAGCATATGACCGCCGCGTCAATAGTCCTCAACTTCAAACCCTTACAGCCTTACAAACCCTACTTTTCACAAATGCCTCGCCGCAGACAAAATTACAACTTTACCCCTAGCATTAGGTCAAAGAGCCGCCGCGCTCATTTTAGGGTTTCCCGCCGCGGAATCCCTAACCTAATTTAACCCTAATTACAACTTAACATTTCAACGTAGAGATTTGGAGTTCCTACACTCCACGTAAGCGTGTCCTTAAGATGCGTTTATTCCCCGTGAGACCTTGACCACAGTCAAGAAGTCTCTAACCTCCCTTTTGAGGGGAACTACGATTACTCTGATTCCACTCCCGTAAGGATACGTAGGCACAAGATGCGATGTCTTGCCGAGTAAACTTAGAATTAACCCCCTTCATTATTTATTATTGCTTATTTATATTTTATTTATCTTTGCTATTTAATTATTTTGCTTATTATTTTGTAGTTGTTTCTTGGATGTAAAGTTGTTTAATTATTTAATCATTATTATGGTTAGTAATTAGGGAGTGTAACAACCTGTATGTAATATTAAAATAAATTTAGATCACTTTTAAATAAAGATAATTAAAATAAACACGTCACACACGTAAGTCGATTTTAATCGCCGTCTCACTTCCTAAGGATATCCCTCAAGTTGCCTACGAATAATGGTTAAGTGGGGTGTACAAAGCAAGTCCCTCAAATAGAAAAATCATCAAAGTCCCTTATGGTTGCCTTTACGAATCGAGTCCCTTTCGAAAAATGATGATGGTCCCTTATATGTGCTTATTACATCCCACAATGGCCTTCAAAGTTAAATTGTCCCTCACATGTCCCTTAACATCCAAAGTAAGGACTACCTACTCCATTATAGTAGGGATAGTCTTACTAAAGGAAAGAATAAAGAATAAGAAAGACCTTTAAACATTAGGGTAGGTTACTCCTAGGTGCTTGCTCACTTCAAAACTGTTTCACACTTAAACAAATTTTCAACAAGTTTTCAAACAAGTTCTTAACACATCCTTACATGGATTATTTATTAACTATTCTGAAAATTTTCTATTCACACACTACAATTTCAAAACAATTCAAAAGTGAGCTTAAGTACCTAAGAGCCCATGGATAACCATGGATGAAAAGGATGCTAATACCTTCCCTTTTCATAACCTACCCCCCGGACCCAAAATATTCTCTAAGGTCTTTCCTGTTCTTTTATAACCTTTCCTTATGGATAAAATAAAAGTCGGTGGCGACTCTTGCTATCCGCAACATTGTTTAAAGTCAGTTCACCGGGTTACAGAACTGGCGACTCTGCTGGGGATCTATTTAAGAGGGGTACCCTTAGGAATTAAAGATCACTTTAAATTGTTTGCCTTGTTTGTTTTATATTACTTGTTGGGGTGCTCTCATGTGTGAAAGATCCTAACCCGGACCTAGTGTACCTTAGGTAAATGGCAATAGACCAAGGAAACTGTACGACGTATATCGATACGGTTGATCTGGTGGCCATAGTTAGTGCGACTTCGTGGTTGGTGCTTATATTCCTTAAGTCAAGTTGAGGATAATATTGAGGCTGCCATATGTTGTCAATGCACTAACTGACTTTTAGAACCCTAGTTAACTCATCTTGGCCTTTAGAAAGTAGTGAGGTAACCGGCTTTGGTGCAGACTGAAGTTGGTTGACACTCGATGCTACGCTCATTGAGATCTTAAACTTGGAGGGTTTTGGTTGGCAAGTAAGTTGCCTTCTGATCAACCACCCTTGTGAAGGATCAATGATATTGAGATCCCTTAGAACCCGGTTACTTTTGTAGGACAGGATGAACCATCTAACTTCAGGGGAGGGTACTTACCTTTAAACCTCATGCAAGCCTTTAAACCTAGGGCAATTGTGTGACTTGTTTGTGTGTGCCACATGTTTGTGATTGAACATCATGACATCATCATGCATCATGAGCATATCATTTTCCCTAACCATTTCAAGGACCAAGGGATTTATTTTTGTTCTTTGTTGCAGGTCATGGCTTCTGCTCGTAGAAACACCATCAGGATCAACTTTGTAGGGATACCTGCTAAGCCCAAGGAGTTGGTTTCCCTAGTGCCGGATCATTCCCAGTTCAACAAGAGACATGGTCACTTATTGGATCTGGTTACTTCAGGGTTCAGTGAAGACATGATGAGTGTGCTGTTTCAGTTCTTTGACCCTAAGCACCATTGCTTTACATTTCCTGATTATCAGCTGGTTCCAACCATGGAGGAGTTCTCTAAACTTCTGGGTATACCTGTTCTTGATCAGAAGCCATTCACAGGCTTAGAGAAGGAGCTTAAACCAGAAGTTATTGCTGCAGCTCTACATCTGAAGAAGTCTGACATTGTTCTAGAGACGAGAAGCGGAGTTAAAGGTATTCTTGCCAAGGTATTAGTGGATAAAGCTCAAATGTTCTTGAAGGCTATGAGCTACGATGCTTTTGAGGAGATCTTAGCCTTATTGATTTATGGCTTAGTGTTGTTCCCCAATCCTGATCAGTTCATAGACGTTCATGCCATCAACATATTCCTGAGTCACAATCCAGTGCCTACCTTACTTGGAGACATCCTACATTCTCTTCACACCCGTACTACAAGGGCAAGAGGAACTTTGATGTGCTGCATACCTTTACTTTCTAGGTGGTTTATTTCTCACCTTCCTTGCTCAGTAATGAAGAATGAGCAAGGGTTCAGATGGTCCAAGAGGATCATGTCACTTTCTCACTCAGACATCCATTGGTGCTCCAGATCTATGGAGAATGTCACCATCATTGACCGTTGTGGGGAGTTTCCTAATGTGCCACTTCTAGGCATAAGAGGAGGCATCACCTACAACCCATCTCTAGCTTTACGACAGTTTGGTTACGCCCGGAGCGATGGTCCACATGACATGTTGATTCAGGGCATTGTGTTTGACTACGACAACGATCTTCAGGGTTACCGTCAGAGATTCATACGAGCTTGGGGAAAGGTAAACAGGATTGACAGCAAGACACTGGAGCCTAAGTACACCATTCCTATGGAGGCTTATCTCAGATGGGTACGATTTCGTGCTCAGACCCTCATGATGCCATATCCTGCCATCCTACCAGTTACCATGGAACCTGTTGCTGAAGGAGACACAACTTATACCATCCTTCACCCAGACATGCCTACTGATATGGAAGACTTGCAGAGATCATGGATCCAACTGAAAGAGCAAAGGGATACTTTCGAGGCTCATTACAAAGCAAGCCAAGCAAGGATCCTAGAGCTAACAAAGCTACTTCATGAGGAACGAAACCTCAACTCATACCTCAACACAAAGAGGAAACGTCCATGGGAGACTTAAAACCCCATCTTTCGTACTTATTTCGTTTTCATTTTTTGTAAGCCTAAAAGGCAAAACAAGTTATTACTAATAAAAAGTTACTTTCTTGTTTGTTTAAGCAAATTTAAATCCTGCGGTCCTTGAAAACATTGCATATGCATTCCCATATCATTGCATCACAGGTTTATAATTGTGCACAGGTTTCTCATCTCCTCGCTGTTTATTTCAGCAATGGCTCTTGAACAATCAGTTAAGGATCTCCAGGCACAGAATGCACAGTTCCAAGAGCTGATCCTGAACCTATCCAAGGGGCAGGATGAATTGAAGACACTGCTGGCCAAGAAGACTAAGAAGGCTAGAAGGTCTGCTGGGTTGCTCAACATGGGAAGAAGGTTCAAAGGTCCTGACAAGACCAAGGAACAGGTTGAAGACTATGAATCTGAAGAATCTGAACAGGAGAGAGGCAGTCTCCACAACACTATGGGGGACTCTGATTCTGAGGCTAACTACTACCATGAGCCTAACGAAGACAAATTCAAGATGCTGGTGGATAGAATGGATGCTATGGAATTACAGAAATCATCTGGGCTGGATTTTGAGGATTTGAGCTTGATATCTGGGGTGGTCATACCCATTGGGTTCAAAGTTCCTACATTTGTTGTCTATGATGGGGTCTCTTGTCCCAAATTGCATCTGAGGTCTTATGTCAGAAGAATGCAACCCCACACTGCTGATAAAAAGTTGTGGATCCATTTCTTTCAAGAGAGTTTATCTGGAGCTCAGCTAGAGTGGTATTATCAGTTGGAGAGTGTCAACATCAGAGATTGGAATGACCTTGCTGAAGCTTTCTACAAGCAGTATCAATACAATGCTGACTTAGCCCCCACTCGCATGCAGCTTCAAAGCATGTCTATGGGTGCCAAAGAAAGCTTTAAGGAGTATGCTCAGAAGTGGAGAGACTTAGCTGGAAGAGTTCAACCCCCTTTGACTGATAGGGAGTTGGTTGATATGTTCATGTGTACGCTGAATGGTCCGTTTTACAGTCATCTCATTGGAAGCTCATCATCTGGCTTCACTGAGTTGATCATGACAGGAGAGTGAGTAGAGAATGGTATCAAGAGTGGTAAGATCCAAGTGGGCACTTCTTCATCAGGTGCTGCAAAGAAGCCTCCCACTGGGAAGAAAGAATCTAATGCTGGGTATGGTCAGCCTGATCGTAACAGAAGGCATCAGTCTGTTAGTGCAGTTCATATTTCAAATCCAACTCCTGCAACAACAGAGCAGCCTCAAGGCAACCAACAGAGGGCTAGAAGACAGTTCACGAAGATCAACATGTCAATGGCTCAGGCATTGCAACACTTGTTGAAGGCTGAACTTATTACCCTGAGGGAGGCTCCTCAGAATCCCAATGTTACCTCTCCCAAGTACAATCCCAATGCACGATGTGCATATCATTCGAACTGTCCAGGACATGATACTAATAACTGCTGGGTCTTGAAGAACAAAATTCAGGATATGATTGATGCTGGAGAAATTGAGTTTGATCCACCAGGTACTCCAAATGTGATTACAGCTCCAATGCCAAATCACGAGAAGACTGTCAACGCCATTGATGAAGATATTGATGAAGATCTGCATGTCTATTCAGTTATGGAGTTGAGCACACCATTGTCTGTTATCAAAAAGAGGTTAGTACAAGCTGGGATCTTTCCAGGTTGTCATGAAGATTGTCTATATTGTACCTATAAGCCGGATAGTTGCTTCATTTTGAGAGATGGGATTCAACGTCTCATGGATAAATATACTATAGTGTTTGAAAGAAGACCAGCATCTGTAGAAAGTATGGTGGATCATCTGACTCAGGGTAAGAAGATTGAAGAGGTTGACATGATTGACAAAGTACCACTAAGAATCACTTCAAAGGGTCCCATTAAAATCACTCATCAGGGCCCAATCAAGATTACTGCTGAAGGGCCTGTGAAAGTTGTTGCTGAAGCCAGAGTAGCTCCTCTGATCATTACCACTCCTGGTCCTATTCCTTATACATCTGACAAAGCTGTACCTTGGCACTATGGGTCTGATGTTTACATCCATGGTGTCAAGCAGGAGCCTTTACCTGATATGCCTGTTGACATTGATAATATTGCTGGATCTAGTAAGATCACTCGTAGTGGAAGAGTCTTCTCTCCTCCAGTTGCTTCTAAGAGTGCAGTTACCCCTGCTGTTACTTCCACCACTGATGCTCGGGGCAAGGGTCCTGTTATTGAGCCTGTATCTACTGATGTGCCAGCTGCTGATGACCTCTCTAAGCAGATGGAAGAAGTATTGAAAATCATTCGCAAGAGTGATTATGATATTGTTGATCAGCTGGGGCATACTCCCTCAAAGATTTCTATGCTCTCCCTGTTATTATGTTCTGAGGCTCATGCCAAGTCATTGATCAAGTTTCTAAAGATGGCTCATGTACCCAGTGCAATTTCTGTGGACCAGTTTGAGAATTGTGTTGCTCACCTGACCTATGACAACGGGTTAGGATTTTCTGATGCTGACTTGACCCCTGCCAAGAGGGATCATAACAGGGCCTTGCATATTTCAATTGAATGCAGGGGCACTACCCTGTCTCATGTGCTGATAGACAATGGTTCCTCTCTGAATGTGTTGCCTAAGGAAGTCCTGAACAAGCTGAGTCCTGAAGATACGGTATTGAAGCCCAGTAATATTGTGGTAAAGGCTTTTGATGGTTCTAGAAGAGTAGTGCATGGGGAAATTGATCTTCCAATCAAGGTTGGCTCTCAGGTGTTCACTGCTACATTCTATGTGATGGATATTCGTCCTTCGTACTCATGTCTGCTTGGTCGTCCCTGGATCCATGGGGCAGGTGCGGTGACCTCCACATTACATCAAAAGTTGAGATATCCGGTGAATGGGAAAGTTGTTACTGTCTTTGGAGAGGAAGAATACTTTGCCAGCCATGTAAACACTTTCAAGTATCTGGAAGTAGAAGGTGAATACATTGAAACTCCATGTCAGTCATTTGAAGTGGTTCCCTGGGCTGTTAAGGATTGTGTGACTCCTCCTGCTGTGAAGAAGGCTCCTGTGGTCATCAGAAACCCTCCAACAATGGCAATGGCCTCCCTCAATGATGCAAAAGCTATGGTGGAAGAAGAGTCCCAGAAGGCTGTTCGTCGTGCTCGTGCTGTTCGTATCACCAATCAAGGGGTTATCAATGCTGTGGGAGATCAAGATGAAGACCACAACTTGGAGGCATGGATTTTTCCTACTGTGGGCGCTGGACTCAATAATTGGAAAGCTGAAGATGTTATCCCTATCTCCTTTAGTCAGGAGTAAATACTATTACTGTGTTATGTTTTTAAATTTATAATTTCTGGAACAATTAAAACTTTCAAGCCATGTGCCTTACCCGGGGCACAATGGTGTGCTTGTTACGGGTTGTCATTTCATTTGCATACTTCATTCAATAAAATCAATGGACGTTTCGTTTTCGTAAATATTGTGTTCCTTGTCTTTCTTTTTCTTTTATTTTTGCTTTATCAGCTATGTGTTCTTACACACACCCACGTCACTAAAATGCAGATCCTCATCCACTCTGGATCCAGTTGATAACAGTTCTACTATTGCCAATTACAATTTCGAGAATCCGATCTATCAAACTGAAGACGGAGACGAGGACGATTGTGAAATACCTGTAGAGCTTGCTAGGTTGTTACAACAAGAAGAGAAAGCTATACAGCCACATGAAAAGCCAGTCGAAGTTGTGAATCTGGGAACTGAAGAAAACAGAAAAGAGGTCAAGATAGGGGCTGATTTAGAGGACAGTGTCAAGAGCAGGTTGGTTCAGATGTTACGTGACTATGTGGAGATCTTTGCTTGGTCTTATGAAGATATGCCAGGGTTGGATACGGACATTGTGGTTCACCGTTTGCCAGTGAAAGAAGATTGTCGTCCAAAGAAGCAGAAGGTTCGTCGTATGCGTCCTGAAATGTCAGAAAAGATCAAAGCAGAGGTAATGAAACAGTTCAATGCAGGGTTCTTGGCCGTAACTTCTTATCCTCAGTGGGTTGCAAATGTGGTACCAGTTCCTAAGAAAGATAGTAAGGTACGTATGTGTGTAGACTACAGAGATCTGAACAAGGCTAACCCTAAAGACGACTTTCCACTTCCTTATATCGATATTCTGGTAGACAACACTGCTCAGCATAAGGTATTCTCTTTTATGGATGGTTTCTCTGGTTACAATCAAATCAAGATGGCACCTGAAGATATGGAGAAGACTACATTTGTGACACAGTGGGGCACCTTTTGCTATAAGGTAATGCCATTTGGTTTGAAGAATGCAGGGGCAACATATCAGCGTGCTATGGTGGCTTTGTTTCATGATATGATTCATCATGAGATAGAGGTATATGTGGATGATATGATAGCCAGGTCTCAGAATGAAGAACAACATCTTGATCATCTGCACAAGTTGTTTGAGAGGTTGAAGAAATACAGGTTGAGATTAAATCCAAACAAGTGTACTTTTGGAGTTAGATCTGGAAAGCTCCTGGGTTTCATTGTCAGTGGAAAAGGTATTGAAGTGGATCCTGCAAAAGTGAAAGCTATACGAGAGATGCCAGCTCCCCGTACTGAGAAAGAGGTTAGAGGTTTCTTGGGACGATTGAACTACATTGCAAGATTTATTTCCCAATTAACTACCATCTGTGAGCCAATCTTCAAGTTGTTGAAGAAAGATCAGGTGATGGAATGGAATGATGAGTGCCAGACTGCCTTTGATGAAATCAAGAGATATTTGCTAGAACCTCCAATTTTAATGCCACCAGTTGATGGAAGACCCTTGATTATGTATTTAACAGTATTAGACAACTCAATGGGGTGTGTATTGGGGCAACATGACGAGTCTGGTCGAAAAGAGCAGGCAATATACTACCTTAGCAAAAAGTTTATCGACTGTGAAACAAGATACTCACTGCTCGAGAAAACTTGCTGCGCTTTGGCATGGGCTGCTCGCCGACTAAGACAGTATATGTTGACCCATACTACCTTGTTGATTTCGAAGATGGATCCAATCAAGTACATATTTGAGAAACCTGCTCTCTCCGGAAGAATTGCAAGATGGCAAATGATCTTGACGGAATATGATATACAGTATACTACTCAGAAGGCCATTAAGGGGAGTGTTGTTGCTGATCATTTGGCTCATCAAGCAGTAGATGATTACCAGTCAATGAATTTTGAGTTCCCTGATGAAGACATTATGTCTGTTACCAAAGAACCTGGACAATATGACGGACCTGAACAAGGATCCCGATGGACTATGGTTTTTGATGGTGCCTCCAATGCACATGGTAATGGTGTTGGTGCTGTGATTAGTTCCCTTGAAGGTTGTCATACCCCGATTACTGCCAGACTTTGTTTCTATTGTACCAATAACATGGCTGAGTATGAGGCGTGTATCATGGGTATGCAGGTTGCTATTGATATGAAGATTCAGTTCCTTGAGGTGTATGGAGATTCAGCTCTGGTAGTAAGTCAGATTAAAGGAGATTGGGATACAAAGCATGATAATCTCATTCCTTACAGAGAACATGTGTTGTCTTTGATCCCACATTTCAAAGTGATTACTTTTGGACATATTCCACGAAGAGAGAATCAGTTGGCAGACGCATTGGCCACCATGGCATCTATGTTTGAGATCAGCTGGGATGATGAAGCTCCCAAGATTACCATTGATAGATTTGAGAAGCCTGCATACTGCAATGAGATTGACACTGAAGGGGCAGAGGAGAAGCCTTGGTTCTATGAAGTGAAAAACTATCTTGAAGCTCAGGAGTTCCCTGAAGGGGCATCTGTCAAAGATAGGAAGTTCCTGAGAAGGTTTTCTGCTAAGTTCTTTCTGAGTAATGGCATTCTGTATAAGCGTAATCATGATTCAACTATGCTTCGTTGTGTGGATAAGAAGGAAGCTACAGAAATTATGGAAGAGATGCATGATGGGACCTTTGGCACTCATTCTAGTGGTCATACCATGGCAAAGAAGATTTTGAGAGCAGGTTACTATTGGTCTACCATGGAAGCTGATTGCTATCAACACTCCAGAACATGTCACAAATGTCAAATCTATGCTGATAAAGTACATGTACCTCCATCTCCATTGAATGTGTTGACTGCTCCTTGGCCCTTTGCCATGTGGGGCATTGATATGATTGGTGAGATCAAGCCTACTGCTTCTAATGGGCATCGTTTCATCCTGGTTGCTATTGATTACTTCACGAAGTGGGTAGAGGCAGCTTCATTTGCATCTGTGACTAAGAATGTGGTGGCTCGGTTCATTAAGAATAATCTCATATGTAGGTATGGTATCCCTGAAAGGATTATCACTGACAATGGCTCTAATCTGAACAACACTATGATTACTGATCTCTGTACGCAGTTCAAGATTAAGCATCACAACTCTTCTCCGTATCGTCCAAAGATGAATGGGGCAGTTGAAGCTGCTAATAAGAACATTAAGAAGATTGTACAGAAGATGACTATTACTTACAAGGATTGGCACGAGATGTTACCATTTGCTCTGCATGGCTATCGTACTACAATACGTACTTCAACAGGGGCAACCCCATTCTCCTTAGTCTATGGTATGGAAGCAGTTCTGCCTATTGAAGTTCAGATCCCCTCCTTGAGAATTATGAAGGATGCAGGCTTGGATGAAGATGAGTGGATTCAGACTCGACTTGACCAGATAAATTTGATTGATGAGAAAAGGTTAGCAGCAGTTTGTCATGGCCAGATGTACCAGAAACGGATGATCAAAGCTTTTAACAAGAAGGTTAAGCCAAAGGTATATCAGGCTGGTGACTTGGTAATCAAGCGTATCATATTACCACAGGGTGATCCTAGGGGCAAGTGGACTCCAACATATGAGGGACCATTTGTAGTCAAGACAGTGTTCTCAGGAGGTGCCATGATACTGACTACAATGGATGGTGAAGACTTCCTACAACCTGTAAACGCAGACATAGTTAAAAAATACTACGCATAAAAAGAGACCCGCTAGGTTGACAGGCCTAGGCAAAAATAAGGGCACCCCGGCAAACCAAAAGGGTTTGGGCAAAAATTAGGGATATATATATAAAAAGATGTACACCCGGCAAGTCGAAAACCTGAAAAGGCGGCTTGGGCAAAAAAGGGTATCCCGGTGGATTGAAAACCTGAAAGGGCAATCCAGGCAAAAGTTAGGGATTAAAGCGTATGACTATGTCTCGTTTGGATCACTCATGAAACTGCAACCAGTTGTACTACTTACTCAAGCTCAAACAGATAAAGCTCAATCCAATCGTTTCCGTCTCAACAGCAAGAAGATGAGATACTTGAGTGGCAATAGTAGAATTGAAACTCAATAGGATTATTTCCCACATAGCTGATTCTTTTTGTAAAACTTCATGACAAAATTCTCTTACTAGGGTTTATGTCTCCTTGTACAAACTTACCCGTGTATGGGTCACTTTTGATATAAATAAATTCCATCTTTTGAATCCAGATTTACTTTTACCCTATTTACATAAGCGAAACGTCCATTGGTTGTGTTTGAATGTATGTATGCCTTTGAATATGATTGATGTTTACCAGAAATGCATGTATGCTTTTAATATGATTGATGTTTACCAGAAATGCATGAAAATGCAGTAATAGTATTTACTAAGGACGAACGAGGGAAGGATTTCAACGAAGCTTCGCCGGTTCATCTTTACAAGGCAGTTACAAACCATCAGTAGGACTAATCCATTTTCACAAAGTCTAATCTCCCCTGGAATTTATATCCATCTCTTTTATCCCCATACGGATATACGGGAAATTACTTTCCAATAAGGGCACGATGAACGAAGACGGGATGTTATACTTATCCTACTATCAAACGAAAACGAAGGTTATCTATACCTTGTTATCCCCAACAACGGGAGGTTATCTATACCTTGTTATCCCCAGCAGACGGAGGGTTATATATTCTTCAACAACGAATCGGGATTTATTTTCCTTGGCCAGCAGTTGTTATACAAGGATATCCAGACACTTCCAGTAGTGTCATATCATACATACATCATTTACATCATACCATAACATACATGTCTATAGTACATTACCTAAGTGCATCATGCCATACATGCATACATAAAGCATAAACTAATGTTGTTATACAGAATGCTACCTTGTTTTCAGGTTAATTATCCAACAAACAAGCTTATGATCTTTGGGACTGCTTTATTGTAACCTCAGGGTTACTTTATCCTCCTGATGAGCTTCTTATTACTTTGGGACTGCTTTATTGTAACTTCAGGGTTACTTTATCCTCCTGAGAACATCTCATGACTTCAAGACTGCTTTAGAGCTACTCATTGCTCTATCCTCCTGAAACCATCATTATTATTTCAAGACTGCTTTAGAGTATTCATTGCTCTATCCTCCTGAAATTACATTATTATTTCAAGACTGCTTTAGAGCTATTCATTGCTCTATCCTCCTGAAATCATTACTTCAAGACTGCTTTAGAGCTATTGATTGCTCTATCCTCCTGAAGCCATTATTACTTCAAGACTGCTTTAGAGCTATTGATTGCTCTATCCTCCTGAGGTCAGATTTATCACTTCAAGACTGCTTTAGGGTTATCATTATTGATTGCTCTATCCTTATGAAGACATGCTGTTACATCAGTATTACTCCAGACTCCTGACAGTTCTCATTATACTACTGAAGAACTTTCCCCTAGTGGCATCTTTAAGCCCACTCAATCATGTTCAACCAACCATCAATATCACTCCATGCACTGGTGAGTGCAAATTTTTGGGCTTTTGTGTTCAATCCCCTTCAACCTTCCAGGTTACGACTGGCAAATATACCAATCTAACCCCTCAGGTTTCAGAAAATTGAACAGGGGCAGCTGTTGCACCCCAAAATTTGCCCTCACAATACAAGACTTTGTGTTCTAAGAAGATTCACAAGGTTCACAAGTTCTCCAACAACTTGCATAACCTTTCATGAAGTTCATAAAGTCCACAAGCTACTTTATGAAGGTTCACAAGGTTCACAAGGCCCACAGTGCTTTCAATACCTTTCATGAGGTTCATGAAGTCCATAGGTTGCTTCTTGAAGGTTCACAAGGTTCACAAGATCCATAATGATTACAAAGCTTCCCTGAGGGTCATGAGGTCTACAAAGTCACTTCATGAGGTTCATAAGGTTCACAAGCTTCACAATACTTCCCATGGGTGTCACAAGACATTTTATGAAGATTCACAAGGTTCACAAGCTTCACAATACCTCCCATGAGTATCACAAGATATCTTACGAAGATTCACAAGGTTCACAAAGTTCACAATTGGTCAGAAGAGTTGACAATTCCCTCAGACAATGCACCTCCTAAGCAGTGCATCCAAAACTAGGGTTTTGACTTTAATCAGGCTAAATGGACTTCCAAGACTTCAAGTGAGCTTCATAACATCTTATATGTGTATAAGAACCCCCATGTCAAGTTTCAAGACTTTTCTCAAAAGTTTGCTCAGTCAGATGATCAGATAAGTCAAAAGCAGTCAATGCAGTTAAAAAGTCAAACTGAGGTCAACTGTGGTCAAACCAAAGTCAAACTTCATGATTTTTTTTGCCAACATCAAAGAGAGGTTGGGTGAGAAATATTATCATAATAACTGTAATACCCCAAATTTTGCCCTAAGATTTGTCGTCGCATTTCATTGCATTTTTTATTGCATTTAATCAATTACTAACAAATTTGTGTAGTCGTTTGACTTTTTGCAGGTAAATATCATATGGCATGCATTTTTTTTCTAAAAAGTAAAAATGGCACAATTGGCAGGAGGACATGTGTAAGGAGTTATGAGTATGAGAGGTTGAGAGTTCGAATCTCACCTTTGTCACTTTTTTGTTTTTTATTATTTTTACTCTAAATTTTTCTATCTTTCATTAAAAAAATAACAAAAATAGTTTTTTATTATTATTTAATTATTATTTTCGTATTTTAATTAAATCATTTTTTAAAAATTTATTTTTTTCACTTTTTTCTAAATTATTCATAAAAATATCCAAAAATTCATAAAATAAAAAATATTGAAAAAAATTTTGTTCTTTTTATAATATTTTTGATTTTAGGAATCAATAGGATTATTAGTTTTTATTTTAAGTTTATTTTAATTATTTTAAATTATTATTTAGTTTGGGCTTTAAAATGGGCTTTAGGGACATTATTGACAATTTGGTGTTAACCCTAATTTGTTCCCTATATATACATGTGTTGCCTTGTTGGAAAAAAGGGGGAGAATGAAAAAAACCTAAGAGGAGTGAGTGCCGTTTGCCGTTATTTAGTTTTCTTCTTCATCCATTACTATTGTTTCTTTTTCTTCATCGTTTACCGTTATTTCTTTTCCTTCATCTATTACTGTGATTTCTTTTCCTTCATCTATTACTGTTGTTTCTTTTCTTCATCTATTACTGTTGTTTCTTTTTCTTCATCTTTTACCGTTATTTCTTTTTCTTCATCTATTACCGTTATTTCTTTTCCTTTATCCATTACTGTTACGTTTATATATATATAATTTTTAAATTGTTAGAGTTTATATATATAAGATTAATTTTTGATCGAATTATGTCGATACGATGTTTGCATATTTGTGTGCATGACGCGTGACATTTGTGTTAGTTCGATCTGGTTGCGATGATCGCATTTTTGTGTGAGCAATAATACTATTTTTTGCTTAATTTCTTTTTCTTTGCGATAAATTTTGTTTCGTCCGATTTAGATCTGGTTGCGATGAGCGCATTTCTGCGTTAGCAACATTGTTGGGTTATTTGGCACATTTAAAATTCATTATTGCTTTATTATTATTATTATTATTATTATTATTATTATTATTATTATTATTATTATTATTATTATTATTATTATTATTATTATCATTATTTATTATTATTATCATTATTATCATTATTATTACCATTATTATTATTATTGTTATCATTAATTTATTAAAACTTGTTATAATATAAAAATCTGTTTTTTAAAATAAATAACATTAACATCTTTTCCAAATTAATATGAAAATCTATTATTTTTAAGAAAAACTTTTTTTTAGATAAATTTAAAATAATAACTAAAATCTTTTTTTTATAATAACTAGAACCGTTATTTATTTTATTTTATTATTGTTCAATTCAAATTTCATTATCATATTGTATCTGCTCCTCTCATGTAACCTCGCGAACATAACAATCGCGTTTACTTTCTGCCTTTTAATTCTGCTTGTATGGTTTTAATTTCTTTCATTATTCTCTGTTTTCAATTCAGTTATCTCACACATTCATCAATTATTCTGTCACACTACACGCATCCGAAGGTTAGGTCTAGCATATGACCGCCGCGTCAATAGTCCTCAACTTCAAACCCTTACAGCCTTACAAACCCTACTTTTCACAAATGCCTCGCCGCAGGCAAAATTACAACTTTACCCCTAGCATTAGGTCAAAGAGCCGCCGCGCTCATTTTAGGGTTTCCCGCCGCGGAATCCCTAACCTAATTTAACCCTAATTACAACTTAACATTTCAACGTAGAGATTTGGAGTTCCTACACTCCACGTAAGCGTGTCCTTAAGATGCGTTTATTCCCCGTGAGACCTTGACCACAGTCAAGAAGTCTCTAACCTCCCTTTTGAGGGGAACTACGATTACTCTGATTCCACTCCCGTAAGGATACGTAGGCACAAGATGCGATGTCTTGCCGAGTAAACTTAGAATTAACCCCCTTCATTATTTATTATTGCTTATTTATATTTTATTTATCTTTGCTATTTAATTATTTTGCTTATTATTTTGTAGTTGTTTCTTGGATGTAAAGTTGTTTAATTATTTAATCATTATTATGGTTAGTAATTAGGGAGTGTAACAACCTGTATGTAATATTAAAATAAATTTAGATCACTTTTAAATAAAGATAATTAAAATAAACACGTCACACACGTAAGTCGATTTTAATCGCCGTCTCACTTCCTAAGGATATCCCTCAAGTTGCCTACGAATAATGGTTAAGTGGGGTGTACAAAGCAAGTCCCTCAAATAGAAAAATCATCAAAGTCCCTTATGGTTGCCTTTACGAATCGAGTCCCTTTCGAAAAATGATGATGGTCCCTTATATGTGCTTATTACATCCCACAATGGCCTTCAAAGTCAAATTGTCCCTCACATGTCCCTTAACATCCAAAGTAAGGACTACCTACTCCATTATAGTAGGGATAGTCTTACTAAAGGAAAGAATAAAGAATAAGAAAGACCTTTAAACATTAGGGTAGGTTACTCCTAGGTGCTTGCTCACTTCAAAACTGTTTCACACTTAAACAAATTTTCAACAAGTTTTCAAACAAGTTCTTAACACATCCTTACATGGATTATTTATTAACTATTCTGAAAATTTTCTATTCACACACTACAATTTCAAAACAATTCAAAAGTGAGCTTAAGTACCTAAGAGCCCATGGATAACCATGGATGAAAAGGATGCTAATACCTTCCCTTTTCATAACCTACCCCCCAGACCCAAAATATTCTCTAAGGTCTTTCCTGTTCTTTTATAACCTTTCCTTATGGATAAAATAAAAGTCGGTGGCGACTCTTGCTATCCGCAACATTGTTTAAAGTCAGTTCACCGGGTTACAGTTAACCTTTCGCGATATCCCCAAGTTTGTTTCAAAATATCGAACTTGCTTTCTCACTCCATCTCCTTTCTTATCTCTAGTTTGATTTCACTCTTCCTCTTTTCTTCCTGATTTGATTTGGGTTTGAAAAAACTGAAGGTTGTTAATGGGTTTGTTTCAAAATGGAGGTTGGGTTTGTAGTGGAGGTGATGCGAAATGGGTTTATGGTTCGAGTTGGTGGGTTGTTCTTTGAAGGGGGTTTTACGGCGATGATTTGGGGATTTTATGGCGGCGTGTTCTTGGTGAGTGAGAGGGTGAAGCATGGTTTTGAGTTGATGTTAGGAGCTGGGTTTATGGAGATTTCTGGGGAAGAGCTATGGTTTTTTCAGCTGTTAGAAGGTTTAGTCGCGCGTTGAGCTGACAGAAACGGGTATGTGGGGGTTTCTAAACACCTTATTCTTCTTCTTCTTCTGTTTTGGTTTTAAAAAAATGGGTTTGTGTTATGAAGCTTGAAATTGGTTTGAAGTTTGATGTCTGGATTTATAGGAGATGGAGAATGGTGATGGTCGAAAAATGGTTTTAGGTGGCTGTTCCAGCTTGTAGCGGTTCTGAATGGTTCTGTTTAAAGGAGAGAAACTGAAGAGAGTGTAAAATGGTGGTGTTCTATGATGATGAGGATGGAATGTTCATGAGCAATGGAAAGGATAACGGTTGGTGTTTGGGAAGGCGAGGGTTCGTTGGACTCAATGCCAGGAAACAACACAAATCAACACAAAGCAAGACTATGAAGACAAAAAGATTAATAGAATACTTACCGAGTTGGAGCGAATCTGACAAATTCTCACGCTAGTAATGAGGAGTTTGGATGATGCACAACTTTCGTTGAACCGATACCACCAAACTGTCGATACCGAAAACAGATAATCTCTCTCCTTCAATCTCTTTTTCGTTTTATTTCTGTGTGTTTTTTCTGGTTGAGGGATGAAGATGAACTGTGAGAGAGGGTGGCTGCTGCCTGTTAGGTTTTTTGTTGGATGAATAGTAACCAATATATATGGGGGCTTCATGATGTGAGATTAGGGTTTAGCTTAGAGAAATTGTGGGAACTTTGGGTCTGTTCTCCTTTGGGAAGGAAAGTGAGTTACTTTTTGGTAATGGGAGTAAGGACTGAAGTTATGGGATTGAAAACAGCATAGTCTTTGTCTGTTTGTAGCTTTTGAAATTGTCTGTTTTAACTCATGATTTTCACTGTGGTAACACAACAATTTTACTGATACATTTAATTTCTTTGCAGGTTTATCATGATCCTGGAAGTATGAAAATCCAGCGGGCTTCCTTTATGTTCATGTGCCTTCGGAACTGCAACATGAAACCTGTTCAGACAGTCATTGATTTTCTTAGACTTCATCTTTATCTCCACCCTCTGATTCAGCAACCTCTCACAAGCTGCATTTTCACCGCGATCACGCCTTCTTCTGTCAACGCACTCATGGTCAACAACACATCCGCTTTCGTCCCCTCGCCTCCTTGACCAATTGCAGTCTTCAACGCTTCAGCTTTCATCTCCGTCACCAACTTCATATCTTCCTCAGATAATCCATCCAACGGCTGCAAATCAGTCTTGTTGCACACAACAATCAGAGGCTTGTTCAAGAACAAAGACTTAATGCTCTGAAACAAAGCCGCTTGCTGAGCAATGGTGTAACCACAAGACCCGGATATGTCCAAGAAAAACAATATCGCCGCTCTCAAATGTGCAAGAGCAGTGATACTGCACATCTCAATGATATTCCTATCCTCAAACGGCCTATCCAAAATCCCTGGCGTATCAATCACTTGATACCTCAAATACTTATAATCCGTATGCCCCACAGAAAGAGACTTAGTTGTAAAAGCATACGGCTGCACATCAACATCCGCTCTAGTAATCTTATTAATAAAAGAGCTCTTACCAACATTCGGATACCCACAAATCAAAATCGTCCTCGTATTCGGATCAATTGAAGGAAGCCTGGCCATATGCTGCCTAACCTGTTCCAAATAAGCCAAACTCGGCCCAATCCTCTTAACCACAGTACACATACGACCAAGAGCAGCAACCTTCAAACACTTACAACGGTACAACGAATCACCATACTATGCTCAAAGACCCTTGATTTAACGGACTTGACGTGGTAAAATCAGGAGGTTTTGATGGCTCGAGTCCTAATAATCCACCATTAGTCCAGAACCTAACTGAATTATCATTGAGAGACTATTTATGTGTGTCTTCATATTTGAAGATGTTACTGATCTTCCCGGCTTTTTCATCTGGTAATTTTGAGCCAGAAAATGTTGTATCAGTACTGATGGGCGCTGACACTGTATCATTAATAATAGGAGAATCAATGGACGTATGAGTCCCTACTAAGTGATCTAAAGCAAAATTATCGTGTATATGAGGATCCCTTTCAGAGATGGGACTCTCAGTCGAATGACAATTAGCTTCACTCTTGGATATTTGTTTGCTGGCAGAAACATCTGATGGACTCACACATCCCAAATTAGATTCCTGTGGCTCTGATGTGAGAGGAAGAATATCTGGTAGCGTGTCAGGAAAATTCCCGAACGTTTCCTTGCGGCAAGGATCATCTGATGGATTCACAGGGTCCAACTCAGATGCATGTGGTTCTGATGTGAGATGAGGAATTTCTTGCGGCGAGTCAGGAATATCATTGTCAAATAAATTAGAAGGAGTTTGAGTCCCTCCATTTTCAACCATTTCACAAGTAGCTTGCGAGGCAACTTGCTGCACCTCTCGTTTTGTTTCACAGTCAAAATCAACTTCAGATTCTGATTCAATTGAGTTAAGAGCATCCATGAAATTATCATTATCAGGCTCACTATCAATATCATTTGTTTGGATCTCTCTGAAGACTGGTTTCAGATTTCTTTCTTCATTAAATAGAATATCATTGTAACTAATATTTGCGACGCTAACGGCCTCATTAACATGCCTATCTGAGTCTTGTTTGCTTTTCTTAGGTTATCCGGACTTCCTTGAGTATGTTCAATGTCAACCATTATTGGAGCCGCGTACGTTCGGTCAGATAGCCTGCATGTTTGTGGGCTAATATCCTCAACACTACCATCAACTGTTATTGACGGTTTGCCAATTTTGACATCAATAAACCTCATATAAAGGTGCGGATGCATAGTAGCTTGAGGAATTCAGGAACAAGTTGAAACTTGTCAACAGCGGTTTTCACTGGAGCCGTTAGAGACTCTTTATCCATGATAGAATGAGCAAAGGAATTGCCCTTAGTTGAAGAACTCCAAGGATGCGGATTCTCGGAAGCCACTCGCTCTAATGCAGTATCTGCTATGGCGGTAGTGGTGAAGTGCGTTTGTGAGCGGCAACAGCAGTTTGTTGTTTTGAAGTAGCGAGTGAACTTTTGGGAGCAGGTTTCACGGGATGCCGACTTTGTCGTAACTTGTATACGAATTGCAGGGGCATCACGGTGGAAGCTTTTTTTTTTTTTGCGCAAACATTGTAAATGAAACCAGTGTTTTCCTTATGCTTCATGCTGTTTGTTTTGTTAATCCAGGATAACTTGATTTAAATTTAAAGAAAACATCTTGAATTGGAGCATGACTCATTAAGCATCAAAATGATTCCAATGTCATGACCACGTCCTTAATCTTTGTACACCTCCTTGTAAAATAAAGCATGAACCTCTATGAATCCTTTGAAAATTGTAAAAATGATTTTGCACCAATTCATGAGCTTCAACGTGATCACCTTCTTTCTTCACATTGTATTGTCTTGAAATAATTGAAAATTGCTAAGAAAGTGCTTATTTTCTTGGGGATACCCCGAAGTTTCTTCAAATTAAATAACTTGGAACAATATGCCTTGACCAACAAATACAATTTAATAATCGATATGGCCTAAGAAACAATGACTTGGAGAAAAACAAAACTTGACTCATGACTCATTAAATCTCAATATGCCTTGAGAAAAACTTACAGTCGTAAATTGCCAACCGGAAATTACTAACTGTTATTTTCCATCATGCTTAGTGTTTTGGATCTTGCGCTTTAGTTTAATCCTCATGACTCGAGCATAAATGAGCATTGTCAGTATTTCCATCATCAAACTATGTCTTGAAGGCAGACCATGTCTCCACATAAATTGTTTATACATTAAAACACATGATCATATAACTCTTCCTTAATCCAACTTCTTGAATAAATCCCCGAAATATAACTGAAGGCGTACCCAACTCAAATATCATCCTGAACCTCGATGAGTCCAAATATTCACTATGCACCAAGTGAATAGGACGCATGCCCCTATTTGAAACTTGACTCCACCTGGCAACTTTTGAATTTTCTGACTATGAGGAATGGAAGGATGCATAAATGAGAAATATATACAAGTAGGACAAATTTGGGGTAGTTTATGCAATGTGATATGCTAATGCAATGAAATGAAACATAAACCAAATGGAGAAAAGGTAGGGCAAATTTTGGGATACAACAGCTGTCCCTATTCAAGCGACTTAGACCTGAATGGATGAAAAGCGAACAACTTTCAGACGATCATGGTAAAAGGCGGTTGAATACCAAAGAGACCTGAAATTTCCCAACCGTAAAAAGAACTTCTGGCATCGCCGTCAGGTTTACAATATTTTCTGACTTCGCCGTCAATTTTTCACAGAACTTTGGTAAAGCCCCTGACTTCGCCGTCATCTCTTAAAACAATCTTCTGACTTCGCCGTCATTTCCAACAGTTTTGACTTCGCCGTCAATTCTTAAAATAATCGGTAAAAGCATCTGACCTCACGGTCAGGCCTCGACATTAAGTCGGTAAAAAGATCTAACCTCGCCGTCAGTCCTCTGTTAAATACAAATAGATATTGAATCCAAAGATACGATCCTCCGACACCGCCGTCAAGACAAAATCCAACATCGCCGTTGGAAGAACCAAACTACCTGACATCGCCGCCAAGAACAAACATCTAGCATCGCTGCTAAAGAATCAAACCACTCGACCTCGCCGCCGAAAATAAACATCCAACCTCGCCGCTGAACAAACAAATCACTCTGACATCTCCGCCAGAAACAAACATTCAACCTCGCCGCTGAACAAACAAATCACTCTGACATCGCCGCCAGAAACAAACATTCAACCTCGCCGCTGAACAACAAATCACTCTGACATCGCCGCCAGAAACAAACATCCAACCTCACCGCTGAACAACAAATCACTCTGACATCGCCGCCAGAAACAAACATCCAACCTCGCCGCTGAACAACAAATCACTCTGACATCGCCGCCAGAACAACATCCAACCTCGCCGCTGGGAAAACAAAGCATCTGACATCGCCTGTCAGGAACGAACTTTCAACATCGCCGCTGAAGAGTACAATTACTTGACATCGCCGTCAAAACAAACTTCTCAACATCGCCATTGAAGAACTAAGCCATCTGACATCGCCGTCAGAAATAAACTTTCAACATCGGCGTTGAAGAACTAACTCACTTGACATTGCCGCCAAGACTTTGCTGAATATATATGAGTAACAAGATTCAAACGAATTTAAGACCATCCATTGGTGACGACCACAAAAGAATTCTGTTGGGGAAACAGCACGAGCTGGGGTATAAACAACACAGCGGGCAAAGATGCTGATCGTCTACGAGGTTTACTTGAAACAAAAGGGGTAACAACCTGGCTTATATTTCACATGCATATGTTTGAATATGACGAAATGCTCCATGTGCAATGGAAATGCTTCGCGTTCGGGTAGATGCTATGCATGTATGTAGATGCAAATGAACCACTTTAGCAAAATAAATGCTAAAGAAAAAGAGCCAACTCCGTTGGGTCAGAGCTAGGTACGCCTAGCGCAAACAAACTCATGCTGAGGAATACAAGCCCTGGATGGCCTCCGAGAAAAACTTCTGGGTAAAACTGCTCTGCTGAGAATAAATCCACTTCGCTGGGGATCCAAATCAAACTCTGCTGCGGAAAACATCCTGGATGGCCTATCAGCCTACAACTCTTCTGGGGATCAAGCAACTTGGTCGGAGGCAACAACTCCACTCTACCGGGGAAATCAGCCGTGAATGATTAGCCAGAATAACTCTACTGGGGAAACACAGCAGATTGCTGAGGAATAGCTCCATTCTGTCGGAGATTGAATCCACTATCTGCTAGGGATGTTGAATAAGATTTACTGGGAGGATTATCCCACACTCTCTCTGCTGGGAATGGAGATGAACGACCTCTCAGTTAGTTCCATTCTGTGAGGAAGTAAATTAACTTTGCTAACTTGGCTGTGGATTAGATAAGGAGGGAATCATCATCAACCTCTGCTTGGGGAAAGTAACAACAACTAGACAAGTGTGTTGTACAGCTGGCACCAAGTTTATCAATTATGACTTTATTTAAAAAAAACAAATGTCCTGATTAACAGTTAGTAGAGCCCACAAGTTTATGCATGCAAGGTTTTCATCAAAAATATCAGGCGTTTCTTGCAAACAAAACGGTAAAAGTTAAAACCAGAACAAAGCTTTTTCTAAATAGTATATTTTATTGATAAAAGGCCTGAAAATAGGCAACTTTACATCGGATGCAACTCCTGAAAAGAGAAAGCTGCGCAAACAGACAATTGCAAGGAAAATATACAAAAATGTCGGCAATGTGGTACAGACAAACACCATGTGACGACTCATCCATGACTCGCGTGGCTTTGACGCTTTCCGATACTTTAACTTCCGAAGAGATTGATTTGAATGGTCGATCTTCGAGTTCTCCTTAGAATCCACTATGCTTGTGATAATCAATGCGCAGACCGCAGTCATTTGCTTTAAAATCCCTAATTTTTGCCTGAATCGCCCTTGCGGGTTTTCGATTCACCAGGATACCCATTTTTGCCAAAGTTGCCCTTTCAGGTTTTCAACTTTGCGGGTTCACATTTTTCTTATATCCCTAATTTTTGCCCGAACCCATCCTTTTATGGTTCGCCGGGATGCCCCATTCTTGCCTGGATACTCTTTTTCTTTCCAGCGAGCTTTCTTAAGCAAAATATTTTTTGACCGCGTCTGCGTTCACCGGGGATGTAAAATCTTCACCATCCATAGTTGAAAGTAGCAAGGCTCCTCCTGAGAAAACCTTTCGTACCACATAAGGACCCTCATAGTTAGGAGTCCATTTGCCTCTGTGATCATTCTGCGGTGGGAGAATTCGCTTCAACACCAAGTCGCCTGCCTGAAAGTTCCGAGGACGTATCTTTTTATCATAGGCGCTCTTCATCCTCTTCTGATACAAACGACCGTACGCGAGAGACGCCAATATTTTCTCATCCATCAAACTGAGTTGATTCAACCTGTTCTTTACCCATTCTGCTTCATCTAGTTTGACATCTGCCAGTACTCTTAGAGAAGGGATCTCGACCTCCAATGGCAGAACAACTTCCATGCCATACACCAACGAGAAAGGAGTTGCCCCAGTTGAAGTACGCACCGAAGTGCGATATCCATGTAAGGCAAAGGGCAACATCTCGTGCCAATCCTTATAAGTTATCACCATCTTCTGTACTATCTTCTTAATGTTCTTGTTGGCCGTTTCCACGGCGCCATTCATTTTCGGGCGATAGGGAGAAGAATTGTGATGCTCGATTTTGAAACTCTGGCACAGTTCCTTCATCATTTTATTATTCAAATTAGAACCATTGTCAGTAACGATCCTCTCAGGTATCCCATATCGATAGATGATATCTCTTTTGATGAATCGGGCCACTACCTGCTTTGTGACATTGGCATAAGAGGCCGCTTCGACCCATTTGGTGAAATAATCAATAGCCACTAAGATAAAACGGTGTCCATTGGACGCGGTCGGCTCGATTTTTCCAATCATATCAATGCCCCACATGGAAAAAGGCCACGGCGACGACATGACATTCAAAGGACACGGCGGTACATGAATCTTGTCGGCATAAATTTGACATTTGTGGCATTTCTTGGTGTACTTGAAGCAATCTGACTCCATAGTTAACCAATAATATCCTGCCCTCAACAATTTCCGAGACATGGCATGCCCACCTGCATGTGTTCCGAAAGCACCTTCATGGACCTCTTCCATAAGCAAATTTGCCTCTTTTTCGTCCACGCATCTTAGTAGCACTAAGTCATGGTTTCTCCGATAGAGCGCACCGTCCGGATTCAGATAGAAATTGCCGGACAATCTTCTCAAAGTCTTCTTATCTTGGGTAGATGCCCCAGGCGGATACTCTTGGTTCTTAAGAAAGTTCCGGATGTCATAAAACCATGGTTTACCATCAGGAGCTTCATCTATTGCGAACACAAATGCTGGTCTGTCGAGCCGTGAAATGACAATTATTGGAGCATCGTTCCAGAAGTTAACTTTGTACATCGAGGATAGAGTAGCCAAAGCATCGGCCATCTAATTCTCTGCTCTTGGCACATGGTGAAGCTCTACTCGATCGAAAAAAGGTAGCAACCTCCTTGCGTAGTTCATGTATGGGATCAGATTTGGCTGGCGCGTTTCCCACTCTCCCTTGATTTGGTTGACCACTAAGCCTGAATCTCCATAGATATCAAGGTTCTTGATTCTCAAGTCGATTGCTTCTTCAATACCCATGATACATGCTTCGTACTCGGCCTCGTTATTGATGCATGGGAATGTTAACCTTGCGGTGAATGGTATATGGGACCCATGGGGAGTTGTAATGATTGCCCCAATCCCACTACCGTATGAGTTAACAGCGCCGTCAAAGATCAACTTCCACTAGGAACCCAATTCCGGTCCCTCGCCCGGCAACGACTCGTCGCAATCTTTCATTTTCAAGTACATAATGTCTTCGTCAGGAAAGTCAAACTTCATTGGCTGATAATCATCGACTGGCTGCTCTGCAAGGTATTCTGACAGAACACTACCTTTAATAGCTTTTTGAGATACATATTGAATATCATATTCTGTCAGAATCATCTGCCACCTAGCGATCCTTCCTGATAGCGCCTGCTTTTCGAACACGTACTTAATTGGGTCCATCTTTGAAATCAACATGGTTGTGTGGTTTAGCATATACTGCCTTAGGCGCTTGGCGGCCCAAGCAAGTGCGCAACAAGTCTTTTCTAACATTGAATATCTGGATTCACAGTCTGTGAACTTTTTACTCAAGTAGTAAATTGCATGCTCCTTTCTTCCAGTCTCGTCATGCTGACCGAGAACACAACCCATAGAATTTTCAAGAACTGTTAAGTACATTATCAACGGTCTCCCAGCCACCGGGGGCATCAGTATTGGGGGTTCTTGTAGGTATTCCTTTATTTTCTCAAACGCCTTCTGACAATTCTCGTTCCAAACGACCGCCTGATCCTTCTTCAGAAGTTTAAACAATGGCTCACAAGTGGCGGTGAGGTGAGATATGAACCTTGCAATATAGTTCAATCTACCTAAGAAACCACGAACCTGCTTCTCGGTCTTTGGTGCTGGCATTTCTTGAATTGCCCTGATCTTCGCGGGATCAACCTCAATACCTTTCTCACTAACGATGAACCCCAACAGCTTTCCTGACCGTACGCCGAAAGTACATTTGCTTGGATTCAACCTCAATTTGAACTTCCTCAACCTCTCAAACAATTTTAGAAGATTTACCAGGTGCCCCTCCTCCGTTTGGGACTTTGCAATCATATCGTCGACATAAACTTCGATCTCGTGATGCATCATGTCGTGGAAGAGTGTGACCATTGCTCGTTGATAAGTCGCCCCTGCGTTCTTCAACCCTAAAGGCATTACTTTATAGCAAAAAGTCCCCCAAGGTGTCATAAAAGTCGTTTTCTCCATATCCTCCGGCGCCATCTTAATTTGATTGTATCCGGAAAAGCCGTCCATGAAGGAAAACACTGAGAATTGCGCGGTGTTATCAACAAGCACGTCAATATGGGGAAGCGGGAAATCATCCTTTGGGCTTGCTCTATTCAAGTCCCTATAATCAACACACATCCTAACTTTGTCGTCCTTTTTAGGCACGGGCACGATGTTAGCGACCCAAGGAGGGTAGTTGGCCACAGCAAGAAATCCGGCATCTAACTGTTTCTGAACTTCTTCCTTGATCTTCACTGCCATATCTGGCCTTGTTCTTCTCAATTTTTGTTTGACAGGAGGACATTCTTCACGAAGAGGCAGACGATGAACCACGATATCTGTGTCAAGTCCTGGCATATCCTCATACGACCAAGCAAACACGTCTTTGTACTCTTGGAGTAACTCAATCAATCGTTGCTTGACCTCATCCTGCAGTGTAGCCCCTATTCTGACCTCCTTCTTATCTTCTTCTGCTCCCAGGTTGATAACTTCAACTTCCTCCTGATGAGGCAGGATGACCTTCTCCTCTTGCCTTAACAATCTGGCAAGCTCCTCAGGTAGGTCTTCGTCTTCTTCGATCTCTTCTTCGGCTTGAAAGATCGGATTGTCAAAGTCATACTGAGTCATAGACGAGTCTGAGTCGGTGGCATCTGAAATGTGTAACCTGCGATGATGATGATTTTATGCTTTTAAATGATATGCAAACAAAAAACACAAACCACATTGCCATTCTATTGTTAAAGATAAGAACAAGAACAACAAGGATCACAAAATTCTGAATGAAAAGACGCCTTTTAATTGATGATAAAAAGATTGTTCACATGCATAAAGATAGGGCCCTACAAACAAAGTCCATTATGCCTTGGGCAGAGCATATGGAAATACATTAATCAAGACAAATCAATTACTCTTCATAAGTCACTGTGATAACTTTCTCCATGCTCCAATTCTTCAAGCCCTGGCCGGGGATGCATGGCTGGATCCACGCATCCATATCGCAGTCGCTGTCTCCTTCCTTATCTGATATCGCATTAATTTGATCGAAAATGACTCCACTGCTAGTAAATTGGACAGGACCTTTGTAACGTGGAGTGCTTTGTGAAGATGATCCATGTGGGCTATATCCCAATCCGAACTTATCTTGCTTGTTTGGGACGCTTACCACCTGTCCCCATCCTTGTGTTGATCCGGATTCCACCACAGCCCGTGCTTCTCTGTATGACGACATGGCAACTTCTGGAGCCTTGACCTCGACCGACGCCTTCTCCTTGATTTGGACAGTCTCAAAAGCCTGGCACAGCGTTTCTTGAAGTTCGCCGTCGACTTCCACATATTTGAATGAAGACAGATGGCTCACCATGATGTCTTCTTCCCCACAAACGGTCACAATATTCCCATCCACCATATATTTCAATTTCTGGTGCAAAGTCGATGTTACAGCGCCTGCTAAGTGTATCCAAGGTCGACCCAAAAGACATCTATAAGCAGGCTGGATATCCATGATGTAGAAAACTGTTTCAAACACCTCTGGGCCTACTTGGATAGGCAGAGTTATCTCCCCAAAGACAGATCTTCGGGTTCCATCGAAAGCCCGCACAACCAAATCACTGGGCGTACAATATAGACCCTGATGATCGATCTTCATCAATGCCTTTTTTGGCAACACATTCAAAGACGACCCTGTGTCAACAAGTACATGTGACATCATTGTTCCTCGGCATTCAAGTGAAATATGCAGAGCCAAGTTGTGGTTCCTCCCTTTTGGTGTCAAATCGCGGTCAGTGAACCCCAACCCGTTACCTGCATTGACATGGGCCACCACGCCTTCCAACTGATTAACGGATATCTCTTGAGGTACATAAGCATTATTCAAAACTCTGAGCAAAGCATTCCTGTGAGCCTCAGAACATAACAGCAATGACAAGATAGAAATCTTTGAAGGAGTTTGTTGTAAATGATCCACAATTTTGTAGTCACTCCTTCTTATCAAGCGCATGAATTCCTCCGCATCCTTCAGCAAAGTTTCCTTTTCTTTAGCCTGAGAATTCTCTTCCGCTATAACCTTCCCCTTACCTTTATCAGCCTTTTCTGTACTTACTTCGGGAGGTGCAAATACTCTCCCGCTCCGAGTCATTCCTCCAGTTCCCACCAAATTATCAACAGAATCCAACGGTGAACCTCTCAGTTCCTGCTTTTGACCATTGCAGTAGACCTCGGCCCCATAGTTCCAAGGAATTGCTTTGGAACTTTCATAGGGTACGGGCCCTGCCTTTGTGAATATAATAGTGGGCCTCGCCGGAGGCGCATAAATTGTAATTGTTTTGTATGGGATGGATATGGTGGCCACCTCATCCTTATCTTTGATGACTACCTCTTCAGCATTCTTCTCACAGATTCTATCGAATTGCAACAAACCGTCATCCATCATGTGTTGTATATGGTTCCTCAAGTTCCGACATCCTTCTGGACAAATCATACAGTCTTCGCAATCCTTTCCACAGCCTGGGAATACCCCTCCTTCTAACAACTTGCTTTTCACGAAACTTAACGGCGTCTTCAAATCCTCTACTCTGGACACCAAGTTCAGGCCTTCCTCACTGTCAATAGCATTCACGCCACCACCCCTACCATGGTTAGGCATGGGATTTCGATCCACGCTTGGCGCGTCTTGATTGAAATTGATAGCTTTACTATCAATAAGGTCTTGTACCTTATGTTTGAAAGCTTTACAGTTGTCAATACTGTGGCCGGGGGCGCCAGAGTGGAATTCACACCTAGCGTTGGCGTCATATCCAGGAGGTGGTTGGCCAGTTAGAGGTGCCATTGTCCTTTTCTGGACCAACTGCAGTTGAATTAAGTGTTGTAGCAACTGAGCGTATGGCATTGGCGGTGTGTCAAAGTGTCTATCCGCCACCCTTCTCCTATCCTGGAACTGTCTTGGTGCATAATTCTGTTGTTGAGGTCGTTGCTCCTGTTGTTGACGTGGTTGTTGTTGCGGAGGCTGTGTCGCCGGGATGACAATACTTGCTACTTGTGACGGTTGCTGGTAATACGGTCGCTGCTGACGCTGATCCAGGTATCTTTTTCGGTTGTTAAAGCCGTACACTGCATTTGTTTCATTATCCTTTTTCTTCGCACCAAAAAACTTTCTTCCACCTCCAGATGAGGTCCCTTCCGCTGCTTGAATTTTCCCCATTTTTATACCGTTTTCAACTCTTTCGCCCGTGATAATCAGATCTGAGAAGCTTCCTGACATATTGCTCACCAACTTCTCGTAGTAGATTCCGGGCAATGTGGCCACGAATAAATCGATTAGTTCTCTTTCCACCATGGGAGGTTGAACCCTAGCGGCAAGCTCTCGCCACCTTTGGGCGTATTCTTTAAAACACTCATTGCTCCTTTGGGATAGATTCTGCAACTGCACTCGATTTGGTGCCAAGTCACTATTGTACTGGTAATGCTGGACAAAGGCCTCTGCCAAATTCTTCCAGCTCCGAATATTGACAGGTTCCAAACCCATGTACCACTCTAGAGAAGGCCCTGATAGACTATCTTGAAAGAAGTGCATAAGCAACTTCTCGTCATCAGAGTATGCCGACATCCTTCGAAAATAGGAGCGGATAAGCACCTTTGGACATGTCGTTCCTTTGTATTTATCGAAATCTGGTACTTTGAACTTTGGGGGAATCCTAAGTCCCGGAATCAATCCCAGATTGGACATGTCAAGTCCCATAGTGTTCTGGTTTTCCAGAATGCTCTTCATCTTTTCTTCTATTTCATCAAACCTTCTATTAGTGTCGGATCGTAACCCTCCCCCAAGGTCTCTCATGGAGAAGATATCATCCTGTTCATCTTGGTCCCATTGAGGATTCACGCTAGTAGGTATGGCGCTTGCCATAACTGGGATGGGGATTCCAGTTTGTTCTCTTCCGCCTGGAAGGTTGACTACAGTTGGGCCACCGTTGACTTGCGAGGTTCCACCATTAACAGGAGGGGGAACAGCAGCAGCCCCACCGTGCAAAACGCCACTTCCATCCACTTGAGCTATTAAAGGTTGAACCAATGTCCTTAACTGGTCCTGTCCATTGGCCACCCCCTGCATCATCTCCATGAATTGCGCCATCTTCTCACGAAACTCCAAAAGCTCGGCTTGAACCTGATCCATAATTCTCTGCTGATTTCCCCGCGTGTTGTAGGAGTGTTGAGAAGTCAGCTTGCTCTTTCTCTTTCCCTCTCTTTCTGTGAAATGGCAAGCGGTGTGAGGTCGAGTTTCAGGGAATGCAAAATGATGCGCAAGTTCATGCGAATGCTCAAGAGACTTTCGAAACCTATGATTATAACCGGTATTATAGAATTGCGAATGAACAAATAATAAAGAAAACACAATTAGACCAAAAGCAAATTCTCATTAATTTGGGAAGATTCAATACAAACATTTGCTGACTATGCCGAATAACAATTCTCATTACAAGGAAAACACTAAATGACTGAAAATCAAGAGTACTAAAAACTAGAATTTCTCCTTTTGGAGACGCTCTTCAAGCTTCTTCGTCTCGAACATGAACCTCCTAACCATTTGGTCGCAGAGCTGGATAAAGTGGTGAACAGAAGGGGGGATATCATTTCCTTCCAAATCTTGAATGGCGCTTTCCAACCTCCATGGGATATCACGGATCATGAGGTTGCAATGCTCCACCAAATTGTTGTACCTAGCACGACACGTATCTAGAGTCGACTGGTAATAACAAATAGAATCCACATGGGTGTCCAACAACTCATTGAGCTGGGCCTCTTTCTCGAGCCACTGCGCACTATCTCTTTGCAAAGCCTCAAAACGATTCCTCCACAGAAGGGCTGTTTCTTGGGCAGTTTCCAATTCTTGACATTTGTTATTCCACAGGTCAGATGTGACATATGAATCTTTCAATGCCTCCTCTTTGAGTCTTCGTTCATTTTCCACTAGGGTCAAGGCGTTTCTCAGTCGTTCTTCAAGATCCCCAATATCAGCCTCAAGATTCTCTCGTATTTCCTTCTTTTCGGCAGAGGCTATCTCAAAGAAGTGCCATGCCCTATCACAAGAAGCTTTGGTGTCCTTTAAGCGTTGTCGGAGAGTTGTTAATGATGCATCAGCCCCTTCGTAACCCTGTTGGTACCTGACTCTCAGATCCGTTTCTAATTTTAGCTTCTTGCTATTCTCAGCCGCTTGATCCTGTTCAAACTCCACCTTTCTTTTGTACTGACCGCTCTCCACATTTGCTTGGTGGACTTCATTCTGAAGGTCCTGATTCTCCTTAGTCAATCTCTCCACTATTAGCTTCAGTTTTTCATATTCTTCTATGGATACATGAGTGGGAGCAGGAGGTGCTTCTCGCATAGAGGGCTCTAAGGGAAATGGCAATGACCTTTCAGCTACTCTAGCTAGTAACCACCGATTGTATGGCTCCTTTGCCACACAATTCTTCGCTTTTAACTCCTTTCTCCCCTTTGTATGAATCTTGCCCCAAGCCTTAGCAATCTTCCTGACAAACGCGGGGTCTTCTGATGTGGCTAGCAAAAAGAAACTTTGAACCTTCTCTGCTTCGGGCTCGCCCTCCATAGCATAGCCCAACTGACGTAATGCCATGACTGGGTTATAGTTAATACAACCGGCCCTACCGATCAAAGGTACATTACTGAATTCTCCACAACTAAAGATGATTTCCACATCATAGTACTCATGAGAGTACCAAGCAATATCACTAGCTTCCAGAGACATGATGCGTTGAAACCATTTCAATTCCTTCTTGTTTTCCATGAACGGTCCTTTCTTGGGCAAATGAGAAGCATACCACTTGTATAGTAGGTGAGAGCAACATTGGATCATTCCCGCCTTCTTTTCACTCCTCCAATGAATAGAGTGATAAACATCGGGAAGGAGTGTAGGGATGGGATTCTTCTGCATGAAGAGAACGATGGCAGTGATGTCTATGAAATTGTCCACATTTGGAAAGAGGACAATCCCGTAAATTATTAGAGCAACACTTATACCGAACTTTTCCCAATCTTCATCAACCTTGTACTGAGCGGCCTTTTCTAGCAGAAACTTCAATGGAAAACCCTGAACACCCCCTTTACTGGTTAGACCCTTCTTGACTTCTTCTTTGGTCATATGAAGAGCAAGAGCAATGACGGCAGACTTTGGTTCTTCTTCCAAACCAGTATAGACAGATTGATCTTTAATCTTAATGTTCAAAATGTGAGAATATTCTTCCAAGGTGGGAGCCAACTGGTAGTCTTGAAAAGTGAAGCACCGAAGAGGCGCATCATAAAATTGAGCCATAGCATACAAGGCCCAAGTATCAACTCTAGAGTGGAGAAGATCAAGCAATTTCCCATGTTTCCCTTGAAAGTTGATCTTGATAACTTTCGGCACGTCAATCAGAAGGTCTTGAATTGATTCCAACTTCGGTTCCCTAAACTTTATGGAATTTGTGCTTCTCTTTCTTAGATCAGCCATTGAGTTCACCAATACCTGAGATAATCATAGCTTCTTAAGTCTCTTGGTATGCAAAATGATATGCAATGAAATGTTTTATGAATGCATATGATAATATTCACACATCGAGATCAAAGTCACGAATCCTGCAAGACAACATCAAAAAGGTATCTTCTCCAATGAGTGGGCAATCTACTGGTGTACAAAAGGGTATTCCAAAGGCCTTTCAAACAAAGTCCCATGTACTAACCCTCAAAAGTTTCCCATCATAACGACTACTTGTAAGACGGTAATCCTTTCAAAAGGATGAACACAGAGTTATGTTTCAGCAACCTTCGGAATAAAGGTTCTACAAAAGGTCCTCAGAATCGCGGACTCTCAAGTTGAAGATAAGAATGCCATTACGACTACACGTAAGACATAATTATTCCAATGGAGTCTCATCTGAGCGGTGAGATTCAACCCAACTCAACGAGTCCTAAGTCTCGCAAATCAGAAAGAATCCACCTCCTAACTTAGTGTGTATGCTCGAAAACCAAATCAAATAAACCCAACAGTTAGAAAATAAAGCATAAATAAATAAAACAAGTAAAGACACAAACACGATAAACAAAATAGGCTTGGCTTGCTAGGATCTGCTATTCCCCAGCAGAGTCGCCAGCTGTAGCTACTCGAAAAATGGTGTCGCGCAACAACGGGAAGGCGAAAAAGATAGACAGAAGAGTCGCCACCGAACTTTATTTATCCCATGAGGGGAAAGGAAAATATCGAGAAAACCTTAAGAAAAGAATGGATAAGATGGTCTCGCAACCAAGAATGGGTTCGGAAGCCGGTTATGCGAGGGGAAGGTATTAGCACCCCTCGCATCCATCGTACTCGATGGGAACCTTTTGTTTATCGATGTGTGAACTTATTTGCTTAAATATTATGCTATAGAAAGTGTTCCAAGGGATAGAAAGAAGGGTTTAGAAACGGGGAAAGAGAAGTAACGGGGGGAAGAAGGGAGAGGACGGACTCGGTAGGACTTCGCGGTCCTAGGCCTACGTATTCTCAATAGGTATGAGAAAGTCAGAGTCGACGTAGTTCGGGGAACTACAAATATGGGGGGAAGTGTGCTCGGCAAGGATTGTGGCCCTCGTGCCTACGTATCTTTACTCGAAGGAAGTAAAGAATCAGAGCAGTCGTAGTTCGGCCTACGGTGTGTTGATGTTTTTTTATGGATGATGCTATCATGCGCATTCTAGCAGTTAGGCGTTTCGCTGCTCGCTCGTTGGAGACTTAGGCATTACCTGTTTGCGGTAGAACGGACGTAACATATCCTTTTGAAAGATTGATTAGTTTTCGCCACGCAGGGCAAGAAGTCATGTTTGATTGGTTTGATTGTCTTTTAGGGGCGAGACATGTCCTCGGATAGTAACCCCTACGGGTAGTACCCAATTCTTTGTCTCAAAGTTTTTGTTATAAAAGGTGTGGCGAACGAGGCGTCTTCGTATTGAAAGACGAGCGTCGAAACCACCCTCACTACAGTGGGCATCCCATCGCTCGGAGAAAAAAAAGGTCTACACCCAATCCTCTCTCTTTAATTCAATACAAAGGGAACTTCGTTCTCTTATTAAAGATGTTTTTGGTTTTGAATGGTAAGTGCTTTGCGACAGAGAACCCTACGGTAAACGTCAGCACTCGGGATAGGAGAAGGCCTACGCCTAACCACTCCACGACCATTCAAGTTTTTGTTGTGAAAATAATTTGAAATGCACTCGGTGCGGGACCGAGGTTTTTAGGTGACAAGGGTTGCGGGATGAAGTTGTGAAAGTGAGATGGTGGATAAAGGCGTGTCTTCGTATCGAAAGACGAGTGTCGAGACCACCCTCACTACAGTGGGCATCCCATCACTCGGAGAAGACGAGGTCTACACCCAATCTTCTCTCTTTAATTCGATACAAAGAGAAATCAATTTATTACGGTTTGAAAATGGACTTGGTACAAGACCGAGGTTTTAGGAGGGATGGTATGGAAACGTCTTCGTATTGAAAGACGAGCGTCGAAACCACCCTCACTACAGTGGGTATCCCAACGCTTGAAGAAGAAGAGGTCTACACCCAATCCTCTCTTTTTAATTCAATACAAAGAATTGATTTTAAGGAGATGAGATTTGAAAATGGATGGGAAGCGTCTTCGTATTGAAAGACGAGTGTCGAAACCACCCTCACTACAGTGGGAATCCCAACACTCGGAGAGGAAGAAAGTCTACACTTAATCCCCTCTTTTTAATTCAATACAAAGATAATTGGATATTGAAGATGGTTTGTCAATGTTTTTGAATCGAGTTGGGACAAGAAGCGAGGAGAGAAAAGAGGTGGTCTCAGATCCAACATTACTCATCAATAATTTGACTGGTAATGAATTACGGATGTCTCGTCATCGACCCAAACGAGGAAAATGGGATGAAAAAACCAATAACAAATGCGAAATAAAATCTATCTCTAAAATGAAATAAACTTCTAAATAAAATTGAAATTTAAAAAAAAAAGGATAATTATACAAAACTTCTAAAAGTAATATAATAGAAATTATAGATAAAATATATTTACATAATAACATAATATATACATATTAACTAATTACGATATATATAATAATAATAATATATTTACAAAAACTAAATAATTTACATAATATGTACAAAACAGAGGGTTAATATGAGAAGGGGGTCAGATTAAGTGAAGCAAGATGGTGGGCTAAGCCCAAATCATTTTTGTAGAAAGAAAAACAATACAATTTTTTTGTTTGTTTTTTTTTAAGAATCAAAGATTAAAAAAAATACGGATCAGAAACACCAAACGGTTTCATCATCTCCATCAGAAACAAAATAACAAAACAGAGGGGTATATCAGCGGCGAAATTGAAACAGTCTCAGAGGGTAAAAATCATCTTCATCGTCACGCTGTCAACACCGGCAAAGAATGAATGATCGGTGGAAAGGGCGTTAACCTTTCGCGATATCCCCAAGTTTGTTTCAAAATATCGAACTTGCTTTCTCACTCCATCTCCTTTCTTATCTCTAGTTTGATTTCACTCTTCCTCTTTTCTTCCTGATTTGATTTGGGTTTGAAAAAACTGAAGGTTGTTAATGGGTTTGTTTCAAAATGGAGGTTGGGTTTATAGTGGAGGTGATGCGAAATGGGTTTATGGTTCGAGTTGGTGGGTTGTTCTTTGAAGGGGGTTTTACGGCGATGATTTGGGGATTTTATGGCGGCGTGTTCTTGGTGAGTGAGAGGGTGAAGCATGGTTTTGAGTTGATGTTAGGAGCTGGGTTTATGGAGATTTCTGGGGAAGAGCTATGGTTTTTTCAGCTGTTAGAAGGTTTAGTCGCGCGTTGAGCTGACAGAAACGGGTATGTGGGGGTTTCTAAACACCTTATTCTTCTTCTTCTTCTGTTTTGGTTTTAAAAAAATGGGTTTGTGTTATGAAGCTTGAAATTGGTTTGAAGTTTGATGTCTGGATTTATAGGAGATGGAGAATGGTGATGGTCGAAAAATGGTTTTAGGTGGCTGTTCCAGCTTGTAGCGGTTCTGAATGGTTCTGTTTAAAGGAGAGAAACTGAAGAGAGTGTAAAATGGTGGTGTTCTATGATGATGAGGATGGAATGTTCATGAGCAATGGAAAGGATAACGGTTGGTGTTTGGGAAGGCGAGGGTTCGTTGGACTCAATGCCAGGAAACAACACAAATCAACACAAAGCAAGACTATGAAGACAGAAAGATTAATAGAATACTTACCGAGTTGGAGCGAATCCGACAAATTCTCACGCTAGTAATGAGGAGTTTGGATGATGCACAACTTTCGTTGAACCGATACCACCAAACTGTCGATACCGAAAACAGATAATCTCTCTCCTTCAATCTCTTTTTCGTTTTGTTTCTGTGTGTTTTTTCTGGTTGAGGGATGAAGATGAACTGTGAGAGAGGGTGGCTGCTGCCTGTTAGGTTTTTTGTTGGATGAATAGTAACCAATATATATGGGGGCTTCATGATGTGAGATTAGGGTTTAGCTTAGAGAAATTGTGGGAACTTTGGGTCTGTTCTCCTTTGGGAAGGAAAGTAAGTTACTTTTTGGTAATGGGAGTAAGGACTGAAGTTATGGGATTGAAAACAGCATAGTCTTTGTCTGTTTGTAGCTTTTGAAATTGTCTGTTTTAACTCATGATTTTCACTGTGGTAACACAACAATTTTACTGATACATTTAATTTCTTTGCAGGTTTATCATGATCCTGGAAGTATGAAAATCCAGCGGGCTTCCTTTCTGTTCATGTGCCTTCGGAACTGCAACATGAAACCTGTTCAGACAGTCATTGATTTTCTTAGACTTCATCTTTATCTCCACCCTCTGATTCAGCAACCTCTCACAAGCTGCATTTTTCACCGCGATCACGCCTTCTTCTGTCAACGCACTCATGGTCAACAACACATCCGCTTTCGTCCCCTCGCCTCCTTGACCAATTGCAGTCTTCAACGCTTTAGCTTTCATCTCCGTCACCAACTTCATATCTTCCTCAGATAATCCATCCAACGGCTGCAAATCAGTCTTGTTGCACACAACAATCAGAGGCTTGTTCAAGAACAAAGACTTAATGCTCTGAAACAAAGCCGCTTGCTGAGCAATGGTGTAACCACAAGACCCGGATATGTCCAAGAAAAACAATATCGCCGCTCTCAAATGTGCAAGAGCAGTGATACTGCACATCTCAATGATATTCCTATCCTCAAACGGCCTATCCAAAATCCCTGGCGTATCAATCACTTGATACCTCAAATACTTATAATCCGTATGCCCCACAGAAAGAGACTTAGTTGTAAAAGCATACGGCTGCACATCAACATCCGCTCTAGTAATCTTATTAATAAAAGAGCTCTTACCAACATTCGGATACCCACAAATCAAAATCGTCCTCGTATTCGGATCAATTGAAGGAAGCCTGGCCATATGCTGCCTAACCTGTTCCAAATAAGCCAAACTCAGCCCAATCCTCTTAACCACAGTACACATACGACCAAGAGCAGCAACCTTCAAACACTTACAACGGTACAACGAATCACCATACTGTGCTCAAAGACCCTTGATTTAACGGACTTGACGTGGTAAAATCAGGAGGTTTTGATGGCTCGAGTCCTAATAATCCACCATTAGTCCAGAACCTAACTGAATTATCATTGAGAGACTCTTTATGTGTGTCTTCATATTTGAAGATGTTACTGATCTTCCCGGCTTTTTCATCTGGTAATTTTGAGCCAGAAAATGTTGTATCAGTACTGATGGGCGCTGACACTGTATCATTAATAATAGGAGAATCAATGGACGTATGAGTCCCTACTAAGTGATCTAAAGCAAAATTATCGTGTATATGAGGATCCCTTTCAGAGATGGGACTCTCAGTCGAATGACAATTAGCTTCACTCTTGGATATTTGTTTGCTGGCAGAAACATCTGATGGACTCACACATCCCAAATTAGATTCCTGTGGCTCTGATGTGAGAGGAAGAATATCTGGTAGCGTGTCAGGAAAATTCCCGAACGTTTCCTTGCGGCAAGGATCATCTGATGGATTCACAGGGTCCAACTCAGATGCATGTGGTTCTGATGTGAGATGAGGAATTTCTTGCGGCGAGTCAGGAATATCGTTGTCAAAAAAATTAGAAGGAGTTTGAGTCCCTCCATTTTCAACCATTTCACAAGTAGCTTGCGAGGCAACTTGCTGCACCTCTCGTTTTGTTTCACAGTCAAAATCAACTTCAGATTCTGATTCAATTGAGTTAAGAGCATCCATGAAATTATCATTATCAGGCTCACTATCAATATCATTTGTTTGAATCTCTCTGAAGACTGGTTTCAGATTTCTTTCTTCATTAAATAGAATATCATTGTAACTAATATTTGCGACGCTAACGGCCTCATTAACATGCCTATCTGAGTTTTGTTTGCTTTTCTTAGGTTATCCAGACTTCCTTGAGTATGTTCAATGTCAACCATTATTGGAGCCGCGTACGTTCGGTCAGATAGCCTGCATGTTTGTGGGCTAATATCCTCAACACTACCATCAACTGTTATTGACGGTTTGCCAATTTTGACATCAATAAACCTCATATAAAGGTGCGGATGCATAGTAGCTTGAGGAATTCAGGAACAAGTTGAAACTTGTCAACAGCGGTTTTCACTGGAGCCGTTAGAGACTCTTTATCCATAATAGAATGAGCAAAGGAATTGCCCTTAGTTGAAGAACTCCAAGGATGCGGATTCTTGGAAGCCACTCGCTCTAATGCAGTATCTGCTATGGCGGTAGTGGTGAAGTGCGTTTGTGAGCGGCAACAGCAGTTTGTTGTTTTGAAGTAGCGAGTGAACTTTTGGGAGCAGGTTTCACGGGATGCCGGCTTTGTCGTAACTTGTATACGAATTGCAGGGGCATCACGGTGGAAGCTTTTTTTTTTTTTTGCGCAAACATTGTAAATGAAACCAGTGTTTTCCTTATGCTTCATGCTGTTTGTTTTGTTATTCCAGGATAACTTGATTTAAATTTAAAGAAAACATCTTGAATTGGAGCATGACTCATTAAGCATCAAAATGATTCCAATGTCATGACCACGTCCTTAATCTTTGTACACCTCCTTGTAAAATAAAGCATGAACCTCTATGAATCCTTTGAAAATTGTAAAAATGATTTTGTACCAATTCATGAGCTTCAACGTGATCACCTTCTTTCTTCACATTGTATTGTCTTGAAATAATTGAAAATTGCTAAGAAAGTGCTTATTTTCTTGGGGATACCCCGAAGTTTCTTCAAATTAAATAACTTGGAATAATATGCCTTGACCAACAAATACAATTTAATAATCAATATGGCCTAAGAAACAATGACTTGGAGAAAAACAAAACTTGACTCATGACTCATTAAATCTCAATATGCCTTGAGAAAAACTTACAGTCGTAAATTGCCAACCGGAAATTACTAACTGTTATTTTCCATCATGCTTAGTGTTTTGGATCTTGCGCTTTAGTTTAATCCTCATGACTCGAGCATAAATGAGCATTGTCAGTATTTCCATCATCAAACTATGTCTTGAAGGCAGACCATGTCTCCACATAAATTGTTTATACATTAAAACACATGATCATATAACTCTTCCTTAATCCAACTTCTTGAATAAATCCCCGAAATATAACTGAAGGCGTACCCAACTCAAATATCATCCTGAACCTCGATGAGTCCAAATATTCACTATGCACCAAGTGAATAGGACGCATGCCCCTATTTGAAACTTGACTCCACCTGGCAACTTTTGAATTTTCTGACTATGAGGAATGGAAGGATGCATAAATGAGAAATATATACAAGTAGGACAAATTTGGGGTAGTTTATGCAATGTGATATGCTAATGCAATGAAATGAAACATAAACCAAATGGAGAAAAGGTAGGGCAAATTTTGGGATACAACAAGGGGCCGCATTGCAGAATGATGTCAAGCAGAGATTAGTTGAGATGCTTCGAGAGTGTAGTGACGTCTTTGCTTGGTCATACGAAGATATGCCCAGACTTGACACGGACATCGTGGTCCACCACTTGCCGCTACGAGAAGATTGCCCTCCCGTTAAGCAGAAGCTTAGGAGGACGAGACCAGATATGGCCGTTAAGATCAAAGAAGAAGTGCAGAAACAGCTTGATGCTGGCTTCTTAGTGGTCACTACTTACCCTCCGTGGGTCGCCAACATAGTGCCTGTACCAAAGAAGGACGGTAAGGTACGCATGTGCGTCGATTATCGGGATTTGAATAGGGCGAGCCCTAAAGACGATTTCCCGTTGCCTCATATCGATGTGTTGGTTGACAACACAACCCAGTTCTCCGTGTTTTCGTTCATGGATGGCTTCTCCGGTTATAACCAGATCAAGATGGCGCCGAAGGACATGGAGAAAACGACGTTTATCACTCCCTGGGGAACATTTTGCTACAAGGTAATGCCTTTCGGTCTGAAGAACGCAGGGGCCACTTACCAATGAGCAATGGTAACTTTGTTTCATGACATGATTCATCACGAGATTGAAGTCTATGTTGATGACATGATTGCAAAGTCCCAAACGGAGGAGGGACATCTGGTCAATTTGTTGAAGCTTTTTGAGAGGCTTAGGAAGTTCAGGTTGAGGCTGAATCCTAACAAATGCACTTTCGGAGTGCGGTCCGGAAAGTTGCTGGGGTTTATCGTTAGTGAACGAGGCATCGAGGTTGATCCTGCGAAAATAAAAGCCATTCAAGAAATGCCAGCGCCGAAAACAGAAAAAGAAGTTCGTGGCTTCTTGGTCAGAATAAACTACATTGCAAGGTTTATCTCTCAGCTCACGGCCACGTGTGAACCGATGTTCAAGCTTTTAAAGAAAGATCAGGCGATTACTTGGAATGAGGATTGCCAGAAGGCATTCGATAAGATAAAGAAGTACCTTCAAGAACCTCCAATCTTGATACCCCCAGTGGCTGGACGGCCTCTAATCATGTACTTGACAGTTCTTGAGAATAGTATGGGGTGTGTTCTCGGTCAGCACGACGAGACGGGCAGAAAGGAGCATGCCATTTACTACTTGAGTAAGAAGTTCACGGACTGTGAATCTCGATACTCGATGCTGGAGAAAACGTGTTGCGCACTAGCTTGGGCTTCCAAACGTTTACGACAGTACATGCTCAACCACACCACCATGCTAATTTCGAAGATGGATCCGATCAAGTACGTCTTCGAGAAGCAGGCTCTTTCGGGCAGGATTGCCAGATGGCAAATGGTGTTAACGGAATATGATATTCAGTACGTATCCCAGAAGGCCATTAAGGGAAGCGTATTGTCTGATTACCTTGCCGAACAGCCGATCGAGGATTACCAGCCGATGAAATTTGAATTCCCTGACGAGGATATTATGTTTCTCAAAGCGAAGGATTGCGATGAGCCGTTGCCCGACGAGGGGCCAGATAGGAAATCCCAGTGGAAGTTGATATTCGATGGGGCAGTTAATTCCTATGGAAGTGGCATCGGGGCTATCATCACGACTCCCCACGGATCCCACATCCCGTTTACTGCGAGACTGACGTTTCCAGTCACCAACAATGAGGCAGAGTACGAAGCATGCATCATGGGTCTAGAAGAGGCAATTAATTTGAGAATCAAGAATCTAGACGTATATGGTGACTCAACGCTTGTGATCAAACAAATTAAAGGGGAGTGGGAGACTCGTCAATCGAATTTGGTGCCATACATGAATTACGCCAGAAGACTACTTCCGTTCTTTGATCGAGTGGAACTCCATCATGTGCCCAGGGCTGAAAATCAGATGGCTGATGCCTTAGCCATGTTGGCTTCAATGTATAAAGTCAATTTTTGGAATGAGGCTCCAAGAATTATACTATCCCGCCGACGGCAAGCCATGGTTCCATGACATCCATACTTTCCTTATGACTAAGGAATATCCTGCGGGTGCGTCAACCCAGGATAAGAAGACTCTGAGGAGGCTGTCTGGAAATTTTTATCTCAATCCTGATGGAGTGTTGTATAAAAGAAACCATGATCTAGTGCTACTCCGATGTGTAGATGAAAAAGAGGCGAGTATGCTCATGGAAGAAGTCCATGAAGGCACATTTGGTACGCACGCCGGCGGGCATGCTATGACGAGAAAGATCCTGAGAGCAGGATACTACTGGCTAATGATGGAGTCGGATTGCTTCAGATTCGCGAAGAGATGTCATAAATGCCAGACTTATGCTGATAAAGTTCATGTGTCGCCGTGCCCGTTGAATGTCATGTCCTCCCCGTGGCCGTTCTCCATGTGGGGCATCGACATGATAGGTAAGATCGAGCCCACTGCATCTAACGGTCATCGCTTTATTCTGGTAGCTATCGACTACTTCACCAAGTGGGTGGAGGTAGCCTCGTACGCTAATGTGACCAAGCAAGTAGTGGCTAAATTCATAAAGAGGGACATCATCTGTCGTTACGGAATTCCCGAGCGGATCATTACTGATAATGGTTCGAATCTGAATAACAAGATGATGAAGGAGCTATGCCAGAGTTTCAAGATTGAACACCACAACTCATCTCCTTATCGGCCGAAGATGAATGGTGCCGTTGAAGCGGCCAACAAGAACATAAAGAAGATTGTTCAGAAGATGGTTGTGGCCTACAAAGATTGGCACGAGATGCTGCCATTTGCACTGCACGATTATCGTACGACGGTCCGTACGTCAACCGGGGCAACTCCTTTCTCCTTGGTGTACGGTATGGAAGCTGTCCTACCGTTAGAAGTGGAGATCCCTTCTTTGCGAGTTTTGGTTGATGTGAAACTCGACGAGGCAGAATGGATTACGAATCGTCTGAACCAACTCAGCCTGATGGACGAGAAGAGGTTAGCATCGATTGCATTTGGTCGTCTGTACCAAAGCCGAATGAAGAAATCTTATGATAGGAAGGTGCGTCCTAGAAGCTTTCAGACGGGTGATCTCGTCCTGAAGAAGATTCTTCCGCCACACTCCGATCACCGGGGCAAGTGGACTCCAAATTACGAAGGTCCGTACGTCGTCAGCAAGGTCTTCTCGGGAGGAGCTTTGTTGTTAGCCACGATGGATGGTGAAGATTTTGCATCCCCGGTGAACGCGGACGCAGTTAAAAAATACTTTGCTTGAAAGCGACCCGCTGGACAAAAAAGAGAGTCCAGGCAAGAAAGGGGCATCCCGGCGAACCAAAAACAGAATAAAAAGGTTCGGGCAAAAATTAGGGATATAAATTGAAAAAATGTACACCCGCGAAGTCGAAAACTTACACTGGGCGGCTTCGGAAAAAAAGGGTATCCCGGTGAACTGAAAACCCGCAAAGGGCGGTTCACGCAAAAGTTAGGGATTTGAAAAAGCAAATGACTGCGTTCCGCGTGTGGACTTTCGTTGTTTAGTGGTTTGGAGGACCTGAGGGCCGTTCGTCCGAATCAATCTCTTCCGAAGCTGAAGCGTCGGAGAAGTATCGAAGTCGAGTGGGTCATAGAGGGATCAACTCATGGTGTTCGTCTACGCCTCGTTGCCGACATTTGTATATACTGATGTATATTTATGTTTTATTTTTTATGCGGTTTCCTCATTCCAGGAGCTTGCATCTGTTGTAAAACATTTTTACCCATTCAGGGGTTCGTTATCAATAAAATGCATACCATTCAGCAATTCTGTTTGTCTGTTTAGCATTTATCTGTTTTGTTTGCGAAAAAGAACGCCGATGTTTTTGATAAAATGCGCATACATAAACTTACTGGCCTAGGCCACTGATTATTGAAGCAATTAACTACTTGAATATTGTCATGAGATAGTAACCTTGATAGGCCCCTTTGAGAATGGTATCTTGTCTGTTTGTTTGTGTTGTTACAGGTGTAGCATATTCCAGACAGCGCGCCGTGCGCATCCCTGAAGCAGGATGGTTCCTCTTTCTCCAGCAGAGTTCAGTAGCCTCTCCTCGCAGAGTCTGAACGCGAGATCGTGAGCATTGATATGCCTCCCCATGCAGAGATGATTCTCTCCCCAATCAGATGCATCCTGAAGGAACGTCATCCCCCCAGCACCGGGTCACAAGTGCAGGTTTCGTAGGAAACTGTTCGTACGCCGAAGTATGCAGCAGCTGATGGTGTCAGACTGAAGTCTCCAGCGGAATTGAAATTCCCTACCAGAGTCGTACTCTCCCCCGAAGTCGGATGATTCCTTCTTCCCTGGCGGAATTGAGATTCCCCCGCAGAGTCGTACTCTCTCCAGCGAAGTAGAATGATTTCTCCTTCCTCGGCCGAGTTTGCAGATACCCAAGAAAGCCGAATCCTTGGAAGCTGTCCAAGCCATGATTGGTTTTCCCCAGTGGAGTATTGATCAACTGAAGTTGTCTCCTCACAGAGTCGTCATCTCCAGAGAAGTAGCCGAGAAAGCCACGCAGCTTATTCCCGCGATTGACATCGTTTTCCCTCAGCAGGTCCAGGTTCTCGTAGAGCTTCGTTCTCCTGCAGCAATCAACTGAAGTTGTTTCTCTCGCAGTAGTCAACTGAAGTTGTGTCCCCTGCGGAGTCCAATTGATATTGGCGTGACCATGTTCTCCTCAGCAGGATGATTCCTCTATCTGAGTAGTTCTTTCCCCTTGACAGGAGGATTCTCCCTTCGCCATTTATTTTGCTAATAGGATCGCATCATTGTGCATGATTGCATAACATTTGTCATAAACGCATAGCATTCCCACCGTGTGGAGCATTGTGCCATTGCCGAAGCATATGCATAATAAACATGATCTGGGTTGCTACCGTTCTTGTTTTGCAGGTGTTCCGCCACAGAATTGATTGTTCAAGATGATTCCTAACATCCCCCCCCCAACGAAGTCGCTTGCTCAAGATGATTCTTGAGATCTCCAGCGAAGTCTTCGGTTCAAGATGATTCTTGAATTCCCCAGCAGGGCCGTTTGCTTAAGATGATTCTTAAGGTCCCCAGTGCAGTCTCCAGAGTTGGTTGCTTGAGCTGATGCTTAGAGTCCCCAGTAGAGGTTGCCCAGGATGATTCCTGGAATCCCCAACAAAGTGTTCGCTCAGGATGATTCCTGAAAGATCCAGCATGGTTACCGGTGCAAGATGATTCTTGAAGGTCCCCGGCGGAGGTTATTTGTCCAAGATGATTCTTGAAGTCCTCAGTAGAGTTGATTCATCCAGAATGATTTCTGGACCCCCGGAGCGGAGTTACTTGATAGTTCTCCAGATTCCCCAGCGGCGAAGCATCCTCCCCAGCAGGTTTTCTAACGGCGAAGTTGAAATCTCCCTTGAAGACTCCATGATTGAAGTCTAACCGTGTTAATGAAGCAGTTCTCTCAGCTGATGCGGAGTGCCTGATGGCAGAGGTTTAGAGGTTCCCAGTTGGCTCATGATTGACCAAGAATTCTATTCCCGACTTGCTGATGAAGTCCGGCTGATGCCCGACAATTCCCTTGGATGCCTGATGGCATGATCAACCTGATGGTTAAAGTCCGGCTGATGCCCGACAGATGTCTTTGAATGCCTGATGGCATGACCAACCTGATGGTTGAAGTCCGGCTGATGCCCGATAGTTTCTTTGGATGCCTGATGGCATGATCGACTATGTATTACCGGTTACCGTGTGACCAATTCCCCAATGAGGTTTCTTCACCCTGACGGCGAGGTCAGACGATGTTGAGAGTTGGCGGCGAAGTCAGAAGATTATTTTGAGTACTTGGCGGCGATGTCAGATGATTTAGTTCTCCGGCGGCAATGTTGGATGTTTGTTTCTGGCGGCGATGTCAGATGATTTAGTTCTCTGGCGGCGATGTTGGATGTTTGTTTCTGGCGGCGATGTCAGATGATTTAGTTCTCCGGCGGCGATGTTGGATGTTTGTTTTGACGGTGAGGTCAGATTATTTTGAGTGCTCCGGCGGTGATGTTGGATGTTTGTTTATGACAGCGATGTCAGGTTCTTGAGTTCTCCAGCGACGATGTTGGATGTTTGTTTATGACGGCGATGTCAGATTATGTTGAGTTTTCCAGCGGCGATGTTGGACGTTTGTTTATGACGACAATGTCAGGTTCTTTAGGTCTCCAGCAGCGATGTTGGATGTTTGTTTCTGGCGGTGATGTCAGGTGATTTAGTTTTCCAGCGGCGATGTTGGGTGTTTTGGTTGTCCGACGGCGATGTCAGATTCCTTAGTTCTCCAGCGGTGACGTTGGGCGTTTTGGTTGTCCGACGGCGATGTCAGATTCTTCAGTTTTCCAGCGATGATGTTGGGTGTTCTGGTTGCCCGACGGCGATGTCAGACGCTTTATTTTCATGAATGCCTGACGACGATGTCCGATGTCTGATGAAAATGGTAGATGAATTTAATGTGGATAACTGACGACAAGGTTCAGTCTCCAGCTAGTTGCGTGCAGCTATTATTTCAGTGTTCGAAGATTTGTTCCCACCAGTGCTCATGCAGTTGGCAAATTTCCGGGTTTATCGGTATTCAACCTTCTCACACCTTGATTGGCTGAGAGCCGTTCGCTCTTCACCCAGTCAGGTTCAAGCCGTTTGAATAGGGGCAGCTGTTGCACCCCAAAATTTGACCAACATTTATTTACCAAGTTTGTGGTTCATTGTATTCATCATCTGCATCTCATTGATATGTGGGCAGTAGATCAAGAGGTATGATTACCTAGCAAGAGTTATATGAGACTATGAAGAGAGTTAAGAAGTTTGTTCAAGTGTTCAAAGATTGATATCTTTGTCAGAGAACTCAAGAGATCCTCAGAGAGATTGGTTGAAACCAAGGTTGTGTGTCTCATAACTTGAGAGTTGTGGGAGCTCCTCAGATGATTCTGAGACTATGAGGGTGAACTTGAAGCTTTGAGAAAGCTTATGAGATGTCTTGAAAGCCATCATGAAGCCTAGAGAGGTCATTGTACAAGAATTCAGAAGACTCAGCCATGAGTGGTGGAATTAGGGTTTGACTGGGTCAACCCTAGGTCAACTGATGATTTGGAGAGGGTTGAGACCTAATCCAAGAGCCATGTGAGCATGGAATGATGCATTGAGATGCTATAAGGATGATTCCTAGACCAACTCATCATGATTTAGGAGTTTGAGAAGTTTTAGGCTAGGGTTTCTAAGGATTGACAGTGTAAAATCCCCTAGTTTGATCCCTATCTTCAAGGCAGTTTAGCTCAAGATATGATTGTCATCTCATCTTCCCCATAACATGAATGTTGTAGAGCTTGTTCTTAGCTTTAATTTGAGTACTAGAAGTCCTTGATAGGATTTTGGTCATTTGGAGGTTATAGGTCATTTCAAGCATAAGGCCATATCTCCTATTTCCAACTTATGGCTTTGACAAGTCAAGGGCATTTTGGTCATTTGGAGGTTATAGGTCATTTCAAGCATAAGGCCATATCTCCTATTTCCAAGCTTCAAATGGAAAAATCTTCAACATAAAACTTGCTTAGAATGATGTTTTAAGGCTAGTAGGGAGGTCATGAGATGTTGAAAAGGCTTGTATCAAAAAGTGATAAAAATGGCCTAAAATGGAGGCATAAGTTAATTAAAGTGAAATTGAAAATTGGAAATCACAAGCTATAAATCCAAACCATGTCATATAATAGGTCATTTTGACTCCAAATGACATTCTAAGAACAATGGTTCAGCCACAATTTTGATTTGAGGCTTGGATCATAGGGCTGCTTTGGAAATGGCTTACTTGCATATTAAGGTACCAAGGCAAAACTCAAAAGAACTCAATGTACAAGTTGGTTATGCATTGTAACTCATCCTAAATCTCATATGGGGATAAATTCAAGTCAGAATCAAGGGTTATGAGAGGCTTGGCATGAGATATCACATAAGGAGAATGGAAATCAAAATGTTATGACATGAAAAGTTCAATTTCTCATTGGATGATCCTAGATGGTTCTAGATGATTCTAAACCACTCTATATAACAAGTGTAACTTGCTCAGATGCAAGGTTGGTGAGAATTGGTGCAGAGAAGAGAGAGTGAAATCAAGAATCTTCCATTGCAAGTCAAGTTCAATTTCTTCATTCTTCTTCATTTCCATCCCTTTTTTCTTCACAAACACATTCCATAGATCCCTCTGAGTGTGTGCATACTGAATTGAAGTTCCATTGATGGAGGATTGAAGGTTTAGCCATTGGATTTGCAAGAAGCCACTCATCATCGAATCTTGAAGTGCAAGCTTTCTCCCTCCAATTTTTTGCAAACAGAAGAAGTATCATCATCCAAGGATCACTTCTGAAGAGTTTCAAGTGGTGAATTGAAGATCTACTACCTCTGTCAATCCAAGAAACCAGGTTTGCAAAATCTCTTTCACCTCATTATTTAGGCATTGATAGGTTGAATTATTAGTGTAGAATGGCTAGAGACACCTAGGTGATGAATTCTGAAGAGTTTAGGATCATTTGGTGGAGTTTCAGTTATGGACATCATTTCTTTATGGAGCAAGAACTTGTGATATAGTGAGTGATAATACAAGTTTGATAGCTAGTTTCGATTAGGGCAATGTGGTGATCATTTTAGGATCAAGAAATCCAAGAATAGTTGAAGTTGAGGTTTGAGATTAATTTGGATCCACTATCGGGTTTTAAGATAGAGACCATTTCAGTGTAATCCAAGGCCATGAGCATGATCAGTGTGGAAAATTGAGCAATTTAGTGTTTTAAACTTTGAGATTTGATGCTGTTATGAGGAGGTACGAGTTGGTGTAAGATGGTTGCATGAAATATGTTTCAGGGAGCTTCCATGGCCAAACCCTAGCTGGAGGTTGAAGACAACCTCCCAGCCGTGAGATGCAAGCGAGACCCTTTGACCTGAGAACCCATCCAACGGCCTGTGTTCAATTGCGTTTTGGAGGGAATCTGAGTTACACTGAAACACACCGTTTCATTAAACGGTGGTTTTTGGGCTTAAGTGAATAATGACTATCCACACCCCCTTCATGAGGCCCAATATATTTTGAACTGGAATGGATTGCTATTCTCACCGTTCCCTTTTCTTTTTCTTTTATTTTTGTTAATTGATTTCTGATTAATAAATGGGCCCAGCGCTTATGCTATCTGAACCCCCCATTCTGGGCCCATGTGTGAATTGAACTGCATTTGTTTACTTCCTGCACCCCATATCCATACTTTCATTTTATTTTTCTTCCATTTTATTTCAAACTTTGAAAATTCATAATAAATGGAAAAATAATGATTTTTTAATGGGAGTTTTTTCTCCTACTTCATATTTTTGTCAAGAAAAATATAAAATAAAAATATTTTCCTTTCATGCATTTTTGATATTTTTTGTATATTTTCTTCTTTTATTGCATTTTATTTCTTTTATGTTGATACCTGAGTTTGTATAATTTTGTATAGGTAGTTCCCTTAGCATTTTTAGGTCATTCTTTTTAGGATAGTTAGATATAAGTTTTAGCTCCCCCCTGGATTTATTCCATAATTTTATGATGAATTTTAGGATAGTTTTGATTAGATGACATTAGGTTGTGTAGAATTAGGTCAAAACTTCAACATAGGTCCATAATAACATTAGAATTTTGGGTTTTTAGGACAAATTAGACTATGGGACATATAGGGCATTAAGGGTAGGTATGTAGGATCCCTTAGGAATTATATTAGGATTTAATATAGTAGTATACTATTTTTAGATGATTTTTGGTTGATTGTTTGTGTTGCCCTTGTGGACTTGTATTTTTCATCTGCTTTGCTTTGTGAGCTTGGTATTGCTTGGTTTTGTTCTAAGGAGCATTGAGGAGCATAGTAGAGGATTTGAAGATGGATGGAGGAGCTTGAGAGCTTGATCTTATTTCTTTTTTTGTTGTTTTAGGGTTAGGGATTAGGAAGAGTTTAGACTTAGATAACTTCTTTCTTAAACATGGATGGTATCTTTCACCTCCATTCCTCCCTATGATTCAAAGTCCTTCCATGGTATACACCTCTCTCCTTTGGAGGGATAAGTGAGGTACCTAGGAAGTAGAACTTTTGAGGGAACCATTCCTTTGATGTTGAACCCTTATAGGTCACCTTTGGTGGTCAATAAGCAGTTCAATATCCCCCAACTTATCCAGTAAGTGATTTCATCTGGTTTGATTATCTTGAGAGATGTTGAGCTTGAGCTTGAAGATGAAGACTTCAATGAAGAGTTGAAGAGGATGAATCCTTGAGTATTGCCATTCCAGCTGAAGCTTGAAGAGCAACAAGAGCAAGTTGATACTTGAAGACCCCTGAAGATGAAGTAAAGACTGAAGGATGAAGTTGACACTTCTAAGTGATTGAGATTGATTCTGAAGAGTTGAAGCTTGAAGAACAAAGGAAGTTGATACTTACTTTGATACCTGGAGATCCTGAAGGAGCCAAGATGGTACTCATGATTGATAGTGAAGCCTGAAGGTGGAGCTGATCAAGAAGCTGAAGCTTAAAGGAGAAGATAAGTTGAGACTTATGTTGAAGGGTTGAAACCTGGAAAAGCAAATTGATATTTGTCAAGAGTGATTGAAGTCTGAAGACTGAGTTGCTGTTGGAAGAGCTGAAGCTTGGAGTTGAGAGAGGAGTTGAGTTGCTTTCTTTTCTTTTTTCTTTTCTGTATTGATATGTTTTGTTTGACTTTCTTGATGCATTAGAATAAGTTCATATCTAGAATAAGTAGAATCTAGGAGCATGATTGCACTAGAGGTTGAGTTGCTCCCTCTGCTTGTATTGTTACTGTGTGGCTTTGCTTGCGGGTATTCGGTAGAGCCCAGCTCCCTTGCCCATGTGGTTTGTTTGCCTGATGGCATTTCATTTCATTTATCTGTATGATTGCAGTTTACTGTTATTGCTTGATAGCATGATGTTTATATTTCAGTATGATTACTGTTATTCATTCTGGCTTGAGGTTGAGATGAGCTTGTGGAGGCTGAAGCCCCACACACATTTCCTCCCTCACTTGCATTGCATGCATTTTACTGTTAAGCCGATGCTTTGTCTGTTTTGGTGTATCATTGACATGATCCCTTAGGACTCTCATTTCCTTTGATAAGGAATTGATGGTAGAACTTTAGGTTGAAACCTATGCATGACAACTTCTAGGAGTTCCCTGTTCAAACCTCAACCATAGGATGAATCCATGGCATGACAACAGTAGGACTTGATAGTCTCCCTCCTAGTTGGGTCTGTTCTCTTCTCATCTCAAAACAGTTTAAGATACAGTAATCATGAATGATTTCTTTCGTACGTTACGAGCCTTAAGCTATCTGAGAAAGGATTGCGGGAGAGTTTCTTTTCCACAGTCTGGATGTTTAGTATGGTACCCTTTGGGTGACATGCGACACATTCACTCTCAGGTCATAGTCTCTAGTGCGGTTGAAATCGCAAACACAATAAAAAACACTTCTTTCGTAAAAGACAGGAAATAAACCGTAGTTTCCCGAACTACGTGAGCTCTGATCTCTCATGCCTGTTGAGAGTACGTAGGCACAAGATGGCGATTTCTTGGCGAGCTACCTTCCCCCATAACCCGTCGTAGGCCGAACTACGTTGACTCTGATTTCTCATTCTCTGATGAGAATACGTAGGCATAAAGTGCGATGCTTTGCCGAGTCATTTTCTTTTCTGTTTTAAGCCAGCCTTGATAGGTAGATAGAATAAAACCAACCCGTCCAAGTAAACACAACAAGCGAGGATCCCGTCGAGTACGACGGACGTGAGGGGTGCTAATACCTTCCCCTTGCGTAACCGACTCCCGAATCCAGACAACGGTTGCGATGACCTTGTCTTACCCTTTCTCGTAAGGTTTTTCCGATCGTTTCCTTTCCCGCTCTGAGGGATAAATAACGAAAGGTGGCGAATCTTCTGTTGTGCCGGCACCTTATTTTCGCGCAAGCGACAACTACCTACTAGCAAGAGACAGGTCGAGGAGAGTCATCAAGCCACCTCAGAGACTTGGGTATGCAGATCTTATAGCTTATTCCTTAATCTCTGCTAGTGAGGTTCTAGATGAAGAACATAGAGACTATAAGGAAGTTATGAGGAGTCGAAAGAAGACTGAATGGATGAAGGCCATGGATGATGAGATGAAATCTCTTCATGATAACAACACTTGGGAACTGATCAAGAAACCTGCTAAAGCCAGGTTAGTCAGCTGTAAATGGATTTTCAAAGTTAAGGAAGGAATCAAAGGAGTGACGTCGAAGAGATACAAGGAAACATTGGTTGCTAGGGGGTTCACTCAAAAAGAAGGTATCAAATTCAATGATGTGTTCTCTCCTATTGTGAAGCACAGATCCATTCGAATGTTGCTTTCCATGGTGGCCCAGTTCGACCTTGAACTAGAACAGATGGATGTGAAGACTGCATTCTTGTATGGTGATCTAGATGAAACAATCCTGATGATGCAACCTGAAGGGTATGTCGAAAGGGGGAAGGAAGTTTATGTGTGCAAACTGAATAGATCTTTATATGGACTGAAACAATCTCCTCGACAGTGGAATAGGAGATTCGACAAGTTCATGGCACACATAAGTTTCATCAGAAGCCAGTTCAAGCACTTTGTTTACTTCAGATTTTGACTGGGTAACTCATTTGTTATTTTGTTGCTCTATGTGGATGATATTCTAATAGCAAGCAACAATGTCGGAGAGGTAATGAGGGTGAAGGTTGAACTCAATAAAGAGTTCGACATGAAGGATCTGTGAGCTGCATCCAGGATTCTTGGGATTGACATCCGGAGAGATAGAAAGCAGTCGAAGTTATGCTTATCTCAAGAGGCATACCTACAGAAGATTCTCCAAAAGTTTGGTATGTCGAATTCAAAGCCTGTTGTGACTCCGACAAACCCTCAATTTAAGTTGAGTATAGATCAGTGTCCCAATACTGATGTTGAAAGAACTTATATGAATAACATTCCATATGCTAACATAATAGGTTCTTTGATGTATGTTATGGTCTGTACTAGACCCGACATAGCATATGCAGTAAGTCTTATAAGCAGGTACATGGAAAATCCTGGAAAGGCTCACTGGCAAGCATTAAAGTGGATTTTAAGGTACATAAATGGGTCTCTGAATAGAGTCCTAATTTATGGTAGAGCCTTGGGTGAAGATAGTAAAGCAGCAATCAAAGGATATGTCGACTCTGATTATGCAGGTTGTATGGATTCTAGAAAATCTATCTCTGGATATGTGTTCACTATGTTTGGGACAACAATCAGTTGGAAAGCAACACTTCAGAAGGTCGTTGCCTTATCAACCACTGAAGCGGAGTATATTACCCTAACTGAAGCTGTGAAGGAAGCATTATGGCTTGAAGGTTTTGCAAAGGAGCTAAAACTTCAAGGTCGAGTTATCATTGTTAAATGTGATAGTCAAAGTGCAATACACCTGTCGAAGAATTCAGCCTATCATGAGCGAACCAAGCACATTGATGTGAGGCTTCATTTCATTAGAGGGGTAGTCGAGCGTGAAGAAGTCCAAGTGCTGAAGGTTTCGACAGATCATAATGTTGCTGATATGATCACCAAGACGTTGTCCAGTTGCAAGTTTTTTCCACTGTATGTAGTTAATAAAACTGCATGAAGAAAGCTAGTTTCTTGATGTTATAGAGTTAGATCCAAGGTGGAGATTTGTGAGATGTTGGATCGAACTCTAGTATGGTCGAAGTTTGTTCGCGAGTAATGCATGTTGTAGTCGAAGTCTGTTCATGCATTAGTCAATATTGCTAGGGTTGTTAGCATGTTGAATTGGGTCTTGCTTATAAGCCCAATTGTTTAAGTTAGCTTGTAATGGGTAATTGTTAAAAAGCCCATTAGGTTAGTGTGCTATTTTATTATAAATAGGATGCTAGTTTCTCAATCTTGGTATAAGGAAAAATAGGAAGATAAAATCCTAATTTCAAGAGAGAGAGGTTATTTTGTTATTCTTGTATACTTGTAATCTTGTTCTAATAGAAAGGAAAGAATAGAAGTTTAATAACCAATCCTTGTTGTTTTCTTCTTTATTAACCCTAACCCTTGTGTGTTTCTTGCTAAGAAATTTTTTATACTTTGTTTAAAGGTATCCTATTCACAACAGGTAGCAATATTAACTTTTTGCATTAAATCTCCACTTGCATTAGGGCTTTGAATTCTTAAGCCTGAAACAACTTGGTCATTTAGTCCTAACATTGTAGATAACATGAAAATTAAATCCTCACTTGCAACATGCCCTATCATGTCTTACTATAAATTTTGAACACGACCTTGGATTGAGTTATGCATTTTGATCACATAATGGTTATGCTACTTATCATGCGCATGGCCTAAAAATCAGCCACTCATTCTTTGCATCCACTAAAACTTGGAGTAAATACATTTAACCATGACCAAATGAGCTCTAGCATATACTTGGAACACAACTCAGACTTGTCTTGGGACATGGCTCGAAATTGAAATATAATCATAGATGGATCCTGAAACCAACCCCCATTTTGCCACAAATTTATCTTGAAATAAACCATTGGCATAGTAATGAATATACCATATCTTGAGTTATCTCCTCTTGACATCACACACATTTACAATGGCACACAAGACCTCCATAACCTAAATTATAGAGGATTATGGCCAGAGGTCAGATGATCACCTTGAGAAAGATCATGAAGCAACACGCATGTTTGACATAAGAAAAACGAGAGGGTAGGACAAATTTGGGGTATGACAGATACCCCTATCTAATTGTCTTGAACTCGCGAGAATGAGCTGCTGTATGACGTTCATTTTCGAGGTAAAAGTCAATTAGATACAAGAAGACCCTGAAATTTGTCTGACAAGAAAGTAAAATGATATGAAATGGGATACAGTCATAATGGAGTGGTAGGATGTAAGATGAACCAAATAGCTTGAGGGTCCTTAAGTGGTTGAAGCAGTCCCTTATCCACTAAAATTCTTCGATGATACCAAAACAGTATCTCAAGCGATAAAAGAGTGCACCTATTTAATATTCATTGTTTTGTTGATTCATTATTGGACCTATGTCCTTTGGACATTTTAGAGTGTCCGGATCAATTTCTTATCAAAAGGTTCACAATTGATAAATAGAGTAGAGAAAAGGTGTCGGTTACTTAAACTATTTTCAATTATGTATTTATAGTTGGTCCAATCCACCCTATCTCTTTTTTAGATATTTGACAGACTTCCAGTTAAGTATACATAGAAAACTAAAACAAGTGACACATGAAGAACCAATGATGGTAGCTGTGACTGTGACCTGTGGCTAAATAGCACAGTATTTATGTATCTGTCTGCAACTCATCCTCACTCCTTATTGAATTGTAATTAATAGAGGAAAAACATGATTATTAGTAATATGGACCCATCCATATTTGCAGTTCGAAATCAAACAATTCTGTGAGAGTGACAGTACAGTTTAATAGAAAAATATGATTATTAGTCATGAATGAAAAATGCATATTGTCATATTGATGAGATCAAACTATCAATATGATTGCAAGTTTCTTTCTCAGGGCCAATTAATTGATTTTTTTGTTCAAATAATTCATAAATTAATGAGTCAATGCTTTTTGAGTTTTTATTACAAGTTCAATTGATTATAATCATTGACAATAACGTATACATTTGATAGTGATACATTTGAAATTAGATTGATAATGACTGAAACTTTAATAACTGTTTATGCATCTATCTCAAAAAATTTATTTAAGAAAATAATTTTTTAAATTTTAATATTAAACTAACCATCTTTTCCTATAATATCTAATATATTCATGTTTAAAATATAAAAAATTGGCGTCTTTTATATTTTTCTATTTTTTGCCAGTAACATGGGGATTTACCTACAAATATGATGTTGCTCGCAGATTTATTTATGGAATTACCTGCGGATATTTTAACTTTTATCTGCAGTTAAAATTGTAGGTAATATCAAATCTGCAGTAGTATCCGCTAGTAGCTGATAAAAATATAATTCAAATGACGGCTCATTTTTAAACCATTTTTTTAATTTTAAAATATGGATTGGTTAGTTTAGTATTGAACTTTAAAAACTTGAATATTTATATAAAATTTTTTATCTATCTCTAAATAACGAAAATTAACCAATATTATTTTTCTACGTGTGAAAGTACTCTATACGTTTTAAATTATTAATTCTTTTATACAAATTTTATATGTTAACCCTTAACTCAATTCTTATTGATCTTCATTCTTTTTTATTTTACTCCATTTCCGGATTCATTCTCATTTTTTTTATTTCCCTACTTAGTGTGAAATAGAAATATACCTAATTCAATCTTCTTACCACTGAATGAAAGTGAACGAAATAAGGTGTTAATGCCCCCCTGTTCCAGCAAATCAATTATTTCCAGAAAGGATTCTATGTTTATTTTGGTTTCTTTCGCATTACTTCGTTTTATTTTGTATTTTGTTGAATTCTAGATTGGTGATTGGAATGAACCATTTCGAAATCGAAAGGGTGAATCCAAAAATTGTAAGAAATTCTGAAAGATGGGAAGATCCTTCTGATTGAATCATTCTAGCCGAGCCCGAAAAAAGATTAGATATAAATGAATTGAAAAAGAAAATATTTTTTCAATATGATCTCCTCGACTCAACTCAATATGTATACTAAAATCAAAGTGATTCTTACGTCAAGCATTGGATTTCATGTCTCAATTAAGAGGAGTCATGGAAAGAACAGGCTCCAAATCTCTATCAATTCCTTTTTCAAATCTTGCGGCAGCTGCGCGAGAAAATGCTAATAATAATAAATTTGTACAAAAATATGTGTAACTTTTTGTTCTGTATAAAAATTAGAAATAATTGAAGTAGATGGTGAAAATTCTGAATCAATGGTGCTAATTATCGATAGAGTGGCGTCGGAGTGGACCTGCAAGGTTAACACTCCAACTTTTAAGTCAGTTCGAAATTCAAGATGATTGTAGTGAAAAATAGAGATCAGAAAGTGTACATTGCTTTCTGTGTGAGATGATTTTATATCTTGGGTCATGAGTGGATTTGAATTGACTTAGGCCCTAGCCGTTTGGGCCTTTGGTCGACCCCGAGCAGTTTCCCCCAAGACTTGTCGAGCATTTAGGGAGTGAGGAAAGTCTTTAGCGTTTGTGGCCGACCTCCAATGGTGTAGTTTAATTCGAACTAGAAGTGAAACATTTGGAGTTATTTTAAAAAATAGTCAAGGAACGGGTGCATTAAATGCATTTCCATCATTGAAATGTTTTGTTACTTTCATTTGAAACGTGGGTTGAACTAACTAAGGTATGACATTGCTTATAGTTCACTTGAGTGCACTTGAGTTGTTTACGTTTCCCAGGGGAAAATCCAACTGATGATTTTATAGTTTCTTTTAAAAGCTGATCTGGTTCGTTCAATTATCTTCGCCTATATATGGGAGTGGTTGAGCGCCGAAGAAACATTTCACGATCCTTGAGATCTAGTTTCAAATTTACAAGAGTTTGTGATTGAAATTCTGTTTTTAGGACAGAAAGATGTCAAACACAATGTCTGTCACAATGTATATGACAAGATAAGTACGCTCTAGAAAAAATAATAGCAAAATATAAATAACATAAAAATTGGTAACCCAGTTCGAAGCAAAGTCACCTACATCTAGAGGGTGTTAACTCAAGAAATAAAATTTACTCTTAACAATCAGAAGTACAAGTTGGTCTTAGTTGAACCCTCCTAGTTCAATGCATTTTTTCCTAATACTACCCGTGAATATCTATTCATGTCTCTCGAATATGAGACCCATCTTACTCTCTCAAGAATTCTCCTAAGTGTTTGCACAATTACAACAATGTAAGTTTAATGGTATAACAACCTTACATCTCAATACTCTATTCTGCTAATTTAGTTTTAAAGCACATGGATAGTGTGTAAAAAATGCAAACAAAAACAAAGACTCAACTAAAACAAAATTCTCGTAATGAGTTGATATTTTCTCTTGAGGTCAAAGGCTTCACAAAGGAGAAAGACTCCTTAATTAACAACAATAATCCAACACAAAAGCCTCAGTAGGGTGTCTTGTCATCAAAGTGGCTAGAACTAAAAGGTGCATAAAACCAAAACTAACAAAATCAAAATTGTACTTTCAAAATTATCAAAACTCATAATTTTGATTTTTGCTCAAGATTATCAAAACTAATTTTTTTTTAATCTTAAACAAATAAAGTAAAATATTTACTTGAGATAAATCACAACTCCAAATTTCCATGTAAAGGATTCTGAAATAAAATATTTTGATTCAATCTTGTTGAATTCTTTCGAATCTTCCTTTAAACCAAGAACACAAGTTCAATCATATATTTGATTGGATATAAAAGGAAAACAAATCTCCTTTTAAGTAATCAACCCTAAAAATTTTATTAACTACAAATCTAAATATTTTGTTTAAACCATATTCAATTTAGATATTTTCCAAATAAATATGATTTAATCGAATATTTTCTAAACTAATTTGGATTGAGATAATTAACCACTAAAATAGACTTCTGGAAGAATTAATCTTAAAAGAATCTTAAATAACATCTAAAGAAAATCATAAACCAATTTGTGCCGCATGCGCTCCTAGATGTCACAAAACATGTTCAGGACATCTTGCTTAGGAAATTGTCTACAAACATTAGCCAATGAAATCTTTCTTTCAACGCAACTTCAAAAAAACCTTAGAATGAACAAACCTGAACAAAATCTTGTAATCACATATGGAATCAAACACAAATGTTCTAGACATCTTGCTCAAACCAAATCTTTCATTCAAAGCAACTTCAGTAGAAACTTGGATTGAACAAACTTGAACAGTAAACAAACCTGAACTAGATCTTGTAATAACCTCTAGAAAGATACACAGAACTGAATGAGCAAAGATGTGCTCAACAACTTTTGCGACATCTTGCTTTTCATTTTTTCTATAAAAATGACTCAATCCAAATGTAACAACAACCTTTCCCTTTGGCTATTTTTAAGAAAAACACAGACTGAACACTTCTTCAAAGAACGCACTAACAATATCCTAAAAGAGAAGTGTGCCTCCTCCTATTTTCCTCAAAAGAGACAAATAATAGAGGACGACCAACAAGCAATCAACATAGAAACAACCAACACGAGGCAAAATATAAAAACCTCACAATATTTTTTTAAACAAGTAGCAGATTTTGCCAACAAGCAATATGTTGTCCACATTCTTCCAGATAGTCATAAAGGAGCACCAAAATTGCATTAGCAGCAACAAGTTGAGATGAAGAAGCTGTAGCAAATTTGGGAGACCATATTTTTTTTGTTTGTTTTTATTTTATTTTAAATAAGACGATACTATGTCTCTCATGAAATTTTATCATCAGAAGCGAAACAAATTTTTGACATACATAATTCAATCCCTTTTCTTGTGAATCTTTCTCACCTTTACGTAACACTTGTTACGACCCACCTATAATTCTCATTTTAGAAAGCTTGGTTTTGGGGGCGTGGAGTGTTACAGTTGTAACACTTTGTTACGAGTCATCCGTAACACTAAATTTGTAAATTGTTAGCTTTTTGGGGTTTTAGCTAGATTTTCTCACTTGAACTCATTTTCACTCAAATTTCTTCAAAAAATGACTTTGTTGATATGTATTCTCTTCTAAATCCATGTGACTTCTTTTATTATCTACACATTCAACCGAAAATAAACAAACAAAGAAGAACATTAGTTCAAAAACTCGTGGATTGCCTCCCACACAAAGTTTTGTTTAAAATTGTTCAACTCTACTTTTCTTCAGAGAACTAATTAAGGGGGTTCATTCAAAGTAATTCATTCTCATTTCTAAACTACTTCACTGGTGACATAGTGTTTGAGCCCTTGCCCGTTTACTATGAATGATCATGGATTCACTTCATACATGAGCAACTCCATACATCATTACCCTATTTATCTAAAAGAGTCAGACCATCTTGAGCAGAACTTTTTAGGAAATAACTTCAACTTGGAGTTGAATAGCAAGACTAGTTCCCCTTCATTGAATTCTCTCTTCATAATGCGCTTATCATGCCAATTTTTTGTTCTTCCCATATATAGTTTAGCATTTTTGTACGCTTCAAGCCTCAATTTCTCTAGCTCACTCAACTGCAACTTTCTTTTCTTGCTTTCTGTTAGGAAGATCCTAAAGTCCCACATTGGTTGGAGATAGAGCATTGAAATAGTTTATATAGAGTGACACTCCTCACCTTACCAACCGGTTTTTTAAGGTTGTATTAGGTCAAACTCTAATATGGTATCAGAGCCTATGGATCGGACCTTGGGCAGCCCACCGTTTAAAAAGAGTGTTGGGCGTGAGGGGGTGTGTTAGGAAGATCCTAAAGTCCCCCGTTGGTTGGAGATAGAGTATTGAAATAGTTTATATAAAGTGACATCTCTCACCTTACCAACCGGTTTTGTAAGGTTGTGTTAGGTCAAACTCTAATACTTTCACCCTGAAAATTTAATTTAAGGACTTTGATTGTCCAATAAACTCTATGTTCTACTTTCATAGGCAAGTGACAAGACTTTCTATAAATCAACCTAAACGGGGTCTTTCTTATCGAAGTTTTGTAGGCAATTCGATATGCCTAAAGCACATCATCAATTATCGTGGCTCAGTGCTTCCTAGAAAGAGATATATTTTAATATGGTTTTAGGTTTTGTTTCACATATTATACATAATTCAGTTTCTCAAATTGTGTGTCTTAGGTTTTTGTTGAAAAGTAAACAATTTAAAAGAAAATTCTATAAAATTTAAAATATTTATATTTAATTTGTAAAAACAAAAAATTCTTCTTCAATTAGAACTCATAACCGTATTAAAAAAAAACTTTCATAAATAATAATATTTATCTATATTCACCTCGGTTAATAATACCAATTGAGAGTAAAAATATGATTTTTTTTTCCATCTATTAAATATCTTGCCGAGGGGAAACTAATGCACTATCATTCTTTAACTGACTTTTTTATTTAATTATTTATTATAAATTATGAACTGTTAAATTAGAAACATGAGAGATGACAGAATATATAAAAAAAAAGAGTATCCAAATCCAAGTTAAATCGACCAAGAGAAAAAGTAGCACACTCTTATTACCTCGTTAGTTAACTCATCCATCCAATCGAAATAAAATATCAGTTTCAACTGTGATAAAAGTTTATTTCAGTAGTGGGTTGATATTTTAAATTCTATATCTATAGTTGGCCCCTCTACCCTATCTCTTTTCCAGAAAATTGACATATTTCCAGTTCACTATACATAAAATGAAGAAGCGAAGATGGTAGCTGTGGCCTGTGGCTAAATTGCACAGTATTTATGCTGACCACATGCACATGTGTGAATCTGTCTGCAACGCATCCCCACTCTCTTATTGAATACTTATTATTAGAGGAACCAATATGGGCCAATCTATATTTTCTATTATAAATAAAACAATATTATGAGAGAGAGTGACATCATAGTTTAACACAAAAACGTGATTATCAGTCATGAATGAAATAAAACATGATCAGGAACACACACAATCCTGTCTTTACTAGAGAAACTGTTGATTTTTTTTTGGTTACACGTTCTATATATATCTCAAAATTATGAAAATTAATTAATAGTACGTTCATCAATGTGAAAGTATTCTATCCGTCATGAAATTCTTCATGGTGATGAAGAAATGAATGAAAATGAAGAACTCAAAGGAGAAAAATTGCTTTAATTAAATTAAATTTGGTTGATTGAAAAATTAGTTACAAACTTGCTATATATATAAATCTCAAACTCTAACTAATTCTAACAATATTAACCACCTATTATAGTAAGTGAAAGCTAATTGTATATGATACAATGGTGACTTGTGTAGCAAGTTACAAATTCGACATAAATGGCATTGCAATAGCTTGCGCAACAAGTTACTGGTTCAATGCCCTACCTTAAGCTAAACATGATATATGTACAACATGTTGAGCTTGGATATGAAGTAATGATGATTTTTCATGGAACACGAGGTTTTCAACAATGTGAATACCACTTTGATTATCACAATACAAAACTGAAGATTTGTTGTATTTGACCTCCAATTTGCCAAGTAAAGATACGAGGCAGTATAGCTTGCAAGAAAAAATAAAGGGAGAATCTTGTATTATACTTCAAAATAATTTATGGACAGAATATATTGCTTATCAGGTCTCCAAAAACTACTGATGATCCAAGAAATAAACAATAGCTAAAAGTTTATCTTTTAGTTTCAATGCATCCTGTCAAATTTGCATCAATTAAGCCAAGCAAATGTAAATATGCATCTCTTCTTGGATAATAAATCTCATATAGGTAATATTTTGAGGTATTTTATGACTCAGCAGGAAGTCTCATACTGCATAATGGAAGGTAAAGTAAGGAAATATATAAAAGCTATATTAAGTGTACTAGTGTTGTTATCGAAGTAATAAAAATAAATTCTTTTTCATAGAAATTACGAACTTAGAACAAGGAATGTTGTGCACTGTAATTAAAAAAAGTAAACGAGAGATATTTTCGGTTCTTTTGGTCGAAAACGCAAAAGATAAGTTTTTATAACCATAATGATAAAGGTGGCCAGTGTTGGAAATTCACCTCACACCCTATGAAGAATTCCCTTCAATCTTGATCTCAAGATTGATGAACAAACCCACAATATGATAGTAATGGTGATAATAAGTAAAGAGTTATCAAGAACAGCAAAAGAGAATAAGAATAACAAACAAACAAACAAACAAACGGCAAGAAAGAGAAGAGTGAGAGAAGAAATATTTGGAGAAAATTGTGTTACCCACAAACTGTGGGATTTCTGATTACTATTGAACTTTCACTTGCTAAACTTTGCAACTGTGAAATCTGTTCTATTATAGATTACAAAGCAAGACACCTATTTATAGTTTTAGGTTTACAAAAGCGCAAAATATAAAAGGCCCAAAATATTCAAAATCAAATCTAATCTAAATCATATCAAATCTCATCAAAACAAATTTGTGTCAAAACAAACTGTTCGACACACTGAAAGCTTCGACACTTGGCTTAGACTTCGACTGCTTCCTTGCTATTTCGACTTCGAAACACTATGAATTACATTTAACACACCACCTAATTCATTGTGTCTAAACTGTCTACATTCATCATGGCTCTTAGTCTTCTGAAGGCTTCGACCCGCACTCCCTTCGTCATGATATCTGCAATCTGATTCTCAGTTCTGCAGTGTTCCAACTTCATCTTCCCTTCGGCTACCTGCTCTCGAAGATAATGGAACCTCATTTCGATGTGCTTGCTTCAACCATGAGCTATTGGATTCTTCGCCAAGTTGATAGCTGACATGTTGTCTATCTTCATGGTAATTGCTCCATGATTCTTCCCTGTGATTTTTTCGACCAAATTCACCAACCAAGTTGCTTGACATGCACAAAGAGAAGCAGTTATATATTCTGCTTCGCATGATGACAATGCCACTACTGGTTCCTTTCTCAAATTCCAAGCAACTGGTGCACCACCTAACATAAACACATACCCAGCTGTGGATTTTTGATCCTCAGCATCACTACACCAACTGGAGTCTGTGTATCCCACTAACTTGCATTCTTTTCCTTCATCAGTTGCTGGAAACAAAATGCCATAGTCGAGAGTTCCTTTCAGATACCTCAGTATCCTCTTCGCCGCTGCTAGGTGTGATACATTTGGCTTCTGCATGAATTTACTTACCATACCGACACTGTATGCTAAGTTAGGCCTTGTGTGACAAAGGTATATAAGTGACCCAATAAGTCTTCTGTATTGGGTTGGGTCGACATCATCTTCATCTGAATCCTTCGACAGTTGCAATCTGGACTCAGCTGGAGTCGAAATTTGTTTGCAATGTTGCATCTCAAATCTCTTGAGTATTTCGCCTGCATATCTTCTTTGGTGCATCATCAAACCTCTACTTGTCTTGTGGAATTGGATGCCAAGGAAATATGAGAGATTTCCTAAGTCTGACATTTCAAACTCCTCACTCAGGTCATGTTTGAAATCTTCGATCTCCTTCTTGCAACTCTATGTTATCAACAAATCATCAACATAGAGACATAGTATAAGAAATTCGCCATTGCTTCTTCTTACATTTACTTCATGCTCAATTGTACACTTCACAAATTCCTTCTCCCTTAAGAAGCCTTCGATTTTCTTATTCCAAGCTCTTGGAGCTTGCTTAAGTCCATACAGGACTTTATGAAGCCTGCACACCTTTCTTTCTTCGCCTTGTTTCACAAACCCAGCTGGTTGTGCAACATAAACTTCTTCGTCTAAGGGGGCATTAAGGAATGCACACTTCACGTCCATCTGACATGTGTGCCAGTTGTTCATATTTGCTAGACCAACAACCAACCTGATTGTTTCGATTCTAGCAATAGGTGCGAATACTTCATCGAAGTCGATTCCTTCCTTCTGAAGAAATCCTTTCACCACAAGTCTCGCCTTGTGTCGAGTTACTTCTCCTTTAGGAATTACCTTCACCTTGTAAACGCACTTCACATCAATTATCTTCTTACCTTGTAGAAATTCGACAAGTGACCAGGTATTATTGACTTCGATGGACTCCAACTCTTCAGTCATTGCTTTCACCCACTTCGAATCTTTCAATGCCTCAGCTGCATTGACTAGTTCGACATCTGCGTAGAAAGCATAATGTACCAGCTCACCCTCTTCATCGACTACATCATCTGATGTAATTACACATTCTTGCAACCTTGCAGGCATGTGTCTTGTTCGTCGAGGTCTGCTTGAACCTGCTTCATCTGCAACTGGTTCCTGTCGAACTTCTATTTCGAATTCAGTGGCTGGTTCTTCACAAGAGATTCTCACTGAATCCTTCTTGGCATTCTCAGTCCAATCCCATTCTTTAAGCTCATCTATGATCATGTCCCTGCTGATCACTACCTGCTTATTCACTGGGTCGAACAGCTTGTAACCTCTTGTCGAATGATATCCTATCAAGATCATCTGATTCAACTTATCATCAAGCTTCCTTCTCAATTGATCTGGCACATGTCTATGTGCTATAAATCCAAACACCTTTAAGTGACTGAGACTAGGCTTGACACCAGACCAACATTCTTCTGGTGTGATTCCTTCAAGCTTCTTCGTCGAATATCTGTTCAATATATATGTTGTTGTCGAAACTGCTTCTCCCCATAATTCTTTGGGTAGATGCTTTCCATTCAACATATTTCTCACCATATTCATGATGGTTCTGTTCTTGCGTTCTGTAATCCCATTTTGTTGTGGAGTGTAGGGTGGCACCACCTCATGCATAATCCCTTCTTTTACACATAGTGTATCGAACTCTTTTGACACATACTCTCCACCACCATCAGTCCTCAGAATTTTCAGCTTTCGACCACTCTGTCTTTCGACCATGGACTTGAATCTATAAAATACCTCAATCACATCACTTTTCTTCTTGATGAGGTAAGTCCACAACTTTCGACTGTAATCATCTATAAACGTGACAAAGTATCTATTTCCACCAATCAAATCCACCTGGATTGGACCACATACATCAGAGTATATGACTTCAAGTATTGCCTTCGACTTCCTTCCTGCATCCTTGTTGAAGCTATTCTTGTTTTGTTTCGACTAAACACACTCCTCACAGACTTCCCTTGGAATGTCGATTTCTGGTAATCCTGAAACCATATTTCTTCTCTTCAGTTCTCTAATGTCATTAAAGTTGAGATGACCTAGTCGAAAATTCCATAACCACTCATCTCTGCTGGCTGTAGTTACTAGACACTTGTGCTCCATCACATTGAGTTCAATCTCGAAGGTCCTATTCTGAGACATTGGAGCCTTCAAGATTAATCTACCACCTGCATCGAGAACTCTCATCATCTTATCTTCGACAACTACCTTGTAGTTCTTTTCGACAAGCTGCCCTATACTGAGCAAATTACTCTTCATGCCTGGTATGTACAACACATTGAAAATTGTTGACCTTTTGCCATCTTTCCTCATAATCAGAACATCACCAACACCTTCAGCTGCTAGAGTGTTGTCATTTGAAAACTTCACTGTGTTCTTCGATGAGGGCTTCATGTTGACAAACCAATCTTTCCTTCCAGTCATGTGTGATGAGCATCCTGAGTCCAAGTACCACTGATCTTGGAATCTTTCTTCATCTTTTGTTGTGACCATTAGCAACGTTTCTTCTTCTTCATATTTTTCCAGCTTTGCATCAGTCTCTTGATTTCTCTTCCTTTATGGACAATCACTAACATAATGACCATACTTCTGGCAATTGAAACATTGAATGCGGTTTTTGTCTGTCTTTCGACCACCACCTCTTCCTTTACCTGCAGCACCACCTCTTTGGTTGCCTTGGTTCCAAGGTTTCTTCTGATTTGAATGGTTTCCTCCTTTGTTTCCATTCCATCTACCTTTGCCTTTTCTTTCCTTTTCTGACTGCGCCTGCAAAGCCATATCTTTCAACTTTCCTGCAGCTCTCTCAGCCATCCTCTAATCATGAGACTCAAGAGTCCCTTGAAGCTCTTCCTTCGTCAACACTAACAGATCTTTTGACTCTCCTATGGCAACTATCACGTGGTCGAATTTTGGAGCCAACGATCTCAAAATCTTTGAGACAACTGCTTTCGTCGTCAGCGCTTCTCCATATACTTTGATTTGATTCACCAACTTTGTAACTCTGGTGAAGAAATCTGTAATGCTTTCATTGTCTTTCATCTGAAGCAACTCATAGGTTCTCTTGTGAGTTTGTAACCTCACCTCTTTCACCTTCTCTGCGCCTCCAAACGACTTTTCAAGAATCAGCCATGCTTCTTTTGCTGAATCAACATCACTAACCTTTTCAAAGTTATCAGGATCAACATATTGATGAATTTATAAAGAGTGCTTTATAATCCTTCTTCTTCAATTCTTTGTGTGCATCCTTTTCCGCCTCCGTTGCGTTCTCCCCAAGCGATGTTACTCCGTCCTTCACAAGATCCCAAAGATCTTGATAACAGAAAATCACCTTAATCTGCTTGCATCAATTCTCATAATTGTCTTACTTGAGAATTGGCAGGGTCGCCGGAAAGTTGTCGTTCGGATAGTTCATCTCCATCACTATCTTTCTTCCTTGAATCTCTCAACCGGAGCTCTAGATACCAGATGTTGGAAATTCACCTCACACCCTATGGAGAATTCCCTTCAATCTTGATCTCAAGATTGATGAACAAACCCATAATATGATAGTAATGGTGATAATAAATAAAGAGTTATCAAGAACAGCAAAAGAGAAGAAGAATAACAAACAAACAAATAAACAGCAAGAAAGAGAAGAGTCAGAGAAGAAATATTTGTAGAAACTTGTCTTACCCACAAACTGTGGGATTTCTGATTACTATTGAACTTTCACTTGCTAAACTCTGCAACTGTGAAATCTGTTCTATTATAGATTACAAAGCAAGACACCTATTTATAGTTTTAGGTTTACAAAAGCCCAAAGCACAAAAGGCCCAAAATATTCAAAATCAAATATAATCTAAATCATATCAAATCTCATCAAAACAAATCTGTGTCAAAACAAACTGTTTCGACACACTGAAAGCTTCGGCACTTGACTCAGACTTCGACTGCTTCCTTGCTATTTCGACTTCGACACACTATGAATTACATTTAACAACCAGGTCTTATTATCAAAATCCTCTATTTCTATGTGATTGATGAAACACGTGTTAGGAGACATGCAATGACTACGGAGTTACATGATGGAGTAACTCTATCACTACGCCCAATCCCATGGCATGTAGATCACTAATATAGGCGTAAACTCTCTGATCCTTCGGGTTAATTGTTATATCAGATTATGCAACATAGCACGTTAATCCTTAATTCACAATTCCTAATTATATTGTCTTTAGTCAATTAGAAAATTTAACAGCTAAAATATGCCAGATAAATAGGCTTAGGGTCAATAGTCACTACTTATCAAAAACAAATTGAATATCATAACAAACAATAGGCTATGAGCACAATCAATAACTGAATAATAACAAAGAGTCAAAGCAATTAGATTAACATCATTTGATTATATGTCCCAATAAAGCAAAACAGGTTCATCATCAAATAAGATCCAACCGTCATACCCCAAATTTGTCCTACCGGTATATAGCTCTCATCTGTACATCCATTCACTAGCCTTTATTTAAAAAATGAAAAAGAATGTGTTGTTGCTGCTCAAGGTATTACTAGGTTGAATCAAATCTCAGGCCAGGCTATCAAGTCAAGAGTGTATGTGTAGTGGATTAAGGGTCATTGGTTTTGACATAATTTGTTGGTCAGGAAAGATTTCGTTTCATGATAAAGGCCAGGAAATGCAGTTTATGTGGTGTGTGTGTCTGAAGTGTCAAGTCAGGGATTTTGTACCATTTCAAATCATCTGGGTATGGGTCGAGTTGTCAGGTTGTGTCATGTTGTTAGTGTTTCATGATTAAAGATCATCAAGGAGCAATTCCTTTTAACTAGGGTTTTTGTGCAGTTGTAATGCAGTATTGTGTTGCATATTGGATTCTAGATCTAGATTATCAGTGCATGTGGCAAAATGCAAAATTTATTTGAGGATTGATTCAGGTTTTACTTGTTACTCAAGAGTTGATTCAAGGAGAAGATTCGAGAACAATTTCAATTGTGAATGTTGGAATTAATATGGGAAGTTCAAGTTTTAAATCAAGAATCAAGGTTTCAGACGTGTATTCAAGATAAAGAAATTGTGAGATCAAGCATTGTTCAAGGTGCCAATATTACATGTTCAAGTCTATTTGTATCCAAAAAAAACTCTAAAAAAATCTTGTTCATGATTTATTACCAAGGGAGAGCATTCACTAACCAAAGCCCATTTCCTTTTTTTATTACCATTGTTGTCATTTAAGTCCATTACAAAAAAAATGTTACAAAAGCTATGTAAATAAGAGGCCCATGACAAATTTTGGTGTTAGATTTTATTGTTACAAAATATACAAGCCCAATACAAGTGTTCAAAAAAACAAACAAAAAAATCATTACAAAAGAACATCTTGTGACGGTCCACATACATGACCATTTACATAAAATCACATTCCACAACTTTCCATGACTTCACATACCATCAACATGACTTCAACCGCCAACTGCTAACAAAGAAATTGAAAAGAAAAAAAAACAAGCAAATGGACCCACATTACAAGCCTTTTTCCCCTTCATGATCTGCTAAAAGGCAAACTACAGCAGGTAATGCAAAAAACGTACGACCACATCAGCACCACAAATCATATGCAAAACGACAATATTCAACCAACTTTTCAAAACCATCAACATACACTCCATGCCAAGACCACAAAATAACCATTAGTAAAATGCCCTGTACAACATGAATTTTCAACGCATCTTAAATCATCCTACTATTCACAAACCATGGTACAACCTCAACCATCCAATGCGTCACACGTAACAATTACCAAACCATTTCAGCTACTAAAACGCACAACGTGATATCACATGGAAGGTTCCAAATCGCCTGTACAATATACGGTATCACAAACAAAACACCAAGCCACAATGATTTGTACATACTTCTTGCACCATCCTTCAATTCCCATCCCACATCCTGTATACACAACACCACATCCCGTACATAACAAAAGTCGTTTCAGAATTATGCAAGCGACGAAAAATCAAAATGAGGAATTTGCAAAATCGTCACGTACCGTACTACTTCCTTGACCCCGCACATAACCATTTCACACCTGCAGTGCAAAAACAACATGAACACGTCACAAAAATCCTGAAAATAACAACACACTGCAAACATGAAAATGATACACAAACGAAAAAACGAAAAGTATCACCAACAACATCACACAACGCACCATTCTTCGAACCAAAACGGCAAACCGGTACAACAATTTTCAGCTCACCAATTACCTCTGAACCTTCAATAAATACCCTCAATCTCCACAATAAATAAACCTTAGTCTTCCTTCATTGAACAAGTTCAAAAGAACCAACATTACCCTATCAATATTCCTTCCAAAACCTTCATTGAAACACTAAAAAACTAAACCCTTCTTCATACATCCTTCAACCAAACCTTCATTCACAACCTCTCCATTTAATAGTCACCAAACCATACTTCTTCAACCCTCAAGTAACTGCAAATCAAAACTCACCAAAATCCAATCCATTCCCCAAATCAAAACCATAAAACAGAAAGAGATGAAGAGAGAAATGAAACCCACTCCAAAGTGAACTACAACTTAGAACCAAAAGAAGGAAAAGAATTGAGATTAAGAAAAATCAACCGAAACCTGAAATAGAAACCGAAATCAAAACAAGAAAGCAAGAGGTCAAGATCGTGCGAGAGAACAAGAAACGATGAAGCAAATCGCGCAAGAATGTTTGACCAAGACGTTTTTTCTTGTTGTTGACGAGTTTCGCATAAGTTGCGTTGTTGCTTTGATGCAATGGTGGTATCGTTGGCTTTTGACTGGGTTTATTATTCACTTTTTTTTTTGTTTTAAAAAAAAGGAAAGTTAGGAAACAGTAATGTTTTTTTTGGTTTCAAAACGTAAGAAATACAATGTGATGGCATTTCCTTTTGGCTTCAAACCCTATGCTGTTGTTATTGGGCTTTGTCCCATTTGAATTTCACTTATCCATCTGTTTTGCTCACACCGTGCTGAAATTCTGGTATGCAGATCTCAGATGTCCCAAGAACATTGATCTCCGCTAAAACAGAACAAGGACAGAACATGACCATTTTAAATCCCTTTAAAAATTACCAATGTCATGGACCAATGTCATGACCTCTGTTGTAACATCTGCAGACTGATAAAACTATTTATCTAACCATTTAAAGTGTGCAGAATTAAAAATGCTGAAAGATAAATAACACAATGAATTGTTAACCCAGTTCGGTGCAACATCACCTACATCTGGGGGCTACCAAGCCAGGAAGGAAATCCACTATTAGCAGAATTAATTCAGAGCTAAACTCCCCCTTTTACAACCCCTCACTTAATCTCTACCCAATGCAATTTCTGCCTAGAACCCACTAGACAAGAGACACCTCTCACTCCCCCTCAATCACAGTAGTGATAAACAATTCAATACAAAAGAAGACTTTAGAAGACACTCTTCAAAGTCACAATACTTGATTTTGCTTAACAGCTTCAATCAAGGACAATACACTCTTGCTTACAAGCTTTGAGTGAACACTTAACAATTAACCAATAACAACTACCAGCCACAATATATCTACCACAATGCATCCAAAGATACAAAGGGTGACTTACAAAGTCACACACACAATGGACTCTCAAAACCCTAAACATTTATTTTACACTCAAGTTTTTCTTGTTGTGAGTGCTTGATTTCCCTTGCTTCTGCTCCTCCTTAAATAGTAATGCAGACTAGGCTTGGGCTGATCAAACATAAATTAGGTTTAACCCCTTATTTCCATAATTCAGATGCTGCGAATTAGGTCACAGCTACTTCATGTTATGCCCGACCCTGACTAGAATCTCGCCTGAGATAACTAAGGAGCCATAACATGTTTCCTGAAGTATAACATGATCTTTCTCTTGCAATATAACAGTAAACCTAAACACGCGCCCTGATGTCATACGCTTGATGTCATAACATCCAGCATGACATCCAACACACTTTGTTCTTAGCTGACCAACTTACCCTGCAGAACACTCTTGCAGAATCTTCTTCATAACAGTGGAAACAAATATATTATAGTTTCCTAAAAAAAAATCTCAGAGATCCTTTTTATGAACACCAATTAAATATGCATTTTCATGTTATGAATATCTTTGACCTGCACACACTTGATGAGATATATCCAACAGGTTCTTATCAAACCAAAACACTTCTGTCAAGTGATAACAGCTTTTGCTGTACCAGACAACGATGTCATGACATTGGTGATGACATCCTGATTAAAAACACATGACAGCAGTTCTGTCATGACAGCAGATGGATGTCATAACATCCAGCTTGACATCAGTGCAAAATCATGTTTTACCAAAATTTAGCCAATCATAGAACCATGGACAATCATAGAAACATGGAACTAACACGTGCCCTTGTTATTTTATTTTGAATATTGGGCTTAGAAAAGCCCGTTCTGGTTTCACTATACACCAGTTTCAATAGCCCATGCTCATTTTTTTTGTAGTTTTTTGTGTTGGACTGGTTATGTGGGCTCATTAGCCCATGCTATTTTTCCTATCTTCATCACCAAACCCCACGCTACACCCCCTCTTTTTTTATAATCTTTATTTCATTTTCTTGAAATTTTATTAAATAAAAGTTTTTAGTTTTTGAATCTTTTTTTAATTTTCACTTTATGTTTTTTTATTAATCTTATTCATAATCCTTGATTTATCCATTTATTTCAATGTTTCTTTTAAATTCAATTTTATTTCTCTTTTTTTTTTCTTTCTGATTCTCATTATTAATTTTCTTTTCAATTATCGGTTCGTGAGGTCTTTCTATTCACAGATGTTGGTTGATTGAGGTTGTTTAACCTTCATGGTTTCAAATCTGTAGAAAATGATCATCAAGATTATTTTCTATACTTTGGGATCGTGATAGGTTACCTTTGACTAATCGACGCAAGTTTGTGAGTAAGATGAGATCATCCACTTTTCTTTTCGTGTGACACAATTTTCTTTGAGAATGATCCTCAATATCATCTCTCTATCGTGTGTTAGCACAAATATCATAGCTTGCAAGGCCTCCTATAACATGATCTTCTTCATGGATCGTGCTATGATGGTTTAGCGCTATAGTCGACCCGATTCGAAAGAGATTCATTCAATTAACGACTAACCACTAATTTTAATTTTCGCTCAATATACTCTTGTTTTATTAATATATCATTGTTCATATACTAATGATTATATTTTTTTCATACACTATTGTTGATATTATCTTGATTATATCTTGTCAGTATTATCTTTCTCATATTATTCATTTATTCATATTATTCATCTTATCATATCATATTCATCTTGTTCATACTAATAAAAAAGACACTAAAAATATCGAAACCCTAAAAGCCTAAATTTGTAGACTGTGGTTACTTTTCCGAGACATGGAACTTGGACTTTGTACAAAAACCCTAGCTTGGAGCTTTTGTCCGACTCTTGCTCAAGGCTTAGTCTAGGACACCTCGCACACACACACGGCTTCCTCTTGGGCTACCTGAAAATGAGACATTTTATTTCATGTAATCCCATGTAACTTACTTGTACCCCACTATCATTCCGACGTACGCGTTTTGTTTTGCTTTCATTGTGGTTTGTTTACTAAGAGCACCCATAGGGACATGTATAGACTAAACCATTTTCAAACTAATTCTCGACTCGTTGTCGAGCCACTTTCAAACAGCCTCCGTAAGTCGATTGCTCTTTAGCATTCACCATCAAACTAACACACACACTTGCACATTTACCCGTTCTTTTCATGGTCGTATCCACAAACTACAGACGCTCTAATTCTGCATTCATTTGAAAGTAAGATACTTAGGCACAATGACCCATTTTCCCCTCTAATCTTATCTCCCATAGTCAAATTACGAGTGCTCTGATTCCTCATTCTCGTCCGAATGAGCATACGTAGGAACAATGACCCAAATCCTTGCCGAGCACCCTATCCTATAACCACCAATTTTCCCTTAGCATTGAGTCATTTTCCTTTACCTTTTAGCATTTATCGTTGAGAACAAAACAAATAAGTTTATCTAACGTTCATCAAAATTCGAATTAAGAGGTTCCTGTTGAGTACAATGGACGTAAGGGGTGCTAATACGTTCCCCTTACGTAACCGAATCTCGAACCCAGAATGTGGTTACGAAGACCATGTTCTTATCTCTTTTAAAGGTTTTCTCGATATTTTCCTTTCCTATTTTCGGGCAAGGGTCGTATTTCTCGATTGTGTGTATTTTTTGAGGTGCGACAACTGGCGACTTTGCTAGGGATGCTCCATGCAAGAGAGAGTCAAGCCTATCTTAGTTTGAATTGTGAGCTCATTAGATTTGCTTATTTGTTTTCTTCTCGTTTATTTGCTTACTTTTCTATTCTTATCTTTGTTGCTTTTACTTATTGTGACATTGTTGGGCTTCTCTACTTATGGGTACTTTGTGAGATGGCTCTATACCCGAGTCTGAGTAAAACCCTAGGATTAGGATGGGGGTTGTATAGTGGAGACTTGTGTGGCATCTTCCGTGTGAGGCTGAAGCAAAAACCCTGCTTGGAGTAGATTCCCTTGGAGATGTTATTGTTATGGTGAGTCTCTGCCATGGAAATAATGTTTTCGAGCCTGAATCATTGATCCCAAGGACCATTAACCCGTTTTATCCATGGTGGCTGGTATTGTTAACCTCTTTTGGGTTAATATGAACTCCCCAATCAGATGAGATCACTTGAGCGTATTACTTCCTGATAGTAATTGTTTCAACCTTGATCTATGACACTGAGAACCTGATTGGAACCCGTGTGTCAATGGTTGTGTAGTTGATGCCTCCGAGGAGTCTTTCTCGTGGGGAAGATACAAAAGCCTCACCTATATGAGATCCTTTAAAGGATATTATTATCGTGATAAGGCTTCGTCATGGCTATAATGTCTTTGAAAGATATCTATGACTCTAGGCACAAACCTGTCTTAGAACCTACCCGTGAGGTTTCTTTGATCAGTGACTTTGGTTCTTGACCCGTTCCTCCGGTTGACCTCAGAATTGATTGATCATGTGATCCTGGATCTTGCATCTTGCATTGCATCCTGCATACATGTCATTGCATTACAATGCATCAATTATGCATCTTGTGTTTTATTTCATCAGCTGAAACTCATTTATCCTTCCTCCCTTCTCCAATAAATCATGTTGATTCCTCGACACCAGTATGTAACTCAAGCCAATACAATATGTGTGATGGAGAAAATTCAACAAGAGAAATCCGCTTTCAAAGAAGAGTTGGACTCTATCAAAGGAAAGATCGACCAGATTCTCGAAGCCATCACTACGGCTAGATAGGAAGAAGAACTATGTGAAGCTGCTACCGCCCACAATAACGTTCATGTGCAAGGATCTAACTTAAGGCTCTCAGTTCCTATTCCTAACCCCATCACCTATGGGATACCGATGAACTTCACTACCGCAGCTGAAGGAGCCACCTCTCAATCACTCCCAACACCTGGAGTTACTGTTGGAGCTATCCCACAAGCCCAACCTGCTGTCGTTCAGATCTTCATTCCTTATGTTGAAGAAAATCTTCAACATGAGTATGATGATGTGAAACACTATCATGCTACTATCCCAATTGCTAATACTGCCGCTACTCAGGATTTTGAAGCCATCAAAATGTGTCATGATTTAGTTGAAAAACTCCAAGTCATGGAGGGGCACAACTCAACTTCTCTAAATGCTCTAGAAATGTGCTTGGTGACAAATGTCATCATTCCTCCTAAGTTTAAAGTTCCAAAATTCTTAAAGTACAAAGGTCTCAGTTGTCCTAACATGCATCTGAAGATGTACTGTCGCAAGATGGCTACCTATGCTAGAGACAAAAAGCTGATGATCCATTGCTTCCAAGACAGCTTGTCTGGAGCATCTCTTGAGTGGTATATGCAGCTGGAGCGTAGCAGTGTACGCACTTGGGATGAACTAGTTGATGTGTTTGTTAAGCAATACAAATACAACACCGACCTTGCTCTGAATCGTACTCAGCTGCTCAACAGCAACGCCAACCTAATCAACAAAGGACAAGGAGGCCAGATAGGAACTTTGATTGCCTACCTATGTCATATACTAAGATCTTTGCTGAATTGCTGGAGAAAAGGGAGATTACCCCGAGAGACCTAGCTCCTCCAACTGTCATTCCTCCAGAATATGATGCTAAAGCTCATTGCGAGTTTTATAGTGGCGCTCCAAGGCACACAATCGAGGACTGCAGAGCTTTCAAACACAAATTTCAAGACTTGGTCGACAAGAAGTTTCTCACATTCAAGGGAAGGACTATAAATATCACGAACAACCCTCTGTCGCCGCCAAGCTAATGCCAGCATCAAGTCAAGTCAAGTTCATCTTCCCTGAAGAAGGCAGTCATCATGCCATCCCGCCATTTGCATTCTTGTATTTTTCTTTGTTTGTTTAAGTATTGTATGCGCTAAACATTGCCTTTCGTATTTGGTTTTATTAATGTAGTGATTATGCATATTTTGAATTAGTTATGTCGTATTCAGTCATTTCTTCCATTTACTGCAAAGCACCGACACATTTTATCCACTTCACTCTCTTTATCAAACTATTATTTAGCAATGATTGGAGGGAGGATGATGAAAATGAAATACTCATAATTGTAAATAGTATGCTTTCAGATAAAATCCTGCCAATGATATACAAGCATTGTTTCAATTCCCCAAACGCTAGAGAAACAAGGAGTTAATCCCTAGTTAACCACTTTGAGCTAAGAAGTAGCAGTTTCCTTCGGATATTCAAACCCTTACACTCAACCTGGGGCAAGTTAGTGCCCAATTAACCCAACTACGCACTCAAACATAAAGCAAAATCCAAAAGACATGACGACTGTTTTTCAAAGACCCATGATTTGGAAGTCATAATCCTCAAAACAAAATATAAAAAAAATCAAAAGCCTGCTAAGTCGAGCACCTCAAAGTAAACTTAGGCAAAAATTAAGGCAATCCTGATGGACTCGAAAAGCGAAATCAATCCATACAAAAATTAGGGATCAAAAGCAAAACCAGAAGAGGTAATCAAATCCTCAACAAAAACAAAATAAGATCCAATGACCACCATACCAAAACCAAAGAAGGTCACTGACATCCACAAACAAAACGTGACTACCATTCTGAGGAAACCTTGAATCATTACCTTTACACTATCACCCCTTTTGGAAGACAAACGTGCACAGAATTAACTGAACGTAGAACTGGAGCTCGTTACGAAGAAGGGGTGGGTACAAACCAAAATTTGAGCCTAATATCCTTTTTTTCATAACCGTGAACCAGACCATGTTACAACCCTCGAAAGACCTAATTATGGCAAGGTTTATTCTGAAAGCATACTATTGCAAGGTTGCATAAACTGACTCCCCACATGTTTGCTAATCTTAAGCATTGGTGTCATTCTTCTTGCTATATCTTTCATACACTAGCAAAATAACACGACGACTGAACTAACAATCCATTTGTCTCACACTATCACAAACACTCCAATAAACGACTCTTTTCCAGAACTTGCATGAACATTGCATTAAAATTACCATTTGTGAATGTGTAATTTTAATTGCAAATTAGTGCTAGACATCAAAGCAACTCCAACAAGGGGCAATCAAAGAGGCACTTGACTTTCAGTGGCTAACTCGAAGAAAGACTACCTCAACAGTTTAATTAGGGGAAATCGTTCAACAGCTCAATCAGGGGCAAGGCATCTCAAAGCACATCAAGGCTCAGCTTCCAAAGATCAAATCACTTCAAAACTAGTTGATCAGGGGCAGACCATTACCATGTTCAGACTGAAACAAGTTGCAGAAGGCAGATCCTCTTTGCACCTTCAACTTGGATAAGCAGATCTTGCCAGACATTAGCAATCATTGAGTTTAGAGCCAAAGCACAATATTCACGAGCTGATTACGTTGCTACACTCATTTTTCAAGCCATCATGACCAACAGACATAAAGTTGTGGTCCTCTCAGAAACGAACTCATGACTTATCAGCAAGTGATCAAACTTAGGGCATCAAGAGCAACTTTTTCTGCTTCAATTATGACATCTTTAATGAACTGAGTGTCGAGGAAATCAAACCCTCACACCATCCAAAGTCCAATCCACATTAGAAACTACCAAAAGTCCATCATACTGACATCTTTACAAAACATATCAAATCACCCGTATGCAATCATACGCATCATATGCATCGCATTCAACCTCATGCATCATATGCATACCAAAAACCATAATCATACTTTCCCAGCACTTGCATCTTTGCGCGTCAGCATTTGCATTGCCTTTCCAATCGATATGGAACATCATTACCAAATCAAACATTCATACATGCATAAGTCGAGATCCAGGATCAATCTTGAGATTCCGAGATGATCTTCAGCCCATGCGGGGACATTTTCTTCAAGACCGCGGGCGTTTCTCATGAAGTTGTTTCAACCTTTTGTTGATGAAAATCAGGATTCCAAAGCGATCTTCAGCCCAGCCAAGGGCATCTTCTTAAAGACCGTGGGCATTCCTCAAGAAGTTGTTTTAACCTTTTGTTGATCAAAGTCAAGATTTAAAAAAGAAAACCTCAGCCCAGCCAGGGTCATCCTCTACAAATCGGTGGGCGTTCCTCGTGAAGTTGTTCAACCTTTTGTTGATCAGGGTCAAGATAATTTTCAGCCCATTCAGGGGCATCTTCTTCAAGTCCGTGGGAGTTCCTCATGGAGTTATTTCAACCTTTGGTTGGTGAAGTTGTCATCCCCAACGCAACCAATGGCATTTCTCCGAGTCAGTGGACGTTCCCTATTGATTTGTTTCTTTTCAACCTTTCTCTAAGGTGTTCCCCAGTGAATTGGTTCTTTTCAACCTTTTGTTCAAAAAGGCGGTGTTCCTTAGTGACCTTTTGTGCTTCAGCCTTTTATTGATGTCTTCAGATAAGCCTTACTCATCATACTTCTAGCAAGCTTGGCCTTTTTTCAATTGCCTTACTATCATTCTTTTGGTGGTAGACAAACCCTGCCCATTCAACCTAACCTTCACCCTTTTGGTGTTGGTAGTTCTAAAAATTGGGAAGTTCCTATCATCCTTTTGGTGGTAGAAACTTGTGTTGTTTGATCTTACCGTAATCCTTTTGGTGTCGGCGATCCGTTAACCATTGGTCTGTGTATCATCCTTTTGGTGAATGACAACCTTTGACATCGTTTTGCTTACTATTATCCTTTTTGTAGTAGTAAGTTGTGACTTCACTTTCATCCTTTTGATGAAGGGTCATTGTGTGTGTGTGTGTGTGTGTGTTTACTGTCATCCTTTTGGTGATAGGTTTGTCATCCTTTTGGTGTCAGATATCTCCATGTATGTGTGTTCTCTATCATCCTTTTGGAGATAAATCTGTCATCCTTTTGGTGTCAGAGTTGTGTGAGTTTACTATCATCCTTTTGGTGTCGGGAACCCAATGTGTACTTCTATTATCCTTCTGGTAATAGCGAGTTTAGACCTCATTTTTATCCTTTTGGTGAAGGGTCGTTGTGTGTGTCCTCTATCATCCTTTTAGTGATAAATCCTTCATCCTTTTGGTGTCGAGGCTATGTGTTTTCTACCATCCTTTTGGTATCGGGGTTGTGTGTTTTCTATCATCCTTTTGGTAATAGGCCCGTCATCCTTTTGGTGCCAGTAATTAGTGGATCTTTGGTTTGTAAATCATCCTTTTGGTGAACGACAATATCAGAGTCATGTGTGTGTACTTACTATTATCCTTTTGGTAATAGCGAGTTTCGAAATCACTTGCATCCTTTTAGTGATAGATCTTTCATCCTTTTGGTGACGGAGTTGTGTATGTTCTCTATCATCCTTTTGGTGATAGATTTGTCATCCTTTTGGTGTCAGAGTCACGTGTGTGTGAGTTTACTATCATCCTTTTGGTGATAGATATGTCATCCTTTTGGTGTCAGAGTCGTGTGTGTGTGAGTTCTCTATCATCCTTTTGATGATAGATCAGTCATCCTTTTGGTGTCGGAGTTGTTTGAGTTTACTATCATCATTTTGGTGATAGACTCGTCATCCTTTTGATGTCAGGGATGTGTGTACTTACTATTATCCTTAATAGCAAGTTTCAACCTCACTTTCATCTTTTTGGTGAAGGGTCGTTGTATGTGTTCCCTATAATCCTTTTGATGATAGACTCGTAATCCTTTTGGTGCCGGTAAACAGTGGATTATTTGGTTTGTGAATTATCCTTTTGGTGAACGACAACATTAGAACCCTATGTGTTTACTTAATGTTACCCTTTTGGTAATAGCAAGTTTTGACCTCATTTTCATCCTTTTGGTGAAGGGTCTGTGTGCATGTGTTTACTATCATCCTTTTGGTGATAGACCTGTTATCCTTTTGGTGTCAGATTTTTTTGTTATCATCCTTTTGGTGATAACGACCTTTGCAAGTTATTCAATGTCCCCTCGAGGGTTGACATTGATTTGCTATTCCACCTCCTAAACACTTTCTTTCTTTTCGGACAAATTCAGGGTTTTCTTCATATCTAATTATCCTCTACCTCGAAAGAGTGAACACCGTAGCAGTTCATCTTACTAGGTTCAAGCCAATTATATGTCTAAATAAAACAAAACAGATTCATCATCAAATAAGATCCATCTGTCATACCCCAAATTTGTCCTACCAGTATATAGCTTTCATCTATACATTCATCCACTAACCTTTATTCAAAACATCAAAAAGAATGTGTTGTTGCTGTAGAAGCACATTTCAATCTCAAGGTTTTGATGATGTCAACAAAGACTCAAGCTCATTCCATGATTGCAAGCAAAAAGTCAAAACTTTGAAAATGATCAAGATTCTTACACTATATACCCGTGGGGGTATATGCACTGAGAAGCTGCTTGCACTATATACCCGTGGGGGTATATACACTGAAGATAAAACCAGAAGCATCATGTGCAAATGTTCATACAACTTTCAAGATTTGGACTCAAGCTTCGGTATATCAATATTCACTCCTTTAATTGATATACAAGTGTTCAAATATTTTAACATGATAACATATTGCATTTGCATAGTTTTAAAATCTTTTGAATTGGTATAAAACTTTTAACTCAAGTATTTTTCTGAGTTTTAACAGTGTTAACCGATTAACCATATGGATTAATCGATTAACGGCCTCATTTTTTAAATTCTTTGGGCCAACGTTCAAGTGTTAACCGATTAACCTATAGGGTTAACCGATTAACACTGAACTAATTTTGAAAAATTGTTGCTGTTAAAATTCAAATTTTGTTTGAATGTTATACCTTTTCATTTTGTGATTCATACTCAATTGTACCTTTTTGAAATGGTGTTTTGCTCATATAAATTCTGAACATTTCAAATTGAAAAACAACCTCCAATAATTTTCAAAATATTCATTGAATCAAATTCACTATTCAAATATTTTCAAATATTTTCAAATATTTTTCAAAAAGTGTTCATATTGTTCATACAATTTCATATCCAATTTTTTGAACACTTGTATTGATATTGAAGAGTGGATTTTGATCAAAAGGAGAAGATCAATCATTAGATTGATATTATCATTGCATCACTTTCAAAATTACAAAATATACAAAGTTATTTCTATTGTGACTTGTGATCCAGGATTGTTGGACACAAGGGTTTGTGTTTGCAAGAGGATTGTTCTTGCACACTAGTTGTTGAAATAGTTGTTAGATTGTAGGCCTCACTGGTTGATGGTGTGATAGGTTTTATTTTCTAAAACTATAGTGAAAACTCTCTTTCATGTGGAAATGGGAGTGGATAGTACCTTCGGATTGTGAAGGGAACCACTACAAATCTCCGTGTTCATTTTTATTTCTGCCTTTACTGCTTTCATCACTAAGAACTTAAAGAAGAAAAATTCAAGAGGTTTGAAAAACCGGAAAAAATTTCTAAAGCCTAATTCACCCCCCCTCCCCCCTCTTAGGCATACTCTGAACCTACAATTGGAATCAGAGCAGGTTAAGGTAACCTGTTCCTAAAAGATTCAATATGGCTTCCGCTAGCACCAACCCGGTTTTCAAAGACGGTGGAAGTAGTAACAAACCACCATTATTCTCTGGAGAATATTTCGATTTCTGGAGAATATTTCGATTTCTGGAAAATCACAATGATTTGTACATACCGCTTGCACCATCCTTCAATTCCCATCCCACATCCTGTATATACAACACCACATCCCGTACATAACAAAAGTCGTTTTAGAATTCTGCAAGCGACGAAAAATCAAAATGAGGAATTTGCAAAACTGTCACGCACCGTATAACTTCCTTGACCCCACACATAACCAATTCACACTTGCAGTGCAAAAATGACATGAACACGTCACAAAAATATTGAAAGCAACAACACACTGCAAATATCAAAATGATACACAAACGACAAAACGAAAAGTATCACCAAAAATATCACGCAACACACCATTCTTCGTACCAAAATGGAAAATCGGTACAACAATTTCCAGCTCACCAATTCCATCTGAACCTTCCACAAATACCCAAAATCTCCACTATAAATAAACCTCAGTCTTCCTTCATTGAACAAGTTCAAAAAAACCAACGTTACCCGGCCAATATTCGTCCCTGAAGCTTCATCAGAACACTCAAAACCAAACCCTTCTTCATACATCCTTCAACCAAACCTTCATTCATAACCTCTCAATTTAATAGTCACCCAACCTTGCTTCTTCAACCCTAATGTAACCGCAAATCAAAACTCACTCAAACCCAATCCATTCCCCAAATCAAACCAATAAAATAGAAAGAGATGAAGAGAGAAACAAAACCCACTCCAAAGTGAACCGCAACTTAGAACTAAAAGAAGGAGAAAGATTGAGTCGAGAAAAATCAATCCAAACATGAAACAAAATCCGAAATTGAAACAAGAAAGCGAGAGATCAAGATCGTGCGAGAGACCAAGAAACGGCGATGCAAATCACGCAAGAAGGTTGAACTAAGACGTTTTTTCTTGTTGTTGATGAGTTTTACGTAAGCTGCCACGTTGCTTTGCTGCGATGTTGATATCGTTGGCTTTTGGCTGGGTTTTTTATTCATTTTTTTAAAAATGGAAAGTTAGGAAACAATAATGTTTTTTTGGTTTCAACACGAAAGAAATACAATGTGATGGCATTTCCTTTTGGATTCAAACCATATGTTGTTGTTGTTGGGCTTTTTCCCATTTTAATTTCACTTATCCATCTGTTTTTCTCACACCGTGCCCTTGTTATTTTATATTGAATATTGGGCTTAGAGAAACCCGTTCTGGTTTCACTATACACCTGTTTTAATAGCCCATGCTCATTTTTTTGTTGTTTTGTTGGAGTGGTTAAGTGGGCTCATTAGCCTATGATGTTTTTCCTATCTTCATACCATCAAACCCCACGCTACACCCCATCTTTTGTTTTATAAGCTTTGTTTCATTTTCTTGAAATTTTATTAAATAAAAGTATTTAGTTTTTGAATATTTTGTTAAATTTTCACTTTATGTTTTTTTATTAATCTTATTCATATTCCTTGATTTATCCATTTACTCCAATGTTTCTTTTAATCTTCATTTTATTTCTCATTTCTTTTCAATTCTCATTATTAATTTTCTTTTCAATTATCGGTTCGTGGAGTCTTTCTATTCACAGATGTTGGTTGATTGAGGTTGTTTAACCTTCATGGTTTCAAATCTGTAGAAAATGATCATCAAGATTATTTTCTATACTTTGGGATCGTGATAGGTTACCTTTGACTAATCGACGCAAGTTTGTGAGTAAGATGAGATCATCCACTTTTCTTTTCGTGTGACACAATTTTCTTTGAGAATGATCCTCAATATCATCTCTCTATCGTGTGTTAGCACAAATATCATAGCTTGCAAGGCCTCCTATAACATGATCTTCTTCATGGATCGTGCTATGATGGTTTAGCGCTATAGTCGACCCGATTCGAAAGAGATTCATTCAATTAACGACTAACCACTAATTTTAATTTTCGCTCAATATACTCTTGTTTTATTAATATATCATTGTTTATATATTATTGATTATATTTTTGTTCATACACTATTGTTGATATTATCTTGATTATGTCTTGTCAATATTATCATTCTCATATTAATCATTTGTTCATATTATTCATCTTATCATATCATATTCATCTTGTTCATACTTTGTTCATACTAATAAAAAACACACTAAAAAAATATCGAAACCCTAAAAGCCTAAATTGGTGGACTGTGGTTACTTTTCCGAGACATGGAACTTGGACTTTGTACAGAAACCCTATCTTGGAGCTTTTGTCTGACTCTTGCTCAAGGTAGTTTTGGACACCTCGCACACACACGACTTCCTCTTGGGCTGCCTGACAATGAAACCTTTTATCTCGTATAATCTCGTGTAACCTACATGTACCCCGCTCCCATTCCGATATACACATTTTATTTTGCTTTGATTGTGGTTTTTTTACTAGGAGCACCCCTAGGGACTATCATAGACTAAACCATTTTCAAACTAATTCTCGATTCGTCATCGAGCGATTTTCAAAAACCCCCGTAAGTCGATTGCTCTTTAGCATTCTCCATCAACCTAACACACACACTTACACATTTCATTATGGTTTCATTACTAGGATCACCCCTAGGAACTAGGATCTATTCTCACCTATTTCTAATCAAACCCTCGATTCGTCGTCAAGCCATTTTCAAAATCAAACTCTTATCAACCTCTTTGCACGCAAATACAATCAAACCCTTGATCCAACGTCAAACGGGTTTTCTCAATCAAACTTCAAAATTATTAACAATTACTGAAATTATTTTCAAGGTGAAAAAGATGGGATTGAGCCTTTGATCCATCTTCAGTTGTTTGGGTGTAAGTTCTCTTACTCGTGTGTGAGTAATTGACGTGTTTAAAACACTTCCAACTCTACAACATTCAAATTATCTCCCAACCATTCGCCATTCAGAACACTTCTCAAACATAACCTCTTTTCAAGATGAAAAAGAGAGGGAGTCAATTCTTTGGCTCACTCTCCCAATTACTTAGGCCCGAGAAGCCTTTCCTAAGCCCTGAGTAATCATCATCCAAACTAAACTTCAACGCATTTACCCCTTCTTTTTGTGGTCGTATCCACGAACTACGGACACTCTGATTCTTCATTCATTTTAATGTAAGATATGTAGGCACAAGATTACAATGATTTTGGCGAGCTACCTTCCCTCCATCTTCCATTTTCCCCTCTAATCTTATCTCCCGTAGTCGAACTACGAGTGCTTTGATTCCTCATTCTGATCCAAATGAGCATACGTAGGCACAAAGGCCTTAATCCTTGCCGAGCACCCTATCCTATAACCACACATTTTACCTTAGCATCGAATTCTTTTCCTTTACCGTTTAGCATTTATTGTTGAGAAGAAAACAAATAAGTTTAGCTATAGTTCATCACAATTTGAATTAAGAGGTTCCCGTTGAGTACAACGGACGTAAGGGTTACTAATACCTTCCTCTTACGTAACCGAATCCCAAACCCAGAATGTGGTTACGAAGACCATGTTCTTATCTCTTTTAATGGTTTTCTCGATATTTTCGTTTCCCTCTTTTGGGATAAATAAAGTTCGGTGGCGACTCTGTCAAACCGCATTCCGCGCCTTTCGCACGAAGGTCGTATTTCTCGATTTTGTGTATTTTTCGAGGTACAACACCAAACTGAGAGGAATCTTTCTACTTATGTTGAATGTAATTAATACAATAAGTGTAGATTTGAAGAGAATCATAAAACACCAAGAAAAAGCTCTCCAATGGCTCTAATAGCCTTTAAAGCTCAAAAATTACCCAAATATGTCACTTTTATCTCTAGGGAATCACACCCTTTTTCCTTCTCCTACTTTTCCTTTTAAAGCCATCAAAAAAATGTGCCAGGTAGCTGTACGAATGCATCTATGTTGGAAAGCAACACGAGCGCATTGAGCAATTACGTCAGCAACGCGGCCGCGTCAAGATGATGTGTGGGCATGTGAATTACAATAGTTGTAGTGTGCTTTTGCTCCATTTTTTCACCAATTTGTAAACTAAATCTTTTTCTTCAACCTTTATAAGTTTTCCATGTTTTTTCCACACTTTTACTTATAATTTGCTCATTTTTAGTCTGAATTGACCGTTCTTTCTAGCTAAATGATGTGCAATGATAGCATGTCATCACATCCCCAAACTTGAATTGTTACTTGTATTCAAGTAATCTGTGTGCACAATAAAACTTTGTCAGATATAAATCACAAACCTTAGCAATTTAATGTCACTTTATTTTTGTTGATTGAGACATATGTTCGTTGCTTTGATCTAATCAACTCTGATCAATTATTCCATCACTAGTACTCAACCTGTATCTATACTCAGCATTATGCACTAAATTTCAAGGTGTTCACTTAATCAACATACAAGAGTAAAAATTAATGAGTTTGTAAATTATCTGCAAAATCAGATAGATCATATTTAAATACATACATTTGGGGACTTTTTAGTTTGTAACGTGGCTTATGTTAGGGTATGACAATTTTACGATAATCGACTTAAACCTTAGAGTTAGATAACTTTTTGTCCTTTTTTTATCTTTTTCCTTTCATATTACTCTTTCTTTCATACTGGGTACTAAAGATTATTCTTATTTTTGGTACTTTTTCTTTTCTGTCTCATCATTTTTTTTTTAAATATTGTATTTTTTGACATCTTTTTCTTTTTCTTTTAATTTGACCAATTTCTTTAGTACCTCCAACCCCAAACTTAAATGTTGCTAACTTTCAAGAGCAACCCCAAACATAATGATTAGCATGTACTAGAAATTAAATATGTCTACTAAACGCTAAATATGGTGGAAATATTTTATCTTTCTAGTCAAGGGCTTATAATTGGCTAAGTCACTGAAGGAAATGTTAAGGCTTAAATTTTTTAACAAAGGATATCAATTTTTTCATACGAGGGTGGTTTACAAGGCTGCAGAGTTTACACAAACATCTTCCCCTATATATGTTTATTAGATCAATTAATTAAAATAGATAAAATGAAAATTTTAGATTAGAAAAAGAAATAAGTAAACACCTGAAATATTTGGGCTTAAACATCAGTTGCTTGGATATCTGGAGGTTGAGTATAAGAACTGGTGTTCTTTTTCTATATCAATCATCACTTACCTCAGCTACTTCAATCTCAATCCCTTTATTCACTTTTTTTGTGTGACTAGTTTTCTATTCAATGGTAAGGTAGTAACTTAACTGAAAAAGAAACAGGCACAAACATATTCATTAATTAGGGAGAACGAAACGATACAAAATTTGAGGCAAAATAATTTTTAGTTGCTCCCCCTCTTCATCAGATTGGTACATATGGGAGACATAATAAAATAAAAAGAAATACAACTAAAATGTTGAATCATAAACTATTATCAGGGCGAGAGAAATCACAAAGTCGGAACATCTCATCTTGGTATTGATGATCTTGCCTAGCCTAAGTGGTCCTCATCTCTGCTCGGCGGTTTGCCATGGCTTGATCCTGCTCAAAAAAGTATGCTTCCATGGTCATTGAAGAAGGACGTCTTTACCTTATATTTGGGATTGGTGCATGGACTCAATGATCATCATAAACGCTTTGGTACCCAACACCAAATCTAGGGGAACAATGAACAAGTTAGGCAAAGCTTCGGTAACCCAAGCAGCCATGCCCAAGGCAAACTCCTCCCACCGTGTTATTTGATTTGGTGCTTGCTGATGATGATGAACTTCCTTGAGAGATTGTTGTTGTACTTTAGGATGGTAGACATCGTCCTCCATCTGCTCCTCTTGGCCTTTTTCCGAATGGGTGTAGAAAGGGTCTTGCAAATTGAGTTTTTGGATATTGGAAGCAAAAAACAATCATCACATCCTTGGTGTGAGTAGGAACTCTTGCTAACCTGCATAACTCATTAATAACACAAATGTTCATCCGAGTTCTTTGGGGCCGTCAGCCATAAATTTGATGTTATTCGCAATCAATAATCCCACGTCTATTAGATCCACGTTCAGAATTTACATAAGAGCATGACACCCCTTCACATTACGTTTTGATTGGGTTGAGAAAAATTATAAAGTTTGGACTAAAAAGGTTGCCCACATCTTTAGTATAGGGCAGATTTGTCTAGTCTTAAGCTAGATGTGTTTACCCTGAACTATCACCAATTTATCCCCTGGGTTACAAAACTCCTCAAGCATTAGCTGACCCATCTTCTGAGGAAATTGAATTCCCTTCCTATTTTTGATATTGAATTTAGAAGGAACGTTGAGATGAAGGAGACAGTTAATAGCTCTAGGTGAGTAATCGATAAATTTACCTCGCACATAGGAGGTGTGGCCTTGAAGTCACAGTTAGTGGCCTTTCCATAGAACAAAAACCCTATAGACATTTTTTTGCATTAGCTTGAGATGCAAAAAGGTAAGTGGGATACTCGAGAGTGTTTTGAGAAGGAGGGGGCAGATGTTAATGATGCATTAGAGGTTCGACTTCTTTTTGGTGAGGCCAATGTCTTCAAAATAGGTGAAAAGGTACAAGAATGAGCAAGAGGAATGAGTAAAAAGTAAAGAGAAAAGGAGTTTGAATGAAGAAGTTAGGGGCATAAAACCCCTTTTATAGACCAACAAAGCGTCTAACGCACCCGTATTGTAAGATAACATGCTTGCATTGGCCAACGGTAGGGCCAACAGTCAAAATCTAATAATAATGGCCATCTCCAAAACTATCATAACGTGCCCACTCTAGGTAGCAACTCACTCGCATTGAGAGATTAACACGCCATCGTTGGATGATGACGTGCATGTGTTAAACCCAGCGGCGAATTCCCCTTTTCTTTCATAAAATTCTGCTTTGACTTATTTTCTCCTTGGTACTTGCTGCTTCCACTGCCCTTTGGACTTTTCTACACATTCAGCACACACATTAAAAATATCTAACATGTTTGTGTCACTAGTCTGCGCCTATGCATGTAGTGTAGCAGGCTGAATTTTATGAGTTACAATTTGCGAGGGGCTAACCCCCTAGTCAATTTTGCGAGGGGTTTATCCCCTAGCCATTTATTTGCGATGCCCTAATTAGTTAGGGGTCATATCCCCTTACAAATTTGTGTTTTGTGATGAGTTTTTTTTGCATTGGTGAGGGGTTAAACTCCTAGCTAAATATAATTTTTCTTGTAGTGTGAGACATATATTAAATATTGTCCCCTGAGGCATTGTTAGTTCATGACTTAAAGTATTAACTTTATCCATATACATATGATTCATTTATGTTTGTTAAGTTAGTGTTGTCTTTGTTAACTTATCATAATTTAAATCGTGTTCAAATTATATGTGTTTAGCGACGAAGCACCATTCACAACTTTACCACGTGAGTTTCACTTCACAAAGTTGTGACATGAATTTCACTTCACAACTTATTTAAAAAAAATAAAACACTTTTTTACGTTTATGTTATATTTATAATTATATTAATTAATTAATAAATATATATTATTTTTAATTTATATTTAATAATTAATATATATTATAATTATATTATTTAATTAATATATTAAACTGATAATTAATATATATTAATAAATAAATATAATATGTTTTAAATAAATATATAATATAATCTGTTTTAGATATGATTTTTTATTACAATTTAATTTATTAAATAAAATATATTTTAAATAAATATATAATATAATCTGTTTTATTTCTGTTTTAATAAATAAATATTTATATATAAATAAATATAATTCTTTTTTAATAAAAAAATCATATATTTTTATTTTAAAAAAATATATTAAAAAAATTTGAATAATACATTTTAGTTTTAAATATATATTACAATACACATATTTTTAACAAAAAAAAAGCATAATATTTAAAAAACAACAACCCAATAATATCTCCTTCAATATTATTTCTTCAATTACTTGTTCAAATATCTCCTTCAATCTTCTAAACTTTAACATTTTAACATAAAAAGATTGAAAATAGATTAACTCAGAATATATTATGTGTGATTCGAAATACTTAAAAAATAGTAGAAGAAAAAAAATGATAGAAATACTCTAAGTTTGGAGATGAGGAAAATGAATGAAGGTTGTAATGAAGAAAATGTTAGAGAAGAGAAATCGAGTAGAAGGAAAATGATAAGTTTTCAAGTAAAGTAAGTGGCATGGAATACAACGAATATATTTTAAATTTCCAATTTGTAAAGTGACAAACACGTCACTAATTTGCAAAGTGAAAAACACTTCACTAAATTGCAACGGTTAAGACTTTTTGTCAGTTCCAACCTGTACATCTTGTACCTCATCACTTCATTGTCATATATTTTTACCTCTTAAATATTGCGACGTGATTTTCACGTCACAACCTTTTTAAAAAAAAATAAAAATCTCATAACCCACGTGCTATCTATTAGAATATTAATAGTAATTCATATTTATTTAGTTGTACTATTTTCTTAGCCCCTAACTTTGTTAGAGGGTATTTTAGTATTTTATCTTATTCTAGTAACCCTAGTTTTAGCTTATAAATAGGGTGACAATCATTGTAACTATTATCATGTTTTTGTAGCCGTCATTCTTAATAGAATATTTCCTTTGTTCATCATTTATTCACCTTTGCACCAACAATTGGTATCTAGAGCTCCGGTTCAGATTCATTGGGAAACACGGGAAACACGAGTGAACGTGAGGTCTTGTGTGTTTGATTTTTATTCTTAGATTCGTGTTGAATCTTGAACAAAATCTGATCAGAATTTTATTCTGTGGGTTGGGAAACACTGTGTGAGAAATCTGAGTGTATTGTGCAAGGTGAAGATGAACGGAAACGGAAACATGAACACCAAGCTTCCAGTATTTAACGGTAAAAACTGGAATCGTTGGATGATCCAAATGCGTGTACTGTTTGGTGCTCAAGATGTTTTAGATCTTGTCACTGATGGTTATGTTCTGGTAGCAGCAGATGCAACAGATGAACAGAAAAACACGCAGTAGGAAGTAAGGAAGAAGGATCAAAAAGCATTATTCTTTATTCATCAATGTGTTGATGTAAATGTGTTTGAGAAGATTGCAGATTCAACGACAGCAAAGGCTGCGTGGGACACACTGGTTAGATGTTATGGTGGTGACGCATCAGTGAAGAAGGTGAAGCTTCAGTCCTTGAGAAAGCAATATGAGAATCTCAACATGAAGAATAATGAGAAAATTTCTGAATACATCTCCAGAGTGATTCTGATCACTAATGAGATGAAGGCGTGTGGAGAAACTCTTTCTGAAGAAACGATCATGGAGAAGGTATTGAGATCCCTTACCTCTCAATTTGATTACATTGTGGTAGCAATAGAACATTCCAAAGATCTGAGTACCATGAGAATTGAAGAGCTGCAAAGCAGTTTAGAAGCGCAAGAGTTGCGTTTGACTGAGAGAACTTCTAAAAGGGAAGTAGAGCAGCAGGCTCTGAAAGCAACTTCTGATAGGAGGTATCAGAAGCAGTCAGAAGCCAAGAGAAGATCTGATGGTGGTCAGAAGTCAGAAAGCTCAATCTCTGATAGGCAAAAGAATGCTCAGAAGGGAAAAGAGAAGTATGACAAGAAGAAGATTCAATGTTACTGTTGTAAGAAGTTTGGTCACTTTGCTAGAGATTGTTGGTCAAACAAGGAGAAGAAATCAGAAGAAGCAAATATAGCCAGAAGTTCTGATGACGAATCTGTGCTATTGATGGCCTCTGAATCTGATGATATGGATCTGACAGACTGGTGGTATATGGACACTGGCTGTTCAAATCATCTTACTGGAAACAAGAAATGGTTGGTTGACTTTGACTCTGAAAAGAGGACAAAGATCAGATGTGCTGATGACAAATATCTTAATGCAGAAGGTATGGGAAATGTCAGAGTGACTCTGAACAATGGGAAAACAACATTGATTCAGAATGTGTGGTATGTACCTGGCATCATAAGCAATCTGATGAGTGTGAGACAATTAATTGAGAAAGGTTTTTCAGTTACCATGAAGGACAATCTTCTGAAGCTGTATGACTACAATCAGAAGTTGATTATGGAGTCAGAACAGGGAAGGAATAGAACATTCAAGGTGAATGTCAGAACTGCAACTCAGAATGTCTTAGTGCAACATGTGCTGAGAAGGAGAGTGAGTTGTGGCACAAAAGATTTGGTCATTTGAATTTCAGAAGCCTAAAACATCTGAATTCAAAGAAGCTGGTACATGGAATTCCTGCAATTAAGAAGCCTGAAAAGTCATGCAAAGTTTGCATGGAAGGAAAACAACCACGTTTGCCATTTGCGTCAGAAGTTGCTCCAAGAGCAAAACATGCCTTGAGAGTTGTACATTCTGATGTGTGTGGTCCATTTCCAGTAGCATCAATTGGAGGAAATAAATACTTTGTGTTATTTGTTGATGAATTCACAAGAATGACATGGGTATCCCTTATTAAGTTCAAACACGAGGTGTTTGATGAATTCAAGAAATTCAGAATGAAGGTTGAGAATCAGAGTGGTCAGAAGTTGAAGATTCTTAGAACTGACGGTGGAGGTGAGTATAACTCCAAAGAGCTCCAGAAGTTCTGTGAGGAGAATGGAATTGAGCATGAGGTTACTGCTCCTTATACCCCTCAACACAATGGTCTTGCTGAAAGAAGAAACCGTACTTTGCTTGATATGGTGAGAAGCATGCTAAAGGAGAAGAAGCTTCCTCAGAAGCTCTGGGGAAAAGCTGTTGCCACTGCAACGTATGTACTCAACAGATGTCCTACGAAGAAGTTGAAGGAAATAGTTCCTATGCAGAAGTGGACTGGAGACAAGTAAAGTGTTAGTCATCTGAAGGTGTTTGGTTCTGTTTGCTATAAACATGTTCCAGAAGCCAGAAGACAGAAGCTGGATGATAGAAGCAAAGTGATGATTCTGATAGGGTACCACAGTACATGTGCATACAAGCTCTATTGTCCAGAAACCAATAAAATTGAATTCGGCAGAGATGTGATTGTGAAGGAATCAGAAGTTTGGAATTGGGATAAGTCTCAATCTGATTCTGATGTTAGAACTTCTGAAGAAAGGTCAGAGTTAAGAATTTCTGAAGTTGAAGTAAACTCTGACATTGATTCTGACTCTGATAGTGATTCTGACTCTAGAGAAGACTCGGAAGATGAAGGTGACTCTGATGATCCAGACTCTGATGGTAATCTAGATTCTGGTGGAAATTCAGACTCTGAAGATGGCCAAGACTCTGAAAATATGCCAGATCTTGAAGATGGTCAAAGCTCTAGAGGAAGTCAACCATCTGAAGCTGGAAACTCTGAAGCTCAAGACTCTGAACAAGTTCAGAGACCACAAAGAATCAGAAGCGTTCCCAGAAGATTTGCAGAATTTGACATGCTGCAAGACACTGAGGTAGACTCTGAAGGAGAAGTTATTCAGTGTGCCATGTTAGTAGATTCTGAACCTATAAGTACAGAGGAGGCTCTTAAGCAGAAGCTCTGGCTGAAGGCCATGAAAGAAGAACTTGATGCTATAGAGAGAAACAAGACTTGGAAGCTGACAGAACTTCCAAAAGACAAGAAAGCCATCAGCGTCAGATGGGTTTTCAAGCAGAAGTTAAAGCCAGATGGCTCAATTGGCAAACATAAAGCAAGGTTGGTAGCCAGAGGATTTCTACAAAAACCTGGGTTGAATTACTCTGAAGTGTTTGCACCTGTAGCAAGACATGAAACAATCAGAATGGTGATTGCAATAGTTGCTAACAGGAATTGGCCTCTGATGCATTTAGATGTAAAATCTGCATTTCTGAACGGTCCATTAGAAGAAGAAGTTTACGTGTCACAACCTCCTGGATTTGTGAAAAAGAATTAGGAAGGGATGGTGTACAGATTATACAAAGCTCTATATGGATTGAAACAAGTGCCCAGAGCTTGGAATCAGAAGATTGATTCATTTTTCAAGAAGCAAGGCTTTCAGAAATGTGAGATGGAGTACGGTGTGTATGTTCAGCATACTTCTGAAGGCAATATGACTCTGGTATGTTTATATGTTGATGATATACTGCTGACTGGAAGTTCTGAACAGGAGGTAGCCAAGTTCAAGAAGGTTCTAATGAATGAATTTGAAATGACTGATCTAGGCAAAATGACATACTTTCTAGGGATGGAGTTCAGATACTCTGAGAAAGTTATCATTTTGCATCAGCTCAAGTATGAATTAGAACTTCTGAAGAGATTTGATCTGAAGAATTGTAAGATGGCTGTCACACCTTCTGATACAAATCAGAAACTGGATTCAGACTCTGAAGGAAAGGATGTGGACGCTACAACCTTCAAACAGTTGGTTGGTTCTCTGAGGTATCTGTGCAATACCAGACCTGATATTTGCTACTCAGTTGGGATGGTTAGTAGGTTCATGAGTAAACCTAAGTGGTCCCATTACCAAGCTGCTGTCAGGATTCTGAGGTATATCAAAGGAACTCTGAAGTATGGAGTGTTATTTCCCTCTGGAGGAAATAATGAGTCAGAACTTCTGAGTTATTCAGACTCTGATTGGTGTGGAGACAAAGTTGACAGAAGAAGTACATCTGGGTACTTGTTCAAATTTCTGGGAGGTTCCATTTCTTGGTGTTCCAAGAAGCAACCTGTTGTGGCGTTGTCAACCTGTGAAGCTGAATACATTGCAGGTACTGTTACTGCATGCCAAGCTGTGTGGATTCTGAATCTGTTGTAGGATCTGAAGATTAAAGTAGACAAACCTCTGAAGTTGATGATTGACAACAAGTCTGCAATCAATCTTGCCAGAAACCCAGTGTTGCATGGGAGAAGCAAGCATATTGAGACCAAGTATCATTTTCTGAGACATCAAGTTCAGAGTGGAGTGTTAGAAGTTGTACACTGCAGCACTCAGAAGCAGTTGGCAGATGTTCCGACGAAAGCTATCAAGACTGATCAATTTCTCAGACTAAGGGATGGAATTGGTGTTACAAGTTTTGATGGAATATGAATTAAGGGATGATATTAGAATATTAATAGTAATTCATATTTATTTAGTTGTACTATTTTCTTAGCCCCTAAGTTTGTTAGAGGGTATTTTAGTATTTTATCTTATTCTAGTAACCCTAGTTTTAGCTTATAAATAGGGTGACAATCATTGTAACTATTATCATGTTTTTGTAGCCGTCATTCTTAATAGAATATTTCCTTTGTTCATCATTTATTCACCTTTGCACCAACACTATCTTTAAATGTATTACTTTAATGTTAAATATGTTAGTGACGTGATAAACACGTCGCAAACGCCTATTTTTTACCACATGTTTTTCACTTCACTAAATCACGTGGTTGAATACAACATTTATTGTAGTGGATCATGTTGGTCATTTGCCTTTCTATCTCATTATGAAGCTCAACAAGACTAATTTTTCTTGGTTGTTGTCAATATTATATAGATGTTTTCTCACTATAGGTTCAAATATGTATAGGTTCTCTTGGTAGATATATTGTGTATCTTAAATGTCATTATATGCATTGTAAGCATTTATGATTCTGCATCTTAGATTTTTTTGGTAGATATTTTGTGTATCTTAAATGTCATTATAGGTATTGTAAGCATTTATGATTCTATTTTCAAATATGTTTAGATTCTCTTGGATATGGGTACATTTGATTTTGTAAATAATGTAAATTTGATATTTTATTTTTATGTTCTATATAAAATAAAATGATCTGATTTTGTCATAAAATTTGTAATTTTTGTATAAAAAATGATACACCAATTAAAATAAGATTTAAAACAAATTATAAATGACAAATAAAAAAGTTATACCCCTCATTTTAATATATCAAATTGACATAAATACTGAACTTTTTCTTTTGTTTATTAACAAAAATCAATAGGTATATTCTACACGTTATATCCTTTTAAAAATAAATAAAATCTTGTTGTTATAGAGATCGAAATTATTTCAATTACCTTCTCAATTAAGGTGAAAACTACTATTGTGATACCTCTGACTCCTTTAATGTTATAGCTTAAAAGTGAGGTTGAAGTCTAAGTTTTATTTTAGTTGACGCATAGTTTTTATATGTGTAGTTGTTCATTCTGTGCTTTAGTCACATTACATGTGGATGTAATAAATATTTTTCATTAAAAATTGTAAATGTTTAATGCCATGAAATGGTGTTGAATTGTTGATTGGTTGTTTGATCATATTACATTTTTGTTTAATTTTTCTTAAATTTTATTTCCTTGAGTTTTAAGTTTTTTATTTCTTAGAATAAATATTGTTTCGAAATGACCAAATAAACAAAACTGACCCAATACAACTGGATGACACCAGAATAAACTTATTGTTTCCTTTTTCTTTATAACTACAAAGTAATTATAAATGATTTAATAAGAGAAATTCTAAAGAGGTATATATTTAGGAAGTATGATGCAATGACAGTAGATGACATTATAACAACTAAATCCTAACAAACAAATGACCAGAAGTGACTTGACAACGAATCTGGCAGAACAGAACTCTACCATTCGATTTGCCTCAAATATACATACACATATCATAGCCATCTCCTACCTAGTTCTAAAATAAATACTTTCACATCAACTGTTTTTGGATCTACATTTATCTTTAACTATCTACTCTTTCTTCCCCACATTAATGTAAGGAAATACTACCTAGAGGAAATGTAAATCAAAAAACTTACAGCTTTCTCATTTTGAAGTATCCTGAATTACAGTACTAGAGGAACCTAACTAGTTGAATTGTACTTATTTTGTCACAGTAGTAAAGTAATATATTATTTACTAGTTAAGCAATATTGGCCAGAAGTTGCAGTAAAGTATCTGGCCATGTTTGTCTGTGAATACGATGAAAAATAAATATTCTGACTAAGTTACTTAAAATTAAATTCTGGCTACATTGGCGGCTAGAAATTACATGTACTTGAAGTTAGATGTTAGATGAATGTTTTCACTTCATTCATCTTCATTTGGCGGTTTGCTTTTAATCATTTTAGAGGTGGTAGAACAATACATTTATGATTGTCTCTTATTTACTATGTCTCCATTCAACATTATTTATACCCTACAATTTTCCATATTCCATACAATCCCATCAAACTCAGAATCTCTTACAATTAATAACACTTTTGCATTTGCAATGGCTACTTCTTTTGTCGTTTTTTTAGTTGTAATAATAAGCTTAGTTGCTTCTGTTTCTGCTCAACAACCACGAGCCTTCTTCGTTTTCGGAGATTCTCTTGTTGACAGTGGTAACAACGACTTTCTTGCAACCACGGCCCGAGCTGACGCCTATCCATATGGCATTGATTACCCAACTCACAGACCTACCGGACGCTTCTCTAACGGCCTAAACATCCCAGACCTAATCAGTACGACTGAGTTTACCACTATAACAATCTAGCTAATTTTAGTTTTTGTTTTCTATATTTTCTAATAAATTATCAACATGTTTTCGATTAATCATATTTGTTTGTACTATCTGTGTAAATATATACATGTCACATGTCACATGTCACATGTGAAGGACATAATTAATGCGTAAGTATTTTGTTAATGATAGGTTTGGAGCTTGGCTTAGAACCAACACTTCCATATTTGAGTCCTCTACTAGTTGGAGAGAAGCTTCTTATTGGTGCCAATTTTGCATCTGCTGGAATTGGAATTCTCAACGATACCGGATTCCAGTTTGTAAGTGTCACATTATTAAACTTTATTTTTAAAAAAAGTGTTACATAACATAAAACTGTTATTGATTAGAATTGTTTTGTAGTTGCATATAATAAGAATCTACAAACAACTAAAACTATTTCAAGTGTATCAAAAAAGAGTAAGTGCACACATTGGTTCCGAGGGAGCAAGAAACTTAGTCAACAGAGCACTTGTACTAATCACTCTTGGTGGCAATGATTTTGTTAACAATTACTATTTAGTCCCTTATTCCGCAAGATCTCGTCAATTTTCTCTCCCAGATTATGTTAGATATCTCATTTCTGAGTACCGCAAAGTTCTTCGGGTATAAGTTACATTATTCTTCTTCATTCTCTCCCTACTCAAGTTACATTATTCTACATAAATAAAATCGTATGCAAGTAATGTACATGTTTTGTGACACATGCAGAAACTTTATGATTTGGGAGCACGTAGGGTTCTTGTGACAGGAACGGGACCAATGGGGTGTGCACCAGCTGAATTAGCCATGAGAAGTAGAAACGGTGACTGCGACGTGGAACTGCAAAGAGCTGCATCATTATACAATCCTCAACTTGTTGATATGATCAGAGGACTTAACCAAGAAATCGGCTCTGATGTCTTTGTTGCAGCCGATGCATATAGAATGCATATGGATTTCATTTCCAACCCTCAAGCTTATGGTATGTGAATGTGACATCACATATATAAATTTATTGAAAGCAACAATAGTTTCTATAAGATGAAAATAATATAACTATCTTTTTTATGTATTGAATTGTGCTCGACAGGATTTACAACATCAAAAGTAGCATGTTGTGGACAAGGGCCATACAACGGAATTGGGCTTTGCACACCAGCTTCAAATTTGTGTCCAAACAGAGACCTTAACGCATTTTGGGATGCATTTCATCCATCAGAGAAGGCTAGTAAAATCATAGTCCAACAGATTCTTAGGGGCAGCACTCAGTACATGTATCCTATGAATCTCAGCACCATCATGGCTCTAGACTCCATGACTTGATCATCCATCTGTCATCAACAACATTAAGTTAATGTTTTTTTGTTAGTTATGATTTGAGTCTAAGGTGTTCTAATTATGTGTGTCTCTTTAATTTGTGATATCTTTTGTATCCCATAGCTAGTATTAGCGAGTGGTTTGTGATGCTTAGTGCTTGAGTAATGGTTTGTGGACACAAATTGTCCATGGTCTTTTGCCAGTAATAAAATTGTCTTCCTTTGATTGATATTTTCTGATTATTATGTTGATTTATATAACTTGTAGCTTTATTTTTTAACTTGTAAATAAACAAGAACATGACTAGAGATTATTCAAAAAAGAAAAATAGAGAAACTACTTTAACACATTGTAGATAGAGTTGGACTTGCTGAGCTTATTGGTTAAACCTTTAATGGTATGGTTTAATAGGCTAATTGAAATGTTAGTATATTGTGATACGGTACTTCTGGTTCAGCAAAAATGACAAATAAAATATAACCCAGTCATGTGCCACATGTAAATATTAACATGTAATGTCACCACCAACCAACAGTGCCACAATGTAAAAAGGGTTCTAAAATAAATGTAAACTAGATGTTGACTCGCGCATCGCGCGGATAGACTTGAAAAAAAGTAAGTGAAAATTATTCTCATATAAATATTTGTTATCTTAAATGTTTTGAAATTATAATTTATTAAGATTATAATGTTTATAAATATAAAAATCTTAAAGTATGTTATTATGCTTTTTTTCTTTTGTCTTTTGCTCATGATATTTAAAAAAAACAAATCGAGTTTAAAATTATACAATCTAAAATAAAAATATTATCATTAATATTGTGCATATATATAATTTCCTCTTTAATGAAAATATATTTGTATCATAAATATTTTTAATCGTCAATTAATAAGTCTGAATATAATATTTATTAATCAAATTCTTTATTGATGTGATTTTATATATAGTATGTGATGCAAGATATTGAGAAAATAAATTAGAGTTATTAGTAAAGTGAGAGGGAATATTTTTTAGGTCTAACTCTTTCAATTTTTTAGAGCTTGTAATATATTATTAAACTTGTTAATATTATATAATTCGTTGACAAACGAATTGAGGTCATATTCAATACATTCTACATCAAATTTGAAGAAATTGTTCTTCTTTTTTTGGTAGAAAGTAATGACATATTTAATTGCAATAAAATGAACACTACAATAAGATAAAATAAAATTGAAATTTATAACAAATTAATTAAATAGTCAAATAAAATAAATAGAAGAAATAGAAGAGAATAACTTCAATAATGTTTTTAATAATGTTTTTGTTCATCAAATATCTTAATAAATTTTATATCTTTATGGATATGAAATATTGTGAGGCTTCGTAATAGGGTCTTGCACATTAATTTAGACCATTTACAATAGAGTTTTTAAAGTGTATTAAAATAGATATATTGTATACACGATTAAATTTTCATGTGTTCATTTTTTTAAGATTGGGGAGGTGGAGAACATCAACTCCTTTGGTTCTCATAAACAACGATTTCAATAGAGATAAATATTGAGTAGGTTTACTATTGAGTAGGTTCTCATAAACACAATAGTAATAATAATAAAAAATATTTAATTAATGAAAATGGAGAAATAGATATCTTATATCTAAAGTTTTATGGGTAGAACAAAGTTCTTACTAAAAATGATAATTAACACAGACAAATGATGAGAAGGTTTAGACATATTTTACAATTCTTGCATGTTAGAAATCAAGTGTAAGAAGTGAAAGAAAATTGAAGATAAATTTTTTTATTTATACCGATAAGTTATTGAGAGATTTGGGAAATTTAGATGGTTTTCTATGAGTTATTGAAATGAATGGACTTTTCAGGTATAACGGATCAACTAAAGACATCAATAAATTAGTAACGCGTCCAATATCAATGGTAGAATCAAAATATAATAGAATATATTTATAACTGAAAGATAATATTGATATAAATTTATTGTTTGAAACTAGTGGATAAATATTTTAGTTAAGTTTTATAATTATAATGTAACATGTAAAAGACTTTTAAATTTATATTTAGTGTCACAATATATTTTCTTAAAAAAATTGATAAATATTATTATTTTTCTTATTATTCTATTTAAATGAACATTATTTTTATTATTATTATTATTATTATTATTATTATTATTATTATTTTGTTTTTATTATATTAATTTATATTTTAAATTGGAATATGAATATGTATAATATTATTATCATTATTATTTTTCATTGCTTATAACTCAGTTATCATACATAATAATAATGATTAAAGTATTTATTACTATTTATTTATTTAATTATTATTTATTATGATCCATAAATAAATTCATTTGATAAAGTAATTTTAAAAATAAAATTGTTGATTTTAATTCTAAAAATTATTTTATTAACTTATATAATGAAAAATATTTTTATTATGTTTAATAATTAAATTTAAAATTATATAAAATAAAATATATGATTTAGTCACTAAATAAAATCGAGACAAAATCTTCTTATAATTTTTATACACTAAGTGAAAAATATTTTTATTATAATTAGTTATTAAAATAATTTTTATATTTATGATTTATGATTTGTATTTATTATTTTTTATTTATTGAAACAATTATTTTTATTAATTATTTTAAAAAAATAAGTAATTAAAATTTTATATAAAAATATGAATAATGTAGTAAATAATTTTATTCTTACTTTATTTCTTTTATTTTTAATTTTTTCTATGTAGTAATTATTAATGAATTTATTTTTTATTTTTTATATAATCATTATTGTAGTACATTATTTATAACTTTAGTGATTATTAAAAAAAATTATTTTTTACTTTTTTAAATTAATGTTAAAAGAATGAAGAGTTTTATAAAGAAAATATGATTATACCAATTTTATTTTACTAAATATCCTTTATAACTAGAATAGGAATATAAATATTTTTATGTGCTTTATTTTATTAATTTATAATTGAAATTAGAATAGGAATATGAACAATATTATATCATTATTATTAATATCTATTAATAGAATAAAGTGTTTCATAAAAAAAATGTAATTATATCGATGATTGATGATGTGTCAATCAGTTTAGAAAGTAAATGAAAAATTTCTTTTGGATTAGAGTTATAATTGATAATGTGTCGCTACAATATTCGATACATTAGATTTAACACACACACTACAATATTCGATGCATTAGATTTAACACACACACACACACACACACACACACACATATATATATATATATATATATATATATATAATATTCGATGCATTAGATTTAACACACACACACACACACACACACACACACACACACATATATATATATATATATATATATATATATATATATATATATATATATATATATATATATATATATATATATATATATATATATATATATATATATATATATATATATATATATATATATATATATATATATATATATATATATATATATATATATATATATATATATATATTTGCTTCATAAATGTGACATGACATCAAAGATTTTTTTACCTCTCAATCTTACTAAAATTATATTTTTTTTTAAATCAAAATTATTAGAAAACGATGACGACAACAACAACAACAACAGTAACAACAGAAGAATCATCATCATTAACAATAACAACAACAACAACAACAATAACAATATCATCAACAACAACAACAGCAGCAGCAACAACAACAACAACAACAGCAACAACAACAAATATCATGCCCCAAATTTGTCCCTGAATAAATAAATTGATATATACATCATGACAGTTGCATCATCTACATATCATATCATGCATTCTTTCCTCCATAATCTTTAAAATATCTAACAAAATAAAATTTTGATTCTAAAAATAGACTAGTTGAATCGATTTTCGAATGTACGTAAAATTAACGGGCAAAAGATTTTGAGATCGGGCTTGGGAAAAATTAACGGTTTGCGTAGTTCAACATGACGTGTTTGTTTAATTTTTTCGATTCCATTTGCGCTCACATTTTGATTAAGACGAGTCTTTTGAACCATGAATTTCTGAAGGTGAGGAGAAACATAAGAAATTGAGTTTGAATTGGGTTTCTAAAAATGAAATCTTTTTCTATCCAACACAACAATTTGAAAACTAAGAACAAAAATAATGAAACAATTATTTTTATCCTAGTACGTTGTTAACTAAGCTACCTCCTATCCACCCGCCAAGGTGATTTCTCCTTATCAACAAGGATTTAATCCACTATAACCAAACTTGATTACAACACAAAGACCAATTGTTAATATCCTCTTGAGTAGTAATGACTAAACCCTAGTCACTCAAGGAAATACAATCACAAAGTCTGAGATACAAAGTGTGTTTACAAAATGCTTCTAAGAAAACAGATTACACAAATGAATTACAAGTATATCACAAAAAATATTTTATGAAGAGTATGAACAAAGTTCGTTGTGTGAGTGTTTCTTTTCTGTCAAAAATATTTCACAAAGTGCACTGTTCACCTATATGATAATCGATTAGTAGCATTTTTTCATTCTTCCAAGTCTTCTTTATATAGGCAATGAAGAGATCTGTTGGAGGGTAGAATTGGAATGCCAAAATACAACTGTATCCTTTCCTAACGGTTTGTGAAAATGGGAGAAAATGGTACAATAGTACAGTCCGTAGCCCAAAAAATCAATATAGTGAAAGGAATATTTGATCTTGTACTGTGTACTATTTTTCCCGCGTAAAACCTTTTTTATATTATCTTCAATATTCAGAGGTTTTTGATAGATAGATTGTGAATCATGCATAGTATAAGAGTATGAGTATGGTTGAGAGAATCTTCAAAAACTTGGACTTTAGAGTCTTGATCTATTTCATCAAAACCTGGTGTTCAGAGTCTGGTGACACAGTTCGAAATTGTTTTGAACATAGAGCTTCAGAGCATATCAGATTCAAAAGCTTTAGAGTAATAAAGCCTTTGATGAATAGATATCAGAAGCGTTGAGTACAAAATCTAGAACTTGATCAACTTGTGAACATATATCTCAGAGTCATAATGCACTAGTTTCAGAATCTGACGATGTCACACGTCATTTAATTAAAGTTAATAATTGTATATAATATATGCACATTAAAAAAAATTATTAGGGTACAAAATTGTTCTCTAAGATCTTTTGTATTGTTATCATCAAAACATAAGGCTAGATGCAAAACCAAAACTTGTTCTTACAATCTCCTCTTTTTGATGGTAACAAAACCATATATTTTTATGAACAATTTTTACTTGGTTTAATCATATAAAGGTATCAGAGTGAGGTTTGTAAGCTCCCCATAAACTTTAGACTATCAAAATTATTTTTCAATTTAAAACTTCAGAGTTAGGTTTGGAAACTCCCCCTGAGTTTTATACTATTAAAATTATTTTTTAACTTAAAAAGTCATAGTTAGATTTGCAAGCTTCCCCTGAGTTTAAGACTTAAAACAATTTTAACATGTAAAATATTTCAATCAGCATGACATAAATTACTTTCCTGAACAAAGAAGCCTGGTTGAAATTTCTTTAGAACTAACTTGGCTTCATGTATCAGAAAGTGTGATTATCATAAATTTGTCATTCTTCAAAGCCATGTATAAAAACTTATTAGAAATTCTTGATTTTGTATGTCAAGATCTAGTTAGAAATTGGCTTGAACTAGAACTTGGTTTTAAAAACCATAAATGTCTGGTTAACGCCTTTAAACTGTGAAGTTCTGGAACTTCTGCAGAGTCTTAACTTCTGAATAACCTGGTTAAAAATATTGAAACAGTTTAGTAATAATGGTGAACTTATTCAAAGTTCATAGTTTAATGTTCAGATTAAAAAAATATAGACATATCTGAATCAGATGTTTGGGATTCATAAAGGAAATAAGTAAACCAAAATCGTCTCCACTCTTCTCCCCCTTTATCATCAATTAAAAAGAAAAACAATAATAAAGACAGTATAAAAACAAAAGAAACCTCATTTCACTCATAATGATAAAGATACAGAAACGAAAATAAAAGACTTAAACATAAAAATAAGAAAGTATTAAGTTTTTAAAAGATAGGTTTCTAAGAAGGGGGTGGCAATCTAGACATAATGGCTTGAAGCATCCCTTTAATCTTAGTGTTAGTCTGAGCCTGTTCCTTGAACATTTCTTCCTGCTTGTCCAGGTGAGTCCTAACAACTTCATTTTCTTGCTTTAGCTCTTGCAGAGTCTTCAGCACCAGAGGATTAGGTTCAGTTTCCACAATTGGCTTTGCCCCAGAAATAATTGCAATCTCAATTTCTGGAAGAGGAGATTTTATTTTAGCTTCAGCTTCAACCATAACTTCAGCTTCAGGAGTGGGAGGAGACTTTAGAATAAAAATCTCCACAAGAGGCTCTATGACTCCGGATAGCTTGTCATGAAACCTCTTCTCAGTAGCCTTGTAGCTAAGTTCCTTCAGCTCCCAGAAATGAGAGTCCATCCATCTTCTAAAATCAGGCCAAGCAGAGTCACTCTGAGCAGGGATGATACATTAAGTGCATTCTTGCGTCATAGAGTGAAAATGCTCATTTGCTTCTTCCTCAAATTGCCTGACTAAATCATCTATTTCCTCAGGGTCATTGACAAGTTCAGGTTTAGGATAAGGTTTTTTCTCAATGGTAGAGGAGATATGAATGGTTTGGTCGAAAGAATAAGGGGTTAAAGTTTCATTATTTCTGAGGCGTTCCTAGAAAGTATCAATGATTGGTTCATCTATCTTGTTAGGTTGAGAGGGTGGAGTCAGTGGTGTTGGTGTGTCTTCTAGAAAGGAACGAGATTTAGGGATATTTATGTTGAATGAAGATGGGGTGGAATAGATTGTATCAGAAAAGGACTCTTCCAATTGATTTGGTTGAGTGTCAGTGGGGATTATTCCAGCAGTTGGTGGTTGTGTTAGTTCATATGGTTGTTCAGTTATTATAGTGGGGTGTTCAGATGGTTGTCCAACAGTGGGATTTTGTTCGAATGAAGTGTTTTCCATTTTTGGTTCAGTTGTTGTAGTTCCATATGTTATTGGTACATAAATAGTAGTTGGTATAGTAGTTGTGGTTGTGTCAGATACTATTGGCATTTAAGTGGTGATTGTTACAAATACAGTTGGTTGTTTTTGAGTGGGAGTTTGAAATGGTTCCAAAAGTAATGGATATGGATGGTGTTGGAATTTTTTGGAGAGGAGTAGATGAAATAGAAAAGACATATTGAGAAGAATTAAAAGGAGTCTCATCTAGGGGAGACTTACCATGAGGTCTGGTCTCAGCTTCCACAATTAGTTAATTTTGATTAATTAATATTAATCAACCTAATTATTTGATTTAATCGAATAATTCTGATAATTAATCTTAAATACCCTTTATTTATTTATTTAATCAAACTTTAATCGATTAATTTTATTAATTAAAAATCATTTCACCTTCGATTCAAACCACTTTCATGACTCATTTCACCCTGTTTCGATTCAACGCAAATAAAAACCTCGATCAATCTAAATCAGTTCAAAACACCAAATCACGGTTAAATACCATTTCATTAAAGATAAAAAGGGGAATGGTCTGGAGCCTTTGATTCCTCTCCTCGATTGTTTGATTACTAGTTCCCTTACTCGACTAGTCAAACAATTATCATCTCTTTAAAAACTTCTAATCTGATCAAACCCAAAACATTTTCACAATAACCTAGACAAAAAAAGAAGTGGTGTAGAGCCTTCTATTCTCTTCTTGAATACTTGGATACGAGTTCCCTTACTCGGCCATTCAAGTATCCGTCGTTTATCTAAAACATTAACTTATACTTAAATACCATTTCATTAAAGATGAAAAGGGGGACGATATCGAGCCTGCAGTTCCTCTTCTCAATTGTTTGGGTACGAGTTCCCTTACTCAATTAATCAAAAAAATTCCGTCTCTTAAAAATCTATAATCTGATTCACCTTAAAACCTATTTCTTAATCAAATTAGATCAAACCTATTTTCCTAAAGACTTAGATGAAAAAAGGTAGTGGTCTAGAGCCTTCTATTCCCTTCCTCGATTATTTGGACACGAGTTGCCTTACTCTGCCATTCGAGTATTCATCATCCATTCAAAACACTCTAATTATATTAAATCTTTTTCCAAATAAGGATGAAAAGGGAGATGGTAAAGAGCCTTCGATTCCTTTCCTCGATTATTTGGATACGAGTTGCCTTACTCGACCATCTGAGTAACTTTCATTAAAATAAAACATTCAACATATTAACTCAACTTCTTTCCCCCGCACGATCAAAACATTTTCAAAAATGAGTATGCTTTATCCATATTGATGTGAAACAAACAAAGAATTCTGCCTCTAAGAGAGAGTAACACGTAAAGGTTTAGTCACTCGATATGTCTAAAGGATCACTACTCAAAAGCAACCAAAAACTGTAGGCTACCTAGAACTACGTAGTTTTGAATTCTCTATTACACCTGGAGATACGTAGGAGCAAGAGCCATAATCTTATCAGGCACCCCCTTTAGTAAAAACTTTGTGGTTTCCTTTCTTTCTTTTTCCTTTTTAATCTTTTTACTCATTCGAAGAAAATAATTAGCATAAGTTAACATTCAAGTACAAATTAAAATAATAGGTTCCTGTTGGGTAAAACGGACGTAAGGGGTGCTAATACCTTCTTTCCCCTTGCATAATCGACTCCTGAACCCAAATTTGGTTATGAAGAGCATTTTCTTTTCAAAGGTTTTATCGATATTTTCCTCTTCCTTTAAAATAAATAAAGTTCGATGGCAACTCTGTTTGAACTATTTTTCCGTGAGCGTGCGATATAGGTTTCACGAAGGATCGTATTTTTTGAGGTACGACACCGGTGGATTGAAAACTCGAAAGAGAAATACAGGAAAAAATTAGGGACTTACAAAAAAATAAAACTTGATAAGTTGAAAACCCAAAACGACAGCTTAGTCAAAAAAAGGTATATCATTCTAGTAGACCAAGACTCGAAAAAAGAGCGCTCAAGGAAAAAAATCAAGGATATCCAAAAGGCATATGATTGCAGCACTTGAGCTTATACTAAACAGGAACTCAGATGGGAGCAATCAATCCAATCATCATCTTCAGAAGCGAAGTATTTGGACCTCGAAGACCTAGGGGTAGTAGCATGTGTTGGACTCAGTAGGAACACGAATTATCTGCTCATTGCCATTTTTACATCTTTTTAGTTTTTCGATAATCTCCTCTTACGGGAATTACTTCTTCATGTACTATCATCCATTTACGAGTCAAGTTATCAATAAATAAAGTTTTGTCTTTCGAGCCTTATTCCTTGTTTTTCAATTTTTTCTGCTTATTTATAAAATGTTAATTAGTTTTTAATAATGCATTGAAATATCAGATATAATAAAAACTTTTTGAAAACATATTTTACTTTGACTTCGAAACATTGAAGAGGCCGTAGTCTTCCAGCACTGCCTCCCAAGCAAGATATTGGACCCCTAATCAATAGTCACAACTTGATTAGCGTAGAAGCTACTTCTTTTCCAAGTCATATGACACACTCTTAAACTTCAAGAGCATCATGGCCCACTCCATGGTCATATCAGAGTCTCAAAGGTCGAAGATTCAAAATGTTACAAAAACACGGATTCCCATAAAATCATACATTAATTTTCCATGCACATAAAAGAGGCGTCAAGCACAAATAATGCATCATGCATAAACGCATACATCGATTCAAAACATGCATCCACACCAACATGCATACATAACATATGATGTGTGACCTCTCATAGAAGTCCAATCTTCATCTATATCAGTACAATTTATCAAGTAGGAATGCTTATTGGCCTTCCCCAGTAAGTAACATCCCCAAAAAATCTAATAAACCCATGCACAAAATTAGGGTTTCTCACTATATTTAATCATCTTCCCCCATGAGAGGATAAAGACTCACCGTCATCATCATCTCGGATCCAAGGTGATTAAATAGGGGCAACCGTCACACCCTAAATTTTGACCACTCTTTTTTTCCATCTGGTTATGGCATGTCTAAGCAACTTGAGCAAGACTCAATCCATTTGAGTTAGGATACATGGTATTAATTTATCAGAGTCCTTTATTTAGGTCATCTGGTCAACTCCAATAACCTAAAAAAGTCATAGGAGGACTTTTTGACTTTTTACCCTCTTTTCAAACTTATTTTCATCCCTATGATGCATTGCTATTTTTGACTTTCTGTTTGTCTTGTTATCTAGATTTTTTTAACTAATTCGATAATTAGAATATCATATTAATATTCAAATATTTGATTAGTGGATTTTATTAGGGTTTTTTTTTATTATTATTATAGAATAATTATTAGGTATTTGTTACATTTTTATTATTACTTAGTTGTTTATTCCAATATTATATTAATTAGAATAAATTATTAAATTAAATAATTTTTAATTAATGGGTGTATGGTTATCAAATAAATATTAGTATTCAAATTATTATAGAATTATTATAATCTAAATTTTTAATAGTAATTAGAGTAAGTTTTTTATTTTTATAATTGTTAGGATTTCAGTTATTTTGTTAAGAGGGTGAACCTGGTCAGACTTTGTGACTAGGTCAAGGGGTCAACACAAGCCCAATACTCCACCTTGCAGAAACCCTAGCATGCATAGAAAGTAATACAGAAATGGATCAAATTAATTGAGTAAAAAAATTCAATCAAATATTTTTACTATTGAGTTCAGATTCATTTGAGAAATAAAATTACACATAAAATTGAACTAAGTACCTAGTTGTTACATTTGCATCAGAAACCCTAAAAACTAAAAGAATCAAATCAACAATTTCATCAAATTGTTCCTAAAATACAATCAATCAATTAAAGCTCTATACCTTATTCTGACCTATAAATAATCTAAGAATAATTTAGAAAATAGGGGAGAAAAAATTATGAATCCAAAAGTTACATCTGCGATCCCAACCTCCACAAAAACTGATACTTAGGGGTTTTCATTGAAACCCTAAGCATCTGAGATTAGCCTTCCATCACACCTCACAATCAAAAGAAGAGAAGAAGGGAATCAAAAAGTAAAAATAAATAAAGAGCAAAAAGAGAATCAGAGAGGTTAAAATTTTTTTTACATTACTAGAGAGATCCTCGTTTCTATAGGTTGGTGGATTTTGACATCCACTTTTGTTTGTTGTTGCTTGCTTGTATTTAAATCTTATGTTTACATTCTCTTTTAAGTTATGTTATTGTGAATGGAGTTAAGGTTCAGTTTATGAATTTAGGGTTTTGAAATTGTGTTTGGATTTGTTGTTTCTGACGCTTGATTATGGATAGAGATATTACAATTTATGGGTTGTTGTTGTTTTTGTTGTGTTTAGGTTTGATTTGAAGGGTTTCTGGAAAACTAGGGTTAGTATTCATAGGTTAGGGATAAACATTGCTAGGGTTCATCCCTAGGGTTCTTCTGGATTGCGAAATAGGTTTTGGGTTCTTTCGGTTTTGGGCTTGGGTTCTTCGCCTGAAGGATTTCTAGGTTGGTGTTTATTATTTGGATGATCACAGATTGAATATATGACGATCATGGTTGAACTTCAACCAGAGATATGGGTTTTGTGCTGGTCATTAGGGTGGTGAAAAATAATAGGAGGGAAATGGTTCAGAGGACGAGAGAGAGAGAGAGAGAGAGAGAGAGAGAGAGAGAGAGAGAGAGAGAAGAGAGAGAGAGAGAGAGAGAGAAGTGGAGAATGACCCATTTTTCAAGGGTTTGAAGTTTTATACTCCCCCCCTCAGCTGCCAAGCCACAGACACGTGGCTCCTTGATAGCCACTAAGTTTGCTGACTTTGACTAATCCAAAGTCACACATTTAGCATGCGGCTTGTCCTGACTAGGGATCTGGTCCATCCATATCAGTTACTTTGATTGTATATCCTATGCTCCATATGAGATATGTTGTGATCTCTTAGATCAACATCTAATGCCCCAAAGAGAGTTAACAATTTGACTCTCTCCATGGACCCTAGGCCAGCGTATGGCCTTAGACTCCATGGAATTTCATTTGTTTTACTCAATGGACTCCCTATTTACTTGGCCCATTTGAGAAAACAATTGAGTAAAATGAAAATAATTATTAAATATTAAAGTAAAATTGACTAATGAAAGAGGAAAAACCAAATTGATAAATTAATGAGAGGGAACTTAAAATTGGTGTAGTATAAGTGAGAGGGAAACAGAAAAGTTTAAGATAACATTTTTTAATTTAATTTAATTAATATAATTTTAATATATATATATATATATATATATATATATATATATATATATATATATATATATATATATATATATATATATATATATATATATATATATATATATATATATATATATATATATATATATATATATATATATATATATATATATATATATATATATATATATATATATATATATATATATATATATATATATATATATATATATATATATAAATCATTTCAAATTTTTGGTAATATATTGAATTCTTCATACCCTTAAAATTATTCTTTATTTAAATTTCAAGTTATAGTGTAAATAAGGAGAAATTTAAATTCAATTCTTTAAGCATAAATATTAGAGAGGGAATATTTTCCTCACAAAAATATTTAACACGTTTATGAGGGGATTTGTGAAGGAAATATTAGTGAAAAATAAATATCTTCTCTAACTCCCTCACTAAGTTTATTTGGGTTAAATTTGTGAGAGAATTTTTGTGATGGATTAATTATCTCACAACTTTCTTCATTAATATTTACGTAAGTCCCATTAATCATGTACACAATTTTCCCTCCCTAAATTCATCGCAATTAGTGAGGGATTTACTTCCTTCACAAATTTTTCTCTCTAAATTGCCCCTCCCCCCCCCCCCCCCCCCCCCCCCTATTTTGTTTATAAATTTTTTTATTAAGATTAGGTCCTGATAATAATTCTAGGATTATTTTGGATTAATTAAAGTAATTAAGTATTAGTTAATTTGATTACTGTAATTAGGTTAAGAATTAAATAAATTATGAAACAAAATATTTAGTTTGTGTTTAGTACTAAAAATCCCAAAAAGATAAAAATAAACACTTAATATCTTTAAACTTGTGTTTAAGATACTTAATTAGGTTATGTTTTTTAAATAAATTTATGCTTTATAGTTAAATATTCAAATAAGAAATGACAAAAAATAATAATTAGGTATACACTTTATTTTCTAATTAAATTAAAGTTATAGTTTTTGCAAATTAAACTGATTGACTGGTGTCACACCTTATCAATCAGAAAACAATCTAAAATCAATTCAAACTCATTCAAATAGTTTTTTCTCTACCCTTGTGCATTGAGAAACTTTTCAATCAAACTTTTCTCCACCCCCGATGCGTTGAGATATTTTCATAATTAAAAACAACAAACACACAATGCTTTTCTAGACGAACTACGATACTCTGATCTCCCATAATGCTTGAGGGGTACGTAGATACAGAATTGAAACACTCTGGCGAGTACAATAATAAAAAAAATAAAAATAAAAACATTTTTTGTTCATCTTCTTTATCAAATATTTTTCTTAAAAAATAGAAAAATAATTATTCCTCGTAAATAAATAAATAAAAGTATTGAGAAAATAATAAACAATTAAGTAAACTTCCCTTAGATAAGTACTTAATCCTAGAATTAGAGAAGGATCTCATTGAGTACAATGGATATGAGGGGTGCCTAACACCTTCCCTTCACTTAATCGACTCCTGAACCATAAGTTTTATCCTTACCTTTTAGGTTTTATCATTATTTCCATGTTCTCTAGGAACGAATAAAGGATGATCGTGACTCTGTAATTTTTCATCTGCGACAACGACCATATATGGGGAAACCTCTATTTCTTTCGTCTTAGGCGGGAGAGCCAATAGTCTTCATTTGGTCTCTTCTTGAAAGTTAGCTCTGGTCTCCTTACCTCTTTCTGAGAGGATATTTGGATTGGGAATACTCTTATTCCTCTTAGATTCCCTATATTTTTTTCTATATCGGACCAGACATCTAGCCTTGTTGGGGACGTCTATAAATGTGAGGGAGAGAACTAGATGTGGAACCTTAGATGGCATAGACATTTTCTCTTTAACTATGATTTGGCGCTTTTAAGCGACCTCCAATCCGTTATTAAAATTTTTATAACTTCGTCTGAGAGTGAGGTGGCATGAGGCGAGTGATGGTGTTTATTTTGTATCTTTTGCCTACTTTTGTCTTTTATCCCATCAGCTCACCTCAGGTCGAAAGGTCTCTCCGATTGAGTTATTCGTTCTGTCAATTTGGTGTAGTTGGGTCCCGTCTAAAGTTTTAGTTTTCTCTTGGTAGCTTCTTCATAATCATTCCCATTAAAAAATAGGAGAATTGTGGCAGTTTTAATAGGACGATTATGTAACCTTCCACTATTACCGATAAATTATATTAGTGATTTGAAAGGATGTAACATTTAAAACTTTTGGTCGTTTGAACCGTCGATATTTACGAGATAATAATGTGTAAACTGCCTAGTTCTTTATTGTTGTGTTTGAATTTGTTTGAATCTGCCTCTTCAAATTTGTAAGTTTTAAATTGCAAATCCTAACATAGATCTGCACACCATATCAGCGACATGCGTCATCCTAAGTGTTCTGCTAGTTTTCACAGAGATTAGAAACAACGATCGTTCATGGGATCCATGTGATGAATACTCAGTTGAGTATTTCACTTATGAGTGATGTACATAATTTGATTTCATATGCGGAGTGCCTATGAAGTTAGAGTTTTAATCCACTGGAATAAGGAGAAGACACTTGTTCTGTTGTGAATCGGATGTCTTTAAATAAAGTATAAATGGTTTCTTTATGATCACGAAACACACAAGGGTTAGGGTTAACAAAGAACACAAGGTAAAACAACAAGGAACAACAAGGATTGGTTATTAAACTTCTATTCTTTCCTTTTTCTTAGAATAAGATTACAAGTATACAAGAATAACAAAATAAACTCTCTCTCTTGAAATTAGGATTTTATCTTCCTATTTTTCCTTATCTCAAGATTGAGAAACTAGTAACCTATTTATAAGAAAAAATAGCACACTAACCTACTGGGCTTTTTAACAATTACTCATTACAAGCTAACTTAGGGTACAGGGTAACTTAAACAATTGGGCTTACAAGCAAGGCCCAATTCAACATGCTAACAACCCTAGCAGTATTGACTAATGCATGTTAGAACAAACTTCGACTACAACATGCATTACTCGCGAACAGACTTCAACCATACTAGAGTTTGATCCAACATCTCACAAATCTCCACCTTGGATCTAACTCTATAACATCAAGAAACTAGCTTTCTTTATGCAGCTTTATTAACTGCATACAGTGGAAAAACTTGCAACTGGGCAATGTCTTGGTGATAATATCACCAAAATTATGATCTGTCAAAATCTTCAGCACTTGGACTTCTCCACGCTCGATTACCGCTCTGATGAAATGCATCCTCACATCAATGTGCTTGGTTTGCTCATGATAGGCTAAATTCTTCGACAGGTGTATTACACTTTGACTATCACATTTAATAGTGCTAACTTGACCTTGAAGTTTTAGCTGCTTTGCAAAACCTTCAAGCCACAATGCTTCCTTCACAGCTTCAGTTAGGGCAATATACTCCGCTTCAGTGGTTGACAAGGCAACGACCTTCTAAAGTGTTGCTTTCCAACTGATTGTTGTCCCAAACATAGTGAACACATATCCAGAGATAGATTTTCTGGAATTCATACAACCTGCATAATCAGAGTCGGTATAACCTTCTATTGTTGCTTTACTATCTTCACCCAAGGCTCCACCATAAATTAGGACTCTATTCGGAGACCCATTTATGTACCTTAAAATCCACTTCAATGCTTGCCAGTGAGCCTTTCCAGGATTCTCCATGTACCTGATTACAAGATTTACTGCATATGTTATGTCGGGTCTAGTACAAACCATAGCATACATCAAAGAACCTACTATGTTAGCATATGGAATGCTATTCATATAAGTTCTTTCAATATCAGTGCTGTGACACTGATCTATACTCAGCTTGAATTGAGGGTTTGTCGGAGTCACAACAGGTGTTGTACCCCAAAATTTGACCAACCTTTTCTTGTACTTGGCTTATGTTTCATTTCATTTGCATCTGCATATCATTTATCGCATATTGTGCATTTTGTCAGTCGGAGTGGATTATCGGGATTACAACCCCTTTTCTCGCGTTTCAGGCGATTCAAACCAGTTCGAATAAGAAGATTTATTTTGGAATCGAGCGAAGTTTGTTCTCTTTCCGTTGGTCCAGTCAGTGCTGATATTTTCGGTTGCGTTTCGATGTTTTCCCGATCGTTCGTTTTTATTTCACTGCTTTGTGTGATTTTTATTCTTATTTTCTATTTTTTATGGCTTTATAATATAGTTTTTACTTTTTATTAGAAATAGGATTATTAGAAAATAGTTTTAATAAGGTTTTTGTTTAGAATTTAGTCTTAGAATTTTATTAGATTTATTTTATTAGTTTCTAGAAATTAGAAATTAGTTTTAGAATTATTTAATAATTAGAATTTTGTTATAGTTTAGGCCAATTTAATTAGAGTTAACTTTTTTTAATATTATTAAGGGATGATTAGAGTTCAATTTAATTAGGTTTTTATTAAGATTTTATTATTTGAATTTGATATTGTTTTTAGTTTAGAATTAATAGGACTAATGTTTTAATAGTCAGATTTTTTAGTATTATTTAGTTAGGAGTTAGTTAGTTATAGCTTTTAGAATTATTTTTAACTGAGTCAGCATTTAGTTAATATATGTTTTTAGAGTTAATATTCATCATCGGCAATTATCATCAGAATTAAGTCAAAACACTTCAATTAGCCCTGCCACGTATCATGAGGTGGGGGTATAAAGTACTATTCATTACCCCCAACATCAGGACAACCCTAGCCGCCTCAAAAACACTGTTTCTCTTCTTCCTTCAGCAACTCAAGAAACCCTAATTTGCGCCTCCCAACCCTTACCATCCTCATCTTCTGCAACTTTCACCATTTATGAAAAGCATCAATACCAAACTTTATTCTTCTGCAAATCACCACCAAAACTCTGAACCACGGCTAAAACCCTTCCTCACGAAGCTCTTTGAAACTCAGAACAGCCCAACTTTTCCATCAACTGAATCGCCTACCACTTTCGAAACACAAACCTGTAAAAATCCCATCTAACAAACAACAACAAAATTTCAGAAAACCCCCATCTTCACTCCCTTCGTATGGCTTCTTGTACCCGCTGCTCACCACCATCAATCTACCAACGGTAACAATCGTCCACCTCTTCACCACACTCCAAAACAACAAACGTAAACCCATTTCCGTCGACCGCGTCCGTCATCCCCAACCATTCACGACCCCTTTCTCCAACCAAAACACACCCAGATCTTCATCAACATCAAATCAACTCAGACCAAAACCCTCTTTCACCATTGAAACATCATCTTCAAAAATTCCATCCCTAGGATCTTCTTCCTCACTAACCAGACAACCTCAAAACCATCTCCTCTTCCATCCTGCTTCAATCGCGGAATCACAATAACTCAACCTACCTTCATCAAACTTCAAACCTAACATAACAACATCAACCCATCTTATCAACTACTCAAATCCATTTTTTTCAAACACCCATGAACCCCAAAACCCCTTCAAATTTGAACAGACATAAACAGAGATTAGAGATGAAGGAGAGGGAGAGAGTGAGAACGAGGGAATCGCGAGTTGAAATGAAGTAAGCTCGGTGACAGACAAGTAGAGCAGGACGCAGTCGAAAGCGTTTGAGACGGGAGAAGGTCGACGATGGCCGCTCATTTCTCTGTGTCTTCGCAAGTTTTTCTTTTCGGTTGATGTTTGGAAGTAACATGTTGAAGGTTTCTTTCCATTTGAAGTTTTTGAAGGAAGCAGGGTTTTGATTTGGTGGATGGGCTTTACAGCCCATCTTTCATCGCCCTTTGTTTTTGTTGTAAACAACACAACATATTGGTAAGGGTGATGGGCCAATGGCCCAGATGGTCCCATTTGATTTTTGTTTATTTTAGCATATCATGTTTTAAACTTTTTTTTTATTATGTGTATATATTATATATTCTGTTTTATATTAGCATAGTATCATTAAGTTGCATATATTATATTTATATTAATTTCTTTCTTAACATTTCTTTTAGAATTTTACAAATATATATTATATTTTATGCAAATTTATTTTATTTTAGAATTATGTATTATATTTTTTTAGAAGTTTTAGAATTTCAATTTATATTTTCTTTTTAGAAGTTGAGCATTCTGTTTTATATTTTAGATTTTATTTCTCATTTGTTATTGGACATTTTGATCCATTTTCATTTTTTGGGTCAATGACGACATTTCCGTAATCCATTACCAGCCAAATTATTGATGAATAATGTTGGATCCGAGACCACTTCTTTCTCTCCTCATTTATCTTCATCTTTCGATTTTACTTTTGACTTGTCTTGGATCGATGAAGTCTTATATCCGTAAGACGAGATCCCCACTGTTTTTGGTCTGTGCGACATGATTTAATTGGAGAATGATCCTCAATATCATTTTTCTATCTTGTCCATAGCACAAGTATCAATACGCAACCTCCTATAGTTTGACTTCTCTTATAAGTCGAGCTACGACGGTTTAGCGTCACATTGGTCCCGATTCGAAACATCATCACCGAGGATCGAAGAGGAGAAGCTTGGAAATGGAGTTTGCACGTAATGTAAAGGGTCAACGGAACCACTCTGTTCGATAACATTGTTTTAATTTCATTTTTTATTCAACCGCCGAGTGTTGTGAGCCGTAAGCGATAGATACGTGGGAAATGATGAGTGGGAGGCCTCCTCTCTCTCTCGTCTAAAATGTTTAGCGTATGTCATTTGGACGATATGCGATGCATTCGCTCCTACGTCTTAGGATTTTGCGTGTGCGTCTGATTCCTTCCCATTTAGGCGTTTTAGGCCTAGGATCCCTTTCTCTCGCCCCCGTGCGATTGAGACTCCCCTTTTCTCTCGCCCCCCGTGCGATCGAGATCTTGTCCCGTAGTTAGCCAAACTACGGCTACTCTGATTTCTCATACCAGATGAGAATACGTAGGCATAGGATTGCGATAATCCTAGCGAGCACTTTTCCTTTTTCTCACCCTTTAGTTTCCCGTACCTTTCAACCATGACACACTATGTCCGTTCTACCATAAACAGGTAATTCCTAAGTCTCCAATGGTCGAGCAGCAATACACCTAACTGCTAGAATGCGTGCGCTAGTATCATCTGCCCGAACCTTTTCTCTCGCTCCCTGTGCGATCGAGAACACCTCGTTTCCCCGTAGTTAGCCCGAAATATGTTTGCTCTGATTTCTTGTACCAGATGAGGATACGTAGGCATAAGACGACGATGTCTTGGCGAGCAACATCCCCCCGTAGTTTTCCGAACTACGTTGACTCTGACTTTCCCATTGCACGAGGGAATACGCAGGCATAAGGCGAAGATGTCCTATCGAGTTAGTTCTTTCTCTGTTTAGCAGCAGCCTTAGATAGTTTGTTTTTCACCCATAGATTTAGATAACAAGCGTGGATCCCATTGAGTACAACGGACGTGAGGGGTGCTCATACCTTCCCCTTGCGTAACCGACTCCCGAACCCAAGATTTGGTTGCGATGACCTTGTCTTCTCCCTTTTCTGTAGGTTTTCTCTGATCGTTTCCTTTCCCTCTTTTGGGATAAATAATGAACGGTGGCGACTCTTCTATCCTTGTCGGCCCCTCTTTCGCAGCGATGCGACAACAGGCTTTGAATTCGACATACCAAAATTTTCGAGAACCTTCTGTAGTTATGCCTCTTGAGATAAGCATAATCTCGACTGCTTTCTATCTCTCCGGATGTCAATCCCAAGAATCCTGGATGCAGCTCCCAAATCCTTCATGTCGAACTCTTTATTAATTTCAACCTTCACCCTCATTACCTCTTCAATATTGTTGCTTGCTATTAGAATATCATCCACATAGAGCAACAAAATAACAAATGAATTACCCGGTCGAAATCTGAAGTAAACACAGTGGTCGAACTTACTTCTGATGAAACTTATGTGTGCCATGAACTTGTCGAATCTCCTATTCCACTGTCGAGGAGATTGTTTCAGTCCATATAAAGATCTATTCATTTTGCACACATAATCTTCCTTCCCCCTTTCGACATACCCTTCAGGTTTCCTCATCAGGATTGTTTCATCTAGATCACCATACAAGAACGTAGTCTTCACATCCATCTGTTCCAGTTCAAGGTCGAACTGGGCCACCATGGCAAGCAACATTCGAATGGATCTATGCTTCACAATAGGAGAGAACACATCATTGAAGTTGATACCTTCTTTCTGAGTAAACCCCCTAGCAACCAAACTCGCCTTGTATCTCTTCGACGCCACTCCTTCGATTCCTTCCTTAACTTTGAAAGTCCATTTAAAGCTGACTAACCTGGCTCCAACAGGTTTCTTGATCAGTTCCCAGGTGTTGTTATCATGAAGAGATTTCATCTCATCATCCATGGCCTTCAGTCATTCAGTCTTTTTTCAACTCCTCATAACTTCCTTATAGTCTCTAGGTTCATTGTCTAGAACCTCATTTGCAGAGATTAAGGCATAAGCTATAAGATCAGCATACCCAAGTCTCTGAGGTGGCTTGATGACTCTCCTCGACCTGTCTCTTGCTAGCAGGTAGTCATTATCAGTCTCCTCATCTTCGACAACATCTTCTGCGTCTTCTTCGACTTCATCTGGGGTAAGCAATTCAACATTAACATGCTCCACCTCAACAGGAATCTCTCCCTGTTCCGGATCTTCTTCAGCATCATCAGTTTTCTTGAAAGCCATCTCGGCTTCATTGAAAACTACATCTCGACAGGTGATACACCTCCTGTGACCTGGCTCTAGGAACCATAACCTATAAGTTTTGACTCCTTCAGGGTATCCCATGAACATGCATTTCAGAGCTCTAGTTTCGATCTTGTCTTGCCTAATATGAGCATAGGCCACACAGCCAAATACTCTCAGTCTGTCGACATTAGGTGGATGTCCCGACCAAACTTCTTCAGGTGTCTTCATTCCCAAGGAAGTCGAGGGACATCTATTTATCAAGTAAGCTGCTGTCGAAACAGCTTCCGCCCAAAACACCTCCAATCCAGCACTAACCAACATGCATATAACCCTTTCAAGGATTGTTCAATTGAATCTCTCAGCTAAGCCATTTTGTTGAGAAGTACCTGCTACAGTCTTATGCCCTGCAATCCTAGACTCAACACAGTAACTGTCAAATGCTTCGTTGCAGAATTCAAGGCCATTGTCGGTTCTCAACCTTTTAACCTTTCTGTCAGTTTGAGTTTCGACCAGAATCTTCCAACTTTTGAAATTCTCAAAAGTTCATCCTTCGTCTTCTGAATGGATACCCATAGCTTTCTGGAATAGTCATTAACGATAGATAGAAAATACCTTGCACCTGAGTATGAAGGATTCCTTGCAGGCCCCCAAAGATCAACATGAATGTAATCCAGGGATCCATGTGTTCTTTGTTGCCTTTGTTAAACTTCGCCCTACAGGATTTACCAAATACACAAAATTCCAACTTTTCGACTTTGTCACCTCCTAGCAGGTTCTGCTTCCCCAATTCGACCAGGCCTCTTTCGCTGACATGGCCCAATCTCATGTGCCATAATTTTGTCTTAGACATAGGTTTCGTGGATGCAAAATTTTTCAAACCACTTACAACCTCAGCCTCAAGGGTATACAAGCCTTGTTTCTTCACGCCTCTCAAGACTTCCTTCGACCCCTTCATGACTCATAGGATACTTTTCTCTCCTTGAAAAACGTATCCTTTTTTGTCGAATTCACCAAGAGAAATCAAATTTCTCTTCAAGTCAGGTACGTACCTGACTTCAGTCAATAACCTTATTGATTCATCCTGGAGCTTGAATCTCACAGATCCAATACCTACAATTTTGCAAGATTTGTTGTTTCCCAGCAACACAGATTCACCATCTTGATCACATAGCTCCTCGAACAATTCTCTGTTTGGAGTCATGTGCCAAGTGCAACATGAATCCATAATCCACTCTTTTCTCGAGCCACCACTTGAAACCACAAGAACATCAGATGAGTCGAACTCATCTTGAACAATGGTTGCATTGTCATTACCTCCATGATCTTTTAGGTGTTCAGGGCACACCTTTCTTATGTGACCCTCCTTCTTACAGTGATAACATCGAATACTAGATGTTTCGCCAGTATAAGACTTTTGTTGACTTTTACCTTTCTTCTTGTCAAACTTACCATCCTTTCGCAAGAATTTTCCCTTAACGGCCAAACCTTCGCCCACCGTCGAAGGTTTATGCTCCTTTGATTCGTTCAAGTCCTTAGATACAAGGCTGATTGAACTTCTTCAAAGGTCAGGGACTCCCTTTCATACAAGAGAGTTTCTTTGAAGTGAGAATGTGTTCTGGGCAAAGCACACAATAGCAACAGTGCTTGATCTTCATCATCGATCTTCACATTAATATTTTTAAGATCAAGAATCAGCTTGTTGAACATATCCAACTGCTCAGCCAACACTTTGTCTTCACTCATCTTGAATGAATATAAAGCTTGCTTCAGGTAGAGTCGATTCACCAGAGGTTTGGTTATGTACAAACTTTAAGGTTTCACCCATAATCCCGATGTTGTAGTCTCCTTTGATACCTGTCGAAGAACCTTATCACCAAGGCTCAACAATATTGCGTTGTGGGTTTTCTCGATCATGTCTGTCTTTTCTTTTTCCGTTAACGCAGCGTCCATGACTGCCTCACCCTTCAACGCTTCCAAACAACCCTGCTGAACCAGTAGGGCTTTCATCTTCAAGTGCCACAGACCGAAGTCGTTCACTCCAGTGAACTTTTCAATCTCATACTTTGTTGAAGGCATCTTCTCCATGCTAACCGCACCAATTTGTTGTGAATCAGATGTCTTTAAACAAAGTATAAACGTTTCTTTATGATCAAGAAACACACAAGGGTTAGGGTTAACAAAGAAGACAAGGTAAAACAACAAGGAACAACAAGGATTGGTTATTAAACTGCTATTTTTTCCTTTCTCTTAGAATAAGATTACAAGTATATAAGAATAACAAAATAACCTCTCTCTCTTGAAATTAGGATTTTATCTTCCTATTTTTTGTTATCTCAAGATTGAGAAACTAGTATCCTATTTATAAGAAAAAATAGCACACTAACCTAATGGGCTTTTTAACAATTACCCATTACAAGCTAACTTAGGGTACAAGCTAACTTGAATAATTGGGCTTACAAGCAAGGTCCAATTCAACATGCTAACAATCCTAGCAATATTGACTAATGCATGTTAGAACAAACTTCGACTACAACACGCATTATGTAACACCCCCTCTCTATACCCCCAAATAGATCAATTAAATCATTTAGGCACATATTAAAAAATTTCATCAGAGTATAATTAAAACATGGTATAAAAGAGGCATGTCACATTATATATGAAATTAAAACATCAACACCTGCTCAACAATTGATATGCAACAATGGGGTAACTTGCAACACAGGAACTTAGTCCTTACACCCACATCTCAATATTTAGAATAAAAGCGGAAAATCTAAACATTGAATAACTTCCAAAACATATGACCATATATATGTCAACCAGTTTGATTCAACCATATTCAACATGTTTTCATAAACATTCCATCATCAAGATACATATACAACGTATCACAAAAGAATTTTATACAACCCTAGCTACCCGGTGCTACATATCAGAGCAAACCGACCAAAAAGAATGAAGTCATGTTTCACAAAAAGGCCTCCAGCAAGCCTACTCTGCAATGCCTCATAGAGCATCATAAAACAGCAGAAGGGTGAGAAATATTATCATAATAATTAATGCATATAATTATGTATATACACAAGCATAGAATATACATATTCTACATTCTCACCACATTCGTCACAGTTCAATCATATATATATATATATATATATATATATATATATATATATATATATATATATATATATATATATATATATATATATATATATATATATATATATATATATATATATCGCAACATATATATAATTCACCAAGCATATTCATCATGCATATATTCACCATTCATTCATATACATCACAATGTATATATTCACACAACTAAGCATATTCATCAATCATGCTTCTACAATTCACATCATTTTCACATAAACATTTACAATTATGTTTATTCACCAATCATAGTTATAATGATGATAAATGCAACTCATAGAGACCGACTCACGACTCTATTCAGATGCACATGCGGTACCGACTCAATCATCTCAAGTTCACTCAGGAACTTATTGGAACCATCGCTCACACCCCACATAGGCACACGATGTTCACCCATTGCTCACACCCCACATGGGCACACAATGTTTATGGATTGCTCACACCCCACACGGGCACACAATCCGATTGCTCACACCCGACATGGGCACACAATCGTTCAGCAGATTCTACGCGGAATCAATCAGCACAAGAATGTATATCATGATACTTCACATGCAAAATGACTCCATACACTTATTGAAATGCATACATATTCATAATGTTTTCATGCATTCTTCTCATATCATTACATACAACCAATATGCATTCACAATATCATGCCAAACGGAAACAAACTCCACCACAATCACCATGCATTTTTAATCAATTTAAACAATGCACATATATATGCCAAAAGGCCACATTTCACAATCGATTCCATAATCTAGGATTCACGTCATACGGCTACCCACAACATATCACACAACAGCACACAAACTATTCATTTCAGATAAGGATTGAACACAATCGAACCAAACAATCAACATTGGATGAAAACACAAGGAAATGAAAATGCTGTCACACTTGCTAGCTCGCTCGCCTAGCGAGTTCCTAGCGAACACTCGCTACCTGTTCGTCTAGCGAACAAGCTCGCGAAGGCAAACAGAAGCTACTGCAAGGCTTCGCTACCTACTCACTGGGGCTTCGCCTAGCGAACCCCTCGCTACCTCGCTCGCCACCAGCGAAGAGGGTCAATTCCATTCTGCCCAAGTCTGGGACCATTGGCTACTAGCTCGCTACAGCGAACACTCGCGACCTGCTCGCCTAGCGAATGTGCTAGCGAACGTCTGCGATGTTCAAAACCCCAACTGTCCAAAATCATCAAATCATCACCAAATCAATCAATTCAATTCCAACGAACTCCAGTAGTCTTAGCCTAACATTTCTCGACTAATCTACACCATTTATTTCAGATTTTATCCGTTAAAACATCGATTCTACCGATTAAATCCATTTATGCCCTAGAATGGAAAAAGATGGGAAACCTCCGATAAATCCAAACACACACATACATAATCATAAACATTGATAAGATAGTAAGATTTCATACCCTTACCCGATTAAATCGAAGCCTAGATGTTGTTCTTGATGATTCTCCAAGTTTTCCCTTTCCCCCTCTTCTCTTTTCTTCCTCTTTCTTTCTCTTCCTTTTCTCTTCTTTCTTTTTCTATCTCTTTTCTCTCCTCTTCCCACTTATATTTCTTTCTATTCTATTTCTCTCAAAATATCTATTAAATCCATTTTCTCACAAAATATCCAACTTAACATTAAATACTAATTGTCTAAAATACCCTCCAATCTATTTTCCCCAAAAACCCTCAAAATCTGTAAAATAGCATAATATGCAAACATAACATATTAACACATAAATTCCACAATTTAAAATAATAATCACCTCAAATAAATCAAAAAGACTCAACAAAAATGAAAATAATCGAAATCGGGGCATTACACATTACTCGCGAACAGACTTCGACCATACTAGAGTTCGATCCAACATCTCACATGTTCAATACTATATCCCTTACGTCTCTGCAATATTCAAATATTCACTAGCAATACTTTCAGGTATTTTACTTATTCTTAAATTATAGATTTATAAAAGGATATCATCATTGTGAGTTTGTTAAGTTAGTTTTGATCCATTCAAGGCCCTTATTTTATATTTTCATCATCTTTCCACTTAATTATTTTGATTTGTTTAATAATCTTAAAAATGACATTAGCAAGATTTTAGATTGCGGTTCAGTTATAAAAATGTTCTTGCTATTGTTAAGACATAAAAAAAAAAACCACAATATTGTGTTAATTATTGCATTGGCAGGTAGGTTTTTTAAACATTGGTGATCATAAGTCATAACTTAACCATATTTAATTAATGTTTAAGTAGGCCTGAATGTGTGTTGCAGGGAAGAAACTGAGTCTAGTGATTAGGAGACATGTTATTCTTTGGGACTCTTAACATTGATGATAGTGAATTGGATAAGCTATGGACTTCATCACAAGAGGGGGCATTTAATTAGTTAAATTGAAGGAAAAAATTAGCAGAGAGAGTTATAGAAGTTCAGGAAAAACTACACTTTTACTTTTCTCTTCATTGTTCAGTTGAAATAAATAGAAATAACAAATGTTGAATAGACTAATAACTGCTAATGTATCCACTTACAGGTTCACTTGCTATTTCTAATAACTTTCTATCCCACTAACTAATATGTGAGATAATTAAGCAACTCATAACAAACTGAAAAATAAATTCCTAATATCAACTAAAGTAAATTTGACTTAGTTTTCAATACCACCCCTTAATTTAAACTTGCATAGACTGCTCTGTGAAACATTGATGCTTGACTTCTCCAAGATACTTCGTAAATATATCAGCTTCTTGTTCATTTGTGCCACAGAATTTTAGAACAATATTTTCTTCAGCAACTAGCTTTCGAATGAAGTGGTGCTGCACATCAATGTGCTTTGTTCTAGTATGGAAAATTGGATTCTTCGTCATTGCGATAGTGGATCAATTATCACAGAAGATTTCAGTAGCCTCCTCTTGTTCAATGTCAAAATCAACAAGCAATTTCATCAACCATAAAGCTTGTCTTGCTGCTGCACTTACCGCCACATATTCTACCTCTGATGATGATAAAGCAATTGTATATTGCTTCTTTGAACTCCAAGTTACTGCACCTGATCCAAAACTAAATACATTGCCAGAAGTACTCTTCCGATCATCTATGGATCCAGCCTAATCACTATCGGTGAAACTGGTTAACTTGAAGTTTGGAACCTCAACATACCAAATCCCATAATCTACCGTACCTGTAACGTAACAGAAATTCTCTTTTTTGCACCGAAGTGTTGCTTAGTCGGAGAATGCAATTACCAAGACACAATACTTACACAAAAAGAAATATCAGGTCTAGTGTATGTAAAGTAGTTTAGACCACCTACTAGGCTTCGAGACAATCTCGGATCAGCCTTTCCACTCCCATCTTCTTTTTGCAGCTTCTCATTTATGTTCATAGGGGTCGCAGCAGTCGCACAATTACTTAGTTGAAATTTCTTCACAAGATCAGTGGCATACTTCTTTTGACAAATAAAAATGCCATCTTTTCCTTGCTTCACTTCTAACCCTAAAAAATATTGCAGCAGCCCCAAATCTGTCATCTCAAAGGTCTTCATAATGCTGAACTTAAACTCATCAATCAACAACTTTGAAGATCCAAAGTATCCCATATCATCTAACATATAAACAAACCACCATAAATTCAGAGTCATCTGTTCTTTTTAAATAAGCGGGCTCATTTTCACTTCTCATGAATCTTTTGTTTAGAAAAAACGAATCAATTTTTCTATACCATGCACGTGGGGTTTGATTCAAATCGTAAAGCACTTTTTTCAGCCTGTAAACTTTGCTTTCGCAGCCATCAACGACAAATCCCTCGGGTTAGGAAACATAAACTTCCTCTAGTAGCTCTCCGTTCAAAAATGCAAACTTCACATCAAACTGAAATACAAGCAGCAGCAATTGTGCAGCGAGTGCTAAAACAATTCTAATAGTTTCAAAACGAGCGACTGGAGAAAAGGTTTCCTCGAAATTAATGCCTTATTGTTGTGCATAACCTTTCAGGACGAGCCGAGCCTTGTGCTTCTAAATGCTCCCATCATCATTGTACTTTGTATGAAACATCCATTTCAGCCCAATTACATTTCTCCCTTCAGGAATATTAACTAGCTCCCAAGTGCATTTTTCTCAATAGATTGCATTTCCTCTGCCATAGCAATATGCTATTTGTAACATCCTAAATAATCTCCCACACAATATAAATAAAATTAAAGTAGTTATCCATAAATTCATATTTAGGAACGTCACACTTTTAACAATCACTTACTCACTCAATCAGATATGTAAACACATGTTCTTTTAAAAAATTATTTATAATAACATTATCAGCAAAGCATAACTGAAGTTTAATTCATATAGCAGCGAAAATAACATTTAACCATTCAAGTTAACTCAAGGAATAACATAATTAATAGTGTCATAAAGAAACAACAGTCATAAGAAATAAAACATGTTAATCAACCACCAACGATAAAAAGCACGCAACGTTTCATAACCTCAGTGTTACATATCAAAGCAGACGCCAAACTAAAAGAATAAACGGAAGACCTCATCTTCCACTCACATCTAAGCTCCTACTGTGAATTATCTGCACATTATCCACATGGAGGCAATATTCAAACATAATGGGTGACATATCATGATAATATAAAGGAAAATATGTTAAACAGTATGCATTAGGTTAACACATGTGTTATCACCCATTCTAAAACACAACACACCCCATACTAACATTAAATTATCCAAACATAAAGATAACTCAACAACAATTCAACTACTTAGCTCATATTAGTCAACCAACAACATCAACACCAACACTAAGTTATCCAACAACCAACATGTAAATTACATGATAACAAATTCAATTAATCACAACAGTACCACATATTAGCAACATAGCCACATAGTTAAAAATATAATGCAATGAGACTCACAACCAGACTCAATGCATTGCATGTGGTACCAATTTTTATGAACACTCAAGTTCATCATTCTGATCTCCATCTCCTAGGATTAGAACCACTTCTTGATCCATTACCTCTGAATCAGCTACCAGCCCAATCCACACAATAGGATTTTAGGCTTACGAACGACAGACCATTTGTTCACAAATGTATGCAATGCTACCATTTAGGCATACAACAACAGCAAGATCATTGTGCATAATAACCCACCACCATGATTATCGTACACCGCCCAAATTGACCAACATACATGAAAATATATTTCATACAATAAGAATATATATATATATATATATATATATATATATATATATATATATATATATATATATATATATATATATATATATATATATATATATATATATATATATATATATATATATATATATATATATATATTATGCAATCACAACAACATCATTAAAACATACTCATATTACCATCATTAACATGACTACAACATCATTAAAACATCTTCATATTACCATCATTAACATCACAACAACATCATTAAAATATATCCATATTACCATCATTAAAATCACAACAACATCATTAAAACATGTTTATATTACCATCATTAACATCACAACAACATCACTAAAATATCTTTGCAACAACACTCAAGATTTGTCGCTTACAACACGACTTCTTAAGGTACACAACAAGTAACAATCACATTTTTCAAGAAATTAGACATAAAAATATTAGTAAAATGATTCATATAATTATAGCATGTTAAATTTCTACTTATTAGCTTTCCAACAATTTAAACGGTTCGATATTTGGATTAACGGTTAAAAAGTTTTGATCGAAACCGTTTTTGGCATTTTTCTGCCTATGAGTCGACACAAGGGTCGACGCGCAGTTTTTTTCGAGTTTAGGTACGGGTTAGGGTCATTAAAATAGCCCAATCAAAATTTAGGATAAGGTTAGGATTATTTATAACCCTTCCCGATCCGACCCTTGCTCACCTCTATCCTCAAGGTCTACTCTTAAGGTTGCTACCCCATACCAAGGACATCACCAAACACAACAAACACACATAATCACAATTATACACACAACTGCATGCAATTAAATTACGAATAATTTAAAACAAAACGGTGTGTTACAACTCTCCCCCACTTAGAATATTTTCATCCTCGAAAATTACCTGACGCAAATAACTCTAGATACGACTCTCGCATCCTGCTCTCCAACTCCCAAGTCATATTTTCTATGGCAGCGCCTCCCCACACGACCTTCACAAAAGCAATCTTCTTGCCTCGCAACTGTTTCACCTCATGATCATCAATTCTCACAAGTAAGGCCTCCATAGTAAGGTTATCCTTTACTTGCACATCGTCCATCGAAATCACATGCGACTGATCTGGAATGTACTCCCGCAACTGCGAAACATGAAATACATCATGGAGATTTGACAAACTTTGTGGCAACGCCAATCTATGAGCAACAACTAATACCCGTCCGAATATCTGATATGGACCGATAAATCGAGGAGTGTGCTTCTTCGATTTCAAGGCATGTCCAACACCGGCCACTGGAATGACTCTCAAAAATACATGGTCCCCTTCCTGGAACTCAAGATCCTTTCTCCTCTTATCATGATAGCTTTTCTGTCGACTCTGAGAAGCCTTCATCTGCTCTCGAATTAGTTTGACTTTCTCCATAGTCTGTTGGACTAATTCAGGTCCAAGCATCACACTTTCACCAAATTCATGCCAACACAAAGGCGTCCTGCATCCCCGTCCATACAATGTTTCAAAAGGTGGCATCCCAATACTAGAATGAAAATTGTTATTATAAGTGAATTCAATCAACGACAAGTGACTATCCCAAGCACCTCCTTGTTATAGAACACAAGCTCTCAATAGATCTTCTAACGTCTGAATAGTTATCTCTGTCTGACCATCCATTTGTGGATGATAAGTCAAACTCAACCTCATCTTAGTACCCAGTGCCTCTTGCAAACTCTCCCAAAATCTAGAAGTGAATCTCGGATCTCTATCTGACATAATGCTCAACGAAATTCCATGCAACTTAACAATTACACGGATGTAGATCTCTGCCAACTTCTGCATAGAAAAACTGATGTTAATCGGAATAAAATGGGTAAACTTCATCAGCCCGTCTACTACCACCCAAATAGCATCGTGTCCCCTCGGAGTATTTGGCAATCCCGTCACAAAATCCATAGAAATGTTGTCTCATTCCCATTCTGGAATATCCAATGGTTGCATTAACCCTGCAGGTCTTTGATGCTCAACCTTTGACTTCTGGAAAGTCAGACAAGCATAAACAAATGGCACAACATCGCGCTTCATTCCTGACCACCAGAATATCTTCTTCAGATCTTGGTACATCTTAGTAGCTCCTAGATGGATGCTTAAGCTACTCCGATGACCTTCTTCTAGAATCATCTTCTTCAGTTCTGCATTATAAGGAATAGAAATCATATTCCTAAATCTTAACGCACCTTGTTTGTCTACTTTGAAATCATTCTCAGCAGTTTGATCATCTCTAACCATCAAGTCCACCAATTTCACATCCAGTTTCTGATTATCTTTAATCCTAGTAATAAAATCATTTTTGATTGTTAGCATTCCCAACTTCACACTTTGATGTGTTAATTCACAAACTAAACTGATGTCTCTGAACTGCTCCACAAGTTCCAACTCTCTAACCATCATTGTCGAGATGTACAACGACTTCCGACTTAAAGCATCATCCACGATATTGGCTTTACCAGGATGATAGTTCAAGCCGAAATCATAGTCTTTCAAGAATTTCAACCATCTACCTCATGTTTAATTCCTTCTGATCAAACAAGTACCTCAGGCTTTTATGGTCACTAAAGACTTCGAACCTAGAACCATACAAATAATGTCTCCAGATTTTCAATACAAACACTACTGCATCCAACTCTAAGTCATGGGTAGGATAGTTCCTCTCATGAATCCTCAACCGTCGGGAAGCATAAGCCAAAAATTTTCCATCTTGTATCAACACACCTCTCAGACCCATCAACGACGCATCACAGTATACTACAAAATGTTCATTTGGTTTGGGTAAAACCAAAACCGAAGTTGTAGTCAACCTCGTCTTCAACTCTACGAAGCTCTTATCACAATGAATATCCCATATAAACAGCTTACCTTTGCAAGTCAGCTGAGTTAGAGGAAGTGCTAACTTGGAAAAACCTTCAATAAATCTACAATAGTAACCATCCAACCCCAAAAAGCTTCGAATTCCGGTAACTGACTTCGGAGTTTCCTATTGTAGAACTGCATCTACCTTGGAAGGATCCACTGCAATACCATTTCCCGAAATAACATGACTAAGGAAGCTAATATCTTTCAACCAGAACTTACACTTTGATAGCTTAGCATTAAGCTTCTTCTCCTTTAGAACCTGCAACACAATCCTCAAATACTTCTCATGCTCTTCTTCTAACTTCAAATAGATCAGAATGTCATCAATGAACACCACAAGAAAATGATCTAAGTAGTTATGAAAAATTATGATTCATATACTCCATAAATACACCAGGTGCATTAGAAACACCAAAAGGCATCGCCAAGTATTCATAATGTACATAACGAGTCTTGAAAGATGTCTTTTAAACATTTTCATCTTTTACTTTTATTTGATGATAATCCGACCTCAAGTCTATCTTGCTGAACACCCGAGCACCCACCAGTTGATCCATTAAATCATCTATTATGGGAAATGGATACTTGTTCTTAATTGTCACTTTGTTCAACTGTCGATAATCTATACACAATCTCATACTACCATCGTTCTTCTTTACCAACAACATCGAAGCTCCCCAAGGCGACACACTTGGTCTTGCAAACTTCTTTTCCAACAATTCTTCCAGTTGTTTCTTCAACTCTGCTAATTCTGAAGTCGACATTTCGTATGGTGCCATAGAAATAGGTCTGGTACCAGGGACAAGATCAATAGTAACTTCCACTTCTCTTTCTGGAGGTACATCTGAAACATCCTCCGAAAATACTTCTGGAAACTCTCATACCACCTGCACTTCATCGATCAGAGCTTGGCTGTCAACAGATAGCAATGCGAACATTGCAAAAACCTGAGTGTCATATTCTAAAATCTCCTTCAACTCCTCCATAGATAAGAAACCAACCTCCTCCTCATCACCAAGAGTAGGAAACCACACCAACTGATTAAAATAATTAATTTGAACATGGTTATACATCAACCAGTTCATTCCTAAGATAATATTGAGATTCATCAGCGGCAAGAAAATGAGATTCACACCGAAATCCCTATCAAATATTCTCAAAGGGAAATTCAAGCAAACAAGAGAAGTACCCACCGAAATCCCTATCAAATATTCGTCAGGTTTTTCCGATCGTTTCCTTTCCCGCTCTGAGGGATAAATAACGAAAGGTGGCGACTCTTCTGTCATGCCGGCACCTTATTTTCGCGCAAGCGACAGCTGGGGAAAAGACCTCCACTCCGTTGGGGGTTCCAGAAATCATCCTGGGCAACTCTTGTTAGGGACAAACCAATCGCGGCTTGAGCAACTTCCAAGGACTCGGCTCTGCTGGAGACTCCAAGTATCAATTTGAGTAACCAACTCTGGAGACTGCGCTGGGGTCTTAAGGATCATCTTAAGCAAACGGCCCTGCTGAGGGATTCGAGAATCATCTTGAACTGAAGACTTCGCTGGGGACTTCAAGAATCATAGAAGGAACGCAAGCCCTTCCACACAAGCCTCACCTTCCAAGAATCCTTCTACCTGCGTAGTGGATGGAAAACTCCCACACCACTGACATAACACTAGCCGTCACATCGCTCTCTACTCTCAGAGAATCCAACATCGATGATACCAGATGTAACGCCCCATATTGCTTTCAGGATTACCGACTAACCCCACAAACCAACACGGGTCTTTTCAGCATGCTTTGTCCTCAATCACACGCTTTCCAGGAAACTTCCCAGAAGGTCACCCATCCCAGAATTGCTCCAAGTCAAGCACGCTTAACTGTGGAGTTCTTATGAACGGGCTACCGAAAAGAAGATGCATCTTGTTGGTATAGGTAGTACCAATTAATCCTTATAAGGATTCATTCAACCATGCAGTCCCATACCTGCATAGCCTCAGGATCCCTCTCATTCGGATGTGAATTCAGTTTTCCCCTAGAAGCTGCTAGGAGTGTCTCATTGCCATGCCTCATGACACCGACAACCACTCCCTCGCCCACGGGTGTTACATGTAACCACCGTCCTCTTTCACCTCAGGTGTTACACCAGACCGTTCTCCCTAAAGACATCCCAACTTAGCCAGCATACAGGAATCTCGAATCCACAACATCTTCAGTGTCAGAAACAACATAGCTTCAACATTTCCTGAGCCATCACAATCAGCAGCACACCACACCACCATCGAAATGATTGGTATACACATGGTTTAATTCCACCCAATTCGCTCCAAGACTAACATCAACTGGTCCCAACTAAAGACAAACTCAACCCATCCTTAGGAAAGACGTTAGGATACTCCAACATCACTGGCCTAACTTAAACAAAAACATTGCTTTCCCCATCACCAGGAAGCGACCAATGAAGAACATCTGACTGTCTTCTCTCAAACATCACACCATCCTCAAAACAGTTGAACTATCCAACAACACACTCTCACATGTAGCAACACGATATCCAAGCTCTCAACAGTTGGAATATCCAAGAGAAGCATATGCTTCTCCCTCACTTGTTTCATTCTTAACCTGCAAATGGAAAACAAAACAAGCATTGACAATGTTTTCACACTCATGTCGCGTACTAGGGAATAACATAATTAAACAACCTAATCGGACGAACCGACCTGCTATGCTACCATTATGTAACACCCTAAATAATCCCTCGCGTAATATAAATAAAATCAGAGTAATGGTCTACAAAATCATATTTAGGAATATCACATTTTCAAAAATCACTTACTCATTCAATCAGATATGAACACATGTCCTTTTAAAAATTATTTATAATAATATTATCAGCAAAACATAATTGAAGGTTAATTCATATAGCAGCGGAAATAACATTTAATCATTCAAGTTAACAACTCAAGGAATAACATAATTAATAGTGTCATAAAGAAACAATTGTCATAAGAAATAAAACATGTTAATAAACCACCAACGATAAAAAGCACGCAACGTTCCATAACCCCAGTGTTACATATCAGAGCAGACGCCAAACTAAAAGAATAAACGAAAGACCTCATCTTCCACTCACATCTGAGCTCCTACTGCGAATCATTTGAACATTACCCACGTGGATGCAATATTCAAACAGAAGGGGTGAGATATCATGATAATATAAAGAAAAGTATGTTAAACAGTATGTATTAGGTTAACACATGCGTTATCACTCATTCTACAACATAACACACCCCGCACCAACACTAAGTTATCCAAACATAAAGATAACACAACAACAATTCAAATACTTAGCTCATATTAGCCAACCAACAACGTCATCACCAACACTAAGTTATCCAACAACATCATCACCAACACTAAGTTATCCAACAACCAACATGTAAATCACATGATAACAAATTCAATTAATCACAACAATACCACATATTTGCAACATAGTCACATAGTTAAAAAATATAATGCAAAGAGACTCACAACCAGACTCAATGCATATGCACGTGGTACCAATTTTTGTGAACACTCAGGTTCACCGTTCTGGTCCCCACCTCCTAGGATCAGAACCATTCACTGATTCATCACCTCCGAATCAGCTACATGCCCAATCCACACAAAGAGATTTTAGGCTCACCTACAACGGACCATTTGTCCACAAATGTATGCAATGCTACCATTTATGCATACAACAACAACAACATCATCATGCACAATAACCAACCACCATGGTTATCGTACACCGTCCAAATTGTCTAACATATATGAAAATATATTTCATACAATATGGATATATATATATATATATATATATATATATATATATATATATATATATATATATATATATATATATATATATATATATATATATATATATATATATATATATATATATATATATATATATATATATATATATACATACACATATAATATGCAATCACAACAACATCAATAAAACATACTCATATTACCATCATTAACATCACAACAACATCATTAAAAACAAACTCATATCATCATCATTAACATCACAACAACATCATTAAAACATACCCTTATTACCATCATTAACATCACAACAAAATCATTAAAACATACCCTTATTACCATCATTAAAATCACAAAAACATCATTAAAATCACAAAAACATCATTAAAATATCTTCATGTTACCATCATTAACATCACAGCAATATCATTAAAACATCTTTGCAACAACACTCAAGATTCGTCGCTTACAACCAACTTCTTAAGGTACACAACAAGCAACAATCACATTCTTCAAGATATTAGACATAAAAATATTAATTAAATGATTCTTCTAATTATACCATTTTAAATTTCTACTTATTAGCTTTCCAACACTTCAAACGGTTCGTCATTTGGATTAACGGTTAAAAAGTTATGATCGAAACTGTTTCTGACATTTTTCTGCCTATGAGTCGACACAAGGGTCGGCGCGCAGGGTGCTCTAGTCGACGCAAATCATATACATCGATGCATAATGTTTAAATTTCTAGAATATTACATTCGGGTGACCTCAGGTTGACCCAGGGGATCCTGGAGGTCGACGCACGCTGTCCCGAACCCCAAAAATCACTTTTTTTAAAAGTTATTTCACACCAGAACCTATGTTACGAAAACCCATCATCATAGACTCGATTTTACAATAAAATAAAATTCTTAAACTCAATTATACATAATTTTACTCGTATATTAACACCTTATAATCATTAATTCATACTTTCGACTCAGACCTTCAAACTCAACAATGGAGGAAACTCATTAACAATCCAAAACAGATTATCACACAGTTATGCAAACAACATTCTTGGCATATCAATCAATCAACCAAAGCATATCATAGAACAATCCACTATTCAACATATTAACCCTTAAAAGATCAGAATCCCACCCTTACTTTAAATTGATGAGCTTTTTCCCTTCTCTAATGGAGTTGTTCCTCTTTCTTGTCCTAACCTCTTCCACTTCCAGTTCCAAAAACACGTACGTTCAAAAGTGACTTCATTCTCTTCCAATTCCTTTATAACTCCCTTAGCTATGGTTTCCTCTTTTACCCTCACTCATCCTCATGCAAATACGATCCTGCCCTTCAAATCTCTACACATTAATCTCTCATTTAATTTTATCTCATTCTATTATTATTTTTCTTAATCCCATATAACTAAAATAATTATAATAATAATTCTCAACAATATTTAATTAAATTAATATTTACCTAATTAAATTATTATTACTAATATATTCTATTTATTTTTATCTCTCATACCACTAATCTCTACTCAATGCTCACACACTTTTACACCCTCAAAGTCTATTATTAAGATTATTACCACACACTAAGGACATCTCTAAACACAACAAAACACACATAATCACAATTATACATACAACTTCATGCAATTAATTTATAAAAAATAATTTAAAATAAACAGAACGTTCCACCATTTGACTTTATCTACAGCTTCCTCATAATGACTTGGGTCAGAAGCTAATAATGCAAAATCACAAGATTCATATATCTCTTCCAAAGATTGTAATTTCTGGCGGTGTGCTACCAGAGGAGCCTGATGAGAAGCTGCTAGAAGAGCTTGACGAATTAGGAGATCCCTGTTGACTAAGTGTGGAATTTTGTAGTGAGCATGGTATTCACAGAGAGTTGACTTTGCCTTTCAACCATAGCTTTGAATTTCCTAAAATTCTCAAAGTTTGACCAGATCTTATCAGAAATTTTGCATATCTCATCATCAAATAGAACTGAATAGCCACTACCAAGCTATTGCCCAACACTTAACAGATTATGAGCTAAGCTAGGCACATATTGCACGTCAGAAAGTAATTTGACATTACCTTCAACGGTTTTGATGGCAATTGTTCCCTTCCCTTCAATTCGAATCTAGTTGTCATCACCAAGTCGGACCTCACTCTTTACAGACTCATCAAGATCCTTAAATAAAGACCTTGAACTGGACATATGATTAGAGTAACCACTGTCGATATACCAAATATCATTAGCTGACTTTGAATCAGATGATTGAGCAATAAATAACTTACTTTCTGTATCAATGTTTTATGTAAAATTGGCGGACTTCTAAGCAGCTTTTTGCTTGCTCCAACAATCTGCTTCCTTGTGACCATACTTCGAGCAATGATAACACTGAATCTGACTCCGAGATTGCCATGAACCTCCATTTTGACTTCTACTTGATTGATCAAATTGGCCTCTTCCTCGACCGCCACCATGACCTCGACCACAAAATTCTTCTCTTCCCCGACCTCTAGCTCTTGAACTTTCAAATATTCCTTTATCTAAAGACCCTTCCTTTGCTTGAAAAGCATTTCCTCCTTCTTTTCACTGGATCTGTTAAGCCTGTCCTCATGCGCTTGCAAGGACCCCATCAGTTCATCAAATGTATAGACGGACAGGTCTTTTGATTCCTAAATAGCAGCCACCACATGATCAAATTTTGTAGGTAAACTTGTTAAAACTTTACTCACTACAGTTTCACTACTCACCTTTTCACCATATGGTTTCATATGATTCACAATTACAGAAACCCTAGACAAATAAGATTGAACAGATTCATCTTATGATTATGATTGATTGTGCGTTCTCTTATGTTATAGGAAATGATACAATTTATGAGTAGATATTTAGTATTGAGGAAATTGTATAGTTCATTACCCGCAAATGCTTCTATGTCAACATATTCTAGTGTATATTATTCCTTTGGTTTGTAAATGATTGAATAAATAATGGCTCGAACTGTAACTTGTACAATAAACAATAACTTGAGCCAAAGGAGTCCTACTATCATTTGTACAACAAACACTAACTTGAGCCTAATTAGTCATAATATTGGTTTCTTTTCCAATCTAATGAAAGTTAGTTTCTTTTTTCTCATCTGTTTTTTAATCATAAAAATCAATATTATTTCTGCTTTGACCATTTTCTATGTTAAAAACCAATACAAACAGCAGGAAAATATAGGTCTTAGCTTGACTTATGATCAAAACCAGGAGGATCTTGGTAATTTAGTAACTGGAAATTGCGGCTCATAAAATTTATGGTGCTTTGTAACAATGTGCATATTGTAGTTTCTTTGCATACTTTTTGAGGAGGATCTTGGAAATATAGAAGAAAGGTTTGTTTTTTCTTCTATAAATAGTTAAATGTTGACCTTTTATAGAATAATGCTTCTCTTTTTCATGATTTTTCTGATTAATTATATTTTGCTATGGTTGGATGTTGGCTCCACATTCTAGGAAGTTTGAGATAGGGATATTAAAAACTTAGAAAAGGGCATTAAGCTTGGATATGGATTTTCTTTGTTTTGATTAAATTTGGTTTTCACTTGGAAAATGTTTTCTGAATGTGTCGAATAGCTTGCGTAAGGTCCCCATTTATTGAAGGGCTTTGGTATCAGGATAATGTTTTTCCTAATTTTGTCAACTCATTAGTTTCATCAATTCATACTCTGCTATAATTTAATTTGTTTCTTTGATGTGTATGCTATGTACTTGATATTTTTTGGTGGCTGAAGTCTTGTTAAGTTTCATGTGATATAGATATTCTTTAATGGCTGAGGTCTTGTCGAGTTTATAGTGTATGACTTTTTTTCTAAAATATGTGAAAATTATGGCGGTTTAAACGGTAAGAATTACAAAAAAAAATCATCTTTTATACTAAGTATATTATTTCGATTTGTGCATTTTTAAAAATTGTGGCGGTTGAAACTGCCTAATAGAACTTTTCAACCTCCATAATTCTCCTAATTGTTTGTAAACCAAAGGTAACATACTTAAGAGGGAAATCTAGTTGACCTCTGAGTCTATTTTCTGCCCCTTTCTTCCTTATTTGTTGAGTCATCAACCCATATTTTGTTACTTGTGAGGTCACATCCACAATGTGGTATATGATTTTTAGGTGGTACAGATGGTGTGATGTTTTTTCTAGAGATATTTTGATCCTTTTTTAGATGTTTTCTTGTCTGAGTAAAGGATCTAGGACTAGAAGGGGGTTGAGGACGATTTGGCATGTCGCGGTTTGGTAGATTTGAAAATCTAAAAATGATTTAGTGTTTTCATGTTTTTATCAGTGACATCAAAAGACGTGGAAGACGTGAGCGTTGGTTTGGCTTGTAAATGGTATCTTGGTAGATTTGTGGGAAAATATTATACCTTCTCAGTCTAGCTTGAGAACCCTATCCTATGTTTGAGCTAATAGCTGGGTGAATGGCTTCGACCTCCCTTAGTTGTGTTCTTGTTGGTTTTATGTGAACTTGTTGCTTTAAGAGGTGTCCTTATACTGGAGAGATCTAGCTTTGTTTGAATTTGGGTTTTTGTGTATTTTTTTTCTCTTGTCGTATATGATCCCATTGCTTGGCGGTTGGGACTGTTACAATTGGTTGCTTTGTTTTTTTTCTTTTCTCGGGTTTGGCATTCCTTGTGTTGTTTCTCATGTTTTCTTTGTACTTCGACCAGTAATGCCTTTCAACAAAAAAAAACATTTGAACTATGATAAAATAACTTAAGTTTCTATAATTTAAAAAATATTTTTTTTATATGTTCTTCAAATCATGAAACTGATGACTTTTATATTATAGCCTCTGCTTATTCTATCCTTCTTGAGTGTGAGTATTACATTGGTCGTCTGCTCAATCTTGTGGATTTGATCCTCCCTCATATTTAATGTTGTTGGACCTTTTCTAAAATTTTCGTGTTCTCATGCATTTAGGATAAGGCTCCCGCCAAAAAGATCTGGCTTAAGTGAGGGATCCTTGTGAATCTCGAGGTGGTTCTTATCCTATGTGTTTGGGCCGCTCAAATCGGCCTATCATCTTTTTGCGACATGTGAGATAACAACAATAGTTTTGTATAAGGTCTTTAGACCACCTCCAACGGTGGTTTTTCAAATTGGTTTGTCAGCTTGGCATTGAAATTGTCAACAAAAAGTTGTTTCAGCTGGTGAACGTTACAAACATAAGTAATGGTTCTTCATTTTTTTTATTATTAAAATAATCATTTAGCGGTTGTGCAAAGGCTTTATTTTTTTTAAAACTTTTTTTATTTATTATAAATATAGGTTTGTTGGAAAAATTGTATACCAATCCTATTTTCTCTCATTTTTATTTACTCTTTAATTTCAAATTTCTCTCTCACAATTTCATCATTTTATTCATAAATATTTAATTTTTTTTCAACAATTTCATGTTATTTATTTTTATTGTTTTTAATTATGTGACATGTATTTAAATTTAATTTTAATTATTATTTTCAAATTTATGTTTAATATTAATTTTATGTTTAATTTGTATTTATATTAATTAAAATTTAAATATTTAAATTATTATTTTAAATAAAATAAATTTAATATAAATAATATATTTTAAGTAAAGTGGTGAGACCCAATATAGGTTCTTTAGAATTGCACGATTGGAGTAAAAATTGAATGAGTTGATTTAAAAGAGTGTGTCCCACAAAAAACTTAAAAATGAGTTGCACAATCGGAGGTGCTCTTAGATGACTGTAGTAGCCTGTAGTTCTTCCAAGAGATTCTTCGCTTTTCTTTTAGATATTCACTCCATTTAGAACCGTGCTTAGGGTTGGAGGTGACATTTTTATTATTTGACACTCAATTGTTTGGTCATTATGGAAATTTCATAATGATATATAGCTTTCAGGTATATTGGTTATAGTGAAGGACATGGAAGGTTGGAGTATTCCTACATCAAGAGAATGATATCTTGATAGGTCTATAAGTAACACATGTGCTTTTTTTTGCATGACTTAAAAACCCTATTGTTTTTGTGAGACAATAGCGACTTATAAAACTTTGACCTTGCAATAGAGTGTTGTTCTTAGTGCTTTCTATGGAGGTTAGTGTTCTATACAGTGGTCCTGACTATTCTTGAGCTCTAGCCATTATTTCTACTCTCTACTGTGATATCTTCTTGATTTGGGCTAATCATAGTTTTCTGGGCTATTTACATTGTTTTTCTTGTATTTTGTTGTTTTCTATTTAAATATTTTGGAGGTTGTAGTTTCTTTTAAATTACATTTTTTTAACTTATATGATATCATATTTATTTGGATATATCTTATAATTCTTTAAAATATTTAAAACTTTTTTTTTAAATTGTACTTTTAAATTTGATCTTCCTAAACTGAAATTTTAACTCCCTCCTCATTCAAACTCAATATATTTATTTTCTCTATACTTAGATGAGAGTTTAATTGAGTAATTCTTATAATAATTTTTTTTCAAAAAAATTCATTACTATTTAATTTATTTATGTAAGCACAAAGTAAATTGGTAATCATAAAAATGTATTTAAAAGGTTTGATTTAAAAAATATTGTATATTTAAAAGGTTCAAAAACCAGAGGTTTGATTTTCATTTCAATTTATAACTTAAAATACCATGTTTAAATATACTTTTTAGCTCCTATAAAATTTTAAATTTTAGTTCTTATAATTTTGTTTTTCAACTTTCAGTTCTTATATAAAAACTATCTAGCAAATAATTAAAATCCTTTTTTTTTGGCATGTTTAAACACGAGTTTAATTGCTATGTACAATAAATTAAAAAATTTACATCACCAATACATCATAATTATTCAGATGTATTATTTAAATTAAGTTAAAATAAAAGTTAAATATTTTAAACAAATAAGTAATTGTTATTAATTCAGTACATATCAATTAATTTTTTTAAATATTATATAAAATTTATGTACATGAAATAAATTTAAAATTGTGATTAACTCAGTACATATCAATTAATTAAGTCTTTAAATATTGTATAAAATTTATGTATATAAATATTATATAAATATTTTTTAAGATAGAGGTATCAATATTATTATTTTTTTAATAGTATCACATTGAAGACTATGGTATATTTTAAAATTTAAAAATAAAAAATATTTAATTTTCAATTTTAAAAAATATTCGACACCATCAAAGAATATTTCACGAGGCCTCCCATTTTATTGTCACCTAGTATGAATAAAAACATGAAGTTGTACATCGTTGCGTCAGACGCAACAATAGGAAGCGTGTTAGCGCAAGAGGATGATTGTGGCGTCGAAAGACTCATTAATTACCTTATTCGAATGTTAATAGATGTTGAAACTAGGTACGCCATGATCGAAAAGTTATGTCTACGCTTGTACTTCTCATGTATGAAACTAAAACAATATATTAAACCAGTTGAGGATTATGTGTCTTCGCATTTTGATATTATTAAGCATATGTTGTCTAAACCCATTATGCATAGTCGAATTGGGAAGTGGGCACTAGCGTTAACTGAATTTGCCTTAATGTATGTCCCTCTAAGGGCAATGGAAGGGAAAATAGCTGCAGACTTTATCGTCGACCATGCAGTGGTCGAATCATCGCTATTGATGGTCGACGAAAAATATTCTAATAATGAGGCAGAATATGAAGTCTTGATCACTGGCCTTAAGATCCTTAAGGATCTAGGTACCAGGAGAGTCGAAATATAAGTTGAATCTAAATTGGTGAGTAAACAGATCACGAGAGAGTATAAGTGTATAAAGGAACACCTCGTAGTGTACTTCACGATGGCGAAACAATTTTTGGAACGCTTCGAGGTTGTTACGTTACACACGTGCCCAAGATATAAAATCAAGAAGCCAACGGTTTGGCGCAAATCGCCTTTGGGTACAAAGTGTCGGCGGAAAAGCTGAGAGACTTCATTGAAGTTAAGGAAAAAGTGGTATCTAAGGTACTACCGTCGGCATCAGACTTGTCAGAAGCCGGCGGAGTAGACATCCCGACGGAGAATGTAATTGCAAGTTTGGGAAATTGTGAGATCTTCGCTATCAGCAATCTGTCACCGTCAGACTGAAGAAAATCAATCGTCGAGTATTTGGAGATTCCAGTGGGGACGGTTGATAGAAAGATTAAGTAGAGAGTTTTAAGTTACATCTTAATGGGAAATGAGTTGTGAAAAAAAACGCTAGAAAGGGTGTTGCTCAAGTGTTTAGGGGACGCAAACGCGTACTTAGCAATTTCGGAAATCCATAGTGGGACATGGGGGCTCACCAAGCTGGCCACAAAATGAAATTGTTATTATTTTTATAAGGTATGTATTGGCCAAGCATGCTTAAGGATTGCATAGATTTTGCAAAGGGGTGTCAAGATTGTCAAAGACACACAAATGTCCAACATGTGCCAACCAGTGAATTGCACTCCATCATTAAGCCATAGCCCTTTCATGGTTGGGCATTAGACATTATAGGAGAGATTTGACCAGCCTCGTCGAAACAGCAAAAATTCATCCTTGTAGGGATAGATTATTTCACAAAGCGGATAGAGGTTGTACCCTTGGTAAAAGTAGACCAAGATATTGTAATTGAATTCATTCATAACCGCATTTTATACAGGTTCGGGGTTCCTTAAACCATCATGACGGGCCAAGGTTCCGTGTTTGTTGGCCGAAAGATGCAGGAATTTGTAGCAGAGAGAGGGTTTAAATTGATCACTTCGACACCGTATTATGCTCAGGAAAACGGGCAAGTCGAAGCTGCCAACAAGGTGTTACTCATTAAGAAGCACATTGCCAAGAAACCTAAAAATTGGCATAAGACGTTGGATCAAATTTTGTGGTCCTGTCGAACGTCTCTTAAGGAGTCGGCCAATTCAACTTCGTTTTGTTTGAGTTTCAGTCATGATGTTGTTTTTCCAGCAGAAATTTATCTACAGTCAATTAGAGTGCAACGTCAGCATGACATCCCGTCGGAGCAATACTGGAGTATGATGCTTGATGAAATGGTGGACTTTGACGAAGAAAGGATGGTAGCGTTAGACAGGTTACTACGCCAAAAGGCATGTGTGACCAGAGTGTACAATAAGAAGGTCAGGAAAAAGACCTTTGCAGTTAATGACTATGTATGGAAGACGACTTTTCCTATAGATCGATGGGATCGAAGGTTAGGAAAGTGGTCACCAAATTGAGAATGACCATTCCAAATAACCCAAACATTCAGCAATAACGCGCATGAGGTTCAAGAGATGGGTGAGGACCAACAAATCATAAGAGTAAATGGGAGATATTTGAAAAAGTATAGACCTATGCTACAAGAAGTTCAAATCCAAAATAATGTTCATTGATAATTGGCCTACGGTGGTGGAAGGCTAACACAGTTACAAAATAGCTCCAAAATCGAGTTACAACAAAAACAATAATAAAGAGTTTTTTCAACTAAAAGACAATACGGTTATGCTGGAAACTTGGACTTGAAATCTTCAAAAAGGGTCCTCTCATGATACACTTTGCTTTCCAAAAGAAATTTTTTCTGCCACATTTGGTCGATGGTCTTTTTTAATGCAATGGCAGTTTTGACGTGGGCTATCCCTTGAGATGCTTCCTGGTCGATAACCTTCTGAGCCGGTAGAGGACCATCAGAATCCAAAGAAGCCTTATGTTTTTCAACCTCAGCAATTTTTCTCTCAAGTTCCGCCATCTGGGCTCGATAGTCAGATATTTGTTGGTCGAAGGCCTGATGCTTGTCAAAATGCTCTTTCTTTATGGCTCCAAAGCCTTCAAGCTTTTTCTCACAAAGAGAGCTGAGATACCACGCGCATTACATTTCATTAATCTTCCCCCGAATTTGAGCATCGGCTTGCTTACACATTGATAGATCTTTCACTAGCTGAGTAAAGAAAGCCTCAAACTCAATGAAGTACTTAGCCATAAGGGGAGGCACTCTAAAGAGAGAGAGTTCATCCAATATTTTAAAAATGTTGCAGGCTACTGCCGACTCTTCTGCCACTGCGTCCAGGAATTCATCCTCAAACAAATACATCTCCAATTTTTTAAGTTTTAGTTTGAAAGAATCATCCATCTCTAGGTTGAGAGTGGCCTTCGAACCAATAGGGGTGGCGTCCGCAGTCGGCTGGCGAAGCTTGAGAAGAGCCTTCAGGGTTTTCGTCGGGTTAGACTTTTCATAGCCAAGATTTCTTCTAGGGTGGGTATCTTTCCAACAGAAGGGTCGCCTTCGGCTGAACCTAGAGGAGTCGGAGTCCTTTCGACAGTGGCTGGGATAATCACAGGGTTTTCCTTACCACCAGTGGCCGCATCATCCCCATCAGCCTCATTTGTCTGATCAATAAGGGTTGTTTTCGCCACTGGATTTTCTTTTGTTGACGCCCCCTGGAATTCGTCGACCTTTTGAGGGCTAAACAAAGGTGTCGTGTCAGTGGGATTTCCAGCAGTATTTGTGACTTGATCAGCATTTACAGTAACGATTGTGTCGACCGCATTTTCCTGTGAAATACAGCATAAATAAACACCCATGTAAAGAAATATATATATATATATATATATATATATATATATATATATATATATATATATATATATATATATATATATATATATATATATATATATATATATATATATATATATATATATATATATATATATATATATATATATATATATAGATATATATATTTATATATATATATATATATATATATATATATATATATATATTTATATATATATATATATATATATATATATATATATATATATATATATATATATATATATATATATATATATATATATATACATACATATATATATAAGGACAATAAATACCTCAGCAGTATCTTGTGCTGGAGGGATTTTAGTGGCGACAGCTTGGAAGACTTCAGTTAGATTCTCAGGAAGAACAGGCCTTACAGTCGAAGTGACTGTTCTAGAGAGAGTTCTTTTCGTAGGAACCTTTTCCTTCTTAACCAAAGGAGTAGCAGGCGGAGAGTTCGATGTCTCAAAGAGAAAGACCCAGGATTGGACACTTTCGTCAGATGCGCCGCCCTCAGGAGCCGACGTTTTTTTCAGTAACCTAGCGCAAAATAGCGTGAGTAGGCAAGGGGAGACAAAATCAAATAGACACTAAAGAACAAGTGATACCTGGGGATTGAGGATTTTTGGTTTATTCGTCAACCTAATGGAGGTCGACGCAACAGGTGGTTCCCTCTTTCGACCTTGAGAAAAGAAGTATACAGAATAAGATGTTGACAATTAAAAGACAAACAAGGAAAGTAGAAAAAGTACCTTTTTGGAGGGGTCCTCGGAGACACTAGTTCCTGAGGGGTTTTCAACAGCTACAGAGACTGTTTGGCCAAGGACTTCACCCTCGAGAGCAGCAAAAGCATCGACCACATTCTCCAGGAAGAGGTCACGGTCGAAACATTGGGCTTGGTATTTCGACCACCAAACATTAAAAGCTTCAGTGGTGAAGAAAGATGGTTGAAAGGAGAAAACTGGCAACTCAAGACGCTGAGTCGACCTAGAAAATTTAGGCAGCTCTTGTGACCTGCCAAGTTTAGCTGTCGACCAGCCCATACATATCAGAAGTGTGTTGTACCAAAGACTTTGGCAACATTTGGCTCAAATCAAATTGTCAGGCCACTAGATTGGGCTGATAATTCATGAATCCAAAACCATTGTTCCCCGTCTCGATTCGAAACGACAATATAGTATGAGTCAGGAACGCACGCCATATTGAATTTGACATGGCTGCTGTCTTTGGTGAAGCACCAAGGAAAGGGTTTCTGAACCATGACGGACCAAACCGTTGGTGCACAAAAGGGGCCATGCCGGGACCAAAGATGTTTTCCTCAGCAAACATAGTGAGATACTTCATAAAAAGGGTTTCGTTGGGGGTCTCCTGCGTAGTTATCAAGGTGAGTCGAACGCCTTCGACTGGACGATCGTCGTTGAGACGCTGCATGGTCGTAGACACGAGATAACCCATTTGATGCTCGAAAGTGGCATTGAGCGAATGTTGTAATAACCACATGGGGACTGAGACGTTCAAGGATTTGATGATTTCTTGGAGAAGTTTTATTCTTAAGGCCAACAGGCCAAGATAATAGTAGAGGGAAGACAACAGCAACTTACCCAAAGAGACCTGTCGACCCTCGTGTATTTGGATTTCCAAGATGATGTAACTCTTGGCTATCTGTAGAAAGTCAGGACAGAAGAGGTAGTAAGATAGACAGAGAGTCAGGAACAAAATGTGCTCTTCGTCTGACATGTCAGCAGAACCTTTGTCATGGTGATCTTCTATGTAAATTTGGAAGCCAGTCCGGTCAAAGTCGAAGGTAGCATCCGTCTCCAGAGTTGGTTCGAATGTCTCACCCAGAGGGGAGAGTCTTGTAATGGCTGCCACGTCTAAGAGAGTCAGCGTCAACATGCCACAAGGGAAGTGGAACGTGTTGGTCGAACCTTCCCAGAAGAACATTGCAGCCAGGAGAAGACAAGGGTTGACCTTGTGTGCGTTCTTGGAAAGTTGGATGGCGTCGAAGATGACAACCGTCTTCCATTGGTCTTGGCTTTGTTCTGGACTTTATTTAACCAGGAAATGTAATCCTTATTGCTTGGGATAGGCATCGACCGGAAGACACGGGCCTTGGGCGCCATGAATTTTAAGTCGAGAGTACCCCTTTTCTGGAAAGCTGGGGGGATAATGGCCAAAAAACAAGGAAAGAATGCCTGTAGCTCCTCGTGGCTGGGGTTGTTAGCAAGATATGGCCCATGGAAAACATGCAGCTTTCCAGCAACAACGAAAGGGATGACCATCTAGCATTGCCATGCAGCCACCACCGCTTCATCAGCCGACGTTGGATTTCGGAGGGGCCTGAGAGAGTCAACCTCAGAAAGAACGAATGCTATAGGGTTGTTACTGGTGGTGTGAATGTTGGAAATGGTGGAAGAAGACATTAGAGAGGGAGTTGGAGAACTTTGAAGACAAGGATTTTTCAGAGAAATGGAAGCGAGAGAAGAGTGGAAAAAAGAGAAACAAAAGGTGAAATAAGCTATTTATAGGCAACGTTGTGTACAGTTGAAAAGGCAAAACGTTTCTGATTCTAAAAGTTAGTGGGGGTGGTTCAAAGACCATGACATTGGGATGTGACCAACATGATTAGCTTTGTGTTGGAAATCGTGGCACAGAAAGGCGTCATCATCACTTCAGAATGTGAGTGATGCGTGGCTGAATCGACAAAAAAACAATGATGGTTTTTTGTGGTGTCGTAACCAAAACACGGTCTAAATTCCATAGAACCAAAACGCCCAGTTTCTTGGTCAATAAAATATTCCGTCGAAACAACATTTTGAGGGGGCATCTTGTTGACTGGAAGTTTCGACTAAAGAGAGACTACACAAAGACTGGCTGGCGGATCGACAGACTGGGAAAGATGGTGAAGAAAATAAGAAGATTCGACATCGACAGAAGAAGGTTGTTGGGTCGACTCAGGCGGTGTCGATCGACAGGGTCGACTGACGAACAAAGAAGCCCATGCAAGGAGGAAAAATATTCGAGCGGGAAACAAATTACAAAAGTGGTGGGCAAACACGTGGCGCCACCAACTTCAACATGACAGTTATTTTATTTCCCTATTTAAGGCAATGCCTAGTTTCATTTTAAGAGGCGCGTTTTTGTAAAATTGTAAGAAAAACACTCTGAGTACCAAAGCGTTAAGAGAAAAGAGTTTTTCATTCCAGCAAAATGTATGATCGCGTCTATGTTTTCTTTTTAATAAGCAATTTACATCATTAACTTTAGAGTATCTTGTCTTGTTATTTTTGGCTCTTTTTGTTTACCTATTCATCTTTATTTAAATTTTAGTCTCTTCTAATAGTAATTTCCAGCCTATTTCAAACACCACCATTTTCCCATACATCACAAACCAAGTGTTCTAGGACTCGTTTGATTGGTCCCATAAGTAAACCTGCGTTAGGAGGTCAGAAGTTGTTCGCGCAAAAATTGCGTGCGAACACAAGCCCACAAAGTTGCTGCTTTCATGTGAACTTGCGAGCCACCACATGCCAAAGTGCTCCATGAAACCAAACGATTTCTGAATTCTAATCTTTCACAATTTCTAGCCAACAACCTTTAGCATTACTATGACACACATAATACACAACAAGCGGCCAAATTACAACAACGCGACCATCATAATAATATGTACTAGTGAGCTACAAGACCAACAACGACATTCAACAAAACCAAATTTCTTCAACCCACAACTTCAGAACCATAAATCGCAGATCACACCCAAAACAGAATAAACCCAGAATAATAGAATGAGGAGAAATTATTTGAAACAGAAAAGAATGAGAAGACGAATCAGAAGAAGAGAGAATAACCCATACGAACCTTAAATTAAGCAGAATCGAAGGAAGAAACTGAAGGAAAACAAAGAAGGTTGGAAACGATGGCGCCGGTCGTGATGCACTTTTGATTCATGCTTATTTTTATTTTCTAATTTTTTCTTCATTTATATGGGTTTGCTATTTCGAAGCAATGATGAAGAGAATGTGTGCCTTCTAAGCATCCTGTTTCGAAACTTGATTTTAATTTGTCATTATCACTTAAAATAATTTGTGGCTCTTCTTTCATTTTTTAACAGAAATTGGCTCTGCTTGTAGTTATTATTTGGACTTCCATTTTAGTTTGTTTTGAAATTAGAAAGTTGTTCATTGCCATGTGTATTTTGTGGAAAGATGTTGCCTCCTGCAGACATGATATGGTGCGTATGGGCTTTGTGAGCCCGTATTGATCTTCATTTAACCCCTTTTTTTTGTTTAAACCGTGTTTTTTGAGGAATAATGGGCTTTTAGCCCACATGAATCTTTCATGTGCACATTTTAATATGTTTTTGCACCCCCTTCCCCTTGTTTATTTCTTTTGTTTTTTTTATAAAAGATGTTAAGTTTTTTTTTAGGTTTTTCCTAATTTATTCTAATGATTTTAATGTTTTGTTCATTTTTCCATGTTTATGTTTTTTCATTTAATTAATTAATTTTATTGATTCTTTTAATTTTGATTGTATTTCTCTTTTCGTTTCGATTTCATCTCCTTTTCAATTTTCGATCCATGAAGTCTTTTTATTCACGAGTGTTGATTGATTGAGGTTGTTTAACCTTCGTTATTTCAAATCTGTAGTGAATGATCTTTTAGATCATTTTCTATACTTTGGGATCGTGATAGGTTACCTTCGATTAATCGATAAAATTTTGTGATTTGTCGCACCTCGAAAATTCGTTTCGAACATACGACCCTCGCGCAAAAGGCGCGGAAATGCGGTTCGACAGAGTCGCCACCGAACTTTATTTTTCCCGAATAGACGGGAGAGGAAAATATCGAGAAAACCTCATAGAGCGGAAAGGAACACGGCCGCCGCAACCATATTCCTGGGTTCGGGAGTCGGTTACGTGAGGGAAATGTATTAGCACCCCTCACGTTCGTTGTACTCAACGGGAACCTCTTAATTTGAGTTGTGATGGATGTTAGCTAAACTTAATTCTTCTCTTCTCACTACTAAATGCTAAAGGATACTATAAAGGGATAAAGACACTAGAGGAAAAGGGATGGTTAGAAGATAGGGTGCTCGCCAAGGATTGGGGCCCTTGTGCCTACGTATGCTCATTCGGACGAGAATGAGAAATCAGAGCGTCGTAGTTCGACTACGGGAAGGAATGGGGAAAACGAAAGATGAAGGGGATTGTGCTCGCCAAGATCATCGCAATATTGTGCCTACGTATCTTACATTCAAGAATGAATGAAGAATCAGAGCGTTCGTAGTTCGTGGTTACGACCACGAAAGAAAACTGGTTTGAATGGGTTTGAAGTGGGTGCGGATGACGATTACTTGAAGCTTAAGAAAGACTTCTCAGACCTAAGTAATCGGGAGAGTGTACCAAAGACTTGGAACTCTCTCTTTTTCATCTTGAAAGAAGGTTGTGTTTGAATGGTGTTTGAATGAGTGGTTGGAATCGGATGACAATTACTCGAAGCTTAAGAAAGACTTTTTAGACCCCAAGTAATCGGGAGAGCGAACCAAAGACTTGGAACACTCTCTTTTTCATCATAAAGGAATGGTGTGTTTGAAAAGGTAAGGTTGAAATGATGACGATCACTTGAAGCTTAAGAAAGACTTCACAAACCCCAAGTAATCGGGAAAGCGAACCAAAGACTTGGAACACTTTCTTTTTCATCGCAAAAGAGGGTTGTTTGAATTTGAAAAGGGGTATAAAAGGATGAGATTGGTCGGATGACGACTACTTGAAGCTTGAGAAAGGCTTCTCGGATCCAAGTAGTCGGGAGAGCGAACCAAAGACTTGAGACACTCTCTTTTTCATCATAAAAGAAGTTGTTTGAAAGGTGAGTGAAAGGATGAGTAATTGGAGATGGTTGAGTATTATCGAGTTTGTTAATATTATTTGAAGGCGTCAATTGCTCACACACGAATAAGATAACTCGCACGGAAAGCAAGATCAAAGACTTGAACCTACTCTTTACACCTTGAAAAGAATTGAATAGTTGTTAATTGATTGATAGTTTGTTTCGAAAATCCTCTTGACGTTGGATCAAGGGTTTGACTCATTATCGCGTGCAAAACGTGTTGAAAATGAAATTGTTTGAAAAAAGAGACCGACTTGACTTACGCATCAAGGGTCGAGTTGTAATAGGTTGATGGCGAATGCGTATGAGCACTCGACTTACAAGGGTTTGAAAATGGCTCGATGATGAATCGAGAATTAGTTTGAAAATAGTTTGATCCGCTCTAGTCCCTATGGGTGCTCCTAGGAGATAAACTAATAATCAAATAAATACGAAACATACATCGGAATGGGAGAGGGATACATGTAAGTTACACGGGATTGCACGAAATAAAGGGGTCTCATTGTCAGGTAGCCCAAGAGAAAGCCGTGTGTGTGCATTTGTGTCCTAAACTACGCCTTGAGCAAAGTCGGGCACGACTCAAAGTTAGGATACCTGCAAATGACCAAAGATCCAACAGTCCACCAATTTGGCTTTTAGGAGTTTCGATAATTTATTAAGTGTTTTCAAATATGGGTGAGTGAGAATGAATAAATATGATAATAATAATAATATAATAAAATAAATATGACAATATGAATAATATGAATAAAATGGATAAAAATATAAAATGAAAAGTTTGAAAAAGGTTGGTCTCGGGTTTGTTATTTTTCATCAATAATTTGACAGAAAAATAACTTTGGGGTATCGTCATCGACCGAAAACGGGAACAACACGTCCAATAATAAATAAGAAATGAAATTTAACTTCAAAAGAAAACAAGTCTTAAATTTTTTAAGAGAAAATGAATAAAACTATAACTTAGAAGAAATAATATAATAACAAAATAATATATAAACTATATATAACTTAACAAAAATATAATATATGATAAAAATAATAATATATTTACAAACTGTTTAAAAAAACTAAAACACAAATAAAATATATAAACATAGTTAATACATAACTAATAATAATAATAATAATAATAATAATAATAATAATAATAATAATAATAATAATAATAATAATAATAATAATAATAATAATAATAATAATAATAATAATAATTTACATAAAACAAATAATATTTGCATTTTATTAAAAAGAAACAAAACATAGGGGGTATAAAAAGGGGACAGGGAGTATGCAAATTGAAGAAAAAGAGATGGGCCGTGAGGGCCCAGTAAGCCAATCAACCATGAAAATAAATTTTAAAAAAAAACAAATAAAACACAATAAAATAAATAAGAAAAAAAAAACGGACGACCTTCTTCTTCGCATTTCACTGCTTCAAACCACCCTGCGTTTGCGATTCTGGAGCTCTGAAGCTACGATTCACCCCAAAATTCAAAAAGAAAACTCGAATCCTAAATTACTCAAAAAGCTCTAAACCAAAATTTCAACTCCGTTTCTCGTTCAAGAAACGTATTCACTACACTAAATGCTCTGTAACCTCTCTCGAAGGTAAAATGTAGGAAAACTGGGTTTTGAGTTTGGTAGTGGAAGTGAGGAGGAAGACGATGGCGATTTGGGGGGTTTAGGGTTTGAAGATTTGAAGGAATCTGAGAAGTGGATTGATGGGAAAAGGGACGTGGTTGTGTGTGGTTTTCGAAGGTGAACGAGTTTGTTTCGAGGAACACAGTGGCACGTGAAATGGGTTGCAGAAATGGTGAAGAAATTCGTTCAGTTAACAAAGGTTGAAGAAGGTATTTACTGTTGATTTGTGGGTTTTGTCCATGGCTTGATGAAGGTTAAAGAGTGAGTTCGAAGACAAGGGTTTTCGCAGTGATTTGGTTTGTTGATGTTCTGAGAATGAGAATGATAATGGAGGTTGATGGTGTTTTCACGGTGGGTCAAAGGTGAGCTGAAGTTTGACGTTCGTCAATAAAGATGATGAAGTGTGGGAGGTTTCGAAGGTTTGTGATTTATGCAGCTTGTTTCGTTTGTAGTGAGAAAGATAGTGATGACCGTGGAAAGAAGAATATGGAAGAGATTGAACAGTGTTTTGGGGGTTTCATTGAAGGTTAATTGCTGAGATTTGTGGTTTTGTTTATTGGCTGTTGGTGAAAATGAAGATGGTAGGTTGGTGGTGTTGCTTGTAATGTTCACCTCTGAAGATGAGGTAGAAGTTGTGGCTTTATTTGGAGAGAGTGAAGAGTAGTATGTGTGTGTGCATAACCAGGAATGTTTGTGCTGAGTTATGAAATGGTTTTGAAGCAAGCTTTTTTCAATGTTGGTTGTCTGGCGTGGCTTTTGTTGTGGTTTTGCAGTACTGGTTTTGTTGGTACAGTTCTGTGTGGGGTTTGTTTAGCAGGTTGTTGTCTGGTGTGGCTTGTTGGAGGGTTTTTGGCTGGTTGTAGCAGAGTTTGTCTGGTGTGTTGTGAGGTAGTAGCAGGTACGGTTTGGTTTGTGCAGGAAATGGCTGTGCTGATAAAATTTTGTTAATATTGGTTTCATTTCATTGTGAATTTTTGTTATCATGTTGTGTAACAGTTTACTGATGTTGCAGGATATTATGGATATTGTGAAATGGAAAAAACGGGAGTGTACGGTTGTAGGACGGCACAGGTTGGAGCTCTGCAGAATTGGAGCAGGTTTTGATGCTCTGGAATTGTATGTTTTTGCTGAGAAAAACATTGTTGTTATGTGAGCAATTTTATTACACATATTCGACATGTGCTTGGTTGGCTGGTTGTGAGTTTATGAATTATGTTGGTAATATTATCTTGAAGTGGGACCTGGGGCGCGTAATGACTTGTTGCTGAATTTGCACAGGTTGATTTTTATGGTTTTGTTCTTTGGTACCAAGGCTATAACTTTTGATTTTCTTTTTTTCTTTTTTGCAGACCATGAATTAAATTTACAAAATTCTGCCGCTGCCGTATACAGCATTGGCTACTTTGGTTCTCGTGGGACCTGTCCTTTTGCACATACCAAGTGCCAAGATGATGTGAAGGGGCTTTGTATGGTTGACTTTGTTATTTTAATCTCCAAATATTATGTATTGTGTCACTTTTGTTGCTTTTGTGCAGGTTATGTGGCTTTTGGATGTACTGCTGCAAGAGCAGTGGCTTTAATGTAACAAAATTGGAGGCAAGTTGTATGGTCACTGATAAATGCCAGAATATGTGGCTGTCATTAATCTTGATCGTACGGTTTTACGTTGGCCCCTCTTGTGAATTTCCTACTCAAATTTTGTTTGTTTTGAACTGTGCGTAAGGGATCCCAATGCTCCTTTTCCTTACACTCTTGGATTGTCATGTATTGGGCTCAAATCGTATGGTTATGGACGGTTTGTATACAGGAAGTGGTACTATCATCAATTGTTGCAACTGTCTCTTTTCTTTTCCTTCAAATTTTGCTTATCGTGTCGTGTTGCTGCCGGTTGAATCACGATTATTGGCGCGGCTTGTGCAGATGAATCATGAGCTGATGTAGGGTGATGTGGAGCTTGTGTTGATAACGGGGCTAGACCGTATAACGACTCGCAGCGTGTGAAGCCGTGGTTGGACCACATAATAATTTGCAGTGAGAGCAACAATACGGTAAGTATTACATGATTCCTCATTTTCTGTTACACTTTGGGCTCCCTATGACTGGATAAGATCTTAACTTCCCATGTCTTGTTGTCTTGAAATGAATCCTAAACATATTATGCTTGGATGAGTGTTGTTGCTTCTACACCGTAATGCTGACAAGAAACTGAAGAAAACTTGTGGTTTAATTAATTTTTTTTTCTTGTGTGCCAGGTTTGAAGGTATGATAATTTTGGTGATGATAGGCAAGTTGGTGTTGAAAACTGATAAATACGGTTGAGGGCGCCAAATCCTCTCGGGCGTGAATTACGATTCCAAGGCTGCTCGTGATTTTAAATATTTACAAATCCTATTGTAAACTGTAGCATAAGCTTATTTGTAAACATTTATGGCAAAAACTTTCCTTGTAACAACTCTGTATCAGGTTTGTAACAATAACAGTATTTCAACGTGATTAACCAATGAATTTTTCTTTGGTAAACATACTTGATGGCACCCAATTAATCTCACGCCTCCTCTTAAATTTGTTGTGAAATACAATGGACCTGAAGTGATGTTTAGAAACCAAATAGGATCTGCAAATTAAATCTTGAGACTAATCTCACTTTCCACTTATTTCTTGCTGTTTTTTTTTTGTTGGAAAAGTATGATTTGAAACTTCAAATGGCCCACCTAAAATTCCCCCATCATCACTTGGGTAGTAAAAAAACTTGGCAAAGCTTAGAAATACGTGGGAAATTGTGACCCCCAATTCTGCATATGTTTCTTTTTTTTATGAAATAATGCCATAGCTTCTTTTTTTTTATATATGGATGAAAAGAGCCCCCTTGGTGACAATGTTAAATTTGTATTCTCTAAGCATAAAACAACTTTGGTCACTTTGGCTCTAAAATTTTAAACAATATGGAATTTGAACCCTCTCTTGCCATATGCCTTATTATGTCTTGAACAAGCCCTTGGATAAAACTATGTATTTTAACCATATGATGACTGAGCCACTTATTGTGCGTAAGGTCTAAAATCATACATCCATTCTTTGCATCAATTCAATCTCAAATGACCTATGGCATACGCTTGGAATACCACCAGGATTCATTTTGGAATATGACTCAAAATCGGGGTATGACTCCAGATGAACAATTTTCTCCTGACCTTAAACATATTTATAAGGGCACACAAGATCCTCATAACTTAGATCATAGAGGATCATGGCTAGAGTTTAGATAATCACCCGCAAAGTTTGATATGACAAAGGTGAAGAAAGGTAGGACAAATTCGGGGTATGACATGATTAAGACGAGATCGTTATTTTTTTCTTTTCGTGTGGCACGATTTCTTTAGAGAATGATTCACAATATCACTTCTCTGTCGTGTTTTAACACAAATATCATAGCTTGTGCGACCTCCTATAGCATGATCTTCATCATAGATCGTGTTGCGATGGTTTTAGCGCTAAAGTTGACCCGATTCATCCGAATAAACGATAATTAACAATTAATCACTAACCACTAACTTTAATTTCTGTCAATATATTATTGATTTACTTATTCGTCAATATACTCTTGTTTTACTATTTTGTCAATATTATCTTGCTCATATTATTCTTGATCATATTATTTATATTGTTCGTATAATACTCATCTTGTTTATACCTTGTTCGTACCATTCGAAAACACACTAAAAAGATCGAAATCCTAAAAGCCTAAATTGGTGGACTGTTAGTTACTTTTCCGAGCAACAGATTACGTACTTTGTACAAAAACCCTAGCATGGAGATTTTTGTCTGACTCTTGTTCGTGACTTAGTTTAGGACACTTTGGACACACACAACTTCCTCTTGGGCTACCTGACAATGACCTCATTCAACATGCATGCGCCATATGATATGGATGAAGCAATGAAAAATGATCTCATTCGCCATATCATATGACGCCACCACTGTAGCTTCATAAAGACATGTGTCATTTGAAATGGTACCTCAGTGTATACATGCCCTAGTCTCCTATGGCGCCTCAGTGTAATCCATTTTTTAAATCCATATTTGATGTGTTTTTAATTGTTGAATGGAATGGTTAATTTTAAAGGGTAGATACGCCATATCATATTTTTAAAGATTATTTTTAACTGTTGAATGGAATATGGTGGGGTCGAAAGAGTTAGGTGAAGATGAACCATCAGCAGATATTTTTTACAATCCATACTTGCAAACAGAAGGAGTATTAAAAGAGGCAGACAATTTTCGTACAAAAGAATATTGTGTCCGAGCTATGAAAAATGACTCCATTCCATATGATATGGTGTATCTACCCTTTAAAAATAATCATTCCATTCAACAATTAAAAACACATCAAATATGGATTAAAAAAATGGATTACACTGAGGCGCCATATCATATGGCGCCTTCTTAGGAGACTAGGACATGTGTACACTGAGGCGCCATTTCAAATGGCAAATGTCCTTATGAAGCTACAATGGTGGCGTCATATGATATGACGAATGAGATCATTTTCCATTGCTTCAGCCATATCATATGGCACATGCATGTTGAATGTAGGGCATATTGGTAAATTTTTTGAAATCCAAGTTAATAACATATTTTTTTTTAAATATATGTTATTTTAAAAGAATCACATTTGTTCCTTTATATAAGAGACAATTTATTTTTTAGATTTATTGAATAATTAATATATTTGATTGATTTATAGATTCGATACATTGATTATTCAATAAATCTAAAAAGTAAATTGTCTCTTATATAAAAAAAATATAGGCGGTAATAGTTTTAGTGTGTCCTTTATAAAATATAATTATTTTATTTTATTTTAACTTTTTCTCTTCTTTACTTTCTAATGCAACTCTATTTTCTAATATAATGAAAAAAATGTCATAAAAAAATAGATTATGAATGTCTTTTATTGATTCCTTAATCATTAAGTTTCTTTAAATATATTTTTAGTCATTAAAATGTGATGATGTGACTATTAATTCTTTAAATTTAAGAGATAGAATTTGCAAAAACAATTTAAAGGTTGAGATTTTAACATTAAATATTACTCACGTGTCCGTCTGTTCGTTTTTTTTAATGTACACATAAAATTTTAAATGATATTTTTTTTATCTAATATTAATTTTAAATAGAAAGTTAATAGCAAAAAATTAGATAAAAAATTATGTAGAAAGTTAATGAAAGTTATTGAATAAGTTATATATTAAAGTAAGGGTAAAATTGGCAGAGAAATAGGTTACACCAAAACATTATGTTTTATCTTTATATATGTTATAGATTACTCTCTCTTTAACGGTTTATAAATATATGTTATAGATTACTCTCTCTTTAACGGTTTATAAGAAAAACACTTTGTTTTTTTTAAACTGTTCTTTCAAGTGCTACCATAGATGCTAGTTTCGATCCTAGGAGAAGGAGGTTGATGGGCGTGGATTCAAACCAACCATCTACCAAGTGAAACTGACATTTTATTTTAGAAATTATTAAAAAAAATCAACTTAACTTCATTTAAATATTTTATTCTTAAAATATATCTTTTTCAATATAAAATTAAATGTTATATTTAATTTATTTCCTCTCTCATTTTTTCATAAACAACAATTAATTGAAATTATTTTTACAATATCCTATAAAATATATTTCAAAAAATACACAAAAGTTTAAAAAAAATTTAACTAGTGAGAAAAAATTGAATTTTCTTATAAATTGGTACTGAGAAAATATTTTGTAGCCATCCAAAGTGATTGGGAGTTGAATGCAATAATTAATTAAAAGACAATTGGGGAAGTGCAGCATTACACGTTTTCATCCCTAGCAAAAGTGATAAAATGAAGGAGAGAGCGATATGCAGGCGCGGACGACCACCAAAGGTGGTGGCAACGCCGGAAACATCATCTGATAATCTGAACGACGATCAGCAAGGCGACAAAGATTCAACATCTAAGACAACAATGGAACATGGAAAAGAGAAAGCAGTAGGAGCAATTACAATGGACCAGGAAATCCATGAAACCCTAGAAGCAGAAAAGGGGATAAACGAACCCAGAAAACTCTGGGTTGACGTCATTAGCGGAAATCGCAACCCTGGTAATGGATTATCACTCAAATTCATAGCACCAACAATTGTCAATGGAGTACCTGAGGTTATAATTGAGGAAGCAGATACTATCAATGAGGTGAAATTCTGGGAAACCTCTTTGATAATGTATGTTATTGGTGGTGAATTAAGCATGAATGGTGTCAAGCAGTTCATGACCAAACAATGGAATTTCGTCAAGTTACCTGACATGTAGTACAACAACGAAGGCTATTTTATTCTGAGATTTCATTCGCATAAAGAAAGAGACATTGTTCTATTGAAGGGACCGTATACCATATGAAACATGCCGATGTTACTAGATGAATGGAAGCCAAATTTCAATTTGAAGACTGATATGCTGCGTACCATCCCGGTTTGGGTCCAGTTTCCCCAACTGCCACTCCATCTATGGGGAAAAATCCTTGGCAAAGCTAGCAAGCGTACTCGGAATCCCGCTAATGACTGATGAATGTACCGCCAACAGATATCGTATTTCATATGCTAGAGTACTAGTCGAAATAGACATCATTCATGAGCTGATTAAGGAAATAACCATTACGGACAACAACGGAGAAAAGATGCAGCAAATGGTGGAATATGAGTGGAGACCACCATATTGTATGAAATGTCATCGAATATGACATAGATGTGAGGACAAACGGCAGGAAAATCAGGTGAAAAAATGGGCCCCAAAAGAGAAGAAAACAAATGAGTACCAATTGAAAAAACCTCAGGAGGAGCCTGTTCTTAAGACACCAATACACCAGAGAGTATTGCTTGTGAATGTTCCGACACAACAACCTATTGCACAGGTCCAACAGCAGATGGGACTTGAGATTACTAATGGACCAATCCTCCAACCAACAAATGAACAACAGACAGATGAGGGAGAATATGAAGGCTGGACAGAAGTTCGGAGGCGTGATAAAGACAAAAGTCAATACAGTAGTGCTGGGAAGAATCCTAGAGCGACTCACGTGAAAAGGAAACATGGAAACCTGGTTGCAACACTTGGGGATAGTTATGCCTCAGTGTTCTTAGAGGATGTTCCATGATCGTTTCATGGAACGTGAGAGGGCTAAATAAAGCGGGCAAGGTTAGAAAGGTCAGCTTCCGTCTTCGAAACCTTGACCTTGCAATAACTGTATTAATTGAGACTAGAGTGAAAAAGGAAAAGGTTGTGGGAATTAGAAAGAAATTAAAGATGTGTGGTAGTTACATGGATAATTATGCCCAACATGATAATGGCCAAATTTGGATCCACTGGGATGACAACAGCAGACAGGTTGAATTTGTTGCGAGCACGGATCAAATGATTCACTGTAAGGTGAATGATGCTAATGATAATTTCATGTTCTGGATGACGACAATATATGCGCAAAATCAACTGCATCATAGAAAGAAGTTATGGCAAGACATTGAGAAAATCTGTGCAAACCAGACTGGGCCTTAGATGTAAATCGGTGACTTCAACAATGTTATGAAGATCGGAGATCGGATTGGCGGGAATGAGGTGACAAAGAACGAATACAGGGATTTAATTGAGATGATGAGCAAGACTGAACTGTATGCACTAGATCATCAAGGTGATTATTTCACCTGGTCCAACAAACAGGAACACAATGCGATTTATTCGAGGATTGACCATGTGTTGGGAAACACGGATTGGATGAAACAAAACGATAATACGACTCTAACTCATGAGAACCCTAGCATCTCCAATCACTCCATGCTGATACTGAATGACAACATGCCGAAAACTAGAGCAAACAGAGTTTTTAAATTCATAAATTGCAGCGCGGACTTGGATCGTTTCCGGCACACTGTCAGTGATAGTTGGAATATGCCAATGGAAGGTAGTCCAATGTTTATTGTTTGGAGGAAATTATTGAGGTTGCAACCACATATAAAGTCACTTAGTAAACCTTTGGCTGATGTTACTAACAAAATTCTGCAGACCCGTGAGAAGCTAACAGTAGCCCAGACTGATCTTGCACATAACAGGCTAAATGGCGACAAAATTCGACAGGTTAAGGAATATACTGCAGAACTTTTGGATTGGCAGGAAAAGGAAGAGAGTATGCTGAAACAGAGGGCGAAAATTGAATGGTTACGTCACTGTGATGGTAACAACAAATATTTTCATGCCTCAATTAAAATGAGACAACAATTCAAAACCATGAAGAAAGTTCAAATGGAGGATGGTTCTTATGCTACAGATCAAAAAGGACTGGAAAATGCAGTGCTAGAGTTCTACACTAAACTCATGGGGACACGTTCCAACGACCTTGAAGCTATTGACACTAGTGCAATGCGTGCGGGCAGCCAGCTGACTGAAAACCAGAGAACAATGCTCAGTGAACCGGTTACAGAAAAAGAGATCAAGGATGCGCTAGATGGTATAGGAAATGAAAAGGCGCTGGGTCTAGATGGCTTTGGAGCCTATTTTTTCAAACAGGCATGGCAGATAGTGAAGGCAGATGTTATAACAACAATTAATGATTTTTTTAATACCAATCAAATATATAAGGCGATGAACTACTCAATTGTCACGCTTATCTCTAAACACAGTGGAGCGAAGGAAATGAAGGATTATAGACCGATTGCTTGCTGCAGTACCTTATATAAAATCATCTCAAAGGTACTAGCTAATCAATTGGCCATGGTATTAGGAGCAATTGTGGGTGATAACCAGGCTGCATTCGTAAAGGGACAAAAAATTCACAATCATATACTCCTCACTCATGAGTTGATCAAGGGATATGAAAGGAAAAGAATCTCCCCCAGATGCCTTCTTCAAATGGATATCCAAAAAGCATACGATACGGTGGATTGGAATGCGTTAGATAAGATTTTACTTGAGGTAGGATGCCCGCGAAAATTTGTTGATTGGGTCATGACTGTGGTTTCGACGGTATCATACAGATTCAATGTTAATGGATACCACTCTGATACTATGAAAGCAAAAAGGGGTCTACGCCAAGGTGGCCCAATCTCGCCTATGCTTTTTATCATTGTAATGGAATGTTTGAACCGTTACCTCTTCAAAATGCAAAAAAATAGTAACTTCAACTATCACCCGAAATGCGAGAAACTGAATATTACAAACTTGTGTTTTGCGGACGACCTCCTCCTATTCTCTAGAGGCGACAAGAATTCAGTCGATTTAATGATGGCGGTATATGCCAAATTCTTGAAGGCCACGGGTTTAGTTGTGAATCCACAAAAATGTCAAATTTATCTTGCTGGTGTAGATGAGAAGACGAAGAAAGATATTTGTATGGCATCAAATTTCCAAATGGGACAGTTACCGTTCCGGTATCTAGGGGTACCCGTAACGAGTAAGAAGTTATCTATTTCTCAGTATTCTCCGTTGATTGACAAAATTGTTGAAAAAGTACAACACTGGACAGCGCGGTTACTAACTTATGCGGGGCGATTATAGCTTATAAAAATCTTGATGTTTGCGACGACCAACTATTGGTTAAACTGTTTTCCCTTCCCTAAAGGTGTCCTTAAAAAAATTGAAACAATTTGCCGGATTTTTCTTTGGACAGGCGGTTTTGCAGGTAACCGTAAGTCACCCGTATCTTGGAAACAGGTCTGCAAACCAGTTGGCTATGGTGGACTAGATATCATAGATATTGAAGTGTGGAATAATGTCAACTTAATGAAACTGCTTTGGAATTTGAGTGGGAAAGAAGACTCGCTGTGGGGGAGATGGATACAGGCATACTACATCAAAAACAGAAGTCTACTGGATATACAGTGTACCAGCAATGATTCCTGGATTATGAAGGTCATTCTTAGTCAGAGGGATGATCTCACCACAAAAGGGAAGCTGACAGAAATCATGGAGGATCCAAACCTTAAAGTTGGCAAAGTTTACAAATCCCTACAAGAAGATGGACATAAGGTAAGATGGGCAAACTTGATCTACGGTAATAACGCACGACCCCGCGCTAACTTTATTATGTGGCTGGCTTGTCATGATAGATTAGCAACTAAGGACAGGTTAGCTAGGTTCGGCGTGATTGAAAATACTGAATGTTGTTTCTGTTTGAATGATGAATCTCTAAATCATTTATTCTTCGAATGTGAAACAATGAGAAGTATTTGGAAGGAAGTCCTACAGTGGATGCAGATCCATCGTATCCCGGGGGGCTGGCAAGGCGAACTTAATTGGCTGATGCAGAACACAAAGGGAAAAGGAGCAAGGGCGGCTGTCATTAAAATGGCGGCATCCAAAACTATATATGAACTTTGGATGATTAGGAATAAATTTTTTTTTGATATGAATGAAGATACAACCATAGTGGAAAGAAAGTTATAAATACATTGGTATACAGAGGATAAAATACCAAGAAAATTAAAAAAATACATAGTTATTCTTATGTTAGATGGAGGATAATTATCTTTAGTTTTTGTTGACTCTATTAGTCCTATTTAATTTGTGTTAGTGGTTGGATCCGAAAGAGGACCGCTTATACTTACCATTATTTTTTCTAAAATAATATAAAGTTTCTTTTACTCAAAAACAAAAAAAGTGATAAAATGCATTTAATTTCATCTCCTTTATGCTGTAACTACCCATTTCCATTCATACGAAGTGGTAGAAAACATCTAATTATTGAATTTTTTACTGATCTACTCCACCATTGAAAATTATATATCAAAATACCTCTACTTTGAAAAAAAATTTCTCAGATACCCTATTTTCAGTACCTACGTACTTGTCTATTGGGTTGACGAGCAGACAAATAGAATTTATGCATATAGATATTCATTCACTAAATTGAGGAATATCATTTTTTTTTTCTTTCTGGTTTTAATATTGTTTAATTAATTATAATAGTAATTTTATTAATAAAAACATATTTTATTAATTAAATAATTTTTTAAAATAATCTTTTTGATCATTTTTTTAAAAATGATTATTAAAAATAATTTCTGAGTATATTTGATTTTTAATATATTTTTATTATATTTAATTTTATATTAAATAAAAAATTATTTTTGACTAAAAAATTATTTTTAACTAATATATAATTATTAAATTAATAAAATATGTTTTTAATAATTAAAATTATTAAATACAACTATTTATATAATAAAAAAATCTGAAAAAATAAAAAAAAAATACTCAAATGCTCGCCATTTCATTGGACGAACACCTTCATACATACAACATTTTCATCTGCCCACCAATCTAATAGATGATCATGTATTACGCAGAGGACATGTTAAAATTTCTTTTTTTCAAAATAGGATATTATTGTATATAATTTTCAAGAGTGGGTACTATAGTAAAAAAAATTCTTATTATTTCTTCATTTCAGTGTAACTACACGTTTTCATTGTGATTGGATGCATTTAATTTATTTTATTTTTTAAAATTAAAAATAATATTCATTCATTTAAATTAATAAAATATATTAAATAATATAAATTCAAAATTACTATAAACTAAAAAAAATGGTGAATATGTAAACTAGATTTATTTTCTTCTCTTAATTTATTTTCTCCTCCTAATTTATTGTAACTATACATTTTCATTCATATGAATTGATATATTACAGTTTTATTTTCTTCTCCATCTTACTGTCATATACATTTTTATAATTTAAAATATTTATTGCAATAATTAGAACAACCAATTTAGTTTGCTAATTAATTTTTTTTCAACTAACACCTCTTTTTTTATACTTTCTTTGGTCACAATTATTAGTATAAGTGGTGTTTTTGTTGTGTTGCAGTTTTTGGTATTTCTTGTTGAAATATTAAATTTTATTTGATTAGATTTAATATTTTAATATAATTTAATTTGTGTTAACTCAAATTCAATTAAAGTTGTATATAAATAGTCATAGTATGTATTATTATTCATAATAATTTATTCAATAGATTTTTATTTTCTTATTCTTTCTTTTTCTCTTCACTAAAAGTGCCTCACGCACTAACAAATTGATATCTAGAGCTCCGGTTAGATTTTTGACCGTGTTTTCAAGAATCACACGTCAAAGATCGTGTTTCCGGGATCGTGGGTTGTTGTTGATCAATCACTACAAAGATGAATGGTAATGGAAATTTACCAAACTCTCTTTCAACTCTTGATGACAAGAATTGGTTTCGATGGATAAAACATATGCAATATCTATTTGCTTTTCAAGAAACCCTAGAAGTGGTTACTAATGGTGTTCCTGCGCTTGGTGAAGATGCAACCAACGCACATAGAATCGCTCACAAGGAATATGCCAATATGGAGGATTGCAAGGTGGCGTTCTACATCCAATCGGCGGTTGATACGAATAATTTCGACAGAATCGCTCATGCTGAGTCGGCAAAGGAGGCGTGGAATATTCTTGTCAAGTACTATGAAGGAGGCGAAAAAGTTAAGGTCGTTAAGTTGCAAACATTGCGACGATAATATGAATTATTGTCAATGGAAGAAGATGAAAATATTGCATGCTATGTGTCGAAGGTGAAAAAACTCGTCCATCTCATGAAGGGTTGTGGTGAAATCCTAACTGATAAGATGATAGTTGAGAAGGTAATCAGTACTACAAAATACGTAAACAACAACGCCAAAGTAACAATGGTTTCCTATTCACCGTAGCAATATGTGATATTTAGGAGCGTACATTTTTATTTTCACTACTACATAAATGATTTTTGGCAGCGCATGAAAAGAGAACGCTTTTTGAAAAAGTGCTGCTAAAGAGTCATGAAAAAAAGAAAAGAAAAAAATAGTAGACTTTAGACAACGCTTTTAGAAAAGCGCTGCTAAAGGTGGCACCAACGAAAGCGCTGCTAAAAGTAGGCCCTACGAAAGCACTTTTAGAAAGCGCTGCTATAGGGATCACCTACGAGAGCGCTTTCAAAAAGCGCTGCTATAGGGGCATTCTAAGAAAGCGCTTTTAGAAAAGCGCTGCTATAGGTGGTACAAAAGACAACGCTTTTATAAAAGCGCTGCTATAGGTTCTGCCTTATCAGACCTTAGAGAGCGCTTTTATAAAGCGCTGCTAAAGGCCATGCAAAAGCGCTGCTGTAGGTTTAAGTGGCATAAATTAAAAAAAAAAGCCAGAAAAACTCATAAACAAAAACAGTCGTGATTCTCCCACTCGCAACCCAGAAAAACCCTTAAAAAGTTAGAAACAGAAATCTTCCATTTCCGCCTCCGTCGCCGTCCGTTTCTGTCTGTTTTTGGCATTCTTCCATTTCCGTTTTCGTCGTCGTCCATTTTCATTCGTCGCCACATCCATTACCGCCTCCGTCCGTCTGTTTTTAGAAATATTCTTCCATTTTGTCTGTCTGTTTTTGGCATTGTTCCACCTTCTTCCTCCACCCATTTTGTACGCAATCTACAGGTTTGTTTTCATACTGTATTTTGCTGCAATGATATATGTAATGGATTTGTTTTCTTACTGAGTTTGCTTTTAAAATTTTCAACAATATGAGTAAAATATATATAAGTGTTGCATTATGTTGTTGTTTGTTCTTGGTGGCATTATGTTGTTGTTTGTTCTTGGTGGCATTATGTTGTTTGTTCTTGGTGGCATTATGTTGTTGTTAGTTCTTTGATACAAGATTAACATTTTGTTTAGGTTTGATATTGTTTCCACTATTTTGATACAACTTTGATATTGTCCAATGCCATGCCATGTAGAAATTTGTTAAAGAGTTAACAAAGTTAGAAATTCTATTAAAGTTTGTTGATGTTATTGATCTTATTGTTATTGATGAAAGTAAATGAATTATTTATGTTTGTTAGTTTTGATCGTTTCTAAGAATTATTTAATGTTGATGATGTTATTAGTTTTGTCTGCTATAAGGGTTACCTGTATAGAGCAAGATTGTGATCGTTTCCAAGAATCATACGGTGTAGTTCTAGAAGTTGGTGATTTCTCTACAGGCCAGTGCTACAGGTATTCGATTTTTTTGTTTAGCTTTCTTAGTTTAGTTTAGTCTACTTAATTAGTATGGATAAAAATAGATGTCTTCTAATCAATTGTCAAAAGAGTACGAGAATGGGGTATCAAAATTCGTTAAGTTTGTTGTTGAACACACCAAAGACCCCAGTAGGATCACATGTCCTTGCTTAGGTTGTTGTTGTGGGCGTCAGATTGGCGCAGTTCAGTTGGAATCTCATTTAATGAGACATGGAATTGATCGAAGTTATACATGTTGGACATTACATGGTGAGATAAGTAACGAGAATGTCAAACCAGGGGATAATACGACCTATGCTTTAAAGGACAATTGGCAGGGATACATATGATTGTGATCGAGTCGAAGAGATTGCATAAGCACTTGAAGATCTTCAGGATTGTCCCAAGATGTTTGAGAGGTTGGTAAGCGATGCAGAGAAACCGTTGTATAAAGGTTCCACTACTTTCACAAGATTGTCTGTGGTATTAAAGTTCTACAACTTAAAGGCGGGTAATGGATGGTCGGATAAAAGTTTCACAGAGTTGTTAGCCCTACTACAAGAGATACTTCCAGAGGATAATTTTCTTCCCAATCGAACCTATGAAGCTACAAAAATGTTATGCTCTATTGGCATGAGATATGATAAGATACATGTTTGTCCAAATGACTGCATTTTGTTTCGAAATGAATATGCATCATTAAACAAGTGTCTTAAATGCGGTGTATCTTGGTATAAGAAAAAGTTGTCACCAGAAAAAGTCTTATGATATTTTCCTATAATTCAGAGATTTAGACGCATGTTTCATAGTGAAACAGATGCAAAACACTTGACTTGGCATGCAGATGATAGAATTATAGATGGGAAGTATCGACATCCGGCAGATTCACCATAGTGGATGAAAATTGATTATGAGTATCCTGATTTTGGAGAAGAAGCTAGAAACCTTCGCTTGGAATTATCGACTGATGGAATGAATCTGCGTGATCTACAAAGTATCTCACATTCCACATGACCTGTAATTATTATGATTTATAACCTACCTCCATGGCTATGTATGAAGCGTAAGTACATGATGTTATATATCTAAGTTAATTTCTGGCCCTAAACAACCAGGGAATGACATAGACGTATACTTGACACCTTTAATCGAAGACTTAAAGAGTTTGTGGGAGAACGGTGTGGAGGTTTATGATGGATATAGGAAAGAAAGTTTTAATTTGAGGGCGATGTTGTTTGGCACAATTAATGATTTTCCAGCATACAGAAATCTATCGAGGTATAGCATTAAAGGTCAATGTGCGTGTCCTATCTGTGAAGAAAACACAAATTGGACGCGATTGGAATTTGGTCAAAAGAAAGTCTTTCTTGGTCATCATAGATTCTTAAATTCTAATCATCACTACCGTGGGTGGAGAAAAGCATTCAATGGAAATTCAGAACAACGTAGAGCTCCACCTACATTGACCGGTGAATAAATTTTTGAAAAGGTGAAAGATGTGAGTACTAAGTTTGGCAAGCCTTTTTCTCATACGATTGTCACGCGTGGGTGGAAGAAGAGGTCAATTTTGTTTGAGTTGTCATATTGGAAGTCGTTGTATGTAAGTCATTTTCTTGATGTTATGCATATTGAAAAAAATGTATTTGAAAGTGTTATTGGTACGTTACTCAATATACAAAGAAAGTCTAATGATGGCCTTAAAGCAAGAAAGGACTTGGTAGCAATGGGAATAAGAAATGAATTAGGACCCTTGAAGAAAGGAAATCGAACATATCTACCACCTGCTGCTTATACTTTATCTAGAAAGGAGAAAAAGATATTGTGTAAGTTTCTGAGTGAAGTTAAAGTTCCAAAAGGATAGTCTTCAGATATTAGAAGACTTGTTTCTATGAAAGACCTCAAGTTAAAGAGTTTAAAGACACATGATTGCCATGTTATAATGGAACACTTTCTACCAATGGGTATACGTTCTATTTTGCTAGAAAAAGTGAGAAGCGCAATAACTAAATTGTGTTTTTTCTTCAGGTCAATTTGTAGTAAGGTGATCGATACTGCGATCTTACCAACATTGCAAAAAGAAATAGTTATTACTTTGTGTGAGCTTGAAATGTATTTTCCTCCATAATTTTTTGACATAATGGTACATCTAGTTGTTCATCTTGTGAAAGAGACAAAACTGTGTGGACCAGCTTATATGAGATGGATGTACCCTGTTGAACGTTATATGAAAATATTGAAAGGGTATTTGAAAAACCAAAGTCGACCAGAGGGTTGTATTGTTGAACGATACATTGTTGAAGAAGCGATTGAGTTTTGTACTGAATATTTGTCCAATGTTCAATCCATTGGCCTCCCAAAATCTCATGTTGTTGAAAAAATAGTAGGAAAACAATTAATTGGAAATAAAGTTGTGACAATTTCAAGGGATGAACGGGAGCAAGTGCATTTGTATGTTCTACACAATGACATTAAGGTTGAGCCGTATGTTGAAATGCACAAGGACGTTCTCCGAGGTTTAAATCTGAATAGAAATGAAAATTAGATAGTACATGAGCATAATTGAAGTTTTATAACATGGTTCAAGGATCATATTTTTTCAAAGTTTTATTTTGATCCCGCTTCAATAACAGAAAGGTTGAGATGTTTAGCATATGGTCCAAGTTTACATGTGTTTTCTTATAGCGCATACGCAATTAATGGATACATATTTTATACCAAAGAACAAGATGATAAAAGTACAATACAAAATAGTGGTGTCACCGTGCTTGCCGAAGCAATGCACATTTCAAGTGTGAAGGACTTAAACCTGAAATATGCAAATATGTCGTATTTTGGGGTTATCGAGCGCATTTGCGTGTTTGATTATGAGAAGTTTCAAATTCCTATCTTTGGATGCAAGTGGGTTAAAAATAATAGTGGCATACGAATGGATAACTCATGATTTTTGCAAGTGGATCTTAATAAGGTGGGGTACAAAGATGAGCCTTTTATTCTAGCCACGCAAGCTAAACAAGTGTTCTATGTCATTGATCCGACAAGTACGAAATTGTCTATAGTTCTTTTTTCCAGCAAAGTAATCGATGATAACATTGGAGACAAGAGTGGTGTTGATGTTGAGAAGGTATCTTATATTATAGATGATCCAGATGAGAATATTAGAGCGGACGACTCATATATTAGAAATGATCATAACGAGGGAATTTGGATCAATCCATTCGTCTGTGTTGTTAAGAGACAAGTAAACCACATTTCAACGAAGAAAAGAAAGAGATGTTAGTGACAAAGGTAATTGTAAAATTACATATTGTCTCATTCAATAAAATTACATATTTATATCATGCAATAAAATTACATATTATGTCATTCAATAAAATTATATATATATATATATATATATATATATATATATATATATATATATATATATATATATATATATATATATATATATATATATATATGTATATATATATATATATATATATATATATATATATATATTTCTTATTTATATATTAATTTCTTATGTATATATTTCTTTGTCATTCATTTCCTTATTTGGTTTTTCTGAATTACAGGTATTATGGCCACCAACGAGGAAAAATCACATGATGGAAACGAAACAACAAAAGACGTGGAAGGCAATATTAAAAGAGGAATAACGATTATGAAAAAAAAAATGTGCGAGAGATAAAGGTGTAAAGTATGATGTGCATTGGAATGAAAGAGATCAATTAATTGAGTCTAATGATTATGGCCAAAGTGTTGAATTACAATGTATATATAAGGCCAAAGTGTTGAATTAAGGCCTGAATTATAAGCAGGGAATGTAATTGTTATAAGTAGATTGAGCGAAAAAAAATATAAAAAAGGGATTATTTAAAAAAAAATTTAATCGTGAAGAATAGACAGCGCTTTTAATTAAAAGCGCTGCTAAAGGGGGGCATAGAGAGCGCTCAAAAAAGCGCTGCTATAGGAGGGGAAAGGGGGGAGAACAGGCAGCGCTTTTGGAAAGCGCTGCTAAAGGGGGGGGGGGGGTAATAGGCAGTGCTTTGGCAAAGTGCTACTAAAGGGGGGGGGGGGGGGTAATAGGCAGCGCTTCTGAAAAGCGCTGCTAAAGGGGGCCTATAACAGCGCTTTTTTCATAAAAAAAGCGGTGCCATTACCTTTAGCAGTGCCACTTTAGGCAGCACTTTTAAGCGCTGCTAAAGGCAAAAAAAACGTTGTTAAAGGTCTTATTTGGCATAGTGTTTATTTTATTAAAATTCCAACCATGGTGAAAAGTGAGGCCTTTTACCACAGTTATTTAAAAAATTGTGATTATAGGTAGCGTCTGGTCATGGGTTCAAGTCCTAGCACCAACATTTTTGGTTTTTAATTATTTTTTCAAAATGCTGATAGACCTTTCACCACGAGTATTTAAAAAACCGTGATTATAGGTAGCATTTTTTTACTTATTTTTTCAAAATATTGACATATCTTTCACCATGGGTATTTAAAAAACTGTGATCATAGTTAGTGTCTGGTCATGGGTTCAAGTCCCAACACTAACATTTTTTGTTATTTAGTTATTTTTTCAAGTCCCAACACCAACATTATAGGAGGCGCGCTTATTAAGTTTAGTCACTGTCCTTACACAAATCTTGGTCGCCTATTTAATGATTATCAACGGTCAAGACACTACTATTAGTGATCCGCATGAAACCTAAAACTTATACGAACTTCCAACTTAGACAAACTACAGCTTCTACCTCCAAACATCATCTTTCATTTATGATATTCTATTTTTCCACTAAACCAAACTCGAAAACAACATTTCTTTCATAAACAAAACTCGAAAATATTATTTCTTTCATTAACAAATTTCAGAACTCCATCATCTCTTCTACAACTTGAATGAGACAAGGAAAGTATGGATTCAAGTTAGTAATGTTAGTTTTTGGTGCTCTTTTTTTATTATTTTTGTTCTTGTTGTCATTATTGTTGTTCTTATTGTTGTTTTATTGTTGTTTTTGTTGTTGTTGTTGTTGTTGTTCAACTTCTTCTTCTTCTTCTTCTTCTTGTTATTATTGTTGTTCTTATTCTTGTTCTTGTTTTTGTTCTAATTTTTGTTGTTTTTGTTGTTTTTCTTATTGTTATTCTTGTTCTTGTTGTTCTGGACATTGTTGTTGTTGTTCTTTTTGTTCTTGTTCTAATGTTGCAATTTTTTTTAATTTTATTAAAAGACATGCAACAACTGGTAATTAAAATAACTGTGATTATAGGTAGTTCTAATGCTGCATGTTTTTTAATTTTATTAAAAGTGTTGTAAATGTGCCTGAAAACCTTTGTTGATGAAGAGAAAGAAAATATATTTTAGAGATTATATTTACTGCGAAAATCGAAAGTTTTAGAAAGTCGAGAAAAAATCGTACGGTGAATAGTGTCGTCCGTACGGTGAATAATGCTATCAGTGCAGATAAATAGTGACATCCGTATAGTGAATAGTGTTGTTCGTTCGGTGAATAGTGCTTTTGAGTTTTCAGCCTTTTTTTTGATTCGGTTCATAGATTCATGTGATTTTGGGCTTTGCTTTGTTGGATATTTTATATTATAAATATGTATCTCTTATATGTTTGGTGTGCGACAATCTTAGTGTTTTCTCCAACAAGGGAGACCAAGGGTTTAAAGGTATAGCCTAGGGTTTCAGCTATGTACAAAGAAAACCTTGAATTACACCTTGGTTTTGAGTGATTCATATATTGAGAGTTGGAGAGGTAGGGAAACACTTGGGTAGAAAATAGGGTTGTTCTTGGGAACCTAAAGGAAAAAGTTATTTTCTTGTAAGTCATCTGTAATCTCTTGTAACAACTTTCTGAGTATAGCGAATTGGAGAGTTGCTCTCTCGCTAGAGTAGATTGTTTGATCAAACTGGACAAACAAACCTTCAGTTTTTTCTTGCCTTATTTTATTATATTATCTGTGTATGGCTTATTATTGCTGAAGACCATTTATTTTAGTTGCTATTGTTCTTTGCCTCACTAATTAATATTGAATTTTGTCGTAATTCACAACAAGTGGTACGGTGAGCGTGGAGCAAAGAGATATTGTTGACAAGTGAGCACCATGGTTAGTAGATGGCAGATCGAGAAATTTTCCGGTAACAACGACTTCGGGTTGTGGAAAATTAAGATACAAGCAATTTTAATTCAAGATAAGTGTATCGATGCTTTAAAGAGTAAAGCATTTATGCCTACAGGATTTACACAGGTACAGAAGACAAAGATGGTGAATAAGGCCAATAATGCCATTATCTTGTGCCTCGGGGATAAAGTTCTAAGAGAAGTCGTCAGGGAGAAAACTGCGGTTGCTATGTGGGCAAAACATAAATCATTGTATATGACAAATTCTTTGGCTCATAGGTTGTATCTGAAACAACTATATTCATTCCGAATGGTGGAGAACAAATCCATAGTTGAGCAGCTCATAGAATTTCACAAGATTATGGATGATCTTGAGAATATTGAAGTGAAGATTGATGATGAGGACAAGGCTTTTCTCCTGTTGAGTTCAATAATCAGATCCTTTGAGCACTTTAAGGATTCCCTTCTTTATGGTAAGAAAGGTATTATTACTTTGGATGAAGTCCAGACGACGGTGAAATCCAAAGAATTTTCAAAGTCGAAAGATTTGAAGATTGAAGATAGTGGTGAAGGATTAAATGTGTCAAGAGGAGGAGGTGGGCGTAAAGGGATGTCCAAATCAAAGAGGTCTGACAAGTCAAAGGTAAAATATTTTAATTGTCAGAAAATTGATCACTTTAAAAGGGGTTGTCCTGAAAGAAAGATCAATGAAGATTATGTTCAAGCTGTAGTTGCATTGGGTGATGAAAGTTATGAGGATACCGAAGCACTAGTAATATCGAGTTTGGAAACTGAAGATAGTTGAGTCATTGACTCAGGTTGATTTTATCACATTTGTACAAGAATAGAATACTTTGAAACTTTGAAGATGGTGCAAGGTGGAGTAGTTCTCCTTGGTATTGGTACGGTCAGATTTAAAATGTTTAATGATCGTGAACTTCTTATTCACAATGTGAGCTATGTTCTAGAACTCAAGCGAAATTTGTTATCTATAAATATGTTTGACGATCTAGGCTATTGTACTAGATTTGAACATGGAGTATTGAAGACTTTGCGTGATGAATCAATTATTTCTAAAGGGTCTAAAATATGTGGTCTATATATTTTAGAAGGTTCAAATGTTATTATTCATTCATCGTTAACTAGTGGAGGCTTTTATGGCAGGGAAGAGCTATAGGATTTGAGTTTAAGGCGTTATGAATGCCTTGAGAAAGTTTCAGAGGAGTACAATGAATTTTGCAAAAGTCAAGGGATAAAAATGCATGTTACTGCTGAGTTGTTATTGAGTTTTTGAGAAAGAGTTGAGGTTAAAACAACTTACTTGGTTGGTAGAGAATTTCTTCAGAAGAAGAATAGTGAAAACCAAGGGAGAAACTATGACAGAGAAAGCTCAGTTTGAGGGGGAGTTTCCTACTATGGATGCTAGCAGTAGTGAGGAAACGGTTGCAGAGATCTCTGCTTATCATTTGACTCATGATAAGGTAAGAAGGGTTATTGTAGCATCTCAAAGGGACATTTATGCTAGCCTTGGATATTATGTTTTTAATGTGGCTGAAGGACTACAAAATAAAAGAAGAAAAACCTTCATGTAGGCATTTGAAAATAGGTGGAGTCAAGGGTGGTTGAAAAATTATACTTGTAGGCTTGTTAAATTACCTAGGCAGAAAAGAGTAATTGGGAACAAGTGGATACAAGTTGCAAGATCAAGATTCAAGGGTTGCTTGAATTTAATCAAAGTTATTGATTAAAGTTTCAATTTGGTAAAGAGCGGCAATGTTGTTAATTATTATATTGGTATCAACACGGTTTAAAGTCAAGGTAGAGATTGTAGTAAATGTGCCTTAAAACCTTTGTTGATGAAGAGAAAGAAAACATATTTTGGAGATTGCATTTACCATGAAAATCGAACAAAAAGTCGAGAAAAAAAATCAGTCGGTGAATAGTATCGTCTATACGATGAATAGTGCTATTTGTACAGATGAATAGTGACACCTGTACAGTGTATAGTATTGTCTGTACGGTGGATAGTGTTTTCGAGTTTTTGGGCTTTTTTTTATTCAATTCATGGATCCATGTGATTTTGGGCTTTGCTTGTTGTGTATTTGCTATTATAAATGTGTATCTGTTATATGTTTGGTGTGTGACAATCTTAGAGTTTTCACCAACAAGGAAGACCAAAGGTTTAAAGATATAGCATGGGTTTCAGCTATGCACAAAGAAAACCTTGGATTACACCTTGGGTTTGAGTGATTCATATATTGAGAGTTGGAGAGATAGGGAAACACTTGGGTAGAAAGTAAGGTTGTTCTTGGGCACCTTCAGGGTTGTTCTTGGGAACCTGAAGGCAAAGGCTATTTTCTTTTAACTCATCTATAATCTCTTGTAACAACTTTCTGCGTATAGTGAATTGGAGAGTTGCTCTCTCCCCTAGAGTAGATCGTTTGATCGAACTAGGTAAACAAACCTTCGGTTTTTCTTTCCTTATTTTGTTTTATTATCTGCGTACAGATTATTATTGCTGAAGACCATTTATTTTGGTTGCTATTGTTCTTTGTCTTACAAATTGATATTGAATTTTGTCATAATTCATAACAAGATTCACAACAAGAAGACATACGGCAACAAGTATTTAAAATAACCGTGATTATAGGTAGCACACTTTCTAGTTTATTATAACAGTTACTGGGTCGTGATTGTAAGTATCATACATACAACGACACTCTACATAACAACGTCTAGGCCCGTGTTATTATATATCTTTCCCAACCGTTGTCAATGGGTTTTCCGTAGTAGTGGATGTGTACGTTGACCTCACACTTTAATCACGTTATCGTAGCTATTCAAGAATCCAACAATCTTGAAACCATAAAACTGGAAGATTTGGTTAGTTTGTTAGAAGCACATGAGATTAGGATTTTCGAAAGGAAATGAGTTCAAGAATCGATACAAGCACTACATGCACAATTGTTGAAGAAGAATGGTGGTTCCAACAAGTTCAAAGGCAAAATCGACAAGACTCGGGGCAAGAAGTCTTGGTTGAATCCTCGCTAGAATAAGATCGATGATAGAACTTCAAAATCCTCGAAAAGAGGATAAGGGAATTCTATTAGAAAGACAAAGTATAGAAAAGAGATGTGCAGTGCTATAACTGTGAAAAGTATGGTCCCTTGGCCAAGCATTGTTGGTACAGGAAAGACAAGGGTTCGACAAAAGACAAGGACGAAGGAGCAAACCTTGCACATTAAGATTCAGATGATTATGGTGATATGATGGTTATGGATGTAGTTGCAGGTGACCATGTCGAATTCAAGATCTGATTCCTCGACTCAGGCTGTTCGAATCACATGACTAGTAAAAAATCATGGTTAGTAGATTTGGACGAGTCGAAGAAGAGTAAGGTGAAACTTATTGATAATAGCACGTTTCCAGTAGAAGGTACTGACAACATAGTTATTCAAATGAGTAATGGAGAAAAATCTTTGATCAAAGATGTACTTTATGTCTCTAGAATGAAGTGCAATTTGCTAAGTGTTGGACAATTTGTTGAAAAGGGGTTCCTAGTGGTTATGAAAGATAGAGCATTAGAAATTTTAGGCATCCAGAATAACTTGGTCTTAAAACTCCTTTGTCGAAGAATAGAACATTTAAGACCATGATTAGTTTGACTGAGGTACAATTTTTGAAAACAATTGTCGATCACAAGAATAATTGGTTGTGGCATCTGAGGTTTGGCCATCTGAACTTTAGGTCGCTAAATCAACTGATCACTCAAGATATGGTAACTGGTATACCAAGTATTGAGATGCCCAAAAAACTCTGTGAAGGTTGTTTAGTCAAAAATTAGTCTAGAAAGTCTTTCGTTTCAAATATGCCAATGAGATCATCCTGCATACTCGAAGTTGTACATTCAGATGTATGTGGTCCTTTTGAAGAGCATGTCATTGGTGGAAATAGATATTTTGTCTCATTTGTCGATGAGTATAGTAGAAAGCTCTGAACCTATATGATCAAACGAAAGAACAAAGTATTTGAAATCTTTAAGAGATTCAAGATACTTGTCAAAAACCAGGGTGAAGAAAAAACTAAAGTTCTGCGAACAGATGGAAGTGGCGAATACACATCCAGGATATTTTAAGCATTATGTGCAGAACATGGTATTGTTCATGAGATAACTACTCCTTATACTCCTCAACATGATGGAATAACAAGAATAATAAACAAGACCATATTGGACATGGAGAGATGCATGCTGAAGTAGAAGAATTTTCCAAAACCCATACGAGGAGAAGCTACTCCAACAACTGTTTATATTTTGAACAGGCACCTTGCCAAGAAGCTAAAGAACAAGGTTCTTGAAGAAGTATGGAATGGCAAACAACCATCAGTGAGTCATCTGAAGGTGTTTGGATCTATTTTCTACAAGCATATTCCAAGCGCTAGGAGAAATAAGCTTGATGATAAGAGTGAACCTATGATTCTGGTAGGATATCATAAGACTGAAGCATACAGGCTGTTTAATCTAATTAATTAGAAGATTATGATGAGTCGAGACATTGTGATTGATTAAAATTCTTCTTGGGATTGGAATTATAGTAATGCAATTAACAAGCTACTGATGAGCTATGATTTTAAAGAAGCAAGTAATGATGTTGAAGTCGAATACATTGTTGATACTCCAGCCGAAGAAGAAGTTGAAGCAGTTGCTAACATTCTTGATGCAGTCGAAGTCGAAGAGGATACGACTGGCACAGTCAGAGACCTCAAAAAACTAGAGCTCGTCTAGAAATACTTCAAGACTATGAAGTGGTTGGTGATGATGAAGTCACAATAGATGGGGAACTAGTCCATTTTGCTTTACTTGCAGGTGTTGAACCAATCAACTATAGCGAAGCCTTCAAAGATAAACAATGGAAGTCTATTATGGTTAAAGAGTTACAAGCAATTGAAAGAAACAACATATGAGAGTTGGTCGAATTGCCAACTCATACAAAAGCTATCGAAGTAAAGTTGGTGTTCAAGTTGAAGCACAATGTTGATGGGTCGATAGCAAGGCATAAGGAGATATTGGTAGCTCGAGGGTTTCTCCAGAGAGTAGGAATCGACTACTTTGAAGTATTTGCACCTATCGCAAGATTGAAAACTGTTCGACTAGTGGTGGCCTTGGCATGAAAGCAAGGCTGGCCAACATTTCACTTAGATGTGAAATCAACATTTTTGAATGGACCATTAGAAAAAGATGTGTATGTCACACAAGCTCCTGAGTTTATGATTCAGGAGGAAGCAAGTAAAGTATATAAGTTTCACAAAGCGCTCTATGGTCTCAAACAGACACCTAGGGCATGAAACAAGAAGATCAACTCATACTTGGCTGAATTGGGATTCCTAAAATGCAAATATGAGTATAGTGTCTGTGTTCAAGTTATGGCACAAGATATAACAATAATTTGCTTATATGTTGATGACTTGCTAGTAACTGGAAATAGCCTGAAGCATTATGACTTGCTAGTAGCAATAAGCTATAGTTACTTGTTATTCAGATGCTGAATGGTGTGGAGATAAGGAAGATCGACAAAGCATTATTGAATATTTCTTTAAAGTATTTGGTGCCCCAATTTTATGGTGCTCGAGAAAGCAACTTGTGATGGCATTATCATCATGTGAAGCTGAATATGTAGCAGGATCCTATGTTGCTTGTTAAGAAATTTGGATTAGATCTGTGCTTGAAGAAATGGAGGTCGAAGTGAAGAAACCTCTTGTGTTGCAAATCGACAATAAGTCTGTCATAAATCTAGCGAAGAATCCAGTTCTACATGGAAGAAGTAAGCATATCGAAGCTAGGTTTCACTTCTTAAGGGAAAAGATAAATCGAGGTGAACTTGAAGTTAGGCACTGCTCAAGTGAAGTGTGTTGTTGTTCTTCGTCTCTTGGCATATACAGTACCTACTGAAAACATGGATGACTATGTTCGAATTGAAAAAATCACTGCATTGGAATGTTTAGAAAGGTTTGTAACATGAGTTTATACAAATTTTGGGCCCAAATACTAGAGAAGTCCTAATAATGAAAATATTGAACATCTCCTACAAATAAGAGAAGCACATGGCTTCTCAAATATATTGGGTTCCACTTGATTATATGCATTAGAAATATAAAAATTGTGCAGTGGCGTGGAAAGGTCAATTTTGTCGAGGAGATCATAGAAAATCTACGATCATGCTTGAGGCAGTTGCGTCATATGACTTGTGGATTTGACATATATTTTTTTATAGTCTGGGTTCAAACAACGACATCAATGTTTTAAACACAACCATTGTGTTTTATTAATATTTTGGAACATGAATCACCCATAGTAAAACTTACGATGAATAGAACTCCATATAATATGGGTACTATCTTTCTGATGGTATTTATCATAAGTGGACTGCATTTGTTAAAACAACTCTAATGTCGCAAGGATAAAAGAAAACAATATTTTCTGATCGATAAGAAAGAATGTTGAATGAGGATTTGAAGTGCTCCAATCTCGATTTACAATTGTAAGTGGTTTGTCATAATCTTGGTGTTAAGATAAGTCAAAGATATTATTAGCTATATTAAGTAGGAAAATATTGTGTGTTGTAAATGATTTATTTTTACAACTATATGGTTATTGTGTGCAGCTGTCATTTCCTTAATAGAAGAGGAATTATAGGGTTTATTTTGTGTATATATTGTATCATGATCAATAAATAATATATCAGAATTATTACTTTGAAAACTTCTATATGGTATCAAGAGCAGGCACCGTTTCTCTTTCAATATAGAAAACAGTGGTTTTTTTATTTCTTAGTAGTTTCTGATGGCTTTTGATAAAAATAAACCAGAGAATTTTGGAACTTCCGGTGTTGTCCAATTCAACGATGCACTCACCCCAGAACGGCTTGACGGCACTAACTACGTCGAATGGTCATTGAATGCACATAACAAAATCAAAGGCAGAAAACGATGGGGTTACGTTACTGGAACAAAGACCGCACCAGCAAAAGATAAATCCGATGAATATGAAGCATGGGAAAATGAAAATTGCTTGGTCAAGTCTTGGCTTCTGGACTTCATGACCAAAGAAATCAGATCCCTTTTCATTCGCTTAGCTACGACGAGGGAAATTTGGGAAACTGTGAAACAAACGTACTCAGTCGATCAAGATGCATCAAGAGCTTATCAATTACATCGTGAGGTAATCTCTACTAAACAAAATGGTGGATCTGTTATTACATACTTTGGAAAATTGCAGAGGCTATGGCAAGAGTACGATAGTATTAATAATTGTACCATGGAATGCACTAAAGATGTTGAGAAATTCAATAAGATGATTAATTCTCAACGAGTTTATGTTTTTTTGGCTGGTTTGGATTCACACTTGGATGGAGTTCATGGTCATGTTCTGCTACCACTCCGCTTCCTAATATTCAATCAGTTTATGCAATTGTATGTGCAGAGGCAAATTGCCAAGAAGCTATGCTAAATGGAGAGTCTTCGAATGGGTCCACCTTGGCTGTCAAGAAGTATTCGAAGAAAGAAGTATGCAAGTGTAATCACTGTAACGGAGATAATCATGTCATGGATACATGTTTTAAACTCCATGGCTACCCAGAGTGGCATCCAAAGGGAAAAACTACTTTGAATAATAAGACAGAGAACAACAAGGCTCATCTTTCTACTGCTTCCGATTTTGTAACCAAGTCAGGTATGTCTAACTCTGTTCATAATCCTTCTGTTATTATTAGAAATAGCAATTGGATAATCGATACAAGTGCTACTGATCACATGACTTGTGATCGATATATGTTTACTAATTTCTCTCCTAACTGTCATAAAACTATTATTACTGCCAATGGAGTAAAATCTCCCATTGAAGGTGTTGGTACAATAACCCTATCACCCTCCCTATTAATATCTAATGTCTTATTTGTTCCTACCTTGAACTGCAATCTTATCTCTGTCAGTAAATTAACAAAATCACATTCATGTGTTGTTGTGTTTTATCCAACCCACTGTATTTTTCAGGATATACATACCAAGGTGAAGATTGACAGTGGTAGATATAGTGAAGGGTTGTATTATCTTGAAAAAGTTTCACAAATCCATAAAGGATCATTGGTTCATATTGCAAGTGATCACATACAAGATAAAAATAAAAAATTATTTGGCTATGGCATAGACGATTGGGACATCCCTCTTTTAGTTATCTAAAAAAATTATTTCCATCGTTATTTCATAAATGCAATATTTCAAATTTTCTTTGTGAAACTTGTGTAATGGAAAAAAGTCATCGGGCTATTTTCCCTTAAGTAATATGAAAATAGATTTTCCTTTCTCTTTAGTACACACTGATGTTTGGGGTCATGCTCCACAATCTACACATAATGGAAAAAAATGGTTTATTAGTTTTGTTGATGATTGTACACAGGTAACCTGGGTATATTTGCTTCAACATAAAAGTGATGTGTATGATGTGTTTCGCTCCTTTCATCAAATGATAGTTACACAATTTAACACATGTATTAAAGTAATTAGATCCGACAATGGAGGGGAATATTTTAAGAAAGAATTAAAAGATTTTTTGAACTCTAAAGGCATTTTGCATCAAACAACATGTCCTTATCCCCCCCCCCCAACAAAATGGAGTGGCCGAGAGGAAAAATAGGCACATATTAGAGGTGACAAGAACACTCCTAATTGATGGTAATGTTCCATCTCATTTGTGGGGCGAGGCTGTGAATTCTGCAGTTTACTTAATTAATCGAACCCCCTATAGTGTGCATAACTTTAGAAGGCCTCTAGATGTTTTATCTGATCATCACGTTCTCCCTTCCATCATTAATTTACTACCTCATGTTTTTGGATGTGTTATATATGTTCACTTAAATGTGTCTTTGTTGGGTATGGATCAACTCAAAAAGGTTATCTTGCTTATCATCCATCATCTAAAATTTTTTATATTTCTATGGATGTAACTTTTCATGAAGATAAATTTTTTTATGTTGATTCTACACTTCAAGGGGGGAATGAAAGTGAAGTGCAACACCATGATGTTAGCATGTTTTACTTATTTTTGAAGATAGATTATCTTGTGAGGATCATTCTGCAGGTAATGAATTAGTCTCAAATATGGAGACATCACCTTTTGATAATACAATTTCCCCTGATCATAACCAACTAGCTCAATCTTCTCCACAAGATCAAGTTGACTCTCCAGAGGTATTTACTGATTCTATTCCTGATAATACAATTATAAATGGAGTTGATACTAATGATCATTCTGAAGTTGATTCCTTTTTTCATGAAATTGACCATGAAATTGACTCTAGTTTTCATGAGGCCACCAACACACCTAACATGGAATCCACTATTGTCCAATATAATCTTCCACCTCGTTCTAACTATGGTCAACCTCCCATTAGATATGAACCAAACCTTCAATCCAAAGTTAAATATCCCATTAGTAATTATATGTGTCATCTCACAAGTTATCTAAGTCATATGCATCATTTGTATCTCAATTATCCTCAATTTTTATTCCTAGTAATGTGCAGGAAGCTTTAGCAGATCCTAGATGGACTAAAGCAATGGTTGTGGAGATGGAAGCTTTAGAAAAAAAACAACACTTGGGATCTTGTGATGTTACCAAAAGGGAAGAAGACTGTGGGGTGCAAATGGGTTTATACAATTAAACACAAAGCTGATGGAACTATTGAAAGGTATAAAGCACGACTAGTGGCTAAAGGTTACACTCAATCTTACGGTGTAGACTATAAAGAGACATGTGCGCCGGTAGCCAAACTCAACATTGTGAGAATACGTGTGTCACTGGCAGCAAACCAAGATTTGCCTCTTCTACAATTTGATGTGAAAAATGCTTTCCTACATGGAGAAATTTTAGAAGAAATTTATATGGATTTACCACCAGGTATGATATATTCAAATGAGACGAAAGTTTGTAAGTTAAGGAAGGCTCTATATGGATTAAAACAATCCCCAAGAGCATGGCTTGGTAGGTTTACTAAGTCTATGAAGGCTTTTGGCTATAAAGCAAGTAACTCTGATCACACCTTATTTTTGAAGAAAGGAGAAGGTAAAATTACAACTTTGATTATTTATGTAGATGATATGATTGTTACAGGGAATAACCAAGATGAGATGTCTAGTTTGCAAAAATACCCCGCTTCTGAATTTGAGATGAAGCAACTTGGAAACCTCAAATATTTCTTAGGTATTAAAGTAGCTAGATCTAAACATGGTATTTTTCTATGTCAAAGAAAGTATACTCTTGATTTACTATCTGAAACTGGACTACTTGGGTGTAAACCTGTTGATACCCCAATTGAACAAAACCATATGCTATTTCAATAAAATTCAACCAACATAGACAAAGGGAAATATTAGAGGTTGGTGGGCAAAATAATTTACTTATCTCATACAAGGCCAGATATTACATATGCAGTAAATGTCGTTAGTCAATTTATGCATTATCCACGGAAAGCTCATATGAATGTTGTTGAAAGGATTTTGAGATATTTGAAGTCCACTCCTGGAAAATGAATTTTATTCTCAAATCATGAAAACTTGAAGGTAGAAGGATATACCTACGCTGATTGAGCAGGTTCAAGAAATGATAGAAGGTCTACCTCTGGTTACTTTACATTTGTAGGAGGGTATCTTGTAACTTGGAGGAGTAAAAAACAACCGGTAGTAGCAAGGTCTAGTGCTGAAGTCGAGTTTAGAGGCATGACAATGGGAGTTTGTGAACTTTTATGGATACGAAATGTTCTACCAGATTTGGATTTTGAACCAAGGGAGACTATGAATTTGTATTGTGACAATACATCAGCAATTGCAATTGCTCACAATCCTGTGCAGCGTGATAGAACGAAGCATGTAGAAATCGATAGACATTTTATCAAAGAGAAACTTGAAGCTGGAATAATTTCTTTTCCTTTTGTAAGATCTGAATTGCAGTTAGCAGATGTTCTCACTAAAGGAGTGGAAAGTAAGGTGTTTAATGAGTCTTTAGTCAAGTTAGGAATGTGTGATATCCATGCACCAACTTGAGTGGGGGTGTTAAGATAAGTCAAAGATATTATTAACTATATTAAGTAGGAAAATATTGTGTGCTGTAAATGATTTATTTGTACAACTATATGATTATTGTGTGCAGTTGTCATTTCTTTAGTAGAAGAGGAATTATAGAGACTATTTTGTGTATATATTGTATCATGATCAATGAATAATATATCTGAATTACTACTTTGAAAACTTCTATACTTGGGACATGAATAAAATGAAACATGTCATGTATGCATGCATCATTATGCATAACATGATTGTTGAAGACGAACGTAACCTATATAATGGTAATTCTATCTGATTACGATCTTGTCAATATATATTAGCATTCCATCCACTAAAGTATCTAACGGTCCTATCATTATGTATTTGGCATGAGAAACACGGATATTGATTATGGATTTTCCATTATTGTATATTTTATTTCCTATCATTATATATTTTTATATTATATATTATATTTCTCGTCATTATACATTTTATATATTTTTTATTATTTTGTATATTATTTCTCGTCATTTATGTATCTTTTTAAGAATTATCATACTTTTATTTATTAATTATATTGAATTAATTTACTTAATTATCTTAAAACATAGTGTAAATATAATAATATAAATTGACAGGTTAAATATATGTTGCTTATTTAAGATTAGTATAAAAGGAAAATTGAAATTGTTTATAAATTATTTAAATATGTCACAAGCAACACAAAAAAATTCACCCAATTAGATATGCAAGTTAAAAGGAATTCGCCTAAATCATAACTAAATTGAAATTCTACCCATAGCCCCCAAACGTTTAACACATTATGAAGAAACCATGCATGCTAATTTAGCTCTATAAATATATGGCATATAGTAAAATAGAAATTATGAGAGAACAAGTTCTCAAGTTCACTATTTTTATCTTGCTTCTTTTAATCAAAGGAGTGATTTCAAATCCTCCACCAGCTCCAATTCATTGTTCAGACTCAAAGTAATAGATGGCAAAAATAGAAGTAGTTAGTTATTAGTTATATAGTTAGTTATATTCTGTTATGTTAGTTATCTTTCTTTCTACTATATAATTGATGTAATCTTCATTCAATGAATAAGTAAGTATTGTTCTGCATTTTATCTTCTCTCTCTTCTCTTTAAGCTTTCTTACCATTCTTCAATGGCTTCCATATGTGAAGCATAATATGGTATCATTGTCTTCGATCCTTTTTTCCACACTTCCGCACCATTTTTTTTTCTCTTCCACTCGTGTGATCTATCCACTTGTGTGATCTTTCCTTTGATTTCAGCATGCCTCTGCGTAATGATCCTACTGCAAATTGAATCACAAATTGTGATGTTGATTCGGTTTACTACGTTCATCCTAGCGAAGGTCCCAATTCTGTTAGCATTCAATCTTAAATTGAATGGTTCGAACTACATTTCGTGGTCAAGATCCATTGAAAGAGATCTTAGAGCTAAGAACAAGATTGCGTTCATCAACGGATCCATTCGTGTTCCAAGTATCAACAATCTTAATCGATCTGCGTGGGAACGATGCAATTGCCTTGTTCACTCACGGATTCTTAACTCTGTAAGTCCTGCTATTGCACAAACAATCATTTTCTTGGAAAATTCTCTTGATGTTTGGATTGATCTCAAAGAAAGATTTGCTAAAACTGATAGAATTCGCGTATCTAATTTGCGTGCTGAAATTAACAATCTCAAACAAGGAAACAAATATGTTCTTGATTATTTCACTGAGCTTCGTGGACTATGGGAAGAATTGAATTCTCATAGACCAATCCCTACCTGTACTTGTGCTCAACAATGCAGATGTGATGCTATGCGTAGTGCTAGAGAATTTCATCTTGAAGATCAGATTATACAATTCTTAACAAGATTGAATGATAAATTTTTTGTTATCAAAACTCAGGTTTTGTTACTTGATCCTCTACCATCCATCAACAAAGTATACTCTATGGTTGTTCAAGAAGAGAGTAACAATATTTCTTTGTTGAGTCAACCTGATTCTAATTCTACTATTAATGAAGCCAATAGCCTTGTTAATGCATATGATTCAAGGAAGTTTGCTGGTAAACCTGTCGCTACTACGAAAATCGGCGCCGGCTAAACAGAAGAGTCGCCACCGTGCGTTATTTATCCCAAAGGAGGGAAAGGAAACGCTCGAAGTAAACCTAACGCAAAGACGGGAAAAGGTATGGTCATCGCAACCAAAACCTGGATTCGGGAGTCGGTTACGCAAGGGGAAGGTATTATCACCCCTCACGTCCATCGTACTCGATGGGATCCACGCTTGTTTGGTTTGTACGGATTACACTTCTATCTAAACTAAAGGATGAGGTCTGAAAAGAAAAGAAAACATGACTCGGCAAAGCATCGCACTTTATGCCTACGTATTCCCGTCTGGAACGAGAAATCAGAGTCAACGTAGTTCGCCTAACTACGGGTGAAGGTGGGTGAAGGTTGCTCGCTAGGACACTGCATCCTATGCCTACGTACTTCCACACTGCATGGAAGATCAGAGCAAACGTAGTTCGGGCCACGTACGACACAAGCTGTTCAAGTGTCTTTTGTGAAAAAATCTCACCTTAAACAAGGGTTTTCTTATTTGCAAAAAAGGTTGATATTTGTTCAAATCTTTTGACGGAAGAAATGAATTTTCTGTTATAACCTTTATTAATGTTTTTCTGTTGTTTTGAAGTAAGAAGAGATGACACTCTAAAATCCTAGGGTTGAAAAGGGGAATAAAATCTACCCCAATGTTATCATGCATGGGTTAAGACCTAATGTCTATCATATTCCTCTCTTGCACAGAGAGAAATAGAGATCCTAAGGGAATAGACGGAAACAGAAACAGCAGATATATACAATAAAGCAGTAAAATGCATGAATGCAACAATACAAGCGAGGCAAGGGAGTCCCACTCAACCTCGAACCTAAAAACAATAGGCAAAAGTGAACAGAATTCACTTTCAACCCAGCAGGTTAAACAGCAAGCAATACAGTCTGTGAAATTCAATCAATACATCAAGAATTAAACAGCTAAAATAAACAGCAAAAGCAGTCTTCATCAGCATCTGTCTTCAAGTCATCATCAACTATCTACAGGCTTCAAGCAAACATTAGTCTTTTATCTTCAATCTCCCAATGGCTTTTCTTCAAGTCCCACTCTCCAAGCTGAGGAACCATTCACAAGAATGAACTGGGTGTTAAGCAATTAGTTGACCACCAAAGGTGGCAAACAGACTGCTAACAACACATAGAATATTTCTCTCAAGAGTTCTATCTCTTAGACACTATCACCAAGCCTTCCAAAGGAAGGGGGTGAGTGTCTTAGAGAGACTCTGCATCATAGAGAGGGATGGAGGCAATCAAGGCCTTCCATGTTTGAGAATCAAGTTTTCTACTCTAGAGCTCTGCCTAACTCCTAGATCCTATAACCTTCAACAGCTGCCAGCAAGAGATACTCCTCATCAACTCTGGAAGTTGGTCTTCATTCCTTAATCTTCAAATGGGCTTCATCAACACAGTCTTCAGCTCAAACCCCAAGCCCCAAACAAACCCAATACCCCACACAGTCAAATAATAACCCTAAAGAGGGCACACCACACAGTCAATCAAATACAAGCAATATACTAGTAGTAATAGGGGAAGCCTAATATTTTCTAAGGGAACTATTATCTACCCATAACCCCTATAGTCCCATACCCCAAAATCAAATCAAAATTCCTAAAAGAAATAATCTATCTCACCTATGCTCACTTAAAACCCTAATTTTAACCACTCTAATCTCACCTAATCAAATCATCTAAGAATTAATCCTAAAATTATGAATTAAATTCTATGAAGAAGCTAAAGTCCTAAGTTAATCACCCTAAAAAGAATGGACCCTAAATCTAAGGGGAGCTAATTGAACTAAAATCAACAAAATTAAGTACTAACCTAAATCACTTAAAAAGCTATTTAAAAGGAAAATACACAAAAAATATTAAAACAAAATAAAATGCTAATTTTATTATTGGATACTTTTCTTAACAGAATTATTGATCTATAGAAAAAACAAGAAATGAAAAATATCAATTTTCCAATTTTATATGATTTTTTAAAGATGCTAAAAATATAAAAGAAAAATAAAATCAAAGAAATGAATTAAATTGGGGAGGGGGTGTCACAAGTAATGCACCCAGTTCATATTGCTTGATGGGCCAGAAGGTGGGGGCGCAGATATCAATTATGTTAAGCCCAGTTAGTTTCAGAAATTCAGAATAAAAAACAAAGAAAAAGATTAAACGCTCGGTGCGAATAGCAACTAATTTTTGTTAAAACATGAAATGGGCTCGCTGGTGGGGTGTGGGTAGTATGTTTTGCTGAGGCCCAAGACTCAACTTAAGTGGAACGCTGCGTTCCATTAAGTTCAGATTTTCCCTCTGTTTTCAAATTGAATTACAGCCATTGGATCAATTTCTGAGTCAAAGGTCTCCCTCCAAATCCACGGCCCTCCTTCATCTTCTCCAAATGAAACCCTAATTTCAGAAGAAAAAAAACCCTCCATGCACACACCTTCATCCCCTCTGTTCTCACTCGATTGGCCATGAAAACCTAAACTATAAAGAGCAAAATTGCTCTACTCTCTCCCATGAACACGATGGTGCCAAGAGTTTAGATTGAAACCAAACCTAGAGTGAAACCCGATAGCTAGAAATTCATGGTGTACCAAACTGTCACTGAGATGGACTCTCACAATTCTTGATCCCAATGGTATTAATGCGTTCTTCACACTACACTGATCTCAACAAGCTATTACACGTGCATTAAAACTCATTACATAACCTAATCTTGATCATCAAAGTTTCAACATCCTGCCATTAAACCTCATGGAATTCACCCTAAGTCTCTGAAAATGGTCATCTAACCTAACCTAACAATCTTACACTAACAATCTAATCTAACAACACCTAATTAGGGAGATAGAAGATAATTCACCAACCTGCTAGGTAGCTATGGCAGAGGTGGAATAAGCTTGTTTCAGTGCTTGAATCCTCTTCACAATGATCCTCTAATGGTGATCTCTCTTCTGTTTGCAACAATTCTGGTGATGAGTGCTTGTAGAAGAAGATTCGAGCCTTGCTTGCAATGGAAGCTTTCCTTGAATACCTCTCTCTCCACTGAATTCTCCAACTGAATTCTCTAACCCCCAATCTCACTTTGATCCACTCTTTATATAGAGCCAATTAGAAGATCCTAGATGCTTCTAGAATATGGTGGAAAGTCATGGAATTCTCACTTGATGACATATTGGATATCTCTTATCTCATGCATTAAGCTCCTTGAATTGGTGTCAAAATCTCTTTACATGAGATATTGAAAAGATATGTACAAAAAACAAGCATTTCCTTGCCTTGTGTGAAGTTTTCCAAAGTTGCCTTATTATGCAAGAAAGAACTTTACAAAGCAAGTCCAAAATTTAAACCCTAACTCAAAAAAGTGGCTGAACCAATGTCTTTAAAATGTTGTTTGGAATCAATTTGGTATATTACATGACCCATTTGGTATTTGTAGGTTGCCCAAACCAATTTTCCATTTGAACTTTTTCAACTTATATGCCATTTTTAAGTCATTTTCCACCAACTTTTATCAAGTCTTGTTCTATGCATTTCCAAACTTCCATGACCTCTTTTCTAGACTTAAAATGACATTTTGAGCAACTTTGATGTTGTGAAGTTTTTCATTTGAAGCTTCCTTGTATGAGTTTTGGGGCATAGGCTTGAAATGACCTGTAATTCTCAAATGACCAAAATACCCTTTGCTTGCCAAGGACATAAGTAGAGTTTCACAAATCATATGAAGGCATACCATACCTTTATAGAAAGATAATACAATGAGGAACAACTCTCATGTTGTCCAGAAATCCATTTGAAATCTCCTTGAAGGTCAAAAGTAGCTTGGAAGACAGACAACTTTCACAGACAAATTTCAGTGTCCTCAGATGACCTGTAACTTGCAAGAGCTATAACTTGAGTTCTATAAATCATCTTGATGACTTCCACCACTCAAATTAAATCTATGAAGATACTCTACAAGTTTCATGTGGACCAGAAATTCATATGAAGCTTGCATCTTGAGTTACACTACTTTGAAGTTTGACCTAAATCAGGGGATTTTACACTGAAACCCTAATTTGGTAACTCCATTTCTCTTTGACTCCTTCTGATTTTTCTTTGGCACAACACCATATCCATATCCATATAGCAAATAATGAATCCCACATTTTTCAAATGATCCTGGATGCCTTTCAAAACAAGTCTTTGACCTAGGGTTGACCTAGTGTTGACCCAGATAAAACCCTAGTTGACTGACTTCAACTAAGGCTCTTGCCATCATTCCAATGACTTGGTTACTCCTCAAAAATGATAATCTAGGCTCTTCATAACATCCATACACACCTCATGCTCCTGGCTCATAGCTCACCCTTCCTCTGATGATCCCTAAATAACCTCAAGATAGGAGAGAACTCACTGATCAACCTGTCAACTCTTCAAGGCTCAAATTCTTCCCTGATGACCTGAGTAGTCTTGAATATGAATGAAAACCCTTGGATATGCCTCTTGCGATAAGAATAGCACTTGATCCCCTGATTAAGATAGCTTGCTTATGCTATGCAATGCAGATGAATACACTATGTACATGATGACAATGCAAATGACTATGCAATTGAAACATAAACCTAGGTTAGAAAAGGTTGGGCAAATTTTGGGGTGCAACAAAACCTTCCAACTCTTATGGTGGAGCATCTAACAATAAGAAAGATGGTAGAGTATGCACTTTTTGTCACAGGACGGGCCATACAATTGATGTTTGTTATCGCAAACATGGATTCCCTCCCAATTTTACCAAAAAGCAAGCATCAGCAAATGCTTCTAATGCTGCTGATACACAAGCTATGATGAATACTGGAACAGAAGGTTCTCTCAATAATTCAAGTTCCAGCGTCACTCAAGAACAGTATGCTCAATTGATTGGTTTGTTACAACAAACAAATTTACTGCCTTCCAAACCTACCCTAAATCCAAGTGCCAACCATATTTCCACTCATCTTAGTCATACACCAAATGAGAATTCAGGTAAACTTTTTGTTTCTACAGTTTCCTGCTCCACTTACATAAAACCTTATTTTTGGATTTTAGATTCTGGTGCCAATGACCATGTTTGCTCATCTCTTAAATTGTTTAGTTGTTACCACAAAATTCAGCCTGTCAATGTTTGTCTACCTAATGGATCTGTTGTTCTAGCTAAACATGCAGGAACAATTCAATTTTCCCCTCACTTGCAGCTTCATAATGTGTTATACACACTTGATTTTTCCTTAAACCTTATGTCTGTCTCCAAACTTTGTCACTCCACTAATTGCAATTTCATTTTTTCTGCTAATGATTGCTTTATTCAGGATGTGAAAACGAAGAAGATGATTGGTTCGGCTAATCAAGTGGAAGGGTTGTACAAACTCAGGACATATATGAATTCCTTTTCTGCAGAAACTAGTATTTCAAGTATTTCCTCATTCAAACCACATGTAGAAACTTCAATTCCCAATAATTGTAAAATGATCCCTAAATAAGCTTTGTGGAATTTTAGATTGGACCATTTATCTCATGATAGACTTTCCAAAATGGCTCAAATGTATCCTGATATTTTCAATGACAATAAAGCTGTCTGTGATGTGTGTCACTATGCTAGACATAAGAAACTACCTTACACTTTGAGTCATTCTAAAGCTTCTCAAAATTTTGAATTGTTGCATTTTGATATATGGGGTCCTATCTCCACAAATTCTATCCACCATCACAAATATTTTTTGACAGTAGTTGATGATCACAGTCGATTTACTTGGATTATACTACTTAAAAACAAATATGAAGTTTCTACACATGTTCAACAATTTGTTGCTCTTATAGAAAATCAGTTCCATATATGTCCTAAGTTCATCAGGTCTGACAATGGATCTGAATTTCTCTTAGCTCAATTATATGCTTCAAAGGGTATTATCCATCAAAGATCCTGTGTTGAGTCCCCTCAACAAAATGCAAGGGTTGAAAGGAAGCATCAACACTTGCTTAATGTAGGTAGAGCCTTATTGTACCATTCAAATTTACCTAAATCCTACTGGTCTTATGCTATTAGCTATAGAACCTTCATTATAAATAGAGTTAATACTCTTTTACTCAATAATCAATCCCCTTATCACATACTGCATAATAAACCACCAGACATTAACCAACTTAAAGTCTTTGGATCTTTGTGTTATACATCTACCTTGTCCAATCAAAGAACTAAATTAGATACAAGAGCTAGAAAATCATTGTTTCTTGGATATGTTGTTGGATATAAAGGCTCTATATTACTTGATCTAAATTCATCCAACATTTTCATTTCAAGAAATGTCACTTACCATGAACAGATTTTACCTTACCAACAACAATATTCATCTACCATAACTCCTTGGGAATATTATAGTACCTCAGTTCCCAATAGCACTTCAGTTCCAAGTCCTTGCCATTCTGCTCAATATGATCTTCCCATTAACCAACTCAACCTTCCAGCTACCACAACTTTATCTACACCTACCACTACTGACTCAAATAAACCTTCCAGCTCCCTTCCCAATTCTAATCCACCCACCTCTAATACACAACATTTCACTCGTGCCTCTACAAGAGTCAGAACCTTACCATCTTTTTTGAAAGATTATGTCTGTACAACCTTCACTGATCCACAATGCCAATCATCTTCAGGTAATCCTCACTCTCTTTCCAATTTTATTTCACATCATAATTTGTCTCCTGCTCATTATCGTTTCACTTTTTCCCTTACTATTAAACATGAACCTAAAACATACTCCGAGGCTAGCAAATTTGAATGTTGGAATCAGGCCATGAAAGTTGAACTTGTTGCACTCGAGAAAACTGGAACTTGGAAAATTGTGGATCTTCAACCCCATGTCAAACCTATTGGTTGTCGTTGGTTTACAAGATCAAGCATAAATCTGATGGAACCATAGAAAGATTTAAAGCCCGTCTTATTGCTAAAGGATATAACCAGATTGAAGGACTTGATTACTCAGATACTTTCTCACCTGTTGCAAAGCTCACCACAGTTCGCTTGGTTCTAGCCTTAGCTTCAATCCATAACTTGCACCTTCACCAACTCGATGTGAATAACACATTTCTTCATGGTGATCTGAATGAAGATGTTTACATGTTGATCCCACCAGGTGTTCACACTTCTAAACCTAACTAGGTCTGCAAACTCATTAAGTCACTTTATGGACTAAAGAAGGAAAGCAGACAATGGTTTGACAAATTGACTTCAGTTCTCATTGCTCATGGCTACTCTCAAGCACCTTCTGATCACTCACTCTTTGTTAAACAAACACCTTTACAATTTTACTTGTTTATGTTGATGATGTTATTTTAGCAGGTAACTCTCTACAAGAGTTTCAAACTATGAAAAATATTCTTCATCAGCTCTTCAAGATCAAGAACTTGGGCATTCTCAAATATTTTTTGGGTTTAGAAGTAGCTCACTCAAAACATGGTATCTTCATTTGCCAAAGAAAATATTATCTTGATCTTCTCAAGGATTCAGGTTTTATTGGCTCTAAACCAGCAAGTACACCATCTGATCCATCATTTAAGCTTTGCCAAGATGACATCCCTGCTTATCACGATATTCCATCTTATAGACGACTCATTGGAAGACTAATCTACCTCAATGCTACACGCCCAGATATCACGTTTATCACACAACAACTTAGTCAATATCTTTCCAAACCTTCTACTCAACATTATAATGCTGCTTGCAGAGTTTTGCGATACGTCAAACAATGTCCAGGCCAAGGCTTAATTTTTCCACGATGTTCATCACTACAAGTAATAGGTTTTTCAGATGCTGACTAGGATGGTTTTATAGACACACGTAAATCTATTTTAGGATCATGTTTCTCGTTCCTCTTCAGAGGCAGAGTATCGTGCTTTAGCTGCAGCCACGTGTGAACTCCAATGGCTTTTGTACTTGCTTCGTGACATGAACATTGCATGCTCTCAAGTCCCAGTTCTATTTTATGACAGTCAAAGCGCACTCCACATAGTTGCTAACCCTGTTTTCCATGAACGTACGAAACATCTTGACATTAATTATCACATTGTACGCGAGAAATTTTCAGCAGGCATGATGAAACTCCTTCCCGTGTCCTCCAACAACCAACTTGCTGATTTATTCACTAAACCTCTCCTACCCAAACCATTTCACTTCCTCAAACCCAAGTTGAACTTGATCAATATCTACCAAAGTCAACTTGTGGGGGGCTAATAGATGACAAAAATAGAAGTAGTTAGTTATTAGTTATATAGTTAGTTACATTTTGTTATGTTGTTAGTTATCTCTCTTCCTACTATATAATTGGTGTAATCTTCATTCAATGAATAAGTGAGTATTGTTCTGCATTTTATCTTCTCCCTCTTCTCTTTAAACTTTCTTACCATTCTTCAATGGCTTCCATATGTGAAGCATAATATGTTAAGAAAGTGGTTGGGTCTAACTCAACCCTACAAAACCGGTTGGTAGAGTGAGGATTACCCTCACTTATAAACACATGTTCATGCCATATATTGTCCGATGTGGGACTCTTAACACACCCCCTCATGCTTAGGACTAGACAACTAAAGCGTGGAAATAAATGGTGGGTGACCCGATAGCGGAAACCATAGAAGGTGGCCCACCGGATCTTAAACGAGGCTCTGATACCATGTTAAGAAATGTGGTTGGGTCTAACTCAACCCTACAAAACCGGTTGGTAGAGTGAGGATTACCCCCACTTATAAACATATGTTCATGTCATATATTGTCCGATTCATTGTTCAGACTCAAAGCATAACACAACTTGCACTATCACAAACTCGATTGGCACGTTCCCAGATCGAAGCCAGTGAGGTTATGTATCCAACCTCAGAAAATAAACTCATATGCATAGTAGCTTTAGCATCCAAAATAAATAGAAAAATGAAAGTAGCAACGCGTTACTCTCAACATATCGAAACTAGTTTGTCTCGACGATGACGATGATGGAGTTCTAATAAGCACAAAAAACCTCAACCGCGTGTTGAAAATCGACGTAGAAGCCATGACGATGACGATGCAAAGTGGTGTAACATTGAGAGAGATTATAAACGAAGCTGCAAGATATGAAATGACATTGCCATATACACCATATTGGTGTGGTTTAATAATTAGTGGACCCATAGGCACTGGCTCACACTAGTTATGGTTTAACTAACAATGGTAATCTTTTGTATATTTTTATTTGTTTTTGAAAGATAACTTTCACAACTAGGCTACTTTACATAAAATTTGCAGGGTCGCCATTTTTTGAGTATCCTATAGTTGGAGTTCACAACCGCATGCAGGTATCAGGAGCATGTTCAGATAGTTGGGAAAATCATCTCACCTTTTGTCCATGGGATTCGAGAATCAATGGAGAATTCTATCATCAAACAACATTTAGTATTTCTTTATCCGTTGTAAGAAATTTCATTGAAGATGTTCAAAATCGTATTAAGTTGGAGTCAAACGCACTATGTGGCTTAGAATTGTACAATGAAATTCTTATGCGCTATGTTACAACTTCCAATGCATATTTGGAAAAAATGGAGAATGGTGTGGGTTTTGATTTCACATATTACCGAAGCAAAGATTCATTGACTCCTAGGCTTTACGAAAACATAATTAAAGAGATAGAACAAATTGGATTATTCAAATACGGAGGATTACTCCATTGGGAGAAAAATAGAAACTTAACATTTGTGAGAGCGATAAAAAAAATATAACAAGGCCGATAATCTTTTGGAAGTTAAAGACAAGTATGATCCGCAGGGGCTTTTCTCTAGCGAATGGACATACCAAATTCTTAGACTTAAAGGAAGGGGTAACAATATTGAAAGACGAATGTGCATTAGAAGGATTGTGTATATACTCACAAGATATTTATTATCCATCAAAAAAGAATTACTTCAGTAGACCTGAAAGAACTTATAAGGAGGCAAGGGTTTGTCGACATCTTGAAGTTCATACCAACAAAAAAAATTACATGAGGATAAGTTGTGATGAATTTATTGATCTTAGTCATAAGATCATGAGTTCGTTACTTTTTTAATATATATCTATGTTTAATTTTATTTCAAATTTTAAATTCCTTTTCTAAAATAAAGTACTTTATAATAATTAAAAACTCTTAGTTTGACGCATATTTTAGAGCTTTTGAGGCGTTTAATTAGTCTTGATGTTGTCTTGTAATCCTTGAATAAATTAAGTATTTGTGGTTTTAATTTCTTCATTAGAGTAAAACACTACACTTGAAGTTATTGATCCTTTTTTAGTGATGGAAGGATTTAAAATATTATAATTATATATTTTTTATTTGCTTTTACTCTCTTTTCAATTTCTAGATAAAAAGTAATTCAACTGATCCTTCACATTGCATAGACATTTCATAAAGACATATTAGCACTAGTTGTTAACAAAAAAAAAAATAATTATTTGAATTATCATATCTACAAGGATCTATAAATAATTATTTGAATTATCATATCCACAAGGATCTATGTGATATATTCTCTTTTAGCAAAATTTACTACTTTAAGTTAAGAAATACTTTGTTTTTGTTTGCATAAAAATTACAAATATAATAAAAATAGTGAAAAATGAGAGAATGTGTTGAGATTATATTTTACTAATGTATCCTCTTTAATTAATTATAACTTAGATTTCAATTATATATTACCTTGTCATTCATAGAATATTTTTGTTCCAAAAAAATTACTTGAGTTTTATCAATACCTATTAACTTTTGACTCATCGCTCAATTATTTTGCATGATAACATCCAAATTTAAAACTTATAGAAGAGTCATAACTAACTATATCGAATTCCAACACAAACGATAATTGGCTACACATAAACACGATAACCTTATAATATATGAATATAAGATAGATTTGATGTTAAAGACATTTCTTCAAACTTCTCCATCCTTGAATTCCCTTTCTTGGTTGTTCCCTGTCTCTAACATGTAAATTTAATTAAAATACTAAATAAATTATAATTTCAAATTATTTATCAATCTAACTAAGTTTTTAAGCAAGACAAACAGGATACACCAATTCATTTGGCGAACGCATTTATTTTTAAACTTATGTGTCAAATAAAATGACTTGTGCATGTGAGTTAAGCCATATGAAATGGCGCATTCACTCTCTCTTTAAACTCATGCGCCATTTTATATGGAGAATTCATTATGCATGGAGTGTATGCGTCTATGAAATGACACATCCTCTTTAATTTTTTTTAAATTTAATTAAATGTAGAAATAAATAAAAAATAGAAAATAGAAAATAAATTAAAGATATTATTAATTAAAATTAATGATTACTCCAATTCATTTGAAAATCAATGCTCCGTCCGATTGAAACGTCCCCCAGTTCCACATCCTGATGCATTAGCTTGCCTCCAAGGTCTACCACGATTTTATTGAGGTGTTTGTGATCTTTGCGTATTTGCCTGAGAAAAATGTTGTTGGTCCGAGGATCCCGACGTATTTGATATATTTGCAAACATTTGTCCCCAATAGTCAGGAATTACTGCGAGAAATGAAGATGCATGATGTAGTATTTATAGAAAAGATGGTATAATATAGTAGCTACACACATGATTTAAAAAATAAAAAATAAAATAAAAAATAAAGGGGATGCGCCATATGAAATGGCGCATGAGTTACAAGATAAAAGGGTGGCGCCATTTTATATGGCTTAATGTGTGTTATTTTGTGAACCTACTTTAATTCAAATAGCACATGTGCTTTTCCTATTTCAGAAACATGGTCATTTTAGTAAATTTTTTAAAAATATGATTTATTTGATAATTAATTTGAAAAAGTAGGTTATTTAAAAAAAATCATTTATATAGCTTGTGGAAAAATGTTTTTTCACTAGGAAAATTGAGCCTTAACTATTGAATTGATATTTCTTCGTGATTTTATCCTTTCCATATCACTACGATGTCACTAATTTTGCCTTGATTTTTGAGGTGAGCATATGGTCACCTAATAAGTTTTCTCTTCAAAAGTTTCATAACTCTCATAATTGAATTGTGAGTCAACCTATGTCTCATTGTTTGAATTCTAAGTAAAGTCTAGACTTTTTTTTATCAAAAATGTTGAAAATTTGAACTTTAAAATAATAATATTTAGATTTTAGTTATACACATAATTAATGATATATTTTTGTTGGGTCTCAAAAATGATATTTTATATAAAAGCAAGGAAGGCCAACACAAGTGCGAGGGGAGAGGTAACCGACAAAGTCACCGACCTTCCGAAAGGGGTCATGAAGCCCTCTGAATTAGTCCACAAAGTTGTCTGGATCCTAGTGACAACCTTCTTGGTTAGGCTTAGTCCATCCAGACCATTTCCCACTCGTTTAGTAAACGTGAGAGATGATGTGTCCCAATATAATAGACTAGAAGAATTGGTCAAAAGAGGAATAACTCATTCCTCCATAACCAAAGTTTGGAGCGAAAGTAACTTTCCTTCATCTTGTCTCATTGGCCTCAATAAATACCTCAACTCCAGGTTTGAGAGGGACATATCATAACCTATTAAGATCTTTTCACCTCACATGAGCTTCCTCTTTATTATCACCATAAACACCACCAAACATAGGCTCTCATCGCCACAGGCAAGCCCTTACCATCAGAAAACTACTAAGGTCTCTAGTCATCCCTACTAGCATATGGATATCACACACTCTTATTCAATCATCATGAAGCTAGCACTGGTATTAGCAACGTTGATTATTTCCTTCATACGTTTTGAAGCTTTTTCACCCATTGTTCGTCTGAATCGAGGTACGCATATTCTTCCTGTTGTGACAAAAGACGCACCAGGAACGAAGTAATCTTATGAGAAAGAGAGGTTTTCTTAAACAAACACAAGAAATCTATCGAGTTACGAAGAGAGAGAGAGAGAGAGAGAGAGAGAGAGAGAGAGAGAGAGAGAGAGAGAGAGAGAGAGAGAGAGAGAGAGTTGGTTATAACAATTTTTCTATTCACTTTCTTAAAAAATTATGGTTTACTGATTACAAATGAATAAAAACTTAACTACTACTCTAACACACTAGAGTATAACCTATATATAGACACCTAGTGTATGTATGACATCTATGATGATAAAACCCATACATGACGTACATAACTATTATATAACAAAGTACATAACTAACTTAAGTCATTTGCATGCTCGAACTGACTTTGACTACATCATGCACATCTTTGACTACTGCATGTTTGAACTGACTTCGACTACAACATATACATCCAAGTCGAACCATGAAACTTCCCTTGTTGAAACTATAGTGTGATCCAAAATACTACAAATCTCCACCTTGGAACAAACTCTCCAACACCAAGGAAACAAGCTAGCTATCATCATGCAGCTTTACCAACTACATATAATGAAAGAACTTGCTACTAGGTAATGACTTGGTGATCATATCAACAACATTATCTTCAGTTGAAACATTTAACACTTTCACTTCTTCTTTCTCGACTTTCTCCCTGACGAAATACAATATAACATTGATGTGCTTGGTTCAAGCCACAAGGCTTCTTTCAAAGCTTCAGTGAGAACAATATATTCAAGTTCAGTGGTAGATAAAGTAACAATCTTTTGAACAGAAGCTTTCCAACTTATTGATGTGCCAAACATTGTGAAAACATGTCCATAAAACATTCTGAAGAAAGACTTGAGTTTTATTTGTATAAAATTACAAATATAATTAAAAAAAAGGTGAAAATTAAGAGAGAAAAACGTGTTGGAATTAAATTTTATTAGTTATTTCACTATTGTATTCTCTTAATTATTTATAGGGTTAATAGGTATTTTTCCCCTGACATATAGACAAGTTTTGAAACACCTATGATAAAAAAAAGTTTGAATTCACCTCTGACATGTGATGATTCCTTTTTTTTGTCCACTCAAGAAATTTCATCATAAAAACAATGACATGACAGGGGGATTTTTCAAATATCACTAATTTGGCATGGGGTTTTTCAAATCGTCAATTTGACAGGGGAAAATAGGTATAATTCCTTAAAAAGTACATGACATTTAATAGCTTATTGATGAGTAAATCTTTTGAGGGGGCAACACAAGAGAATCTTCATATGAAAAAGGGCTCTTGGAGGTCAAGGACTCTTTTACCATGTCCCTCATGCATAAGCTCTATTGAAAGTAGTTTCCTCCTTATCTTAAATTCTTCCAACAAAATTCTTCCAAGTTCTATCAATGGATGCTTTGCCTATATCATCTCTTGCCCTACCCTTCTTTTCCTCTTTCCTCTCAAAAGTTATGCCTACTACTCAACTTCCTCCTTCTAATTCTCTTGTTACACTAAAAATCCAGTCTCCTCATTTCTCTCTAATCCCTTCCTTGCCCTAAAAATCTCTACAATTTCTATTTTATTTTTTTCTCTTTTTATTTTATTTAAATAATAAAATTAAAATATTATTTTAATTAATAAAATAATTTTAAATTATTCTAACTTTCGGTTATTACTCTCCACGCCCTATTATAAGATTACTCACCCTCTCTCTCACCCACATTTATTTATCCATCCACACATAATAATCAAATAAATACACAAATTAATACAAAAAATATAATTAAATTAAAATAAAATAATTTATTAAAACTAAAGTGTAACATTGAACATGAAATATCCTGAAAAATGATAAGTCTTTGAAGTATTATGTGTTAAAATAATAGGTCTAATGATTTTATTGTTTGTGTAGGTTATTTGTGCATGTTAAAAATGTGGTTGAAGAACTATTGTCTAGTAGGAGTGGAGGTTTGTTTTAATTTTTAAGTTTCCTTTGCCTCATGTTCTACTAGATTTTTGTTAGGACCGAGAATGATTCGTAAGTAATTTAAATATTTAGGTAAAATAAATATACAATTAAAATTAGAGTCTATTGTCATTTAAATAGTCATTTAAATATAAGTCATTTTTTATTCATTTAAATATAATATCATTTAAATATAATTGTCATTTAAATATAATACTCATTTAAATATAACTGTCATTTATTAAAGTATATTATCATTTTATTAATATAATATTAAATTTAATTTGAAATATCTTTTATTGTCAACCTAATCAATAATAAATAATTCATTAAAAAATATTTTATTTTAATTTTTTTTATAAATTTATATTTATTTTATCATATCATTAATTCGAAGAAAGATAGAGGATATCATTTTATGCACATCACTGTATGAAATTTAGATTACTCAACAAAATAATTGATGATTTTTCTTTTATAATTTTTTACTAATACGTTACAACTGCAATTTGTTGCAACATTTACTTGTTATGTAAAAATTGATGAATTTCAATCTATTTTAAATCAAATATAATAAAGTTATAACTTAGTCATCAAAATAATTTTTGTATTATTTTTAGGTATTTTAAAAATTTAATTTTTAAAAAGTAGATGATAAAATTAATTGTATCAAATTATCATAACCTATAAAAATAATCAATTTTAATAATAATTATTCTAATTTAAATAGTATGGATATTTTTGTTATTATACAAAACAACTTTATATGCAAATAAAAAATTAAATATCAATTATTATAAAAAATATGTAAATGTAGTTTTATTTCTAATATATTCGTGCGAAGTCCAGATCGGCGATCTAGTTGTCTACAAATTCATGTAATATGTAATTTATTACTAGGTATTTTGAAGGTATGGATTTTATTTTTTATTATCTACAAGTTGATATAATATGGTTGGATTGAAATGACAATGTATCAATTACTTGTTTATTAATGAAAATGATAGAATTTGTTACTTCCAATTTTGAGTGGATTACAAAATGAGTTTTCATGTTCACTGTGAATACTATCATTTTGCAGTATTGAAATATCAACAACTTCTTTAGTCTTGTATTAAATTAAAGTCAACAATACTATCATTGGTATTGCAGTATTGCAATATTTCCAAATAAAAATAATTTTACTATTAAAATTAATTCAATTAATTGTATCATTAAGTATTGCACGTAACTTGAATACGACATTTAATCTGAGAGGAAGGAGTATGCCAAAAAGTTTTAGGAAGTAAAGAGTCCAACTCTATTGTATGGTTGTCCACAACATGCTACTTGATATTACAACTCAATGCATAATAGAGACATAAATAAATAGTGTTTTTTCTTTCTCACCCCTTCAAATCTCGTAGAAATTCTTGGAATTTGAAGCATATAATTTAGGCATCTTTGTCCTAGAATCTAAAATAGTTGAATCCATTAATATACATAGTTAACTGAACATTCCATTAAATCTTATGAAATTCAACATGTTATATACTATACACGAACACTAAATTGTGAATGTTTAAAACATCAATGAAATGCAAACAAGAGCATATATCAGACAAACTAGTTACCTTTTCATTTGAGGAATCCACATGACTTCCATTTGCAATTATGCATGGTTTTTAATTGTGGTCCGCATCTGCAATATTGCGGATGCGGTTGCCTCTACAACCGTATTAGACCGTAATTAGGATGTGATTTTAAAATTATATCTTCGGTTATATTTGGAACTATATTAGACAATTTTTTATGTATTTTTATCAAAAATCAAAATATTATAATCTTAAAATTCAATTTATTTATGTAATGAAAAAACTTAATATCAAGTGTTTTTTAACATTGTATTTCAAATATTTCTATAAAAATTTACACAGCAACGGCCGCAATGCGCATCGCAACCCTTGCAATGACCACAACCGCAACACTGGCAACTGCAACTGCAATTTAAAACTATGATATTTTAAAATGTTTAATAGGTTTTTTTTTTTACCATGAACCATGATATTCCTAAACCTTTAATAGGTTTTTTTTTGTTTTTTTTTATAATTATTTTTTTTTTACAAAAGCTTTAATATGCTATAATAGATATGTTGAAAGTAGCATTCTATAATGCCGAATCTCTGTTTACAACAAAAATGACAAACAAAATACAATCATGTGCCAATAAATATTAGAATACATTAACCCATAATGTCACATCACAAACAATGTCATAAAAGAATTAGAAGAGTACTAATTTGAAATATATTTGAAAACATTATTAAGTATTTAATATATCTAATTTATATAGAGACATAATACATCAGTTATTGAATTAATCTGTATTTTTTTATTTATATAAGTTTTTAGAGAGAATAGTCTCTAAAACATATCAAAAAGACCACTTTAACCCATAAAAAAAGGATTTTTTTTAATATAACTATATATTATATAATAATTACCAAACAAATTAAGTTTTTAAATAATTTATAAAAATAACTATGTTTCAACGTCCATTCGTCATATCAATTGGCGAATTAGACCAAAACAAAAAAAGAAAAGAAGCATTTTGCCATATCAATTGGCGAATTAGACCAATGAGAAACGATTTCGCCAGATCAATTGGCGAATTAGGCCAATGAAAAATGTTAGGGTTTTCACGTTTTCATATTCTGAGTATTTTGTTTAAATACCTTAATATAACTATATACTTTATTCTTAATTAATGATTTAATTATTTTGATTATGATTTAATAAATTAAAATGAATGGTAATTGTTATTAAATATTTTATTAAATTTATAAATTATGTTATTTGTTTTTTTTAATTTATTAAAATTTAAATATTTGAATGGTAATTGTTATTAAATATTTTATTAAATTTATAAATTATGTTGTTTGTTTTTCTTAATTTATTGAAATTTAAATAACATTAAGAAAAAATTAAATATAGAAATGTTAAAATAAAATATAGAAATAATAAATTATATTAATTTAGAATCTAACGAAAAGTACAATTACAATTCAACAAAAAAAAAACTAATGATCGGCTTTATCCAAGTGATCACCGGTGCCACATTGCGGGGGACGCGCGTTGCGACGAGGTCTACGACGAGGTTGATGTGGTGTGTCTGGTCTCTGTGTGTTGAGTTGCGGAGGAGGGTATGGTTGGGACGGCCCTGGCGTATCAGATAGAGTTTGAATCATTTGACCCCAATAGCCGGGAGGTCCAGTGTCAACGGCGCTTCCGTAGTCAAGCCCAATGCCCATGTTTTCGTAGGATTGTCGGGGAGGGTGGGTGGAGTATGAACGGTATGGTTGTCCGAATGTGTACATGGAATTGGATTGGTCTAGGTGTGTTGGTTGTTGTAGGGTGTGGTAGTCAAATAGTGGGTGGTTGGAGGTGTAGTTGGAGGGGGTAGGGTCAAATGAGTTGTCTGGGCTATAGGTGGAAGGGGTAGGCTCAAAAGACGTATCAGGGCTGTAATGGTAAGGTGGTTGAGGTTGGGATTGGGTGGGTGGCACGTGAGGTTGTCGTTGTTGATAGGGGGTATTTTTTGGCATGTATGGGTTTTCGTAATGCTGGTTTTGGGCACTGAACTGTTGTTGTGGGTTTGACGATGAATCGCGTTCCCTTGGGTCGGCCAGATAGGTTGACTGGGACAGGAAAGGCTGAGATGTCGTGACAGACCTAAATCAAGTCATATATTGAAGACTTGGCCTAGCCCCGCGCACAATACGGTCGGTTAAGACGTATTGCCTTCTTCTTTTCCAGTGTATACGCAACTCCTTCGCAAACTCCTTCCAATCACTCACACTTCACTGTGCGTCTACCCGCTTTTGATGCCACTGCCCCAAGTCTACAGGAGCATCTGGAATATCCTGATGCATCCCAAATTGTAGTTGCACCCGGTCACTTTGGTGCATCTCCACCGTAGTGAACCTAATTATGGGTGTCTTTGATGTCCACGCAGCGGCATCGTTGGGGTTGGGCTGGTGGTCGAGACCCTTGTACGACATGCAGACAAACTACAATTAAGTTGGACAACTAAGTTAGACAAAGTTTGAGAGGTTTATGCATATTGAATTAAGTTGCGTTATTGAATTACGGCATCCAGGTAAATAAATTATATCATCTGGCCCAAGGTGGTCGATTAAGTTGCGGTATTGAATTATAGAGTGCCTTGGACATCTCTGATAATTCATCCCTGGAACAGACCACCTAAAAAAATAAACACGTCTCAGAAATTATTAACTGAAAAAGAATATGTAGTTGTTAAATAATCTTGAAAAGATACTTACTTGTTGGCGTACGGGAACGTAAAAGAATTCCTGTTTATTGGAGCAAGCATTGGCATCCTAGACAATGGGGTGCGATGGGGCCACATGACAACCAACCTCGTCGAGTCAATGAATTCTGTTTTCAAGGGAATCTGAAACCTTCCAATAACTGCCTTGGTAAAGGCAACCTATTTTAGGCTAGGATCACTCTTTGATAGCAGACGTACGAAGTGGGGTTCGGTATTACAATCAGGTCAGTTGTACAGCGATACTTCAATGAAATTCATGAAAGACGAAGCTGCCAAAGCCAACACACACGTGGTCACAATATTTGATCGTACAGTTGGTTGGTTCAGTGTTGCCGAGTCTATGGATCACAACGAAGGGAGGCCTAGAGGATGTTACCGTGTTGAATTGGATAAGAGCTGGTGTGATTGTGGAAAGTTTCAAGCATTTCGTATGCCATGCTCTCATGTCATAGCAGCATGTTCCAAGTTGCGCCAGGACCCAACCAACCTTCTTTCTGCAGTTCACCAAGTCATTAGTCTATGCAATGTCTACACATGCAACTTTTAAGTCGTGGCAAAGGAGGAATATTGGCCTGAATACGAAGGCGAAATTGTTTGGCATAATGACTTGATGCGCAGACAGAAGAAGGGTCGGCCTAACAGCACGCGCATTCGAACTGAGATGGATACCGTAGACAAGCTGGTGAGATTGTGTAGTTCGTGTCGGCAACCAGGACACAATCGAACAAAATGTCCTAACGTAGGATCAAGCAGCAGATCATAGTTTCATATTTAATCGCGTCCCTTTAATTTAATAGCAATTTTCATTCAATTAATAGCAAATTGCATTCGATTAATAGCAAATTTAATTCGATTAAAAGCATACTTAACTGACATAACAACAACATAAAGACAGAACACTGCACCCAGGCATCATAAATTAAACAAGCATAACAACAACGTAAAGACATAAAACAACACACTGCACCAAGGCATCTACGATATCACGACCATCAACTTTATCTTCTTTGGTGTCAACATCATCACAAGGACGCCAACATCATTTTCCACTTTTTTCCATTCGCGAGTAACTTCGTTTCTCCCGATCTCCTCGACCAACCTCTCAGTTCCCTGTGCAAGTGCTCCAACGTCTGCGTATTCCACAGGAGCACCTTCATCGGAGGCTTTGTTGTTGAAAAACAACTAGGACATTTCTTTTCATTAGATCGAACGTTGGAAAAGGTTCCTCCGATGCTGATGACGACGACGACGAAGAACGTTGATTTAGAAATGCAAACATTCTAAACTCCACTCAACTCAAACTGCACTAACACTTTAGTCTTTTGGGATGTAATGTTGTGAAAACATACATGTGTTTGCGGTCGTATTTATAGTAAAAAAATGGTACTTACCCTATATAATATGACCTAAATAACCTTACAACATTTATACACCTTATAATTCAATGGTTAATCAATTTTTACGTTTTAAAATTTATAATTTAAATCAATTTATATGCTTTAAAATTAACTTGTTATTCAATTTTTATTTTGTATTTAAATTAATTTATAATTAGAATTTTTAAATAATTTATAATTTAAAAACAATAAATATTACTTACATTTATTAAACATTCTTTCATAAATATTATTTAAAAATATTACTTAAATTTATTAAACCTTCTTTTTTATAATTACTTAAATTCATCAAAATACAGCAAAAACAAATAATACAAATAATCAAATATTTACACAAACAATTTATTAAAATATTTATAACAACTATAAAAAAATTCATTTTAATTTATTAAATCATAATCAAAATAATTAAATTATTAATTAAGAATAAAGTATATAGTTATAAATCATAAAGTATATAATTAAATCAAAATAATCAGAATATGAAAACGTGAAAACCCTAACATTTTCCATTGGCCTAATTTGCCAATTGATCTGGCGAAATGATTTTCCTATGGCCTAATTCGCCAATTGCTATGGCGAAATGCTTCTTTTCATTTTCAGTTTTGGCCTAATTCGCCAATTGATATGGCGAATGGATGTTGAAACATAGTTACTTTTATAAATTATTTGAAAACTTAATTTGTTTGGTAATTATTATATAATATATAGTTATATTAAAAAAAATTCTAAAAAAAGACTACTTTAAAAAATGTCTATTAAATATTGTTATGTAAACATTATCCATGCCACAATTGTTGTATTCAAATTGTACATATAAATGCAATGTTGGACTAAACTTTTTATTATTCTTGTTTAATGACACTATTTTATGGGGAAATTGGAGAAGAAGAAATTATGTAGTTTTCCTTTCCAAATGTGATATTAATAAATCTTATTTCTCATCTTATCCCTCAACTAATTTTGATTGCACTGCTAGGTTGTAAAATTAGAGAAGAAGAAATTATGTATAATAGCACAAGTTTTTTTTATATAAAATAATTGCATCTTAGGTACCACATTGGGTTGGTAATTAACAAGTCTTATGTCATTTCTTCCAATAAAAATCTATTTTAGTCGACAAAATAATATATTTGAGAAAAGTTTTTTAGATGTCGAGAGCCTCAGATTGTTTTTCAGAACAAAGAAGTCGAAACTTTCTCTTAAACCAGTCTAGATCGTGACTTTAACTTACGAAAAGGGTCATGGAAGTATTAAAGGTAGCGTGGTTTACATACATGAGGAAATATTTCTCGAAGGCTGCATTGATCAAAAGACCAACATCTCCTGGAGTAAGAAAAGTAAGCCTAGTGGCTTCGACTCGTCTTGCTTCAATCTATTTTGGTAAGTTAAAAAGAATGGTAAATTTCAGAGAAGGTATTAGCATTAAACCATAGTTGTAAAAGCCATATGGGACCAAAGATTAGAAACTTTTGGTCAGGATCGATTATGAATTTTAGGTCAGACGCAAAAAACCCAAGAGCTTCATACGGGGAGCCTAAAAGCAGTTCCGTAAGGCAAATGTTCCGCCCCTCATGGATTTGGGTAGCCAAAGGTATAAACTTCTTGGCCACCTGCAAAGAGCCAGAACAGAAGACAAATAAGATAACTAGAAAGTGAGGAAATCAATATGCTCTTGATCCGAGACTTCCTCATGACGGTCCTCATAGTGATCTTCAATGAAGTTACTATAGCTTGGGTGGGTAAAAGAGAAGTTTATTTCTAGTTATGAGGGTAGGGTCGAAGGTTTTCCTAGTAGGTCAAAGGCTAGTAATGGCAGCTACGTCAAAAAGGGTAGGAGCTATCATCCCACAACGAAGGTAAAAATTGTTAGTCGAGCCTTCCCAAAAGTAAAGGGGTAAAATAAGCATGTTATCATTGTATTTGGGGCTAACTCTAAACAATTGAACTAGATCATAGATTCATTGATCCTTCTTGAATTGTTCCTGTTTCTTCTCTACTTTATCTAACCAATTGATGTAAGCCTCGTTTTTAGTAGTATGAGAGGAATGGAAAACTCTTTGAGGTAAACTCATGAACCCTAACTCAAAGGCTTTTTCTTCAAATGCCTGGGGTTTGCAGCGATGGTGGCAAGGGGAAAACTTGTATAGCTATTCAGGTTTTTTAGAAGATACAGGAAATTGACCCAAGAATGTGCGACACTACCTAAAATAGATTGGAGGATCAATACTTGAGATGACCATATCATGAATTTTTTGTGAGGGCTATGTGCCTCAGTTCTTATTTTAATGATGTTAAAACATGTCTAGCTCGTACCTTTTAATTTGGACGGTTTCATCGAATCTTAGCTTGCATCCATACTTTACTAATGCACAAAATATTTCAAAATCATGTGTCTATACATATAGAAGCATCTCATATATATTTTTGTGTAGTTGATCATGTTAGGAGTCTTAGGTATGTATAAATATAGCTTAGGTAGACCAAACTATGAGCAAAAAGTCAATTTTGGATATTTAGAGTGTTGGATCGACTTAAATCCCTGCTTAGGTCGACTCATATAAGTTAATTTCAATTTTTTTCTTTTAGGAGTGCTCGCGTCGACCTTCTGGTCGACTCATACTATTTGTGTTTGTGTTTGTTTATTTTGAGCAAGTTTACGTTGAGGCGTGGCCCCTGTTCCGGTTGACGCACAACTTCAGTTTTTGCATAGTCTTATTCTCGGGTGTGCTCAGGTTGACCCCCCTGCAAACTTAGGTCAATCGTTCGCTAAAAACATGTTTTTTTTCTGATCTGTCTTGTGTCAAATTGTTGTTTATATTAGTTTATTGGTTATAGCATCATATATATTCATTTTGTCTCATCATTTTGATACAACAAGAAAAGTGAAAGATATACACCAAATTATTCTCATCATCTTCATCCTCATTCTTGCATTTTCTCAACAATTACACATAACAATTTTTGTTGATCTTTTCCATCATTGAGGTGATAACATCCAAACGTAGGATTGTGTATCTTGTTTTGGGTTGAGATTTTGGTGGGTTTTCTTGAATAAAATCGTTAAGGTTTTATCCTCCAAGATCTTGAGAATTTGGGTTTTTTTTTGCACAAATCTTGTCTTCACAGATTCAGCCGAGCGAATGGGATTGAAGAACGGAGGGTTCGTTCAATCAAGTAGCGTTAACCGGAGGATTGTGCAAGGAAGATCTGGATTCGAACGGTATGTGATCGAAATCAGCTGAGTGAAAAGTTTGAAGACCGGTAAGGTTGTTCAGACAAGTAGCAGTAACCGGAGGTTTGTTCAACATGTTTGAGGCACTTGATTCATCTTGAATCAAGGGGAGAGAAGACATAGTATCAACATCAACAACTAGATTTTAGTGTGTGGTGTCTATTGATTCTCTTGTATAAAAGTTTGCAATAAGATAATACATATTTCAATTCTAGTTTTAGAATTAGGGGCAGACGTACCCTAAGCGAGGACGAAAGGGAAACTGCCTAAACAAATATGATGTTATTATCTCGTTCTCTATCTCTTTACATTGAATTGTTAACATTTGTGTAACATCAATTAATCGATAAAATTCTGATGTAGTGTAGTATTGAAAATCTGATTTGAAAACTCATTACAATCACTTGGATTGTAATTGCAAAAATTATGCACTCACATTACATAGGAAACAACACTTTGGGTGTTTTGCACACCAAGTGCTCGACGAATTGATCGCACACAAACTGTTTATTTTATTGTCAAATTAACTTTACATTTTACAAGTCACTGGAAATTGGACACTCTAAAGTGGTGTTATTCGTATTGATTAATCATCAAGCTATTGATTCGGCGTCTCATTAGAATTGTTGTTCTATTTGGCTTATCACATATTCGATCTTTCCGGTAACGATTTGTTTAGACGACTTGGTTCCTCGGCCGCTTCCGCACAAATTTTAAAACCATATTTTTAAGCGTCTACTCTTGTAATAAACTTTTGATCTATTCAATCCCCCTTTTAGATCATTTCCATCGTCTAACATTTTTCTTCTTCCATTAGTGGTTCAGGGATGTAGGTACAATTACCAAGAAAGGTAGGAGCAATAACTTTAGAGGCAAGCGGGATTAGAAGTTATTGTGTTGAATCAGAAGAGGAGACCATGGTTTCTGAAGTTTTACAAAGGTATGAGAATGGAAGTTTACAAGAGTTGAAGACTTTTAGGGTTATTAAGAAAAAGAAGAAGAAGTTGTGATAAAGGAAAATGAGAAAATGAGGGTGTATATATAGTGGAAGAATACATTTCAATGTCTCTCTCGAATTTGGACAGATGGTGTTTGATTTCTCTGAGTTAAAAAGCAATTAAATGATTTCTTTATTGTGATTTAATCTTGTGTCTCACAATGTATTAGGAAATCGGAGTGATGATAACTGAGTGCACGTACATTCAGTGACGTTACAGTTTGGTAAAGTGGTCATGATGAGTATGATGTATGCATACAACTTTGAACAGTGTCGGGAAATTACTAAATATGCCACCTTTCTTCCATTTTTTTTATATGAACGAAAGTGGCATTTCTTGGGAAAATTTGTTAGCTTGAGAGTTTTAGTTTAGTATTTCTATGAGATTGCTAAGTACAAAATAACCTAGTTATGGTTTTGACATTTTTATAACTTCGACTGAAGAGGTTAGTTTGACTCGCTTATTAGATGTTTTGGGATTTAGTCTTTCTTTTGAGTTCAGTGTTTAGATAACCTAGAAACCAACCAAGACTGGTTTAGAAAATCTCAAGAATAGATCCACAAGATTAAGATCACGCTCTCTTTAAAACATGTCCAGAATCTCAAAAATAAAATTTGATGGTTTGGCATATTTGGTAAAAGTAGAAAGAAGATAAATCCCCATGTTCACTACAAGTAGCAAATCATTTCGACGATATGCTCCAAGATTTGACAGAAAAAACCTTCGTCACAAGCAGTTAGGATATTTAAAATGGTTTGAAACAGCAAGAGCGGTTCAAAATGATTCAAATGTCAAAGACATGTGGAAGGAAACTGGATGGCTGAAGCCCCACGTAAAAGAGTACGTGTCGAATCCTGTGAGGATAACTGTTATCGGCGATTAACATTGTAATAATATATAAGATAAAGTTCAGTCATATAAACGGAGGTCGCGAAATTCATTAAGTATTCTATATAGAATTTAAGTATCCAAGTCAGAGAGAGAAAAACGTTTTTGAGAATATATATGAATCCACGTCCTTTCTAATAAATTTTAAAATTCAAAGCATTTACTTGAATGATCTTTTATGCTTTTTATTTATTCTTTATTTTCAAAGCAATTGTGCATTATTCCACTTAGAGTTTTATCTAAATTTCAACATTCAAATATCAGTATTCAAAACACAAACATGTTTTATCAAATTTTTTGCACAAATATATTTTAGGATTTTTTCGAATTTAATCCTGTAAGTGAATGAAAACTTGTGATTTGATTTATCAAAAATAACAATAAACACTAATGTAAGCCAAACATCTAGAACTCATACGTAGTGGAATGATTTCAAATTTTTTAAAGTTAAACTATAACTAAATAAAATTTCATAAAATATTTATTAGGTTAAATCGTAATTAAATAGAATATTTATTTATTTTTCCTTTATTAAACTATGACTAACCTATATATAATCTTAAAAACTATAAATGACCTTGCCCCTTTTGTTAAAAAAATGTGTTCACAAATTCTTTATACCGCAAACTATGATATCATAAATGTTTAAGATTTATTCCTAAACCTCTAGTAGGCTATTTTCTTTTTTTACAAAAACTTTAATATGATAGGTTGAAAGTAGCATCCTATAGTACCGAATCTCTGTTTACAACCAAAATGACAAACAAAATACAACCATGTGCCATTAATAATAATTAGAATAACATAACCCATAATGTCACCTCACAAACAATGTCTTAAAAGAATTCGAAGATTTCTAATTTGAAATATATTTTAAAAAAGCTATTAAATAATTATTATATCAAATTTATATATAGACATCATAATAAGTTATTGAACTAATCTATAATTATTTATTTGTTTATATAAGTTATTAGAGAGAATAGTCTCTAAAACATATAAAAAAACTACTTTAAAAAATGTTTATTCAAATTGTACATATGGATGCAATGTTGGACTAAACTTTTTATTATTCTTGTTTATAATGTTGGACTAAATTTTACTTCTCATCTTATCCCTCAACTAATTTTGATTGCACTGCTGTTAGGTTGTAAAATTGGAAAAAAAGAAATTATGTATAATGACACAAGTTTTTTTTTAATATAAATTAAATATGTATCATGCACAACATTTGTTAAATAGAAATCCGGGCGTCTGTAAACGTTGGGGGAGTTTTTTTTATCGTGATTTTTTTTTAACAATATATTTATGAGAAATACACTATATATGTATCTAAAATTTTAAAATAATACATGAGTGAGTTCTCTTACTCATAAATACTTAAGTCTTCACATTTTTAATAAATTTAAAATTATAATTCATATCACTCACACTTGCTACATTCCCAACACTCCCCTTTAAGTGTAAGTCCATAATATTCTCTCTCAAATGTAAGTTCTTCTTACTTCCACAAACTCTTCTACCACAAGAAATGTTTCTTACTCACCACATTTGTGGCATCGTTGACACTCTTCGATGATCGTTTCTTACTCACCGTCTTTGTGGCGCCGGTGACTTTCGATATAAGTCAGACTCTAATACCATATGTTGGGGAAGACTTTTCAACTAAAGAACATTGAACATTATAGAATTTTTCTTTAAACGACATTTTTGTGAAAAACACACCACATATTCACTAAAACTTTAAAGTGTTATGTGAATGGATTCTTTTACTTATAAATACTCAAGGCTTCATATTTTAAATTAATGTAAAACTATTATTCTTAGTACTCGGAGTTACTACATTTCCAAAAATGAATCCTATTGAATATATTTATCATAACAAAATATTTTAATCTTTTATTAAAGTTGATTTTTATAAAGAGATATAAATTATCCATAAAATAATTACACCTTATTCCTTTGAAATAAACGGTAAAGGTCAAAGGAATATATAAATTTTATTGTTATTATTCTTTTTTTCGATTTTGCATCTCATTTATGTGGAAATTTTTATTAATTGTTTTTTATGTGTTAAATAGAATTCTCAATTTTGAGAATAAAATTTCTTCTTATTTTTAACCATTAAATTGTCCGGCATGTGTTTTTGGACTATTTACCCCTAGAGACTTAAATTTGCTAGTAAATTATGAATGTGTACCATTTGAGTATGCAATTATCAATAAAGTTAATAGAATTTAATGATGTTGATTTCTACAAAGATAAATTCTCTTTAAAAATTGAGAAAGTTTGGGGTGCAACTTATTAGAAGTAATTCATATTTATTAATTGTACTATTTTTTTAGCCCCTAAGTTTGTTAGATGATATTTTAGTATTTTTATTTTATTCTAGTAACCCTAGTTTTACCTTATAAATAGGGTAGCAATCATTCTAATTTTGTAGTAGTGTGTAGCCGTCATTCTCTTAATAGAATATTTATCTATTCATCATTTATTCTACCTTACACCAACAATTGGTATCTAGAGCTCCGGTTCAGATTCATTGGGAAACACGGGAAACACGAGTGAACGTGAGGTCTTGTGTGTTTGATTTTGATTCTTAGATTCGTGTTGAATCTTGAACAAAATCTGATCAGAATTTTAATTCTGTGGGTTGGGAAACACTGTGTGAGAAATCTGAGTGTACTGTGCAAGGTAGAAGATGAACGGAAACGGCAACATGAACATCAAACTTCCAGTATTTGACGGTAAAAACTGGAATCGTTGGATGATCCAAATGCGTGTACTGTTTGGTGCTCAAGATGTTCTAGATCTTGTCACTGATGGTTATGTTCCAGTAGCAGCAAATGCAACAGATAAACAGAAAAATGCGCAGAAGGAAGTAAGGAAGAAGGATCAGAAAGCATTATTCTTCATTCATCAATGTGTGGTTGTAAATGTGTTTGAGAAGATTGCAGATTCAACAACAGCAAAGGCTGCGTGGGACACACTGGTGAGATGTTATGGTGGTGACGCATCAGTGAAGAAGGTAAAGCTTCAGTCCTTGAGAAAGCAATATGAGAATCTCAACATGAAGAATAATGAGAAAGTTTCTGAATACATCTCCAGAATGATTCTGATCACTAATGAGATGAATGCGTGTGGAGAAACTCTTTCTGAAGAAGCAATCATGGAGAAAGTATTGAGATCCCTTACCCCTCAATTTGACTACATTGTGGTAGCAATAGAACATTCCAAAGATCTGAGCACCATGAAAATTGAAGAGCTGCAGAGCAGTCTAGAAGCGCAAGAGTTAAGTTTGACTGAGAGAACCTCTGAAAAGGAAGTAGAGCAGCAGGCTCTGAAAGCAACTTCTGATATGAGGTATCAGAAGCATTCAGAAGCCAGGAGAAGATCTGATGGTGGTCAGAAGTCAGAAAGCTCAACTTCTGATAGACAAAACAATTCTCATAAGGGAAAAGAGAAGTATGACAAGAAGAAGATCCAATGTTACTGTTGTAAGAAGTTTGGTCACCTTGCTAGAGATTGTTGGTCAAACAAGGAGAGAAAATCAGAAGAAGCAAATATAGCCAGAAGTTCTGATGATGAATCTGTGCTATTGATGGCCTCTGAATCTAATAATATGGATCTGATAGACTGGTGGTATATGGACACTAGCTGTTCAAATCATCTTACTGGAAACAAGAAATGGTTGGTTGACTTTGACTCTAAAAAGAGAACAAAGATCAGATGTGCTGATGACAAATATCTTAATGCATAAGGTATGGGAAATGTCAGAGTGATTCTGAACAATGGGAAAACAACATTGATTCAGAACGTGTGGTATGTACCTGGCATCAGAAGCAATCTGATGAGTGTGGGACAATTAATTGAGAAAGGTTTTTCAGTTACCATGAAGAACAATCTTCTGAAACTGTATGAATGCAATCAGAAGTTGATTATGGAGTCAGAACAGGGAAGGAATATAACATTCAAGGTGAATGTCAGAACTGCAGACTCAGAATGTCTTAGTGCAACAAGTGCTGAGAAGGAGAGTGAGCTGTGGCACAGAAGATTTGGTCATTTGAATTTCAGAAGCCTAAAACATCTGAACTCAAAGAAGTTGGTACATGGAATTCCTGCAATTAAGAAGCCTGAAAAGTCATGCAAAGTTTGCATGGAAGGAAAACAACCACGACTGCCATTTGCGTCAGAAGCTGCTCCAAGAGCAAAACATGCCTTGGGAGTTGTACATTCTAGTGTGTGTGGTCCATTTCCAGTAGCATCAATTGGAGGGAATAAATACTTTGTGTTATTTGTTGATGAGTTCACAAGAATGACATGGGTATCCCTTATTGAATTTAAACATGAGGTGTTTGATGAATTCAAGAAGTTCAGAATGAAGGCTGAGAATCAGAGTTGTCAAAAGTTGAAGATTCTTAGAACTAATGGTGGAGGTGAGTATAACTCCAAAGAGTTCCAGAAGTTCTGTGAGGAGAATGGAATTGAGCATGAGGTTACTGCTCCTTATACCCCTCAACACAATGGTCTTGCTGAAAGAAGAAATCGCACTTTGCTTGATATGGTGAGAAGCATGCTAAAGGAGAAGAAGCTTCCTCAGAAGCTCTGGGGAGAAGCTGTTGCCACTACAATGCATGTACTCAACAGATGTCCTACGAAGAAGTTGAAGGAAATAGTTCCAATACATAAGTGGACTGGAGATAAGCAAAGTGTTAGTCATCTGAAGGTGTTTGGTTCTGTTTGCTATAAACATGTTCCAGAAGCCAGAAGACAGAAACTGGATGATAGAAGCAAAGTGATGATTCTGATAGGGTACCACAGCACAGGTGCATACAAGCTCTATTGTCCAGAAACCAATAAAATTGAATTCAACAGAAATGTGATTGTGAAGGAATCAGAAGTTTGGAATTGGGATAAGTCTCAATCTGATTCTGATGTTAGAACTTTTGAAGAAAAGTCAGAGTTAAGAATTTCTGAAGTTGGAGTAAACTCTGAGGTTGACTCTGACTCTGATAGTGATTCAGACTCTAGAGAAGACTCAGAAGATGAAGGTGATCCAGACTCTAATGGCAATCCAGATTTTGGTGGCAATTCAGACTCTGGAAATATGCCAGACTCTGAAGATGGTAAAAGCTCTGGAGGAAGTCAATCATCTGAAGCTAGAAACTCTGAAGCTCAAGACTCTGAACAAGTTCAGAGACCACAAAGAATAAGAAACGTCCCCAGAAGATATGCAGAATTTGACATGCTGCAAGACACTGAAGTAGACTCTGAAGGAGAAGTTATTCAATGTGCCATGATAGTAGACTCTGAACCCATAAGTACAGAAGAGGCTCTTAAGCAGAAGCTTTGGCTGAAGGCCATGAAAGAAAAACTTGATGCTATAGAGAGAAACAAGACTTGGAAGTTGACAGAACTTCCAAAAGACAAGAAAGCCATCAGCGTCAGATGGGTTTTCAAGCAGAAGTTAAAGCCAGATGGTTCAATTGGCAAACATAAAGCAAGGTTGGTAGCCAGAGGATTTCTACAGAAACCTGGGCTGGATTATTCTGAAGTGTTTGCACCTGCAGCAAGACATGAAACAATCAGAATGGTGATTGCAATAGCTACTAACAGGAATTGGCCTCTGATGCATTTAGATGTAAAATCTGCATTTCTGAACAGTCCATTAGAAGAAGAAGTTTACGTGTCACAACCTCTTGGATTTGTGAAAAAGAATCAGGAAGGGATGGTGTACAGATTATACAAAGCTCTATATGGACTGAAACAAGCGCCCAGAGCTTGGAATCAGAAGATTGATTCATTTTTCAAGAAGCAAGGCTTTCAGAAATGTGAGATGGAGTATGGTGTTTATGTTCAGCATACTTCTGAAGGCAATATGACTCTGGTATGTTTATATGTTGATGACATACTGCTGACTGGAAGTTCTGAACAGGAGATAGCCAAGTTCAAGAAAGTTCTGATGAATGAATTTGAAATGACTGATCTAGGCAAAATGAAATACTTTCTAGGGATGGAGTTCAGATATTCTGAGAAAGATATCATTTTGCATCAGCTCAAGTATGAATTAGAACTTCTGAAGAAATTTGAACTGAAGAATTGTAAGATTGCTGTCACACCTTCTGATACAAATCAGAAACTAGATTCTGACTCTGATGGAAAGGATGTGGACGCTACAACCTTCAAACAGTTGGTTGGTTCTCTGAGGTATCTGTGCAATACCAGACCTGATATTTGTTATTCTGTTGGGGTGGTTAGTAGGTTCATGAGTAAACCTAAGTGGTCCCATTATCAAGGTGCTGTCAGGATTCTGAGGTATATCAAGGGAACTCTGAAGTATGGAGTATTGTTTCCTTCTGGAAGAAAGGATGAGTCAGAATTTCTGAGTTATTCAGACTCTGATTGGTGTGGAAACAGAGTTGACAGAAGAAGTACCTCTGGGTACTTGTTCAAATTTCTGGGAGGTCCCTTTTCTTGGTGTTCCAAGAAGCAACCTGTTGTGGCGTTATCAACCTGTGAAGCTGAATACATTGCAGGTGTTGTTACTGCATGTCAAGCTGTGTGGATTCTAAATCTGTTGCAGGATCTGAAGATTAAAATAAACAAACCTCTGAAGTTGATGATTGACAACAAGTCTGCAATCAATCTTGCCAAAAACTCAATGTTGCATGGGAGAAGCAAGCATATTGAGATAAAGTATCATTTTCTGAGACATAAAGTTCAGAGTGGAGTGCTAGAAGTTGTACACTGCAGCACTCAGAAACAGTTGGCAGATGCTCTGACGAAAGCTATCAAGACTGATCAATTTCTCAGACTAAGATATGGAATTGGTGTTACAAGTTTTGATGGAATATGAATTAAGGGATGGTATTAGAAGTAATTCATATTTATTAGTTGTACTATTTTCTTAGCCCCTAAGTTTGTTAGAGGGTATTTTAGTATTTTTATCTTATTTTAGTAACCCTAGTTTTAGCTTATAAATAGGGTAGCAATCGTTCTAATTTTGTAGTAGTGTGTAGTCGTCATTCTCTTAATAGAATATTTCTCTATTCATCATTTATTTTACCTTACACCAACACAACTGATCCCAAGAGTTGTAAGAATATATAATTAGATGAAACTAAACCTCAAAGAGCTAAGAGAGAAAGAATTGCTAAATATTATGGACTTGGTTACATAGTATATGTATTAGAGGATTCTTACAAACATCCAAGAAGTTTTGTCTTTAGTATAGATTCATATTTGCGGCAAGAAGTCATAGATGATTAGATGAATTCTTCAAATTTGACATAATTTAATGGTTTTTTAATTTCAAATTGCTATTAGCAAATGGATTGTGAAAGAAAAAAGCACTAAGACCTGATAAAAGTGTTGATGAATTTATGGTTTGTCTTGTAATAAAATTTTTAAGATAAAGAGAAAATATAAATTTTTTCAACACTTTTCTACATTCAATGAGATATCATTTATTAGGTACTAATACCTCTTGTATCATAGATAGTTCGATGAAGTTCACATTTTTTTTAAATAAAGAAACTTCAATAAATAAAAAAAGAAAAAGAGTTACAAAATGGAGGGTAAAATCAAACCCATAAAAAAATAGTCTATAGTTGAGTAGGTTCAATTTATCATGATTGAGCATTCAAATAACTAGTAAGAAGGGAATAACCCCAATTAAAACCAAGACGGGATAGTCTAAGATTAGCTAACTTGTCAGCCACTGCATTGCCCTCTTTAAAAAAAAGAGAGATAGTGAAATTCATACTTCTAATACGCACCAAACAACTGGTCCATCCGTTTCTTAGCTTCTAAGGAACAAGGGAAGAGGAGTTACACGCAAGTATGACTGACTTAGAATCGGTTTCCACTCATAAGTTACACCAACCTTTCACAAGAGCACACTCAATGGAATTCATGACACTAATGAGCTCAGCATGGTAAGTTGTACCAATGCCCAAGTTAGCAGTGAAGCCAGCTAAGAGCCTACTAGAATTGTGTCTAAAAATGCAAGCACATGACGACACAATCGAGCAACCTATGGCCACATCACCCGTATTACACTTAACCCAAGAACCAATAGGAGGTTTCCAAATAATCTACTTGAGGTGAGTAGCTTTAGGAGGATGAAATGGAAATCGCAAAATGGCAGTTGAAGAAGAAATGTAAGGCAGAGTCTTCACGTAACTTGCAAATACTGCACATGGAGGGAAGATTGCAACCTCTAAGCTTAAGGTTATCATCACAAGGCACCCTGTTATGCATGAGCCTCCAAACAAGGAGGACCTAAGAGAAGGAAAGTAAGAACTCTAAATTGTCTTGGACCAGATTAAGAGGTATCAAATGCAAGTAAGCATCCTTCAGAGTAAAAGAACCAGAGGGAGAGTGACTCCAAATCATCTCATCCTCCTTATGCTTCTATTTGAAATTTAATGGTATATCAAATAGATGTTAAAATTACTTTTTTAAATGCGAAAATAGGGGAAGAAGTATATATAGAACAACGTGAAGGCTTTATAACTTATGGCCAATAATATAATGTCTATAAGTTATATAAGCTGCAATATTTTCATAAACAATATCTTAATCATTGCCATTAACATTTTGAAAATTTGACTAGATGGAATGTGTTTAAAGTGAATGAAAGTCGCAAATGCATTCACTAAAAATTCTAATGATGTTAAAGAAATTATGCTAGTTTCTTATGATGCGAAAGAAATTATGTTAGTTTCCAACAAATAGGACGCGTAATGATGAAAACAAATAAATTATGTCAGTTTTCAACAAATGGAATAAGTAATGAATAAACTCAAGAAATTACGTCAATTCCCAACAAATGGGACAGATAATGACGAAATACAAGAAATAACTTCAGTTCCAAACAAATGGGACGAGTAATGACGAAACACGTGAACTTACGCCAGTTCCCAACAAATGTGACACATAATGACAAAACACAAGAAATTAGGCCAGTTCCTAACAAATGGGACGAGTAATGACGACAAGCTAGAAACTACGCTAGTTCCCAACAAATGGGATAGGTAATGGCAACGTGAAATCTCTGTTAAAATTCTATATGAAGCTAGGGCCACCTATACAAAAATCCTGCAAAATGGAATAATGATGAGATTTATATTTAATGCACATGTCTCCCACCTTTCTTGCAACTGGTTTTCAGATTCTTCCACGATCATTTGTAATCAACCCAACACCATAAGACTGGTATGAATCCTTTAAAACTTCTCGTTCACCACATCGTGAAAAGCCTTAAGGGCAACTATTATGGGTTGGCCAAGGGCCCAATAAAAGAAAAGCAGATTTAGGATTTTTGAGAAATGATCGCAAGATGAAGCAAAGTTCAATAAATATATGGAACATATTTATATATCTTTAGGAGTTAAACTAAAGGCACACACACTTTTAACACTACATTCTATCCTCTTTGGAATCAACTATTGACTTGAGTGTTAGAGTGTTAACCTTGCAGGTTCACTCTCATGCATGTCCATTCCAAAGACTTACATCACCACCTTAGGAGCCCGCCAGATCAAATCATCTTCAATTATTGTTCCATAGTGGAACATCAAGAGCTTTATCCACCTCATTTAAATCCACATAATAGTCTCATAGTCAAGATACCAAGCATGAAGAAGAAACTTTCAATTGTCTATGATCTTATGAATAAGAGGATGTAACATAAGATGAAAATTGGATCTTCTCCCAACAGATCTCCTTGTTGTGCACTAGTGACTGACATAACATGTTCACCTCTAAGGTATATCCTATTTTACTAACCATAAAAAATTCAACCCAGAAAAAATAGGACGGGTATCTCACCTTCTATCACAAAGTAGTGTCGACCGATCTACCATATTAAAAGCATTCGATAATCTATTGTGAGCATAGCCAAATAACAATGTCTATGTCACTTGCTCGAAATCCTAATTGCACTATGCAAAATGGCATAACGATACCTTAGACCTAGACCCCAAACTAAAAGTCAATGAGATGTTCTACCTCATGATTACTAACTTATTTCATAGTAACCTTGGATACCAAACGTCTAGAAATAGAACCTATAACAATAGGGTGTATTATGTAAGCAAGCTTTAATAACGATGATAAAGGTGTAAAGCTATAAACTCAGCCTAACTCATCGAGCATCCTCCTCCTAGCCATAAGTTAACTACCAGAGTGATTTTCCATAAATGATCTCTTACCAAAATAAAATATTCTCAACATATAGTGTCTAATATGTGTTGGGCTTACAAACCATCTATACCCCACAATGTCCCTTTAGGGAACGATTAAATGCACAATAATGTCAACTTCATCCACGATGGAAGCTTTAGAGAACACGGGGGCCGACATAGAGGGAGGTGGCATGTACAAATCTTTATCCTCCAAAATCTTCATTGTGTCTCCATGATATGGGGCATTTCAAATAACTCTGAAATTTTCATAATTGTCAAGGAGTGTTTACTTGCAACCTTATAGAGACATTGTCTGATGTTAGTGCTCACCTTTTTATCTCCCTCATCAATATGATCATCTCCATGACCCATATCATATAGTTAATTTCTATCCAATACACTTTCAACTAACTTGGTGAGAGACTGCTTGATTCTCTCCATGTAGCAAAACAATCCAAAATGTGATGTTGCAATGACTTTCATTCCCAAACATGTGCAACATATCCAACATATCCTAAAGTTAAAGAGGTTGACAACATTGATTAATACAGACCAATTTCTCTGGCGAATTCCAAGTTTAAAATCATCTTCAAGGTCCTTGCGGATAGACTGGCTAAAGTGTTTCCTCATTTAATTTCCAAAGAGAAAAGGGGATTCATTAATGGTTGTAACATAAAGGACTGCAATTGTCTTGCTTTAGAGGTGACTAATGTGATTCATAAAAAGTCTCTTCGTGGGAACATTATGCTCAAGGTTGACATTTCCAAGGCGTTTGATACCCTAGATTGGAATTTTTTGTTAAAAGTCCTTAAGCAGTTAGGGTTCAACGACATGTTATACTCTTGGATTAAGCTAGTGCTAGAATCTGCTAAGATCTCGGTTGCAATTAATGGGACGTTAGAGGAGTTTTCAGCTGCAAGCGGGGTGTTAGGCAGGGCGATCTGCTTTCTACTCTTCTTTTATGTATAGCCGAAGATGTTCTGAGCAGAGGATTAACTCATTTGGTGGAAACAAATAGATTTAAATGCATCAAAGCTTATAGAAATATGTTGTTTCCTTCGCATACTCTTTACACAGATGACATCATGCTTTTGACTCAAAGTAATCCTTCTACGTTGGAAGCCATTATAGAGTTGTTTGACCGTTACTCATTATGTTTTGGGCAGGTCTGCAACCCAGCCAAGTCCATTATGTTTGCAAGTTCTATGGTTGTTGTGAGGTATGGGTTCTTAGCAAGCAAAATCGGGTTCAAGATGGGGTTTCTCCGCTTTCTTTATCTTGGGGCTCACATCTTCAAGGGAAGACCTAAAGCCTCTTATTTTCAGCCGGTTGTTGATAAAATTCGCATTAAATTAGCTGCTGGGAAGGCTAGCTTGTTATCAATAGCTGGAAGAGTTCAATTGGTTAACTCGGTTATTCACAATATGTTGCTCTACTCTTTCCGCATTTACTCTTGGCCGGTTAGTTTAATTAATCAGATTGAAACTCGGTGTCGTAACTTCATATGGAGTGGTAATATTAAGAAAAGGAAGATGGCTACAGTGGCTTGGAAATCTTGTTGCCAAGACCTTAAGGATGAGGGGTTGGGTATTCGTTCCCTCCATATAACAAATTAAGCTAACCGTTTGGTTCAGTGTTGGTGTAATATGAATGAGGTCGACACTTGGGCTACGATTGTTAAAGCTCGGGTTTTCAGGAAGGGTTTGTTGCGTAAATCACATGTTTTCTCCTCTGTTTGGACAGGTTGTAAAGAGGCTTTTGAAGACTTAATGCAAAATTATATGTGGAATATTGGTAAGGGAAATAAAATCAATTTATGGAGTGATAACTGGTGCGGCGGACCCTTGGTTTATGTGCTCCAGGTTCCTGCTATTCAGTGGTCGCAGCTGAAGGCAGATTTGAGTTTCATTTTGCGAGGTAATTCTTTCAATTCTCCTTCAGTTCTGATTCGTCTCTGACCTGATCTTCCTCATTTGGTCTCTAATATTTATGTGAATTGTTTGAATGAAGATAACCTTGTTTGGACTAAATCTGGTAGCAGCGAAATCAATGTCACGAATGCATATACTCACCGTAAAAATGGTGGTACCGGTAGTGTTTGGGGTAATCTGATATGGCACCCAAATGTTCCTCCATCTCATTCTATTCTTTTTTGGAGAGTTACGAAGAATCGTGTTCCAACTAGCGAAGTTCTTCGGATTAATGGAATGCCAGGTCCTTCCATTTGCAATCTTTGTTTCCATAGTGAAGACAATATTTCTCATTTTCTCTTTCACTGTGTATATTATCGGAGGATTTGGAACTGATTGTGTTATATGCTTAACATTAATTATAGCATCTCTGATTTGCAAGAATGTTTCCTTGCAATGTCTAGGTCTAGTGTTGCGCAATATATGGTGGTGTATCGTGCTTCTATTATTGATGTGGTCAACGACATTTGGCTTGCTCGAAATCAAGCCCGATTTCAGAACAAGTTAATTCCCTAGAGAGCTACTTGCTCGTTCATATATGTTATTTCTCAGCTGGCTGTAAATTCTTTCAAAGGGTCATCATTAATGGACATTAGTGATTTCCATGTTCCGAAAAAGTTTTCAATTTCCATTAATCATTTTAATCCCAACAAGTGTTTGGAAGTCATTTGGAGTCCTCCTTCTAGTGGGTGGATTAAAGTCAATGTGGATAGAGCGTCTGGAGGAGTTCCGATTAAAGCGTCTTGTTGGGGGGATTTTTAGATATCACTTGGGGAATCATGTAGGTAGTTTTGCTTGTAACTTAGGTTATGTTAATGCACTTTTTGCTGAGCTTATGGGAGCTATTTTGACAATTGAACTTGCATATGCTCATGGTTGGACAAATCTTTGGTTAGAATCAGACTCAAATCTAGTTGTGTTGGTGTTCAGTAAACCATCTGTTGTACCTTGAAAAATAAAAAAAAAGATGGGACAACTGTATGGTTATTCTAGGGATTGTAATTTTTTGGTATCTCATGTATACAAGGAAGATAACCACTGTGCTGATAAATTGGCTAACATAAGTTTAGATATATCTAATTTTACTTGATGGAATGTTGTACATCAAACTATAGAATCGGATTTTATTTAAAACCGATTAAATTTACCTAATTTTAAGATTAAATAGATTTGAAGTTTTGGCTTTCTGTTCTCCTCATTTTTATACTTATTTCTTTCTTTTATTGGAAAAAAAACACACATTTAAAAGAAAGAAAAAAGACTTACTACTTTCTTAAGCCTATAAAAAGTGTTTCCGTTAGCATTTCTAAAAAAGAAAAAACATTAAACTAATTGTAAGAGATATAATAATTCTAAACCCTAAAAACCGACATAACTATGAATTTATCAACATTTTGGTTGATTAAGGGCATTGAAGCACAATGTAGTACAAATCCAAATAAAAGGTTGTACCAACAATAGAAGCTAGAATATTGGTGAAATAACTATCTATCAAACTCTTGTGACATTTACTCAGCCTCCAAATGTGTTCATTATACGGACAACATTAATTAATCTAATTCCAGTTTTCACCATGAAAAAAAACCAGAACTATTATTATTATTATTTATATGAGATCATGTTACACAGTCAAATGATTGCCATGTGAGTTGCATCAACCTTGTTGTTCCTTACTATAGCTAGACTGATGAGTGACTTGGAACCAGCTAGCTACTACTACAGGATAGAGAAGTTGGTGAGTTGAATTTAAGTTCAGAAGTTTAAAGACTTAATTTGTTTGGAATCAATGAATAGCATGAAAAGTTGGTTGAATGGAAGAATCTAAGAGGAGGGAAATGATAAAATAGTAATATAAATTATTGTTATGATTTGGTCGTGGTGAAGAGTGTTGTTGGTTGAGCTGTTTTTTCAGCCGAATTATGTATTGTCAACGGATATTAGGTGAAAGAGTAGTTGGTATTATAAAGTCTATGGATATATTGCTTTAACTTTGTGGCCCTTATATAGTAATAATGTGGTCCTTGTAATAACCACTCAATTTACTTAGATCCATTAGGAGTCATGATTTTGTCTATTAATTAGGTCACCATATATTCATTAAAAGATATATACTAGTTATCCGCAAAATGTTTCAAAAGTCAATATTACAAATTCAACATAGTTTGTATACAATAACATTCAAAAATTAGGGTCTGTTGATAAGAGCCCTCGAAGTCATCAGCCTGTTATTCCTGGCATCGAGGTATCGAAGTATCAAACGACTTTGTTGATAAGAGTTTTTAGAAGTTGTGTAAAAGATGATAGTAGTTATTTAATGGAAGTTATTGTTTAAGTTACACATTTTAAAATAATAGTAAAATTGGTATAAATTTAGGCTATACCAAAAATCAAATTTTGCTCTTATATATATTATAGATAATAAATAAATCGGCTCTTTTAAATTTAGGGATCAATACTATAGTACAGGTTGCATCTACACTAAATCGGCCGTGTCAAACACATCTAATAATATTAAATATTTACTGTTTTTGATTTTTTAGATTGAATTGTAATTATATATACTTTGAATCGATTTGAATTTAAACATTTCTATTATCAACAATAAATTTGTGTTATTGCCTCCCTTCAAAATGCTTCTTTTTAATGTGTTTCACATTCTTAGTGTTTCAGGTTCAAATGCATCTCTATGCTTCTTTTTAATGTGTTTCACATTCTTAGTGTTTCAGGTTCAAATGGAGAAAACCAACATTTGTCCTAACTTTTGTTAACCAATTTAAGTTATGATAGCAATATTTTAGGTTTTGTTTGCGAATTAGAATGAGAGAAAAAATAAAGGGCTTATGAATTTTTTTAATAAAAATATGAAAAATAATTTAATATTTTGTGAGAGAATAATTTTTGTATAAAATGATAAATGAACATTTATTTTTAATATATTTTTAAATTTATGAATACTATAACAACATAGATTATATTTGAACAATTGATCTAAATCCTTCAAACCTCTGCCTCCCCCTCCCATATAATTATTTAGTTCCTCTAAATAAACACTCCAAAGTCATCATCCTCCAATTTTTTCAATTCTTATTGATCGCGACTTTACGAGTCTATCGGTTGATCTAACTGCAAGTATACAGTCTATCACGAAGTTTTAAAAGATATCTAATCAAGGAGAACTAATAATCAATCAAATGTTATCCAATTGGTACTATGTAAAGTTAAGGCTAGTGATTACTTAGTTTAGACGGAAATAAAATGTAATTAAACTAAAGATTAAGAAATATATTAATAGAAAGAGGCCGAAATATGAGTTTCGTGTACCTCAGGGACTCTGCAAATCATTGATGTTAAATTATGGTTAAATTGCATTCCGTAAAAAAATACTAGTTTAAAGACTTTGTCTCACACTCTCGCGCTATTGATTAAAGCCGCACTTTCTAACCATGAGATTTTTCTCTCGCCCGCCCATTTTAATCAAGAAGCATATTTCAAAAACTAATTAGATCCTAATTGATACCTAAAGCGCTCTCGTTGTATTTAGGATCAATGCCCAATTCTTACTATCCGGGCTAATTCTCACACTCTTGCACTATCGACTCGGACCTTTATTTGCTTTTCACTCTCATGACAAAATATTAAGATTTAAACTTGGAAACTAAAGACAAAACAGAATTTAATAAAGTTTTACACTTAATTTCATTACCGAGTCCTGTCGAAAACGTCAGACCTCACATTCCGGACTAAAATGCGTTTAGCTAGACATTCAGTTAAGCTTAAACAAACTAAACATGGTGATAACATATGAAAACAACATGGTAAATAATACGATAAACAACAAATAAATAGTAAGTAAAACTTGTAGAAACTTGAATTTAAGGACAGAAAGACTTGAAGTAAAGCGAATGAAAAATAACTCTTTATTATGCCGGCAGACTTGCGATCCAATGATTACAGAAACTTAAACTAAAGTTTGTGATAATCTCTCAATGTGAGCGATTATCACTTTGAAATACAATTTATGCTTAATTTTAAAAAATGACAGAGCTTCCGCAAGGTAATTGGATGCTCAAAATAGAGAAAACCACCCTTTATATAGAGGTCTTCAACTAGAGAAACGTCTCCCCAACGTGCAAATTCAATTGAGAAGAAGTAGGAAAGTGGGAGAAAGGCAGTTACAATGTGTTTTCACATTTTTTGCATGCTGGGACTAAATGGCGACCGCCATGGGCTTTAAGTGAGTTGTTGATGTGGCCAGGTGAGATGGAGAACGCCATGCCCCAGAAATCAATATTTTTCTGCATTTTCCTCCTCTTGCTCTTTACTTGATTTCTTCGCATAGACGCTCTACAATCGAATAGTTCCTGAAACACAAAAAAAAACATAATACATGCAAAACAAGACAAAACTAAATCAAATAAGATGTGAATCAGGTCGAAATACATAATACGCTTTCAAGTTATCACTTATCACTCAATTATTCACTTTATTCAAAGCATTCCTCTGCCTTGTCCTTACAACTCTCTAACAAAGTCTTAGGATATATTCTTGATACTTCATTTCATCTTCATCTTGTTTCCGAGTTCTTTTTTATATTTTTTTATTAGATATAATTTATGTCATATATATATATATATATATATATATATATATATATATATATATATATATATATATATATATATATATATATATATATATATATATATATATATATATATATATATATATATATATATATATATATATATATATATATATATATATATATATAATATTTTAAAAATCGGACCGGCCATCGAACCGGTGAGGGTATTGTGTCACTGGTTTATTGGTCGAACTGCATGACTAAACCAGATAAAATCGGATAACTTGGTTGAATAAATTTGTCATTATAACAAAATTATTTAGGTATTAAGTCGGTCGAACCAGATGACTCGGTGTCTAAAAAAATCACTAACACCTAAAAAATTTAAAAATATCATAATTTCACAAGTTCATATTTTAAATTCAAATTTAAGTGAATTATAAATTTGAGTCAAGTAATTGATTTAAAAATTTAATCAAAGTGTCAATCTCAAATATAAACTTATGTTTATTCTCTAATAAACATGCATTACCATTTACTTTATGCAACATCCTATCTCAACTAATATAAACCAATGATATCAATCACATATAAGAGAAAATAGAATATGTTTGAATTTCGTAACCTATCAATGTCATAATACTACAATTGTCTCTATTTATTATATTTAACATCACTGTCACCAATTTTTAAAGGAAAGAATATGAAATTTCTTTTATATTTTTATTTTTATTTTTTAAATAATGAAAAACGACATCGTTTTATTTTTTTATTTTTTATTTTAAAAAATGCATATAAACTGCCGATTTTTCGGTTTTTACCGGTTTACACTGGTTCTCACTGGTTCAATTACATATCTGATCCAACAATTGGACCAAACCAGTTGACACTCCAACTTCCAGTTCAACCAGTCCAATCCAATTTTTAAATATATATATATATATATATATATAATTAAAGGTTTCACAGATATAGAAAAAGAATTATGGTAGGTATATGGAGTATTAGATCACATATATAAAACAACAATGATACAATTATCTAATACTAAAAAGAGATGCGATGAGCGGAAGAGGAAGGGGACGATCGAGAAAGAAGTTGCCCAAATTACCAGCAAGTCATGGTAACCGTACACCACAATCATCTCAAGATATAGAAAATGAGATAGAAAATAATAACATCGGAACCAATTTGAAGGAAAATGAAGAAATAGAAGAAACCAAGGTATCTCAAGAAACCCTAAGAGTATGTTTGGTTCAATCGAGGGGAGGAAAGGGGAGAGATTTTTATCAAGGACAGAGAAGGGGAGAGGGGAGGAGAGAGATTTTAATTACATATATGTTTGGTTCAAAATATGAAGGGGAGGGAAGGGGAGGCATTTTATTTACAAATATGTTTGGTGCACAAGGGGAGGGGAGGTATTTTAAAACTAATTTACTTTTTTATCCTTCTAATTTTGCCATAAGACTTGTGATATTTACCGTTTATAATTCAAATACAAATTTATTGATGAAATATGAATATTCAATCAGAGATCATCATGAAATATTTTATAAAAATGCAACGATTATAATATATAATTGACTAAATTACAGTTTTGGTCCCCCTATTATTATAAACAAAAACATTACGATAACTAAAATTAACATTAAAATATGAAAAATAAAATAAAATTTTTTAACAAATATAATGATAGTAAGATGAAGATATAAAAATACAAAAAATATAAAAAGAAAAATTAAATTTGTTCAAAATAAAATTTTTAACATTGTTATAAGTTAAATTTATATTTAAATAAATAATAAGGGTAAATATGTAAATATAGTTATAATTAAAATCAAGCACTTCCCCTCCCCTTCAAATCCCTCCAAATCGGGGGAAGTAAAAAGTGGTTCATGATGGATTTTGGTCCCCTCCATCTACCTGCCCTTCTTAAAATTTAAACTAAACACATAAGTTATTGAATATTCCCTCCCCTCCATTTACCCCAAACCAAACAGACCTTAAAAAAATACACACGGAGGGAAACCAAAGATGCCAAAAAGATACAAGAGGAAGAATCGAAGAAAATATGGGTGCATGGATATAATCAGTGGGAATCTAGATCCAGTGAATGGAATGCAAATTGAGTTTGTTGCGCTGAAACATGTAGATGGATAAATTGTGATTGAAATACAAGATACAAACATTGAATTAGAGGTGAAATATTGGAAATCAGCTTTGATCATATATGTTATAGGTGGAGACCTGAGCATGAACACATAGAAATTGATTGCCACTTTGTAAGAGAGAAGATATTATAAGATTTGTTCAAACTTCTTTGCATATTTTTTTTAACAATTCTTTGCCACCTAAGAGCTTTAACTCCTTCAATACAAACTTAACCTATTTGACATTTCCCATGTTAAGCTTGAGGGAGATTATTGAAGTACATATTATTAGCTAACTTGCACTGCAAGTTAATTGTTATCTTCATTATATGGTTCAGCTTGGCTAAGTGTACATCAGTTATAGTTATAGAGAGGAATTTTACACACTAGAGAATTAATTACAAATTATAGTTAGTTAGTTGAGATCTGTTAGAAACTAACTTCTATATATACATAGATCATGTAAAATGAGATAGGTTCATTTGTTCCTATTTCTCTTTATTTTTCTAACTTTTCTTTTGGTATCGTGGTGATGAGAAACTTTGTAATATTAAATTCATAAATATTATTAAAAATAAAAATAAAATTAATAACAAAATAAATAATATAAATTTATTTATGAGTTTAATTTGTGATAGTTTCATAAAAAGTCGTTCAAAAATATCAAATAAAAAGTCATTATTTTTTTGTATTTTTAATTTTGTTAATTGTTTTTTAATTCGATTTACACATGAACATCTCTAATGAATGTGGCAATCATTTTCACGACTGAGAACAACATCTCTAACACAAGTTCTTACTATTATTCTTAAATATAATAATAATGATTTCCAATGTGTGATTCGTCAAATTTAACAGCACACATAAATTCATAACCACGTATTGTAATTAGTAGGTATGGTCCACTTTATGTTGTTGTTTTTAGCATTTAAAATTTTTTTTTTACTAGTCTTAACGTTTAATTTTTTTATAAACAAAATTAAATTAATAACACTGGGAGCATTTTCTTAGCTACCCATCGAAACCCCTTTATTCATGTTAATAAAGAGATTTCTTTTGTTAAAATATGTAAATCGTTTATGCCATATGATATTTGCTACCATTAAAAAAAATCATTTTTCTTGATAGTTCTTGTATTTTGAAGTGGTCGCAAGTGCACGAATTTATTGATTTTAGTATAAAAAATATTCAACTCCACGTAGATCAATTGATAAGTATTGTTATATATTATTACATTGTTTATATAAGGCGTTGCGGTTGGGTTTGTTCGTAAAAATTGAAAAGCAACCGATTTAAAATTAATTCTAATAATAAAAGATCATAATGTAATTCTCGTCGACGGTTGATACTCAATGAATCGTGTTTTATAATTATAATGAAAAAATATTTTCTTGTAGAAAAAGGATTACATTAAATTTTGCATATACATGTTACAAATTCAAAATTCTGTTTGGAAAATAATCATTTTTACTTAAAAAGTTATTTTTAGTAGAAAATTAATTTAAAGGGGATGTCCGATTTTGCATGTCTGATACTAGGTTTTAAACGTATAAACGTCCGTTTTCGCATATCCGATTACATGTTTAAAATCTTTTAGAAAATTAGATTGTTCTAAATTAATTTAAAAAGCGCTTTCAATATATTTTAAAATTAATTTCTGAATTATTTACGGTCAGATATCGTTTTCACTCTTTCGAGCTCAAATCGGTCCCAATATTTCTACTTTTGCAGCAAACTTTTAACAATAATGTCCATAACTTTTTAGACTTGAAAATAACTCTCGTTACAATTATTAATGTACAATTTATTAGAGTATCGTCGGTATGACGGTCCTCACATTCTGAACTCAACTGATTTAAGCTGACATTTTAAAAGCGGTAAATAAGCAACTTATTTTAATGACATGCATACTAAGCATAATAAAGTTAAGCATAAAACAGAACTTAAAAGTGATGAAATAAACTGAAATGTTTTAATAAAATTGCTCTGAAGAGAGACTTTATCCGATACAGAATTCTTACTTGAAACAATAATAACAACTTGAAAATAAGATGTAGCAATAAAACATGAATGAAGTATAGGAAGCTCGAATATTGTAGTAAAATGTACTCCAAACTTAGAAACTAAAGTTGCAATAATCACTCAAGGTGAGAAATTATGGATTTTTACAAGTGAAATATATGCTCTAACAAAGCTTGGATCCCAAAATTTGAGTTCTATGGGCCTATTTATAGGCTTAGATTCATAGGACAACTACTTGAAACGTGCAAAGTGAGTGGGAAAAATTTTGGGAAGTGGGAGAACTGAATTCTGGAATAGGGGAAAAAAATTTTGATGACGACGTCGTGATGGGCGTTAGCTGGGCTATCGCCCTACCCGTCATGACTCTTCCATGAGGGCTTCAAGATATTAGGCCATGATAGACGTCATCTAGGCTCACGTCCTGTCCATCATGGTGCTTTGACTTTTCTTCTTTGTTTCTTTGACTTCTAGTTGACAGGTTGCTTCTAGGATGTGGATGACGCCCGTCAGTCTTGGTATGCACCAGTCAACAGTTCAGCATATGGAATTTTTTTTGCCGTTTTTATCGTTTTCATTTGACTTTGACATTATTTGATCATTTCCTAAAACATAAAACAAAATTCCATCATAACACTATATATATATATATATATATATATATATATATATATATATATATATATATATATATATATATATATATATATATATATATATATATATATATATATATATATATATATATATATATATATATATATATATATATATAATCAACACTAAAACATGTGCAAATCGAATAAAATAATAGTGCATTTTCTAACACCCGAGGTCAGCGAGGGTGTGAGTGGTCACTGGTGCACAAGACATGACAATGAGTGACTCTTGGAAGCTTTTAGGCAAAAAATGATTCACACCGAAATGAGAGGGATCATGGGGAAGGGTGGGTATGAGACTGCATAATTGAAGGAAAACTTATAAGGTCTGATTGGTACTACCTATACTAATAAGATGCATATTCGTTTTGGCAACCTAACAAATAAGAACTCTATAGTTAAGCATGCTTGATTTAGAGTAGTATTTGGATGGGTGACCAATCAAGGGTCTAAGGTCCCACTATGGGAACCTAGTGGGTAACTATAGGACTGCGGTCGGTGTAATAGTGAAACAATGCACCTATCTCATCCTGGTTAAGCACATAATATTTTTTAAACATTCTAAATAGAGTTCCCCCGACACCATTGTATGCCCATCTTAAATAATTATAATTGAATAAGTTGAGAAACTCCATGGTTAGTCTTTCATAGGTTTGGTGTTTTTGGGTCAGAAAGTGGTGCCACCCTACCCTGTCAAACATCCAATGTACAGAACCATACAACCTTAAACTTCTATGACAAGAATCATAAGCATACCCGATTGCAAGAATTTTCGCATTTAGACAGAACTTCAAACCACTTCCTCTGGTTTTCATCTTTGACTTGAATGTCCATATAATAAATGTTCTGACCTCTGGGAGGCATTCTGATGATGAAATTTTTGGTTTTGGTGTGAAAAACGGAGGAACCCGAATTTGGGTAGGGATGAAGAAAAAAAAGAGGAAATGTTGATTTTTGAAATGAGAAGCGTGTTATTAGGAAGGTGGTCGTGAGAGTAATGGTCACAGTTTTGAATTTTGGATATAGGTGAGTGAGAATGGAGGTTTTGAGTGGTGTTTTAATGATATTTTTGAAACAGAGAGTTTTTTAGGAAGATGAACATTAAAAGACAAAGTGTGATAAATAAGAGTGATAGGCGCGGGTTTTGATGATATGAGAGAGAGGGAATTCAAAATTTGGTTTAAGTGAGGTTTAAAAATGATTAAATGGTGAGGATAATGGTTGAATGTCTCAATGTATTAGGAAAACTCATTATCCACGCACTGACGGGCGTCATCTAAGCTGACGACCTGCTTTTCAGCACTTGGAACATTGGGTATCTTTTTCAACTTGCATGAGTGTACGAATAATGTCAGAGTAGTAAAAAAGCATCAAACCATAGAGCCTAATGGTTAAGTACCGATTTCTATCCTATTGGTGTAAAGCTAGAGTGACCGAATAATAGGTTTTGAAAACAACTTAAACATAAACACAGTTATAGCATAACAACTTAAAAATGGGTAAAAATTATATAAAGCGAACATGGCATAGGGTTATGAATCATATCCTAGACTTCTCCGCATGACCTAAGCATTTATATTACGATAATTCCAACTTAGTTTATAGTAAAATGGTTAAAATGGCAACACATGCTCTCGCCAACGTATAACCCTACCTCTAACGAACGGGACGTTTGTCGGCTCTCGCTCACGCAGAAACGTTTGTTAGTGGTTTTTACTTTTGCTCGGCTATTAAAGATGGGACCTTTCTCAATTTCCCCCGATCACTCTTGTGACTCAGATTTAACTGTTTAAAAATCTTATTTTCGGTATTTCCTATACCCTCTCGGTGCAAGTCAAATACCTAAAGGAAAGACTCTTACTCTCGTAAAAAAAATTGAAGAACACTTAGACTCTTAAAATAAAAAAGGGTGGAATTCCTACAACTAGCCTAGGTCATGCAAATAATCAGACGATAATGTTCATAACCCTTTGTTCCTATAAGACTACTCACTCATATTCAAGAACAATTCAATCAAAACAATAATCGTGAATAAAGACATGATCATTAGATGAACTATTAAAGTAGTAATTGAGAACCTGATTAAAGAAAAAGAAATTCTTTTATTCGAAGTTGATCCAGTTGTTCCAATGGAGACTTGTACAAAATTGCGGAATGAAAAAGCTTGAAAGTAAAATTGAATATAGAAAACTCGATAAAAACTCAAGACTACCTATGAGTTTTTATATCAAATCCTAAACATCGTAAAAAGCTTTAGTAATCAATGTCAACTACAAGAAATTAAAATAAAATTCAAGCAATTAAAAGCCTTAAAGCAGAGGGAATCAAGACAGAAAAGGAAACAAATCGGAAAAAACTCACCTGCCTGTTACGAGCCATAATAGCCATTACGGGTGTTTGTAATAGGGCTTTGTTTTCTGTATGGAGATTCCTCCAAGTTTATTTTGTATCCTTTGATGTTAGCTTTCATTTGCCGCTGGTCCCACGTCATTTCAATTTACGACGCTCTAGATATGATCAAAATACCACAAGTCTATCATGATGTGCAGCATGTTGAAAATATATACTTTATGAATCCTTTTGACAATTCTTCATGTTCTTTTTCTGTGTTTTATCCACTTCCCGTCCTTGTTTTGCGTGGAATGCTTATTATGACCTGAAAACAAATGAAATACAATATCAAAGCGTAAAACATGGTAAAATGAAAGGGAAGCGAATGAAAACGGTAAAATATAAATGAAAAACAACTAATAAAAACAATATAAAAACCACTTATCAATGAGGACCATCACGCCTCCTAGGGTGCAAGTGACGTCCGTCAGACCTTCTTCGGCACATTTTAACAGGTTTTCTTGTTAGATAAAAGGGAGTCTTCTTTAGCTCTTCACTTTGATTGATCTTTCTCATTTATTAAATACCTCACTACTTGAAACTTTACTAAAACTCAAAAACTCGTGGGTTTCCCCCTGCGCAAAGCTTTATTTTACGTTGGTAGCTCGACTTGTTAAAGCTTAGCCCTCAGGGGGAACTTCTAAGGCATAAGTAATGCCTTGTCCTACATTGTCTGCTGGATGATAATGTTTTAACCTTTTTTCATTCACTAAGAACTTTTTAGTGGACTTACTTCATACCTCTATTTCACCAGATTTGCTCAGTTTGGTCACCTCAAATGGTTCCAACCATTTAGAGGGAAGCTTTCATGGGTTTAATTTCAGCCTAGAATTAAAGTGTAGCACTAGCTCTCCGTCATTGAATTCTCTCTTTATGATGCGCCTTTCATGCCACTTCTTGGTCCTTTCTTTGTAAATTAGGGCATTCTCATATGCATTTAACCTCACCTTTTCTAAATTGTGCAAGTCTAAGATCCTTTTACGTCTAGAAACACTAAGGTCCATGTTTTATAGGTAATCCTATAGGCCCAGAATGCATCATTTAGCTTTGTAGACTAATCCTTTATTGAGGTGGAAACTGTTCTTTCAAGGATTTTCTTTATCTCTCTGTTAGATATTTCCACCTGTCAGCTAGTTTACAGATGATAAGGGGTAGCAACTTTGTGTCTCACTTCATACTTCTTTAACAGGTTTTCAAATGCTTTTGATATGAAGTGAGACCCACCATCACTTATAACAAGTCTAGGGACGTCGAATTCCAGAAAGATGACTTTTTTTTGAACATCTTTGTCACTACCTGAGCATCATTAGTGGGAGAAGAAATCGCCTCAATCCACTTCGACACATAGTCAACACCAACCAGTATGAACTTGTTTCTCATCGAAGATGGAAAAGGACCCAACAATATATTCCCTAAAGGTCAAAGACTTCCACTTCTAAGATTTTTTCATGGGAATTTCATCTCTTTGTGAAATATTCTTAGTGCATTGGCATGAATCACATTCTGTGGTAAAAATATGAACATCTCTAAAAATGGTAGGCCAGTAAAGGCTAGTCTGAAAAAATTTTGCTGCAATTTTGGAAATACTCGTATGCCATTCATATGAAGAGGCATAGTCGCGGGTGATGACGCTCTCTATTTCCTCATCAGGGATACATCGGTGGAAGATATTGTCGATACCTCTCTTGAATAGGATAGGATTGTCCCAATAGTAGTGCTTAAGGTCATGGAAGACCATTTTCTTCTACTGATAGGTTTGACCTGGAGGGAAGACTTTGGCAACGAAGTAGTTGATAAAATTAGCATACCACAAAATGGTAGACTTAGCTAATGGTGTTTCCTCATCTATTTTTGTTAGTATGCTTGAGCTTCCCACATCGAGATAACTTGCGAGATAAACGTAATTAGGCACTTGGTATCTTAAAAATGAAATCAACCTATCATAAGGGAAGTAGTCATTTATGGGAACATCTTCATCTTTCCCATCATTAATCCTAGACAAATGCTCCGCTACTACATTCTCTGTTACTTTTTTTTATCACGGATCACACATTTCTTGCTTAGTATGTACCTAATAGTCGCATTGTTTGTGTATACAATAATCTTAGATCATACTTGGTAGGAATAAAATTTATCGATCACGAAGATGATGGCTAGAAGCTCTTTTTAGTTATGGCATAATTAATCTGAGCTTTGTCTAGGGTCCTACTAGCATAATAAATGGTATGCAAATTTTTATCTTTGTATTGTCCAAAAATAACGCCTAATGCATATTCAGTTGCATCCCACATGACCTCAAAAGGTAGGCTTCAATATGGAGGTTACATTATAGGGGTAGAGATCAATGTGTGCTTTAACAACTGGAATGACTCATGGAATCGCTCATTGAAGATGAACTCAACGTCCTTCATCAGAAAACCAGTCAAAGGTCTAGTAATTCTTGAGAAGTCTTTGATGAATCTTCGGTAGAAACCAGCATGTCCAAGAAATCTCCAGACTTTTATTATGGTGGTTGTAGTTTCTCAATCACTTTTATCTTAGCCTTGTCAACCTCAATTCCTCTTTCGGACACCAGATGTTTGAGGACTATGCCTTCATTCACCATGAAATGAAAATTTTCCTAGTTTAGCATGAGATTGACTTTTACACACCTCTTAATTAGTCTCTCTAAATTGGCTATATAGTCATCTAAACTCAACCACATATGGAAAAATTATCCATGAAGACTTTCATGTTATCCTCTAGGAATTCAGCAAAGATCACAGTCATACATTTCTGAGTGGCAGGTACATTGCACAACTCGAATGGCATTCCCCGGTAAGAAAATGTACCATGGGGGCACGTGAATGTTGTATTTTCTTAGTCACTCGGGTGAATTGGGATATGAAAGAATCCTGAGTAACCGTCCAGGTAATAGAAGTGTGAGTGCTTAGCTAAAAGGTTAAGCATCTGATCAATAAACAAGAGAGGGAAGTTATCCTTCTTAGTGGATTTATTCAGCTTTCTAAAATCAATACATATTATTCATCTCGTTACTGTATGTGTGGCTACATAGTCTCCTTTATCATTATTTACCATTATCGTCCCACATTTATTTGGTACCACGTGAATCAGACTAACCCACTTACTATCATATATATATAAGTTAGATAATCCCAACATCAAGAAGCTTCATTACTTCTTTCTTTACTACTTCGCTCATACTGGGGTTCGGCCTCATCTGGTGTTCTCTTGAGGTTTTGGAATCTTATTCAAGTATAATCTTGTGAATACACACACATGGATTCATTCCCTTGAAGTTATTAATAATGTATCCTATTGCCTCGGGATATCTTTTTAAAATAACAAGTTTTTCAATTTTATCTCTACCTAGACAGGTGTTTACTATGATTGGTCGATTAAGGTCACTATCTAGAAAATCGTATATGAGGTTTTCGAGTAGTACTTAAAGCTCTATCTTTGGCTGCTCTAGCTCTGGTGTTGAGGTAGGGATACTGGCCAAGCACTCATTTTGATCAGTCGGATTCTCCTCCAACATGTCTTGATAGATTTCAGCCTCACCATCCTCTGACGTAGTCACATCCAACTCTTCAGTTAGGGGTGGCTCTGACGAAAACTCCTTAACTAATTCATTAATTAGGTCCATGAAGCAACACGAATCATTAACATAAGGGTTCTTTAAAATTTGAGACAAAATGAACTTAATATTTTCATCTTCAACCTCAAAGGTAAGCTTTCCTCTTTTTACATCTATTATAGTACCATGAGTAGCTAAGAAGGGTCTACCTAAGAGGATTTGGATGTAAGAGTCTTGCTTAATGTCCATCACCCCAAAATCTGTGGGAATATACAGTTGGTCGATTCTTAATGGTGCATCATCCAGTATTCCTATTGGGTACTTTATAGATTAATCGTCTAACTAAAGGGACATCTTTGTTGACTTAAGTTCTCCTAAATTGATCCTCTCGTAGAAAGAAAGAGGCATCAAACTCACACTAGCACCTAAATCACATAAGGCTTTACCAGTGACATATTTTCTAATAACGCAAAGAATTAAGAAACTTCCTAGATATTTTAGTTTGGACAGCATTTTATTCTGGATAATAACGTTGCATTCTTCATTGAGCACCATTGTTCCATCATCATTGAGCTCTCTTTTGTTGGTCAAAAATTTCCTTCTCGAACTTAGCGTACGAAGGCATCTGGGTTATTGCCTTCGAAAAAGGAATACTGATGTGAAGGCTTATAAGGAGGAGGGGTATATATGGTCATTCTTTATCCATCACAACCACCTCCTTCGCCTTTAATGTTTGTCCATTATCAACTGCTACTAGTTCTCTCTCAGTGTCTTTGTCAGTTACCTTTTCAAAATCCTTCTCTATACTCTGGTCTCTAACTCTCTTACCTACGGGGGGCCTCTAACTTTGTTCCTCTTCAGAGTGTTATAGATTTAGCATGCCCCTTTGGTATTGAGTTACGGTTGACATGGAAATAATTCGGCTGGTGCAGCAGTAGCTGCATGTTATTGAGCCACTTGAGAGATATGGGTCTTCATAACATCTACTTTAGTAGCCAACAACTTAATCAACTCATTAGTTTGAATATTTTGATTCATGAACTCCTTGTTTTGGTGAGTTAGAGATAAGACAAAGTTCTCCATCATCAGTTCCAAGTTCGACTTTTCAAGGGCAGAATGAGCAGCAAGGCATCCTTTATGGTTTTGGAAATATGATTAAGTAGTGGGTGCAGAAGTGGGTGCAAAAAAAAACATTGTTGTTCTTGTAGGAGAAGTTTGGATGATTTCTTCATCCAAGATTATACTTGTTGAAATATGGGTTTCCTTGCACATAATTGACATGGTCAGGGGTGGGCTTAGCTAATAAATGACAGTCAGTAGTGACATGTCTAGGGACTCCATAGATCTCGTAGTTAGGAGTCACACCGGCTACGGTAGTTGCAGGAGTGATGGTAAATTTATCAATCTTTTGAGTAAAGGCATCTACTTTAACATTCACGTGATCAAAACCATTCACTTCATACATACTACCCTTGGGTTGTGTCTTCTCAATAGGAGGGTGTTTTCTTCTCCATTTGTAGTTGGTTTGAGCCATACTCTCGATCAGAGCGTAGGCGTCAGCGAAAGGATTATTCATTAGAGCTTCGCATGCGGCGGCATCAATAATCATTCTCGTACTATAGAGAAAACCATTATAGAATGTATGAATAATCAACCACTTTTCTACCCTATGGTGTGGACATGCTCTCGTCATCTTCTTATATCGCTCCCACACACCAAAAAGAGACTCACTGTCCAAATGCCTAAAGCAAGTAATTTGGTTCCTTAACTTAGCAGTTTTTCTAGGCGCGAAGTACCTCCAAAGGAATACTTTCTTTAGCTCATTCCATGTCATTATGGAATTTGATGGGAGAGTTGTAGCTAAGATCAGGTTGTGCCTCTCAAGGAGAAGGGAAATAGTCACAATTGAATGATTTTAAGGTCGACGTCATTACTTTTCAGTGTGTCAGTGAATTGCACAAACACGGAGAGGTGCAGATTCAGGTCCTTTGTTGGGCTACCAGATAACTGGTTCTGCTGCATGATTTGTAACAGAGAGGGTTTTAACTCAAAGTTGTTAGTCTAGATTGTAGGGTTAACTATACTCTAGCGAGGCACGTCCTGAGAGGGGACGACAAAGTCCTTAAGAGGATGTTTATTGTTATTCTTAGCCATTTGAGCATGAAGTTATTCTAAATGGTGTATGATATGAAACCAATGCTCGATTTCGTTTATCGGTTGGACTAATTCCCCGAATATTTATGTCTTTTGCATACAATCGAAATGAGATATAAATTAATTAAAAGCCAAAAAACCTTAGTTTAGATGATGTAACAATGAAGTTACCATATTGGTCCCTAGAAACGGTGCCAAAAACATGAAGCGGACACAAGTGCACGAATTTATCAGTTTAAGTATAAAAGATGTCAAATCCCACATAGACCAATGTATAAGTACCATTATCTGTTATTACGTTGTTTATCTAAGGCAGTGCGATTAGGTTTGTTTGAAAAAATTGGAAAGCAATTGATTTTAAATTAATTCTAAAAGTGATTTCGATGTATATTAAATTTAATTTCTGAATTCTTTTCAGTCAGATACTGTTTTTACTCTTTCGACCTAAAATTGGTATCGCAGTGTTTCTACTTTCGCAACAAACTTTTAACAATAAAGTGCATAATTTTTTCAGACTTAAAAATAACTCTCATTTCAATTATTAACATAGAATTTATTAAAGTACCGTCGATATGACGGTCCTCACATTTCTGACTCAAGTGATTTAAGCCGACATGTTAAGAGTGGTAAATAAGCAGCTTGTTTTAATGGCATACATACTAAGCATTATAAAATAAAGCATAAACTGAACCTGAAAGTGATGAAATAAACTAAAAAATTTTAATAAAATTTCTCCAAAAGGAGACTTTATTCGGTACAAAATTTAGACTTGAAACAGCAAAAAGAACTTGAAAATAAAGTGCAACAACAAGAACTTGAAATGAAGTACAGGAAGCTCAAAATAATTCAGTAAAGTGCACTCAAAACTTAGAAACCAAAGTTGCAATGATAACTCAATGTGAAAAAGTATTGTTCTTTACAAGTTAAATATATGCTCTAACCAAGCTTGGATCCCAAGTTCTAAGGGTCTATTTATAGGCTTTGACACGTAGGACAATTGCTTAAAATTTGCAAAGTGAGTGGAAGAAAGTTTAGGAAGTGGGAGAATTGAATTCTTGAACTGGGGCATAAACTTTGGACGACGACGTCATAACGGGAGTTAGCTTGGATGACGACTTTCCTGTCATGACTCTTCCATGAGAGCTCCAATATCGTGGGTCATAACGGGTGTTAGTTGCGTTGACGGTCTACCCGTCATGGTGCTTTGACTTTTCTTTTTTGCTTCTTTGACTTCTGGCTAACATGTTACTTACGGGATAGGGCTGACATCTGTAAGTCCTGGCATGCACTCGTCATTAGTTCACCACTTAGCATTTTTCTTGTCATTTTCACAGTTTTTCACCATTTTCACTTGAGTTTGTTATTATTTGATCATTTCCTGAAACATAACAAAAAATACCAGTATAATACACCAAAAATCTATAAAATCGACACTAAAACTTATGCAAATTGAATGAAATAATGGTGCATTTTACATGTCATCATTTTTCAAGTAGATGTTTTGAGTAGAGGTGATAAACATGCATGTTCGTTATGCAAAAGCCCTTAAAAAGTGTAGTAGGATGAGCATAGTTGAGAATGTGTACCTAAAAACTTAATTCGTCCTGCAAAAAAATGAGGGCGGAGTAAGGCGAATTCAATGGATTATGCACTCCTAAAGCTTAAAAGTTGTAAAATTCATCTAAATGCTTGTGTCCGCATAAATTCAAATAAAAATAAGGCGAACGGACAGAGTTCGCATAGTAGATGATGCAAACGTAAAACCTTAGTTTGGATTGCAATTTTGATCATGTAGATATAAATATTTAGGGCCTATATTTTGTTTTTATTTACACATTTGAATATTTTTTAGGTTTGTTGATGATTGCAATATGTTTTGTTGGATTTACTTAACAAGGTGAAAATAAGAAGCATTCTCTTAGTCAAATATATTGTTTCATTCATTTTTTAAGTAAAGGAAAATATCATAAATAAATAAAAGAAAATACAAAAAACTAAAGGGACATCAAGAAAAACAAAAGTGGTATAAAAAAAAGAACTTAACATAAATCTAGTAAATATCCCAATGCAATGCAAGTAGATACATACAAAAATACAATCTAACAAATTCAACGTGAAATCTAAAACCAAATTGCAAAAATAAATTAGCGTAAAAAGCTACAAATATTCTAAATGAAGTAGAGACGAGCTTGAATAATCAAACTTGTCTCTTAAAGAATGGTAAATGTATTGATCACCAAAATAAACAGATACACATACCAACAAGCCCTTGTGAAACAAATCATAACAAGATTAATAACCCTTTCAAGCCTACCCAACCCATACCACAACCATCTAGTTCAAATACATTTGATTGGATAAGAACAAAACATCACATTGACAACAAGGCTTTAAGCGAAAAGATGATTGAAGAGAAGAAAATAAGGGTGACGAGTTGGTTTAGAGCTAAGATAGAGAAGAAGTAGAATTAATTTGAACTTACATTAAATTAAATTGTACTAATAAAGTTCCTTAAAGTTTTTAAAAATATTTTACTAATTGCATGGTATACACATAACATCCTCTTGTTTGGATACTAATGAAATGAAGACTAATTTTTTAATTCTTTTTCTAAGAAAAATTTAAAGGCATAATTTTTTAGTAACTTTTTACTATTTGTTAGTTACATTTCGTTTTTAAGAGAAAGATGAGAATTTCATACGTTTTTTTAAAGAAAACACTAAAGAAAGTATCTAAGAATATAACTTCTAAAGTGTAGGGTTAAACTAATCAAAGAAAATTAGAAATCATGAAATGCAAAAGTAATACAACTAGGTAATGTTAGAGTAACACAATTATGTTACATGTATAAACAAAATTGAAGAGTTTTAAAAGTTTGAAGAAGCCTAATGAACTTAGCATGCTTTCTCGAAAATAAAATGTTTAACTTTGTTGAGAAGATGCTCAATGTTTGACTTTCATGAATGCTCTCAATTTAGTATATCAATCAACCCTACTACTACAACAAATTAGGGGGAGATACCCATTTATTTCTTTGGGAGTTGAGTTTCTTTATGGCCAGACAGCAAAATTATACCTTAGGGATAAACATATAACGCCAACCACTAGAGTGTGACAAGGTGACCCGTTAAGTCCACTCCTTTTTGGTCTTGTGTTGCACCCACATATACATTATATCAAAGACAATTGTAAGCTTCTTCTTCATGTCTGGTATCTTGACGACAAAAGCATCATAAGGGATTCATAAGAGGTGGCTAAAGTTCTAGGCATCATTTAAGAGGCAGATCCAAGATAAAGGTCTCAAATTGAATATTTGTAAAACTGAGATTTTTTGGCCCTCGTGTGATAGTAGTAAACTTTGTGGGTAGTTATTCCCTTTGGATATTAGGATGCTAATGTTAGGGATGAAGTTTCTTGAAGGGGCTATTAGTCGAAATGGATGCTTTCTTTAGGGGATCTTCATTAAGAGAGCGACCATGGTTGCTGAGTTAATGCATCTTCTGTCTCAACTAAGAGATCCTTAGAGAGAGTTTCATCTACTTCAATCTTGCATGGATATTACCAAACTCTTTTTAGCCTAAGAACGTGTCAACCTAATCATATGCAGAAAGCAACTATTTGGTTTGATAAAGAGTTGTATAAGGCAATTGAATACATTATGGTTGGTGGAGATCCTTTCTTCGAGGTACTTCAATGGATGGTCACTTTTTGACCTATTAGAGTTGGGAAATTGAGTTTGTACTCGAAAGTTGAGGTTGCCTAATATACTTTTGTGCCTTCTAGGGGACCAATCTTGGATGTTAATATCTCATATATCGAGAGACAATATGATATATGGTATGTACTTTGATTTTGATAAAACTTTGGATGGTCTTAGTGTTGGGATCCAGATTTTGACCTTAGCAGTTTTACTAGCAAGGACATAGTCCCATCTAAAGCACAACATGTTTTTGCGAGTGTAATTTCTAGTAAAAGTGTTCAGGATATGAATGTAATGTTTGACCTGACCAGAACACAGAAAGCAGTTTTTGATTGTTTACAAGCAACACATGCTCAAAATTTTCTCCTTGTTATTTCTATTGATGGACTAGGCCAACATATGTCTTCGGTAGAAAACCATACTATCCTTAAATATTTTCTTATGATTCCCTTATTTCCTACTAATGAGGTTTTCCCTGTTTTTCACAAGGTGCATTTTGATACATTTAGGGAGCGCACGATCCATTGTTGGGAGCTTACAGGCTTCAAATACTGACATGACTTTGTTATAGGGATTTCTTATTTGATATATTCCACCGAACCGGAGTATCTATGAAGAAAGAGGCACCTGTAAATTTCTTGACTGACCCACAGGAGGGTAGATCGATACTTAGGCTAATAGATGTTTGGATTTACGCATGGGTAAGAAAGAAACAAGCTTGTGTAGACTTGAGTGGAATTTCTCCACTGGTGGGATTGTGGACTGGAGGTTTTACTGTGGGTCAAGCAATCCTCATATAGTTTCAAGTAAAATGATTGAATATGAGAAAGCATCTTCAGAGAATCAATTTACAACATGTTTTCATATCATTTGTATTTGATACTTTTTCTTTCTAACATTAGAGACTATGGATCTTTTAGAGAGAGTCTAAAAACTTATGCATAATAATGTTATGTTTAATAAATAATAAATATAATTTTAAGAGGATTGATTCTGCTATTAAAATAATGTGACACAATTTATTATTTATCTTTTATTTTTCTATAATATGTATTATAATAATGAGTTGCACTTATATCTTTAATAGGAGATTTGGTTGAAAAGGAGAAGTTAGGAAAATTTGAAAAGAAAAAAAAATTTTGATATTGGCTTCCATATAGGTGATAGTGGCTTACATGCCATCTTTTCCATCTTTTCACTTAAGTAGTTGACATCCACATCATATCGCTAACTAAACAAGTTCACAAATTAAGCTATGTATTTGACCTCATTCAAAATCATTGGTTTCATTTTCTATTCACAAATTTCAAATAATAAAGCCTCGGACCTCTACAATTCCAAAGAGAATTGATGATTTAATAATTAAAATAAAATATATATTATATTTTATGACACATAGCAAAAGTACTTGAAATGGACACAATGTTGCATGTTTGATCTAACTTGAGTGGTAAAATGTCCCGTACAGCAGAAGAACGAATTGAAGATTGCCTTACTTATTTATTCTCCATTTTTTGTCAGTATTTAATACTACTGCATGACCAAATAATATATATATATATATATATATATATATATATATATATATATATATATATATATATATATATATATATATATATATATATATATATATATATATATATATATATATATATATATATATATATATAAAATAACTTTTTCATCTTAGTAAATTGACGTGTTTTTATTTTTTAATATTTTTTTGAAAATAATTTATGAATGTTAAATTTTTTGTTTTAGTTTTTAAAATTAGAATCTAAGAAAATTCGTAAGTTTTCTACCGACTTTTTTTTTTAAATTTTAAATTTATAAGTTTTTTATGAATTTTTACTTTAAATACTAAAATCAAAATGAGCTATTTAAAAGAAAGATTTAGAACTAAAAATAAAAACACACAAACTTAGGAGACATAAAAACTATTTAAACTTATATGTTATGCATGCATCAAAGTCCACGCCTTCAAATTTTAATTATTGAATATTGTATTAATGAAATTATGCAACTACTTGTGTCCTATTCCTATATGTGGACCATTCATCATCAAGTGTTATTTTCCAAAATCACTATATATATATAATATTTCTCTTCTTGCACTCTTCAAAACATTGCTAATTTTACTCTTCAATCTAGCTAATTTCATAGCAAATCCATGGCTACCACTATGGTTTTGCAATCTTATTACATTAATGTAGTGATCTTGTTGATTCTTGCATTGGCTAATTCTTTCAAAGGAACAGAAGCTCAACGGGCCTTCTTTGTTTTCGGTGATTCTCTCGTCGACAATGGCAACAACAATTACTTAGCAACTACGGCTCGCGCTGATGCTTATCCATATGGCATTGATTATCCAACTCGCAGACCCACTGGACGTTTCTCTAACGGCCGCAACATTCCTGACTTTATCAGTTAAGATAATTTTCATTAAATTTCTCTCAAATTAGTAATGTGGTTCATATTATCCGATCCAAAAGTTAGTTATACACTAGTTAGTTAGTTAGTTATGCTAGATGGTTATTCTCATTTCAAATATCTTCTCTTTTTCTATAACTTTTGCAGGTGAAGCAATTGGGGCTGAAGCAACTTTGCCTTATTTAAGTCCTCAACTTAACGGCCAAAGACTGCTCGTTGGCGCGAATTTTGCCTCTGCTGGGATTGGGATTCTCAATGACACCGGAATTCAATTTGTATGTGAAATTCAAATGTTATAATATTTTAATTTAAGGTTAATTTTTTTTATGATATGATTTATGTTGTAATTAATTGCAGATAAACATAATTAGAATCTATAGGCAATTACAGTATTTTCAAGAATACCAACAGAGAGTGAGTGGTCTTATTGGACCTGCAAGAACTCAGAGATTAGTGAATGGAGCATTAGTACTAATCACTCTTGGAGGAAATGATTTTGTTAATAATTATTATTTGGTGCCTTATTCCGCAAGATCGCGCCAGTACTCTTTACCGGATTATGTCCGATATATAATTTCCGAGTACAAGAAGATTCTGAGGGTAAATTATTTGATTAAGTCTTTTTCATTGCATGTGATCTATTAATTATTTGATTGATTTCTCAGTCAAAAAAGTTATAAGTCACATTAATTGTTAGTAACAAAAACTTTTGAATTATATCAGAGGCTACATGATCTTGGAGCAAGGAGGGTGATAGTGACAGGAACTGGTCCAATTGGTTGTGTTCCAGCAGAGTTAGCTCAAAGAAGCACAAATGGAGAATGCTCGCCTGAGCTACAACGCGCAGCAGGGTTGTTCAATCCGCAACTTATTCAAATAATCCAACAACTCAACAATGAAATTGGTGACAATGTTTTCATGGGAGCCAACACCAGACAAATGGCTCTCAACTTCGTCACTAGCCCCGAAGCATACGGTAGCTTTTTTAACACAAACATCTGAGTCTGAGTCTGATATCTAACATGTATCAGTGTCTGACACTGCCACACGTAATTACATTCAACTTATTTATTTTTCAAATGTATTATGAGTGTCAACGTGTCAATGTCATTATGTCTCATATCTGGTATTCGTGTTTGTGTCGGGGCTTCTCGACTAATATCTAACTATAAAATTTATTGGGTATGCAGGATTTGTTACATCAAAGGTAGCATGTTGTGGACAAGGACCCTACAATGGGCTTGGGCTATGCACACCACTCTCAAATTTATGTCCAAATCGTGACACTTATGCATTTTGGGATGCTTTCCATCCATCAGAAAAGGCTAACAGAATTATCGTTAACCAGATCATGTCAGGCACAACAGAATATATGTATCCAATGAATCTCAGCACTGCTTTAGCATTGGATTCCAACAAAAACATATAGTTAATTTATTTGATTTTTTAGTATGCTGCAACTTTTTTCTATCTTGCAAGAAGTTTTTATTTGTTAATTTGTGATTTTTATGTATAAGTTGATTTTGAGTTAATGTACTAGTAGTGGATGGATGAGGATGAGTACTGTCTTTATTATCAATCTCTATTGACAGTGTAAAAGCCACTTCATATATAATAATTGAGTGTTTTTTCTTTGTCTCCAATCACTCTTTTTTTTTTTTTTTCTATTATAAGTAAGTTATTGTATTTCTTTAGAAATAATTGAGTCTAAAAATGTACAAACGTCATCACTAATGTACATTTTTATAAATTACCTATTAGGAAATCTCTCAACCCTCATCATTGATGTATATTTTGATGACTCCAAGCATGACTCATATTGGCTCAAATTTAGATTTGTGAATTGTCTCAACTTGCTACATTGATGTCCAAAGGTAACAACATAATTGATCTCTAATAATATTGTCTCCACCCTAATAATAATTTTGTCACAATTATTTTGATTAGTCTTCTATGTTGAAAACTTACAAGAGTTCTTGCGTCTTTTATTTCCTTTGTTTTTTTTTAACTTGTACATGAGAAACAATCGTTAAAGTAAACCTAAGTTTAGCCATGCAACCAAATCCGTATACGTGGATATCCGCTTGAGCGTTCTGCTTTGAATTGATAAAAACAAACTGATTTGATTGATTTTAGATTTAGATTTGAATTTTCTCTGAATTCATAACTGAGACTAAACGAAATATAAGTATCTTCTCGATAATAATTAAAACATATCTGCTTGAACATTATGCTCTGGATTGATAAAAACAAATTGATTTGATTGATTTTAGATTTAGATTTTTTTCTGATTTCATAATTGAGACTAAACGAAACATAAGTACCTTCTCGTTGATAATTAAAAATATTTAATTATAATAATTTAAATATTAATTGTATAGTTAATATATTGATATTTTAACTTATATTTTATTATTTGAAATACTCCATTCAGTCTCATATATAAACAATTTATAAAAAAAATCTCAAAAATGTCTAAATGCATTTAAGTCTCACACTCTCTAATTTTACCCTTATTTTTTGCATTAGAAATTCTTAAAAACATAAAAATATGGGGAAAAAATAGGGGTATATTTGGAATAATGACATTGTATGTAATAAATATAGGTGACTTTTGCTTATATTTAAGATCATTGTAGAAAAAAAAATGTGTTGCTTATATTTGAGACCGGAAGGATTATATATTTAATTTTTTTTGGATTGTTTTTGTTCTCAGTTGACCACATCAACCCCAATCGACCACTTAGAAGGCCCCCCACTACTTCCATAATCTTCTCAGTACACGAGGATTATCATCTTAATGCTCACGAGAGATCTCAACTGCAAGTACATTCAACGACTCTCCGAACTTCACTGTTAGCAAATAAAAAGTTTGTTATTTTCCTCTCTATACATAGAGAGAAAGCACCAAACTGAGGTAACAAGCTTCAAATCCAATTTTAATTCACCCTTCTTTCTCACATACCCAATTGAGTGTTTGAATGTTAACCTTGCACTCCCCCTCCACCGCATTAGAAGTTGTGATCCGCCATCACCGTCATTCCATTACTCATTTATGGTTCCAAAAGGGAACAATGGCGCCGTCTTTGGGAATCGAGTTTCGATCCTTACGATTTCCACTAACTCATGTTCGCTCTCTAATTCCATCGTTCGCAATCTCCTCAGATAAATAGAGTGAAAGCATTTGTAATCAAGCGCAAAGATCAATCGCATTTCATCCAACTAAGCATAATCTCAATTTTGTTTTCTGGAATTTCCAAATATTTAGTTCTTACAATTATTGGTGATGGTTGGATCTAAGGCTCCTAGATCCGTCGCTATGTGCGAAGTTGTCGCAGCTGCTTTAGGAGTTAGAAATCAACCATTTTCTCCCACCTCCTCAAGACGCAGTAAATCCTAAAACATTTGTTTCGCTACATACAGATCTTGTTCAAGTACCACGATTGGCTATATTTATTCACATTACGATAATGGAGGTTCTTGTTCCTGCTCTAGTCGTACAGTCGAAAGACTTTCCTGACCTCCACGCTCTACAAGAGAACCTCAACGTACAAAGTGCTAACAAAATGTTAGATAACATGTTTAACATTGTTCGACAATAGAATTTGCATGCACTTGAGGAGAGACTTCAACGCTTTGAAGAAGGCTTTCACAACACTCATCCCTACAAAAATGTTGCCCAAGAGGTAGCGTCAATAAAGACCCATGATGTCGTCCTAGAGCCAGTCAAGGTGAAGAGAGTCGAGATCCATCAACCGAAGGATCGATGTAAGAGCTGGAAGCCTCATACTCTTCCTTAGAGTCCTAGGAGAGACTAGTGTAGTCACGCTCCTTCCCCAGCTAAATCAAAAACTTGTCCGAGAATGATGCAGCTGAAGCACCTATTATCCGTAACAATCCTACCGAGTAAGATCCTGAAGTCCATGGATATGTAGCCCAAATTGAGAGAATATGACAAAAAAGGAAATCATAACGAGCATGAGTAGCTCGTAAATAACCGACTTAGTCACTTCAACGGTGATGATGCCTCAAAATGCAAACTATTTGTCTTACCCTTGATCGGGAAAACATGGTCGTGGTTCAATGGTCTTCCAAATAAAAGCATCAATTCTTGGGCGGATTTATGTGAGATGTTTATTGCATATTTCATGGCCCCGAAGCTATGGCTTGTAACGGAAGTTGTCTTGAGTGAGATTATCCAATAAGAGAGATAGACAGACAGATAGATAGATAGATAGATAGATAGATAGATAGATAGATAGATAGATAGATAGATAGATAGATAGATAGATAGATAGATAGATAGATAGATAGATAGATAGATAGATAGATAGATAGATAGATAGATAGACAGACAGAAAGAGAGAGAGAGAGAGAGAGAGAGAGAGAGAGAGAGAGAGAGAGAGAGAGAGAGAGAGAGAGAGAGAGAGAGAGAGAGAGAGAGAGAGAGAGAGAGAGAGAGAGAGAGAGAGAGAGAGAGAGAGAGAGAGAGAGAGAGAGAGAGAGAGAACTTGTGGTCCTACATAGAAAAATTCACACAGGATTTTGTTGAGGTAGAAGGGGCCCAAAAAGGTATGTAGTATGGGATCTTTGAGAATGACCTTCTAAAAGACCACCCCTTCAGAAAGAAGTTAGGGAAGAAGAAACTAAAATTCATCTAGGAAATGCTAACCATAACTGAACCATATATGCTCCTAGAAGAGAAGCTGACCACACACTTCAACAACCCTGCCTCTAGTGAATCTAACAACAGTCGCTCGGTCGGGAAGGAGTTCTATCTACGTCAAGATGACTCTGACCGAGGCATGCTAGGGAAGTACAATAGGTACACCTCCTAGACAATCTCTCGTGGAAAAATTTATCAGGACTGGGCAAACAATGAATTTCAGAAAGGATGGATCCGGCCTATTTACCCTATTAAAGAAACATCTTGGACTGATAAAACAAAGTATTGTCTCTTCCAAATAAGCCACGACCATAATACTGATGATTGAATTCGGATGAAGGACGCTGTTAAAGGAATGATCAAGAGGGGCTGACTAACTGAATATATCAATGGGATAAGAGGGATAGAAAGAATTCACCTAAAGGTAAGTCTCCCTAGAAGACAAGTAAAGGCAAACCCCATTACATCGCCACAAAAATCGGAGGAGCATCCCAGGAAAACCAATCCTCCAAAGGCACTATGAAGACGAAGGTTACATAAAAGATGGTTGTCCACCACAAAGAACGAAGTACTTCAATAAAAGTCCTTAACCGATTTATGTTGGGGTTTTGAGACTCATAGAAGGTAATACGCACTCCCAATGAGATCTTTCCCCTAGTAATTACTACTATGATTAGGAAATTTGGCGTGTCACGGATCCTCATTGATAGTGGCAGATCCTGCAATATCATGTACTCACAATTGTTTGAGAAGATGGGGTTGGACTAAAGAGGTTTGTTACCATTATAAGATTATGATATCTATGAGTTCAACAGAAATACGACTTGTTCCTAGGGATACGTGGAGTTGTTAACTTATGTAGGTTATAAAAAAAGATATTTGAATGATAAATTCTCAATTTCTTATAATTCCTTGCATGAGTGTTTACAAATTCATCTTGGGACGACCCTTTCCAACCTTGATAGATGTTGTTGCCTCGCTTGTACACATCAAGCTCAAATATCAAAACCTACAAGGAGAACCGACCACCTTCAGTGCTAACTTAGAGGGAGCAAAGAAATCATATCAAGCTCTCCAAAATGATCAGGGACAAGGCGTAGCCATTGAGATCAATGTCACTTCCCTCACTGGTAAACTCAGCAAGATGGGCACCATTTCTCTAAAAAGTGGCTAAACCGGCCAAAGGAAATAAAAGCATAAGTAGCAGCTGGCCCGGTTGGTTATATTTCCTATTCTTTAATCATATCAAATGTTATGCATGTATCATTTAATCTTTGTATATGTATGCATCTGAAAATAGTAAATAAAATTGATGCTTTCTGAAACATTCTTTTCTTTATGACTATGCACAGTTGCAGAAACTCTGGGGTACGACCAAGGATAATGATGTCCGATGCACTAAAAAAGTCAGGGGTGCTTTCGGAGACGTTTTTCACGTTCAAAAACAACAATTTATTCCCCACTTAAATTAGGAGGGTGTTGTCGGAGACGCTTGGCACATTTGACTAAAGGAATCAATTCTTCACCTAAAGTTAGGGGTGATGTCGGAGACACTTTGCATGTCTGACCACATCAATTAATTCTCCATAAGAAATAACAGTCTACCCCCGTATGGAAGCTAGCCACTTCAAACACCATGGTGGTTTTTCCCCATGTATACCTCTAACCAGGTTTTAATATGGTAAGGGGTGGGGGGGGGGGGGGGAGAACCGACCTTTGGTTGAGAATAACCCCCCAATGACATCCAAATAACTTTGAGGAAGGACCTCGTAAGTTCATAAAGATCCAAATTTTTGCACTCAGGATCCTACAAATGCACCTTAAAACAAGTAACGAAAACATTTTTTTCCATAAGGAAGTATATTTACATGCTCTTCCATTACAGGGTACGATACAAACAATACATAATAGAAAATTAAAAAAAAAGGTAACACAGGGACCCGACAAGTCTACTTCCGCAGAGAAAGGACCTTCCCATCCTTGACTGCTTGATTCGACCAAACTTTCTCCCTATAGGTAGTTAAAGGATGGTGAAACTGCTCCACTTTCTTCAAAGCATTCTCAAACGAATGAGAAATTGCCTCAATGGTAGCACTCATATAGTCAGCCAACTGCTAGATCAGCATAACGTTATGAGGATGCAAGGACTCTAATTCTTTTTTTAGAAGATACTAAACTACCCATAACCGAAACCAGAGCTTGGTTCTTCATCACCAAGCTTTTCACCAAATAGGTCACCTGGTTAGAGAGAGACCCAACAAGATTTAGTGGAAGCAAAACATTCTCCACCCTAGTGAGATAAGTAGAAGCTTTCTCTACTTCATGCAGGTATTTGTCCTTCTGAAGCTTTAAATTGGGAACTCTATCTTAAAATTTGGCAAGACATTCAGAAAAACGTCACTCCTGATCGGCGGCATTCTCCACCTTAAAAGTCGGCGATGCATTTCATCATACATGAAACTTTACATACAATTATGGGAAAAGTGAATACATCAGGGATATGAAAATTAAAAATAAGAAGGCTTAATTGCAACTCTGGTCCCCCTATTTTGTATTTTTTTGGGTTTTTATCCCTCTATTTTGAAAATCATAATTTTGGTCCATTTTTTAAGTTTTGAGTTCGATTTTAGTCCCCTCTCCAATTTGAGACATTTTTTTAATGATGTGGCGCTATCCAAGATGACGTGGAAATGCCAAGTCATTTTAAAATTAATTTGAGACTTTAATTATTGATTAGGATAATTAATTTATTAATATTATTTTCATTAATAAATAAATTATTAATTTTTTATTATTAATTTTTATATTTAATTAATTAATCAAAATTTTAAATGAAACACTTTGGACCTAACCTTTTTGTCCCATGTCTTTGGTCCATCTTTTTAACACACAATTGATTGGTTATGTTTGTGTAAGATATATAAACACTAACAACATTTGTAATGAAAATAATGTGGGACTAATATAACACCATCTACTATTATGCTATGTTATTTATCTCATCTTTTCACCCTCTCCATGTAGCTCTCTCTTTACCTAATTAATATCACTCAAATGAGGTGAAAGGTTAGTAATGAGGGTGAAATTGCCTAGCTAGTATTTAATGCTTGCATAGGTTCGATTGTAAAAGAAGGAGTACAGTTTCCAAAAGAAAAAACTCTGTAAAAGAAGAAGGTTAGTAATATGTCAGTCTTGTTGAAATTTTGAATATTAGAGATGTTGTAATCATGGTTATTATAATGTCAAAATAATAGTGTGTGGAAGTAAACTTGTTATCGTTAGTATTGATGATAATTTGTGTGATATTAACCTTTCACCTCTTTTGAGTGATATTAATTATGGTGAGAGAGCGCTACAGGGAGAGGGTCAAAAGATGAGATAGATAACATAGCATAATAGTAGATGGTGTTATAATAGTCTCACATTGTTTCCATTACAAATGTTGTTAGTGTTTATATATCTTACACAAACACAACAAATCAATTGTGTGTTAAAAAGATGGATCAAAGGCATGAGACAAAATGGTTAGGCCCAAAGTGTTTCATTTAAAATTTTGATTAATTAATTAAATACAAAAATTAATAATAAAAAATTAATAACATATTTATTTATTAATGAAAATAATATTAATAAATTAATTATCTTAATCAATAATTAAAGTCTCAAATAAATTTTAAAATGGCTTGGCATTGCCATGTCATCTTGGATAGCGCCACATCATTAAAAAAATGTCTCAAATTGAAGAGCGGACTAAAATCAAACTCAAAACTTTAAAAAGGGACCAAAATTATGGTTTTTAAAATGGAGGGACTAAAACCCAAAAAAATAAAAAAAAAATAGGGGGACCATAGTTGCAATTAATCCAAATAAGAAAATATGGTTTTAACAAGTGTGTTATGTTGTGGATGTATCAATTGGATAAAATTCATGATATGTTGTCTAACTTCGGCTTTTGGTTTCATAAGGGTAAGCCATGTGTATCTACTATGATCATCAATAGTAGTAAGAAAATATGAAAAATCATGAATGAATTTAATAACAATGGGGCTTCATATGTCAAAGTGAATAAGATTAAAAGGTTTGGTAGCTTTATTAAAACTTCTTGGATAAGGTAAATTCCTATGTTTTGCTAAATGGAAAACATCGCATATGCCTTTTTGATCTACAACAATGAAAGGAAAATCAAAATGTAACAAATTATGTCAATACTGATGAGAGTGGCTCTATCTGGTCGAAATTTAAAAGGTGGATCAATTCTCACTCCTGAGAACTTTGCTACAGAGCTGCTAAAATGAGATTCCATACTAAGCTTTTTGGGGTAATAGAGACACTTCTGGAGATGTTCACTCTGAAGCCTCCTCCCACACCAGAAGTTGGGCAAGAGGCAGAAGTAACTCCTCTTCTTGAACTTATGATTGGATATACTTCTGGGACAAAACCTTCTGAAGATGGAGCTGAACCTCTTCCTCTCGTGCTAATGACTCTGGAAGATCATAAGGAAGAGAATGTTGCGGTTAGGTCGCGCTTGGATAACCAAGATGATATGTTTAAAGAGCAAGCCTAAAACAATACCAAGATAGAAGGAATTCTTTAACTGATCATGTTAAGACTGCCACCTTTTACTTGATAACCCTTAGTTTTTTTAAAACACCATTTTAAGTTTATTTTGTGTCTGCCTTTTTACGCTTTCAACATCCTCTTTGTATATTTATCTCTTCTCAATGAAAGTTCTTTTCTGGTTCTATTTATGCTTTTTGCATGATGACAAAGGGGGGGGGGGAGTAATAATGATATTTTGTTATACTTATTTTCCTATATATTTTCCAAACATTTATCTCTGACATTTCTAATTCATGTTTAACTCTGGGAACCTTGGTATTTGACTCTGGGAACTTATTAGTTCACTGACACTCTTGAAAAAATTTCTTTTGTTATGTCAACCATATTTTCTAGAAAGAAGAAATGCAGAAGTGGTTATTCAACAAGGCTTTGTGATTCAAGCCAGTTCCTCATTCAAACTATGATTATGATATGTCAATTTTCTCATATATGAACTTTATAAGTCTCAAATCAAAACACATTACAACCAGGTGTTCTTAGATAGGGAAGTTATTACTTTCATGCTGATTAAGATGTTTTATATATTAAAAATATTTCAGTCTTAAACTCAGGGGGAGCTTAAAAACCTAACTCTGAAGTTTTGAATTAAAAAATATTTATAATAAGTATAAAACTCCGGGGGAGCTTACAAACCTCGCTCTGATACGTTTTTATATGATTAAACTAAGTAAAAATTGTTCATCAAAGTACATGGTTTTGTCATCATCAAAAAGGGGTAGATTGTAAGAACAATATTTGGTTATGCATCTGACCTTATGTTTTGATAATAACAATACATTGATTTATATAGAACAATTATGTACCCTAATGGTTTTGTCAAGTGTACAAATACTAGACTCAAGTTCTGACTCTGAAAAAGTGACGTGCAATGTCATGAGACTGTAAACCAAGTGCACTCCAACTCTAGGATGTGTGGTTTACAAAATAATCAAGCTCTGGACTTTTCTTCTTAATGCTTCTGAACATTACTCATCCAAAGCTTTGTGACTTTGACAAGAGAATCCTCTAATATAGTCAAGCTCTAAAGTCTTGCGTTCAAGCACTCTGATGAATTGTGTCATCAGACTCTGAAGACCATGTTTTGATAAATTAGATCAAGATTCTGAAGACTCTCTAATACAACTTTGATATCTTATTATATGCATGCTTCATCATGTACTCATCAGAAGCCTATGATCATTTAAAGATAAGATCAAAAAGTTTTTACATGGAAAATAGTACATAGCACGAGGTCAAATATTCTTTCCACTACACTGATTTTGTGGGGAAAGGATTGTAGTATTGTACTATTGTGTCTCCTATTTTTCACAGACCATTATGCAAGGATACAACTGTGTTTCTAATTTCTTATTTTACCCTCCAAAGAATCTTTTCATGCCTATATAAAGGAGACTTGGAAGAATGGATATGTGTCAACTTTGTGAATATAATCTACATGAACTTTGCATACAGTGAATAATTTTGAGAGAAATAGAAGCTCACACACACAAAACTTTTGTTCAATTTATTCGTAGAATATTAGTGTGAAATTCTTTGTACTTAACTTGTGTAATATTCTTTTTAAAGCAACTTGTAAACATACTTTGTATTTCAATCTTGTGATTGTATTTCCTTGAATGACTAGGGTTTATTCAGAATTACTCAAGAAGACATTAACAATTAGTCTTTGTGATTGTAATTAAGTTTGGTTATAGTGTATTACGTACTTGATGATAAGTGATGACGCGAAAATGTATCTTATATTTTCCAATGATTAACTGTATTATTTCAGTCCGAGTTCTGATTATCCCGCAAGCTTGCAAGTGTTTTTCGCAGGTATTTCATTCTCATGCTAAAAATGAGAAAGATATAGAAAAGTACGAAAGGAAGAAGCAAAAGAAGAGAAAAAGGCCAAAAAACCATATAATGCAAGATTTGGAGGTGTGACGGTCATCACAGCTCATCACGACCGTCATACGCATCATGACCGTCACAGCCTGGCCACGATCGTCACGCTCTTAAATTCAATAACAACATTCAGAATCAACGTGGCCACGAAAGGGAGAGAATTTAGGCATGATCCAGTATGCCCTCCCTGAGAATTCTCTCCCTCAACGTATTTTCTTCTGATATTTTCTCTTGCAATCGAGGATATAAAAAGACGGGAGTTGGAACTGACAAGGGGAGAGCCTCATATTTACATACTGAATTGCTGCCAAATTGCCGTGAAGCCATTTTGCACTGTTATTGTTTTTTTCCTTCCATTCTTCCTTCAGTCTAAAGCATTATTTTTTCATTCTGCATTTTATTCCAACATAGTAGAATCCTGCCGACATTGTGGAGGACTACTCGAGTATCAAATATCAGTAATATTTGTAGGTTCTTATTAATCCAATGCTTATTTTATTATTCAGTATGCATGTTATATTGTTTTATTGTTTATGTTTATTTATGTTTGCATTAGTTAACATGTCGAGCTAAACCGATTATATCGGTATGTAATCCAATTAGTAGGACGAGATTCGATAATACCCGGTGCACCTTTCCTTTTTACAAACGATTTTTCTGGTTGTAGTTTTTAAATCTAATTTTCTAAATAATCTTTGTCACGAAAGTGAAGAGCTATTTATAACGGTTTTGCCATGAAAGTGGGAAATTTTTTAAGGTTCGAGTCGGCACGTGAAAGCGTGGGGTTTGAACCGGATAGTAAAAACTAGACATTAATTTTAAACACAGCGAGAGCGCTTTAAAATTAATCAGAATTTATTTATTTCCAAAAAGTATTTTTAACCCCGAATGGGAGAGCGAGAGCGTACATTCCGCCTTAAAAATATGACCCGAGTCAACAACTAGCGTGAGGCAAAGGTCTTTAAACGAGTATTTTCTTCTGGAAAGTATTTGCAAAAATTAAATCAGCACCGGTGATCTGTCGAATCCCCGATAATTAAGGCGTTACATACTGATATTCCTCTATCGATATTTCTAAACTAATAATCTTTATTTCCTTTAGATTTCATAACTTAGCTTTTATTTTCTAAAAACATCTTCCACCGTAGCTAAACATAGTAACAACCGATAGCACTAGTTTGATTACCAGTCTCTGTGGGATCGATATCTTTATTACTACGCGAAAGACTGTGTGCTTGCAGTTAGTACCGTTAGATTCAGAAAGTCGCGATCAAGTTTTTGGCGCCGTTGCCGGTGATTCATTTAGTCAATAGTGTAATTCTCTGTTGCACAGTATATACTAAGGCAACCATTTTATTTTCTTTTTTTCCGTTCGTCGATTGTATGCCAAGTACTCGCTCACAAAGCGACAACTTACAACCATCAATCGCCGAACTAGAGTGCTTCTTACATCTAAGACGTCGCATAATAGCATATCAACGTAAACATAATATTCCTGATCTTCTCGCTCCTACTCCTGATCCTGTTGAAGAATCAAACATGGCTGAAGGACCTCAGAACAGGCCTCTGAAGTACTACGCTACCCCATCTCAACAAGAGCCTCATAGTAGCATTGCTGCCTCTGCTATCAATCAAAATGACTTCGAGTTAAAACCTTCATTGTTGTCAGCCATACAACAACACCAATTCTCGTGAACTCCAACGGACGATCTGAATGAACACTTGACCGAGTTTGTGCAGTGCGTAAACATAGTGAAAGCAAATGGTGTAACTCCAAACGTGATAAGATTACGTCTTTTTCCTTTCTCTCTTAGAGATAGAGCTTGGGATTGGTTACAATCCTTGCCATCTAACTCTGTTACTACGTGGGAACAGCTGAAGAACGTCTTCTTAGCACAATACTTTCCGCCAAGCAAAACTGCTATGTTAAGAGCTCAAATCAACGGATTTCGACAAAAAGATTCTGAATCTCCCTACGAAGCATGGGAGAGATACAAAGATATGATGAGAGCATGTCCACACCACGGTCTTGAAGACTGGGTGACTATTCATACCTTCTACAATGGGCTTCTGTATAATACCAGATTAATAATAGACGCCGCCGCGGGCAGTGCACTTGTGGATAAGTCATACGACGAAGCCTATCAACTAATTGAAAACATGTCTCAAAACCATTTCTAATGGGGAGGTGAGGTAACTCCAGTAGAGAACCCCCAAACAAAAGGTGGGATGTACGAGATCAGTAGTCTTGAAAAATTCCATGCTAAGGTAAATGCCTTGACGCAAAAGATTGACAATTTAACCATATCACCACCAGCCATCGTGGTTGTTGTACCTCTGAACTGCGAGTTATGTGGAATCATTGGTCACGCTACTCTCTGTCGCTACTGCGAAAATCGGCGCCGGCTGAATAGAAGAGTCGCCACCGTGCGTTATTTATCCCACAGGAGGGAAAGGAAACGCTCAGAGTAAACCTCGCACAACACGGGAAAGGTATGGTCGTCGCAACCAAAACCTGGATTCGGGAGTCGGTTACGCAAGGGGAAGGTATTAACACCCCTCACGTCTGTCGTACTCGACAGGATCCACACTTGCTTGGTTTGTACGGATTACACTTCTATCTAAACTAAAGGATGAGGTCTGAAAAGAGAAGAAAACATGACTCGGCAAAGCATCGCACTTTATGCCTACGTATTCCCGTCTGGAACGAGAAATCAGAGTCAACGTAGTTCGCCTACCTACGGGAAAGGAGGGGAAGGTTGCTCGCTAGGATATCGCATCCTATGCCTACGTACTTTCATACAGCATGAAAGATCAGAGCAAACGTAGTTCGGGCCACGTACGACACAAGTCTGTCTTGGTTGATTTTATTCCTTCTGAAAAAGGGTTTTCTGATTAACAGTCCCAGCGGACAAAAAATGACGTTTTGATGAGTTCACATTCTTTTACGGAAGAAGTGTCTTTTATTGTGTTTGAAATTTTATTATATTTTTCTGTTTGTTTGAGGAAGAAAAGACAGAACTCTAACCTACGGTTGCGAAGGGAATCAAACTAACCTAATGTTATCATGCATGGGTTAAGACCTAGTGTCTATCATGCTCCTCTCTTGCGCAGAGAGAAACAGAGATCCTAAGGGAGTAGACGGAAACAGAAACAATAGCAGATATATACAGTAAAGCAGTAAAATGCATGGATGCAACAATACAAGCGAGGCAAGGGAGTCTCACTCAACCTCGAACCTAGAAAACAAAAGGCAAAAGTGAACAGACTTCACTTTCAACCCAACAGGGTAAACAGCAAACAATACAGTCCAGAAAACCAATCAATACATAAGAAATGAATAACAACTAGAATAAACAGCCACAGCAGCTCTGCAACAACACCTATCTTCAAGCTTCAGCAAGCATCAATCTCCATCTCCACAGTCTTCAAGCAAGGGCTTTGGTCATCAGTCTTCCGTCTGCAATGGCTTTTCTTCCAGTCTCAATCTCCAAGAGGAACATCAGTCAACAAGATGAAGTGAAGGAATGTTAGACAGTCAATTACCTACCAAGGGTGGTTCATCAACTGTTAACATTATATAGACAATTTTCCCTCAGAAGTTCTATCTTTCAAATACATTCACTGATCCTTCCAAAGGAAGGAGGTGGATATTTGAAAGAGACTTTGAATCATAGAGAAAGGATGGATGCAGACAAGGCACTCCATGTTTGAGAAACAAGCTTTCTAATCTAGAGCTCTGCCTAGCTCCTAAACCCTAGTCTCCTCAACAGCTGCTAGCAAGAATCTCCTCTTCAACTCTGGAAGTTGGTCTTCAGTCTCTGGATCTCCAATGGCTCCATCATCCCAATTCTTCAGCTCTCCCAATCCCCAAGCAATCCCAATACCCACACAGACAAACAATAATTCCCAGAGGGCACACCACACCAATCAATCAAAAATAGACAGTAATATACTAATAGCAGTAGGGGAATCCTAGTGATTTCTAAGGGATCTAATAACTACCCATAGTCCCTATAGTCCCATATCTAAAATATTCAATCTCTAAGTCCTGAGGGAAATGATTCAATTCTCCTAAGTCATCACTTAAACCCTAATTTTGTTCATGTTGTTCTCACCTAAACTAATCACCTAAAATTAAGTCCTAAAAATGTGAACTAAATTGTATATACAAGCTAATCTTATCTACTAATCAACCTAAAAAGAATGGGTGAAAAATATTAAAGCAACTATTAGAACAAAAATTAACAAATTCATGTACTAAACAAAATATTATTTACACCTAATTAAAAGGAAAATATGCCAAAAATATGAAAATAAAAAGAACTATTAATTTTTTTGTATGATAATTTTCTTGACAAAATTATGAGTAATGTGAAAAAACAACCAATTAAAAACTAGCATTTTTCTATTTTCTATGAATTTTTAAAGAATTAAAATGAATTGAGAAAAATTAAATGAATTAATTGAGAAAGGGGGTGCAGCAAGTAGGAGAAATCAGTTAAAAGAATAAACTGGGCCCAGACTGGGGGGCGCGCATAGCAAGCGCGTCTGGGCCCAATGCAAGTCAGAAAACATAATAAAAATTAAAAAAACGAAAAACGGTGCAGATAGTAAAGACTTTAGTTCATTTTAGCTTTGGGCCTGATTGGGAGGGTGCTATTAGCAAGGATATCCAAAGCCCATCCTGAAAACATTAATGAAACGATGCGTTTAGTCCTTCAGGGTTTCCCTCCGTTTTCATCTTTAAACCAAGGCCGTTGGATTAACTCTCAGGTCCAAGTCAAACACCAGATCCTACGGCTATCCATCATCGTCCCCAAATAACTTCTAGGGTTTCTGAAATTCCACCTCCATGCATGAATTTTCCAGACCTTCGTTCTCCCTTGTTTCTCCATGAATCCACACGATGCCAAGAGCAAAGTTGCTCTAAATTCTTCCCTCTACATAGCTATGTCCATAATTCTTTCTAAAACTCAACCAATAATCAAACTCGATGAGTGTAACATTCTGAATCCATCAATATCACCTGTCATCAACCATCTCAATTCTCTCCAATCTTTACCCTAACCTAATCTACACCTTATGCTGATCAATCTGAGCTAAGGATCCAAGATTATCATGCATTATCCTATGAGTTACAAGCTTCAACAGTTTATGCACTCCATGGCCAATCCTCATGAAACCTCTCCAAACTCACCAAAATCAGTCATCTACCCTACCTTAACCTTTCTATGCTATCAAAACCTAGCAATTCTAACCAAAGCATGCAATTCGAAAGAGAAACATACCTGGTGCAATTGATGAAAACAGGTGCTAAAACCTCTTGATCCAATGCTTGAAGTGATTGAAAACTGGTCACTGAACTTGATGATGACTTCTGTATGCAACAAATATGACTCAAACCTCTTGGATCTTGCAATTCCAAGATTTTTGCTTCTTGAATGGTGAACTTGCACATCTCTAATCCACCTCAATTCTACCAAATGATTGTATGAATTCTGATCTAGGGATGATGATGATGAAGAACAGATCAGAAAATGTGAAGATTGATGAGAATTTGAGAGAGTTTGGATTGATTTTGCAATTTGAAGAAAGTGTGTGAAACTTGTGGTTTTGAGTAAATGTGATCACCAACCATGGCATGAACCCTCTCCATTCAATATATACATGTCATTAGAACCTCCTAGAAGCTTGGAGAAACTTCCCATGTGTGATTTCCCTTGGATTTGGCTTATGTTTCTTCCATTATAAGCAACCTTGAATAACTTCCAAAACTTGAACCAAGCTCAAAATTCTACTTCAGCCAATGTTCTCAAAATGGTTTTTCCATTCAAAATAACCTATAATTTCACCTCATTTGGCCAAAATATGAAAAATCTCATTTTTTAGGTCATTTTTATTCATTAAATCCAACAATTTTGAAACCTTGTGCTATGAATCTTTCCAATCTTTCATGGTCACTTTTCTAGACTCAAAATGTCATTTGGAACAAGTTTTATGTTGTAAAGTTTTCCATTTGAAGCTTCCTTGTATGAGTTTTGGGCATAGGCTTGAAATGACCTGTAATTCTCAAATGACCAAAATACCCTTTGCTTGCCAAGACCATAAGTAGAGTTACACAAATCATATGAAGGCATACTATACCATTATATAAAGCTAAGACAATGAGGAACAACTCTTATGTTGACCAGAAATTCATTTGAAATCTCCTTGAGGGGTAAAAATTGCTTGGAAGTCAAGTCACTTTCACAGACAAAATTTCAGATACCTCAGATGACCTATAACTTGCAAGGACCATAACTTGAGTTCTATAAATCTCCTTGATGTCTTCCACCACTAAAATTAAAGGTATTGAGATCCTCTACAAGTTTCATGTTGTCCAAGGATCCATTTGAAGCTTTCATTTTGACTTATCTTGCTTGGAAATTTGACCTAAATTAGGGGATTTTACACAGAAACCCTAATTTAGAAACTCCTCTTCTCCTTGATTTCTCTTGATTTCTTCTTAGCATAACAACATATCCTCTTCTACATGTCAAATGATGAACCCCACATCCCTCCAGTAGCCCTTAATGCCTTTCAATCAATCAATTGACCTAGAGTTGACTTAGAGTTGACCCCAGATGAAACCCTAGTTGACTGCCTTCAACTGCAATACTTGTGGTCACACCAAGGGCTTGCCTCCTTCCTCAAATGACTTTCTAAGTCTCCCTATGATGTCTCCATACTCTCCATGCTCAATTCACAGCCCACAACTTACTTTGTTGATCCTCAGATACCCTCAGTTAGGAGATAGATGTACTACTTGATCCATTGATTTCCCAGCTTTCAAATTCTTTCTGATGACTTGAATGAGATTGAATTAGAATAATAACCTCTTGATAGGCCTATAGAGATGAGAATAGTGATTGGTCCCCTGTTGGATGACTTGCCATGCTATGTTATGCAGATGATCAGACTATGTACATGACTCTATATGCAAATGCTAATGATATTGAAACATAAACCAAGTGAATAAGGTTGAGCAAATTTTAGGGTGCAACAGCTGCCCCTATTCAAGCGACTTGGACCCGATTGGGTGAAGAGCGAACGGCCTTCAAACATTCGAGGTACGAGACGGTTGAATACTAAGAACCCGGAAATTTGCCAACCGCAGAAATAAACTGCGCTCCTGCTTGGGTAACGACATTCATCGACTGAATTTGACTGCTACGGCAACCCACTGATCCATTAGCGACCGTGCTGGGGATGACTTGTCTTTCCACGTGAGGAATAACCTTTCCACGTTAGGAATCCATTTTTTCCACGTTAGGAATCACATTTCCACGTTAGGAATAAGACTTCGTCTGGATCTGTCCGCGTCAGGACTAAATTTTCCACGTTAGGAATAACATTCTTCCACGTAAGGAATAACCGTTCCACGTTAGGAATAACGCCATCCACGTTAGGAATAACATCGTCCACGTTAGGACTCACCTTTCCACGTAAGGAATCACAATCTTTTTCTGAATCTGTCCATGTCAGGACTACACTTTCCACGTAAGGAATACATCTTTCCACGTAAGGAATCACATCTCTTTCCACGTAAGGAATCACATGTTGATTCGTCCACGTAAGGACTCACATCTTTCCACGTAAGGAAACTACAATCTTTCCACGTAAGGAAACTGTCTTCTTTACACGTAAGGAATCAACCTCTGTATCTGTCCACGTCAGGACTAAACTCTTCCACGTCAAGAATAAACTTCGTCTAGATCTGTCCACGTTAGGACTAAACTTTTCCACGTTAGGAATAACATCTTTCCACGTAAGGAAACCTCTCTCCCTGATTTGTCCGCGTAAGGACTCCCTTCTTTCCACGTAGGGAACCCGTCTTCTTTCCACGTAAGGAAACCAATTTTCTTCCACGTAAGGAATAAAATTCTTGATCTGTCCACATCAGGACTAAACTTTTCCACGTAAGGAAACAACTTATCTTTCCACGTAAGGAATAAACCTATCCACGTCAGGACTCACGTTTCGCCTTGATTTGTCCACGTCAGGACTCGCCTCTTGACTCGCTGAGGAAATAAAACTTGTCCACGTTAGGACCCATATCTCAACCTGCTGAAGAAATAGGACTTGTCCACGTCAGGACTTGCGCGTCTTCGACTTGCTGGGGAAATAAGACTTGTCCATGTTAGGACCCATATCTCAACCTGCTGAAGAAATAAGACTTGTCCACGTCAGGACTTGCGCGTCTTCGACTTGCTGGGGAAATAAGACTGTGTCCACGTCAGGACTCACACTTTGCCATCAGCCCGAAGAAGGATAAAATTGTCCACGTCAGGACTCTCGCGTTTTGTCATCACAAAGAACTATAAACTTGTCCACGTCAGGACACCCCTTTCGCCATTACGAACAAAGCTATCTGCTGGAAACAAATTGTCCACGTCGGGACACCAACACGAAGAGTAACCAATCTCGTCCACGTCAGGACTCCACCTTCGATCAATACCGAGAACTCGAATCAGTCCACGTTAGGACTAGCACCTATCGTCAACTTGAGGAAATGTCCACGTCAGGACCCCCACGTTTCTTAGCACAAAAAAACCTGTCAATAAACCCGTCCACGTTAGGACTCATCCTTCCATTGGTCCGCAAACTTCTTATCACTGACGTTACAGCAGCTTTGAGGCTGACTCTACTGGGGATATTTGGAAACCAAACTTCCGGACGCCTGTTCTGGTAACCGGCGGTAGCCTCTGAAATTCTGGTTCATGAAACCTTTTAATGCTGATGTAACAACAACTTTGAAGGAAACAATCCGCTGGTCGGACTAGAAAAACTTCAACAAGAAACCCTGGCGGGGAAATAAGTAACTCTGCTTGGGGACAAAGAGAAACTTATCCTGCTGACTCTGTGGGGAGTAGTGCCAAAGCTGACACTTCGTTGAATGTCTCATGCCAAGACTTCGAATGTTTATTGATTCACCTGAGCGAGGGCTCTCTCTACCTGCAAGAGAAACAATACTTGAAACAAAAGGTTAGCCAACCTGGTTTATGTTTCACAATGCATGCGTTTGGCAATGATGCAATGTTCCATTTGACATGGAAATGCTACGCTTTTTCATTTGGTGGATGCAAGTCTGACACTATATGCCGATGCCAATGCAGACTCGAACTGCTGGGTACAGAAACTGCTTCAGCAAAATAAATGCTGAAGATAATGTCGAATCCGCTGGGGATAGTCGGGTGCTATAGAATTATTCCGGCAAAATAAATGCCGGAAGAGTGAAGTCGACTCAGTTGGGAAATTGGGAACTTAAACCAAGCACCTCATTGAAGTAACACCCTGCTGGGAATGTAACTCTGCTGGAGACTAGCCGATGCGCTTGGTATGATTATACTTCTGCTGGAGAGTGACCGGATATCACACGGTATTTTGACACAATAACTGCCAGGACTCACAACCAACTCTGCTGTGGAGAGTCTTAATCTTCGAGTTCCACTGAGAGGAATGAAAATACTTGCTGAACAGAGAACTCCATTGGGGATGGGATGATTCTCTTGGGGAAAATCAACTGCCTCCGCTGGGGGAGCGTAAATGACCCTGCAGGGAAAGGTAAACTGTCTGAATACAACCTTCGATCTAGGAATCGCCAAACTCTGTTGAGGATAAATGACTTTGCTGGAGCATGTCCTTTGGATAAGCTACGACCAGCTGGGGAATTCGATCCTTCTTCAGGAAGCACATGCATGACCTGCGTGGGGGTCGAGTCTTTCGGTATTGCAATCTTTTGATCGTCTTCCTCGTACAGCTATGAAACCTGCAACAACACAAACAAGACAAGACAAGCCTATACAACCAAATCGATTCAGGTTAGTGACGTTATTTTCAGTTAATTCAAAGCTTTAGCAATCGTTGGCAAGGGCCAGTGATGTTATACACCTGCTAGTTTCAGTAAACTTAGGCGTTTTATCATGCACAAAACAGTAAAGAACCAGCATCAAGTACTGAATAACATATTTTATTGATTGGGCCCCTGAATGGGCGGAATTTTTTGTACACGGGATGTAACTCCTGAAAAGAGGAAGCTACGCAAAGCAAATACACAAGTATGCATAAGAAGCATAAATATTTTGACAAATTAAATTTTGTACACATGTCGGCAACGGGATGCAGACGAACACCACGAACTGATCCTCCCATGACTCGTCCGGCTCTAATGCTTTCCCGGTATCCACACTTCCGAAGAGATTGTATCTGATAATCGACCCCTCAGGTATATTCTCCCGCACTGATGCTCACTGCAGTATCAAATTCGGACCGCAGTCATTTGCTTTTCAAATCCCTAACTTTTGCGTGAACCGCCCTTTACGGGTTTTCAGTTCACCGGGATACCCTTTTTTGCCGAAGCCGCCCAGTGTAGGTTTTCAACTTCGCGGGTGTACATTTTTTCATTTTATCCCTAACTTTTGCCCGAACCTTTCATTCTGTTTTTGGTTCGCCAGGATGCCCCATTTTTGCCTGGACTCTCTTTTTTCTGTCCAGCGGGTCAATTTTAAGCAAAGTATTTTTTAACTGCGTCCGAATTCACAGGCGACGTGAAGTCTTCACCGTCCATAGTGGATAACAATAACGCCCCTCCTAAAAAGACTTTCCTGACAACGTACGGCCCTTCGTAGTTGGGGGTCCACTTGCCCCTGTGATCTGCCTGCGGCGGGAGAATCCTTTTCAGCACAAGGTCGCCCGTCTGAAAGCTTCGCGGATGTATCTTCTTATCATATGCTTTCTTCATTCGGCTCTGGTACAAACGACCGTATGCTAGAGAAGCGAGCCTCTTCTCATCCATCAAACTCAATTGGTTCAACCTGTCTTTCACCCATTCTGCCTCGTCTAGCTGAACGTCTCGCAATACCCTCAGAGAAGGGATCTCAACTTCCAATGGTAATACCGCTTCCATTCCATATACTAACGAGAACGGGGTTGCCCCGGTTGATGTGCGTACCGTTGTACGATAACCGTGCAAAACGAAAGGTAGCATCTCATGCCAATCCTTATAGGTCACCACCATTTTCTGAACGATCTTCTTGATATTCTTATTGGCCGCCTCGACAGCGCCATTCATCTTGGGTCGGTAAGGGGAGGAGTTGTGATGTTCGATCTTGAAATTTTGACAGAGCTCCTTCATCATTTTGTTGTTCAGGTTTGAACCGTTGTCCGTGATTATCCGCTCGGGGATCCCATATCGGCAAATGATATCTCTCTTGATGAATCTAGCCACCACTTGCTTCGTTACATTTGCGTACGACGCCGCTTCCACCCACTTGGTGAAATAATCGATCGCTACTAGAATGAACCGATGCCCGTTAGAAGCTGACGGCTCGATCTTTCCGATCATATCGATTCCCCACATCGAGAATGGCCATGGCGATGACATCACATTTAGAGGACTCGGAGGCACATGGATCTTATCAGCATAGATTTGGCACTTGTGGCACTTCCTCGCAAACTTGAAACAGTCAGTTTCCATAGTCAGCCAAAAATAACCTGCCCTCAGCAGCTTTCTCGTCATAGCATGCCCACCAGCATGCGTACCAAAGGTACCTTCGTGTATTTCCTCCATGAGCAGCTTCGCCTCTTTCTCGTCTACACAACGGAACAGCACCAAATCATGGTTTCTTCTGTATAAGACGCCATCCGGATTCAAATAGAAATTACCCGCTAATCTCCTGAGAGTCTTCTGATCTTGACTGGATGCCCCAGCCGGATACTCTTTATTCTTCAGAAAATTAAGGATATCAAAATACCACGGTTTGTCGTCGGATGCTTCATCAATAACAAATACGAAAGTTGGTCTGTCAAGCCGAGAGATAACGATTCTAGGAGCCTCGTTCCAGAAGTTGACTTTGTACATGGAAGACAACGTGGCGAGGGCGTCGGCCATTTGATTCTCTGCCCGCGGTACGTGATGCAATTCAACCTTGTCGAAGAAAGGAAACAATCTCCTCGCATAATTCATGTAATGTATCAAATTGGGCTGACGTGTCTCCCATTCCCCTTTTATCTGATTCACCACCAGAGCTGAGTCTCCGTATACGTCTAAATTCTTGATTCGCAAATCAATGGCTTCTTCAAGCCCCATTATACAAGCTTCGTATTCGGCCTCATTATTGGTAACGGCAAAGGTCAATCGGGCAATAAACGGGATGTGCGACCCGTGTGGCGTAGTGATGATTGCCCCTATTCCGCTACCGTAAGCATTCACAGCTCCGTCAAATATCATCTTCCATTTGGAACCCAACTCTGGCCCTTCGTCTGGCAACGGCTCTTCACAATCTTTCATCTTTAGGTACATGGTATCCTCGTCAGGAAAATCAAACCTCATCGATTGGTAATCTTCAATAGGCTGCTCCGCCAGATACTCAGACAGCACACTCCCCTTTATAGCCTTTTGCGAGACGTATTGAATGTCATATTCAGTCAAGACCATCTGCCAACGGGCAATTCTCCCTGACAACGCCTGCTTTTCGAATACATATTTGATAGGATCCATCTTCGAGATGAGCATGGTTGTATGATTCAGCATGTATTGCCTCAAACGCTTGGCGGCCCAGGCTAGCGCGCAACAAGTTTTCTCCAACATTGAGTATCGAGATTCACAATCTGTAAATTTCTTACTCAAGTAGTAAATCGCATGCTCTTTTCTTCCTGTCTCGTCGTGTTGACCGAGAACACAACCCATGCTTCCCTCAAGAACTGTCAAATACATGATCAAGGGTCTCCCTGCCACCGGGGGTATCAAAATAGGAGGCTCCTGCAAATACTGCATTATTTTATCGAACGCCTTTTGACAATTTTCGTTCCACGTTACAGCTTGATCTTTCTTCAACAGCTTGAATATGGTTCACACGTAGCAGTTAGGTGAGAGATGAACCGAGCGATGTAGTTCAACCTCCCTAAAAACCCGCGCACCTCTTTCTCTGTTTTAGGCGTCGGCATTTCTTGAATCACTTTTATTTTAGCAGGATCGACCTCTATTCCTCTTTTGCTTACGATAAACCCCAGCAGCTTACCCGATCTCACCCCGAAGGTGCACTTATTAGGGTTCAGTCTCAGCCTGAACTTCCTAAGCCTTTTAAATAACTTCAGCAGATTCACCAGATGCTCTTCCTCCGTCTGGGATTTGGCAATCATATCGTCGACATAAACTTCGATCTCTTTATGCATCATATCATGGAAAAGAGTCGTCATCGCACGCTGATATGTTGCCCCAGCATTTTTCAAACCAAAGGGCATCACTTTGTAGCAAAATGTTCCCCAAGGCATTATGAAAGTGGTCTTCTCCATATCCTCTGGCGCCATTTTAATCTGATTATAGCCTGAAAAGCCATCCATGAAGGAGAATACGGAATATTGAGCAGTATTATCAACTAGCACGTCGATATGAGGAAGCGGAAAATCGTCTTTTGGGCTTGCTTTATTCAAATCCCTATAATCCACGCACATTCGAACCTTGCCGTCTTTCTTTGGCACTGGTACGATGTTAGCAACCCATGAGGGATATTTTGTCACAGCCAGGAAACCAGCGTCCCACTGTTTTTGAACTTCCTCTTTGATCTTCACTGCCATATCTGGTCGAGTTCTGCGAAGCTTTTGTTTGACCGGCGGGCATTCTTCTTTCAGTGGCAGACGGTGCACAACCATATCTGTATCGAGCCCTGGCATATCTTCATACGACCAAGCGAATACATCACTATACTCTCGGAGCATTTCAACCAGCCTTCGCTTGATATCGCCCTGCAGTGCGGCCCCGATACGAATATTCTTCTCAACCCCTTCCGACCCCAAGTTGATAATTTCGATGACCTCTTCGTGAGGCAGAATGGCTCTTTCCTCTTGCTTCACCAACCAAGACAGTTCTTCAGGAACGTCACTATCTTCGACAACCTCTTCTTCGGCCTGAAATACCGGGTGCTCAAAGTCGGGACGAGTCATAGGTGGTTCAAGGATGTCATCTGAAAATGTTATCCTGCAAAAGGAATGGTTAAGTGCTTCAAAATGCGTATAAAGCGAATAACCACGTTGCCATTTTATTGAAAAATACAAAACAAGAAAGACAGAGATTACAGTATTTGCACATGAAAAACGCCATTTATTTAATGATTGACACGCAATGTTCATAACAACACAGCCCTAAGCAAATCACGATGCCCCGGGCAAGACATCAGATTATTCAACAATTAATAAAACAAAGCATTACTGTTTAAGAGTCACAGGAACAAGCTCCTGAATAGACCAGTTGCACAGTCCTTGTCCTGGCGTGCTTGGCTGAATCCAGGCATCCATATCACAGTCACTGTCCCCTTCGTCAGACTCCGAAGCAGCATTGATGGTTTCATGACATACTCCACTGGCAGAGATGGTTATTGGCCCTCTGAAACGGGGTGCCCCCACAGCAGGTGCTGACGACGACGGTTGGTATCCCAGCCCGAACCGGTCCATCTTTACAGGAATGTCCAGCACTTTGCCCCAGCCCTTCGCTTCTCCTGCCTCCACCAGAGCTTGAGCTTCTTTATACGACGAGGCGGCTATCTCTGACACCTTGCTCGGCCCGGGACCTTTGTCTTTGATACGCAACCCTTCAAATGCCTGGCAGGGTGTTTCGTGGATCTCTCCGTCGACCTCCACATATTTAAACGACGACAGATGGCTGACCAGGATGTCTTCTTCTCCGCATACGGTGACTACGCTGTCTCCGACCATATATTTCAACTTCTGATGCAGGGTAGACGTGACTGCTCCAGCCCCATGAATCCAGGGTCTTCCGAGCAAGCAGCTATATGCGGGTTGTATATCCATGATATAAAATTTGATCGCAAATACCTCCGGCCCCACCTGTAGAGGCAATGTTATCGATCCAAAGACTGTTCATCGCGTGCCATCAAACGCTCTGACTACCAAGTCACTGGGCGTGCACAGGATTCCTCTGACATCTAGCTTCATCATCGCCTTCTTGGGCAGCACATTCAAAGACGATCCGGTGTCGACCAATACATGCGACATTACTGATCCTCTACATTCGACAGATATGTGCAGCGCCATATTATGATCTCTCCCTTTCGGGGTCAAATCGAAGTCGGTAAAGCCCAAGTTGTGGCCTGCATTTACATGTGCCAACACTCCTTCCAGCTGATTCACGGAGACGTCTTGGGGGACGAAGGAAGTATCCAGGACTTTCAGCAAAGCATTTCTGTGGGCTTCCGAACACAAGAGCAATGACAAGATGGATATTTTGGACGGCGTCAGTTGCAGATGCTCCACAATCTTATAATCACTTTTTCGAATCAAGCGCATGAACTCTTCTACGTCTTTCGATGTCGATGCTTTGTCGCTTGCTTGCACTGGGACATTCTCGACCATCTTCCCCTTTCCTTTCGCTAGTCTTTCGGCCTCCACTTCAGGTGATATAAAGATCTTACCACTCCTTGTCATACCTCCTAAACCAACCACATTCTCTACAGTCTCGGCTGGCTGTTTATTAACATCAATCTTTATCCCGTCACAATACACCTCCAACCCATATGACCATGGGACTGCTTTTGTGTTCTCGTACAGGATCGGCCCGGCCTTAGTTATGGTGATCGGTGGTCGTTGGACCGGTGCTGCAATAGTGATTGTCTTCCGAGGAATCGTTACAGTGGCCACATCACTCTGATCATCTGCTACTGCCCCTGCAGGCTCTTCAGTTGCTGCTCGGTCAAACTGCAATGTGCCTCCATCAATTAAAGCCTGAATGCCTTTCTTCAAATCATCACACCCCCCAGCTAGGGTCCAGCATTCTAAGCAATACTCGTCACATCCTGGATAAACACCCCCCTGCAACAATCTACTTTTTATCTCGCTCAGCGACGTCTTTAAATCGTCGACATTCATAATCAGATTCAACCCTTCCTCAGTCAGAATGGCGTTTGCCCCATGATTAGGCATGGGTTTCTGCACTATATTCGGACCTGCCGTTCCGAAATTGATAGCCTTATTGTCCAAAAGATCCTGCACAACATGCTTAAAAGCATGGCAACCCTCTACATCGTGGCCCGGAGCCCCAGAGTGGAACTCGCAATGCCTGCTTGCATCATAACCATACGAAGGAGTTCCCGTTATAGGTGCCAGAGTTCTCTTCTCTACCAGGTTCAAACCCAACAATGTCTGCAACAAATCAGCATACGTTGAGGGAGGCTTCTCAAACACTCTTCTTGGTTTACCGCCCTGGAATCTTCGCTGAGCCTGCTGTGCCCCCTGCTGTGGCTGCTGCTGCTGCTGCTGTTGTTGTTGCATTGGCTGCTGCTGAAACGGTTGTTGTTGATATGGAATAGTAACACTCGCCACCTGCTACGGCTGATGATATTGGTTTCGTCCCCTGCCTCGGCCTCGGCCTCGGCCTCCAAATACTGCGCTTGCCTCGCCCTGACGGCGCCCACCAAAAGCCTTCCTATTACTGCCAGATGCAGTTGATTCCTCAGCCTGGAACCTTCCTTGCTTAATGTTGTTTTCAATCTTTTCTCCCATCAGAATTAAGTCTGAGAAGCTGGCCAAAGATGTGTGAAACAACTTGTCATAAAACATGCCTGTGAAGGTTCCGATAAACATGTCATTCATTTCCTTGTCTTCTAAAGGAGGACGGACCCTGGCAGCCATATCGCGCCACCTTTGCGCGTACTCTTTAAAGCTCTCACCCTTCTTCTGAGATAGCCCTGTCAATTGGACCCGATTGGGCGCCAAGTCGCTGTTATACTTGTAGTGAGCTACAAATGCCTCTGCTAGTTGCTTCCATATCTTGATATTAGTTGGCTCCAACCCCATATACCACTCTAGGGAAGGGCCTGACAAACTGTCTTGAAAGAAATGCATTAGCATTCTCTCATCAGTTGAGTACGCAGACATCTTTCTGTAATAAGCCCGCACGTGCACTTTCGGACAGGTGTCCCCTTTATACTTATCAAACGTAGGAGCTTTGAATTTGATTGGCACCCTCAAGCCAGGTACCAAGCCCATTGTTGTCATGTCTAAGCCCACAGCACTTTGGTTCAGGACCCCCCTCATCTGCTCTTCTAGCATTTTGATCTTCTGGGAGTTATCCATCGGCCCTTCAAAGCCTCCGCCGGAGAAAGCGTCCTCCTGCTGATCTTCTTGCCACATACCATTCCCAGCTCCATACCCATCATATTCATTATTGCGGCCAGCTCTAATCTGATTCATCACCGGGCCTCGGCCTCTGTTGCCGTATCCCTGAACACCTCCAGCAGGCCCAAAAGCCATTAACCCAGCGCCGTTTCCATTTCCGAAACCTCCGTAACCCTGACTGGCCACACCATAACCATCTTGCCCAAAGCCTTGAGCATTGAGACCATATTTCCCAGCGTTATCGAATCCCTGATCGTTGAACCCGAATCCAGCATTGCCAAAGCCGTTGCCTCCCATATTATCACCCAAGTTGACATCACCAAGCCCAACGTTATGGACAGCAGTCTCGTTCCCAACTCCGACGTTACCGTTCCCAGCAGCGGTAGCGTTGTTGACATTAGTAGCAGGTATATTAACTACAGGTGGAGCCACTGGCGTGGGAGTGCCATCTCCATGAACAATATCGACTCGCACAGACTGATGATCCTCGTTACCGTGACCGGCATTTCTGACCAACAGAGGCTGCACCATGGCTTGCAAATTCTCCTGACCTTTTGCAATAGCTTCCATGGTCTGCATAAAGAGAGCTAGCTTCTCGCGCACATCTTGCATCTCGTTCTGCATTTGATCCATGATTCTTCGACAGTTGGTGCGAGTGGAATAGCGGTGCGGGTGCTGATCTGCAATCCTGGAAAGTACCTGGTACAGAGCAGGAAATAAGACACCATCCAAAGATTACCTGTAATGCAATATGAATATGAATGCAATGCAATGTGTGTCTGTGCATTAGGGAAATTCATTCCCCGATTCTAGTGTGAAGGTGCCGGTGCAATGACAGTGCTAGCAATACAAAGATCGGAGTTGAATCACAGAAAGCCTCATATATTGCAGAGAAACCAATAAGCCCAGAGTACAATATCACTGAGAGTACAATAAGAAGGCATGACCTCAACCAACAATCCTGGTGATGGTCAGCACTATGTAAATAAAGCATACAAGTTACTACATGAAATGATCAAACACTCCCATAAGTCTGGTACTCTTCTAGCAATTTCTTGGTCTCCGGATGACTTGGTCGAGCAAGCAGCCCTTCAACAAGTTGGTTTCTTCTCTTGAGAACGCGTCGCACGTCTTCAGCAGTTTCCTCCCATGCCCCTTCTCCGAAGCGATCTTCTAGTTTACGCTTCTGAGACACAGCTTCATCCCTGCCTTTGATGGCCTTATTCAGGGCGTTCTGGAGACTATACCGGGTCATCACTTCTTCTTCACACTTCTTGATGCTGGACTTCAACTGCTCTTCGAGGTCGGAGATTTGCTGCTTCAACTTATCTTCCATCTTCTTATTATTGGTGAGCGTGGCATTCCAAGTCTTATTGCAAGAAGAGATTTCTCGGTGTGCTGCGTCGAGCGCTTTCTTTTTGGATTCGAGCATGTCGTGGGAGCTTCTGAACTCTTGCCCCAGACGTTCGCGCTTCCTCTTCTCTTTAATCAACTCAGCCCCTAGTCTGTTCATTAGCTCAATCTGCTGTTGGAAAGCATGCACGGCCTTGTTTTTCTCACTGCGTATCTGGGCTAGCTCCTGCTCTAACCCTTCGTTGATCTTCATCAAGGCTTCTTTTTCTTTCACAACTTGCTCGTAGGCTTCCCGAGAAACAGTAGTTGGCTCTGCTACCGGAATAGGAACAAGGGCTGGTGCATCTGGAAACGGCATCCGCAACTGACTGGCTCTCTCCTGGATCCAAACCCTGTAAGGTGCATAGGCCTGACAGTCATTCTTCCCTAACAACGGCTTCCCTCTTCGGTTAATACGCGTCCAGGCATGCTGCAGCTTGGCCAATAACTCCCCCTTCAAGTCTCCGGTGAAGTACAGAGATTCCTGTACTTCCTCCTCTGCGGGTGGGTTCTTCAGCGCATATCCGAACTGACGGACCAACAGCGATGGGTTGTAGTTGATACACCCTTTTCTTCCTATCAGCGGGACATTAGGGTACCCGAACAACTGAATATAAGCTCAGCCCCTAGCAGGTCTCGATCAAACCACTCAACGTCTTCGGAAGATAGCCTCATCAGGCGCTCTGACCAGCTAGCGGTGGTTGCACTCTCCACAAAAGACCCCTTCATGGGAAGATGACTCTTGAACCACATATTCAACAAAGGAGCACAGCAATAAACAACCTTTCCCCTTCTGTTTTCGTTCTTGTAGTGCAATGAGTAGTAGAAGTCTCCGATCAACGTTGGCACTGGATTGCCGGCAGCAAATAGATGGAAAGCGTCCAAGTCTACGAAATTGGGCAAGTTAGGAAACAACACAATTCCATAAATGCATAGAGCCAAGATAGCATTGAAAACCACCCAACATCCGCTCTTGGCATACTCCTGAGCTTTGCCAACCAAGAAGTCCAGCGAGAAACCTGAAACCCCAAGCCAAGAAGTCACTAACAGTTCTGCAGCGTCCATGTGCAAGGCTTTGGCTAAGTCCTCCAACTTGGGCTCGGCAGCAGAGTGAATAAAGGGAACCTTGTTCTGCACTGGTAGCTCAGTAAACTCCACATACTCCTCAATGGTAGGCCCTAGAATGAAGTCAGCAAACGTAAAACATCTCAATGCGGGGTCATAGAACTGCATCAAGGTATACAGCCCGTTCATCTCATCAGCAGTGGGCTTGCAGACTAATCTCAGTAATCTCCCATAACTCATTCTGAAGCTTCTCCTAACCTCCTCATCAGCAAGAGATATCAGACCAAGCAAAGAAGTAATATCAGGTGTAGGCAGCTTATACGCAACTGTCTTCCTCAAACCAGCCATAATCAATACTCAGAAGTCTGGGCACTAGAACCGGGGGATATGCAAATGCACCTGCAGCACAGACACACGTTAATGGGATGCAATGATAATGGGTATGCAAACAATGCAAAGCAAGTAACATGCAACAGGGACCAAATGCCATAGCTGAATAGCCTGAACCATATCAAGAGATCTCAAACAGACTCTTTAGAAGTCCTCAAACCCTGGTCTCAGATAGACCTAGAACAAAGCTCCAATACTGGTCTCTGATAGACCCCATAATCATAACCTCGAATGGTCTCTGGCAGACCTCAAATCATATCTCCAACTGGTCTCTGGCAGACCTCAAATCACATCTCCAACTGGTCTCTGACAGACCTCAAAACTCTCCATAAATACCCAGGATCTCAGATCAAGAAACAAACCGGTAGTCTGAAGGTCTAGTTACCTGCATAACCCCAAACCCTATCACAGGTGGATGTCCTAGTAACTGACAAAGGTATGGCATCCTATGCGGTCGTCGGCGTCACAGACTTTCAGGGTTGATGATACGATTCCCAGAAGGAGTGGCATCATCAAATCCTGAAGAGGCCTCACTTAGCCAACTTCCAAATGATCGGTCCCCAGAGTCGATAATCCAACTAACCAGCAACCCGAGCCACCCAAAGGGCAGGACAGGAGGCCAACCAAAAGAACCTCGTCTGAGTGTAGATTTCGCGGGACACTAGGACATGCAAAGCACGTGCGCGCCCACTAATCTCTACTCTAAGTCTAAGGTGCACTCAAGCCCAGGTCCGGCTTCTCACTCAATATCAGAACACCCGTCACACCCCAAAATACAACAATAATAATCAATATATATAATGCTGAAAATAAAGGTCAGAAATATAAATCCATACAAAATCCTCGACGGGAAAACAAGCGTTAGGATTGACTCGCTTAAGGGACGTTGGATCCCAAATGCATAAGAACTATCACAATCCTCAGCAGCCAGGGGACGTTGGATCCCCAGCAGAGTCGCCAGCTGTCGCTACTGCGAAAATCGGCGCCAGCTGAACAGAAGAGTCGCCACCGTGCGTTATTTATCCCACAGGAGGGAAAGGAAACGCTCAGAGTAAACCTCGCACAACACGGGAAAGGTATGGTCTTCGCAACCAAAACCTGGATTCGGGAGTCGGTTACGCAAGGGGAAGGTATTAGCACCCCTCACGTCCGTCGTACTCGACGGGATCCACGCTTGCTTGGTTTGTACGAATTACACTTCTATCTAAACTAAAGGATGAGGTCTGAAAAGAGAAGAAAACATGACTCGGCAAAGCATCGCACTTTATGCCTACGTATTCCCGTCTGGAACGAGAAATCAGAGTCAACGTAGTTCGCCTACCTACGGGAAAGGAGGGGAAGGTTGCTCGCTAGGATATCGCATCCTATGCCTACGTACTTTCATACAGCATGAAAGATCAGAGCAAACGTAGTTCGGGCCACGTACGACACAAGTCTGTCTTGGTTGATTTTATTCCTTCTGAAAAAGGGTTTTCTGATTAACAGTCCCAGCGGACAAAAAATGACGTTTTGATGAGTTCACATTCTTTTACGGAAGAAGTGTCTTTTATTGTGTTTGAAATTTTATTATATTTTTCTGTTTGTTTGAGGAAGAAGAGACAGAACTCTAACCTACGGTTGTGAAGGGAATCAAACTAACCTAATGTTATCATGCATGGGTTAAGACCTAGTGTCTATCATGCTCCTCTCTTGCGCAGAGAGAAACAGAGATCCTAAGGGAGTAGACGGAAACAGAAACAATAGCAGATATATACAGTAAAGCAGTAAAATGCATGGATGCAACAATACAAGCGAGGCAAGGGAGTCCCACTCAACCTCGAACCTAGAAAACAATAGGCAAAAGTGAACAGACTTCACTTTCAACCCAACAGGGTAAACAGCAAACAATACAGTCCAGAAAACCAATCAATACATAAGAAATGAATAACAACTAGAATAAACAGCCACAGCAGCTCTGCAACAACACCTATCTTCAAGCTTCAGCAAGCATCAATCTCCATCTCCAAAGTCTTCAAGCAAGGGCTTTGGTCATCAGTCTTCCGTCTGCAATGGCTTTTCTTCCAGTCTCAATCTCCAAGAGGAACATCAGTCAACAAGATGAAGTGAAGGAATGTTAGACAGTCAATTACCTACCAAGGGTGGTTCATCAATTGTTAACATTATATAGACAATTTTCCCTCAGAAGTTCTATCTTTCAAATACATTCACTGATCCTTCCAAAGGAAGGAGGTGGATATTTGAAAGAGACTTTGAATCATAGAGAAAGGATGGATGCAGACAAGGCACTCCATGTTTGAGAAACAAGCTTTCTAATCTAGAGCTCTGCCTAGCTCCTAAACCCTAGTCTCCTCAACAGCTGCTAGCAAGAATCTCCTCTTCAACTCTGGAAGTTGGTCTTCAGTCTCTGGATCTCCAATGGCTCCATCATCCCAAGTCTTCAGCTCTCCCAATCCCCAAGCAATCCCAATACCAACACAGACAAACAATAATTCCCAGAGGGCACACCACACCAATCAATCAAAAATAGACAGTAATATACTAATAGCAGTAGGGGAATCCTAGTGATTTCTAAGGGATCTAATAACTACCCATAGTCCCTATAGTCCCATATCTAAAATATTCAATCTCTAAGTCCTGAGGGAAATGATTCAATTCTCCTAAGTCATCACTTAAACCCTAATTTTGTTCATGTTGTTCTCACCTAAACTAATCACCTAAAATTAAGTCCTAAAAATGTGAACTAAATTGTATATACAAGCTAATCTTATCTACTAATCAACCTAAAAAGAATGGGTGAAAAATATTAAAGCAACTATTAGAACAAAAATTAACAAATTCATGTACTAAACAAAATATTATTTACACCTAATTAAAAGGAAAATATGCCAAAAATATGAAAATAAAAAGAACTATTAATTTTTTTATATGATAATTTTCTTGACAAAATTATGAGTAATGTGAAAAAACAACCAATTAAAAACTAGCATTTTTCTATTTTCTATGAATTTTTAAAGAATTAAAATGAATTGAGAAAAATTAAATGAATTAATTGAGAAAGGGGGTGCAGCAAGTAGGAGAAATCAGTTAAAAGAATAAACTGGGCCCAGACTGGGGGGCGCGCATAGCAAGCGCGTCTGGGCCCAATGCAAGTCAGAAAACATAATAAAAATTAAAAAAACGAAAAACGGTGCAGATAGTAAAGACTTTAGTTCATTTTAGCTTTGGGCCTGATTGGGAGGGTGCTATTAGCAAGGATATCCAAAGCCCATCCTGAAAACATTAATGAAACGATGCGTTTAGTCCTTCAGGGTTTCCCTCCGTTTTCATCTTTAAACCAAGGCCGTTGGATTAACTCTCAGGTCCAAGTCAAACACCAGATCCTACGGCTATCCATCATCGTCCCCAAATAACTTCTAGGGTTTCTGAAATTCCACCTCCATGCATGAATTTTCCAGACCTTCGTTCTCCCTTGTTTCTCCATGAATCCACACGATGCCAAGAGCAAAGTTGCTCTAAATTCTTCCCTCTACACAGCCATGTCCATAATTCTTTCTAAAACTCAACCAATAATCAAACTCGATGAGTGTAACATTCTGAATCCATCAATATCACCTGTCATCAACCATCTCAATTCTCTCCAATCTTTACCCTAACCTAATCTACACCTTATGCTGATCAATCTGAGCTAAGGATCCAAGATTATCATGCATTATCCTATGAGTTACAAGCTTCAACAGTTTATGCACTCCATGGCCAATCCTCATGAAACCTCTCCAAACTCACCAAAATCAGTCATCTACCCTACCTTAACCTTTCTATGCTATCAAAACCTAGCAATTCTAACCAAAGCATGCAATTCGAAAGAGAAACATACCTGGTGCAATTGATGAAAACAGGTGCTAAAACCTCTTGATCCAATGCTTGAAGTGATTGAAAACTGGTCACTGAACTTGATGATGACTTCTGTATGCAACAAATATGACTCAAACCTCTTGGATCTTGCAATTCCAAGATTTTTGCTTCTTGAATGGTGAACTTGCACATCTCTAATCCACCTCAATTCTACCAAATGATTGTATGAATTCTGATCTAGGGATGATGATGATGAAGAACAGATCAGAAAATGTGAAGATTGATGAGAATTTGAGAGAGTTTGGATTGATTTTGCAATTTGAAGAAAGTGTGTGAAACTTGTGGTTTTGAGTAAATGTGATCACCAACCATGGCATGAACCCTCTCCATTCAATATATACATGTCATTAGAACCTCCTAGAAGCTTGGAGAAACTTCCCATGTGTGATTTCCCTTGGATTTGGCTTATGTTTCTTCCATTATAAGCAACCTTGAATAACTTCCAAAACTTGAACCAAGCTCAAAATTCTACTTCAGCCAATGTTCTCAAAATGGTTTTTCCATTCAAAATAACCTATAATTTCACCTCATTTGGCCAAAATATGAAAAATCTCATTTTTTAGGTCATTTTTATTCATTAAATCCAACAATTTTGAAACCTTGTGCTATGAATCTTTCCAATCTTTCATGGTCACTTTTATAGACTCAAAATGTCATTTGGAACAAGTTTGATGTTGTAAAGTTTTCCATTTGAAGCTTCCTTGTATGAGTTTTGGGCATAGGCTTGAAATGACCTGTAATTCTCAAATGACCAAAATACCCTTTGCTTGCCAAGACCACAAGTAGAGTTCCACAAATAATATGAAGGCATACTATACCATTCTAGAAAGCTAAGACAATGAGGAACAACTCTTATGTTGACCAGAAATTCATTTGAAATCTCCTTGAGGGGTAAAAATTTCTTGGAAGTCAAGTCACTTTCACAGACAAAATTTCAGATACCTCAGATGACCTGTAACTTGCAAGGACCATAACTTGAGTTCTATAAATCTCCTTGATGTCTTCCACCACTAAAATTAAAGGTCTTGAGATCCTCTACAAGTTTCATGTTGGCCAAGGATCCATTTGAAGCTTGCATTTTGACTTATCTTGCTTCGAAATTTGACCTAAATTAGGGGATTTTACACAGAAACCCTAATTTAGAAACTCCTCTTCTCCTTGATTTCTCTTGATTTCTTCTTAGCATAACAACATATCCTCTTCTACATGTCAAATGATGAACCCCACATCCCTCCAATAGCCCTTAATGCCTTTCAATCAATCAATTGACCTAGAGTTGACTTAGAGTTGACCCTAGATGAAACCCTAGTTGACTGCCTTCAACTGCAATACTTGTGGTCACACCAAGGACTTGCCTCCTTCCTCAAATGACTTTCTAAGTCTCCCTATGATGTCTCCATACTCTCCATGCTCAATTCACAGCCCACAACTTACTTTGTTGATCCTCAGATACCCTCAGTTAGGAGATAGATGTACTGCTTGATCCATTGATTTCCCAGCTTTCAAATTCTTTCTGATGACTTGAATGAGATTGAATTAGAATAATAACCTCTTGATAGGCCTATAGAGATGAGAATAGTGATTGGTCCCCTGTTGGATGACTTGCCATGCTATGCTATGCAGATGATCAGACTATGTACATGACTCTATATGCAAATGCTAATGATATTGAAACATAAACCAAGTGAATAAGGTTGAGCAAATTTTAGGGTGCAACACTCTCGAATGTCAATTATTGACAGGAACCCCCACAGACCAAGTGAGCCATGCTCAAGGAAACCCTTACTCGAACACCTATAACCCAGGCTGGAAAAACCATCCGAACTTTTCTTACAAAAGTGATAACGCTCTATATGCACCTAACCAAACACCTACTGCACCACCAGGATATCAAAAACCAGCCGTAATTGCTTCTAACGTCCCTAGAAAATCCAAACTTGAATTGATGATGGAAAATTTCATAGCTACCCAAGTTCAGACAAAGAAGGAATTCCTGAATCAAAACATTCACACTAGTGAGCAGATTAAGCAACTAGCCAACAAAGTAGGCGCTTTAGCCACCCATAAGAAAATGCTTGAAACACAGATATCACAAGTGGCTCAACAACAAGCACCTGCTGCTGCACCCTCCGTCACATTTCCTAGACAGCCATAACCTAATCCGAAAGGTCATGCAAACGCAGTTATATTAAGAAGTGGAAAAGAACTGGACGAACTTATCGATCCTAGGAGTCAAGACCTAACCATGTATCAAAAACCTGTTAAACAAACAGAGAAGGAGTCTGAACCAAAAGAGAAGGAAGATAACGACCAAGAGGCCGTAGAAAAAGAAAAACCTTATGTGCCTCCACCGCCTTATAAACCACCAATTTCTTATCCTCAAAGATTAATAAATTCTAAAACCACAGGGCAGTTTAAGAAATTTGTTGAACTTCTGAAGCAATTGAACATTACAATTCCTTTCACAAAAGTTATCACTCATATGCCCTCATACGCTAAATTCCTTAAAGAAATCTTATCTAACAAGAAAAAGATCGAGGATAATGAAACAGTTACACTTACTGCTGAGTGTAGCGCAATAATCCAAAACAACATGCCTTCTAAGCTGAAAGACCCAGGTAGTTTCTCCATACCTTGTGTCATTGGAAAGTTCGTCATAGACAAAGCTTTATGCGACTTAGGAGCTAGCATTAGTGTTATGCCCTTATCCATATGCAAAAAGCTAAATATGGGAGAATTAAGACCAACCAAGATGTTCGTTCAATTAGCTGACCGATCTGTCAAATATCCCGTTGGTATAATGAAAAACGTTCCAGTACGAATAGGTCAATTCTACATCCCAACAGATTTTATAATCGTGGACATTAAAGAAGATTCAATCACTCTGATTATCTTAGGAAGACCATTCTTAGCCACAGTTGGAGCTATTATTGACGTAAAGAAAGGTAAGCTATCATTTGAAGTTGGACAAGAAAAAATTGAATTCATCCTCACCAAGTTCTTACAAGCACCATCCATAGACGACACTTGCTATCTGGTTGACGTTATTAACGAATGCATAAGAGAACTGGAGAAGGAAGAGACCACGTATTCGGACATAATGAAAATCCAAACCCCAAAAATTCGTGAAGATGACAATTCGTGTGCACCATACCAAGATGACAGTCTAAGTGAAAGAACCCATCTTTAATACTTAAAGTATTACCTAAAAACCTCAGATACGATTTCCTATACACCGAACTCAAAAGACCAGTGATAGTCAATGCTAACTTAGGACAACTAGAAACCAAAAAACTATTAGATGTCCTGAGGAAATATCCAACTGCGTTAGGCTATAACATCACTGACCTTAAAGGAATAAGTCCTTCTATTTTTATGCATCGAATTATGCTAGAGGAAGACTGTAAGACCTCTAGAGAACATTAGAGAAGAATCAACCTTATCCTAAGCACTGTAGTTAAGGGCGAAGTAGAAAAGCTACTAGATGCAGGAATCATATACCCGATCTCCGACAGTCAATGGGTTAGCCCGGTACATGTCGTACCCAAGAAAGGAGGTGTTACAGTGGTTAAGAACTCGAAAGGTGAATCGATAACACAAAGAGTTGTGACCGGAAGTAGAATGTGCATCGATTACAGAAAACTGAACAAAGCCACTCGAAAAGATCATTTCCCTTTACCTTTCATCGATCAAATGTTGGAGAGATTGGCCAAACATTCATATTTCTGCTATTTAGATGGTTATTCAGGATTTTTCCAAATTCCTATTCACCTTGATGACCAAGAAAAACCTACATTTACATGCCCTTATAGAACTTTTGCATACCGACGAATGCCGTTTGGATTATTCATTGCTCCCGCGACATTCCAAAGATGAATGATGGCAATATTTGCATATTTTATAGACGACATCATGGAAGTGTTTATGGATGACGTTTTTGTATGCGGACAGAGTTTCGAAGGATGTTTGTCAAACCTAGAGATGGTACTCGAAAGATGTGCGAAAGTGAATCTTGTTCTTAATTGGGAAAAATGTCATTTCATGGTCAGACAAGGAATAGTGTTAGGACACGTAATATCTGACAAGGGGATTGAAGTTGATAAAGCCAAAATAGAAATTATAAAAGATCTTCAACCACCAAAGACCGTACGAGAAATACGAAGTTTTTTAGGACATGTCGGTTTCTACCGATGATTCATAAAAAATTTCTCGAAAATTACAAAACCTCTAACTGGTCTATTAATGAAAGATGTTGAGTTTATCTTCGACGAAAACTGCTTGAAAGTGTTCGAAACACTAAAAACAGCCCTTATCACCGCACCAATCATGCAACCACCAGATTGGAACCTACCATTCGAAATCATGTGTGATGCGAGCGATTATGCCGTAGGCGTAGTTCTAGGACAAAGAAAGGATAAGAAACTTCATGCAATCTATTACGCTAGTAGAACCTTAGATTCCGCCCAAATGAACTACGCCACAACGGAGAAAGAACTTCTAGTTGTTGTGTTCGCTCTTGACAAATTTTGTTCCTACTTAGTAAGAGCAAAAATAATCATTTACACAGACCATGCCACCATTAGGTACTTAATAAGAAAAAAGGATGCCAAGCCAAGATTATTGAGATGGATCCTACTGTTACAGGAGTTCGATCTAGAAATCAAAGATAAGAAAGGAACCGAAAACATAGTGGCAGATCACTTATCCCGAGTAGAAGGCATTAAACCAGAACTAGTGCCTATCAACGATGATTTCCCTTATGAAATTCTGATAGCCAAGTTAGAAAGTGATATGTCAGATTTAACCTCGAAAGAACCAAAAATAGAAGAAGTCATGGAAGTTATCTATCACACATAACCTTGCCTTAGTATGCTGACATTGTCAACTACTTAGTCGCAGACGTACTTCCACCAGACTTAACCTATCAACAAAAGAAGAAATTCTTCCATGATTTAAAGCAATATTATTGGGATGAACCTCTGCTTTTTAAGAGAGGATTCGATGGTATTTTCCGTCGATGTGTCCTAGGGGAAGAAATAGAAGACATCATCTCTCAGTGTCACTCTGCTCCTTATGGTGGGCATGTAAGTACCTCAAAGACTCACACTAAGATCTTACAATCCGACCTATTATGGCCTAACCTTTGGAAAGATGTCCACATTGCAATACTAAACTACGACCGGTGCAAATGCACTAGTAACATCTCAAGACGTGATGAGATGCCCCAAAAAGGCATTTTAGAAGTAGAAGTCTTCGATGTATGGGGGATTGATTTCATGGGACCTTTCCCATCTTCTTTTGGAAATAAATATATACTCGTAGCTGTCGATTACATTTCCAAATGGATCGAGGTCGTAGCCTCTCCAACTAATGACACACGAGTAGTCATAAAACTCTTCAAGAACATAATCTTCCCTAGATTTGGTGTGCCAAGACTCGTCATTAGAGACAATGGTTCTCACTTCATAGCAAGAATATTTGACAAACTGTTATCAAAATATGGAGTTAGACACCGTGTGACAATGCCATACCATCCACAAACTAGTGGACAGACAGAAGTTTCAAACAGAGAGATAAAATAAATCTTAGAAAAGACTGTTGCCACCTTTAGGAAGGATTGGTCATCCAAATTAAATGAAGCCTTATGGGCCTATAAGACAGCTTACAAAACACCAATAGGAACCACGCCATTCAAGTTAGTTTATGGAAAATCTTGTCACATGCCAGTAGAACTAGAACATAAGGCCTATTGGCCTATTAAAACCTTAAACTTAAACTACACTGTCGCTGGAGAAAAGCGAATCTTAAATTTGCACGACTTAAAATAACTTAGACTAGATGCCTATGAGAACTCCTGTATATATAAAGAAAGAACAAAAAATGGCATGATAAGCGTTTAGTTAGGAAACGGTTCAGTGTGGGAGACGTCGTGCTCCTATTTAATTCAAGATTAAAACTCTTTCCAGGGAAACTAAAATCTAGATAGTCCGGTCCTTTTGAGATAACAAAAGTCCTTCAAAGTAGGGCTGTAGAAATTAAGGAGAGAAATAGTGACCCGTTCATAGTGAACGGACAATGCTTAAAGCACTATAACCATATTGAAAACAGAGACTATGTGAATAGTCTGAAACTGTTAGAGACACTCGCTCATCCCTATAGCTGATTCATCACAAGCTGTTGTCAGGCTTATGACGTTAAAAGCAGTGCTGAGTGGGAGGCAACCCACGTTCTTGTTTCCTTTCCCTATCTAGTTTTTGACTATTTGTTTTATTTTTGTTTTTATTTTTTTTAATGAATTTGTTCTCACATGTTTCCATGAATTTTAAAAGCCTTCTTACCTTCTCCTTTCTCCTGACTAACTCTCATCATGCAAACCGTAGACTATATGGAAATTGTTTTCAGAGGTAGAGCCCAGAGAGCGAGATTTGAAGCCTTAACACAGAGGAATATAGGTCTGACCATTTATTATGATGGACCTGCCATGGATCAACTAGGTATCCATGATAGTATCCTATTCTTATTTAACTAATTGGGATGGGAGAAAGCGGCTATTAAGACTATATTTTTTACCTACAGAGAGCTAACGTTTGAATTTCTTAGCTCTCTAGCCTACTTACCTGAACATGGTTACGGATCCAATAAGGGGCTGATTTGCTTTAGACTTTTTGGTGTTGATTACACTTTTAACCATAGAGAACTAGCAGACCTTTTAGGATTCCATAGCGGATCATTTATCTACACCACCACCCAAGAGGAACTAATGGATGTTGAGCTAGATTATTTCTGGGGACCTATTACAGGTAACTATCACCCCGAGCCGAATGACATGCACTCCAATGAAATTCATAACCCTGTGTTGTACCCCAAAATTTACCCTCCCATATTCAAGACAATGTGTCCCAAGAGGTTACTTAATAGTCACAAGATTCACAATTGGTCAAAGGGATTGAAGGTTTCATCAAAGCCTCCTCCTGAACAGTGGATCTTAGAACTAGGGTTTTGAGTCTCCCCGAGCAAAATGGACTTCTAAAAATTAAAATGGACTTCATAACATCCCACATACTTCAAAGAATCCCCATGTCAAGTTTCAGAGCTTTCCTCACAAGTTTGGCCAGTCAGATGCTCAAATACCTGAAAATCAGTTAACTTTGTCAAAAAGTCAACTGAGGACAACTGTGGTCAACTCAAAGTCAAACTTCAAGATTTTTTGTCAACATCAAGATTACAAGGTGAAATTCATCATTTGATCAAGGGTCGATCATGATTCATCAGTGAAACCTCAGATCATCAAGAATCGGAAGTTGCTAAATTAGGGTTTTGTGTAGGAAAAGTCAACTGAACTTTGACCAGCCATAACTTTCACATGTTTCATCAAAAAATTTCCATCCAAAGCTAATTTTGAAGGAAGTTTAATTCTCTACAACTTTGTATCTCACAAGCCAATTCTAAAAATGCTTCATTTGAAATATATGAGCCAAGACACTATAGGTCCTTTTGAAAGTCAACTTTTTCCAAAGCTCATAATTTGAAAATGGTAAAAAAAAATATAGACATGGGACCAAAAGGGTTGATTAGAGGATACCCTAAGATTTCTAAAAAGTTTTAGAACACCTCCATAGCATTAAAATTGAGGAAGTTATGCATTGTCAAAGTTGGTAATTTTTCAAGGGGTGTATGAAGTAAAAAGGCCATAACTCCAATTCTTTCCAAATGGGCCCATAAAATTGCAACCCAAACTTGAAGATAAAGTCATTCACGACCCAATGACCATATTTTCTGATTTTTATCATTTATTTTATATTATTTTTTATTTTTATCATTTAAAATCATTTTTAATTAAAATAAATTATAAAAAATCAAAGATTTGATCTAAGATTTATTTTGGGATCAAATATATGGTATTCAAAGTGATTGAAGTCATCCAAATTCATTCAAGAATAATATGGTATGATTTAACTTAATTTTTTTTTACAATTATGATAATTGACTCCTTCATCTTCAAGCAACCCATAAAACTCCAACCAAGGCCCAATTGTTTACCCTAATTTACACTACTTTATATACACAACAAAGTCAGAATGAAAAAAAGGGGAGAGAAATTTTTTTGGAAGCCATAAGAACCTTAGAAAAATCTAAAAAACAACTTTGCAATAAGACTCAATCAGCTCTACAAGTCCATTCACATTCCTCACGATCCTAGGAACCTATCCCACAAAGACTTGAAGGTTGAGACCTCACAAAGTGCATCCCATGAACATGCCGCCTCTCATTCTTTTTTTTCTTTTTTTTGCTTTTGTAATCTTTGATTTCATTGCACTTTATCATATTTTCTGTTCATAATGATCTTCATAATCATGTTTAGGTTTGTTTTGATCATTTGTTTGCAAGATATGATGCAGGTTTCAAGAAGTGTCATGGTTAAGGCATAAGCTTTTCAAGAGTCGAAACTCTTCATACGAACATTTTCAGGCCTTCCCCCATTTATTTTTAGTGAATTTCTTCCTTTTTTTTATGTTTTATAGTTATTATTATTAAAATATTATTATTAATTTAATTAACCATTAATCTTTACTAACTGCTCACTAATTATTTTTCTTAAAATAAATTTTATAATATAATTTTTTTCTCTTACATAACTTTTTTTTTTAATTTATTAATTAAAATTGTAAATGAATATAACGAGGTTTAGATTAATTTAAAAATCCTAATTTTTCACTAACCCTAATTAGACCCTCATTTTCTAAACTTGATCTTTTTTTTAAAAAACAATTAATTTCCTAATTTAATTTATTTTCATTGCTTTATTTATATTATTTAGAGGATTGTATAGGATTTTCCTCATGTAATTTATTTTTTCGCACCGATTATTCTGTAATTGTCCCGAAGCCGTGTAATAGTTTAGGACTTTATTTCTTGTTTTTTTATTATTTCCGTAAATATTTAATTGCTTGGTTAGTAATCTAGGGCGTGAAAAGATCTAATTGAATAAATTGGACTTAGAGAATCAATAATAAAAGAAATATCTAAAAATAATCACTCACACACGATCGCCATCTACACCTCCTAGGGTTACCCCTCTTAGTTGCCTTAATATGGTCAAGTCCCTCGAACATAGGGGTGTCTTAAGCGATGTCCCCGCAAACAGATAAATCATCAAGTCCCTTTAAAGTTAAAAGGATCATAGTCCCTTCGAAGTTTCCTACGGAATAAATGATCTTGTCCCTCGATGACCCTACAAAAATGATGATAGTCCCGTCGAATTACTAAGACACCCCTACATGTTGCCTTCTTTGACCATACGATGACCCTACGCCCGTCCCTTAACATCCAAGGTAAAGACTACTTACTCACTAATAGTAAGGACAATCTTACCCTTAAAGGAAATAAATAACAAGAAAGACCTTACAAACTTAGGGTAGGTAGCACTTAAATACTTGCTCACGTTTTTTCAAAAAAAACATTCTTTACACCCCACTTTCAAAATATTTCCAAACTCAAGGCTTTGTATACATCCATACGAGGATCACTATAAAGAACTTCTGAAAATCTTTTCTAAACGTACACTTTACATTACTTTTCAAACAAACAAGTGAGCTAAGTAACTAAGAGCCCATGGATAACCATGGATATAAAGGGTGCTAACACCTTCCCTTTATATAACCTACCCCCCGAACTCAAAATCTTTTCAAAAAGGTCTTTCCTGTTCTTTTATAGCCTTTTCTATTGGATAAAATAAAAGTCGGTGGCGACTCTTGCTATCCGCACATGTTTTTGTCAAACAAAAACACCAAGTCAGTTCTCCCACCGTGTTACACCCTGCCATTAGCTATTTCCACAAAATGCTAGCCCACGCCTTATTTGGGAAGGAGGAAAATAATACCTCCATCTCTAAGGATGAACTGTTTATTTTATATTGTGCTTCTCAGGGTAGGCATGTTAATGTCGTTTCTTTCATGATGAAAACATTTGTTAAAATCAGTCAAGAACCGGACACCCCTGCAAAATAGGAGGCCTTGTCACCATGATTGCTAATGCCATTGGGCTTAGGTACCAACTTAATCGAGTTATACCCTTCGGCAGCATTCACTCTATGAATTTGCAGTTTTGTTTTAACCAGCGCATCATTGGAAACTTAGGACCTGCCCCATTTGAATACCTTATTGCTAATGAAGTGGTCCATCTATTTACTTTATCAAACCATGAGCGCACAAGTGTTCACAACAAAGAAAATTGGCTTTATGAATTGAGTGAACCTATGGATACCCCTTCACCTCTTGAGACACCATATAATTACATGTATTATGAGGACTTTGTATCCGATGCTGAGACCGACCCTAAGACATCTCCTAATTGCCATAACGTCACTGAGCCAGACACAAATCAGTATGTTGAAAATTTGAATAACATCTTGAACACCATGGATGATTTCAAGACAGAAATCACAGCTGTAAAGGATGAACTAAAGACCATGCGCCTCAATATGATTAGTTTAATGGATATCGCTGTGGAACAATTCAATTATATGAATCAGGCGTTGGAAACCTTGAAGAAGCAACATGACTATTTTGCTACCATTATCTTTTATTAACTTTTGCAAACTACTTACAGTGTTGTTCATTTTGACTTTTATTTTTTTTATCAGCAAACTTCCATTCATTAATGCAATTTGAATTTCAATTAATCCTCCTTTCTTTTTCCTATATTTTTACTTTTTTATAATTCAGTTATATGTTTACTGTTTTTTTTCATTTTCACTAAATCAAGCGAACCCCCGTTAACAGATTCTGTCACAGCACATAATTTGTCTTTGTCACGGTCGTAACAAGGCAGCCATGACCGCCACGCGTCTTACGACCGTGACGAGTCTATGACGACCTTCATGACCTCTTAACTTACGGTCTCTGATATAGCAGCGACCCCCCAATATTCCTTTTGTTTTCTCTTCATTTCTAAACTGTCTCATTACCATTCATAAACCTCCATTATCCCCACTTACCTTTCAACTTCCACACACCCGAAACCTCTATTTAACATCACAATAACCATCCCCATTTCCACAAACCTCATCCTATCAACAACCCATTTCATTCCCCAAACCTCGTGCTTTGCATGCAAAATGGCTAGGCAGGTTCGGCAAACACCAGACCTCACCTCATCCAATTTCAGAGATGGAGAGCAAGGAGACCGCCAACGAACCAACTACATCAGCTTCTACCAAAGTTCTGTTTAATCAACACAGTATGTAGATGTTGCATGCCTAGCAGAATTGGGCATGCTCGAAGGTGTCAGATGGATGCTTCAGAATGTCGGCCTTTGGCAGCTTTGTACAAACGCCCAACCTACATACGAAGCCTTAATGTTGGATTTCTTAAGTTTATTCGCCTACATTACTCCACCTGGTGAGACACATTAACTCACCGGTGTTGCCACCTTCCGCATGTTCGGTACAGAGTATTCATTGAACTAGAACCAAATCACCCAAATGCTCAGTTTCCACTTTGGGGAGAATGCCTGTCGCCGCGTGCCTCAGAACTCATTTTTCCAAGCCACGTTTTCCTTGTTGAACGAGTTGACTGGCTCGAATGCTGATAGCTGAGATAGCCTCAACGCTACCTACATCCACAACCCAACCATCAGATACTTCCACCACACAATAAGGAACACCATCTTCGCAAGAGATAGTAACCACAAGATGAATTCTAAAGAGTTCTTCTTCCTTCACTGTGTGTTTGCTCCCGAACATATAAATGTCGTTCCATTCCTAATAGCTCATATACAAGCAAACGGTGGTCGCGGCTCAAAGCCTTTTTAATTTGGAGGCATTATCACATCTATTGCACTGGCCCTGAACCTTGGTGACAGACTTACAGATCTCCCGTTACTACCTCCTGTCTATCTTGACATTGACTATTGTCGCTCCTTCCACCTCATAAAAGCGAGAGTAGATGGAAAATACCATCCAGTGGTTCGAAACCGTACGGTTCGCAGCATCATTATGCCCTATAGGAGTCGTATTGATCCGCAAAATCGAGCCAATTGGCTCTTTGATCTTGCTTCCCCCGAAGCTAATGTAGTTGCACCTAATGTTCAAGATAATGCACCTGCAGATGAGATTAAGGAAGAAATGGACCAAGCTTCCCAGGAAGAGAGACAACCTCCTCCCGACCAAGAAGGTACATCCATCAGATGTCGCCACCACACCGACTCTGAGCCCACTAATGAGGAAATCTTACGAGGGATTTGGCAACAAAACCAGCTGGCTGTATAACTTGAAGCACGACAACAAGAGCAACATCTTCAGATGATGGTTTTATTGCAACAAATCCAGCAAGGGCAAGTAGCCTAAGGCCAGAGACTCGACAGCGTCATCAATGAGATGGGTGCCCTCACATTACGAGTGCAAGACCTCCACGACTACATCCATCATACAGGCCTTCCCGATCACGTGGCACGACATGGTCGAGGACGAACCAGAGGCAGAGGACGTGGACCTGAATAGTCCTAGTTTACCATTTAGTTTATTTTCTCGTTTTTATTTACTTTAGTTTCCATATCGCATTTATATCGCAACATTAAGGACAATGTCTGATATAGTATGGGAGAGGTACGTTATTTCCCTTCATGTATTTCAGTATATTTCCCTTTTTGCATTCTCAATTCAAAAAAACGTGCTTTTATATGTACTTTTCCCCATCATACAATTCCCTCACTTTATTCGGCTATACAAAAAAAATTTCCTGATCAATGCATAAATTGACACACCAAGATAAAGGCCAAGTAAGGAAATCTTGAGGAAAAAAATTCTAACAAGACTGATACCGTCCTGACACCTTAGACCTCCTGCTTATGCAAGCTCAGTTTCAATACCTATTATACCAATGCCTTAAGTTTCAGCCCAAACGTAACCCCCAGTAGTTTATACCAGCAGTCAACACCGTCTTAATGAAAACCACGTGGAAAGCCGATGAAAATAAGTGTTTGATGCCTAATCATGAAGCAATCGTCCTTCTACTATGAAGTAATCTTTCTTCTGCTATTCGGAAAAAAAAAAGAAAAAGAAAGAAAAAGAAATAAATTTGTTGTTAGTTGGTTCATAGGTTCCTGGTTATGGACATTGGTAGGGCGAATTACGATTCGATCCCCCACAACTTACAATTAGGATATATAAAGGGTTAACACATTCGTGTACCAAACCCCATACTAAAAAGGATCAAAGTCACTAACCGGCTATTCCACAACGTGCGTGTAAAGGCAAAGGGCTTAATGTGATTGCGTTAGAACGAAACCGGGTGAAATTTGATACGAGGAACTTTATGTTGAGCTATAATAGAATAATTAGAACTGACTTGCATAGGAGGCAGGCCTATGAGCATGTTTGCTGCTTTGTGTCACTACTGTATCCTTAGTGTTTCATTCGAATCTCTATCATTCTAACCAAATGCCTTTAAAACATTTTGAAAACTCAAAAAGGTGTGTCATATACCTACATTGGTTTTCCTACCGACTATTTGCTTGAGGACAAGCAAAGATTCAAGTGTAGGGGAGTTTGATGACGCGAAAATGTATCTTATATTTGCCGTATTTTCTAATGATTAACTGTATTATTTCAGTCCGAATTCCGATTATCCTGCAAGCTTGCAAGTGTTCTTTGCAGGTATTTCATTCTCATGCTAAAAATGAGCAAGATATATAAAAGTACGAAAGGAAGAAGCAAAAGAAGAGAAAAGGCCAGAAAACCATAAAATGCAAGATTTGGAGGTGTGACGGTCGTCACAGCCCATCACGGTCGTCATACGCATCACGACCGTCACAGCCTGGCCATGATCGTCACGCTCTTAAATTCAATAACAACGTTCAGAATCAACATGGCCACGAAAGGGAGAGAATTCAGGCATGGTCCAGTATTCCCTCCCTGAGAATTCTCTCCCTCAACGTATTTTCTTCTGATATTTTCTCTTGCAACCGAGGATATAAAAGGACGGGAGTTGGAACTGACAACGGGAGAGCTTCATATTTACATAATGAATTGCTCCCAAATTGTCGTGAAGCCATTTTGCACTGTTATTGTTTTTTTCCTTCCATTCTTCCTTCAGTCCAAAGCATTATTTTTTTCATTCTGCATTTTATTCCAACATAGTAGAATCCTGCCGACATTGTGGAGGACTACTCGAGTATCAAATATCAGTAATATTTGCAGGTTCTTATTAATCCAATGCTTATTTTATTATTCAGTATGCATGTTCTACCGTTTTATTGTTTATGTTTATTTATGTTTGCATTAGTTAACATGTCGAGCCAAACCGATTATATCGACATGTAATCCAATTAGTAGGACGGGATTTGATAATACCCGGTGCGCCTTTCCTTTTTACAAACGATTTTTCTGGTTGTAGTTTTTAAATCTAATTTTCTAAATAACCTTTTTCACGAAAGTGAGAAGCTATTTATAACGGTTTTGCCACGAAAGTCGGAAATTTATTAAGGTTCGAGCCGGCACGTGAAAGCGTGGGGTTTGAACCGGATAGTAAAAACTAGGCATTAATTTTAAACACAGCGAGAGCGCTTTAAAATTAATCAGAATTTATTTATTTCCAAAAATTATTTTTAACCCCGAATGGGAGAGCGAGAGCGTACATTCCGCCTTAAAAATATGACCCGAGTCAACAACCAGCGTGAGGCAAAGGTCTTTAAACGAGTATTTTCTTCAGGAAAGTATTTGCAAAAATCAAATCAGCACCGATGATCTTCGAATCCCCGATAATTAAGGTGTTACATAGTGATATTCCTCTATCGATATTTCTAAACAAATAACCTTTATTTCCTTTAGATATCATAACTTAGCATTTATTTTCTAAAAACATCTTTCGCTGTAGCTAAACATAGTGACAACTGATAACACTAGTTTGATTACCAGTCCTTGTGGGATCAATATCTTTATTACTACGCGATAGACTATGCGCTTGCAGTTAGTACCGTTAGATTCAGAAAGTCGCGATCAATAAGGCAAAATCACCTTGGCGGATGGAGTGGAGGTAGCTTCGTTAACAACGAATCAGGATAAAAATAACTGTTTCATTATTTTTATTCTTTGTTTTCTCTTTGTTATGTTGGGTGGAAAAAGATTTTATTTTTAGAAACCCAATTAAACCCCCCTCCTTCTTGTTTTGTCTTCACCTTCACTACTCACAATACCGACACTAAACGCCAAGTCTGATTGCGTCTTGCACAAGTAACTCAAGGATCCAATCAACCTCCTATATTAAGTTAGATCAACATCTTGATATTCCTCATTCTTAGACAACTGCAGCCTTGGTTGAGCTGGAGTAATGGAAACATTACAACGCTCCATTTAAAACTTCTTCAATGTCTCATGAGCATACTTCTTTGGTGCATGAGCAATCCGCTTTTGAACTCGTGGAACTTAATGTCAAGGAAGTATGTCATGAGACCAAGGTCATTCATCTCAAACTCTTTCATAAGTTCACTCTCGAACTTAAAAATACATTTTTCGTTGTTTCCCGTAATAAACAAGTCTCCACATATAGACAAAGAATAATCACTCCTTCACTCGTATCCGTCTTCACATACACTTCATGCCCGTACACACATTTCTTGAAGCCAACAACATCCTTTAGGAAACCATCACTTATTTTATTCCAAACTCTTGGAGTTTGCTTCAAACCATATAATTCCTTCTTTAACTTGTAGAACTTTAGTTCTTAATATCTCACAACAAAACCAAGGGTTGTCCTACATATACCTCCTCTTCAAGTGGTGTGTTCAGAAATGCAAATTTGACGTCCATTTGGTAGACTGGCCAATTGTGATTATTATAATACCGACAACAAGCCTAATGGTTTCAATCATTGCAACTAGTGAAAATACCTTTTCAAAGTCTATGTCTTCTCTTTGCAAAAGTCCCTTAGAACCAATCGAGCCTTATGCTTGATTATCTCACCCTTGGGATTTGCCTTCACTTTGAACACCCATTTCACACCAATTAACATTTTCCATCCGGTAGATCAACCAACTCTAGAGTATTGTTCTTATCAGTAGATTCCAGCTCTTTCTTCATAGCACAGATTCACTTTTGATCACTTAAAGCCTCTTCCATATTAATGGGTTCGGATTCGTCCATAAGTGCAAAATGGACATAATCACCATCATCATTGACTTTGTTGTCTCGGAACAGCTTACAATATTAGAGTCTTTGAGGCAAACCCCTTTTCCTTTTTTTATCTTCTAACATTTTCTTCATTTCGGGCTACGACGACGGGTTGTTCCGCACTTCCCATTTCTACAGAACTCGAAATTTAGAAGTTGTAACATGTTACAACTTTCTGGTAATCGGTAAACATCTGTGTGTAACCAGTTAAAGGTTGCTGATAACCGGTTACACCTTATTCCACTTGCCTCAATTCATCGACCATAACATACAATCATTATCATCATGTTTGCAGCATCAAACAGTTTCTAACCACCGATAGAGTGATACTCTACAAGTATCATCACTTCTTCCTTATCACCCAACTTCTTTCTAAGTTGTCCTGTAACATGTCGGTATGCTACAGAACCAAAAACTCGCAAATGGTTCAAATTCGGTTTGAATCCTGACCACACTTCCTTCGTTGTTACATTCTCAAGCTTCTTTGTAGAACACATATTCATCAAATAGGCAGTTGTGGATATCGCTTCTTCCCATAAAGAACCCTTTAGCATGCTTCTCACCATGTTCATGATCGATCAGATCTTCCTCTCAATAAAACTGTTTTGTTATGGTGTGTAGGGTGGTACTACCTCTTGTACAATCCCTTTTTGATCACAAAACCTCCCAAAGTCATTTTAGACATATTTGCCTCCACCATCCGTTTTGAGCACCTTGAGTTTGTGACCACTTTGTCTCTCAACTGTGGACTTGAACTTTTTGAACACTTCAAATACCTCATCTTTTCTCTTGATTAAGTATGTCCATAGCTTTCTACTATGATCGTCAATAAATGTGACAAAGTACATATTGCCACCAATGGAATCTACTTGCATCAACCCATACACATCCAAACACACCACCTCAAGGTGATTATTGGTTCTACGGTCTGCATCCTTGTTGAATTTACCCTTATGTTGCTTTGTTTGCACACATTCTTCTTAAATTTTAGCCGTTATGTTAAACGATGGCAACCCCATTACCATTCTGTTCTTTTGCAAGTATTTGAGATCTCTAAAGCTGAGATGCCCAAGAAGATAGTACTACATCCACTCTTCACGACTTGTTGTAATAGTAAGACATCTATATTTGATAACCTTCAGCTCAACCTTGAAGGTTCTATTGGCAGCCATAGGCGCTTTAAGGACCAAAACTTCTTTTGCATCCATAACGTCAACCCTTTGTTTTCCATGGGAATCTTGTAACCTTTCTCAAGCAATTGGCCCATACTTAGATGGTTATATTTGATTTTTGGAATTTACAAGACATCCTTGATCAAGGAATGTCCACAATCCCTTCTCATGATCAAAACATCACCGATCCCATCGGCTGCTAGAGTTGTATCATTTGCGAACTTCACTTTGTTCTTCATGGCATGGTTGATTTTAACAAACCAATCCTTTTAGGCATGGCAAAAAAACCCGGACCCGCCCCGAAATTAGCGGGGAAAACCCGGTTTGAGTGGGTACGGGTGCGGGTGCGGGGAAAACCCGACTTTTAATTACGGGTGCGGCTACGGGTGCGGGGAGACACTAAGACCCTCCCGCCCCCGGCCCCGCCCCGCCCCCGAATAATGCATTTTAGTTTAATTCTCTTATTTTATTAGTTTAATATTCATTTATTAATTATATTTTTAATTAAATTATTAATACCTTTATTGCAATTAAAATAATTAAATTAATCAAATTAATATTCATTTACTAATTAAATAAATACTTAATTTATTAAAATAATCAATTTTTTAATTAAATTATTAATTTTTATTGCAATTAAAAAGAAATTAATTTTTTTCGGGTGGGGGTGGGGCGAGTCCGGGTGCACCCGTTCTCTACTGGGGGCGGGTCTGGGCGGTATATTTTTACTCCCGATTGGGTTTGGGGGTGGGGGGCGGGTGTGTTACATGGAGGCGGGTGCGGGTGCGGGTATAGTAAAACCCGCCCCCGACCCGCCCCGTTGCCATCCCTAAATCCTTTCTCTCTGTCATATGAGTAGAACAACCCGATTCTAAGTACCATTCCTCGCTGCACTGAACTCCTTTCGTACTCATCATGGTGTTTTCTTCAGCATGTAATCGATTACTGCTCAATTTTGCAGAATTCCTTGAATTGTTGTTGTTGTTGTCTCGTTGCTTGTTACTGTTGCATTCTCCTTCCATGATCATGACTAAGAGTGTATTCTCTTCATCAAACTCTTGTCTTGCAACCTTGGTTTCATCTCCTTGAGATTCCTTTTTGTTCTCATTGCACTCTCTTGCAAAATGACTGAACCTTTGACACTTAAAGCACTGCTCTTTGCTTTTGTCAAACCTCTTCTTCTCACCTCTAAAGTTACCTTGACCACCATTTTTGTTGTAGTTGCGCTAACTCCTTTGACAAGTCAAATTCTTTGAATTTGGGACTCTCTTCCACCAAATTTTTTAAAATTTCCTTTACTCTTCATGGATTATTTTCCTTTCGATCTCTTCTCCTTCTCGTTGAAGCGATCTTGCAAAGTAATCTCCGCATTTGCCTTATCATTAATTTTCTCTTCCATCCTTTGCTCATGAGCTCCAAGAGAGCGTTGCAACTCCTCTTTGCTCATCTTTGCAAGATCTTTCGATTCTTCAATCGCCACAACTACATTGTCAAATCTTGGTGTTAAAGAACGCAAGATTTTCGCGACAACATACTGCTCTGTAACAGTTTCTCCACATGCCTTGACTTGATTCACCAACCGAGTGATTCTCGTTGTGAAATTATTGATTGTCTCATTTTCTTCTATTTGAATTAATTCGAGTTGACACTTGTGAGTTTACAACCTCACCACCTTCGCCTTATCAGCTCCTGCGTGGGCCTTCTCTAAGATCTCCCACGCTTGCTTTGACGATTCGCAATCACCAACTCTCTCAAAGTTGTCACCATCTGCACATTAATGGATAAAAATAGTTCCTTGAAGTCTTTCTTCTTCTCTTCCTTATGGGTTGTTTGTTGTGTATCTGTCGCACCTTCGACAAGAGGATTCACCCATCTTGGTCACTTCAAAAACATCTTAGTAGCCAAACAACACATTTATTTGCTTGCACCATTTGTCGTAATTCATGGCATCAAGGATATGTAGATTTGCATGAATTCTTTCATTGGAAACAAAGTTCATGTTGCACACTAGGTGTTAGTGAATCAGAAATAGGCTCTTGATGGCAAATATTAGAAATTTGAACCATAAAATTGGTGAACAAGGTATAGAATATTGCAATGTGGAGAGAGAGAGAGAGAGAGAGAGAGAGAGAGAGAGAGAGAGAGAGAGAGAGAGAGAGAGAGAGAAGTGATTATTGCATTAGCTTAGGATAAGAATGTATTTTATACATTTATACAAATGTTACATTATGATTAGGATCCAAAACAAAAAATGTACAAAACTCGGGCTTGTAACCGGTTACAACTGATATTGAATTAAAATATCATTCAGTATTAACTTTGCTGTAACCGGTTACACCCCGTGTTAACGGGATACAATACTTGAATTAACAACCTAACTTTCTAACATATTTATCATGTTTTGAGAAAGAACAGGGTAAAACCGTTATGTTTCTTATTAATCATGTTTTGAGAAAGAACATGGTAAAACTGTTATGTTTCATTTTTTTTATTTACTGCGTGAAACCTTATCTGCTAATATTTTAGGCAATGTATAGTAACATAGTTCACTTTAAGTATTTTTCTTTAGATAATGTACAGTAACATAGTTCACTTTAAGTATTTTTTCTTTAGGTGAACATTCCGGTACTTTGAGATTTAGTTGGATATTAATACCCTTATTTAATAAAAGAATCACATTCAATATTATATATATATATATATATATATATATATATATATATATATATATATATATATATATATATATATATATATAATTTAAAATAAATTAATTTTTTTATTATACCGATATTCAACTACTCATCATAAATATCTAAAAATTTGTCTTTTCTTTTTCTTTATACATATGTAATTTATGTCTTTATCACATATTGAAAGCAACCGGCGGTTATTTCATTTCAATTAATTTTTATTTCTATTTATAAGTATTACCTTTTAACTCTTATGGGACAGGTGTTGTGCAATCTATATTCCTTGACATATGCTGAATAAAAAAGTTCAACTGAAGCCCAAAACTTTCAAAATGATGCACAATCTAAGACTGCTGTAGTTCTATAAATCTAGCAAAAATCAAGTCTCTTAGTCTCCTCCTTTTTTATGTTTTGCTTAGTTGTTTAGAATGCTACTAGTATGTTGTTTCACTTTGAGTGAGGATAAGGATAATGGTTGGTCGAGTTTGTGATTTGGATGAAGATATCTTGTAGATTCACAATAATTGGATTTTATGATTCTGTGAACACATGGTTCTGTTTATTATGATTCACAATAGTTAAGTTTTTTCAACTACGACCATTCTTGCAAAAAGAGAATATGCATGGACTAAAATTTAAGTAAAATATTAGTTGCGTTCATCATTCTCGTCAATGTAATTTTAGTTGCAACCATCATTCTTACAACAATCTATACTAAAATTCAAATAAAATTTTAACACAGATTAAACTTAAAAAGATCACAATTTTACAGCGACCGTGGAAGTTACCCACGCGCTACAAATTAAAACCGAATTCGAATTTCATATTACAGGAACACATTGCAAGAGGTGTCATGTGGTATCATCCATTGCCATGATGGTGCTAAGGTTAAGTGGATTCATGTACTTTTTAGTACCCGACATAATTCGCTCCACGATAATTTTATTCGCCTTTTCGGATGGATGAAATGGATCCCAAAATGCATACAATTCTCGGTCCGGACATAAATTTGAGATTGGCGTGCACAAACCAATCCCATTGTAAGGTCCTTGTCCACAACAAGCAACTCTTGATGTTGTAAATCCTGTCCAACAATGTACACATGTTAGACCAGATATCATTTTTTCGGATACAAAAATTTCTAGAAATTAAATTTATTACCAAATGCTTTGGGGTCATTGACGAAATCGCTATGCATTAGTGCGGTATTGGCAGCGATAAAAACATCTTTGCCAATTTTCTTGTTGAGTCCTTGTACCATGTGGGTTAATTGAGGATTGTACAATGTTGCAGCTCTTTGAAGTTCAGCAGAACATCCTCCACCTGTTCCGTGCATCGCCATTTCGGCTGGAACACATCCTAATGGTCCCGTGCCCGTCACAAGAACTCTGCGAGCTCCTAGATAATATAGTCTCTACAAAAAAAACGGATAGTTTATAACTGCTGATTGATTGCTGATAAATTAATTAAAGTGTTAGATTTTTTTACCTCTAGGAGTTTGCGATACTCTATGATGAGAAATTTGACATAATCTTGTAGCGAATATTGGCGAGACCTTGCGGAAAAAGGCACCAAATAGTAATTGTTTACGAAATCGTTACCACCAACAGTGATAAGTACCAACGATTTTTTAACTAATGTCCTAGTTCGGGCTGGTCCAATTAGAAAGGCAGCTCGACGTTGGTACTCTTCAAAGTAATCTAATTGTTTATACATTCTGATTATGTTTAGCTGCAAATTAAAAGAATGTCACATTAGTCATCATTACCATTAACTATATTTTACAATTGATTTGATTATATACGTTGTAGTAACTCGGAAACTTACAAATTGAGCTCCGGTATCGTTAAGAATGCCAATTCCAGCTGAAGCAAAGTTTGCTCCGGCTAAAAGGTTCTCGCCTCTTAGCCGCGGACTCAAGTATGGCAACACAGATTCAGCACCTAGTTTTTGACCTAATAACCAAACCAACTAAGTTAGTGAGCAAACATGAGAGAATTACATAAAAATTGCATGTTTACATAATGTATCAATAAGATAAATATTTTAACTAAATTCTTAAAATGACGACAGTTAAAAACGAACACGATACTTAACTGATAAGATCAGGAATATTGAGACCATTAGAAAATCGACCGGTTGGTCTACCGGTCGGATAATCAATACCATAAGGAGGAGAATCAGCTCTGGCAGTAGTGACCAAATAATTGTTATTGCCACTATCAACAAGGGAATCACCAAACACAAAGAAAGCCCTAGGCTTGGCCTCAGCTCTAATTGGAACAATGACTCCAATTACTAAAACTAGACCAAAAGATATCATGAAAGAAACAAAACTTGAAAAAAATTCCATTTTGAATGTTGTAATGGATACATCAATTCAACCCTTTTTATAGCTACATTTTTTTTTTCAAATCAATAAAAGAAAAGTAAAAAGTGAGATCTAGGCAGAATCAAAAGAACTTTTAGGTGGAATTTAATTGAAATTGATTGGTTGAGATTTTAGTTTTCTAGTTATGAAAGTACATTACATGTGAGAATTGGGTGAATGAAAATGCAATAGGAAATAATTTCGCCGCCCAAAAGTATAGAAGAAAATAGGGTATGTTTCCTATGGTTGACGCATGCTTTTAATACAACCAATAAAACTATAGTCTTGTCATGAATTATTGTGTTTTCTAGTTAAAGATTACGGTGAAAATCGCTTTTTTGAACTTATTGGCAGTTTTTCAGTTGCCATATTGTCTGACACTTTTAATTTCTTTTCATTGTTGGAACTAGTGAGTTGAGATTATGGATAAGAGCTTGGGAAACCACTTTCTTAATGCTTGCAAAACACATGTTCCCACCTTAAGCCACAATTATGAACTATTGTCTCTTTTGAATATGAGTAATCTTAAGTTTTTTTTTGGCTAAGATAATCATAGTTGGAAAAATAAACAGAGGTTATATTTAGTTAAGATTTGATATCACAAATCTTTTTTTGTAGTTCATCTTATACATCTTCAAAGATAACTTGGATATTACATCTTGTAATTCATTATAATTTTGTATTTTAAGAAGAATGATTCAATCAAACAATTTAAATCCAAACATAATCTTAATTGAGGGGGAGAATGTCCAATGAATAGAAGCATCTCAAATCCACACTTATATGATAAAACATCATAAAAAAATATATAATTCTAGTGAGTATTGCAATGCTAACCATGCAGATATTTCTCCTAAGTCTGCCATATCGAAGATAGCAAACACTGATTAACAACATCGTATCAAGATTGATACCTCTGATTCAAGAAGTACCGTGACCGCAACCTTCAATCTACGGTTTCGTCACGTCGGAGTGCCTCAAAAGTTATGCTCCTTCGTAGTTTTTGCAATCATTATCATTTCTAGTTCCGTAATAGAACATGAGTATTTTTTTGAGTTCTCTTTAGAGATTTAGTTTAATTTCTCTTGATTTGAGTTGAGAAATTATCAAATATTATTTTTTGGATTCTCTTTGGAGAATTATTTGAATTTGTCTATGTTTGAGAAATCATTTTAAGCAGTCAAATGATCATTATTGAATTCTCTTTGCAAAATTATTTGACACTACTATAAATAATACATTTTATGACAAAACTTTCACCTCACCCAAACAAAAATCGAGGTAAAATAGAATGGCACATTATGTTTTATTTTATTTTTAAATATATATCACATATGTCATCAGTTTCTAAATATAACCGAGGGGGGAAATAATTCAGAACATGTTTTGAATCTCAGCAACAAGAGTTTGTGTTTTTATTTCATTAAAAGTGGTGTCTTTCTTTTTATTTTATTTTTTATTTTTAAATTTATGATCTACACATTTGGTTATATTTAATAGCTGCTCCAAATTCGTACGCATCATTCTTTGGGATGGATTGTAAGACAGAAAAAAATTTCTACTCTTGAATCTTCAATCTTGAACAAAATATTTTTTCTACTCTTGCAATTTAGCTCACATAATGATGTTGATGTTGTTGTTGTATTTTTGAAATGACCTTTCTATGTTGTCAATCAAAGAAAACATTTTAAAAAATTATTGATTTCCTTGGTTGACAACATTGAAAAATTCATTCCTAAACACAATTATACATTTCTCTTTCGTGTTCTTTTTCGTCTTCTCTTTCATGTGAAAGCATTTGTCATGAAAACATTTGCTAAAGATAATGAAATCTCTCTGAGATGGATTGCAACTACAGAAAAAAATTCTCTTAGTTGGAACAGATAACTTATCGGAAATTTGAGAAGATATGTTTTTCTCGAAGAATCTATTGTCAAAATCTTGATTTGTTTATGTGAGATTGGATCAAACTCTAGTGTTGTCGACGGAGATGTTGCCAGAAGAGATATCTTTCAGGTTCCGACAGGTGACAAACATGAAGTTGAAGTTGGTTCACATGGTGATGTCAAAGGTTTACATGTTGTAGTTGAAGTTAGTTCTAGTATGTAATATCTAAATGTATTATCGAATTGGGCCTTGTATTATGGATCCAATTGTTTAGGTTAGCTTAGTGTTTAAGTTAACTTAGTAGTCTATAAATAGGCTAGATCTCTCAGGTTGTTGAGAGAGGCCAATTGTGTTATTCATTTGTAATCATTTGTAAGCCCTAAATGAGAAAGTGATAAAAATCAGTTTTCCCAAAATCATATTCTCTCTCTTTCTCTCTCTCTCTCTCTCTCTCTCTCTCTCTCTCTCTCTCTCTCTCTCTCTCTCTCTCTCTCTCTCTCTTTGTTCTAATTGTTTCATTGTTCGCCCAAAAAACCCCGTTTTCTCAATTAAGGATTTGGTAATTGGTATCTTTGTCACAAAAAACTGATATGGTGAGCGTGGAGAAAGATGTCGTCAACAAAGTTTGAAATTGAGAAGTTCACCAGAGTTAATGATTTCGGTTTATGGCGCTTGAAGATGTGAACCCTTCTACAGGGTTTGCTAGAAGCATTAAAGATAGGAGATGTCATGGATGCTGCATTGGCGGAGAAGGATAAGACAACAATGATCGAGAAAGCGCATAGTGTCATTGTTCTGAGTCTTGGTGATAAGGTTCTCAAGTAGGTTTTGAATGAGACGACGACAGCTCGTGTTTGGCTGAAACTCGAAGGATTATATATGAAAAAGTCCTTGGTGAATCGTTTGTACTTGAAGCAAGCTTTGTATTAATTCAAGATGAATTAAGATAAAGCATTGACGGAGCAGCTGGGTACGTTCAGCAAGCTGATTCTTGATCTTGAAATTATTGATATTATCATCAGTGACGAAGAGCAAGCATTGTTATTATTGTGCTCTTTACCTAAGTCGCATGCTCACTTCAATGAAACCTTCTTGTATGAAAGAGAGTCCCTAACCTTTGAAGAAGTTCAAGCTACCTTATATTTGAAGGATTTGAACGAAAGAAAGGAGCAGAAACAATCATCATCAGTTGGCTAAGGGTTGTCCGTGAAAGGGAAACTGATCCGCTGTCGCGCGGGGATCAAAAACGAGAAATTTTGAAAAACTATAGTAACAGGAAGCGACAACTCGAATATCGTTCTCAAGGATTCTTATAGCGATTAACCAATTACAGTAATGAAATAAGGGGGGTTTAGGTTTTTGATTTAGAAAGAGTAATTAACAAAAATGATTATTGCAAAAAGCTGTTTTGAAATAAGTGATTATAATTATAAGCTGAAATGGCTAATCCTACTGATTCGGGTTTCGACTTATCATCGGCTATTATAACATTAATCCCTAAGCGGTTCTAATCCTATTTGATTATGATATTAATCAGACAAGCGCTTATCAATATCAAATGAACTATGTTCCTGTTTACCGAATTAAGCAAACGGTTAAGAATATGACGAATTAACGAATTAAGAAAACGATAATACGCAATTAAATTTAAGAACATGCAAACAATCGAATTTAACCAATTATATCCTATGAACAACAATTGAATTAAGCAAACAATTGCAATCAAGTTAAGCAAATGACTTCATAGAAAAGGATTGAAAGGAATCAAAATTAAATTGATATTATGATAACCTCAAAGTGTTGAAACCGTACACAGCAGGATTTGCCCGGGGGTATTAGTTCTCCATGAGTTCTTCTCAAAACCTTTTTCTAATTTTTTCGTGAATAGTGAATCGTATGAACATTACACGAGTTAGTGAATGGAAAAGAAAACAAATTCGATTCATAACCCAACTGGGTCGAAAACATGACCCAGGCCCAAAACATGATCCAAAACTAAAACAAATTCCTAATGCTGTAACTTCAACGAATATTCTGGAAAAATTTGCTCTGAATCTGACTTCGACTCTAACATGAAAGTCACATCTCTCTCTCTTAGCTTTCCGACGATTTTTAGAACGCCTCAAGCGGATTCCCGAAACTCCAGTCATGATCGTTTCCGCGTAGACTGCTAAAGCTGAAAAATAAAGTGCAAAAATCAAATTAAACCAAAAATAAAATAAAATATAAAAACATAATAAAACATAAAAATAATCAAGATAAAGTAAAGAAATTCCTAAGTAAAAATATAGGAGAATGTGCATAAATATGCACTGATCAAATTCCCCCAGACTTGAACTTTTGCACTCCGAGCAAAATTAAAATAAAATAAAACAAAGAAAGCACAAACACATCAACAGTTACTCATTCCAGGCTACAAGTCTTCCTCGGTTAAGTTTGCATCGATAGGTACTAATCTTACACACTAAGGATATCGTAGGAACACTAATCCATAATTGTGCAGTCATAAACCTCCTGAATATACAAATCAACTCGAATCATGTTATTATGCTGAAGCCTAACTTACTCTTCCTCCTTTTTGCTCTTTTTTCATTCAGGCGCAATCACATTAAGCCCGTTATCTCCACACACTCATAGCAAGGCGACCGGTTAGTGACTCTGATCCTTTTTGTTTGGGGTTATGTTACTTGAGTAGCATAACCCTTTTCTGACTCAGTTGTAGTTGCGGGGGATCGGACCGTAATCCGCCCTACCAAATTCAGCACCAGAAACCGCTGAACCAACTAACGAGTAATTTTTTTCAACTTTTCTTTTCTTTTCTTTTTTCTTTTTTTTCTTCCTTTTCTTTTTTTTTCAAGCTAAAAAATTGATCACTCACTTATATTCATTGGCTTCCCTGCGTAGAGTGTGTATGAGATGGTGCTGACTGCTGAAATAAACTACTCAAGAGCTGTCAGAGAATGAAAATTTAAGGCTACACATAATAAGAGTTCGAATCAATTTCCATATGCAGGAGGCTTACAGTGTTAAGACGATATCGATCTCGTGAATTTTTCCCAAGTCTCCGCAAACTAATTTCAAATTAGACTATAGCCCAGAACTTTCAAAAAGATGGAATTTTTTATTATTATTATAACTGAAAACAAAACAAAACAAAAAAAAGCAAATAAAACAAAGGTTTCCCTCCCCCAGACTTAAAACAAGCATTGTCCTCAATGAAAGGACGTAATTATTAAAGTAGAGTGAAGAAAAGAACAACTCTCTGATTAAGTTGCAGTGTAGTTAGGCGCTTCCAGAGAAAGCTCCTCTATACCGATATCTTCAGGTATCGAACTTCCATAGAATAACTTCAGACGCTGCCTGTTAACCTTAAAAACTTTGTCAGTACCTGCACTTTTAATTTCTACTGTACCATGAGGGAAAACATTAGTACCAACAAAGGGTCAATCCATTTGGATCGAAGTTTCCCAACCATAAGCTTAAGGCGGGAGTTAAACAATAAAACCTGTTGGCCTACAGAAAATTATTTCCTAGAAATCATTTTATCATGGAAGTGCTTAGTTTTTTCTTTATAAATCCTAGAGTTTTCATAAGCCTCTAGTCTAAGCTCTTCCAGCTGTTGTAATTGGAGTTTTCTTTCAATACATGCTTGTTGCATCTCCAAATTACAACTTTTTACCGCCCAATAGGCACGGTGTTCTATCTCAACAGGAAGATGACATGCCTTACCAAAAAAAAGTCGATAAGGAGACATCCCAATGGGTGTCTTGAAAGTTGTTCTCTGAGCCCAAAGTGCATCTTCTAGACGAAGGCTTCAGTCCTTCCTGTTTGGCTGCACCATTTTCTCTAAAACCTGTTTGATCTCCCTGTTTGAGATCTCAGCTTGTCCATTAGTTCGTGGGTGATATGCAGTAGAGACTCTGTACACAAGTCCATACTTTCGGAGCAAAGATTCCATGGTGCAGTTACATAAATGAGTGTCTTAGTCACTGATGATAGCTCGCGGTATTCCAAACCTGCAAAAGATATTAGACCTGACAAAATCTGCAACAACTCTAGAGTCATTAGTCCTAGTGGGGATAGCTTCTACCCACTTTGAAACATAATCAACATCAAGCAGAATATAAAGGAAACCAAACGATACAGGAAAGGGACCCATGAAGTCGATTCCCCATACATCAAATACCTCACAGAAAAACATAGGTTGCTGAGGCATTTCACTCTTGCGAGTGATGTTTGTACCTGCTATCTGGCACTCTTTACAAGTGCGGTAAGTCTCATAAGCATCTTTAAAAATAGTTGGCTAATAGAAGCCTGAGTCGAGGACTTTTCTTGCAGTTCTTTGAGGGCCAAAATGTCCTCCGACTTGAGACGCGTGAGAAAAATTTAAAATGGATTCAATCTCATAGTCGGGAACACATCTTCTAATAACCTGATCACTACCAAACTTCCAAAGATATGGATCATCCCAAACATAATATTTGGCATCACTTTTGAGTTTATGAATTTGTGATCTAGATGCACCTGTAGGAAAAACACCAGCAACAAGATAATTAACAATATCAGCAAACCAAGGTGTAATACATGCAAAACTAAAAGCTGCTCATCAGGAAAGTCATCTTGAATAGGAACGAGATCTTCATATCTCTCTATCCTGCTCAAATGGTCAGCCACTGAGTTCTCAACTCCACTTTTGTCTTTAATCTCTACATTAAACTCTTGGAGCAACAACATCCACCGAATCAATTTCGGTTTTGCATCCGGCTTCTTCAACATGTACTTTAAAGTTGCATGGTCAGTAAAAACAATAACCTTGGAACCTAGCAAATAAGATCTGAATTTATCAAGAGCAAAAACAATAGCTAGAAGTTCTTTTTCAGTGGTAGTGTAATTTAACTGTGCAGAATCTAAAGTCCTAGAAGCATAGTAAATAACATGGGCAGCCTTGTCAACTCTTTGTGCAAGGACAGCCCCAGCAGCATAATTCGAAGCGTCACACATAAGCTCAAAAGGGAGGGTCCAGCTAGGGGGCTGGATTATGGGAGCGGAGGTCAATTCTTTCTTCAAGAAGTCAAACACTTGTTTGCATTTGTCATCAAAGTGGAAAGTAACGTCATTCTTCAACAAGTTTGACAGAGGAAGAGCTATCTTGCTGAAATCCTTGATGAAACGCCTGTAAAAACCTGCATGACCAAGAAAAGAACGAATCTCGCGAATGCAAGATGGGTAAGGTAGTTTAGAAATCACATCAATCTTAGCAGGGTCAAAAGAAATTCCTTTTTCAGAAATTATGTGACCAAGAACAATTCCCTGCTCAACCATAAAATGACATTTTTCATAATTTAAAACAAGGTTAGTTTCGATGCATCTTTCTAAAATCAAGCTTAAACTGCTCAAGCATGCATCAAAAGAGGAACCATAGACAGTGAAGTCGTCCATAAAGACTTCCATGCAATTTTCAATAAAATCAGAAAAGATACTAAGCATGCAACGCTGGAAAGTGCCAGGAGCATTGCAAAGATCAAAAGGCATCCGCCTATAAGCAAAAGTACCGAAGGGACAAGTAAAGGTGGTCTTCTCTTGATCTTCAGGTGCAATATGAATTTGAAAGTAACTTGAAAAGCCATCAAGAAAACAATAATGTGATTTACCAGCTAGCCGTTCAAGTATTTGGTCGATGAACGGTAAAGGAAAGTGATCCTTTCTAGTAGCCTGGTTCAGTCTCCTGTAATCGATACAAACTCTCCAGCTATTCTGCGCTCTAGTGGGAACAAGTTCATTCTTTTCATTTTTGACAACTGTAAGTCCATATTTCTTATGTACAATCTGCACTAGGCTTACCCACTTACTATCAGAGATAGGATAAATGATACCTGCTTGCAAGAGTTTGGTTACCTCTTTCTTCACAACATCGAGAATCAAAGGATTAAGCCTCCTTTGGGGCTGCCTTACTGTTTTCGCACCATCCTCAAGTAAAATTTTGTGCATACACATGGAAGGACTGATTCCTGGAAGTTCGGCTAATGTCAACCCGATTGCCTTCTTGTGCTTCTTCAAAACCTGCAAAAGCTTGTTTTCTTGATCGAAATCAAGGTTAGAAGAAATAATAACAGGGATTTTTTTATTACTCTCAAAGTAAGCGTATTTCAGGTTTCTAGGGAGCTCCTTTAGCTCTAAGGACGGGGGTTGCTCGATGGATGGAGTGCTTGGAGCAGCCGGGATGTCAAGAGCATCAGCTGCAAAATCAGCTTCACCTGTAGGGAATATATCAGCCTGCAAGGCAACGTCAATCTCAGCACACACAACACAAAGGTTAGTGTCAGTACAATCAGAACATGAATAAACATCATCAAAACCAGACAGAGATGGAAAATTGAGTGAAAATAACTCAGGACAAATGTCCTCAACCAGCTCAGATATCAATCCAATATGAAAAACGGAATGTTCCTCCAATGGATGTTTCATGGCATCAAAAATGTTGAATTTTGCAACAATGTCACCAAACTCCATGGACATGCTTCCATCATCAACATCAATTTTCGTTTTCGCCGTTTTCATGGACGGTCTTCCTAAAATGATGGGAGCTTTGCTGGACTTTGTTTCTCCTTCCATGTCAAGAATGTAAAAAATCTGCAGGAAAAATCAAATCGTTAACTTGAACATGACATCTTTGATTATGCCGGCAGGGCGAGTGTTGCTTCTGTTCACCAACTGAATGATTAAACCTGTAGGATGCAAAGGACCAAGACAAAGGTTATTATAAACAGAAGTAGGAATAACATTAATGCTTGCTCCTAAATCAAGCATGCAGTCATCGAATTTACTATTCCCGATGGTACAAGAAATAGCAAAAGTTCCCGGGTCTTTGCACTTTTGTGGCAAAACCGGAGTAGTGAGGAGGGCTGAAACATTTCCTTCGCTTGTAAATTTTTCAGATGAAGGCTTGGGCTGAATAAAGGAAGAAATATATCTTCCCAAATTGACTCTCTCACTTCCCTTTATCCTCCTCTTGTTGGTGCACAAATCCTTCAGAAACTTAGCATACTTAGGAACCTGCTTAATCACATCAAGTAACAGAATGTTTACCGCAACTTTTTGGAAAACATCTAATATCTCTCTTTATTTGTCTCCCTCCTCAATTCTCTTATTTTTCAGAACTCTATGTGGGAAGGGGACTGGTGGTACATATTCTTTTTCTTTATTTTTTTCAGTTTCGACCACAACAGAAGAAGGAAAAGAAGGTTCAGAAGTAGGAAGTTCAGAAGTTACCTCAATGATTTTTTTATTTTTTTCAGGGGCTGGTTCTGTAACTTTTCCGGATCTCAAAGAAATTGCACTCACATTAGCATTTGGACCATTTGGATTGACAATTGTTTGGGCTGGAAGTTGGTTCGACCCTTGGGCTTGCATGTTATTAATTTGAGTAGCAAGTTGTCCCATCTGCGTGTTCAAGGTCTGGATGCTAGCATCGGTCCTTTGTTGGAACTGAAGGTTGTTGACGGCCATTTGTTTAACAAGTTCCTCTAAAGAAGGTCTGGAAGGTGCAGGGGCAGCCGCTTGGGATGGGTTAGGTTGTTGGATGGTTTGTGGGTTTCTATATCGAAGGTTGAGATGGTTCCTCCAATTCGGGTGGTACTTATTAGTAGACAGGTCAGGAACGTTGTACCGGTTTTGGTTGTTACTTTGGTTGTAAAGGGCTGCAGCATAAGCTGGAGGTAATTCAGTAGGCTTATCATCTTACAGAATATGACATGTATCAGTAGGATGATCAAAAGAAGTACAAATACCACATAACCTTGGTGTTTGGGTTTGATGGGCTGCTTGAGCCTTACCTACGACTATCAATTGTTGCACTAAATCTTTCAGCTTGCTCATTCTGTTTTCGAAGGCTTTGTTGAAATGAGCAACATGCAAAGATACGTGAATTTCGTTCACACCCTTTATTTGGACAGAATTGTTTCTTGTTGTGAACTGTTGGGAATTGAGTGACATATTCTCAATTAAAGCCTTGGCAGCGGCTGGAGTCTTATCAACAAGTGCTCCATCACTAGCAGCATCAAGAATGTTCCTATCCATTGGTAACAACCCCTCATACAAGTATTGGATGAGTAGTTGCTCGGTGATCTGGTGCTGAGGGCAGCTGGATACCAAATGTTTGAATCTCTCCCAATATTCAGTCAAAGACTCATTACCCTATCTAATACCACAAATCTCTTTTCTTATCGAGGCAGCTCTGGAGGCAGGAAAGTATCTCTCTAAGAACACTTTTTTCAGAGCATTCCAGTTTGCAATTGAATTTGGTTCGAGGGAATATATCCAATCCTTTGCCGCACCCTGCAATGAAAAAGGAAAACTTGAAGTTTGATATGATCTTCAGTGATCCCTTCAGGCTTCAATGGCGTAGAACACACCACTTGAAATTCTTTCAAATGCTTATGAGGATCTTCACCTGTAAGACCACTAAACTTGGGCAACAAATGGATTAAACCTAATTTTAATTCAAAAGGAACAACATCAGCAGCATACTCAATACACAAACCGTTATAATTCACATCAGGAGCAGCTAATTGCCTTAAGGTTCTATGATCAGCCATTTCAAAATTAAGTTCAGTGTCAATGGTGGATGGTGAACTAGTGGAAACCTGGACTGCTCTACATCGTGTGTGCAAAGTTCACTCTACTTCAGGATCAAAAGCAACAATATCAGAACATGATGACCTAGTTGCCAGGACTAATGCACAACAATGCAACATCAATATTCAAAATGCCAACAATGTCCCTAAAAGTCAAAAACAAACACAAAGAAGAATGATGAAAACAGTAAATAAATCTAATGACTTAAAAATAGAATTTTGACGATTTTTTCGATTTTTTCCGACTCTATGAAAACAGTAAATAAATCTTTAAAAATAGAAAAATGATGAATTTGGGAATTTGAAAGCACACCTCCCATAACTACTTTTAGTAAGGGACAAACGTTTCTAGAATTTTTCTGCTTCAAATGCCTAGAACAGATTCGATTCGAAAGCAATTTTCAAAAAAATCGATTTTTTACGATTTGGACTCTAAAACGCGAATTCGATGAAACCGCGAGGAAACTAAGGTCTAGACTCAAGGACACTAACCGTATTACTCTAACATTGATTAATAACGACAAGAATCCCCGGCAACGGCGCCAATTTGATCCGCTGTCGCGCGCAGATCAAAAATGAGAAATTTTGAAAAAGTATAGTAATGGGAAGCGACAACTCGAATATCGTTCTCAAGGATTCTTATAGCGATTAACCAATTACAATAATGAAATAAGGTGTGTTTAGGTTTTTGATTTAGAAAGAGTAATTAACAAAAGTGATTATTGCAAAAAGTTGTTTTGAAATAAGTGATTATAATTATAAGCTGAAACGGCTAATTCTACTGATTCGGGTTCCGACTTATCATCGGCTATTATAACATCAATTCCTAAGCAGTTCTAATCTTATTATATTATGATATTAATCAGACAAGCGCTTATCAACATCAAATGAATTATGTTCCTGTTAATCGAATTAAGCAAACAGTTAAGAATATGACGAATTAATGAATTAAGCAAACGATAATACACAATTAAATTTGGGAACATGCAAACAACCAAATTTAACCAATTCTATCCTATGAACAACAATTGAATTAAGCAAACAATTGCAATCAAGTTAAGCAAATGACTTCATAGAAAAGGATTGAAAGGAATCAGAATTAAATTAATATTATAATAACCTCAAAGTGTTGAAACCGTACACAACAGGATTTGCCCGGGGATATTAGTTCTCCATGAGTTCTTCTCAAAACCTTTTTCTAATTTTTTCGTGAATAGTGAATCATATGAACAGTACACGAGTTAGTGAATGGAAAAGAAAACAAATTCGGTTCATATGACCCAAAACTAAAACGAATTCCTAATGTTGTAACTTCAACGAATATTCTTGGAAAATGTGCTCTGAATCTGACTTCGACTCTAACACGAAAGTCGCAGCTCTCTCTCTCTCTTAGCTTTTCGGCGATTTTTAGAACGCCTCAAACGGATTCCCGGAACTTCAATTATGATCGTTTCCGCGCAGACTGCTAAAGCTGAAAAATAAAGTGCGAAAATCAAATTAAACCAAAAATAAAATAAAATATAAAAACATAATAAAACATAAAAATAATCAAGATAAAGTAAAGAAATGCCTAAGTAATATAGGAGAATATGCATAAATATGCACTGATCAGAAACCCTCCAAGAGAGATGGTAGGTTTGAGAAGAAGAAATGTAAAACTCAGCAAAATTCTTATGGTGGTGATATTTTTGGTATTAAGTGTTATCACTATAAGAAGGAGGTCACACAAGAAAGGTGTGTCTTTAGCGCCTGAATAGTCATGGAGGTAAGGACAATGGCAATGCAGCTATTGTGCAAGATGATTATGAATCATCTGATGTCTTTGTGGTGTCGAGCAGCAACTCTTGTAAAGAGTGGATTATAGATTTAGGATGTACTTGGCATATGAATCCAAACAAGAATCTGTTTGAAGAATAAATGATCAAGATGATGTATTAGTGCTTTTGGAAATAATAAAGCTTACAAGATTACAGATATTGGATCTGTGAAATTCAAGCTCCATGATGAGTTAATAAGGCTATTGGCTAGTGTTAGGTATGTACCTGACTTTAAGAGAAATTTGATTTCTCTTGGTGAATTCGACAAGAAAGGATATGTCTTCAAAGGAGAGCATGGTATCCTGAATATCATGAAGGGGTCGAAGGAAGTCTTGAGAGGCATGAAGAAACAAGGCTTGTATACCCTTAAGGCTGAGGTTGTAAGTGATCTAGCACATTTTTCATCTATGAAAACGGTGTTGAGGACAAAATTATGGCACATGAGATTGGGTCATGTCAGCGAAAGAGGCTTAGTCAAACTGAGGAAACAGAACTTGTTAGGTGGTGACAAAGTCGAGAAGTTGGAGCTTTGTGAACCTTTGTTTATTTGGAAAATCGTATAGGGTGAAGTTTAACAAAGGTAAACAAAGAACACATGGATCCCTTGATTACATACATGTTGATCTTTAGGAGCCTGCAAGGAATCCTTTGTTAGACGATGGCAATTGATCTAGAAGGGGGTTGAATAGATCACTAATTTATTACAAGAGTCGGCGCATAAAAAGTTTATTTTAAAAATTGTGCGAAAGCGGCCAAGGAACCAAATCGTCTAAACAAACCATTACCGAAAAGATCGGATATGCGACAGACAAATGGAATAAAAATGCAATGAGAAAACAAATCAATAGTTTGTCAATGAATCGATACAAATAAGTTTCACTTGGTTTATCCAATTTCCAATGAATAGTAAAAGTAAACTAAAATTGGTAATATCACAAACAATTTGTGTGCACTCGATTCGTCGAACACTTGGTGTGCACAACACCCCGAGTTGATTTTCCTTTGTAATTCTAGTGCATAATTTTTCACAAATACAATCCAAAGGATTGCAATTGGATTTACAAAACAGAATTTCAGCACTACACCACGGAGGAAATTATTGAACAATCGAAATTACACAAACGTAAACAACACAAATAAAGGAAGTAGAGAAAGAGAGAACAACACTGAATTTGTTTAGGCAGTTCCCCTTTTCATCCTCACTTTGAGTACGCCTACTCCCAATTCTAAAACTAGAATTGAGATATTTATTATCACATTGCAAAGTTTATACAACAGAAGCAATAGTCACCACCATTCAATCCTAATTGTTGAAGTTGATATTATTCCTTTCTCTCCCTTGATTCAAGTCGAATCAAGTGCGTCAAACGCTTCGAACAAACCTATGGCTACCGCTACTTGTTTGCAAGACCCTTCGTTCTTCAAACCTTTCGCTCGGCTGATTTTGATCGCAAGATGTTGACCCTAAATCTTCCTTCACTATCCTTCGGTTACCTTTACTTGTTTGAATTGAACCCCCTGTTCTTCAAACCTTTCACTCGGCTGAATCTGTGAGGCAAAGACTTGTGCAAAAAACCCCAAATCCTAAAGCTCTTGGAGGACAAAAACCTAATGGTTTTATTCAAGAAAAACCCATAGATTTCTCAACCCAAACTAGATATACAATCCTACTTTTAGACATTATCAACTCGACAATGAACTCGATCAACATAAATTGTTATGTGTAGATGTTGAAGAATGCAAGAGAGAATGAAAATGATGAGCAAAAATTGTCTATATCTTTCACTTTTCTTGTCATGTCATGTACAATAATGAACAAAATGAATATATATGATGCCTTGACCCACTAACTAACCTAACAACATTTTGAACTAAAACAAATCAGAAAAATTGACTTACTGCAGCGAACGGTCAACCTAAACTTCTGGAGGGTCAACCTGAGCATGCCTGAATGCAAAACTATTCAAAAAATCAAATGATGCATCGACCGGACCGCGACCATACGTCGATGCAAGCTTACTAAAAAAAAATATTAATGCATCCAGTATGAGTCGACCAAAGGGTCTACGTGAGCAGACCCGAAAGAAAAATGTTTTTAGTTAACATCTATGCATCGACCGGAATAGAAAATGAGTCGATGCAAAGACCTTAAAACTCCAAAAATAGGTTCTTTACTCACATTTAGGTCCACTTAAGCCATTTTTGTATTTACCTAAGTTACCTAGCATGATCAAATGCACACATAACATATATAAGATGCTCTTATATGTGTAGACACGTGAACTTAGGTTATTTTGTGCATTTTAAAAGATGAATGCAATCTAAGATGCGAGGATACCGTCCAAAGTACAAAGTATGAGCTAATGCACGTTTTGACATCATTAAAAATAAGTAATAAGGAGCCTTGCCTTCACATCCTTCACATTCAGATGCAAGGTATTTTCTATCCATAGTTGATGACTATTCCAGAAAGTTATGGGTACTCATTCAGAAGACTAAGGATGAAACTTTTGAGAATTTCAAAAGTTGGAAGGTCCTGGTCGAAACTCAAACTGACAGAAAGGTTAAAAGGTTGAGAACTGACAATAGCCTTGAGTTCTGCAATGAAGCTTTCAACATTTATTGTGTTGATTCTAAGATTGCAAGGCATAAGACTGTAGTAGGAACTCCTTAACAAAATGACATAGCTGAGAGATTCAATCGAACAATCCTTGAAAGTTTTAGATGCATGTTGGTTAGTGTTGGATTGAAGAAGGTGTTTTGGGTGGAGGTTGTTTCGGCAGCATCTTATCTGATAAATAGATGTCCCTCAACTGCCTTGGGAATGAAGACACCTGAAAAAGTTTGATCGGGTCGACCACCAAACTGAGAGTATTTGGCTGTTTAGCCTATGCTCACATTAGGAAATACAAGATCGAATCTAGAGCTCTGAGATGCATGTTCTTTAAAGTAGCGGGGAAATTTGTGAGTGCAAGTTATTAATTAACTTAACTCAAAATGCAAGAGTCGCCACTGCACTTTTATTTCATCCAAAAGGAAAGGAAAAAGAGCGAACAAGAACAAACAGAGAACGGATAAAAGGGTTGGTTACGCTAAGGGAAGGTGTTAGCATCCAAAACGTCTAGAGTACTCTATAGGAACCCTTTGAAATATCTACGCTTTTTGGTTTGAAAAGGTTTGTTTGAAATGAGATTGGGAAGATGATAAGAGAAGTATTTTTTATATTTTGTGTTTGGAGAGGCTTGTCACATCATGCCTACGTACCCACAAAGTGAAATATAGAATTAAAACCTCGTAGTTCGTGGTACAAATAACAAAATTGATTTGTTTTGATTGATTTTAAATGTAAAGAAAAGTCGTCATTTTAAGGAGAAAACTACGACTAGTCGTCCATAAGTATAAGACACATTTGCATCATCTTAAGATGGAGGATTTTGCTTGGATTAAAATCAACAAGTCTATCACTCAACATCTAAGTGGAAAATGTCAACATTTTAAGTACTATGGGGAATAGGAGAATTACATCTCAACTATGAAAATGACTCATGTCTAAACTTTTTGAATAGTTTTAAAAGAAAAAGTGCACAAAGGCACAAAAAATTTGGATGAGTTTTTGTATTTTTTATATCCTTTTGAAATTAGTCAAAGTATGATTAACATTGATTGGCATTTATTAAACAAAACAAAGTTTGAAAAATCACTTGACCAAAGTCAAGGTTTTTTTATGAATGAGGTTTAATTTTGAAAACAAGAAATTTTTTTTAAAAAAAAAAAAGAGAGAAGATTTTAAAAATTGAAGAAGGGGTCGAGAAGAAGTGACTATCCTAGAAAGCAAAATAAGAGCTAGAGATAAGAAAGATCTAGCCAAAAGATAGCAAACTCCATAGCAAGCCAAATAAGAATTCCTTCCACCTTGAGCATAAGCCAATAAGTAAATCCAAATAAAGACCAAGATTTCAAATCCATAATAATCCAAGCATAGGGAAGGAGTCTTAATTCTAAGTCCAAGGGTCCAAGAATAATCCAAGAAGTCTAAGGTCAAGGTCCATCCACAAGCATAACCACAAGATTTAAGAGAAAACAAGTTTTTAGAGGTTTAATCTTTTATTAATGTTTTTGAACAAAATATGGTCCAAATGGACAAAGGAAAAAGAGCGGAAGCATAAACAATAATATGATATAATAATAATAAAAATAAAAGCGTAAAAGTAAATGACAATAAGTAAAAAAAACATAAAGATAAATGACAATTAAAATTAAAGTTAGTGTTAGTATGTTAATGTTAATGATGGAGAATGATTTGTCATTTTTTGGAGAATACTCAACCAATCCACCATAAGAATGAGAACATGAGTTCATACACCATTGACGGAAGGGCTCCAACTCATATTAAATCAATGAGTATGTCAACTAACTCCCTCAAAGACAAGGAAACGATCTATCTCAAACCACGCTACGGTGATTAGGAGATTGATAACTCACTTATATAGAAGCCACGACTATCTGAGGTCGGTCAATAATAATATTTGTGCTAATGTATGCTAGAAATACGATATGTAAATCATCCTCTGAAAGCAATACGCACAAAAATAAAATAGGTAACAATCTCATCTTCATCAAGAACTTGAAATAAGTTCCAATGATATTGAAGATTTTCATTTATCAAAAGAAAAAAAGAGAAGAGGTGAGAAGGGAAGCCAAATTGAATTACAATATTTGAATTATTTCATCTTTAAGTTTCATCACTCTTCTTGGTGGATTAAGGTACTAAACCTATCACTAATTCAAAGCACCTAAAATGAATCCAATGATCCACTTAAAGATAGATTTGAACTAATAAAGGTTTATCCAACTTCATGATCAACAAACATCAAAGTTTAAGGCAAAACAAATGAAATGGAAGGAGGAAATAAGGAACCAAAACAGTCCCAAGACAACCAAAAAACACAATTCTAACTATGGTTAATCGGTTAGCCATTTTGTGTACAAATTTGGTTAGTCGATTAACCCTGGCAGGACAACAAAAAAATTTGAAAAAAATCAGCATTTATAATTCAATCATTTCTTTAAACACCTCATGGTCGTGAATGCAATTGTGCACGAAAATTCAAGTAAAACAACAGTAAATAATATCAATAAAACATAATTTGCAAGATCTAAAGATCAAGCAACAAGACTAAACAAGAGATCACATTGTGGAAGATGAATCAAGCACGACAATGGTGGTATAAGGGTATACCACTTCAAAATCTGAAAATACTTCAAATCAACTTCAAGAACTAAACTCTGAAGCCTTGATCTATAAAATTTGATGTTGAAGAAGTGTTTTGATGGAGGTTTAGCTCAAAGGTTAGTAAACTTCAATGAAAAGCTTACTAACTTTTAATGAAAGAAAGAGCTTTAGTAAATTTGGTGGTTGAAGGGAATTGAGAGAAATTTTAGTAAGGTAAATTTGGCTATCAAAACCTTGAAAAATGAATGAAATGAGGTCTCTATTTATAGTATTTAGGCTTGGGAATTTTGGTGGTTTGGAACCAAAAATAGGCCTGGAATTTGAATTTAGAGGCAAAATCAAGATCAAATGGTGATTAATGAGGGTGTATGGTGGGAATTTATTATGATGAGGTAGAGGAATTAAAATGAGGTGATATAGAATATTCTCATGATGAAACAAGTGAATTTTGTTGTCAAAAATGCTGCAGAATTTGAATTTGGCTCATTTTTCACAAAAACGCATTGGTTAATCAATTAACCATTTTTGGTACAAATTTGGTTAATTGAATAACACAGTGAAAAGTGAGAAAAATGGCTTTTGTTGTGTTGTCTTGGCTCTAGCTCGATTCGTTTGACTTGTCAAAGAAGGCATAGAAATAAACACATGAACCTTAGAATCTCTTGAATAATAAACAATTAAATTTTGGGAAAATCTTGATCAAATGATTTTGAATTGTTTGCAGATCAACCTTGACTTTTTCAGATGAATTTCATTCGAGCTGTGGGACTGGTATTTGACATTCTTGATCCTAACCTCTCCCTGAAAAAAGAGTTATTAAAGGAAAAAATAAACATATTTTGGGTATTTTAATTAGGGGTTAGTAAACATAAACACAAACAAACATTAACCAAATAAGAAAACATGGGTGCTCGATGATCTTGTTTATAATGCAGGATGTAAATGATATGTGGGATCTTAAGAGTAAAAATCAGGGTATTACACTTGGATATTCTGAGGGAGTCAAAGGCTATAAGTTGTGGTTCCTAGAACCAGGTCACAGAAGATGTACCACAAGTCATGATGTAGTTTTCGATGAAGTCGAGATGGCGTTCAAGAAAACTAGTGATGTTGGTCGAAGTGCAAAAATCTCTGAAGAGGAGCTAGAACAGGTATAGATTTCTATTGAGGTGGAGCATAGTGATGCTGAAGTGTATAACCCATATGAAGTCGAAGAAGAATAGCAAGATGTTGAGTAGACTGAGAAAATTGTCAATGGCTATCTACTGGAAAGTGATAGATCGAGAAGAGTCACCAAGCCACCTCAGAGACTTGGTTATGCAGATCTTATAGATTTTTCCTTAATCTCTGCAAGTGAGGTACTTGAGGAAGAACCTAGAGATTACAAGAAAGTTATGAGGAGTCGAAATAAGACTGAATGGCGAAAAACCATGGATGACAAGATGAAATCTCTTAATGACAATAAAACTTGGGAGCTGATTGAGAAACCTGCAGGAGCCAGGTTAGTTAGTTGTAAGTGGATTTCAAGGTCAAGGAAGGAATAGAAGGAGTGATGTCGAAACACTTTAAGGAAAGGTTGGTTGCTAGGGGGTTTAGTCAAAAATAAGGTGTCAACTTCAATGATGTGTTCTCACCTGTTGTAAAGCATAGATCCATTAGATTTTTGTTAGCCATGGTGGCGAAGTTTGACCTGGATCTTGAACAAATGGATGTGAAGGAAGCCTTCATGTATGGTAATTTAGATGAAATGATCCTGATGTGAAAACTTGAATAGGTCTTTGTATGGTCTGAAACAATCTCCTCGATAGCGGAACAGGGGTTTCGACAAGTTCATGGCACACATTTTTTTCACTAGGAGCCAGTTTGATCATTATGTTTACTTTAAATTTCAACCTGGAAACTCACTTGTTATTTTGTTGCTTTTGTGGATAATATCCTCATAGCTAGCAATAGTTTCGAGGATGTAATAGAGGTGAAGGCTGAACTCAATAAGGAGTTCAAAATGAAGGATCTGGGAGCTGCCACCAGGATTCTTGGGATTGACATGTGAAGAGATAGAAAGCAGTCAAAATTATGCTTATCTCAAGAGACATACCTACAGAAAGTTCTCAGCAAGTTTGGTATGTTAAATTCAAAGCCTGTTGTGACTCCGACAAATCCTCGGTTTAAGCTTAGTACTACCTAAAGTTCGAGTACTAAAGTTGAAAGAATCTATATAAGTAGCAGTCCATATGCTAGTGTAGTAGATTATTTGATGTATGTTATGGTATGTATGAGGCCAAACATAGTGTATAGAGTGGGCCTTGTAAGTAGGTACATGGTCAATCCTGGAAAGGTGCACTGGAAAGCTTTGAAGTGGATTCTTAGGTACATAAATGGGTCTCTGAGTTGAGTCTTAATTTATGGTGGAGCCTGTGGTGATGATAGAAAATTCAAAATCAAAGGATATGTCGACTCTGATTATGCAGGTTGTATGGATTCTAGAAAATCTATTTTTGGATATGTGTTCACTATGTTCGGCACAACAATTAGTTGGGAAGTGACACTTCAAAAGGTTATTGCCTTATCAACCATTAAAGCATAATATATTGCCCTCACTGAAGCTGTGAAAGAAGCATTGTGTCTTGAAGGTTTTGCAAAGGAGCTGAAACGTCAAGGTCGAGTTATCATTGTTAAATGTGATAATAAACTTGTCGATGAGTTTAGCCTATCATGAGCAAATGAAGCACATCAATATAAGGTTGCACTTCGTCAGAGAGATAATCGAGCATGAAGAAGTCCAAGTGCTGAAGGTTTCGACTAATGACAATGTTGTTGATATGAACACCAAGACATTGTTGAGCTGCAAGTTTTTCCATTGTATGCAGTTGATAAAGTTGCATGATGAAAGCTAGATTATTCCCTATTATTGTAGAGTTTATTCGAAGGAGGAGATTTGTAAGATATTGGATTGAACTATAGTGTTGTCGACAGGGATGTTGTCTGCAGGGATAACTTTCAGGTTCTGACAGGTCACAAGCATGAAGCCGAAGCTGGTTCACATGCTGACATTGAAGGTTTACATGCTGTATTCGAAGTTAGTTCTAGTATGTATTATCAATTTGGGCATTCTATTATGGATCCAATTGTTTAGGTTAGCTTGTTGTTTAAGTTAACTTAGTAGCCTATAAATAAGCTAGGCCTCTCAGGTTGTTGAGAGAGGCCAATTGTGTTATTCATTTGTAATCATTTGTAAACCCTAAATGAGAAAGTGAAGAGAAAACAGTTTACCCAAATACATATTCTCCTTCTTTGTTTCTGAAGACTCTAAGATTTGAACAAATTTTGGTAAAACATGATGTTGCACAAGATGTTCTAACAAGAAAAAATCTGTAAAGAGCAACATGTCAGACAAGATGTCCTAGCATTTTGGACTCGACATCTTAGTCTAATACAGTAGGTTTGTTGCAGATCTGTTCCAAGATTTAAGGTGTAATCAGAACATGGATCAAGGAAAAATTGGACAGAGATTTTGAATCCCATGGACTGCTGAAGGCTATAAAAGGAAGACCAAGACCTAGGGGAAAATAGTAGACCTTGTAACGAATGTTTCTAATTTAATTATAAGGGTTTATGGTTTTGAGAGTCGTGTAATTTATTATGTTGTAAGTTACCCTTTGTATCAATTGAGGTGATTTAGGAATTGACATGGGTTTCTCTTATCTAGATGGTGATTTCTAGGTAGAAGTTGCACTGGGTAGGGATTAAGTGAGGATTTGTAAACATGAGAGTTTAGCTCTAAATTAATAACTACTAATACTGGATCCATTCCTGGCTTGGTAGTCCCCAAATGTAAGTGTTGCTATATACATCGAACCGGGTCATCATATCTTAGCGTTATTTATCATTTTGTTATGAATATTTTAGTTTTGTCTCTTGCTGTAAAATACATGTCTTAACAAATATTGAAACATCTATCATTACACTGTTTTGATTTTAACATATCAATTTGTTCTGATATGTTCTATTAGGTCCTTGTTTAGTTATGCAGAGATCAATGTCTCAACATCTCTTGGGACATCTGTGATCTGTATGCCATAATTTCAATTGGTATCAGAGTAGGCATCCTATTTTGTTTCTGGATGAGGTTTATGGAAGATACTTTATGGTCTTTTGAACACGGAAGGAAATTGTGTGATCCGACAATCCATTATTGTTGTGTTCAATGGGATTGGAAGCTAGGAGGACAACTTTTTGAATATGGCCTAATGTCTTCTGATGGTTGACTGATTCTTCTGTGTAGATTCTTCTGTTACTGCTGCTGATTATGATGCTATTGTTGCACATGATGCCTTTTAAAATGTTCTAACATCTGCCTTAGCTTATTAAAGATGAGGTCAGCCTCTCTAAATGTTCATGTCATCGCTAGCTGGGAGTTATGCAAAGGAGCAAGCATTGTGATATGTCTTCCTCTGATGGATCTTCCTATGTTGCTTAGGAGATGGGTCAAACAAGTACGATGAAGGGTAATTTGAGGAAAAAGGTTGAGTTGAGGTCTTGTATATCAAATTCATGAGCTATGGATTTGGTAAACACTCTATGTCATGTTTCTGGTAGCCCAAGATAATTGAGTCCTCTCTCAAGTCCACCCATAAAGGCACTAATGAATATGTTCAGAAGAGAAGATGGTATTCTAAGGAATATTTATACCTTGAAGATTTCTCTCTAGGTTGTTGTTTGAGGAAGAAAAGGGGTTTAATGACATTTTGTGGCTAAAGAATACAGGATTGGGATTTAAAATCAATTGCTATTTGTGGCCTTAACAAGTATTTAATTTATTATCCTTTTTTATTGGTGATGTCAAAAGTGTCGCTCTTGAAGGTGCAGTTTCAGACAGTGCAAGAACTCAAGATTCAATGACTTGTTCATGGAAAAAGATCTGATGTTCAAACAGATGTTGAAATATACTTCTAAAGAGTGTGTGCAGATTCTTATTGATCCAAGGAGTGAACTTATCGGAAAAAAGAGAGATGTGGCATATGTTCTGTGGGATAAACAAATGTGTGTTTATCAATAGTGTTGGTAATCTTCTTCAGATTGGTCCTGAAGAGACGTTTAGTTTGGAGTCTAGGAAGCCTCTGACCAAGAGTTTTGTGTTGGTGAAGATGAATATCAATACACCGTCAACTTTGGTGAGTTTTCTTTAGGTTAGTGTATTTCTGATCTGGAGATAGGCATTTATTTATCCTTTGAAGGAGCTTGTGGCCTAATTTATGTTGAAGGGCTGTGAAGACATCTCTACCATATTCTATGCATATGGAAGTCAAGGAAACATGTCTAGGACATTCAACCTGACATCTTAGAGACTCTTCTGGCTGAACCGAGGTGATCTTGCAGATAGTTATGTATATCCTATGATTACCTCTTCTATTAGGTTTGTTTTTGGTGTGGACTTTGATCTTGTGTGGATGATTCCCTTAGAGAATTGTGCTTGAAGCAGACAGTCGTCAAGGTATTTGTTCATCTTGAAAATGACTAGTTGTTTTTCCATTGATATGTACAAAATGGAAGTTGTTTATGTAAGTGCTCTTGATTGACTGCATTTTATGGCAAAACACTAGAGCATGTATGTATGTCATGTCTGATATTAGTGCATACATAATATGGATTGTGCAGGGTAAGTTAACTTAGCTAAAAGCAAGTTACACTGGATGTCATACCCAATGTTATGACATAGGTCGTATGACATTAAGCGCAGGTTTGTTTTTCTGGTAGCTATAAACCAGGAAACAGAATAGGATCTCAAGCTGGCTATCAAGAGACTTTCCAGAAGCCCTAGGTGAACTAAAAGATCCCTGAATTAAGTGGCAAGCGTGTAGATCATTGAAAATAGGTTTGTTATGGATAAAACCTAATTTGTGCACCAAGGCCCAAAGTAACAAACTGATGCTATAAATATCAGAAGAAGTAATCCTGAACAGCAGCTCTTGACAGAAGAATAGAAAGTGCAGATTACAGAGTCCTTGTGAGTGAAGAAGTCTAGTCTTCACGTGTGAATTCTGTTTAGGAATACTTGTATTTCAAGCAATTGTCTGGTGGATGATTGCATTGGATAGGTAGGTTCTAGGTTGTGTTTCACTCGAAGTTATGAAGCAAGAGTGTGTGAGTTACTTGATCAAAGTTGTGAAGCAAGATCAAGGTGTGTATGAAGTGTCTCTTCATATTGATTTCTGTAATTGTGAATTGTATATCACTGTGGTGATTGAGGGGGAGTGAGTGGGTATACTTAGGTCTAGAGTGTCTCTAGGTTCAAGTGTCATTGGGTAGGGATTAAGTGAGGAGTGTAAACTGGAGGTTTAACTCTGAATTGATTCGACTAATAGTGAATTTCCTCCCTGGCTTGGTAGCCCCCAAATGTAGGTGTTGTTAACACTGAACTGGGTGAACAATTGTTGTGTTATTTACTGCTTCTATTATTACTGATTATTAGCTGTTAAGTAGCAGATGTAACAGTGTATCTTATAACTTTGGTAATAAAATCCATCGTGTGCTTGCCAGAATTTTCAATTGGCATCAGAGCAGGCACCCTACCTGTCTAAATCTGGGTGAGATCTAGGGAAATTAAATTCTGGTACAATGGATAAAGATATAGGATTCACTAATAGACCTCCAATTATGGATGGATCTAATTATGATTATTGGAAGCCTAGGATGATTGCATCCCTGAAATCCTTAGACAGCAAGGCTTGGAGAGCTACAAACTCTGGCTGGAAACATCATGAGAAGACTGACAAGGATGGAGTATTTGTGCTAATTCCTAAAAAGGAATGGAACAAAGAGCAAGAGGCTTTAGCTCTTGGGAACTCTAAAGCATTGAATGCTCTGTTGAATGGTATAGACAAAAACATCTTCAGACTAGTACAAGATTGTGAACTAGCAAAGGATGTTTGGGACACTCTCAGAACTACTCATTAGGGAACCTCCAAGGTCAAAATGTCAAGACTTCAAATGCTGACCACCAAATTTGAAGGTCTGAGAATGAAGGAAGATGACACCATTCATGATTTTTACATGAATGTTCTTGAACTTGCAAACACCTCAGGAGCCTTAGGAGGAAAGATGGCTGAAGAGAAGCTTGTAAGGAAGATTCTCAGGTCCTTACCTAAAAGGTTTGCTATGAAAGTAACAGTCATTGAAGAAGCCCAAGACATATGCAACATGAAAGTGGATGAACTTATAGGTTCTCTTCAAACATTTGAGATGGGCATGTATGATCAGTATGTGGAGAAAAAGAGCAAAAATATAGCTCTGGTCTCAAACACTGCTGGTTCAGATGAAGAAGATGGTGAAAAAGAAGAAATTTTGTCAAAAGCAATAGCACTGCTTGGAAGACAATTTAGTAAACTGATCAAAAGAATAGATCAGAAGTCAAAACCCTATGTCAAAAATAGCTCCTCTGATATCAGCAAAGCTGAAAACAAAGCTGGCCAACACAAAGGAGTCCAATGTCATGAGTGTGAAGGATATGGACATGTTAGGAGGGAATGTCCCACATACCTCCAAAAGAAGGGAAAAGGCCTAACTGTCACTTGGTCTGATGAAGACTCAGGAAGTGAATCAGAAGGAGAGTCTACTAAGCATGTCACTGCTTTCAACAGTGTGTGCATATCTGAAGGGGACTCAAGTGAAGAAGAATTGACTTTTGAGGAAATTACAGCCTCATATCAAAAGCACAAAACTGTATCAGCAGGGAGAGCAATCAGAAGAAAATCATCAAGGAATTAGAAGATGAAAAGAGAGAGCATCTAGCCACAATAAACACACTCAGAAGTGAAGTAAATGAGTTGAAATGTACAAAGGATCAAATGACAAAATCCATAAGGATGCTCAATTCTGGGACTGGCACCCTAGAAGAAATCCTTCAGATTGGTCAGACCTCAGGAGATAGGTTTGGACTAGGATTTGTTGAGAGACAAAATCCTGTGTTGAAACTCAAGAGATTACAACCTGAGATTCAAAAGTTAAAAAGGATGTCACGACCAATGTCACAACATCCACCCCACAAAAAATGGAATCAAGTCAAGAGGCAATTCCAAGGGTATAGGTGTTACCACTGTGGAAAACTTGGGCATATTAAAGTTGTGTGCTTCTGGCTGCTTGGATTTCCAAGTCAAGGAAAAGCCAAACAAGGTACACATGGCAAGAGGCATTCATGTGCCAAACCCAAGAAGGAGGTGCCTAACAAGCAAAGAAATTGGGTGGCCAAGGAGGTTGTTCTGATAGCCCACACATCTCTAAGAGTGTCAGCCAACGAAGACTGGTACTTTGATAGTGGTTTCTCTAAGCATATGACTGGTATTAAGAATCTGTTGGTAGACATCAAGCCACATTCCTCGAGTTATGTGACCTTTGGTGATGGGGTAAAAGGGGAAATCGAAGGTGTTGGAAAACTAAAGAGCCCTGGAGTTCCTAACCTAAACAATGTATTGTTGGTGAAAGGACTAACTGCCAACTTAATCAGTATCAGTCAGCTCTGTGATCAAGGACTAAGTGTGAAGTTCTCTAAAGGAGAATGTGTGTTCACAAATGGTGCAAATGAAGAAGTGATGAAGGGGCTTAGATCCAAGGACAACTGTTATTTGTGGGAGCCAAAGGACATTAGTAAATCCACAATGTGCTCTGTGGCAAGAGAAGAAAAGGAAGTAAAATTGTGGCACCAAAAACTTGGGCATCTTCATTTAAGGGGAATGAAGAAGATCATCTCCAAGGAGGATGTAAAAGGAATCCCCAAACTGACTATTGATGAGGAAAAAGTATGTGGGGAATGTCAAGTGGGCAAACAGACCAAGACATCCCATCCAAGGGTTGGACATCTAACTACATCTAGAGTTCTGGAACTACTGCACATGGACCTGATGGGACCAATGCAGGTAGAAAGCCTTGGTGGAAAAAGGTATGCATATGTGGTGGTTAATGATTACTCCAGATTCACCTGGATAAATTTCATCAAAGAAAAATCTGTTGTTTTTGAAGTCTTCAAAGAATTGTGCATCAAACTCCAAAGAGAAAATGAGAGTGGTGTTATCAGAATCAGAAGTGACCATGGAAAGGAGTTTGAAAACTCCAAGTTTGCTGAGTTCTGTGCAACTGAAGGCATAAGCCATGAACTTTCCTCTCCTATCACTCCTCAACAAAATGGAGTAGTCGAAAGGAAAAAACAGAACTATTCAGGAATCTGTTAGAGCCATGATTCATGCAAAGAAACTGCCTATGCACTTCTGGGCTGAAGCAATGAATACAACATGCTATGTTCACAACAGGGTTACCCTGAGAAAGGGAACATCCTCCACTCTGTATGAATTGTGGAAAGGAAGAAAACCTATTGTGAAGTATTTTCATGTGTTTGGAAGCAAGTGCTACATCTTGACAGATCGTGAACAAAGAAGGAAAATGGATGCCAAAAGTGATGAAGGAATATTCTTGGGATACTCTACTAAAAGCAGAGCTTACAAAGTATATAACTCCAGAACAAAAGTATTAATAGAATCCATAAATGTTGTTATTGATGATCAAATTGAAGAAATCAATGTCATAGAGGATGTTGGAACATTGCTTGAGACTCCATCTGAGGAGACTGAAGACACCCAAACTACAAGTCCAAATTCTGAACCAGAAATAGGAAACAAAGAACCCTCTATTAGAATCCTGAAAGATCATCCCAAAGATCTTATAATTGGAGACCTCAACAGTGGAGTAAGGACTAGAACAAGATAAGTCATCTCAAATTCGTGTTTTGTGTCCAAGGTTGAGCCCAAAAATGTAAAGGAAGCTCTCACTGATGAATATTGGATATGCAGGATGAATTGGAGCAGTTTAAAAGAAATGAAGTATAGGAACTAGTGCCAAGACCTGAAGGAACAAATATCATTGGAACCAAATGGATTTACAAGAACAAGTCAGATGAAGAAGGAATCATAGTCAGAAACAAAGCTAGACTGGTTGCTCAGGGTTATACTCAAGTAGAAGGAAATGATTTTGATGAAACTTTTGCACCAGTTGCAAGACTTGAGTCAATTAGGCTGATGTTGGGAATTGCCTGCATCCTAAAATTTAAACTCTTTCAGATGGATGTAAAAAGTGCCTTTCTGAATGGATATCTAACTGAGGAAGTATATGTGGCACAACCCAAGGGATTTGAGGATCCTAACTTAACAGACCATGTATACAAGCTAAGGAAGGCACTTTATGGATTAAAACAGGCCCCTAGAGCATGGTATGAAAGGCTAACTAAATTTCTCACCACAAAAGGATACAGGAAAGGGGGAATTGATAAGACATTGTTTGTAAAAAGTGAGGGTGGAGAAATCATGATTGCCCAGATATATGTGGATGACATAATATTTGGGGGAGTGTCAGAAAAGATGGTGAAGCAATTTGTTAATCACATGCAGTCTGAGTTTGAAATGAGTATGTGTGGAGAACTAACCTATTTTCTTGGGCTACAGGTCAAGCAAATGGATGATTCCATATTCATCTCCCAAAGTAAATACACCAAAACTATAGTCAAGAAGTTTGGGATGGACAATGCAAGTCACAAAAGAACACCTGCCCCCACTCATCTAAAGTTATCCAGAGATGAAAATGGTACGAGTGTTGATCAAAGTCTATACAGAAGCATGATTGGAAGCCTGTTGTATCTAACAGCCAGCAGACCAGACATTGCTTTTGCTGTTGGTGTATATGCTAGGTATCAAGCAGATCCTAAAGTGAGTCACATGAATCAAGTTAAAAGGATTCTCAAATATTTGAATGGAATCTGTGACTATGGCTTACTCTACTCTCATGGGTGTGATCCTACCTTGTCTGGCTATTATGATGCTGGTTGAGCTGGCAGCGCCGATGATAGAAAAAGCACATCTGGTGGATGCGTCTTCTTGGGAAACAACCTAATATTGTGGTTCATCAAGAAGCAAAATTGCGTCTCACTGTCCACTGCTAAAGCTGAATACATAGCAGCTGGTAGCAGTTGTTCTCAGCTGGTCTGGATGAAGCAAATGTTAATTGAATACAATATTACTCAGGATGTCATGACATTGTACTGTGACAATCTTAGTGCTATTAACATTTCCAAAAATCCAATCCAACACATCAGAACGAAGCACATTGATATAAGACATCACTTCATTAGAGATCTTGTGGAAGACAAAGTGGTTTCCTTGGAGCATGTGTCCACTAACCTACAACTAGCTGACATCTTTACCAAGGCTCTAGATGCTGCCCAATTTGAAAATCTTAGAGGAAAGTTAGGTATTTGCATGTATGAGGATGCATAGAAATTAATGACACGTGAGAATTTTACAACATCAATGCAGTCCAAGTCATTGACCAATAAAGCTCTCCATTCCAAAAAAAATGTGTCACTTCGCCCCCATTACCTTCCTACATCTCTCTCAGACCTTCATTCTCGACAAAAACATGTCTTCCCATCATGAAGGATCTTCCTCTAAGTCCCCTCCCAAATCCTCCAAAGATACTCCTCCCTCCATTGAAAAGCCAAAGACCAAGTACCCTCCTCCCACTGAAGAAAATCTTAGGCGTATGCAAAACTGAGAAGGCTCTGCATACGTGGCCAAAACCATGGGGGAAATTGCTGATGATATCATCAAGAGAGGACTGTCTATTAAGGGCTTCACCATTCCCCTGGCTCGTAGAGATCCACCTCACGACTTTGAAGTTCCAGAGGAAGACTCGTATAATGGAAACCAGGACATCTCCCTATCAGATTTGGATGACAGTGACTCCAGTTCTTCCTATGATGATGAAGATTGAGAAAAGAGTATGTGTCGCAGACTGTTGGTGAAGTGATAAAGGGTGCTACTATTGTTTCTGTTAAATTTGAATTTTCTGTATAACCTGAATTTGTGATGCTCTTCAACGAACAATTTTGCTGTAATGTAACCCCTAACAATTGTGATGTTACCTATGATGATCTATGCTATTTGGATAATAATTTGTGGATAAAAAGGGGGAGAGAATAATAGAGAGCAGCAGGTACAGCAGGAAATAGAGGACAATAGGTGGAAGACTGCTATGAGCTGTAAACGTGCATGAGCATATGTGCCATTGTACATATGAGATATGAGCATATGTGCCATTGTACATATGAGATTATCATGCTTGCAGGTGTAACCACAGGTGCAGCTGATGAAATATGTGATAACAGCTGGTAGTGTTGTTAGCAATAATGTGATATGTATTTCTAGCTTGGATAGGAATGCATGTTTGTTAGAACTAGGAGCTCTGTGCTGAAGAAGCTAGGAGCTAACCTTGTGTGTGACTTCAGAATGTTATTCTGAAGGTATGAACATCCACAGGATGGATGTTAGTATGAGTGACTGCTGTGTGTGCAGGAGAAGTGTTAAATTGATAAGATGTATCAGTTGAGGGGGCGTAACTCTATGTGTTACTCACTTAGCAAAGAGTGACATCTGTAGTGGGTACTCTACAGATAGTTAACAAAGTGATCTATAACAGTGAGAGCTAACTGTGAGGACTCAGAGAGGCTTGAGCTAGTAACTATTCTGCATGACAGGACAAATCATAAGTCTTCTGCTGTGTAAATCTCTGATCTGATGACAAAGTGTTTTAGCCAAAAATTTGTCAAAGGGGGAGTTTGTAAGTACTCTTGATTGACTGCATTTTGTGGCAAAACACTAGAGCATGTATGTATGTCATGTCTGATATTAGTGCATACATAATATGGACTGTGCAGGGTAAGTTAACTTAGCTAAAAGCAAGTTACGCTGGATGTCATACCCAATGTTATGACATAGGTCGTATGACATCAAGCGCTGGCTTGTTTTTCTGGTAGCTATAAACTAGGAAATAGAATAGGATCTTAAGCTGGATATCAGGAGACTTTCCAGAAGCCCTAGGCGAACTAAAAGATCCCTGAATTAAGTGGCAAACATGCAGATCACTGAAAATAGGTTTGTTATGGATAAAACCTAATTTGTGCACCAAGGCCCAAAGTAACAAACTGCTGCTATAAATATCAGAAGAAGCAATCCTGAACAGCAGCTCTTGACAGAAGAATAGAGAGTGCAGATTACAGAGTCCTTGTGAGTGAAGAAGGCTAGTCTTCACGTGTGAATTCTGTTTAGGAATACTTGTACTCTAAGAAATTGTCTGGTGGATGATTGCATTGGATAGGTAGATTCTAGGTTGTGTCTCACTCGAAGCTGTGAAGCAAGAGTATGTGAGTTCCTTTATCAAAGTTGTGAATCAAGATCAAGGTGTGTATGAAGTGTCTCTTCATATTGATTTCTGTAATTATGAATTATATATCACTGTGGTGATTGAGGGGGAGTGAGTGGGTATACTCAGGTCTAGAGTGTCTCTAGGTTGAAGTGTCATTAGGTGGGGATTAAGTGAGGAGTGTAAACTGGAGGTTTAACTCTGAGTTGATTCTACTAATAGTGAATTTCCTCCCTGGCTTGGTATCCCCCAGATGTAGGTGTTGTTGACACTGAATTGGGTGAACAATTACTGTGTTATTTACTACTTCTATTATTACTGATTATTAGCTGTTAAGTAGCAGATGTCACGGTGTATGTTATAACTTTGGTAATAACATCCATCGTGTGCTTGCCAGAATTTTCAGTTTACTCAAACTTGATTTCACGATCAAGTCTATGAGAACATGGAACTTTTGTTCTATTATGGTTAAAACGACTTTCAAGGTGGGATAATGTCTGGAATTCTAAGGGATGTGTGGTCTCATCAGTTGGCTAGTCAAGTCATTGTTGTAAATCAAATGTTCTGACTTTGTATCTAAACATCAGAATGGCAAAAGCTCAAGGGTGTTGATGATTGCTTGGTGTATTCATATTTTCTTCTTGAAGTCTCGTCTAAGATGTTTGATATGTGTGTTTCAGATTTCTGGCTGGGGTAAGAGGGTGTTAGTACTGAAAGCTTCAGTTTTGTTGTTCCCACATGATCAAGGACCTTGTGAAAGGTATTCTAATTGGTTACTTTGAAGGAAAGTGTCTGTTAAGTATGCTCTAAGGAATTATCTGCTCAATCCTGTTTCTTGATAGTAATGATGTACTTTGGCTTGGGATGTACTGTGCAAAGTGGAGAATAAAAGATTGAAGGGCAGAGAAGAAGCAGACCTCGCAGAGAAGTTTGTTTTTGGTATGATGCTCAATCTTTACCTTTATGCTTATTATCAGTCATACTGGTATCTGTCAGAGGGAATCTCCTCTTTGGACGCTTAAGGATGGGTGCTGACTTTGTAATTAAGACAAAATATCCGAACATTATGCTTCTGAGATGAAGCTTTCTGAGGCTTGAGAGAGTTTATTTCTCTTAGTGGTATTATGCCTTCTATGATGATCTATGAGCTGTTGCATCTGTGATCTTTTAGGATCCCCATGTGTTCATTGTAAAATAAAATGTATGGTTACCACGTGAAGAGTTATTCCTATGGATGTTGACTCCAGAACCAAAGTAGACGAGTGTTAGATGCCCAATTTTGCTTATTTGAGCTATCAAATGTGGGTATCTTTCACTCCTTTTTGTCGAGAAAGTTTTCAAAACCGCCCTTGCTTTTGTTGATTTGCAATATTATGTGAAATGATCTTGGTACCTTTAATTTGTGTGTTATTGTGCAGTAATTAGGCATGAAAGAGTAGAAAAGTAAGACACGAGAAATGGGCAAGGAAACCAAGACAACATGAAAACCAACAAAATGTTGTCATGCTCGCTAGGCGAACCGGCAGCGAGCAGGTAGCGAGTATTCGCTAGGCGAGTGGTGGCGAAGTGCTAGTGAGCACTCCCATAATTGGACAAAACCAAAAAGACCATACATTCGCTAGGCGAAGGAATTGCTCGCCTAGCAAATACGTGGAAAAGTCTCAGGATCGGTTTGTTAGATCAGAGGCACCTCATGTGCCAAACTAAGTGCTCGCTAGGCGAAGGATCTGCTCACTAGGCTAGTGTAGCAGATCTTGAATGGGTTATTTAAGTGTTTTTACTGCTTTTTTAGGTGGGAACTTCCATAACTTGTATAACTCCATTTTGTAACATTTAGAAACATCAGAACTTATCTCTCTTCATTTCTTCTAGAGAGAGAAACATAAAACCCTAAGAGGGAGGAGGTAAGATCTTTGATCTCTTGTTGGGGTTTGGATGTAATCTGTTGATACCTTATGTATTTCATCTAATTTATGTTCATGAACTAGTTTGGATTCTCTATTGTTTGATTATCTTTCATTGCTTGCTTGTGGGTCTTGACAAAACCTTTTCACAACTTTGATCTAAGATTTTCTTCTATCAATGAACAAACTTTTGACATGGTTTTGAAGTTGATATTCATTGTATCTTCCATGGTGTTGTATTGATTAAGTAGCATGGGTAGCATGAGTAGGATCAATATGATATTGTGTGGGTATGTGATAATAGTGATGAAGAACGATGTTCACCGACATTTGGTGGATTAGATGAATACATGTAAAAAAAGGGTTAAGCGTGTGTACGTATTCTGATCATTGTGTTTTATGCAAAACAATTGTTTATCCGATATGGGTGTCGTCCTTGTTTACCTGTTTATCTTTGATTTGAACCGTAATAGAGATATACTTTTCAGATCTAGATCTAGGATGATTACCTGTTAGGTCCTATATTCTAGACATAGATTTAGGCTTAGCATTTGCGTGAGTATCAGATCTTAATGTTTTGTTTTGTATTTTTGTTGGATGAGAGATCACCAATGAGACAACATGGTTGTTCTCTCGACGCTGATTTAGAGATAAGTTTTGCCGTGAATGATACATAAGGGTATTATACGAATGATTGCGCTATGTTTAATTTGATCAGAAGAATGCATATGTTATCAATTGATGAAATCCAATCCCAACAAGGCTCCGTTTATATTTCAGTCTTTATTTTATATTTTCTGTTTTTATTTATGGTTCCTTGAACTTTTTAAACCAAAACTTTTGAACAAGAAGCTTAGAAATGTATAGGCCTTTGAGCGGCGTTCATATCTCATTAATCCTTGTGGAGACGACAAAATTGGGTACTTAATATTTTTTGCTTGTGCTTTATTGCTTCAACAAAATAGAGTCGTTGTCGGGGATTGGTGTTGAGATTTTAAAGTGCATTGCAACGGTTCTATGTTTTTTAAGCTTTGTATATTTTGTATATATTTGTTTCTTTTTATGTTTTTTCTAGTGTGTTTAGGAATGATGAAAACTCTTTCTAGAGTGGTTGTTATCGGTATAAAAGTATTCAATGAAGCTTCGGCCGAGTTTGGATGGCGATGATAGTATGAAACAAGTGAATGTTGTCAAGGTACATGGTTTCCTTTGTTTAGAATTTTAGAATGCTTAAGAACTTAAGTCTTTGTGCAAATGAAATTTGTTCTTTTGGCAACTTGTTTGAATGATTGTTTCACTTAGGACCAAAAACCACAATTTGTGAGAAAGCTTCCATTGTTTACTAAATAGTGGATTTCTGATAAACTTGTTGATTCGTTTGATTCATGCTTTATCTTGTTATTACTGTGAATTTGTGGAAGCATTATAAATGATCAATGCATTTGTTTTCTATTGAGCACAACCATGTCCAAATGCAACTTACGTGTGAGTATAGAGAATTCGTTAACCCCTTTGAGCCTAAACACTGTGAATCTCATTCTTAATTTTGTGAGATTCTAAAAATTTTTTTGAACCCGTGAATTTGTTTTGATTGTCTTCTTTGCCATAAAAAGCTAAGAGCATTCACTTAAGGGTTGAGTAAAAGTTAAGTTGGGGCGAATGAAAAAGGAAGATAGTAGGTTGTTACAACTTTTGAAAAATTCAAGCAAGCACCCCAAAAATTATGTGAATATGAAAAAAAATAGAAAAGAAAAAGAAAAAGGAAAAGAAAAAGAATGTTTGCTTGGAAAAGAAAAATAGTGAAAGAATAAGTTGTGAAATAAGGTTTGTGAAGGTTTGCAACTAAGAAACAAATGGAATGAAGTTGAGGTGTGTAAATAACGTGTTCGGTGAATGTCTCTTTTGCATCGGCAATTTTGTTTCAATGGCCTTAGAAATGTCCCTTGTTTGTAAACCTGACCTAGCTACAACCTTAAAGACCTTAGTGATCTTCTTTGATTGTTATATTTTGTATGAATTGAATTGATATTGGCATTGTTTGTTAGTTGAGTGAAATTGTCCCCGCGGTTGCAAACGCGTAATTTCTTCAATCCTTATTCGAAGAGGAGAGTTAGAGTGATTCATTCATGAAAAATATAGTTGTTGATTGATACATAGCTTAATATTTGTTTTAAGAATTTAGCTCTTGTGCATTGTTTGATTCTAAATATTTGAAACCATTGCTTGTTGCATCATTTGTGTTTGAGCCAACTTTATCCATTCTTGGGTGAATCTTAGTCTTGAGCAAATCCTCTTGTTGCGAAATAAGAGGCATACTTTGCTTGAGGACAAGCAAAAATCTAGTTGGGGCGAGTTGTTAGATGCCCAATTTTGCTTATTTGAGCTATCATATGTGGGCATCTTTCACTCCTTTTTGTTGAGAAAGTTCTTAAAACCGCCCTTGCTTTTGTTGATTTGCAATATTATGTGAAATGGTCTTGGTAACTTTAATTTGTGTGTTATTGTACAGTAATTAGGCATGAAAGAGTAGAAAAGTAAGACACAAGAAATGGGCAAGGAAACCAAGACAACATGCAAACCAACAAAATGTTGTCATGCTCGCTAGGCGAACAGGCAACGAGCAGGTAGCGAGTATTCGCTAGGCGAGTGGTGGCGAAGTGCTAGTGAGCACTCCCAGACTTAGACACAACCAAAAAGACCATACATTTGCTAGGCGAAGGAATTGTTCACTTAGCGAATACGTGGAAAAGTCTCAGGGTCGGTTTGTTAGATCACAGGCACCTCACGGGCCAAACTAAGTGCTCGCTTGGCGAGCGCAGCATATCCTGAATGGGTTATTTAAGTGTTTTTACTGCTTTTTTAGGTGGGAACTTCCATAACTTGTATAACTCCATTTTGTAACATTTAGAAACATCAGAACTTATCTCTCTTCATTTCTTCTAGAGAGAGAAACACAAAACCCTAAGAGGGAGGAGGTAAGATCTTTGATCTCTTGTTGGGGTTTGGATGTAATCTGTTGATACCTTATTGTTGCACCCCAAAATTTGCCCTCACAATACAAGACTTTGTGTTCCAAGAAGGTTCACAAGGTTCACAAAATTCATAATTGGTCAGAAGAGTTGACAATTCCCTCAGACAATGCACCTCCTAAGCAGTGCATCCAAAACTAGGGTTTTGACTTTAATCAGGCTAAATGGACTTCCAAGACTTCAAGTGAGCTTCATAACATCTTATATGTGTATAAGAACCCCCATGTCAAGTTTCAAGACTTTTCTCAAAAGTTTGCTCAGTCAGATGATCAGATAAGTCAAAAGCAGTCAATGCAGTTAAAAGGTCAAACTGAGGTCAACTGTGGTCAAACCAAAGTCAAACTTCATGATTTTTTTTTGCCAACATCAAAGAGAGGTTGGGTGAGAAATATTATCATAATAACTGTAATACCCCAAATTTTGCCCTAAGATTTGTCGTCGCATTTCATTGCATTTAATCAATTACTAACAAATTTGTGTAGTCGTTTGACTTTTTGCAGGTAAATATCATATGGCATGCATTTTTTTTTCTAAAAAGTAAAAATGGCACAATTGGCAGGAGGACATGTGTAAGGAGTTATGAGTGTGAGAGGTTGAGAGTTCGAATCTCACCTTTGTCACTTTTTTTTGTTTTTTATTATTTTTACTCTAAATTTTTCTATCTTTCATTAAAAAAATAACAAAAATAGTTTTTTATTATTATTTAATTATTATTTTCGTATTTTAATTAAATCATTTTTTAAAATATTATTTTTTTCACTTTTTTCTAAATTATTCATAAAAATATCCAAAAAATCATAAAATAAAAAATATTGAAAAAAATTTTGTTCTTTTTATAATATTTTTTATTTTAGGAATCAATAGGATTATTAGTTTTTATTTTAAGTTTATTTTAATTATTTTAAATTATTTAAATTTTATTTTTTCTTAACTAATTATTTAGTTTGGGCTTTAAAATGGGCTTTAGGGACATTATTGACAATTTGGTGTTAACCCTAATTTGTTCCCTATATATACATGTGTTGCCTTGTTGGAAAAAAGGAGAATGAAAAAAACCTAAGAGGAGTGAGTGCCGTTTGCCGTTATTTAGTTTTCTTCTTCATCCATTACTATTGTTTCTTTTTCTTCATCGTTTACCGTTATTTCTTTTCCTTCATCTATTACTGTTGTTTCTTTTTCTTCATCTTTTACCGTTATTTCTTTTTCTTCATCTATTACCGTTATTTCTTTTTCTTTATCTATTACTGTTACGTTTATATATATATAATTTTTAAATTGTTAGAGTTTATATATATAAGATTTTTGATCGAATTATGTCGATACGATGTTTGCACATTTGTGTGCATGACGCGTGACATTTGTGTTAGTTCGATCTGGTTGCGATGATCGCATTTTTGTGTGAGAAATAATACTATTTTTTGCTTAATTTCTTTTTCTTTGCGATAAATTTTGTTTCGTCCGATTTAGATCTGGTTGCGATGAGCGCATTTCTGCGTTAGCAACATTGTTGGGTTATTTGGCACATTTAAAATTCATTATTGCTTTATTATTATTATTATTATTATTATTATTATTATTATTATTATTATTATTATTATTATTATTATCATTATTTATTATTATTATCATTATTATCATTATTATTACCATTATTATTATTATTGTTATCATTAATTTATTAAAATTTGTTATAATATAAAAATCTGTTTTTTAAAATAAATAACATTAACATCTTTTCCAAATTAATATGAAAACCTATTATTTTTAAGAAAAACTTTTTTTTAGATAAATTTAAAATAATAACTAAAATATTTTTTTTTAAAATAATAACTAGAACCGTTATTTATTTTATTTTATTATTGTTCACTTCAAATTTCATTATCATATTGTATCTGCTCCTCTCATGTAACCTCGCGAACTTAACAATCGCTCTTTAAATTCTGCCTTTAAATTTCTGCTTGCATGGTTTAAATTATGACATTATCTCTCTGTTTGCATGATTCAATTATCTCACGCGTTTACTATTATTTCTGTCACATTGCACACATCCGAAGGTTAGGTCTAACTGTTTGGCCGCCGCGCCAATAGTCCGTAAAACTTCACACATTCAATTTCAAATCCTCAAAACTACAAACTACAAACCCTAATTTTCACAAATGCCTCGCCGCAGGCAAAATTACAATTTTACCCTTAGCATTAGGTCAAAGAGCCGCCGCGCTCATTTTAGGGTTTCCCGCCGTGGAATCCCTAATTTAACCCTAATTACAACTTAACATTTCAACGTAGAGATTTGGAGTTTCTACACTCCACGTAAGCGTGTCCTTAAGATGCGTTTATTCCCCTTGAGACCTTGACCACAGTCAAGAAGTTTCTAACCTCCCTATTGAGGGGAACTACGATTACTCTGATTCCACTCCCGTAAGGATACGTAGGCACAAGATGCGATGTCTTGCCGAGTAAACTTAGAATTAACCCCCTTTATTATTTATTATTGCTTATTTATATTTTATTTATCTTTGCTATTTAATTATTTTGCTTATTATTTTGTAATTGTTTCTTGGATGTAAAGTTGTTTAATTATTTAATTATTATTACGGTTAGTAATTAGGGAGTGTAACAACATGTATGTAATATTAAAATAAATTTAGATCACTTTTAAATAAAGATAATTAAAATAAACACGTCACACACGTAAGTCGATTTTAATCGTCGTCTCACTTCCTAAGGATATCCCTCAAGTTGCCTACGAATAATGGTTAAGTGGGGTGTATAAAGCAAGTCCCTCAAATAAAAAAAATCATCAAAGTCCCTTATGGTTGCCTTTACGAATCAAGTCCCTTTCGAAAAATGATGATGGTCCCTTATATGTGCTTATTACATCCCACAATGGCCTTCAAAGTCAAATTGTCCCTCACATACCCCTTAACATCCAAAGTAAGGACTACCTACTCCATTATAGTAGGGATAGTCTTACTAAGGAAAGGATAAAGAATAAGAAAGACCTTAAAACATTAGGGTAGGCTACTCCTAGATACTTGCTCACTTCAAAACTTTTTCACACTTAAACAAATTTCCAACAAAATTTTCAAACAAGTTTTTTTCACATCCATACACGGATTATTATTAAACTATTCTGAAATTTTTTGCTATTCACACACTACACTTTCAAAACAATTCAAAAGTGAGCTTAAGTACCTAAGAGCCCATGGATAACCATGGATGAAAAGGGTGCTAACACCTTCCCTTTTCATAACCTACCCCCCGGACCCAAAATATTCTCTAAGGTCTTTCCTGTTCTTTTATAACCTTTCCTTATGGATAAAATAAAAGTCGGTGGCGACTCTTGCTATCTGCAACATTGTTTAAAGTCAGTTCTCCCACCGTGTTACACTTATGTATTTCATCTAAGTTATGTTTGTGAACTAGTTTGGATTCTCTATTGTTTGATTATCTTTGATTGCTTGCTTGTGGGTCTTGACAAAACATTTTCACAACTTTGATCTAGGATTTTCTTCTATCAATGAACAAACTTTTGACATGGTTTTGAAGTTGATATTCATTGTATCTTCCATGGTATTGTGTTGATTAAGTAGTATGGGTAGCATGAGTAGGATCAATATGATATTGTGTGGGCATGTGATAATAGTGATGAAGAACGATGTCCACTGACATTTGGCGAATTAGATGAATACATGTAAAAAAAGGGTTAAGCGTGTGTACGTATTCTGATCATTGTGTTTTATGCAAAACAATTGTTTATTCGATATCGGTGTCGTCCTTGTTTATCTGTTTATCTTTGATTTGAACCGTAATAGAGATATACATTTCAAATCTGGATCTAGGATGATTACTGTTGCGGTGGAAATAGGATCACAAACTATTAATGAGTTTGAATCGCAATTCAATTCACAACCGCTCTTTGATTTATCCGAAGGAAAAGGTCAAAAGAGGGAAAACCTATTTTGCATCGTAAACACAATGCGGGGAAAGATCTAGGGTTCGGGGGTTGGTTAAATTTAGGGAAGGTATTAGCACCCTAAACTTCTGTAGTACTCTACAGGAACCTTTTGTTCAAATGTTTACTATTTGCTTTATTTATTTGCTTAAGGTATATGTACAAAGGGATTAAAAGTGAGAAAGAAGACCTAAGGGGTTAATTCTAAGTTTACTCGGCAAGACATCGCATCTTGTGCCTACGTATCCTTACGGGAGTGGAATCAGAGTAATCGTAGTTCCCCTCAAAAGGGAGGTTAGAGACTTCTTGACTATGGTCAAGGTCTCAAGGGGAATAAACGCATCTTAAGGACACGCTTACGCGGAGTGTAGAAACTCCAAATATCTACGTTGAAATGTTAAGTTGTAATTAGGGTTAAATTAGGGATTCCACGGCGGGAAACCCTAAAATGAGCGCGGCGGCTCTTTGACCTAAAGCTAGGGATAGTTTTGTAATCTTGCCTGCGGCGAGGCATTTGTGAAAATTAGGGTTTGTAAAGGTGTAAGGGTTGAAGGTGAGGACTATTGACACGGCGGTCAAACGACTAGACCTAATTCCTTCGGAGGAGTGAGATTATTGGTAAAGACGCGATAAACATACAATGGCAGAACATAAAGTGCGGAAAGATAAATGCGACAATTGTCTCGCAAAATTACATCCCATAAGCAGTTACAAATATGATAATTGAATATTTAAACTGAAAATAAAATCAATTGAACTTAGTCCGCTGCAAAAAACCAAAACAAACCGAGACTGTTATTATACGGGGTTAGACAAAAAAAATTAGACGGGAATGTTAGGAATTTAAGTAGAAAATTATAATTTTAACGAAACAAGAAAAAAAGTTAGAAATTTGGATCTTAAAAATGAGGATGTTAGCGAAAAATTAACAAACAATGAAAATTAATATGCAATGAAGATGGCGATAATATACAAGTGATAATGGAATATGAAATAGCAACGATGATGTCAGATTATGTACAAATATAAAAATAAATACAAAAATAAATAAATAAATAGTAGTGAACAGGTTCATGGATAATCAAGAATACTGTTAGGAATGAAGGATGAAAATTGGAATTGACAATAATTAGAAGTTAAGGGATGAACGTTTTGAGACGATGAGAATTTAGGTAATAAGAAAAGAGTTAGAATGGAATTAGGTTTTTTTTGTGAGATTTGGAAAAGTTAGAGTTTTTAATGTGATTAAGAAAAAGAAAATAGATTAAATGTTAGAATTAAAAGTTAGCAAAAAAATTAGAACTTCGAAATTTGGTTTTTTAAAAAAAAGGTTAGAAAATAAAAATAAAAGTTTGAAAATAAAAGAGAAAAGGTTAGAATTTTAATAAAAAAAAGAGTTAGAATGTTAGAATTTTAATTAAGAAAAAATGGTAGAAATTTTGAAAAAAAGATATAAAAAAGATTAGAAATTAAAAAAAGAAGAGTTAGTTACTTTTGATGAAGACTGTAAGAGTTTTTGATGCTTGTCGATCCCCTGTTTTGTTGCTCCTGAGGGTCCTTTTATACTTGATTTTTTTAAATCTTTTTTAATCTCAGATTTGATTTGAATATCTCAATCTTTTTCAATCTCTGATTTAATTTGAATGAATTTTTATGATGATTTCAGATTTGATTCAATGATGGTGATGTTGATATTTAGATCTGATTTTCTTATGATGATGATATGATCTGATTGATTTGATTTAGCTCCATATGTGATTCATTGTGATTGGATTTGATAAAAAAAAAAAAAAAAAAAAAAAAATATTGGGATTTAAATTTAAAAATGTTAGCAAAGAAAGTTAGAGTTTCAAGTTAAATAAAAATTAGAGTTTTAAGTTTAAAAAAAATGAGTTAGAATTTTAAAATAAAAAACATTTGAATGTTGAAAAAAAAAGTGTTAGAATTATTTTAAAAACTGTTAGAATTTAATTTTAAAAGGAATTTAGATATTAATTTTAAAAAAGAAAATAAAATGGCATTAGAATTTAATTTTAAAAGGAATTTAGAATTTTAATTTGAAAAAGGATGGTGTCAAAAAAAATTTAGATTTATTTTTTTAAAAAAAAGGATAGATTTAATTTATAAAAAAAAAGGTTAGATTTAATTTTTAAAATAGTTAGAAAAAAATGATTTAATTTTAAAAAGAAGTTAGAGAAAAAAAAGATTTAATTTTATAAAAGTTAGAGAAAAAAAAGATTTAATTTTTTTTAAAAAGTTAGAAAAAAAGATTTAACTTTAAAAAGAAGTTAGAGAAAAAAAAGATTTAATTTTTTTTAAAAAAGTTAGAAAAAAAGATTTAACTTTATAAAAGTTAGAAAAAAAGATTTAGCTTTAAAAAAAGTTAGAAAAAAAAGATTTAGCTTTATAAAAGTTAGAAAAAAAGATTTAGCTTTAAAAAAGTTAGAAAAAGATTTAATTTTAAAAAGAAGTTAGAAAAAAAAATATTTAACTTTAAAAAGAAGTTAGATTTTTATTTTAAAAAAGATATTAGAATTTGATTAAAAAAAATGTGTTAGAAATTAATTTAAAAAAGGTTATAAAAAAAAATTTACTCTTAAAGAAAAGAAAAAAAAAAAGTTAAATTTTAATTTAAATCCTAAAAGTTAGTAAGAAGAGCTTAAAATGATTTAAATAAATAAACTAAATAGAAAAAAAAAGTTAATAAAAAACATTAGTAAAGTTATAAAAAAAATTAAATTATTATTAGTTAAAAAACAAGATTTAAAAAAAAAAGGTTAATTTATTAAGTTAATCAGAATTTAAAATAAAAATAAAAAAGAAAGGGTAAAATTTGGGGTATTACAGTTGCCCCTATTTAAATGGCTACACCGGACGATTTGAGTGACAGAGACTCGTGGAATCGTGGTGGAGGGATTTAAATATAGATAACCGAAAATTTTGCCCTTATATGCGACGATATGCAATGCTATGGACAAAACTGGAACGACTTAATGCAGATGATGCCATGACTATGATATGATGCGTATGCTGGAATAATGAATGCGAAAATGCTGACGAAACATGACGACACCGAGACAGACGCCACGAGAAGAAACACACTGGGGAAAATGACGCGCTGAGACACAGTACATCACTGGGGAATTCTAAAAATGATAGTCAACTGGTGCGAATGACCAATTGTCACTTTTAGAAAAGGAACGAGATCCTCGAATGGAGATGGTACCTATGAGACGGCCTCCACTGGGGAATCTAAAAATAAAACTGGATCACGTACGATTGTAAGATCGATTACAGAATGCTGGAGCATTGAGCAAGGAATAACATCCAAGCTTCTGTAAACTACCCCTCGTGACAGGATCAAACGGACTTTTCGGCACTCCGTAGCAAATATACAGGGTAAAGACCGACTGTATGCCAAAATAAATGGACTTTGATGGGAATTTCCCTGATAAGCTTCTCGAGGGAGAACTGTCACTTATCGTTGGAAGGGACTTATGTGCAAAAAATGGATAAGCACTCAAATAAAGAGGCTGCTGCTTATCTGATAAATAAATCTTCTCGCATTTAAGGTCGGCGCCTGGAATACGATTCTGATTCTTCTCTTACTGAAGGATAAATAAACTTCTTCATGCTTCAAGATTATGTTCTCCTGAACATGAAAAGGGTAAACTGAACTTCCTCATACTTCAGGATCGTGCTCTCCTGAATATGAAACTGGATGACTGAATATACTCATATTTCAGAATCGTGCTCTCCTGAATATGAAACTGGATGACTGAATATACTCATATTTCAGAATCGTGCTCTCCTGAATATGAAACTGGATGACTGAATATACTCATATTTCAGAATCGTGCTCTCCTGAATATGAAACTGGATGACTGAATTTCTTCATATTTCAGAATCGTGCTCTCCTGAATATGAAACTGGATGACTGAATTTCTTCATTCTTCAGAATCGTGCTCTCCTGAAAAACGGCCAACTGAACTTCCTCATAACCCAGAATCGTGCTCTTCTGAATATGATTCCGTTCCTTCTTTTACTAAAGGATAAATGAACTTCTTCATAACTCAGAATCGTGCTCTCCTGAATATGATTCCGCTCAAACCTCCCCGTACTTCAAGATCGTGCTCTCCTGAATACGATTTGGTTCAAACCTCCCATACTTCAAGACGACAGGTAAATGGAAGCCCAACTGCTCCATGGAGATGACCATTTGCTGCGAGTCATAACGAAGATAGGATCGGTTTCTTAGGTGAGAAATGTTGTATACCGATGTTGTAAGATGTAAAGTGTTGTACCGATAGATTTTCCAGGCGTGAACTGGCGTGTATCTGTAAATGATTGTAGTTGATTTTCTTGAAAGATAGTGCAAAATAAATGCACGTCCGGGTACAGTGATAAATTTCTCGGCGAGATAGTCGCGTATCTGTCATGGTATGGTGAAAACCTTTAGATGGTGCAAAATAAATGCACGTCCGGTTGGGCTTGACGACCGACAAGACTGAGATTCAATCTAGGATCGAGCTAGAAAGAAGACTGGTAATCAAGACTCCATCGAGGGAATGAACTCGAAGGGTAAATATCTTATCCTGGCGAGGAAAGATAGCTGAAGTAACCGTCATCCACGAGGATCGATCTCTGTGGGGAAACTGGAAACACCTATGTATTTTATGCTTAGGGCTGACAATCTATTTGGAGAGAATGGACAAACCCAGTTACTCGGCGGTAACAACCAATGATGGAGAGACACAATGAACCTGTGAATGCTAACGCATATGTTGATGCATATGTTAATGTGAATGTATGTTAATGTCTATGTATGTAACTATGCAAGATGTTATGAAATGAGTATGTAATGAGTATGTAATGAATATGTAATGAATATGTAATGAATATGTAATGAAATAGGCATGTGATGCTTATGCCCTTGCGTATGCTGACGAAACAGACTAGAGACAGGACGAGAGGCGAAATAAACATCTCGACGGAGATACCCTGCGTTCTCTGCAACCAATACGTCAATCATGGGTAAGAAGGATCAATGGTGGAACCAACTCTGGTTTTAAAGTTCTGAATTTTCTGGGGAGAAAGTAAATTGCTTGGGTGCACAGTATCACGTCTTCACATGGGGAGAAGAAAACCTGAGGGACACTTTCGAGTCGCCCAAGAAAAAGTTGTCAGCTTATAGTCTCGCTGGGGACTGTGATGAGGCAATAGTTTAGGAGCCTGTTGCACGCTGAGATTTACTGGGGAATGAAGGCCGCTGTGAGTAAAATCCCTTGGGTGCACGAAGAAAAGTTGTGAGACTCCATGGTTTTGATCTTGAAGGACCTTATAGTAGTCGCCATTTGTTTCCTTAAAAGAAAACACGGTGCCCCAGGATACTTGCATTGTGAGGTATGGTCATCTCAAGAGGATTTTATAGAGAACACGGAGTCTGGTTGCCCCACTGTTTTCAAACTCTTTGAGAGATTCGTCAGGTCTGGACATAACTAGCACAAATTAAGCGTGTTACGACGAAATCTTTGGGAAATAGCTCTTAAGAATGTCAGACTCGCGTTGGTAAGCGAATTGGGAAACTGCCTGCCCCTGTTCAGCAGGATCTTCAAGTTCCACGGGTTATGTTCATAAGATATCAAGCAAAGTTGTCATGCCTGAAATGCCTATCCTGAGCTTGTCAATGTACACATATATTTGTCCTGAATTTTTGTTTTGAAAAAAGATATCGCGATAACTTGTGACCGAAATCACTAGTCAGGATATAAGTTTTAATTATAATGCCAACATGAATTTTTTCTGAGCATAGCTCGTAGGAGTCAGGAAACGTGATCTTGTCAAGTATGCTTTCAACCGAAGTCCTACTTCAATTAGGTCTTTTAAAGATTGTATCGTGGCTTGGTTCACGGTTTAAGAAACAAAGGATATAGGCTCAAAGTTAATTTGTACCCACCCCTTCTTCGTGATGTTCTCCAATCCTAATTCAGTTAACCGGATACGAACGCTCATATCTCAAGCGGATTTGCTATGGTCGAGAACTTATCAAGGCTTTGGACATGGCAGTCACTCACCTATTTCTTTTGGCAATTGGTCACACGACCTTGTTCTTTATTAGGGGTTATTTATTCTACCCTCTTGTTTTACTTTTATTCCCTAACTTTTGCCTGGACAACGTCTTTTGATCTGACTTTGGAGTCCAGCGGGATGCCCCAGTTTTGCATAAGTTTCCTTCATAGGTTTTGACTTAGCGGGCTCTTATTATTTTTTTTTGAATATTCTTTTATGCAAGTCGCGTAAATCTTTTGAAAGGCTCATGACTGCCCCACTCCTTAGATAATTGAGGGATAGTCATTGTATTGGACTTCTTAAGATGCTAAGGATAAATTCTCGAAGGTTTGCTCTTCCTTTTTAAGGATTTAAGCGCTCGATCGGTTTAACTGAAACCTACCCTGCCCCAGGTTAGGATGAAGGTTCTTAAAAGAAGGAAAACTCCTACTTCAAGGCTCAAAGAGGTTAACGAGGGATTATCATCCTTATATCTCCAGTGTATGGGATTTGAAACAATGCCTTACATCATCAGCGGGTTTCAATCGAAAGCATACGACAAGAAATCTGACGTTTTAGGTTCGTCATCCTCCTCCCAATTCTCTATCAGAACAAGAGATCGGGTAAAGTTGGCATTATAATTTATGAAAAATATGTTTTGAATGAGTGAAACGAATGGACTTATTCAAGACAAACATATGCGTTGCATTAATAAATCAAAGATAAACAAGTTCGTGCATGCTAAATATGCTTAATCAAAGAGAAATACATATAAATAAACAAATGAACTGTCGGAAAAATCCTTCCAAATGTTTATGAAATCTTGCATTCAAGAGTCACAGTTTCTTTTGGCGGAGCCTCAACGGTAAGGTCGTCTGGCTTATGGTCACTGCGAGTTGTCATCGCTTACCCCAGTTATGCTGGTCACATCTTCAACAGTTTTCAGTCGTTGCTTCAAAATAAATTTCCCAGATCCTTTGTTGATCCCGGTCATATCACCTTGAGGGTTACTGAAATGAAGCGGGCTAGGCCTTTGAATAATGACTGGATCCGGCTGATAGGCGTAGCATGCTTTGCAGAATTTGCACTTGACGAGTGAGGAACCCCGAAAGGAGTCTCGATCTTCAGCTGAGCATCGCCAAAAGACAACTTCTTCGTTTCTAGCAAATTTCTGACAACTTTCTTAAGAGCATAGCAATTCTCTAGATCATGGCCGGGCGCACCCTCATGAAATAAACAATGAGCGGTAGCGTTGTAACTTGCAGGTAATGGATTAGGTGGAGGACCCAAAGCATGGGTGGTAATCAGACCTTGTTGTACCAAATGGGGGTATAACTCAGTGAAAGTCATCGGAATTGGAGGACAAGGCTTATACGGACTCTTACGGGGATAAGGAACCTGATCCTGTGATTGCTGATGAACAGGAGCGTTGGGCACTCGTTGACTGTTGACCGGAACTTGCATAGGCGAATAACCGGAAGGTTGTTGATAAACTGGTGCCTGATATACCGGAGCTGACTGTACAGGTTGGCATGTAGGAAACTGCTGATCGAAAGGGGGTGTAACAGTAGCTACATAGGGTTGTTGAACATATAGAAACGAATAACCTTGAACATAACTCTGCTGATATTGCAAAGGTTGAGGAGTAGCCTTTTTGCGGTTCTTTGAACGTGTAGGTCCTTTACCATGGTCGGAGTTAGGAGTTTTGCACTTTGGAGGGGTAGCTCGTCGAACTGGTCGAGCACTGGGAGGCACCAAACCGGATTGAAGACCGTGAGGAGGTACATTCTCGACAGTAGCAGCTGGTTGAGGTTCCATAACGGTATTAGTCTTAGAAACAACAGTAGACTGAGCATCCACCTTCACACTAAGAGCTCGTAACATCTCCAAAATCTGCCCTACACTTCCTCGAAGATCTTCGAATTCATGGTTGACACGGTTGATCTCTTGGTTTTGATCTTCCATTCTTTTGAAGGGTCGTATTGATGCAGAGAACTCAGGGTGACAAAACTGGAGGGTGAGAGAACCGAGCATGAGAAATCGGGAGACATATGCAATGCAAAAGTATGATGCTAAAATGTGAATGCAAATGAAGATTTCATGGAATTCAAACATTTACGAATGTCGTGGGGTACCAAGGAAATCTTTTTCTTGTTTTTTTCATTTTATTTTTTTTATTTACGGTATCCCGCGATATCCATAAATGATATTTGAACTCCATGAAATACAATGCAATGAGATGCTTCATGGATGCAATGCATGAAAACACACAAAGTCCTAGGTTAAAGGAACGTGAGCGGAGTCAAGGTCTACCCATCCCAAAAGGAGTGTACTATAGGTTAGTTGTACCTGCCGAACAAGGTTCTACAAAGTGCCCAAAGTCATCAGCCCATCTTTCGGATATTATCAACCTTCCGAATGACTCGGGGGTGAATAATATTCTCAAGAGAACCTCTTTTGAGTGTAGTATCGCGTAGCAGCCGTTGTAGGATTACTCCCACATAGCTCCCGCACTACGTCCTAAATAAGGCCAAGGTGGTGTTAAGGTACTACAGTCCTCAATATCACAGACTCCAATCGACCATGGAAAAAGTTTTCGCGATTACTCGTTCAACCGAACCATTTTCGAAAAGGTCTCAACTGAGCGGTGATTCTCGAATCGGCTTGGTCGGGATTCACTCCCTATAAGCCTCATCGAATATATCCCCATCCTATAATAGTGTCACTAGTCCGGGCGTAGGACTTATCTCGCAGCACAAGGATCAGTCCCCAAATCAGAGCACAAATATATACATGCAAATGATCAATAACACAGATAGTAATAAATATGAACAAGTTAGGGATAACCCTCAAAAGTTTAGAAGAGTCCCCAGTGAAGTCGCCATTTTCTGTTGCGGTGGAAATAGGATCACAAACTATTAATGAGTTTGAATCGCAATTCAATTCACAACCGCTCTTTGATTTATCCGAAGGAAAAGGTCAAAAGAGGGAAAACCTATTTTGCATCGTAAACACAATGCGGGGAAAGATCTAGGGTTCGGGGGTTGGTTAAATTTAGGGAAGGTATTAGCACCCTAAACTTCTGTAGTACTCTACAGGAACCTTTTGTTCAAATGTTTACTATTTGCTTTATTTATTTGCTTAAGGTATATGTACAAAGGGATTAAAAGTGAGAAAGAAGACCTAAGGGGTTAATTCTAAGTTTACTCGGCAAGACATCGCATCTTGTGCCTACGTATCCTTACGGGAGTGGAATCAGAGTAATCGTAGTTCCCCTCAAAAGGGAGGTTAGAGACTTCTTGACTATGGTCAAGGTCTCAAGGGGAATAAACGCATCTTAAGGACACGCTTACGCGGAGTGTAGAAACTCCAAATATCTACGTTGAAATGTTAAGTTGTAATTAGGGTTAAATTAGGGATTCCACGGCGGGAAACCCTAAAATGAGCGCGGCGGCTCTTTGACCTAAAGCTAGGGATAGTTTTGTAATCTTGCCTGCGGCGAGGCATTTGTGAAAATTAGGGTTTGTAAAGGTGTAAGGGTTGAAGGTGAGGACTATTGACACGGCGGTCAAACGACTAGACCTAATTCCTTCGGAGGAGTGAGATTATTGGTAAAGACGCGATAAACATACAATGGCAGAACATAAAGTGCGGAAAGATAAATGCGACAATTGTCTCGCAAAATTACATCCCATAAGCAGTTACAAATATGATAATTGAATATTTAAACTGAAAATAAAATCAATTGAACTTAGTCCGCTGCAAAAAACCAAAACAAACCGAGACTGTTATTATACGGGGTTAGACAAAAAAAATTAGACGGGAATGTTAGGAATTTAAGTAGAAAATTATAATTTTAACGAAACAAGAAAAAAAGTTAGAAATTTGGATCTTAAAAATGAGGATGTTAGCGAAAAATTAACAAACAATGAAAATTAATATGCAATGAAGATGGCGATAATATACAAGTGATAATGGAATATGAAATAGCAACGATGATGTCAGATTATGTACAAATATAAAAATAAATACAAAAATAAATAAATAAATAGTAGTGAACAGGTTCATGGATAATCAAGAATACTGTTAGGAATGAAGGATGAAAATTGGAATTGACAATAATTAGAAGTTAAGGGATGAACGTTTTGAGACGATGAGAATTTAGGTAATAAGAAAAGAGTTAGAATGGAATTAGGTTTTTTTTGTGAGATTTGGAAAAGTTAGAGTTTTTAATGTGATTAAGAAAAAGAAAATAGATTAAATGTTAGAATTAAAAGTTAGCAAAAAAATTAGAACTTCGAAATTTGGTTTTTTAAAAAAAAGGTTAGAAAATAAAAATAAAAGTTTGAAAATAAAAGAGAAAAGGTTAGAATTTTAATAAAAAAAAGAGTTAGAATGTTAGAATTTTAATTAAGAAAAAATGGTAGAAATTTTGAAAAAAAGATATAAAAAAGATTAGAAATTAAAAAAAGAAGAGTTAGTTACTTTTGATGAAGACTGTAAGAGTTTTTGATGCTTGTCGATCCCCTGTTTTGTTGCTCCTGAGGGTCCTTTTATACTTGATTTTTTTAAATCTTTTTTAATCTCAGATTTGATTTGAATATCTCAATCTTTTTCAATCTCTGATTTAATTTGAATGAATTTTTATGATGATTTCAGATTTGATTCAATGATGGTGATGTTGATATTTAGATCTGATTTTCTTATGATGATGATATGATCTGATTGATTTGATTTAGCTCCATATGTGATTCATTGTGATTGGATTTGATAAAAAAAAAAAAAAAAAATATTGGGATTTAAATTTAAAAATGTTAGCAAAGAAAGTTAGAGTTTCAAGTTAAATAAAAATTAGAGTTTTAAGTTTAAAAAAAATGAGTTAGAATTTTAAAATAAAAAACATTTGAATGTTGAAAAAAAAAGTGTTAGAATTATTTTAAAAACTGTTAGAATTTAATTTTAAAAGGAATTTAGATATTAATTTTAAAAAAGAAAATAAAATGGCATTAGAATTTAATTTTAAAAGGAATTTAGAATTTTAATTTGAAAAAGGATGGTGTCAAAAAAAATTTAGATTTATTTTTTTAAAAAAAAGGATAGATTTAATTTATAAAAAAAAAGGTTAGATTTAATTTTTAAAATAGTTAGAAAAAAATGATTTAATTTTAAAAAGAAGTTAGAGAAAAAAAAGATTTAATTTTATAAAAGTTAGAGAAAAAAAAGATTTAATTTTTTTAAAAAAGTTAGAAAAAAAGATTTAACTTTAAAAAGAAGTTAGAGAAAAAAAAGATTTAATTTTTTTTAAAAAAGTTAGAAAAAAAGATTTAACTTTATAAAAGTTAGAAAAAAAGATTTAGCTTTAAAAAAAGTTAGAAAAAAAAGATTTAGCTTTATAAAAGTTAGAAAAAAAGATTTAGCTTTAAAAAAGTTAGAAAAAGATTTAATTTTAAAAAGAAGTTAGAAAAAAAAATATTTAACTTTAAAAAGAAGTTAGATTTTTATTTTAAAAAAGATATTAGAATTTGATTAAAAAAATGTGTTAGAAATTAATTTAAAAAAGGTTATAAAAAAAAATTTACTCTTAAAGAAAAGAAAAAAAAAAGTTAAATTTTAATTTAAATCCTAAAAGTTAGTAAGAAGAGCTTAAAATGATTTAAATAAATAAACTAAATAGAAAAAAAAAGTTAATAAAAAACATTAGTAAAGTTATAAAAAAAATTAAATTATTATTAGTTAAAAAACAAGATTTAAAAAAAAAAGGTTAATTTATTAAGTTAATCAGAATTTAAAATAAAAATAAAAAAGAAAGGGTAAAATTTGGGGTATTACAATTACCTGTTAGGTCCTATATTCTAGACATATATTTAGGCTTATCATTTGTGTGAGTATCAGATCTTAATATTATGTGTTGTGTTTTTGTTGGATGAGAGATCACCAATGAGATAACATGGTTGTTCTCTCGATGCTGATTTAGAGATAAGCTTTATCGTGGGCGATACATAAGGGTATTAGGCAAATGATTGCGTTGTGTTTAATTTGATCAGAAGAATGCATATGTTATCAATTGATGAAATCCAATCCCAACAAGGCTCCATTTATATTTCAGTCTCTATTTTATATTTTCTGTTTTTATTTATGGTTCCTTAAGCTTTTTAAACCAAAACTTTTGAACAATAAGCTTAGAAATGTAGAGGTCGTTGAACGGCGTTCATATCGCACTAATCCCTGTGGAGACGACAAAACTGGGTACTTAATATTTTTTTCTTGCTGCTTTATTGCTTCAACAATGAGTACTTTGTTTGAGGATGATATTTTAACTAGTGTTTAAAACATTATTTCAGCTGACTATCTCTTCAGAAAGGAAAGTTTTTGGTTCTCACCAGTTGGATTAGAAGTGAACTATCTATTCATTGTAAAGTATGGTCTAGACTTTGTGGATTTTGATTATCTGTGTAGATGGTTGATTCTATTGGGAGTATATCTAGAAGTGAGTGTATCATACTGAATCTTGAGAAGGAGGTAGGCTGAGGAGGTTTTCTTCTTCTTTTGGTGAAGGGGTTTGATGACTTCCAAGTGTGGATGACATCTTGGTTAACCAAGGATTTAAGAGAATGTGTATGTCTCTTTCAGGAATGCGTACATTCCAGGCTTGATTGGATTTACTCTCAAGAACAAGGTTGTCTATGACTGTAAGGTTCAAGGTAGATTTACACAATGTGTGGATGTGTTCAGGGGAGAATGATCAATGGTGTTTCTGATCTCAATCCCAGAGTCTATTGGTTATGGTACAAGATTTGTGCTCCTATTTTGGTTCTTTCTCTTATGAGCATGAAGTTGTTCATATGATTCACGAGAGATTGTAATGTCAGACTAAATGTCTTAACATCTTGGGGTGTTGATACTTTAACTTAGTAAGTTTTGATTGTGAGCTTGACTCGTTAAAGTTTGAATTATTTCAAATATGTTTATGTTTCTTAGAAGAGACCTGAGAAATGGGATTAGATATAGTTTGGGAGAATTTATTTTTCTCTACAATTTGGAATAAGGTCCATGGAAGCTTCTATTGATAAATGAGAGATGTCATGTATACTTTCTTAACATTATGATTAGGATTTTCTAATTCTGGTTGGATGGAGTATGCGTGGAGTTCATTGGAAGGAGTGAGAGTAAACAAGGACTGACTGGATGTTAGGACATTGTTTATGACTTGTGGTTGTTTCCAAGTAGCTTTATTTGAACGGTGTTCCTTGGACAATGGAAAACATGCCTTAAAGAAGGCGTGTAAAACATGCTTCCTTGGTACATGCATAGTCTTTGGATGGTTCTCATTAAAGAAGAAACAATCAAATCTGATTTGGTCAGTGCACACTCATTAATGTTGAAGTTTTCTTCTCAATTTACTCTTCCATTGAATTGTCCTTCGGTTATATCAATGGAACGTTAATTCATAAGGAAACTGCTCGGGTATTTTAAGGGGGTCTTAGCTTCTATTATTTTAGGTTGTGTTTCTTTTTGATGTGTCGAGTCTTCATGGCTTTTGTCCGGGTTTAGGTAAGTACCATGTTGGTATGGACCTGTGTTAAGTATCTTTGTGAATTTCTGGCTAAAAGGGAAGAGATAGGTTGTATGTCTATCCCAATTATGTGTTTCTCCCTGCAACACATAATTGATCTCTTAGTTGGGTATGATTATGTACTTGCAATTGTTTTGCAAGGATGTTGGATAGGATACTCTAACATCTTGTCTGTGACTCAGTTCATTTTTCTCTGAGTCTTCTTTTTGTGTCTTGTGATCTGAGTTATGAACACAGTTGCGTCTTGTATTCTGAGTTATCTAGAGTTGGGGTCAGGTCCTCTGAGCCCTGATCTGGATAATGAAGGGTGGTAAATTGGGATTGGTTTTGAGGAGGATTTGCTTGCATCTTCTTCCTCATGTACACTGGGGTTTAGGATACACGTCGTGTAACAGGTGGTGTATGTTGTATAGGAAGAATGAAAGCTTTCAGGAGGCTCAATATTTTTTGCTAGACTTGTCATATGCTGGCTGAAATGACTTTCTACTCTTCTTCTTCTTACTTCCTGGGTTTATTGTGCAAAAGGAGTCTTAGCCAAAATTTGTCAAAAGGGAGAGATTAAAGACTCTAAGATTTGAGCAAATTTTGGTAAAACATGATATTGCACAAGATGTTCTAACAAGAAGAAATTTGTAAAGAACAACATGTCTGACAAGATGTCCTAGCATTTTGGACTCGACATCTTGGTCTGATGCAGTAGTTTTTTTATATATGTTCCAATATTTAAGGTGCAAGTAGAACGTGAATCAAGGAAAGATTGGACAGAGACTTCGAAGTCCATAGACTGCTAAAGGCTATAAAAGGAAGGCCAAGACCTAAGGAAAAATAGTAGACCTTGTGACGAATGCTTGTAATTTAATTATAAGGGTTTAGGGTTTTGAGAGTCGTGTACTTTCTTGTGTTGTAAGTCACCCTTTGTATCAGTTGATACGTTGTGGTAGACATAATTTTACACGTTTAAAAACCTATAGGTAATGAATTGTATATTGTTCTTGGATGAAGCTATTAAGAAAATTCAAGCATTATTGTTGGTCAAGAGTCTTGACTGAATATTGTTTTGAGAGGGATGTCTTTCAATTGAACAGTTTGATACAGTTACTGAAGGTTGTGACTGTTAGATATCACTGAGGTGATTTAGGAATTGAGACGGGTTTCTCTTATCTAGATGGTGATTTCTAGGTAGAAGTTGCATTGGGTAGGGATTAATTGAGGAATTGTAAACAAGGGAGCTTAGCTCTAAATTAATACTACTAATAGTGGATTCATTCCTGGCTTGGTAGCCCTCAGATGTAGGTGTTGTTATACGCCGAACTGAGTAATTATATCTTGGCGTTATTTGTCATTCAGTTATGAATATTTCAGTTTTGCCTCTTGCTGTAAAAACATGTCTTAACAAATGTTGAAACATTTGTCATTACACTGTTTTGATTTTGACATATTAATTTGTTCTGATATGTTCTGTTAGGTCCTTGTTTAGTTATGCATAGACCAATGTCTCGACATATCTTGGGATATCTGTGATTTGTATGCTAGAATTTAACAGAAACTGAGACGTATGTGGTGCTAGAGATTGAACATATTTATTGTATTTTTTATCTAAAAAAACATATTTTACCTCGATTTTCTCGATTTTGAGTAATAATCAAGGTGAAATATAAGCATATTTATTCAGTTTCTTCACCGTCCATAAAAAAATATTTGACGTTCATTTAATGATTATCAACGCTCAAGTTACTGCAATTAGTGATCCTCGTGAAACCTAAAACCCTCATTATAAAAGCATTATGACGATGAAAAATTGATAATAAAACATTTGACATGAAAATTTAGAAACTTAAAAATGTGTTTATTTTGTTTGAAAAAAGTTCTCAAGGATGAATTGCAAGAGTAGAAAATTATTTGGGTTCAAGGTTTGTGTTCTTAAATAATCATATAACTGAATATTTATTGTATTTATCTAATATATTTTTTTATTTTATATCATACATTTGATCTTCCTCAAGACCAATAAAACGAGGATCCCCAACATTTACTCTTTTCCAAGATATCCAACATTTGTTCTTCATTGAGACCAATGGCGACGAATCAAATTCAATATTTTTATTTTAATATTATGTGTAAATAATGTAATGTTATGTATAAACAATGTAGTTTGTGAATAAATTAATATATTAATATCATGTGTAAACAATGTAATGAATTTAAAATAAATAAATTATATATATATATATATATATATATATATATATATCCTCGATTTTTTTATTAAACTGATAGGTATATGGTACTAGTTTGGAAAATATATAAAAAAAGTTATTGTCGGGGATCAAACTCATGACCATTTCAACTACCCTCAGTTATTCTTAAATCGAGGGGTAAAGTGACAACTTTTCATCACGCCCTTTGTTACCTCGCCTCTTTAATCGTGGTTAAATCAACTTCACATCCAAGGTTAAATGTGTTTTATGTAGTAGTATAAATTTCTCCTCTTTTGAGAAATTATTACGTATAGTCTTTATACCAAATACTATGAGTGATATTTATACCATATTCGAATGGTCTTTATACCATCAAAGGGTGTATTTCTAAACTGATTATCTATCGTGCAAGTAGTAATCATGCAATATAAATTGGATTGTTTTATCCCGGAGGCGTCATGATTGAGTGAATGCTTTGTATAATTTTAGGCAGTGCCACGAAAAGTTTTAAAGAGACCTAGTCCGCGACTCAACTCAATAATTTCTTCGGTGGAATTTTTTTTCAAAATTGTATAACAACAATATAATTAGTTAAGTGTTAAATGTGGAACACATAAATTATAACAATATCTGTTTAACAGATTTCTTCCTTCTTCTCAAAATGTATATATATTATGAAGTATGACTATGTAATTCCTACAAATTTGTTTGAATGAATTTCAATTTCATTTATGTTTTTTTCTTTTCTTTCTAAATGTTTACAAGTCGATAAAAAAACTCAAACCAATGACTAACAGAAGAAGTGGGAGAGTTTAACTTGCCACTCCCAAAATTATACCTGGCACCCCCCAAACTTTCATATTTGCAAAATTATGTCTGGCTGAAAAATGGACCAAATTTCAGTTTAAAATTTCTGGTAGTCATAATGAAATTTTTGGTACATAACGAAATTTTTGGTACATAATGAAATTTCTGGTAGCGTATTTGAGATTTTCGGTATACTCAAAATTTCAAAATTTCTGGTAAGTTTCACTCAGTTCTAGAAATTTAAATTTTACATGGTGATATTGGAAATTTAAACCTAAGTGAAATTTCTGGTAGTGTTATTTGTTTGATTTTTTGGATGTTCAAGATTTTGCCAACAGTTTTAGATGGATGTGATCGTACCAACAGTTTTGTATAGTCCAGAGTAAATGCAAAGTTGTATAAATATGGGGTCACATGTTGTTTGATAAACACATCTCAAAAAATGCCTCTTCCTCAATTTTTGATTAAGGCATAAGTGTACTTCAACGGGGCTTCTCCTCCTGTAGAGTTTCGACTTTCAGATGGCACCACATCTTTTGCCTGCATGACCTCCAAGTTAAATGAATTTTTGTTTGATGTCGAACAGAGAAAGGTGAGAAAAATCGAGTTTCATGAAGATTGAATTGATGTTGACGGGAGGGTGAAATACAACCTTATTGAGTTGAAGACTGACGAAGATGTGAAAGAAATGTGAAAATCATTTCGTCATATGGTAACCAAAGGGTCGATAGAGTTAGATACTAAGCTTTCAAGATCTGTTGACGACATAATGAAGATGTTGAAACGTCCAGAATCGTCTGGTAGTGTTTAGGTTTTTCTTATTTATTAATCATATGGTAGTGTTAAGATTTTTTGTTTAACTTATGTAATCCATTGTCAGATGTTAGTTAATGTTGATGTTTCAATTTAAGGAAGATAAAAAATATTAGCAAATAAAGAGTTATGATGAAAGTGTCTGAATAATATACAAATGATACAAATAATACATAATACAAAAGATGTCTAAATAGGCCCTCGTGGGCTATGTGTGCAGCTTGAGATAATCCATATAAACCTCGTCATCTAAGTTTACCAAACCCATGAGGCTATCCATAATAACTGCAATCATCTGGAGGCGTTATTGGTCATCGGTATCATATGCTAGATGAGGCAGTGGTGGCACGTCATCAACAGGTACCCCGACAACAAAAGGCCCAACATCAGCTGTAGGTGGGGTGATGCAAGGGTGTGATATAATGAGTACCACTTTAAGTAACCATCCTCGCACTACGAGGGGTGTTAAACAGCGACTGCTCAATTTCTAATGGCACGACCAGAGCTGATAAAGTTACTCTGAAACCACCAATCAATACCTGAAGATGGTATATCTAGAATTGGTCGTGGGATACTCTGAACACGACTCTATTGTTGCATACACCTCTCAGGCAAGTGTCTAGCAACCATGGTCTCCTACCGCATATATCCTAAATATAATGACGACTCCTTGAACTCATTATGGACTTTATGACCATCGTATGGTGTCCAGATGACATCATCTACATACACAACATCGAGCCTTCTCCTATACTCATAAATACCACTAGGATGTGACTGCCTGGCCTTCCACCTCTTCGCCTGTGGGGACCCCACCTAGCAATGTTACACCCTCCTGTCACAAATGGTAGGGAAATGCTCGTATATCGAGCACTGATATCAAAACAGAAACACAAAAAATAATAAATAAGAAATTATATTCGTAAAAATTAAATAAGAAATCAACAACAACTAATAATTTCAAGTATACTTATAACAGACTCAAATAGTCAATAAGTTGTTTGGTCTCAAAGACCGTCGCCACTCTTAGGGTTGTATACAGAAGGGCCAACGCAACACACCCCTAAGCCTAATCGGTGTCCTTGAGGCTACTGAAGAGGCACGTGTGTCGGGCATCGATATAAACACCAGACTTGTCTGCAAAGAAAGTACATGCTATTATATGTAGCATGTACTCTCTAGCGGCAGCCTCATACCTCCTAGTGTCATACCCCAAATTTATCCTACCTTTTCATTTTTTTCTTGTCCCCGGCATGTGTGTAATTATGGTTGAAATCCAGTGGAAGTTTGACATAATCTTGGTCAAACAATTGTTTGTTTCATTATCAAGTTGTCAGGCTGTGTCAAGTTATCAGTGTTTCATGGTTGAAAAATCATCAGAATCCAGTTCATCTTTCAGTTAGGGTTTTATGTAATGTATTGTAGTCCATAGTTCAACTTATGGTTCTTTGATTTCAAGGTATTTTCTGACTCAAGGAGTTTCATATTGAAGGCTTTGGTTCCTCAGAGTACAAATGGAAAAGTTCAAGGATTGCTTCAGTGGTTGATTCAAGGCTTTAATTCATTCCAAGATTTTAGTTCATTCAAGAAGAATTTAGAGTTGGTCAAAGTGGTTTCAATTAAATCTTTAGGTATGGCATCCACATGGAAAGTTCATTCAAGATTGTTATCATTTTATTCAAGATCAAAGAATTGTGAAATCAAGGCATTTGTTCCAAGCAGATAATAGAGGTGCAAGTAATATTCAAAAATGCATCATTCAAGGCCCATTGCAATTCATAGTCCATTCATAAAAAAAAAATCTACAAAAATAATGTGGATCATGAAGTTGCAAGTTCCCATAAGCCCATTTATATTACTTCATTAAAAAAACAAAAATCAAGGACAAAAGAAACCCACATAGAAAAAAGTCCATTACAAATTATTACAACAATTTTCAAAAAAAAAAAAAGAGAATAAAAATGGCCATGATAAGCTGCCAAACACGGCCCACTCCCCTTCATGCTTCTTTACAATTCAAAAGCATTCAAAGCCACTTAGTCATCTTCGATTTCCAACCGAGCCACATGAAAGAACAATCAAATAGCCAACATCAGCCTCATGACAACATTACACGCCAAAACACAAACATCCCAAGCTGCTAATACACACACATCACACAATTGCTACATGAAGCTAGCCATAAGCATTCACAAGCCATTTCGCCCATGAGCAAATACACCCAGCCTCAAGCCTACATTCTTCAAGCCAAGCCACACAAATACGCCTGATACTACCTCGTGCGACCCCACCTCCAAGCCTTCCAAATTCACAATATACACAAGCTTCTTCCATACAAAACAAGCTACCACGAGAAGCCTCACAACCTCATACATCAGCTGCTACCTTTTAACAAGTCTTCACTCGACCCCACTCAACATCCAAAATGAAAACGTTATAGCCACTGCAAAACTTTCCAATGCCCACCAAACGACATGAAATTTACAAAAAATGAAAACAACATCACAGCAGAAATTCAATCCATTCACTCACCTCCACACTATAAATAAACCTCAACTCTCCTTCATTTCTCAAGCTTTAAATCCACTAATACCCTGCTCAATTTTTCCTCATCTTCAACCAATTCAAACACAATAACATAATCATTCAAAATCACAAACCAACTCCATACATACAACACAAGAGACCAATTTGCCAACCATATACATAAACTAAACCTTCATACCTAAATACAACAGCAAATATAACTTGAGAAATAAAAAAGAGAGAGAGAAAAGTAAGGAGCTTGGACACGACATACTTGAAGGTTGTCGTTTTTAATATCTGTTCTGATTTGAATTTTCCATTTTTTAACCTCAATTGAACGAAGACGTTTGACTTTGATTTAAAGTGATTGCGCGGTTGCCGCAGCATCCGCCGTAGGGCGTGCCGGCGCGGCGGCAGAAGCTTCTTGTCTATGGCCATGCGTGATGGAAAAGTAAAAGACGAGGATTTGTTCCTCTTTGACTCATACTTTTTTTTTTAGAGAAACTCACGTTGATGTTAGATTATTGGGTTTTCATGAGCTCATATAGTTTTCTACTCACACCACACTCCTTATGCACACGCCCTTCCCCCATTCTTTCTTTCTTTTTTCTCTCTCTTTTTTAATTGTTTATTTTGTTTAATATTTTAGTTTTCTTTTATATTTTTTTAATAATTGTACTTGGTTTGTGGCTTTAATCCTCTTGTTCAATTATTTTATGTTTTTTTCTATCTTGATATTTTATTTCTTTTTCATTTTGGTCGATGAAATCTAAATATCATGGAATGTTGGTTTTCAAAGATGTTTAATCTTCATTATTTCAAATATGTTATTGAATGATCATTTAGATCATTCTCTACACTTTGAGATAGTGATAGATAGCCTTGGATTAATTGATGGAAATTCTTGATTAAGATGAGATTGTCCTCTTTTTATTTTTGTGTGGCATGACTTGAGGAGAATGATATACATATCATTTCTCTAGCATGTTTTAACACAAACATTGTTATTGACCGACCTCCCATAGTATGATCTTCCTCATATGTTGTGCTACGATTGCTTAACATATTACTAAATTGGTCCCGATTTAAGAAAGTGGTCAGCCGATCAATAACAATTAACAACTAACATCTAACTTTTATATTTCCACTATTTATATCTTTGCTATTTACTTTCCGTCATTTACCTTTTCGTCATTTATTTCATTGCTCATTATGTCATTCTCATCTTTACTTGTTCGTCTTATTAAAAAAACATGGTAAAATGATCAAAAATCCTAAAAAAATATTCAAGTTTGGACTAGGATTATTATCCCTAGCATCATGGAGTTTTTGGTCTTGTACATAAACCCTGGCAAAGGAGATTTGGGATTAGACTTATCTACTTTTATTGTTTTATCTTAGGACACCATTGCACATTATTTATAGCTTACTCTTGGACTTTCTTACAGTGAGACTTATTCGATCAATTAATTCTAGTTGGTCATTTAAAAGACTAACCCACTTTGCTAGTACACTCATAATTTATTGTTTGGGTTGTGAGTTTATTTCATCCTTATTTGAGGAAAGGGATCCCGACTCCCATGACGTGTAATAACTTTACCACTTTCTCGTTGTTTGCTTTTGCCTAGGTAGCTTTAATGCAAGAATAAAACCAATCACCTCTTTTCAAAAGAATACAAATAAGCTTGATTCAACGTCAAGCATTTTTCATAAAAAATTAAATTCAATAGGTTTTCAATCACCATTAACCCTTAACCAACTACACTTCATTTTGCATTCATCCTTTGTAAGTCGATTGTCTTTTGCATCACCATCAACCTCCCATTGACCAAGACATTTTCTCAAACAACCAAACAAACCCTTATCCAACATCAAGTGGTTTTTTCTCAAGCAAATTCAAGACACAATAAGATACGATTAGGATTGCGCGCCACTAGCCTTAAGTGGTGGAAAAGGAGTGAGACTGGAGCTTTTCTACACTCACTCTAAGTATTTTAGACACAAGACATTTGGCTTGGTGATTCAAAATATTCACCTCTACCCATAGTCTTTAGTGCAATCCTAATCGAGAACAATCTCTTTAAAAATCCTAAAAACAACATCAAATCATCAAACTCTTTTTGTGCCTTAAGGCATCACTCTGAAAACTCTTTTTCAAAGTAAAATCAACCAACAAAAACTTCTTTTTTACTCCGGACTATGGAGCTCTGACTTCCTCATTACACTATGAGGGTACGTAGGCACAAGGTTTCACAACCGATACAAGCACCCTAATAAAAAAACATATATTTCCCTTTAGCAAATAAACCTTTAGATAATGACACCCTTTCATGCGTAGATAACCTAGATGGTTCCCGTTGAGTACAACAGATGTAAGGGGTGCTAATGCATTCCCCTTACATAACCGACTTTCAAATCCGATATTTGTTACGACGACTATGTCCTATCTTTTCATGTTTGTGGGTTTTATTGATATTTTCTCTTTCCTTTTTTTGGGAATAAATAAAGTTCAGCGGAGACTCTCTCTTAGTCCATCCGCAAGCTTTTCTCGCGAGGTCGTATTTTTTTTCTAAGGTACGACAGGTGGCGACTCTGTTGGGGAATATTTTCCCTAAGCAAGTCAAGCCTAGTCTATGTTGCCTTCTTCGCATGTTTGGGTGTTTATCTATATTCTTTGTTTGCTTTATTTGTTGCCTTTTACTGTAAATATTTGTATCTTACCTTTTGTAGTATGGATTGGATACTCTGGTTGTAAACCTTGAGGGAAAGGCTCTTTACCTGAGTCTAGAGTGTAAACATAAGACAAGAGAGGTTGAGTAGTATGGGCCACCAAAGAGCTTTCCTTGTAAGGGTCGATACGAGAACCTCGCTTATACTAGATTTTATTGAGGATATTGACGATCATTAAGCTTTTGGCATGGATGATCAATGTTTTCATTGGGATCCATGACTCTAAGGACCTTTGTAGAACCCTGAACCATTTGCTAAACTAGGATTGATGGTCACATAGTATGGGGCACCAAGAAGATTTTCTCGTGTAGTTTGATATGAATACCTCATTCAGAATAGATTTCCTTGACGGGGTTATTGTCTGGCAATGACTGACATACGCGACAAACAGTTAAGGAAGTCCATGACTCTAAAACCCTTGTATCGAACCCGATGCCAATGGTCGCGTAGTATGGGGAACCGAGAAGCTTTTCTCGTGTAGTTCAATACGAAGATCTCACCCAAAAGTGATTTATATGATGGAGTCATCAACCGACATGTTTATGTCATGTCTAATGAATAGTCATGTGGATCCATGACATTGGGGTTCCTTTTCAACTCTAGATCCTACCTGGTGAGATCCTTGTGAGAAGAGCAGTCAACTTTATCCTTCATCCGTACCTCAAACTTATGAGACCATGTATTTGTGATCCTGGAACTTTGCATTAGCATTGCATCCATACATGGCATGGCATCGCATTGTCAAAATTGCATTATTAATACAATCTTTTGCATATGCATCAATTATGCATCTTGCATTTCATTCCAAAAATAAAAACTTATTTCACCTTCCTTCGTCTCTAGTAAATCAAGATGATTCCTCAACATCAGTATGTTACTCATGCCAACATCATACGAATGATGTATTAGATTCAACAAGAGCAGTCCACCTTTAGAGAAGATATGAACTCTATCAAAAGCAAGATCAACCAGATTTTCGAGACCATAATTGCTCTAGGTAGAAAGGATTACCATTCCTCATACTGAAGAATAGCTACAAGACGAGTACGAAGTGCAAAATTATCATACGGTTGTCCCAATTACCAATCCTAATGCTGCTCAGGATTTTGAAGCCATCAGGACATGTTGTGATCTAGCTTAAAAGCTACGAGTCATGGAAGGGCACAACTTAACTTCTTTGAGTGTCTGGGAAATGTGTATGGTACCAGATGTTGTGATTTCCCCTAAGTTCAAGGTGCTAGAACTCAAGAAGTATAAGAGCCTTAGCTTTTATAATATTCATCTGAATATGTACTGTTGAAAGATGGCTGCCTACGTCAAGGATGAACAGCTTATGATCCATTGTTTCCAAGATAGCTTGTTTGGGGTATCTCTAGAATGTACATGCAGCTGGAGCGCAACAGTGTGCATACTTGGGCTGAGTTGGCTGAAGCGTTTGTTAAGCAATATAAATGCAACACTGACCTTGCTTCAAACTGTAGTCAACTTCAGAGTATGGCTCAAAAGGACAATGAATTATTTAAAGAGTACGCACAATGTTGGATGGAGTTAGCTGTAAGAGTGCATCCGTCACTAGTTGACCGTGAATTAATTGATATTTTCATGGGTACTTTGCAAGGGAAATACTATGAAAAGCTTATCAACAATGGAGCGTCGAGCATGATGAGGGAGAAGTGGGCAAAACCAAGTAGTTGAAACTCCTGTATAATCCGACTAACCTGCTCAAGTATAGGAATATTTGGAAAGTTTTTCATCTTTGACTCGTGTGATGTCACCTTCAGTGTGGGTCGCTCATATGAAAAAAAAAACATATTAAAAATTAGTTGATAGCTCATGTGACAGACATATATAAACAATAATTAAAGTTAAACATAAAAGATATACACCTTGCCCTATCATAGTCGTAACGCCACATAGTCAGCATATTCTGTAAGTACCGATCGGTCGATGAGTCCTCCAGAAAATTCTCCATCAGTGTGCACAAAAGGCTCCGTCAAAGGATCGTAACCTCCGTGTCATCAGTAACCGATGGGACCAAATCAGCAACAACACCATCTGGCTGGATCACCCAAGCAACCTCCTCCAAGCCAACCTCCTCAACAACGGGATCAACAATTGCATCAACAATCAGATCAACCACCAGATCAACAACAAAAACATCTGACACCACCTTATCTCTAGGCTCCTTTACTGATCGTACCGGTCGGCGTCTAGTACAATAAGGTGCCCAGAACTGACCCTGCTCAGCCAACTGCTTCCAGTATGAACCAGTTGGGCCACTCGTCCTGCCTATGTAGACTCAGCATCAACACCCCTGGCAGCCCTACTCTAGTCTGTCGCTTGATCAACAACTCTCTCCCTGCAATAGTGTCGCCTCTGCCTCTGTATTTCACTGCAAAAGAAAAAAAATGTTGGCAACTACGGAAATTTCAAAATTTCCGGCACAAAACAAAGTGTTTGTACATACTAAAAATTTCAAAAATTTCAGTATAAAACCATGGAATATACTGGAAATTTTAAAATTTTCGGTACAAAGTCAAGTTTTAATAACTACGGAAAATTTTGAAATTTCTGATATAATGAATGAGATTTTGTATCGAAATTTTTGAAAATTTCGGTATACATTTCAACGAAAACACCTCAAAATTTGAAATTTCTGGTATATATTTCAATGAAAACACCTGAAATTTTGAAATTTTCGGTATATATTTCTATGTAAACACTGAAAATTTGAAATTTCCGTACAAAATACCAAAATTTTTTAAAAACTCGGTATAAAAACTCATTGGTTTTAAAATTTCCGATAGATGCTATAAATTTCTGGTATCGCTTCAAGAATTTGAAATTTTTGTCTCTGCAATGTAAATTTTGAAATTTTGAAAAATGAATTTGAATGTGGAACAATGACGTCTTTTCATACGCATTGAGAGTGTCAGGTCTAACCGGAGATGTCAAGTTAAATAATCAAGAAGTGGCGGTTCTTGCAAGGGTAAGAACGTTCATATATTCTTATCTTTGAGCAAAATTAACCAAACAAATTGTATAAGATGAATAGACCATTTAAACTTCAGTCCTTATACCACATTTTAAACTTTAGAAATATATTTGTAATCTGAATCGTAGTATTATATATAATATATAATATTAATCATTTAAATAATAATACGGAACTGTAACTATTATATAATCGCAGATGTAGACATACTTAACCGAAGTGTGAAACAAATATTGTGTGATTGTTAGGACACATTGCACACTCTTTTACCTTGAAATCTAATCTATTATTTATCCAATAGAAACCACTTTCATATTTGTATATCTCAAATGTGAACTTGTGAACACGAGGAGAGAGCATGTGACTGATGCTTGAAGAATTGAAATAACATTTCCAGATGAATGTGTGATCATGTACGATAAGTCTCTATTTACCCTTCCATCTGAAATAGTATCTCATTTGATCATTTCTAGGAAATATGTGTATACCATCATCAGATTCAACTACAAATCTATAGCTAAAAACATTATCTCTTCTTTTTTCCTCATGCATATCTTCAAGTCCCAAAACAACACATAGAGTGAAACCAGTGAGCATATTATCATTGCACAAGTTCAACAAATCTATATTCAATGTTACTGAATGTCCCTTGCAATGGTAAGGAAACCAAGAAGGAATTATACTCCCTAGAAACACTGTCATCAGGCTTCCCTCAGTCCCTCGCCTCCTCCACGATAGACACGGTACGTGGAGGACTCCAAGAGCCCATCGCCTCGACCAACAGGGCACCGTCCCCGTCTTAAGCGACCCTAGCCGACGGTTTCTCATAAGAGGGACAAGTCCCCTCCTCGAGAAGAGCGACGCTCCCCGGCTCCGAAGAAGAACAAACCATTTGCGACCTCTTCCAGGCTGAGGACTCAGCCAAAGAGCCCACGTCGATGACAAAACCGCCTGGATTCAGCCTCCCCCTCGTCGTCGCCCGTCCGGAGCGACGAAGACACCCAACGCTTTCCACTGTACAGAGCCATAAGGAAAGCACCGTTGTCCATCAGGATGGAGAAGGCCCTAATTTTGGCAACCTATGATGAGACGACCGACCCAGACGACCATAACGAAAGCATAGACGCGATGCTGGACTACAGAAATGTCAGTGGAGCTATCAAGTGCAGGTTCTTCCTCACTACCTTGAGGAAAAGGGCTATGGCATGGTACAAATGCCTTGCGCCCGACTCCATCGCCTCATGGGGAGAACTGAAGCGTCGGTTCTCTAGGAACTTCATAATGTCCCATGGCGGTCCTGAAGGCCATCTTTCAGGGGAAGAACGAGCTTCTTAGAGACTTTATAGAGATGTTCAATCGTGAGGCCGTCTAAGTGTCCACGACGGACGACATGAAGAAGTTCCTGATTAAGAGGGGCATTAGGCTGCACTCCGACTTTGCGAAAGTCATCGGCCTCGCACGCCCCCTTATTCTGAACGCCTGTCGCTACTAGAAAATGCAACGACGGAGAGGCAAAATGGAAGGATAGAAGAGTCGCCATCGAACTTTATTTATCCCATAAGGGGAAGGGAAACATCGAGAAAACCATAAGATGAAACAGATAAGACGGTCTCGCAACTAAGAGAAAAGGTTCGGAAGTTGGTTATGCAAAGGGAAGGTATCATGAAGATCAAAAATAAAAAAGGAATCACCTTCTCCTTCTTTCGTCAAAACTCCCTCCTCAAACCCGTTCATTCTTCTCTCCTATTTTTCTCTTTGTAGTGCAACGATTTTGTCATTTGTGTATTGTGTTGTGGTCTTTTTCTGCTGCAAAATTTACTTCTGACTTGTACGTATTGTTGCAGGGTTCTGTGGAACAGTGCACGGTAACATTGGCTGCTGCGGTACAGGCTGGTGGCTTGGTTTTGGTGGTCACTTAAGGTTATGCAGAATATGGTGACAATGGTGTGTATTGCTTGGGTTGGCAAGGTTGAACTTGGATTGTAGGTTGAATGTATGTGTGACATTTTGTGAGGGCGTGTTGTTGCATTAGTTGTGGTTTTTCTTTTCACTGCGGAGTCTATGTTGATGCAGGTAGCAGATGTGTTCATGGAGAGAATGATGGCTCATGAAGGCTTGTGTGGGTTGTGTGTCAAGGGCTCTTATTTTTGTTTATTTGTAACGTTGTAATGAATTGTGGGTTTTAAAATGCAATAAGCCCAATAGACTCTGTATATTTCTTTTGCAGGTTTCTTTTTGTAATTTTTGGTAATATAAACATTGGATTTTTGAACCCAAATTATATACTTTGTGACTTCTTTTGCAATTTGGCTAGTGAGAAAAAAACAACACCTTCAATTTGATTAAAAATGAAATTAATCCTTTAACGGATTTGGAAGGACAAAAACTTGACTATTAAGACGTATTCGAAAAATGTCACGAGCCCTTTTTTTTTGCTAGGTCTTTTTGTGGATTTAATGGACCCTTGAAAAGAAAATGGACGACGAGCCTCTCATTTACATCCCACGTTTTACTCTTGAACTTGAATGGTAAATCCTTAAAAAGCCTGATTAAGTTTTACACATGAAACAAATTGCAACTATCTTTGAATCCTCTTACTGGAAAGTTTTGGATAGGTCTTCGAGAATAAAATCCATCACGAACCAATTTTGAGTTATCCTAAATCGGGAATAGACTAATGCCTTGACTCAATAAGTTGTTATGAGCCAGACCACTTGAATATTGATAAACCAACATTTTCAACTTGAGCCCTGAAACACTCAAATTCGCCACAGTCATGACAACTTGATTTATTGACAATTGTCTTGAGATGGCACAAAAACTTGGGTTGAGGCTTCCATCACACATTGCCCTAATTAATGCTCCCTGAAGACAATTCTCTTGTCATACTGACAAATCAAAACCTGGAATTTTAAAATATACCGCACTTAATTCTGGCCTGCTAAGTCTCAATTGAAATGTGATCAGATTTGCTTCAATGCAACATATATTTTTTTGGATTTCCTGATTAATTGTCAGTGGCTGGATGTATAAGATAAAAGTTATAAACAAGTAGGACAAATTTGGGGTATGACAGATGCCCCAATCTAATTGGCTTGAACTGAGTAAGATGAATTGCTACGACATTCATTCTTTCAAGGTAGAAGTTAATCAAATATGAAGAGAACTCCTAATTTGTCCGAACAGAAAGAAAATGTTTAGGTAGTGAAATAATGGATAGCTTGCGAAGGTCGTTGTCACCAAAAGGATGATAACAGAGGAAACCTGACACCAAAAGGATGACAAGCTTATCACTAAAATTATGATAGTTACGACACACAAAGGCTATTACCACCAAAAGGATGATAGAGCAAAATGCACACAAAGCTCTGACAACAAAAGGATGTAGGGTTCCATTAGCAAAAGGATAATGGAGAACACTCGCACAATCTGGCACCAAAAGGATGACAAACTCATCACCAAAAGGATGATAGAGCGAACTCAAGAGTTATTACCACCAAAAATATGAAAATAACTTCCCAATCTTGAAGGTAACCAACAACAAAAGGATTCAGGCTATGTTGAACTAACGAAGTTCGGCTATCACCAAAAGGATGATAATGAGACATTTGACAAAAGGTCAAGCCTGTCAGAGATAACTCACTGGGGGACGCCCAAGAGGAAGATTGGATTGAGATAGATCAACGAGGAACGCCCACTAACTTGTTTGGGAATCAAAGCTTTGACAACAAAAGGTTGAACTTTAAACCATAATGAAGTGTGATAGTGTGTGCGATGGGTTGATGGCGAATGCGGACGAGCACTCGACTTACAAAGGGGTGTTTAAAAATGGCTCGACGATGAATCGAGAATTAGCTTGAAAATGGTTTAATATATGCTAGTCCCTAGGGGTGCTCCTAGAAGATAAACCACAATCAAATAAATACAAAAGCGTACATCAAAAATGGGATAGGGATACATGTAAATTACATGAAATTGCACGAAATAAAAGGTCTTATTGTCAGGTAGCCCAAGAGAAAGCCGTGTGTTTGCAATGTGTCCTAAACTAAGCCTTGAGCAAAAGTTGAACACAACTCCAAGATAGGGTTTTTGACAAAGTCCAAAGATCTGTGACTCGGACAAACAACTAACAGTCCACCAATTTAGGATTTTATGGTTTTGACAGTTGTTTAGGTGTTTTGAAAGAATGTGAGTAAGATGAGGAAATGAATATAACTATATACAAAATATGAATAATATACAGGATATATAACAATATATACAAGAATATTCACAATAATATATCAAGATAAATATTAACAAGTATATGAACGAGATAATATAATCAAGATAATATTTGACTGAAAATAAAGCAGTTGTATATTCAACTGAAAGTAAAGTTAGTCGTTAGTTTGTTATTGAAATGAATCAGGACGAAATGTAATGCTAAACCGTCGTAGCTCGACTTATGACGAAGGTCGAACTATAGGAGGTCGCGTGAATTGATATACATTCTAAAAACAAGATAGAGAAATGATATTGAGGATCATTCTCCGATTTAATCGTGTCACATGGACAAAAGAAATGTGGGATCTCGTCTTAATCACAAACTTGTGTTAATTAATCGAGGGTAACCTCTCACGATCCCAAAGTATAGAAAAATGATCCAAATGATCATTTTCTACAGCTTTGAAATAATGAAGGTTATCAACCTCGAGAACTAACATTTGTGAATGGAAAGACTTCATAGATCGAAAAAATGAAATAAAATCGAAATGAAGAAGAAAATGAATAGAGAAAGAGAATTTGGTCTCGGATAAACCTTTATTTATCAATAATTTGACCAATAACAATTTTTGGAGGTCTCGTCATCGATCGAGGTAAAAATAAGATCGAAACGAGGTGAAACAATAAGATAAATGGATCTAAAATGTAGTAAAATTAATGAAGAATAACAAGAATAAATAGACAAAACCAATGATAAAACGCTAAAAACTATCATTTAAAAGATTGAAAATAAAATTATCAAAATAAATTATTAAAACAAATTGATTAAAAAAAACTAAGATGGGGGGCGCAAGAGTACGTAAGAAGGTGTGTTGAAGGTAGAAATCATATGGGCCAACCTCAAGCCCATAATTCTACACAAACAACAAAACATGTCCAGAAATTAAAAAGGGGGGGATCAAGAAAAGAAAAACAAAGGAGGCAAGTTGATAATAATAAAAAAAATCTAGGTGCGAACCAAAAGAAAAGAAAAAAACGAAGGGCCCGGCCCAGATCCAGATGCATCAAGCCATTAATAAGATCACATCAAATCTTTTCTTAATCTTCTCAAAAACAAATAAAACACCCATAGCAAAATGTAAACACAACTGGGGTATGATGTCTTAAACGCTTCAACGAGTCAAAACAACAAATTTCTCCAATTTAAATCAAATGGAAACAAAAGTTGCGGAACACCATCAAGTCCACATCTGTGCGTAAAACATGGTAGAACATGAAGCTTCAACCGCAACACGAAGTCCCTGACCTTCTTTCGATTCTTAAACGCAATTCACTTCGAAATTTTTATTCTTCGTCTAGGTTTGTGGTTGATCTCCTCTCAATCTCAGTCTTTCCCCTTCTATTTCATCTTTTCTTTTGTTTTTCTCTGGTTTGGTGTGTGATTGAAATGGATTCAGGGCTTATGGGTTATGGTCAATGAAGAAGAAGATGTTTGGGTTATGGATATTTGTTGTTTGTTGAATGAGTGGTTCGATTTGGTTGAGTGTAGGTTGGAGAAGGTTACCAATGATTATGAAGGTTGAAGAAGGTAGGTTCTCATTTCGCAGCAGATTTATGAAAAGTTGGAGGAAGGGAACGAGAAGAAAGAGAGGTATAGGGGTGAGGTTCGCGGGTGATAGTTGTTACTGGGTTAGAGAAGAAAGGGAGTCAGACGGATTTTGGGATGGTTTTTGGTAAAATGTTCGGTTGAAGAGTGGTTAAAGGTTGTTGTGATTAGGTGAAGAAGGGTCAAAAGAAGTTGAAGGTTTTTTCGAGATTAAGCGGTTGAAGGGAGGTACCGTGAAGATAAAAAAAAAAGGAATCGCCATCTCCTTTCGATAGGTTGAGTGTACGAATTCTAGCAAATAGGTGTATTGCAGCTCGCTCATGGAGTCTTAGGCGTTACCTGTTTGCGGTAGAACGGACGTAACATATCCTTTTTGAAAAGAGATAGTTTTTGACATCGAGGCAAGATGTCACATTTGATTTGTGAAAGTTATATTTAAGGGTGAAATAGGTCCTCAAATAGTAACCCCTTACGAGTAGTACCCAATTCTTTATCTCAAAGATTTATTATGAAAATGGTGTGTCGAATATAGTCATGTCTTCGTATTGAAAGACGAGTATCGAGACCACACATTCTACACTGAGTATCCTGATACCCGGAAAGGAAGAAGTTTGCACTCAATCCTCTCTCTTTAATTTAATACAGAGAGAACTTTATTCTTTTATTAAAGATGTTTTGATATTGAATGGTAAGTGTTTTGCGATAGTGAACCCTAAAGGTAATGTCAAGCACTTGGGATAAGAGAAGGCCTTCGCCTAACCACTCCATGACCGTCCAAGTTTTATTATGAAAAGAGTTTAGAAAATGCACTTGGTACGAGACCAAGGTTTTTTAGATTCAAGGAGAAGAGAAATTGAGAGAAGTGTTGTAAAAGAGAAAAGGTGGTGAATTGGTTTAACAGTTTGTTGAGAAAATCCACTTGACATTGGATCAAGGGTTTGACTTATATTTGCATGCAAAAACATGGTGAAATGGAAGTGCGTTTGAAAATGGCTCGATGATGAGTCGAGAGTTTTGATTGAAAACGGAACCGGCATGATGACGAGTCAAGGGTTAAGGCATGAGAAATGATACTAGTCCCTGGGGGTGCTCCTAATATATTCATGTTCATTTCCTCATCTTATTCACATTCTTTCAAAACACCTAAACAACTATCGAAACCATAAAATCCTAAATTGGTGGAGTGTTGGTTGTTTGTCCGAGTCACGGATCTTTGGACTTTGTCAGAAACCCTAGCTTGGAGTTGTGTTTAACTTCTGCCCAAGGCTTAGTTTAGGACACATTGCACGCACTCAACTTTCTCTTGGGCTACCTGGCAATGAGACCTTTTATTTCGTGCAATCCCGTGTAATTTGCATGTATCCCTATCCCATTTTCGATGTACACTTTCATATTTCTTTGGTTGTGGTTTATCTTCTAGGAGCACCCCTAGGGACTAGCATAGATTAAACTGTTTTCAAACTAATTCTCAATTCGTCATCGAGCCATTTTCAAACACCCCTTTGTAAGTTGAGTGCTAGTCCGCATTCGCCATCAACCTATCGCACACATTGTCACACTTCATTGTGGTTTCGATATTAGGATCACCCCCAGGGACTAGTATCGTTTCTCACGCCTTAACCCTTGACTCTTCGTCATGTTGGTTCCGTTTTCAATCAAAACCATTAACTCGTCATCGAGTCATTTTCAAACCCACTTCCATTTCACCAAGTTTTTGCATGCAAATATAAGTTAAACCCTTGATCCAACGTCAAGCGGATTTTCTCAACAAACTGTTAAACCAACTCACCACCTTTTCTCTTTTACAACACGTCTCTCAATTTCTCTTCTCCTTGAATCTAAAAAACCTTGGTCTCGTACCAAGCGCATTTTCCAAACTCTTTTCCTAATAAAATTTGGACGGTCGGGTAGTGGTTAGGCGAAGGCCTTCTCCTATCCTGAGTGTTTGACATTACCTTTAGGGTTCACTGTCGCAAAGCACTTACCATTCAAAATCAAAACATCTTTAATAAAAGAATAAAGTTATCTTTGTATTGAATTAAAAAGAGAGGATTAGGTGCAGACTTCTTCCTTTCCGAGTATCAGGATACTCACTATAGAGTGTGTGGTCTCGATACTCGTCTTTCAATACGAAGATGTGACTATATTCACCACACCATTTTCATAATAAATCTTTGAGATAAAGAATTGGGTACTACCCGCAAGGGGTTACTATCCAAGGACCTATTTAACCCTTAAAGATAACTTTCACAAATCAAATGTGACATCTTGCCTCGATGGCGAAAACTATCTCTTTTCAAAAAGGATATGTTACGTTCGTTCTACCGCAAACAGGTAACGCCTAAGACTCCACGAGCGAACTGCAATACACCTAACTGCTAGAATGTGTACACTAACATTATCCACAAAAATACCAGTTAACCGTAGGCCGAAATACAACTGCTCTGATTCTTTACTTCTTTTAAGTAAAGATACGTAGGCACAAGGGCCCCAATCCTTGCTGAGCCCACTCTTCCATCTTTTATCTGTAGTTCTCCAAACTACGTTAACTCTGATTTTCTCATAACTGTTGAGAATACGTAGGCATAGGACCGCGAGGTCCTACCGAGTATTTTCTTCCCCTTTACCTTTCTTTTCCCTGTTTCCAACCTTTCTCTCTCCCCTTAGAACACACCTCATAACAGTATCTCTTAGCAAATACCTTCACACATAGACAAACAAATGGTTCCCATCGAGTATGATGGATGCGAGGGGTGTTAACACCTTTCCTTTACATAATTGGCTTTTGAACCCTTTCTCTTGGTTGCGAGACCATCTTATCCATTTCCTTTAGGGTTTTCTTGATGTTTTCCTTTCCTCTTAGGGTATAAATAAAGTTCGATGGCGACTTTTCTGTCCTTCCATTTTCGCCTCTCCGTCGTTGCATTTTCGAGTTGCGACAACGCCCTTCTTCACATGGCTCAATCACACATCGAGTATGAGGAGATAGAGGCCGTAAACACCGCCCTGGCCGGACGCAACCACGAAACCCCGAAAAGGGCGAGGCATTAGGATACCCCATTTGCTCTTTCTCGGCGAAATAAGCAAAAAAGGTGCGAAGACCGTCCCTGGGAGCAAAAGGGCCCAACATGTCGGTTTACTGAGTACACGCTACTCACAGCTCCCCGCGAGCGCATCCTGGCCGAGTGTATCAATTCAGAGTTCCAGAGAGGAGGTGTCCGGTTTTCAAAACCAAAAGCCCCAAAGTCCAACACGGACAAGTACAAATACTGTCGGTTCCACCAGAGCCACGAACATATGACAGAAGATTGCATTCACCTAAAGGATGCAATTGAGATTTTAATCAAAGAGGGGCATCTGAAATAGTACACCTGGAGAGGAGAAACCATCTGGCCTGAACACCCGCAGACGAACGGGCAGGCCGAAGCAGCGAATAAGGTAATTCTGTGCGGGCTGAAACATAGGCTGGGGGATGCCAAGAGAGGATGGGTCAAGGAGTTGCACAGCATCCTCTGAGCATACATGACCACTTCGCACTCCACGACCGAGGAGACCCTATTCCGACTGACCTACAAAACAGAAGCGGTGATCCCCGTCGAGATAAAGGAGCCATCAAGGAGGACCAAATCCCCCTTACCCGAGGAGGCCAACAACGAGGCAGTCTGGGAAGAACTCGACCTGGTCTTGGAAATCAGGTCGGAAGCATCCCTACGAGAAGCTTCCCTTAAACAAAGGATAGCTTTACGCCATGACAACAAAGTCATCAGGCGCGAATTCTAAACGGGTAGCCTGGTCCTACGAAGAAACCAAAAGGACTCACGTGAAGGCAAGCTCGTCGTGAACTGGGGAGGCCCCTACCGCGTCCGGGACAAGACGGGCAACGAGGCCTACTACCTCGAAAACCTGAAAGGGGAAAAACTTGCTCGACCATGGAATGCAAAAAAACTTAAACAGTATTACAGTTAAACACTACTCGTGACCCATCGACGTCGCGACACAGGGGTGCGGCACGGTACCACAAGGATTCCTAAACGTTAAAAACAAAAAGACAATAGTCAGCCCTTTGTGTATGCGGGCACAACCCTTGCACCAGCGGGGACCCCTATACCGAGTTCCACCATTGTCGTACCAGTAGGACAGAACACCCAACTCGCGATGGGAAGTTCACACCTGGTGGAAGGGCCTTTACTAAGGACCTGAACCCCTATTTGGTCGGACACCATCTCCGGGCGCCCAACTCGTTTTCCACATAGTCGGTTATGCCGCATGTCGAGCAAGTAAACAAACAAGCAACATTCATACATATGAGAAAATAAACATATAAGCACACACAATAGAAAATAATAAGTCATTCAAGAAAAAGAGGGCAGACCCCATCGTACATAGTTACATGAAAGGGGCACATAGGCCCGATGATACATCTCAACAAAAATAGGCACACAGGCCAGAAAAATCAACACGAGCACGCAAGCCCGGAAATACTGAAACAAACTTTAAGAGGTCTCCTGTCGCTTCCACTCTTCCTCCTCGATAGTCGGGCTATCGTAATCATCCTCAGTTCCTATTGCAACCACACGTCTGTCGACGACCTGGTGATATGGCCTTGTCCCCTCTGTGATAAGAGAAACCTCAGGGTTCACTATTCTGAGTTTCTCTACGGTGCTCACATAGCTAACCTCGATAGCCCCTAAGCAATCTTGCTCGAGCTACCGAATCCTCGACACCAGCTCAGCCTGAGAGAGCAGGAGTTTTTCCTCATTGGTCTCCTTCTCGGCAAGACGAAGGATAACCTCTAACTCCACGACCTGCATCTACAGCCTCAATCTGTCCTCTCCAACAGCCTTCAACTGCTCCTCAGTCTCACTGTTCCGCTTGCGCTGCACGATGTTGTCCTCCCTAGTCAAGTCTAACTCGGCAGCCAACTTGGTCATCTTCAAGTCAACAGCTACAAGATCCCCCCGCAGTTTGGTAAGATCAGCAGAAGAGAAACCCTCGTCACTCAGATCCAAGGCAGTCGATAAGACTCGCATCATCGCAACCAAGTCCTTGGTCAGCCTTTGTCTCCTCGTTTCCCGACTGACCTTGAGAGCCGCCTTCGCTCCGCAGTCGGCACAGCAGGAGACCCCGCCCCATGGAAGAAACCAGGATGCAAATGACAAGAGGGAATTGAGAACCCATTCTCTACGCCACCCTCAATAAGGTTGACGACAATCTCTGGCCCATGGACCCTCACCCTCTTCTGAGTCCCTTGCGATAAGGGAGATTGGCTCCCCTGCGATGATAACGAAGACCCTCTTCCTCCTTGCTCGACAGTAGGCTGCTGCTTCACCTGAGCCACCCTCCATTTTCCACTATTCGACACACCCCTGGTGGCTGCCAGTCGCTTCATGCGCTTCTGCATGGTCGACATACTTCCTGCAAAACAAAAGAATAAGAGGTTAGAAAACACGAGAATAATAGAACCTAAAAGGGGGCCGAGCGAAAAACAACCTATTACCTAAGAGACGCGAGGCTTCCTCGTCCGACAAAAATTTGAGCAGAGCCCTCGTATTAATGAGCCTCGACTATTGGAGGATATTCCTGTGCCTGTCGAGGATGAAGTTATCATCGGGCATCACGAGTTTTGTCGGGGTAAAGCTGGCCATGAAGGCCACCAACCTTTAATAGCTTACCTGGTCCTCCTCGTCCAAGGTACCTACCCGCACGATATAGTGGTTCGTGCTCTATTTGAAGTGTTCCTCCGTCCAGTCCAAGGGGACCCTCGGCACCATGACCTCTTCCCTTTGCTTGTTCACCTCTCGGGCTTCATGATGGTATAATGAGGCGCATGCCTCATGAGACACGGGCCAAACCATAAAGAATCGATCTTTGAAAGTCCGGACAGAATCCATGTACGCCCCGAAAAATCTCCTCGGCTGCTTCAATGACACCCATCCCTATCGGTCATCAACTATTTGTCTTTGCAGATGAAAGACCCGAAAGAACAGGGTGAGAGTGGCCCCGATCTCAAGGTCTCGACAGATGAGCTCGTATGCTTGGATAAAAGCAATTGCGTTGGGGTGCAACTGCAAAGGCGCCAGCCTCAACTAGTCGAAGACCCCTAGTTGAAAACCCGAGAACGGCAGCCGAAGTCCCGCTTAACGAAAGCAAAAGTCGTATATGGGAAATCCCATCTTCCCCATAGCTCGAGCATATACGGTGGTGGGCCCGCAATCTATATGCTTACCAGCTCACAGAGGAACCCTCGCAGTGATCCTCGACCATGGTGAAAGCGTCAGAGTCATCCTCGATGAAACGGGAAGGCACTATGCCAAATAAGACCTTTAGCAGCGCTTTTTTTTGCCTTTAGAAGTGTTGCCTAAAGTGCCGCTACTAAAGGTAAAGACAGCGCTTTTTTATGGATAAAGCGCTGCTATAGGCTCCCTTTAGCAGCACTTCCCCCCCCCCCCCCCCCCCTTAGCAGCGCTTTTGAAAAGCGTTGCCTATTCCACCCCCTTTAGCAGCGTTTTTCAAAAGCGCTGCCTATTCTCCCCCCCCCCCCCCCCTTAGCAGCGCTTTTCAAAAGTGCTGCCCATTCTCCCCCCTTCCCCCACCCTTTAGCAGCGTTTTTACTTAAAAGCGTTGTCTATTCTTCAAGTTTATAAAAAAAAAATTTTACATAATCATTTTTTTAATATTTTTCGATAAAATTGCTTATAACAATTACAATTACTTTACATATAATCATTGTAATTCACATAAACCTGCTTATATATAATTCAACACAAGTCGATCCTCAGAACAACTTCACAAATACAGTCAATTTACATATAATTACAAAACCGATAACTTTACAAATACATACGACTTCCAGAAATATTATTATCCCGCATCAATATTTGACGATACATATACCTTATACAATTCTCAACTTAAGAATGTATTGACACCATTCCTCCTTAATTTCTTCCAATTCTGCTTTCGAGTAAGTACCACACTTGAATTCATCAAAGTACTACATAATATAACAAAACATGCACGATTTAGTTTTAAAACTAATTACTCAGATGAAATATCGGTTAATTATTAAAATAAATCATATAACTTATGAATTTATCCATACCATGATTGGAATATCTATTTGACCCGAGTGAATAATTTCTTTCTTAAAGCGCAATACAAAATATCCGCAATCAATCCCATTGCGCTAACGAGGACAATGTAAATGGAAAAAACAAACGATCATTTATCATGATATATAGTTTAAATAGTTTTATCAAGTAGAATCACTATAACAATAAAAAATGTGAAAATATACCTGCACTCTGATCCAGCTAATGTTGTTAGCCTTCCTTTTTGGCACTTTTGCTTCTCTTTGCAATCGAAATATTTGTATAGCTCTAACGTAATATAAATGAATATTTAGAACAGTCTCACATAATAAATAAAGATAATTATTCAGAACAGTATATCTCATCACTTACGTATCAACCATAGTCTTCATATCAGGATATTTTGTTTGATCATGATCCAATGAATCCAGATAATACACGATTTCTTTCATCGGATTAATCGCGACCAACAACCAGTGTCTACTGCAAAATAAGACAAAAGTTTAGACGGAAATGTTATATAGAATGGAAAAAAAAAAGAATAATTATAATAAATGAATTTAGAATGAAATCTAACCCATGGCCAGTATTATATGGCAAAAAGTACAACTTCTCTGTATCTGCAGCCATAAATGATTTGACAAAGTAATCTCTGACTACATCTGGAGTGTGATCGATTGACCGTGCATTGATACAACTAGCAGATAAGAATGCGAATCTTGAAGTCAAATCATGCGGGACCAACATCTTGTCATACAATAACCTTAAATAAAAACATAATCAACATTAGAATATTCATTTAAACGAGCAAATAAATTTTTCAATTATTTAATTTAAATTGATCGAAGTATTACCTGATGTAGGAATGCATAACACCGATGCCTAATTCAGAATGTTGGAAAATCTGGTCCAAATCCTCCTTGGCAATTGTTTCGACATATTCAAAACCGAAAATACCTTCTTGCATAGGTATTTGACGGATGCCACCCTCAACCACATCTCTTGTTCCTACATATGTTTCAAGGCACAACCTAAATCGAGGAACAAATGCTTTTTTTAGCTCAACCTTTTTTTTTGTTGGGCACCTTACTAGATTCAGGCATCTTACCCTTACTGACTTGTTGCAACTGTTGGTCATGAACCTAAAAGTCATATAAATTCAGTAATTAATGTATAATAAGATCATCATGTAACTGTAATAGTACTTGTTTTTTTTATGCAGTTGAATCGGTTTCCCGCACAATAATTCCCTTATCTTTTGATTTGGATTTTGTAGGAGTCTAAGATCATCATGTAAATAAGTAAATGTAAATGCAAGAATAACTTTCATGTATGGGTCGTAAAACATTTTAATACTTCATAATGGTGTTCAACCTACCTCATCATCTATGAAAATGAGATGTGACGGCCATGCAATATACGATCCTATTGCGTCTCCTACCACTGTTGCGTCTGAAACATCATCTGGTATAGGCAACAACGCACCCCCCTCTAACGCAATATCAATCGATACTTTCAAAAATCCAGCAGGGAGCAGTTTATGGTGAAGTAGGTCTCCCAAAGTGTTATGCACTTTTTCCTTGCCAACCATGCGATAAGTCGGTAACAATAAATATAGCCGACAAGGTGAAATGCCCTAAACGAATAATGAATATGATTAATGTGTCAATTAAGAAAATTTTGCTATATTAATTTCAATGTAATATATACAATTACCTCTGGAAGCTTCTGCGGACAATTGATACTATTTTTGCCGCTAGTATCTTTACACTCTGGACCGCGCCTTTCTGACATGTATCTCTCTTTGTCCTTCTGTAATTCATGAAGCCGAGCTTTCAATTTCTCCAACGTCTCCATCAGTTCTTTATTGCTAGGATTTTCATTCTTTGGCTGCTTATACAGTTTTGATGGAGTGACACCAAATCCCTTACCCCTCACACGCCCAAAATACTCAGGAATATTTAACACTCGACTCAATAAGCTCCTGCAATCATCATCCTCAGCTGTAGTTATAGTCAGGGATAGAGTCTCCTAAAATATAGATAAAAGCATATATAAATATATTATACACTTTTGAGTTACTGACAAAACTAATGTTGTACTTACACATTGTTCAAATACTTGTTGAACTTCTTCTTGAACGACTCCATCTCTTCCCGCACGGGCAACCTTCCACAAAATATGGTCTGGAAGAGATGTTGCATCACTTTTATCCTCTTCTAACTACACATTAAGATAGATAATAAAGCATTCATATCCCATTATATATACTTACTATTTTTGTAACTATATCATATTGAAACATTTATATATACTTACTATTTTTTGTTGTAAGCATGCATATCCCAAACGCCCTTTTTGTATGAATATGTGGATTTTGATGCCCGTTTCCGATTTACGTCACTCACAACCTGAAAAAACAAGTCTAAGTCATGTCAGAACTCTTGTGGAAGAATTATATATATATTATACATTATTCATGATAAGTTGTTGAAAATTCTAGCTAGTACATGATGGATGTTATCACAGAAGTTATAACATCCACTGTGACATTCACTACAGACCTACTATTATGCAGTAATTATAAAGCAGTAAATAACATAGTTGGTTGTTGACCCAGTTCAGTGCAACACACTTACATCTGGGGGCTACCAAGTCAGGGAGAAATTTCACTATCAGTAGAATTAATTCAAAGTCAAACCTCCAGTTTGCACTCCTCACTTAAAACCTACCCAATGACAATTTAACCTAGAGACACTCTAGACCTGAGTATACCCACTCACTCCCTACAATCACCTCGGTGATATCCAATTACACTTACAAATTCAACAGTAGTATGAAGAACCACTTCAACTAAACACACCTTGATCTTGCTTCAAAGCTTTGATCAAGGGACACACACTCTTGCTCAACAGCTTCGAGTGATACACAGCCTAGAAACTACCTAACCAATGCAATCAATAGTTGCTTGGATTATAAGTGTTCCTAAGACACAATCGTGAAGAACAACTTCTTCACTTCTAAACCACTATGTTGATTTCTCTGTTTCTCTATCTTCAACAGCTACCTTCTAGGATTGCTTCTTCTGTTATTTATAGCAGCAGATCAGTCCTTGGGACTGGGCGCACAATCTAGGTTTTTCCTCACAAAACCTCTTCTTTAATTGTATGCCCACTTGCCAATTCATTCCGGGACATTTTAGTTCGCTTAGGGCTTCTAAAATATTTCCTGAATCCCAACTTTAGCTCCTACAATGTTTCCTGATTTTTAGCCTGAGAATCCTCATTCTAAATACTAGAAAAACTACCTTGCCCGCTGGATGTCATACGCATAGTGTTATGTCATTCTGTATGACATTCAGCTTAACTGAGTTAACTTGTAGTTAACTTACCCTGCACACACATCATTAAATATGTCCTAACAATCAGTATGACATACATGCACATTATAAGGTTTTGCCACAAAATGTCAAGAGCACTTACAAACTCCCCCTTTGGCAAATTTTTGGCTAAAACAACCTGTTAGCATATCAGAGTTTACACACAGCAGAAGACTTATGATGTGTCCTGTCATACAGGATAATTGCTAGCTCAAACCCCTCTGAGTCCTCACAGTTAGCTCTCACTGTTATAACTCACTTTGTCAACTATCTGTAGACTACTACTACAGATGACACCCTTTGTTGAGTGAGTAACAGAGTTACTCCCCCTCAATTGATGCACTTTATCAGTTGAACACTTCTCCTGCAAACAACCTGCAGTCACACATATTCATCCAACCTGCTTTGGATGTTATGACCTTCAGGATAACATCCTGAAGTACACACACTTATGCTACTCCCCCTGAAGTACACACACTTATGCTACTCCCCCTGAAGGGATGCATACTGCTCACACCTGCACATCTCATCAGTACCTGCAAACATGCAAGAATACTATCATATGCACTATGGTACATATGCTCTATCTAGTCTTTAACCTGTTCTCCCACTTGCTGTATACTTGTTATTTTCTATTTTCATACTCTCCCCCTTTTTAGCCACAAATTAAGATCCAACTAAGTACTTAGCACATGTCATTCATTGTAACATGACAATTGTTAGATGTTATATTACAAAAACTGCTCATAGAGAGTATTATACAATACATTCATGCTTGAGAAAAGAAAAATTGAGCAGCAGCACACTTCATCACCTCAGCAGCAGTCTGAGGCACATACCCAATTCTCAATTTTCTTCATCAGAGGACGAACTAGAATCACTGCTATCCAAATCTGAGAGAGAAAGATGTCTTGGTTTCCGTCATACGAGTCTTCTTCTAGAAGATCCTCATCTGGACCCCGGCGAGCCAGGGGCACGGTGAAGCCCTTAACAAGCAATCCTTTTCTGATGATATTGTCAACAATTTCCCCCATGGATTTATTCATGTATGTTGTGTCTTCCCTGTTCATAATTCTCCTAAGTTCTTCTTCAGTGGGAGAAGGATACTTGCGATTTGGTTTCTCAATCGAGGGAGGTGTATCTTTGGTGAATTTGGGAGGGGACTTAGATGAAGATCCTTCATGATGAGAGGTCGTGTTGTTGTCGAGAATGAGGGTCTGGAAGAGATGTTGAACGGTAATGGGGCCAGAGAAGCACGTTTGTGTGGAATGGAGAGTTTTGTTGTTCAAAGACTTTGACTGCATTGAAATCCTAAAACTCTCACGTGCCATTAATTGCTATGCATCCTCATACATGCAGATACCCAACTTCCCTCTAAGATTTTCAAATTGGGCAGCATCTAGAGCCTTTGTAAAGATGTCAGCTAGCTGTAGCTCAGTGGACACATGCTCCAAGGAAACCACTTTGTCTTCTACAAGGTCTCTTATGAAGTGATGCCTTATATCAATGTGCTTGGTTCTGCTGTGCTGGATCGGGTTTTTGGAAATGTTAATAGCACTAAGATTGTCATAATACAATGTCATGACATCCTGAGTGACATTGTATTCAGTCAACATTTGCTTCATCCAGACCAGCTGAGAACAGCTGCTACCAGCTACGATGTATTCAGCTTCAGAAGTGGACAAGGAGACACAATTTTGCTTCTTGTTGAACCAAGATATTAGGTTGTTAGCTAAGAAGAAGCATCCACCAGAGGTGCTTTTTCTATCATCAGCACTGTCAGCCCAATCTGCATCACAATAACCAGACAAAATAGGGACACACCCATGAGAGTAGAGTATGCCATAGTCACAGGTTCCATTCACATATTTGAGAATCCTTTTTACTTGGTTCATGTGACTCACTTTAGGATCTTCTTGATATTTTGCACATACCCCAACAACAAAGGCAATGTTTGGTTTGCTGGCTGTTAGATATAGTAGACTTTCAATCATGCTTTTGTATAGCCTTTAATCAACACTAGTACCATTTTCATCTCTGGTCAACTTTAGATGAGTGGGGGCAGGTGTTCTTTTGTGACTGGCATTGTCCATCCCAAACTTTTTGACTATATTTTTGGTGTATTTACTTTGGGAGAGGAAGATGTAGTCTTCCATTTGCTTGACCTGTAGCCCAAGAAAATATGTTAATTCTCCACACATGCTCATTTCAAATTTAGACTGCATGTGACTGACAAATTGCTTCACCATCCTTTCTGACATCCCACCAAACACTATGTCATCTACATAGATCTGAGCTATCATGATTTCTCCACCCTCATTTTTCACAAACAAAGTCTTATCAATTCCCCTTTTTTGTATCCATTTATGGTGAGAAACTCAATGAGCCTTTCATACCATGCTCTAGGTGCCTGTTTCAAGCCATAGAGAGCCTTCTTTAGCTTGTAGACATGGTCTGTCAGGTTAGGATCCTCAAATCCCTTGGGTTGTGCCACATACACTTCCTCACTTAGATATCCATTTAGAAAAGCACTTTTCATATCCATCTGAAAGAGTTTAAATTTCAGGATGCAGGCAATTCCTAACATCAGCCTGATAGACTCAAGCCTTGCAACTGGTGCAAAGGTTTCATAAAAATCAATTCCTTCTACTTGAGTATATCTTTGTGCCACTAGTCTAGCTTTGTTTCTGACTATGATTCCTTCTTCATCTGACTTGTTCTTGTAGATCCATTTGGTTCTAATGATATTGGTTCCTTCAGGTCTAGGCACCAGTTCCCATACTTCATTCCTCTTGAACTGTTCCAATTCATCTTGCATTGCCTTGATCCAGTATTCATCAGAGAGGGCTTCCTTTACATTTTTGGGCTCAACCTTGGACACAAAACAAGAGTTTAAGATGACATCTCTTGCTCTAGTCCTTACTCCATTATTGAGGTCTCCAATGATCAGGTCTTTGGGATGATCTTTCAGAAGTCTAATAGAAGGTTCCTTGGTGGCTGTATCTGGTTCAGTACTTGGACTTGCAGCTTGGGTGTCTTCAGTCTCCTCAGATGGATTCTCAACCAATGTTCCTACATCCTCTATGACATTGATCTCATCAATCTGATCATCAATGATAACATTAATGGATTCTATTAACACTTTAGTTCTGGAGTTATATACTCTGTAAGCTCTGCTGTTGGTAGAATATCCCAAGAATATTCCTTCATCACTTTTAGGATCCATTTTCCTTCTTTGTTCACGATCTGCCAAGATGTAGCATTTGCTTCTAAACACATGAAAATACTTCACATTTGGTTTTCTTCCTTTCCACAATTCATACAGAGTGGAGGATGTTCCCTTTCTCAGAGTAACCCTGTTGTGAACATAACATGTTGTATTCATAACTTCAGCCCAGAAGTGTATAAGCAGCTTCTTTGCATGGATCATGGCTCTAGCCGATTCTTGAATGGTTCTGTTTTTCCTTTCTACTACTCCATTTTGTTGAGGGTTGATAGGCAAGGAAAATTCATGGCTTATGCCTTCAGCTACACAAAATTCAGCAAACTTGGAGTTTTCAAACTCCTTTCCATGATCACATATGATCCTATAACAACACTCTCCTTTTCTCTTTGGAGTTTGATACACAGTTCTTGGAAAACTTCAAATACATCAGACTTTTCCCTGATAAAGCTTATCTAGGTGAATTTGGAGTAATCATCAACCACCACATAAGCATACCTTTTCCCACCAAGGCTTTCTATTTGCATTGGTCCCAGCAGATCCATGTGCAGTAGTTCTAGAGCTCTGGAGGTGGTTAGATGTCCAACCCTAGGATGAGAAGTCTTGGTTTGTTTTCCCACTTGGCATTCCCCACAAACTTTTCCCTCATCAATAGTCAGTTTAGGTATCCCTCTCACAGCCTCCTTGGAGACGGTCTTCTTCATTCCCCTTAGATAAATATGTCCAAGGTTTTGATGCCACAATTTTACTTCCTTTTCCTCTCTTGCCATGGAACAAATTGTGGATTTACTAGTGTCCTGAGGCTGCCACAGATAGCAGTTATCCTTGGATATATGTCCTTTTATGACTTATTTATTTCCATCATTTGTGACCAAACATTCTTCTTTAGAGAACTTCACACTCAGTCCTTGATCACAGAGCTGACTGATGCTGATCAAGTTGGCAGTTAGCCCTTTCACCAGCAACACATTGTCTAGGGTAGGGACTCCAGGGCATTCCAGTTTTCCAACACCTTTGATCTTTCCTTTTGCTCCATCACCAATGGTCACATAACTGGTGGAATTTGGTTTGATGTCTACCAACAGATTCTTTATTCCAGTCATGTGCTTGGAGCAGCCACTATCAAAGTACCAGTCTTCTTTAGTTGATACTCTTAGAGAGATGTGAGCTATTTATGCAACCTTCTTGGCAACCCATTTTCTTTGCTTGTTAGGCACCTCCCTCATGGGTTTGGCATGATGATGCCTCTTGCCCTGATGCAACCATTTTTCATGATGCTTCCTTTTGCCATGCATACCCTGTTTGGTTTTTCCTTGGCTAGGGAATCCATTCATCCAGAAGCACACAACTTTAATATGCCCAAGTTTTCCATAGTGGTAGCATCTATGCCCTTGGAATTTTCTCTTGACTTGATTCCAGTTTCTGTGTGGTGGATGTTGTGTCATTGGTCGTGACATCCTTTTTAACATTTGAATCTCAGGTTGCAACCTCTTGAGTTTCAAGACAGGATTTTGTTTCTCAACAAATCCTAGACCAGACCTATTTCCTGTAGTCTGACCACTCTGAAGGATTTCCTCTAGGGTGTCAGTACTAGAGTTGAGCATCCTTATGGATTTAGCCATTTGATCCTTCTCATATTTCAAATCATTTACCTCACCTCTGAGTGTGTTTATTGTGGCTAGGTGCTCTTTCTTTTCTACTTCTAATACCTTGATGATTTCCTTCTGAAGCTCTCCTTGTTGGTACAATTCTACACTTATGATGTGAAGCTTCTTATATGATGTTGTAGGGTCCTCAAAAGTCAATTCCTCTTCACTTGAATCACCATCAGATATGTACACACTGGTGGGTGCAGTGACATTTTTAGTTGTTTCTTCTCCTAACTCACTGTCAGAAATAGTCCATGTGACAGTCAGGCCTTTTCCCTTCTTCTTGAGGTATGTTGGACATTCCTTTCTGATATGTCCATACCCTTCACATTCATGGCACTATACTATACTGACTTTCTCCTCAGATTTTTCTTTGTCAGCAGACAAGCTTTTGGAATAAGGTTTAGACTTAGCATATATCCTTTTGACCAGTTTGTTGAACTGTCTTCCAAGCATGGCTATTGCCTCTGATAGATTCTCCACTTTTTCATCATCTGAATCCTCAGCAGTGTTTGAGACAAAAGCTATACTTTTGCTCTTTTTCTCCCTAGTCTGATCCCACATCCCCATCTCAAAGGTTTGGAGGGAACCAATGAGTTCATCCACCTTCATGTGGCATGTGTCTTGAGCTTCTTCAATGGTTGTTACCTTCATGGAAAACCTTTTAGGTAATGACCTTAGAATCTTCCTTACAAGCTTTTCTTCAGCCATCTTTTCTCCCAAAGCTCCTAAGGTGTTAGCTAGTTCAAGAACATTCATGTAAAATTCATGAATGGTCTCATCTTCCTTCATTTTTAGACTTTCAAATTTTATGGTCAGCATTTGAAGTCTAGACATTTTTACCTTGGAAGTTCCCTCATGAGTGGTTTTGAGAGTGTCCCAAACATCCTTCGCTAGTTCACAGTGGTGGACCAGCCTGAAGATGTTTTTGTCTATACCATTGAAGAGTGCATTCAATGCTTTAGAGTTTCCAAGAGCCAATGCCTCTTGCTCTTTGGTCCATTGCTCTTCAGGAATTTGCACAGATACTCCTTCCTTATCAGTCTTCACAGGATGTTCCCAGCCAGAGTTTGCAGCTCTCCAAGTTTTGTTGTCTAAGGACCTTAGGAATGCAATCATCATAGGCTTCCAATAGTCATAATTAGAACCATCCAGAATTGGAGGTCTATTGGTGAATCCAATATCTTTATCCATAGTACCAGAATTTAAATTCCGTAGATCTCACCCAGAATAAACAGGCAGGGTGCCTGCTCTGATGCCTATTGAAAATTCTGGCCAGCACACGATGGATGTTATCACAGAAGTTATAACATCCATTGTGACATTCACTACAGACCTACTATTATGCAGTAATTATAAAGCAGTAAATAACACAGTTGGTTGTTGACCCAGTTCAGTGCAACACACTTACATCTGGGGGCTACCAAGCCAGGGAGAAATTTCACTATCAGTAGAATTAATTCAGAGTCAAACCTCCAGTTTGCACTCCTCACTTAAAACCTACCCAATGACAATTTAACCTAGAGACACTCTAGACCTGAGTATACCCACTCACTCCCTACAATCACCTCAGTGATATCCAATTAAACTTACAAATTCAACAGTAGTATGAAGAACCACTTCAACTACACACACCTTGATCTTGCTTCAAAGCTTTGATCAAGGGACACACACTCTTGCTCAACAGCTTTGAGTGATACACAACCTAGAAACTACCTAACCAATGCAATCAACAGTTGCTTGGATTACAAGTGTTCCTAAGACACAATCGTGAAGAACAACCTCATCACTTCTAAACAACTATGGTGATTTCTCTGTTTCTCTATCTTCAACAACTGCCTTCTATGATTGCTTCTCCTGTTATTTATAGCAGTAGATCAGTTCTTGGGTCTGGGCGCACAATCTAGGTTTTTCCTCACAAAACCTCTTCTTTAATTGTCTGCCCACTTGCCAATTCATTCAGGGACATTTTAGTTCGCTTAGGGCTTCTAAAATATTTCCTGAATCCCAGCTTGATCTCCTATAAGGTTTCCTGATTTTTAGCCTGAGAATCCTTATTCTGAATACCAGAAAAACTACCTTGCCCGCTAGATGTCATACGCACAGTGTTATGACATTCTGTATGACATTCAGCTTAACTAAGTTAACTTGTAGTTAACTTACCATGCACACACATCATTAAGTATGTCCTAATAATCAGTATGACATACATGCACATTATAAGGTTTTGCCACAAAATGCAGCCAATCAAGAGCACTTGCAGTTGTACTTACACAAAATTCTTTGGTTCTTCACTTGGTAACAAATGTCTCCCATTATTCATCTGAAATCAGATCAGCGTACTTCTTTGGACACTCCGATCGACAAAGTTTCCATCAGAATCTTTAAGAAACTTGTTCGTTAAAAACGCTCTAAATCCTCTTAGTCATTTTCCGGCCAATTGAAGACAATATTTTCTCCTGCAATCATCAATATTAAAAGATCTCTACAAACAAATAAACATACATATATCATGTTAGTATAACTAATTTAAAGATGTAATTATTTACATAATTAAAAAATATCAAATATAATACCTGTATCTCGCTCCAAATTTTGTCTTTAGCCGGTTGTAACGAAGGAATTCTCCAATTATCGCAAGTAATTGGAATTTGCCAACGAACAAGTGCTCCAATGTAACTTGTCAGTATCGCACCATTAGGCTCAATTAATTGATCTTTTTCATTCCAATCCATATCATACTTTACACCTTTATCTCTCGCACGAATGATTTTTTCATAATCGTTATTCCTCTTTTAATTTCGCCTTCCACGTCTTTTGTTGTTTCGTTTCCATCATGTGATTTTTCCTCGTTGGTGGCCATAATACCTGTAATTCAAAAAAACCAAATAATCAACTGAATGGGTTTTTCCATCATGTGATTTTTCCATCATGTGATTTCATAAATGGTGAATTGTACTCTAGCATCTAGACCAAGTTAACAAGCAACTTAACAAAGCACAAGCATAATTCATTAAACAAACTGCCAAAGATCATGAACTCCACTCACATCTTGAATGATTGGAAATGGACACTATATGATATAAGAGGTTAATGTGTTGACAGAATTACAACATATCATTGGATTCACAACTAATAATTCACTAACCTCTAATTCAATTTAATTGCATCCTAACAACTAACTTTAATAGAATTTCTAACTTTGTTAACTCTTTAACAAATTTCTACATGGCATGGCATCAGACAATATCAAAGTTGTATAAAAATAGTGGAAACAATATCAAACCTAAACAAAATGTTAATCTTGTATCAAAACCGAAATAAACTACTCAACACTCGTATTAGTCAAAACCAAAATATTTCCAACTTAATTTTCCAAAACTCCCCAAATGATAAAATAGCATAATATGTAATTTAACATATTATCACACTATCGCATAATTAAAATAATTCCAATAAATAAATTAATTAGTTAATCAAAATTGGGCTGTTACACCAAACATCTTAGAATTAACAACCAAATGCAACTTAAAAGGTTCCAAATGATATCACACATACTATTTCATCGATGCATGAAAAAACTAGATTGTAATTTAATGAAAAAAAGATACAAATATACATTATCTATAATTTAGGATGATTGTGATATTTGTGATGTTGACATACAATTTAGTTAGGTTACCAAACATAATAATTAAATAAAAAATAATTATTTTAAGATGATATAAGGAGATATGAATAAGGTTGAGTGAGAATTTAAGAAATTGATCATGTAAAAAAAGTTACGTTCTAGAAGTTAATATCCTAACTGTTAACCTGTTGTCCAAAATATATCCTCTAGACACATGATTTTCGCCCTTTGTTTTCCATTTCAAATAAACAACTCTTGTTGATTGATTATGTGCGGTTCGAAAGTTAATTTTAAATGTGACAAAAGAGACATTTTCAATTTATTTTTTATAAAATTTGTGAGAAATGTACATTATTAACTTACGATTATTAAAAAAAAACTATTTAAAATTTGATAGAGTTTGAGATAAACACATCGAATATGATAGAATAGGATGCAATAAAGTATTGCTTCCGATTTAAAATGATTATTATTTAAGGCTTTTATATACGAATTAGAATATATAATAATATTATCATAAAATATTATAATTTTACTAAATAAATTTTATTAATATATAGGAAATAATAATTAAAAGACACAATTGAAAAATAGTAATTATTGCCGCATATTAAAAAATGAGAATGCAAATTTATTTATTAAAATCGAAGAGATGTACTATCTTATACTTTTGATTAATATTATTATAATATAATTATTAATCATTCCTTCCGTCCCAAAATAATTGTCATACCTAACAATTAAGAAGATATAGTAAATAAAATAGAGATAATAGATTTATACATATTAAGAAAATATAATAAATGAAATAGAGATAATAGTGATTTTATCGATTATCCTTATTAATTATTGATGTATTCAAATTAGCATTAATGTAAAGTTAAATAATAATAAATTAAAAATATTAAATAGATGTAGAATTGAAAGATAAAAATCAAAATAGCATAAACTAAAATGATAAATATTTTAAAATAAATAATTTTTCTAAATGTGATGCTTATTTTGAGACGGAAGAAGTATATAATAAGAGAAAGAGGATGATGCACTGAATGTATATTATTTTTACACTGCCAATCAATGACAACCATATATTCTGTCAAGTTAGAATATAAATTTTAAAGGATTAAGTATGTTAGAGGTTTATATAAATATCTCAAAATCTAATTTTAGTATATAGAACATTAGAATATGATTGAATTTGAGTGTGATGTCGAGAATGCCACATCACACTTTCTTCCATTTTTTATATATTAATTAAAATAACAACGACAGAAAGTCTGACGCTAATCCATCGCTAAGATGAATATCATAAATGAACATATAATTCCTAACTAACCCGTAGCTAATTTAAATACATCATTTTCATTTTTATGACCTAAAATTTGTTTTCTTTAATGATTTTTTTTGCATGAAAGTTTATAACCTTATAAGGATCTCTCACACAAAAATATAATTTTTTTTACTTGAGATGAATTAAATATGAATTTTTTTAACACCAATTTTTTATAGATCTGCAAAGTTTCATAGCATTCTAAATAAGTCTCGATTTATTTTGACTTTTTGACCAAAATACATATAAATGTATTTTTTTTAGAGGCGAAAATCATTATTATAACCTAAACTTCATTTTTTGATGATTTTTTTCATGAATGTTTATCACATTATAATGATCTCTTCCACAAATATTGAAATTTATTTGACATGATAAAAATTAAATATGAATTTTTTAAGCGTCGCTTTTTTATGAAATGGAAACAACACAAACATTAGAATATGATTGAATTTAGAGGTAATATTTTGGAGAGACCTATATAATAACACATTAAAACGATCTTCAAAGTTTTTATGGCATTCTAAACCAGTGAAAATTTATTTTGATCGAAACACGTATATATCTCTTTCGATAAAAAAAATCAAAATAAATTGATACTTATTTAGAATGTCATGATACCTTTCAGATCTATTTTATGTATTATTAGATATATCTCTCTAAAATATTATCTAAAAATTCAATTCTATGTCAACACTTGCATTGTTTCTGTTTCATGAAAAATATGCGTTAAAAAATTCATATTTAATTCATCTTAAAGAAGAAAAAAAATTCAATTTTTGTGAGAGATCCTTATAAGATTATAAATTTTCATGCAAAAAATCATGAAAAAAAAACAAATTTTAGGCTGTGTTTAAATTAGCAAGGAATTAGTTAGGAATTAGCTACAGATTAGTTAGGAATTATGGATTTATTTATGATGTTCATCTTAACTACGTATTAACATCAGATTTTCCGCCGCTATAATTTTAATTGATATAAAAAAATAAAAAATGAAAAAAATTGCCACGTGACATCCATGTCTTCATTTTTTGCCATTCTAACATTGTCACGTATATGCTCAATTATCAAAAAAGTTTTACCCAATATGTCACGTCAGTATCCATTAATAACATTTAACGTCCGAAATCAATTATATAGATGTTTTTTTGAACAAAAAGTTCTAACAACTAAAATTAGATTTTGAAATATTCACAAGATTAAAAATATATTTGATCTGACCTGATCAGGAGGGGGTCACGGACTGGCCACACTCCGTTGGGCTGCTACCTGTTCACCGGGGTGAGAGAGGAGGGGGTGTACCTGCAAGACACTCCGACGCCCAAGTAAGAAGTTGGACAGAGAGGAAGCAATAGTACAGAAAAAGGGGCAAGAAGAGTTACCTGACCCTCTTGAAGAAGAGGGTATTTATAGAGAGACCCCAACGCTGGGCCAACGGTCATTCGAGGTGGGCTGGATGACCAGGCCCAACCCTAATGACTGCTAGGGCTTACGTGGCGTAGTGAAGACCAGGACGTGGTCTTCGCCCTAGTTCAACTGCCCCTAGATCCCCGGAAAGTGGGTTTGACCTGCTCTTTCGGAGGTGGGCAGCTGGTCGGTGACGTGTCCCCGTGGAGGGGAGCACGTGGAGAACGTGCGCCGAGCACGTTATTCTCCCCGCGGAGGGGAGCCCGGGTGGTTCTGCTCGTCCAGCGTGGTGGACGACAAAAAGGGTGTGGAGACGTAGCTTGTGCTCGGCGGCCTGCCCCTGCTCGTCTCGAAGGGGGCGCGTGCCTGGCGTGCCCGGTTCGCTTGTTGGGCCGCATGCGGTATTGGGTCTGCCGAGGTGAGGCCCATACCGGAACAATATTTAATCCAATTTTAAATTAATTATATAATTTGATAATTTAAATTTTTTACTTAAATATTTGTATAATACTTTTTCCACTTATAATGTAGTACCGTTAAACTCATGTTAGATTGAATAATTTTAAAATTACCACCTTCCTTGATAGTAATAGCAAAAGGGAAAATACAACAAAGAAAGAGGGTATTATGGTCAAACCGAAGTTGTACCTGCTCAGTCTTGCAATTGAAGACTCCTCCAACAAGAGAGTGGAAGTGGAGAGAGAAACGAAGCAATCGTAGTTGATCTTCTCACATCTATGCTTTGCGCTTTTCTTTTCCTTCAACATCGCTAGAAGAATTGGTGATGGCAGTACCCGTCGAAGAAGCCATTGCAGCTCTCTCCACATTCTCGCTTGAGGTACCAATTTTCTGCTACATTTTTCTCACTTCTTTTGCTACTAAATTTGAAATGCGCTTATGGATCGTTCTTTTTTCTTTGCTACGTTTTGGTCAGATTTAGTCAATTATACCCTAAATTCGCGCTAATTCCAATTATAGAAATGTTTAGTAATGTGATATTGACTTAAGATTGAATACTTGATTTCTAAATTACATTTATGGCGATTTTGGATGTTCCAATGCAAGGCATTGTAAGAACTTGAGGGTTTATTTCGGTATATGCGAGTTAGACTATGTTTGGATATCATAAAATTAACGGAGCTGGCAGAATGAAGATTTCATTCCAGTTTGTATATTTTAGGACGGAACAATGTAGGTATTTCATCTCGCCAAATCGGAGGGAAAAATATGATGGTAAGCTATGCAGCATACCTCTGAAAAAAGTTGTGTCAATGTCCGAAACCGACACTGACACTTGTGGTTAAGTTTAATTTATTCATTTTTTAAGATTATTATCTGTGTCGGCGTGTCAGTGTCGGTATCGTATTTCTGGTGTTCGTGCTTCATAGATGGTAAGTGATTGAATTCCATTCATACCACATCATTATGCTACGCCCCATCCGATTTTAACTTACCCAAACAATGGAATAACACTTCATTTCATCTCATATCACTCCATTCCATCCAATCTATCAATCCAAACACACCCTTAGTTTTTCTTGTGATTGTTTTTTGTTCATTAATTACATAGGATGAACAACCAGAGGTGCAAGGACCTGGAGTATGGGTGTCAACTGAGAGAGGTGCAACAGAGAGTCCAATTGGTAACTTCTTATTCCATAATTCCACTATTCTTCTCTGGATATGGCATTAATTTGTGAATGTGATGTAAATTTACTTGAAAGATGCATAGATTTATTGGTAATTACTACCATTTACCATCCTCATTTTCGCAGAATATTGTGATGTTGCTGCATACAGACTATCTCTGTCAGAGGATACGAAGGCTCTCAATCAGCTGGTACACTGCTTTTGAGATATTTTTTGTTGCTTAATTTGTCCTGTTGATATCTGTTGTAAATTTTGACTGGTGTTGCTAATGCAAAATGCAGAATTCTCTTACCCAAGAGGGAAAGGAGATGGCATCAGTGCTTTACACATATCGTAGTTGTGTCAAAGCACTTCCTCAGGTAATATCTTTATTAACAATGGGTAGTTATAGCCAGTCAACGGACATAAAATACACTGTTTTCTGGTCTAATGAGGGGATTTTGTTAGAACGGAAAGGGTTACTCTTTAGGCATGAAGTACATATTATATTTGAATTTTACTGGCACTAAATACGAACTTACTATGATTGTATGCTAGTTTCTCATGAAATATTTATACTTTGTTTTTTGAAAAGGAACATTTCTTCTAAATGTTAAGAAAGCAAACAATGTCACTGGTTCTTTTGGTCCACACCCAAAGCTCTAATGTCAAACCCAGATTTTTGGGACAGTTTCTAGTAGTTGAAGTTTCATAAGCAGTCAATAGTTTTGCTTAATGCAACATGATATCTTGTATGCACTCATTTTCAGAATCACTTTGGTCTGTTGATATATTTGATAATATTAAAATGACCCTATCAGAGATCCATTTTCATATTTCTATATGTTTATAGTTTCTCCTGTAATTTGTACATTTTGCCACAATGGGACAGCTTCCTGATTCTATGAAGCAAAGTCAAGCTGACTTATATTTGGAAACATATCAAGTTCTGGATTTGGAAATGAGTCGTTTGCGTGAAATTCAGCGATGGCAAGCATCAGCTTCCTCAAAAGTACGGGTTGTGCTTTACATATTGTATGATCCTTTTTTTTTCTTCCAGAAACTTAACTAGACCGACTTAGCATATTAAGTAAATTCATTCACGTCATTTTTTATGCAGTTAGCTGCCGACATGCAACGTTTTTCTAGGCCTGAGCGGCGCATTAATGGCCCTACAATATCTCATCTGTGGTGTGTTATAATGTTATTTTTTTGTCGTCGTTATTTATTTATATATTTATTGAATAGCTTTGTTCTTGACTCCAGGTCTATGTTGAAGTTGTTTGATGTTCTGGTGCAACTTGACCATCTTAAAAATGCCAAGGCAAGCATACCTAATGACTTTTCATGGTACAAAAGGTATGTGTTTAGATTCTCTTCTGCCTATGTTACTTTATCTTCCTCATGTAGAGGATCTTCAACTTTACATTCAGGTTCCATTTGTTTCTGTTAGTTATATCTTTCTTCTGTTCCTTCTTTGAATCCTTTTTCTCTGTGCTTTTAGGAGTCTGTAATTTGATATGTAAATTAATGAGCAGAGATATTCTCCATTTATCAATATTGTTCTTGAATGTACCTTATGTAATTCAGTCGATCTAATGCTTTGTTGATTGGAACACCTACATCAAAATTGGGCACTTTAGGGATCTAGCTTTTTGCCTCACGGAAAATGTTAGATTATATATTATAAGAATAACCAGCTATTGGACTATGGAATTTTCAGATGAAAGTGTTTGATTGGGAACTATCAAGTGAACAAAAATGTCATTGAAGAAACTAAACGGGCATACAGTTGGTAATACCACCTTCTTATAAAACTGCATACCCAAGTGTGCAAGAGGGTTACGAGAAATCCCTAGCTACGCCATTTGATATAAAATAAAAAAGTAATAGGCATCCATATACTCCAGTCAAGTTACACTGTTTTGTTTCATTCAGTTTTTTTTTTTTTTTTTTTTTTTTTTTTTGGTTCTTTAAGATAATTGATTAACCTCATGTTTGATTTGCGAGAAAGAAATAAGGAAGACATGATTTTTTTGAATATTTTAAATTTTCTCATTTGGATGAAAAGAAAAGGGAAGAAAGAGAACTTTAGAAACAACTAGCTCAATATTTTTTCTCAACATTTCTATTCATTTGAAAAATAAATTATTTTCATTTTTCTTTCTCCTCATAAAAAGGATAAATGTGTGGTTTTGGTCTTCTTTAACAAATATTTTATGGTTAGGTAGATATAAATCATCTCTATAGCTGATTCAACCCTGACCTTCTACCCTGCTTGTGGCTGTGGTCAGCTCACCTGACATCAATTTGATGTGGGTTTGTTTTTAAGCAACCATACCTTTCTGCTGCTGGAGATCCTCCATTGTTTTTGGTTATTTGCCGTCAGTATGACAAGTTTAGGAATAGAATATATGAAAAAAGACACAAGGGAAAAATAAACCGTGGGTTGTTGTCCTGTAGCTTCATCAGTTCTTCTACAATAACATAAAACCAAGCTCAAAAGCTGGAAAGTGTTTCACAACTCCAATCCATTTCAAAGCTCTATATGGCTACCTACCTAGTACTCAAAAGAGCACTTTGATTTGAAAACCTTGCAGGTTAATTGATAAAAACAATTCAAAAGTGAGAAGACCACCTCTTTCCAAACAAACAAAGATCCATAATATTTTGTTGAAAATATTAGAATTGTCATAGTTTTTCTTTTAGATCTCTCCGGTGGTTTGCTCATGGCATCTCAGTGGAAAAATCCTTGACAAATTTGCAGAAGTGTAAGATATTTTTTCAGGGAATTTTCAATAGTTTTTGCAGAACAACACCAAATTTCTTGTTGTCCTTTTGTATCTTGTATTTTATTTTCCACTCTGATAAAATTTCCCTGTCAAGAAATCGGAATTTTCTGGATTTTCAATATCTTTTTACCTTGAGTGTTGAAATCATCTAATTATTTAGGAGGTCATATTAATATAAGTCCAATAGATCACAATGAAAATATGATTTCGTTTTATTTATTTTGAGAAATGTAGTTTTTGTTATTTGTAATTGGGAAAACTATAAAAATTGCTTAAAATCTTGTAAAACTTCTGATATGATAAATGAATAGCAAGGTTTCCATGATAAATGGCACGTCACGTCTTATAATTTTTAGGAATATCATTATGCAGCCACCTTTCTTGGTTTAGGACTTCTTTATGTGAATAACTACTTAATGAAGTTTATCATTCATTCATTCATTTTGGCTCTCTCCTCCACTTTGTCAGGACTTTCACACAAGTTAGTGGTCAGTGGCAGGACACTGATTCAATGAGGGAGGAGTTAGATGATTTACAGGTGCACAATTGTTGAAATTTCCCAGTGTTTTGAAATACAGAAAGCTGCACATTTACTATTTATTGTTTGATTTTCCAAAATTTTCCTCATTTGTATTTTATTTTGATACAAAATCCTGACAAAGACAAATTATTGACCTTTCTTTAATTGCATGTGCAGATTTTCTTGAGCACAAGATGGGCTATTTTGTTGAATTTGCATGTTGAGATGTTCCGTGTAAATAAGTATCCTGGATATCTTCACATTTTTTTTCCCTTTCCATATGACTACCATAATTTCTACTTTTATATTTTAACTTGTAATTGTTTGTTTATTTAATATTTATTTTTGGATAGAAACTATCTGTGCTTATGATGAATGTGGAAACTGGTTCAATCTGACAGATAAAAGGTTCTATTAAAAAGGAAATGTGAGTGCTAGTTTATGTTGAAGTTATTCTTACGATCATGAGGAAGAGCGTAGGATATGACTTTCTCCTTAATGCATATATATTATATACTGTCACTCAAAAGAAACAAGCGAATTTGGTTCCACACTCAGAGCCAGGAAATGAAGAAAAACTGTTTTATCAAGTTTTCAATCTATAAACCATGTTGGGGAAATCTAGCAGATTATACAAATTTTGAATATTTTACTTTTTGGCTTTTGTCTTTGAATACTGAGTGTGCAAATAATCTTCTTTGTTCATGATACACACCCTAACTCAACTCTTAGTTGCATTTGTATCACCACTTTTAATTTTAATATCCTCCTCTTCTATTTCTTATTCAATTCCTTGACTTGAATTAGTGTCGAAGACATTCTTCAAGTTCTTATAGTATTTGTTGTAGAGTCCTTGGAATTGGACTTTGCACTTCTCTTTCCAGAGCGCCACATTCTTTTGCGTGTTTTGCCTGTTCTTGTTGTCCTAGTGACATCTTCAGAGAAAGATAGCGAGTCTCTGTACAAAAGGGTAAAAATCAACAGACTGATCAATATATTTAAGGTACTGCTTATATGTATATATTTTACACATATAAAGGCCTAGTGATACATTATATCTTCTGGGTTATGAAAAAATGACGATGTTGTTGAATTGCCTGAAGAATGTTACATTTCATGCCATGAATTCTTCTCTGTTGACTGGACATTAAAATCTGTTTATCTTAAACAGAACGAAGCAGTCATTCCTGCTTTTCCAGATCTGCATCTCTCTCCAGCTGCGATATTGAAGGAATTATCAACATACTTCCCAAAATTTTCTTCCCAAGCCCGCCTTCTCGCCCTTCCAGCACCGCATGAGCTTCCACCCCGTGAATCACAAGAATATCCTCTAAATTGTTTTTTGTTTTAACTGATAATTTTGTGCTAATATTTGTTTTTACTATTGAGCCAATATTTCATTTCCTTGACCGGTGTCTTGAACAAATATGACTCGGTACCACTTTCCCCACAAATAGATGGATTGTGACATATACTTTATGTTAACAAATTGATGCTTTCTGTCCATTCAAGTTAAATTGCAGGCTATGTTGTTCTTTCTACTTCTGGTTGATGAACTGTGTTAGAAATGAGAAAGTGAAGAAGACTAATAGAAGCAACCTAGATAAAGCTCTCATACTTGTACAGTCAGTTGATAATCTGTTTAATAGATTTTTCTAGCAATAACTTAACTGTCTAGTCATGTATATATACACGGGCACTATAACACTAATCATTGAAAATTTTATTATATTGTATTTTATCCAGAATTAAATAAATCATTTGTTGAAAACCATATTGGTTGTCTCGGCATTGAAAATTTGGTGCAATAGTTTCTCACTTCCTGCAAAGTTTTGTGCTTTTCATTGTTAGATGAAATGGAAAACTTGATAGGTTTAATATATGTTCTCACAACACATGATGCATTTGAATAATTAGATTAATTTATAATTAAATAAATTATGGAATTCCGATAAAAAAATTATTGAGAATCCTTTTACTTCTCAAGCTTCAAATTTGTATAAATGTATGAAGCATCTTCCTTCTTTGTCTTTAGAAAGTAACCTTGACACGAGACACTTATCAGAGACATTACCTAATTGTCAATCATATTGGAGCCATTCGTGCTGAGCATGATGATTTTACAATTCGTTTTGCTTCAGCAATGAATCAGGTATTGCCCCCTTCTCTGCAAAAGAAAAGCCATCCCTGAAATCTTATTTGTTTTGTTTCATGATAACTGTTGCATACCATTGTGCTAGTTTGTTATCCATCACTGTTTTTGCAGCTGTTGTTGTTGAAGTCAACCGATGGTTCCGATGTTGATTGGAGCAAAGAGGTCAAAGGGAACATGTATGATATGGTTGTTGAAGGTTTTCAGCTATTAAGCAGATGGACTGCACGCATTTGGGAACAATGTGCATGGAAATTTTCTCGACCATGCAAGGATGCATCCCCATCATTCTCTGACTATGAAAAGGTAAGGAATGATAAAATTTTCTATTATCCTGGCTTTTCTTCTCGTTATTCTTGTAGCCCAATAATTGCTTGTTTTCTCTGGCTGTGATGTATTATCAATGTTCTAATCCGCTACAGGCACTATGGTGCTGCTAATATTCTCTTAATTTTCATTTGTATAGAATAATTATCTATTCATGTCAAAGAGCAATTCTATCATTGCAATTTGTATTTACAGTGGTGTTGATAACACCTGCAACTTTTTCCAATCATATCAAACTTTAATGCCCCCATCAAAATTAGCTATTCTCACATTAACCAATATTTCCATCATTTTTTGTTTGTATGGAACAATTAACTGTTCATGTTAAATTTAACTGTATCACAAAACTAGCCAATCTATTATATCACTTAACCTCTTAATAATTCAATATTTCAATTAAATACTATATCGTTGTTTTGACTATGCACAAACATAAAATATATAATATAATGACATAAGTATTGTTTTTTGCTTGTAGGTTGTACGATATAATTACAGTGCAGAGGAAAGGAAAGCACTGGTTGAACTTGTGAGCTACATAAAGAGTGTCGGTTCTATGATGCAGCGGTGTGATACACTGGTTGCCGATGCTTTATGGGAAACAATACATGCTGAGGTCCAAGATTTTGTTCAAAACACATTAGCTTCTATGTTGCGGACAACCTTCAGAAAGAAGAAGGATCTCTCTAGGTAGGATTCTAATTTTCAGTTGTGCTGGAAATAAAATTTATTTAATTCTTCATTTTCCAAGTAGCTAAGATTCATTTCACATTAAGTTCCATGTATCTTGGGAAATTGTGTTAGTCTAATTACTTTCTTGCAAATTGTACATGATCGTTTATTACCTTTTTAACTAGTTTATGAATTAAGCCTTTTTAACTTGATATGTTCCTTGGACAAATACAACTCTTAATTGATGGAAGTTCCAAAGCTGTGCTCTTAGACTGTGTCATGAGACAAACTTCATCTCAATCAGAATCAAATGTAGAATGTTTTCATAAATTAATGATAGTTGGCAAAACGGGATGTAGAATTAAACAGGATTGAAAGAGGAAACGCTTTCTGTTGAAAGTGCACAAGTGGTTAACTCCTTATGTTTTATCTTATTTATACTATAAGTGAACGTTACAAACTTCTCTACCTGACAGTTATAAGCCTTTCTACTTTACTTCCTTCCCTTGTTAGGCTTCCTTCTCAAAAGTACTTGATTGGTAGGAGCTCTCCGAGATCTGTCTGCTTTCATTCAATATTTTTAGGTTGCACATATCAATTACTCAAATATGGATTTTCAGGATTCTTTCTGATATGAGGACCCTTTCAGCTGATTGGATGGCTAATACAAACAAGTCAGAATCTGAGCTACAGTCCTCACAGCATGGAGGTGAAGAAAGCAAAGCAAACATATTTTATCCAAGGGCAGTTGCCCCAACTACTGCTCAGGTCTGCCTTATTTTCCGTACTCTTTACAACATGTATAACTTGTTGCCATTGGTATGCCTACAAGTGAATTTATAAGAGCTTGTAAGAGAATTTAGGCCGTGCCTTTTCATTGATCTGTTAGTCATTTATATACACAATACAATTATGCGTTTATGATTCTAATAATCATTTGTAATCAATACTAATAATAATCTTTCTATATTTACATATCTAGTAGAGCTCAAAGTGTTAAAAGCTTTTTATTGAACTGTGCCATTTGCACAGATGTTTTGTTGAACTTGCACATGAACTTCCTATGCTTTGATAAAAAATAAATATGCATAAAGTGGTTGACTTGACACATGCTTTTATCCTGAAATGTTGAACCAAAATTCTTTATTATGGGCATGCATGTAGATAGACATGTACATTTGATTATGAAGAAAACATTTTTTTTGTTTCACTTTTTCCAAACTTTGGTCTTTTCAACCAATTTTCTTGTTGTTCTTGTGTATTCACGTACGTTGTAGCCAATTTATTATAACTAAAGAGAGCTTTCACTGATGATTTTTTATGGAGAAACTTATCAAAAGTTGGTGGCAAATATTCTATATTTCCAGGCTTGAGCTGCTTTATGAATTCTTTCTGTTGATACGTATAGATTTGTAGTTTGATCATTACCACATTATAATTGCTTGACTAACGTCTTCAATACAGGTGCACTGTTTGCAGTTCTTAATATATGAGGTGGTTTCTGGTGGTAACCTTAGGAGACCCGGTGGACTTTTTGGCAACAGTGGCTCAGAAATCCCAGTTAATGATTTAAAGCAGCTGGAGACATTTTTTTACAAGCTTGGTTTTTTCCTACATATTTTAGACTACTCAGGTAATGATGTCTTAGATTGACCACAGCATCAATTCTACTCCAAAGTTTGTCCTTTGGGAACAGTCTCCATTGATAGATTAAATTTCTTTAATGACAGCTTCTTCCTCTCTCTTGCTACCCACTGTCAGTAGTTCCTTTCCTACATTAGTGAGCTAGTTTGGAAGCATTACATTGTGTGATATCTCTATTAATGAATAATGTTTGGTTTCACAAATATACATGGCCTCACAGTGAGCTCTTCCGGCCGGGGTTTTCTAACCCTCTTTTTTTATTTTTTTATTTTTATCCGCCTTAATAAATGGGTTGCTGGTCGAGCACCCTGAAATTGAAATTGAACATACATGCAGTGGGGCTGACAGATGCCTGGTTATTAATAATATCATTTGTGTTAATGAAATCCTTGGACTTTTACCAATGCTAAAACATCCAATACAAGACTATAAACCTTTGGGTTTAGAGGGCGTATGGATGTTTAAAGGGTAGCGGATTGCAACATTAAGCTGGCATCTCACTTAATTAGGGAAATGAATGAATAAATTTCTGCTTTTGGGTGCATTCTAATAATTCTAATTATGATTATGACAAATTATAGGCCTCCCTCAATTTTTTTCACCCCTGCAATGGGTACTTGAAAATGAAGATCTGTTCTTTTAAAGCATCCAGGCTCATTTAGAGCTTGTGATTTTGCAGTTACAATATGTTATTTATCCACTGATTATTATTCCACAAGTCTATCAAATGGGATGCCATTATACCACCTTTTAGAAAGTATCCCAAAAGATTTTATTTTCTCTTGACAGGAAAAGAAATGTATTAGAATGAAATAAATCCTGAAATATTTCTACTCTCTACCATATGAAACAATTAAATAGTATAGGATGCTTTGCTTTGTACCATTGCCTTGTTGCATCCTTCAATGTTATTAACACGTGTTGGAAAATATTTTATTTTCATATTTAATTGTTTACGTTTATTGTCATTTATTTTCTCTTATTCTCCATTAAGGAGAGAATTAAATATTTTTATTGTATTTTCATTATATAAACCAGCCTTTGGCTGAGGAATAAAATTACAACAACTTTTATCTATTTCTTCCAATAACACGGGTGGTGATGCTTGCAGTGACTGTTGCTACATTGACAGATCTTGGTTTCTTATGGTTTAGAGAGTTTTATTTAGAGTCTTCACGAGTCATTCAGGTAATACTTATTACTTATTTCCACACGATTATTTGAATTTCAAAGTCTATATTGTGACCAAAAACTTTTCCAAATAAAAGCAGTTACGAATTTCCTAGCTACTTGCAACATATGGCATTGCAGTCCAACCTTTCACTTTTAGTTGCAAATGATTCAAACCATCAAATGATGATTGTCTATAATTAGTTAATTTGTTCCCTGCAGTTTCCAATCGAATGCTCTCTTCCTTGGATGTTGGTGGATTGTGTACTTGAGTCGCCGAACTCTGGTCTTCTTGAGAGTGTTTTGATACCATTTGACATCTATAATGATTCAGCTCAGCAAGCCTTAGTGTTGCTGAAACAACGGTTTCTGTACGATGAAATTGAGGCTGAGGTATTACACACTCTGAACTTAGTGTTAGATCATTATGTGGTGAATTTCATGAAGCGGTACAATGTCTGATATGGAAGGAAGCAGGGCCCTTCAAGAGGATATTTTCATGTCTCTGCTTTCATTTACTCCCTCTGTCCCTAATCTTTGGCGCTTTAACGTTTTAGCGCACATATTAAGAAAAATTCATTTAGTGCATGATTTTAATTTTTTTAAGGGTACAAAAGTAAAAAAATCATAAATTGTTTCTTGATCTCCTAAAGAACCAAAGGTTTGGGACAAAAGTAAAATTTTAAAGGACCAAAGATTAGGAAGGGAGGGAGTGGTTTTCTAATTGATAGTTACTTATCCTACCTTCTCTTTTTGATTTCAGTTTATATCAGCGGCAAAATGAATTTTCAGTGTTACTATAATTTCAGCTCTAATTACTTGTTTCATATCATGTGCTTATTCTACTGATCAAGTGTTCTGCTTATCTTCTTTTTTACAGGTGGATCATTGTTTTGACATATTTGTTTCTAGATTGTGTGAAGCCATTTTCACGTATTACAAAAGTTGGGCAGCAAGGTCTGTCATTTTTCTGTCTTATCCAGCTTTTCTTTTGATAACTCCTCCGACTAACCTTTTCTATTGATGGATGCCTAAATCATGCAGTGAACTGCTTGATCCTACATTTATCTTTGCCTCAGATAATGCAGAAAAGTATGCTGTGCAGCCTATGAGGCTCAATATGCTGCTAAAAATGACTAGAGTGAAGGTTAGTGGACTACACTATCATAATGTTTCTCTTCCACGATTTAATTTGGCATTTTGAAGTATAAACTGGACATCTCTAACCTACTCAACAATTTTTTGGCGAAGTCAACTTTCATTCGAAGTGTTTAGGGTGGGGAAAAATTGGGAGATTGGAAAACATAACTACACAAGTATTATGCAGTTATGTACATATTTTGCTCTTGTCCTTTTAGAATATAAAACACCTGACCAATGACCTTGCTCAAAGTGAAGAAGCTTAGCTGTTTTATTATTTTAGCAAAAATGTAAAATTATAGTGATGATTATGTTCGAAACTGGTACCAAAATACAGTCCCAAAAGAATTCGAGAGCTCGGTCTCTCTTAATCAATATCCAGTCCCAAAAAAAAACTCCCAAGGACTTTTCCTTCAGTTTCTCTATTTATTCAATAACTATCTAATAAATAACTGCTGCTTAATGATATAATAACTACCACCTAATATCATAATAATAACTGCCTAATAATATTTACTAATAAGAGGTCTAATAATACTCTCCCATAAGAATCACCTTGTGCAGACACAAAGACCAGAGACAACCTGAGTTGATAAATTTCTGGTGTTAGAAGCATGTTAAGCAGGTTATGTCATCACAAAGACCAGACACAACCTACACCACACAAATGAAGATTGTTTAAGAAAATGCTTATGAATAATATGATTAGGATTGATACTAAACATGATTTTGGACTAGTAGTTTCATGGTGTATTCTCCTTTCATGTATAAGATCTCTTTATTTTTCTTTCACACAAGTTCTGTTACTCTCATATGATTCTTTTATGTGCAGCTACTTGGAAGGATGATCAACTTGCGAAGTTTGATATCTGAAAGGATAAATAAAATTTTCCGTGAAAATATTGAGTTTCTGTTTGATCGTTTTGAGTGTCAAGATCTGTGTGCCATAGTGGTTAGTGATTTTACCTTTGCTAACTCCTTTTGCAAGTAATTATAAATTTTTTATTTTATCAGTATTTATCGAACTAAAATAAAACTATGACTATTTCTATCAGGAATTAGAGAAGTTATTGGATGTCTTAAAACATTCCCATGAACTACTGTCAAGAGATCTTTCTGTTGACTCTTTTAGTCTTATGTTGAATGAGATGCAAGAGAACATCTCCCTTGTGTCATTTTCTAGTCGACTGGCCTCGCAGGTTTTTCCTTTTGAACTCTGAACATGTACTTCAATTTGATGTCTCTCCGTGTTCTCTGATCATTAACATCACACATCATCTTGTATTGAGAATTAGATGTATGCTATTTTTTATTACATGCTCGCATTAAAACCACTATTTGAATGGTAATTGATAATAATTCGACTTGATCTGTTTCCTGCTATTTCATTGATCAAAACTGTGTATGCTAGATTTGGTCTGAGATGCAAAGTGATTTTTTGCCAAGTTTCATCCTGTGCAATACTACTCAACGATTTATCAGATCATCAAAGACAATTCCTGTTCAAAAGCCATCCATACCCTCTGCTAAGCCTAGTTTCTATTGTGGTACTCAAGTAAGCATCCTCTTACTGTCAGTTTTCAAATTGTATAAAATGAATTGCAAATAGTGTTAATGGCTAGTCATATATGTGTGGTCATAAAGATATTACATACAAATATTCCAATTTTAGACCATATGCATATGTATACTGTTTGGGCCCAGGTCAGTCAGTGAAAGGAATTGGCAAGTGTACCAAGTCATTAAGTGTGAATAAAAGTATTGTCCTCAAAGGATTGTATTTCAATTACCAACCTACTAATTAGTTGCTATCTGAACTGAAACTGAACTCTGATTTGGAAACTCAACTAAGTAGTTGCTATCTGAACTGAAGCTGAACTTTGATTTAGAAACTGGAAAGAATGAGAATTAAGGACAAAAACACTAGGAATTCAAAGAATCAACGTACACCGTGGTTAAGGATAGAATCCTCTCAATCTTCTTTATTTACATTTTAATTCAACTATTAAAAATCAAGTGAAATTCATTAATTGAAGATCAAATTCACAAATTCAGGCTAACACCAATCCCTCGACTATTAATCTCTTTAAAATCAAGAATCCTTATTTCTGAGGCGTTTCTAACTCAAACATGCATTAAACTTTGGAGTTTATAAGATCGCACAATCCTATTCCTAGGATATCTCAACAATTATGGTGATTTACCTCAAGTAGCCATTATCCAATTTGTGTAATTGAGCATAAGATCAATTCTTAGGTGGCCAACCCTAGAAGAGAGTTAAGCATAAGATAGACACTTGATTTGGAAAGGTAAACTTGAATTGAGATGAAAATGAAAGAATTCAAAGTACATAGAAATTGGAATGAGATTCATACTTCTCTAATTAGAGATTTAGTTACAAATGCTAAAAGCAAAGAGAGAATAACAACAAGAGAATATGAGGTTAGAAGGAACTCCATTAGCATATGACGAATCTTGTGATTTCAAGATTGAAGCTCCCCAAAGTCTAGTGGTGTAGGGAAGAGATAGATAGATTGAATCTCCATCCTAAAGTCTCAAGTTTTGACTGACTGAAGCTATTTATAGTGAATCTATCTAGCCACTGCTAGCATGGTCATGTCGTGTGCATTCTCAGGGTGGCAATGGTTGCTGTGCAGAGTTGAAGACAGTTTCAACTTTTACCCTATTCTTTTTAATTTAACTATACTTTTTGTCTTTAATACATGTGGTTCTGTTTTTTTCACCTGGTGAGGAAATGTGTAGTGAGAGATTTGGGAGAGATGCATAGTTATTTTGTGTGTATGCGTTCCTTTTTTTTTTTTGTAAATACAAATTTCTCAAATCTCATTAGCTTACTATATGTAATAATAGGATTTAAATTCGGCTCATCAAAGTTTTGCTCGACTGCATAGCGGATTCTTTGGAATACCTCATATGTTTTCTATTGTTCGACTTTTGGGATCCCGATCATTACCTTGGCTTATTAGAGCCCTTCTTGACCATATATCAAACAAGGTATGCTTTTATTTATCTTAAATTGCTAATAAGTTCATGACACGGCATTTGCTTTTCTTTGAAAACTTACTAAATATTTTAACATTTTAAAATATGTGATATATCTTGATTTTATTTTAGAATAATGTAGATAATATCAATATTGTTTTCCTCATTTCTTTATATATAAGGATTTATTTCTTTGTTTAAGGATTGGTGTATTATCTTCTTTAGTACTCTCTCCGTCCTACAATGAGTGATCCATTTGTCAAAAATAAATGACCCATTTCAATTTACAATGCAAATTAATTACTTTTTTTTCTCCCAATTCTACCCTTTAATCATTACTATTTTTATCACTCTCAATACTTGATAATGGGTACTTTGGTAAAAAGATCATTCTCTCTTTCATTTTTACACATTTTTTAATGTGTGAAATTGTCCACTGGATCACTTATTGTGGGGACGGAGGGAGTAGCATCCAACATATTCTTTCTGTCGATATCAATATTATTTGAATTTGGGCTTCAGCCTAACTTGTACTCCCAAAATCAACTTAAAAGATAAAGAATGCCCAAACCTTATAAGCACTACCCAGGTCATATCTTTCATTGATGTGGAACTGTCAACTTTTTCCATCACAACCAGGGTTGGATATCTTAAGCATGAACTTATGTAGGTGGAGTAATAAAGATCTTAACACCCTCCTCACACTTGAGACTAGACATTTGGAGCGTTAATAATTGCAAGTAGATTAACAGATATCTCAGTGGGAAGTTGTTTGAACTTAGGAAAACTTATGAATATAAACATATGAAAATAAATCAGAAGCAATAAGATTGTGGTGAGTTCTTATTGAATAATGATTAAGTGCCAAAACTTTTTAGGATATGGATGAATGTGAAAAGTTTAACCATACTGCGAAGTAATGTTGGTCAATTTGCACATATGCTAAGAATATGTGAAAAGAGTGAGGATACGCTATATACATATTTTCTCTAATGAATAGATTCCACAATGATGTTCATTAAAAGTTCTACCTTAACAATATTGGGCAACTAATTTTCATTTAGAGAATGATAGCCATACTAGTTTCCGCGTGTCTATAATTATTGATTTTATAATATAAATTTAGCTGTGCTTTCTAACAATGTAAGGCATGTTATTCCAGATTACTTTGCTTGAACCAATGATAACAGGATTACAAGAATCCATGCCAAAATCAATCGGTCTTCTTCCTTTTGATGGAGGTGTGACAGGTACATGACGTTTTTCTTTTCACCATATTTTAACCTTTATTCTGTAATTTACATATGTTAAATGCTTACAAATGTAGGGTAACTTGATTATAAATAAGATTACAAGGATACTTTCTAGCACATTATTTTTCAATGGAAACTAGTACTTGTAATCATTTTCTTAAGATGTGTGTATAATCTTAGATGAAAGTGAATATGAGACGGATTAGTACTAATCATTAGTAGCATGTTTTACCTCGTCCTGTTTTCATAAATATTGCTAGTGTCATATATGGGGGACACTTCAATATCTCAGCACTGAAACCACCTAATGGGATAAAGTCTTCGTTGTCGCCTGCTAAGTATTGTGACATTTTGCTGGAAATTTATTATGGTGCCTATATTTCACGGTCATTACAAATAGTCTTTTTCGGACAAATTATAAGTACTAATGAATCAGGCACATAGATGCATGGTCAAATCCAAGAAATTAATTATTTGATTATTTCTACACAGGTTGTGTAAGACTTGTTAAAGAACATCTTAACTGGGAGGCAAAAGCAGAGCTGAAAGTTGAGGTTCTTCATGGTATAAAAGAGATTGGAAGTGTATTATACTGGATGGGGCTTCTAGATATTGTGTTGGTGGGTAATCTAGTGCTTTTATCAAAATAATTTGATGTTTTTTTTTTTTTGAAATAAACTAAGCCTAAAACGAAATCTCACTGGTCAAAACAAACTAAACGAATTTTAAACATTAAACTTAGCCACTTATAACATATTGGTAAAGTGGTCTATTATTAGATACGATTTATGACAAAACACCGAAGGTATTTGGTCAAAGCTGGCTCCTCCTAGTGAGAATAAAGGTTTAGTTGTTTTATATAGGATATAAAATACAAAGGAGAACCTATAATAAAGAATCTTTATGAACATCTGACTCACAAAATCAGACATGTTGTAACTTGAAACCCTAGAAAAGTTTGGTACTTGATATTATTGAAAAGGAAACCTTTATGTTTGCAGTTGAATCATCCTTATTTAGTCAGAAACTTCAAAGAAATGGTCAGTGGAAAGTTATTTTAGTAGTGCTAGAAGTGCTTTGCAAGCAGAAATGTGAGTGAGAGGAAGTGAAGTATTCTTGGGCCTGGTTGTACCACTCTATTCCTGTCCCAATATTTTGATCAGGCCAATATTTTTTATTTCAATTGGGATGATTCTTTATTTACACATAATGTACAAATACAAGCCTGCATTCTAATACTTTAGATGTAGGAAGACTTGGACATGAAAACCTTGATTTACAATCTTCTATCAATGAATTGTAGCTAAAGGAGATCTAATGTCAGTCAACAAATGATAACTAATTATCATCAAACTCCTAAAGTGAATTTTACAAGGATATTGAATATGGAAAAATAAATTTCACACAATGGTGATTTTGTTACTTAAGAAAGGGGGAGGATAGCCTCCCTTCGCTTAACTGTAGTTTATCAACATTTTCCTGTACATTACTTTAGTTTGTGAGTAATAGTTAGCAAATGTTGCATTATTGACAGAGAGAAACAGATACAACAAATTTCATGCAAACTGCTCCCTGGCTGGGCTTGCTTCCGGGACCAGATGGACAAATATTACCTTCTCAAGATGGTGGGGTTAGCCCTATTGTCAGTCTCTTTAAATCTACGGCTGCTGCAATGGTTTCATATCCTGGTTGCCCATCTCCTAATTCTTTCCACATCATGTCAAAACAAGCAGAAGCTGCAGGTGTGATATTTTATGTGTTCTAATTTCCTTTGTTAGTTTGGCTTGTTTACTGGAAAAATAAAGGGGCAGATCTTTGATGTTAAAATATAGTTGAGAACAATCTTATATTCTAACAATACGAAATTAATGGCGTTCTGGTATTTCAAAATGGTAGAGTCATGGAGGAATTGAAATAAATGTAAGGAAAAATTTTATAACTGAAATTAGTAGAATATTAGCATTGTGCGTTAGACATAGCTGCTTTGAAAGTGGAGCCAGTTTTTGTCAAAACGGGGCTATCAGCTATACGCTCAAAAAATGAATTGCCATAATTTCTTGGTTGCTCTGGCAGTACCCTCCCTACCCATCATAAAAATGACTATATGTTTTAGACAAAGCAGGTCCGTTTGACTTTAACATGTTTTCCAGGTCTTTGTTTCTTCTTTCCTCTCAATTTATAATTGACCTGTCAAACTTGTAAAACAAAGTTACTAACAAGAATTTTTGTCTTCTAATTTCCTGTCTAGACAGTGATACAATTTGTTGTCTACATTATGAGTACAACACTACAGCTTCAATGTTCACTTTCTTTTATGTTATTTTCTCAAACGAAATAAAAAATTATTAGCCACTGAGGAAGCTGATTGATGATTCTGATGAGAAATGTTAGAATTATCATGCTAAATATACTTATTTCTTTGAAAAGTTTGTTTTCATTTTTGTTTGCATCATTCATGGTCCATCAATTTTTTTTTGTACTGGGTTTGTGATTTATTTAGATCCGTTCCCCCATTTTATTTGTAACTACTAGAGATCTGTGTTATGTTTTCAGACATTGTCTCTTTCACTACAGATCTTTTATATAAAGCTAACTTGAATACTGGAAGTGTTCTGGAGTATGCGCTTGCTTTCACAAGTGCCGCATTAGATAAATATTGTAGTAAATGGAGTGCTGCGCCCAAGACAGGCTTCATTGACATTGCAATTTCAAAAGATTTCTACCGAATATATAGTGGTCTTCAAATTGTAAGTAACAACCTTCTCTATTTGGCTTCATGTGTAAACCAAAAATTAACCTGAACCACTTTGTAAGATTTGGTCCATTCATTAATGAATTTGCTAGTGTCCTTTTCTTTCTTTTCTTTCTTAATTTTCTTGACACGTGCTTTTGCTTGAGCTACATAGGGATATTTGGAAGAGTCTGTCCAAGTACCATCAAGTAGTCCTGAAAGGCTGGGGGATTCAGTCGCTTGGGGAGGCTGCACCATAATTTATTTGCTTGGGCAACAACTGCATTTTGAGCTCTTTGACTTCTCGTATCAGATCCTCAATATCGCAGAAGTGGAAGCTGCATCTGTTGTGCAAACACACAAGAACTCCCACTTTGCTGTTCAGGTTTACACTGCTTCTCCAGATCAAGCCAAAGAATCTTTCTTTGCTTTACATAATCGCAATGTTGTTTATACTTTGCCAAACACGCATCATACCGATGTTTCATTTTTTATCATCTCTAGAATTCTATGATTAAGTATCACTTATGCTGTTATTGATTGCATTTACTTTTCTTTTAACAGGGATGGGAAGCCATATTAGAAGCAATGAAAAAAGCAAGACGATTAAATAACCATGTATTCTCTATGCTTAAAGCTCGATGCCCCCTTGAAGAAAAGACAGCATGTGCTATTAAGCAAAGTGGTGCTCCATTACATCGTATAAGATTTGAAAACACAGTTTCTGCGTTTGAAACTCTCCCGCAGAAAGGTGCTTAAACAAGTGCGAGTTACAGACCTCTGTTAAAATTTGTGTATATGTAACCTGTAACGTTGTGGTGGTGTATGTAATAGATAGAATATAAACATGTATTATGTATATGTTTCACGAACAGGAATTTCTATTCAGAGAGTATAACAGCTTAGCGTTTGATAATACTGCATTTACTTTTATAGAAAAAAATCATGAGAAACATTTAAAAAATAGAAATGACAATTTTGATAATACTGGATGTACCATATGTAATCATTAATAAGAATAAGTTCTTAAATCCAACTTACTCCATGTTTTATTGGTGAGTTCTACGGTGGGTTTGGGTTGGAAATACGGTAGACAACCTGAAAAATGAGAGTAGCAAAGCCATTAAGTTGAAAAATTTAGTGGTAAAATTGGACCCTAAGGCTAATGGTGAGAGAAAAGAAGTGAGGGTGAGAAAAATATTGAAGAAAAGGCAGAAGTTGAAGAAGTGGTTGAAAAAAATAAACAGGGAGAAAGTGAGAAAATGAGCTAATATTCAATTAGGAGGATATCTTTGACAAACTCATAGATTAAAATCCACATTTAAGGACCAAGAAATATATTCTAAATGAATCTAACTCATAACTACCTTATTATGTCAAATCACCCTATTCAATCTTGAAAAAGACATTAAAGAAGGAAATGGAAGTTGCAATTCAAAAAGTTAGGAGATGTTTACAAAAATACAAGTTAACATTCCATCCTGTAAAACTCTCGAGCGGATGCCAATTTAAACAAAGTTTATGAAGGAGTTCTTGTCTAGAAAGTGTAAATTGAAGTATGTTGAGAATATTTCTTAGGCGGAAGAATGCAACGCTATAATATAACGCAAACTTCCACCTAAAGTCACTGAAGACAGATTTACTATTCTATGTTCTATTAATTCACTAACAATTGGTTAGACATTGCGTGATTTATGAGCAAACATCAATCTGATGTTGTCTATAATGAGAAAGTTGAACTATGGAGAACCAAAGACAACTTATTCGTATGGAGTTCTCGAAAATGTACTTGTGAGAGTAGATAATTTATTATTCCCAATAGATTTTGTGATTCTTGATATTCTAAAAGACTCTGAAAACACAATTACTCTTTAGAAGACCGTTCATAGCAACATGCAAGAGCTTTAATTGATGTAGAAATGGAAGAGTTAGTTTTAAGATTTAACAAAATAATATTGTCTTTATTGTGTTTGAAGCAATCAAACGTCAAAACGGGAATCCTCAATGCTATATAATTGACATAGTCAAAGAGATTGTGTAAGAAGTAGCAACAAACAAAATCAACATCACCACCATTGGACCGAGTCATTTTGAATGCGATCAAAGTAGTTGAAGATGAATCTGACATGGAGGTAGTCGAATGTTTACTTTAGTTGTAAGTTGCACGGGTTGAGAAAGCTATGAGAAAGATAGAAAAATCAGGTGGTAGTGAGAAAAAGAGTTCAATAAAGATCCCAAAAATTGAAGGAGTTGTTGAAACACTTGAAATATGTATTATTGGGTGAACAACCTTTACAATGAACCATCATAAGTAGTTCTTTGTCTATTTTGGGGGAAGAAAATCTGTCAAGAGTCCTAAAAGGTAATAAGAAGACACTTGGTTGGAGTGTTACTGATTTAAAAGGGATAAGTCCAGTCTATTGGATGCATAAGATTAAACTTGAAAAAGAATTCAAGCCGGTAGTTCAACATCAAAGAAGACTAAATCCTACCATGAAAGAAGTGGTGAGAAGAGAAGTGTTGACACTACTTAAAGTAGGTATGATCTATCCTATCTCTAATGGTTCTTGGGTAAATCCAGTGCATGTAGTTCCAAAGTAAGGAGGTATGACCGTCATCTGAAATGAAAAAATGAGTTGATTTTAATTGAACAGTTACCAGATGACATATGTGTATTGACTATTAGAGGCTAAATCAAACTACTTGAAATGATCATTTTCCATTATATTTCATGGATCATATATTAGAATGACTAACAGGTCAAGCTTATTATTTCTTTTTAGATGGCTATTGGGGATACAATGAAATTGTTGTAGATTCTGCTAATCAAGAGAATAATACTTTTACTTTCCATTTTAGAGTGTTCGCCTATCGCAAGATGTCATTCGAATTATGCAACACATTAGAAACTTTTCAAAGGTGCGTGCTTTCCATCTTTTCTAAGATGATTGAAAAATCCATTGAGGTATTTATGAATGATTTTTTCGTATTTGATAGCAATTTTGATAAATGTCTTGATCACATTAATGCTGTTTTGAAAAGATGTAATGAAACGAACCTAATTCTAAATTGGAAAAATTCCACTTTATAGTAATCAAAGGTATTATTTTAGAACACAAAATATCATCAAAAGGTATTGAGGTAGATCAAGCTAAAATAGTTATCATTAAAAAATTACCCCTCCTATTAATGGAAAGAAGTGAGAAGTTTTTCTAGGAAATGTCGGTTTCTACTGAGGGTTCATAAAAACTATTCAAAGATTGAGAAACCTCTTCGAAACCTCCTAGTAAAAGAAATTGATTTTGATTTTGATGTTGAATGTTTGAAATATTTTTCTACTATTAAAGACAAGTTAGTTACTGCATCCGTAATTGTCGTTCCAAATTAGGAATTGTTCTTTGAACTTATGTGTGATGCGACTGATTACACGATAGGAGCAGTTCTTGGTGAACGCCATGAGAAATTTTTCCATGCAATTTATTACGTTAATAAAGTTTTAAATGAAATTTAGGTGAATTACACCACCAACGAAAAAGAATTACTAGTTGTGGTTTGCATTGGAAATTTTTTAGGCATTATCTAATTGGTTCAAAAGTTGATATTTTCCCAGATCATGCAACATTAAAGTATCTTTTCAATATAGGAGACTCTAAGCCAAGATTACTCAGATGAATATTATTGTTGCAAGAGTTCGACTTGGAAATCAAAGATAAATAGGCGTGGAAAATGTAGTAGCTGATCACTTATCTAGGTTAGAAAATAATGAAGTAAATAAGAAGGAAAAGAACATTACTAAAGAATTTTACGATGAGAACTTAATGAAAATCAACGAAAGACCTTGGTTTGCTGATATAAACAACCAGAAAGATACGAACAATGTTCTTAAGGATTACACTTGAAAACAAAAGAAACAATTTTACAAAGAGGCTAATCACTATAATTGGGATGAGCCATATCTGTTTAAAGTTAGTCCCGATAGTTTGATTCGCAGGTGTACAGGGGAAGAGGTAAGAAGCATTATGTGGAATTTTGTCATAGCTTAACATATGGAGTCCACCACAGTTGGGAAAGAACTGCGACTAAGGTACTCCAAAGTGTTTTTTTTGCCAACTCTATTTAAAGACCGAAAGTCGTACGTCAAAGAATGTCCCGAATGTTGAAAAATAGGTAACATCTCAAAAAAGGATGAAATGCCCCTAAATGGTATGCTAGAGGTAGAACCTTTTGATTGTAGGGGAGTTTGTTTCATGGGTTCATTGCCAGCATCAAACTCTCATCTTTACATTCTTGTATGCATGTATTATGTCACCAAATGGGTTAAAGCAATGGTTTGTACTGCTAATCATGTCCACATGATTTCTAACTATAAAAAATGTTTTTGTTAGCTTCAAAGTCTCTAGAATCTTGACCAGTGATGGGGGAACACACTTCTACAACAAATCTTTGGGAGTGTCCTTGCAATGTATAATGTAAAACACAAAGTCTCAACACCTTATCATCCTCAAACTTGTGGCCAAGTATAAGCATCTAATAGGCCGATGAAACAAATTCTTGAAAAGTTAGTTGCTTCATCCATAAAAGATAGGTTTAAAAAGTTAGATGACACTTTTGGGTGTATAAAACAACTTTCAAGACTAACATAGGATTATTGCATATGAATTGGTTTATGAAAAAGTTTGTCACTTACCAATTGAACTTGAACATAAAGCTTATTAGGCAATAATGTTTTTAAATTTTGATGAGAAAGCAGCGGGGAGAAAGAGATTACTGAAACTGAATATGTTGGAAGAGATGAGACTTTAAGCCTATGAAAACATTGTAATTTACAAGGATATAACTAAGAGGTATCATGATAAAAACTTGGTGAAATGATACTTTCAACAAGGATAAAATGTTATACTCTATAACTCTAGGTTGAAGTTGTTTTCAGGTAAGTTGAAATCAAAGTGGTTTGATCTGTATATTATTACTAAAGTATTTGCTAGTGGTATTGTAGAGATACAAGATCCTAGAAATTCATGCACGTTTATAGTGAATAACCATAGATTCAAACCATATGCTAGCAGTGAAATACCTTGTGCAAAGGCGTCTCTCATACTCATGAAACCTTAGACGAGCAATAATCTGGCAACCAATCAGATAAATTTTTTATTTCATTTGCATATTAATTTCATGTTATTTAATTTTAATATGTTTTATTATTTTGCAGCGTGTAGAAGGGTGAAGAAGTATGAAAGACTTAGAAAAAAAATTAAAAGAAAAGATGAGAACATGGAAAAAATAGGAGCAAAAGGAAACATATTTCAGAGAGCAAGATCAAACATTTGCCTACATGAGAGACCAAATGATAACAACCTAGGCTAGGAAAAACGAGGCTTTTGTGGAGATTATGGAGCAAATTCACAACTATATGCATAATATCTGATTCAGGTGTTTCAAAATTGTCTTAGTTTAACTTCTAGTTTATTTCCCTTTTGTACTCTCAATCGATCAAGAGTATTATTTGTTTTGATGAATGCTCTCCCCTTTACTTTCTCTGATTTAATTAATGGATGAGTTTATTTTCTCTTTGTTTTTCAATTCAGAGTATGATAACTTACAATTGACAAAAAAAACAAACAAAGACACGGAGAAAAAATATATTCAAGAAATGAGAACAAAGGAATAGCAGAGTGATCAAAGAAGTTCCTAGCAGTGGGACAAAATACAAAGAGGAATACTATTCGACAATCTAGTATTCAATCACGAGATACCTTAGCAAATAATGTTTGAGCCAAACAATTCACTTTTTACCATATTTCTTGATTGAGTGTCCGTACAATTGTTTATATGCTAAGATTTGCATTACTTTTGAAATTTTATCTGTCTGTTTGATTACACGCTGAGATAAATTTTTGTTTAATCCTAGACCCTTCCTTAGGCAAGCCTGTAAAGAAATTGTTTATCCGTTGCTAAATCCGTCGAGCTTGAGCCATTTTTTTGGAGACTTAGCCACATACTTAGCCAATTGACTTGAAAGATAAATATTTCCACCATTCCTTGGAGTTATTTAATTGGTATTTCTCTTTGTGCAATTTTAATGATTGCAAAAAGATAAGTTTATGGTTGCTTCTGGAATAAGCTACATTTTAAATTTGGGGTTGGGGTACTAGAATCTAAAAATCGAGAACATGTTGACGAAAAAAAATGAATGAAAATAAGTTAGAAAATTGGTTACAAAGATAATAATTTAAAGCTTCTGGAAAAAATATGTGAAAGAAAAAAAGAAAGAAAGCCAAAATTCTAGAATTGAAAAGTGAACACAAACGAAGAACTTGTTTAAACGGTGTAAGAATAATATAATAGTAGGTGCTTAACTCCAAGGATTTGAACCTAGTGACCAAATAAATTTCACTTTGACATAAGTTAAGTTACAATAGATAAAATGTGAAGACAATATTCTCAAATGATTGTTTTGATGAAGACAAACTACTAGAATGTGCTTATGTCAAAAAGAATGAATCAAGACTCATATCAAGAGCAAGTGCAATAAAGTCTAATTTTTAAGTGTTAAAGATCAAGTCTTGGAATGCTCTTATGAATTGATCATGACATTATAAGGTACAAATGTACATTCTCTCTATGTTAAATATAAGTGCTCAAAAAATTCATGCACAATCACGCCATATTGCATTAAAACTTTTGTTTAATATTGGCCAAACTACAATTTTTTCTAAGTACTTTCGATTCTGCCTACACATGTAACCGGCTACCAAATTTCATTAACCGATTACCACACCTTAATGTTATCTTCTGTGACCTTTTTCAAATGATGTAACTGGTTATCTAAAAACCTGTAACCAGTTACATGTGCATGTTTTTCTAATTTTTTAAGGCACCACTTTAGGTGTAACCGATTACACCTTTTATGGTAACCGGTTACCATTGAAGCAATGACAGTGTTTCATGTACTTTCTGTTGTAAATGAATTTTTAAATACATATTTGAACCATGACATCTATTCATGCATTTGTATACATTTAGAGAGATGTTAAGGCATTATATATACGTTAACTTTCAGATTTTTAAACTTACCTCTTTCATCTACAATTTAAAATCATACATTCTCTCATCTTTTAAAATTCAAGTGTTCTTGACAAAATTTTTGTTGAAACTTCTGCACTTAATTTTCATTGCAATTGCATATAGTTTCAACTACATACATCATTGAACATTTGTGTTACATATTGAGAATTGTTTACTTGAAGGAGAAGATCAATTCAAGTGATTGATACATTATATACAACTTCAAAAACTCTTGTAAAAATTCAAATATTGTTGAATTCCTTGTTGTCCAGGATTTTTGGAAACAAGAAAGTGATTAAGGGAGGATTGTTCTCTTATTTCACTTAGTGTAAATCATAAGTGAATTGTCCTTATTGATTTGTTAGGATCTTGTGTATAGTGGCTAGGATAGCTTGTACAAAGTCCAAACATGATAGTAAAATCTCTTACTGCGTAAGGGGACTGGAGTACTCTCGGATTGTGAGGGGAATCAAGATATATTGATGTGTCTTTTATCTTTCTGCACTTTACCGCTTTCAACATTCAGCAACCAACCGGAAAAATATAACATATAAGTCTAAAAAACGAAAAAATTTCAAAGTACCTAATTTACCCCTCTTAGGTGCAATCTCTACTTACAATTGGCATCAAAGCAGGTTATAGATAACTTGTTCCTACAGATCCAGTATGGCTTCCGCAAGTGCAAACCTGGTGTTCAAAGATGGTGGTAGCAGCAACAAACCCCCACTATTTTCTAGTGAATATTTTGATTTCTGGAAAAGTCGCATGAATGCTAACTTAGAAGCACAAGGAGAAGAAATATGGAAAACTGTTGAAAATGGTCCACATAAACCTACAAGTGTCGTTAATGGTGTCGGTACTCCAAAGGTTCAAAGCTCTTGGGATGAAGATGATAAGAAAAAAGTTCTAAATGAAAAGAAAGCAATCAATATACTTCAAAGTGCAGTCAACATGGATAAATTCTTTTGTATCTCTCAATGTACATCGAAAAGCAAATTTGGGATACATTGGTGGAAACTCATGAAGGAACCACTGAAGTAAAGAGATCAAGATTAAATACTTTAAGTCAAGAGTACAAGATGTTCAGAATGCAGCCCGAAGAATCTATCGTCGCGTTGCAAAAGAGATTTGTACACTTGACAAATCACTTGATTGCTCTCGGTAAGACTTTTATTAACGATGATCTTCATCTTAAAGTGCTTAGGTATTTAACCAGAGAATGGAAACCAAAAGTGACGACAATATCAGAAAAGAATAATATTTCTACCATTACATCCGCATCGTTATTTATAAAGCTCCAAGAACATGGACTTGAACTTGGAAGACTTGAAAAACATGAGAATAAAGAGAAGAAATCCAAATGCTTCACTTTGAAAGTCGATTCAAATGAAGAACAAGATGATGATGCTCCAGAAGAAGATGAAAACTTTATGCTTCTTGTGAAAAGGCTTGGTAAAATTCTTGGTATAAATGATAAATCCTTTAATTATGCAAAAAGAAAGAAATCTTTCAGGAAAAAAGAGGTTTCCACTTTAACACAAGGTGTCACATGTTATGAATGTGGTAAGCAAGGACTATAAAGACGAATTGTCCAAAACTCTCCAAGAAAGGTGGCTTCAAAAATAGAAAATAGAAGAAGAATAAAAGAGCCTACATTGCAAGGGAAGATGATGAGATAAGTTCTTCATCTGATTCAGATAGCAATGAATGTGAAAATCTTGCATTGGTGGCTTCACACCATTCTAATGATGAAGATGAAGAGGTTAATAATGAATTTTCCATTTATGATAATGATGCACAAGATGTTATAGATGAAATTCTTAATGAATTCAAAATTCTGTACAAAACCATGTCAAACCAAAAGAAACAAATTTCATCTTTAGAAGAAAAAATTAACACAATGGAAAAAGATTTTGAAGTTGAAAAACAAAAAGTTATTAGTGAAAAAAAATAGAATTTTGTATGCAAATAATGTGAATTACTTTCTTTATGAATTGTCCAATTAAAAAGAGTTCTTGAAAGATATAAAAAAATGGCAAATTGGATTGGAGGGTGTTCTTAGTCAACAAAAATATTACAATGATAAAAGTGGTATTGGTTATTCAAAATTTAGTAAACCAAGTTCTAGCAAAACTATCTTTCTTAAGTCTAGTAACCAATACACCAAAGAGAAAGTAAATAAAGCCAAAGTTGTTCATCCTTATCATAAAAGGAAAAGATTCGTTAAGAACAAATCTTATGTTCCTTGATGTAGAAGTAACTTTGTTCCTACTTGCTTTTATTATGGTATAATTGGTCACACACCTAATGCTTGCTATATTAGAAACTTTAGTGTGGATAGTGAGAATTATGTGTGGGTCAAGAAAGAGACTAATTATGAAGGACCCAAGGCAATTTGGGTATCTAACAAAACTTAATTTTTTTTGTAGGTATGCTTGAAGACCACATCAAATCTATAGTATCTCGGTAGTGGTTGTTCTAAGCATATGACGGGAGATATCAACAAATTTTTAAATCTAGTTCTTAAGGCCAATGAGTATGTCACTTATGGAGACAACAACATAGGAAAAATTTGTGGCATAGGCAAAGTTAGAACCACCTTTCACATCCATTAAGATGTTATTTATGTTGAAGGGCTAAAACACAATCTTCTAAGTATTAGCCAACTTTGTGACAAAGGCTTCAAGATCAAGTTCACTAAGGATGAATGCTTGATTGAAGATGAAGTCACACATGAGATAAAACTCAAAGGTAAAAAAATAATAATATATTTATGATTTCCTTAGATGATTTATCTTTGGAAGTAAAATGTATCATCGTAAAAAACAGTGACTCATGGATTTGTCATAAAAGAGTTACTCATATTCATATGAAATATTTAAATAAACTAGTCAAACATGATCTTGTCATTGGTTTGCCTAAGATAAAGTTTTTTAAAGATAAATCATGTGATGCTTGTCAAAAGAAAAAAACAAACCAAATCAACTTTCAAACCTAAGAATATGGTGTCCACTTCAAGGCCACTACAATTGTTACATATGGACTTATTTGGTCCATCAAGAACAAGAAGCTTCAGAGGTAATGTATATGCTTTAGTTATTGTTGATGATTTTTCTATATATTCTTGACATTCTTTTTAGTGCAGAAAAGTGATGCATTCAAGGCGTTCGAAAAGTATGCAAAGCAAATTCAAAATGAAAAATCTCTAAAGATTTCCTTCATAAGAAGTGATCATGGCGAAGAGTTCTAAAATGATACCTTCGAATATTTTTGTGAAGAACATGGAATCCTTCACAATTTTTCAGCACCAAGGACTCCTCAACAAAATGGAGCGGTGGAGAGAAAGAATAGGTCTCTTGTTGAACTTGCTAGAATGATGCTTAGTGATCCAAATCTTCCAAAATACTTTTGGGAGGATGTGGTAAGCATGACATGCTATGTAAATAATCGTGTTATTATTAGACCTATCTTGAAAAAGACCCCCTATGAACTCTTTAAGGGAAGAAAACCAAATATTGCTCATTTTCACATATTTGGATGCAAACGCTTCGTCCTAAACAACGACAAAGACAATCTCGGAAAGTTCGATGAAAAATCCGATGAAGGTATTTTTCTTGGTTATTCACTTACTAGTAAAACATATAGAATATATAATAAAAAAAATTTAACAATTGAAGAATCTATGCATGTTTCATTTGATGAACCTAACCCCTCCAAGGAGGATATTGTTTTGTGTGATGCTGATGATTTTGTAGAAGTTCCTAAGGAAGATACTCCAAAAGTCAATAATGATAATCAATAGAAGCACCAAGAAGAAGAACCAATTCAACAAGAATCAAAAGATAGTGATCTACCTAAGGAATGAAGAACCCATCACGATAATTCAATTGATAAAGTCATTGGTGATATAAGTCAAGGTGTTGCAACAAGATTGAATCTCAAAGATGCATGCTTGAATATAGCGTTCGTCTCTCAAATTGGAACTTCCAAATTTGATGGAGCCTTATGTGATGACCAATGGATACTTGTAATGCAAGAAGAATTAAACCAATTTAAAAGGAATCAAATTTGGGAACTTGTTCCTAGGCTAAGTGGTAAATACATAATAGGCACCAAGTGTGTGTTTAAGAATAAACTTGATGAAAATGGTATAATTATTGAAAAAAAAGCAAGGTTGGTAGATCACGGGTATAATTAAGAAGAAGGGGTCAATTTTGAAGAAACTTTCGCTCCGGTTGCAAGGTTAGAAGCTATTATTTTATTACTTGCTTACGCGTGTTCATTAGATTTTCAGTTATTATAAATGGATGTCAAGAGCGCTTTCTTGAATAGTTACACCAATAAGGAAGTCTATGTCAAACAACCCCAGGGATTTGAAGACTTAAAGAATACTTCACATGTCTACAAGTTGAAGAAAGCTATTTATGGATTAAAGCAAGCACCAAGGGCATGGTATGACTGACTCAACAACTTTCTATGTGAAAGAGGATTTGAAAAAGGTAAAGCTGGTAAGACCTTATTTATTAAAAAAATAAAAGGTATCACTTTATTGGTTTAAGTCTACGTTGACGACATCATATTCGATTCAACAAACAAAGATCTTTGTGAAGAATTTTCATTGATGATGCAAGGAGAATTCGAGATGTTCACGATGGGTAAGATAACATATTTTCTCAGAATCCAAATTAAGCAACTAAAGAATGACATCTTCATCAACCAATCCAAGTACTGCAAATAATTGTTGAAAATATTCGACATGGACAATTGCAAAATAATGGCTACTCCAATGGGATCCGGAACTTATATTGATCAACATGAAACTAGTGTTTCAATTGATGTCACAAAATACCGAGGTATGATTGGTTCATTATTATATTTGACGGTAAGCCATCCTGACATAATGTTTAGTGCGTTTCTTTATGCGCAGTTTGAAGCCAATCCGAAGAAATTACATCTTACCTCCGTGAAGAGAATCATGAAGTATCTCAAAGGAACAACAAACATTATCTTATTGTATCCTAAAGGTAGTGTATGTGACTTGATTGGTTATTCTGACTCAAATTATGCAGGCTATAAAACACATAGAAAATGCACAAGAAACACATGTCATATTCTTGGAAACACTCTTATATCGTGGTCCTGAAAAAAGAAAGCATGCGCGGCCCTTAGTACGACTGAAGCAGAGTAAATTGCTCCATGAAGTTGTTGCGCTCAAAAACTTTGGCTAAAACAACAATTTAGCGACTACGGCGTGAACCTTGGATGTATTCCGCTAAAGTATGATAATACAAGTTCCATAAACATAACCAAAAATCAGTCATGCACTCAAGGACAAAACATATCGACATTCAACATCATTTTCTCTGTGATCATGTGCTTAAAGGCGATGGTGAAGGCTCATTCGTGGATACTCATAATCAACTCACAGATATATTCACAAAATCGTTTGCAAAGGAATCTTTTTACGAAATTCGTAGGGAACTTGGCATATTAGATGAGTTCAATGTATGATTATTCAAAAGTATCAATAATCGGTTAAAATCACTAAGGTACATGCAAACTTTCATATCTATTTTAATTCACAATTTTATTGTGTGAATTATTCATAAGTTTTGTGAAAAATTCAATTTTTCATGATAAAACCAATACTTATATGAAATGTTTATATGATACAAAGTTGTTAAATAATATATGTTCACAAGTCCAATTCGTACTTTCTTGATTTCCTTTGCATGCTGTCTTAAAAAATGCAACTGTTTTTATGCGCATGCTGTAACCGGTTACATGGTCGCATTATGCTATTCTTAGTGTTGTCTGTATGGTAGTAACCAGTTACCCTTTTTTATGTAACCGGTTACCACTGAAATATTTTTTAGAAAATAAGTGGTTATTTATGTAATTGCTTTTAGTCAACTTAACTTTTCACTTTCCAACTACTCATGTCTTGGAGCTCTTACCTCACTTAACTCCTACTCTTTCACCTACTCTCTTTATTTCCTATTCAACTCCATTGTCATACCCCAAATTTCACCCCTAGATTCCATCATCATTTTAATAGTATCCAACATATTTTAGGTGTGTCATTCATGCATTGCTAACCCTCAAAATTATCAAAATATTGTCTTGCTTTGCTTTGTTTGTGAATTAGGGTTTACATTAAGGAGATCATTGGTTGATCAGTCAATATCTTGGATTGATCATCAATATATCAATTCTCATGATAAATAGTTTCCCTTCATCAACAATCAAGTGCATTGTGGCCTCATTACAAGTTTATCAAGTTTCAAATTCATCTGGTCCACAAATTAGGGTTTATGAGCCAAAGTCAACTGCACCTTTGACTTTTGACCAAGACATGATCTCAAGCCTTGGGGCATGATTTAAGACACTAAAAGATACCTTTGGATTCCATTCATAGTGTTCAAATAGCTCAAGAGTTTGATTTCATTGAAGTATGCAATTTGGATTTCATTTGATACAAAAGTCAACCACTGGTCAAAGTCAAACTTGGCTTTTGACTTTTTTGGTCAAACATGGACTCCTCAAGTCAAGGATCATAGATATATGTGATTTGGACCATGATAAATCAAGAAAATTAAAAGAAACATTCAAAGATCATGATTTAGGAAAATTAGGGTTTCCTTGGTTTTTCTAAGTTATGAAATTTCATGATTTTTGTCTAACTTCTCAAGACCATAACTTCCTCATCAAACAACCATTTCCTTTGCTCAAAAGACCAATTTGAAGAGCTTTCTACATACTACAAATTTATCCTATGGGATTATTTTCAAAAGATGCATGTATTAAGAGATATAAGGTCTTGAAGTGGAGGGTTCATTACCTTTTGAACAAGAACACTCAGAAATTTTTTCAACAAATTTTGCCTTGTCATGTAGCCAACTTTTCAAGCATTTCATCATGATCCTATTTGATTCAAGAAACATTGTCAACATGAAAGTTGTATAGGATGTTTCAAGCTTTCCAAAGAGACCAAGAACACAATTTTATCATATTTGAGCTAGGAGTTTCGAAGAGATGAAGTTAGCCTTCAAAACTTGAATTTTAGTTCATGTTCATGGCAAGTTCTTGTTACAAACCCTAGCCAAAGCTATGCAATCTTGCTTTGCAGACCACATTACTTGTCAATCTCCCTCTAATCATAATTTTACACAAGTTTGTGATGCTTTATCCAAAGATTTGGCCATTAACCAAGTTGTAATGCCATTTATGGATTGCTTTGCAAGAAAGTTCATAATGCCATTTACATAAAGTGACTTTAATCAAGAAGTCAACTTGTCTTGAGCCTCTATATTTTTTCTTCATCATACAAACTCTTGGCATAGAAGCAACACTTCTGTAGGTTTCAACCACTCTAGAAAGGCATTGTACTATTCTTTGAAACCATAAAAATATATGGACATACCACTTTGAATCCAACCAAACCAATTGCTCCAACCTTGAATTCTGCATAACCCTCAATTCCTCAACCTTTCCCTATAAATATAGAGCATTTCCTCAGTCTAAGACACACAAAAAAACACCTCAAAGCATAAAAGACACCCCTTACACCAGAATTTGCATCAAGCCCTCATTGTTACCAAAAAACCTCCATTTTCACAAACTTGTCCAAAACATTCCATAGCTGAAAAAATCATCAAACCACCCATCCACACACATCACAAAACACATAACAAAGGTGTTTAGATCATCATCTTCATAAAAAACCCTCAACTTCTAAAAGTCAACCTTCAACACCAAGTTTGTTGACTTTTCTACACAAAACTCCCTAACACTATATCTAAGCCTCTTCCAATCATCTCAAGCTTTTAAAAACAATGCATAGACCTTGCACAAACTGTTCAAAAAAATATTTCACAATTGTTACACCATTTCCATAAGAATTGAATTCGCACTTGACCATCTTGCAAGAGGATTCATGTCAAAGTATTGAGGCTGCTTCAATCCAAAGTAAGTATTGCAAAAACATCTGAGAGGATCAAGGGAGCTCATAGGATTATTATCTTGCTTCTGTAACCACTTGAAGAGGCACTGGACCTTGCTTCAATAGGTAAGGTTTTTCAACTTTGAACTTACTCATACATACATCATTTGTGCTTACTTTCTGAAGCAAAGGTGTAGTATTTAATGTGTAGATGGTGTACCCTAAGTCAATTGCAATGTATCGTGCGTGTATGTGAAGTTTTGCCTCTCTGAATAGTTAGGGTTCATTTTAGTTTTGATGATGTAATGTTTTATTCTTTGATTTTTAATTTAATTAAAGTGTACCATTAGATTGCTTATGAATTTTCAAGTAATATTCATTTTTACACCATTGCATTTCATTGAGAAATGAGGAAGATAACATTTTGAGAAATTTGAAAATGGAGTTTGAAAGATGATGAATGAGATGATGCGCATTTCTGATCTTTGAAATTGTTTTAATATTTGTTTTTTTCTCTCCATATTATTCATTGAAGAGGCATTTCACCATGGTGGAGAGAGCGTGTGTTTGGAGTGTGTTATGTGCATAAGGTCCGGGGTTCGAATCCCCCTCGCCCCAGACCTTTTGGTTATTTTTATTTTGAATATTTTACATGTTTTATCCATATATTATATAGAACGCGTGTATTATTTTAAGCCAAGGCAAATGGCCCAGTGGTTAGGTTTTAAACAGTGAACCAGAGGGCGTGGGTTCAACCCATACGTGTGACAAAACCCTTCCTATTTATTACTTAGTTCATTTCACTTTTTCTTATTTTGTTTCAAGCATATCTCCCAATCTATACATTATTTTGAGCTAATTTTTTGCATATCTCTTATTTGTTATGTGTATTTTATAAATATGTGAAACAATTCCAAAAAATAGATTATTTTCAATCATTTTTACTTAGCCAAAGTGGGTGACTTTTTAATGTGTGTTTAGGTCTTTAATTAACTTTCTTTGGCTTATTTCTTGATTCCTTTTGATCTTGGTGATTGTTGTGAATATGATACATCTTGTTTGAACCTTGTTTGATGTTTTTAGTGTCTTTAAATTGGTTTTTGCCTAAGTTTGACACCTTAATACTTGATTTTTATGTGTAACTGCCTTGAACATTTAATGTTTAACCATGAACATTTTCCTTGCCTTTGTGTGTGATGTAAATACACTTGATTTCTTTTTCCTACCACTTGCCTTTGAAAATATATTATTTTCAATCATTTTTATTTAGCCAAAGTGGGTGACTTTTTAATGTGTGTTTAGGTCTTTAATTAACTTTCTTTGGCTTATTTCTTGATTCCTTTTTATCTTGGTGATTTTTGTGAACATGATACATCTTGTTTGAACCTTGTTTGATGTTTTTAGTGTCTTTAAATTGGTTTTTGCCTAAGTTTGACACACTTTAATACTTGATTTTTATGTGTAACTGCCTTGAACATTTAATGTTTAACCATGAACATTTTCCTTGCCTTTGATGTGTGATGTAAATACACTTGCTTTCTTTTTCCTACCACATTGAACCTTTGATAAGCATTTGATACATGATTGTTATATCTTTGATAATATGTCTATATTTATTAAAGCTTTGATACCATTTTCATTATACTCAAACCTTTTGAAATGCTTAGACTTATTGTAATCACAATGAACCCTTGGTTGTTACCCTTATGACTTGAAACATGTCTAGCTTATTTTCATTATTAAGTTATGCTTAACTTATTTTTATCATTAAGTGGCATCTTAAACTTGTCCATGATTGTTTGAAATATTAACTTGTTTTCATGATTAAGTGGTGTTAGTGTCAACCCTAAACCATGTAATAATCTTGACCTTAGTTCATGCTTACTCTAATTATTCACACTTGAACTTTTCATCCATTTCTTTGTCCATATGATGATATGTATACCTTTTGACTTTATTCATGCATGTTGGATATTGTTATGTCCATGACCTATATGCTTGCTATTGTATATCCATGATTCATATGTTGATATTTGTTTCCATGACCATGATATTGTTATATCTCCCCTTTATGATTGATATTGTTATACCCTTCATATCCATGATGATGTTATTGATGTTATTACATTTATGTCCATACTCATATGTTGTTACTTATGTGTTTATGCTAACATTTTCTTGTTATAAACATGCTATGATATGCTATACTTGTGTTGTTACTTTGGTCTTGTTAGAACCATGTCTCACGTACGCTTTGACTATGCGTCATCCATGTTTATGTGTTCATCCTTAGTTGTTACCATGATTATTTATGACTTTGTTAAGTCTTGTCTTAGATGTTGTCACATATACCTTCATGTGTTGGTTGTTACCATTTTCATTTGACTTTGTTATATCTAATTTCATGTGATCCTTTGATTGACATCATGTTTAAATGTCATCTTTGCCATGAGTTGCACTTATTATTTTCTTTGATTGATATCATATTTGAATATCATCTTTGTCACTCTTTATCCACTTTAGTTGATATCATGTTTGAATATCATTCTTGTTCATCTCATCAATCATCACCCATATACTCATGTTTATTTTGACTTTGTCAAGTCATCCCCTTGTGATATTAGCTTGTTAGATCTTTTTCTTCTCTTTTCTTTTGTTTCTGTAGATGTTCTTGTTTGACTGCATTTTGTGGTAAAACATTGTTATGTATGTAGATGTCTTGACTGATGTCATGACATACTTGTGTAGTGTTATGCAGGATATGTTTGGGTAGCTAATACAGAGTTTATTGGATGTCACACTGAATGTTGTGACATCAGGTATCTGGCAGCATGGGCGCTGGTTTGTTTTCTGTTAGGTTTCCTGGTTTATCTCAGGTTACAGTTTAGGAAACGCATGTGGCCTATTTTTTAGCACCTTGAATTGTGGAGATTGGATTAACTTGGTTAAACCTAATTTATGATATCTAGGCCCAAGGCCCATGCGCAACATATAAAGAAGAGTGACAATCCTTACTAAAGACTCAAAGATTTTGGGGTGAAGAATTCTGTTGAGGTTTTTATATCTTCACGTGTGTTTTTGTCTTAGGTTTTCTTGTGAGCCAAGCAATTATCACCTTGATGATTGTATTGGACTAGTGTGGTTTTTTGGTTGTGTCACTCTAAGCTTTTAAGCAAGAGTGTTATGTCTCTTGATTAAAGATTTTAAGCAAGATCAAGATTTGTTTGAAGTGTGTCTTCTTTTTGAATCTGTTTGTATTTGATTGATATCACTGATGTGATTGAGGGGGAGTGAGTAGGAACTTAGGTTTACAGTTAGATTGAAATTGCATTGGGTAGGTCTTAAGTGAGGAGTTGTAAACTGGTTGTTTAGCTCTGAATTAACACTGCTTATAGTGGATTTCCTCCCTGGCTTGGTAGCCCCCAGAGTAGGTGTGATTTGCACCGAACTGGGTAAACAATTTCCTGTGTTCTTTACTGCTTTCATTACTTGTTTACTGCTAAGCTTAATAATCTGTTCAGAAGCGGATGTCATAACATCCGGCATAACATCGACTGTCTGTTACTAGAATTTCAATTGGCATCAGAGTAAGCACCCTGCCTGTTATTTTTTGGGTGAGATCTAGGGACGATAAATTCTGGTACTATGAACAAGGATGTAGGATTTGCGAATAGACCACCCATTCTGGATGGATCTAACTATGAATAATGGAAACCTCAGAAGATAACATTCTTAAAATCTCTGGATAGCAAGGCCTGGGGAGCAGCTAACTCAGGATGGGAGCATCCAGTGAAGACAGAGAAAGACGGATCAACTGTGCTAATACCTGAAGATGAGTGGAGTAAAGAGCAAGAAGCTTTGGCTCTTAGAAATTCTAAGGCCTTGAACGCTCTATTCAATGGGATAGATACGAATATCTTCAGACTTGTGCATTATTGTGAACTGGCCAAAGAAGTTTGGGATACTCTCAAAACAACTCATGAAGGTACCTCCAAGGTCAAGATGTTTAGACTACAGATGCTGACTATTAAGTTTGAGAATCTAAGGATGAAAAAGGATGAGACCATTCATGATTTCTACATGATTATTCTTGAGATTGCCAATACCTCAGGAGCCTTAGGAGAGAAAATGTCTGAAGAAAAACTTGTAAGAAAGATTCTCAGATCATTGCCCAAGAGATTTGCCATGAAGGTTACTGTGATAGAAGAGGCTCAAGATATCAGCAACATGAATGTTGATGAACTCATTGGTTCCCTCGAAACCTTTGCGATGGGAATGTGTGAAAATGCTGCAAAGAAGAACAAAAGCATAACTTTTGTATCAAACACTAAAAATGACTCAGATGAAGGCAATAGTGGAAGTGAGGAAAATCTATTAGAAGCTATAACTATGCTTGGAAGACAATTCAACAAATTGATAAGAAGAATAGATCAGAAGACCAGACCTAATGTCAAGAACATCCCCTCTGACACTAGCATAAGAGTTGAATCTGAAGAAAAGACCAACTAAGGCAAAGGAATTCAGTGCCATGGATGTGAAGGCTATGGTCACATTAGAGCTAAATGTCCTACTTACCTCAAAAAGCAAAGGAAAGGACTATCTGTCACCTGGTCTGATGGAGATTCTGAGAGTGGATCAGAAGAAGAATATGAAAAATATGTCACTGCACTAACTAGTGTATGTGTATCTGATGATGATTCTAGTGAAGATGAGCTGACTTTTGATGAACTTGCAGCCTCATATAAAAAGATGTGTATCAGAAGTGCAGAAGTGCGCCAACAAGAGGAGAAGCAAAAGAAACTCATAAAGGAGTTGGAGGGTGAGAAGAAAGAGCATCTCGCAACCATAGACTCACTCAACAGTGAGGTTAATTTGTTGAATTCTAAACTTGATCAGATGTCAAAGTCTATCAGGATGTTAAACAATGGAACTGACACTCTAGAAGAAATTCTACAAGTTGGTCAGAAAGAAAGAGACATGTCTGAAATAGGTTTTGTTGGTGAACAGGGACCCACCTTGGGGTTCAAAAGGTAAAAACCTGAAGATCATATGACAAATTGGATGTCAAGACCGATGTCTCAACATCATGGGAACAGAAGCATAAACTAGACAAAGAGAAAGTTCCAAAGGTGGAAGTGTCACTACTGTGGAAGATTTGGAAACATAAAGCCTTTTTGCTTCAGGCTGTATAGATTTCCCAGCCATACTCATCAAGCCAAACCCAAACAGGATACTCTTATTAAGAAACAACAATGGGTTGCTAAGGATGTTGCTCTAATAGCTCATACCGCTCTAAGGGTATCAGCCAAAGAAGACTGGTATTTTGATAGTGGTTGTTCAAAACATATGACTGGAATAAAGAACTTATTGGTGGACATCAAACCTCATTCCACTAGTTATGTGACCTTTGGTGATAGAGCTAAAGGGGAAATCAAAGGTGTTGGAAAACTAGACTGTCTTGGAGTTCCAGACCTAGATAATGTTTTGCTGGTGAAAGGACTAACTGCAAACCTTATTAGTATCAGTCAGCTATGTGATCAAGGATTCAATGTCAGATTCACTAAAGAAGAATGTGTCATCACCAATGGAGAAAATGAGGAAGTCGTGAGGGGATCTAGATCTAAAGACAATTGCTACTTATGGGAGCCTAAAGTCTCAAATAACTCCATTGTTTGTTCTATGGCCAAAGAAGAAAAGGAGGTTGAACTATGGCATCAAAAACTTGGACATCTTCATCTAAGAGGGATGAAAAAGATCATATCCAAGGAAGCAGTGAGAGGAATTCCAAAGCTAACTATTGATGAAAGAAAAGTCTGTGGTGAATATCAGGTTGTCAATGTCACTCAGGATGTCATGACATTATATTGTAACCCAATTCAGCATAGCAGAACCAAGGACATTGATATCAAACATCACTCTATAAGAGATCTTGTGGAAGACAAAGTAATTACCCTGGAGTATGTGGCCTCTGAACTACAACTTGCTGACAGTTTTACAAAAGCTCTAGATTCTACACAATTTGAGAATTTCAGAAGCAAGTTGGGAATTTGTCTCTATGAGTAATTATAATAATTAATGTTATTTGGGAATTATATTTTGAACAGTTTAAACATTAATCATCTGCTGATTGGTCAAAATTTTAATTTCCCTCTCCTTTTGCAATCATATCTAGCCCCTATACACGGTACCTCTGCTTCATTTGTTGTCCATACCACTCCTTCATCTTCCATACTTTCCTCAACAACCACAAAAAACTCTCACTCACTTCGTCAAAGTCATCCAAAATGTTTCAACAACCGGACTCTCTCTCTCCCAAGAAAAATTCCACCACTTCTGATCCTGACTCTGTTCCAAGAACTGACCCTATCAACCCTAATCAGGTTCTTGATATTGCACCTCTGCGAATGGTGAACCCAGAAGGTCTGAATGTGAAGAAGCCACGAACTCCACATGCAAGAAGACCCAAAGAATTAGTATTGTGTAAGGCCTCTCACACTTCATCCTCCTCCCCTCATGAGGATACGACTAGGGAAGGCTCTAGGTATGTTCACAATGCTATTGCAAACCTAGTCTCCGGTATCTTGAATGAACAACATGATGTGCCTAGGATATCCATCCCTCTTAACACTGAGATTCCTGAACCCCCACCTTAATCAAGAAACTAATAAAGGTGTTGAAAATATGGATACATCCTTAGGAAATAATGAAGATAATGTTCAAACTGTTGAGAATGATGATCGTGTTTAGAATGATGATGCTGATGAAGATGGTAATGTTGCTAAGGAAATCAATAACAATGCTGATACTGAAAATGTGGTGAATCTTGATGACTACTCAGATAATGAACTGATAGCTTCTATCAACCCTAGCATAGCCAAAAGGCTCATGACTAGGAAAGAAAAGAAGACTGCTGCTCAAAGTCCTCCCAAGAAGAAAACTGTGGCAAAAAGTACTCACGTTGGCCCTACAAAATCTTGGAGCAAGGTGGTTCCAAAGAAAAGAAAGGCTAAAATAATTGCTAAATCGAACTCAAACTCTGATGTTGCTTGTGATGTTACTGACATCCCTCCCAAGAAGAAGCCAACAACTAGCAAGCTTGCTGCTAGTGTGCCTGAGGTACCTATTGATAATATCTCTTTTCATTATCCGTCTAGTGTCAACAGGTGGAAGTATGTTTACCAGAAGAGGTTGGCCTTGGAAAGAGAGTTGGCTCAGAATGCTCTTGAGTGTACAGAAATCATGGATCTGATTCATGAAGCTGGGTTAATGAAGACTGTTACCCGTTTTTCTAAGTGTTATGAAAGTCTGGTGAAGGAATTCATTGTAAATCTATCAGAAGACTGTGCTGATAGAAAATAAAAGGATTTTAGAAAAGTGTATGTAAGAGGAAAGTGTGTCACCTTCTCCTCAACTGTTATCAACAATTATCTAGGAAGATCTGGTGAAGCTCAACCTGATCTTGCTGCTTCTGACAACAAAATCTATCAAGTCATTACTGCCAACCAGGTTAAAAGTTGGCCCTTAAAAGGGAAACTGGTTGCTAGTAAGCTAAGTGTGAAGTATGCAATGCTGCATAAGATTGGAGCTGTAAACTGGGTGCCCACAAACCACAAATCCACTATTGCTACTGTTCTGGGAAAATTCATATATGCTGTTGGAACCAAGACCAAGTTTGATTATTTCTCCTACATCTTTGATCAAACCATGAAGCATGCAGGAAGTTACAGTGTGAAAGGCCCTATTGCTTTCCCATATATTATATATGGTATCATATTGAACCAGTATCCTAATATTCTAAATGACAATGACTCTGTGTGCAAGAGAGAAAGTCCTCTATCTTTTCATCACAAGCTGTTTCAAGGAACTCATGTTCCTGACATTGTCATGACTTTTGCGGAGACATCCAAGGGGAGATCAAAAACAGGTAAAGTTGAAGTCATTGCTATGCTTAAGGAGACCTGCAAGGAGCTGGAGACAAGAAATCTGACTCTTGAAAAGTTGATCAGCTCACTCGATATGGATGAAGATGCTGAGCTTGCTGACAACGATGAGGATGAGCATGATGACGGTTCTGAGGAAGGTAATGACAATAAAGCCAAATCATACAAAGAAGAATCAACTGCCAGTCTTGATGATGGCACTGGTGAAGAAAAAGATGGTGATGATGCTGGTGATGGCTCTGAGTCTGATGACTAGAGCACGTATGATAATTTTTTTTTAGTTTTTGATCATGGTCTTCGGTTGGTTTGGATAGTTATGGCAGAATGGATTGTGTGTTTTGCTCATTAGTTTTTGTGTTGTTGTAATATTGGGGTTTCCATACCCTTAACATATTTGTTTTTGACTGTTCTGATCAATATTGTTCCATTAGTTTTTGATCTTAAATTTCTGGCTAAAAAGGGGGAGAAGATTGGTTGTATACTACAACTTAGTGTATGTCCCGAATAGGTGGAAGTGAGAAGATGATATGTTGTGTTGTTGCTCTGATTGTAGGAGGCGTGAAGATGGTAGCTGTTGCTACTGCTCTTTTGTTGTTAACAGGATGTTGATCCTGTTAGATGCTTGGTTATTAACAGGATGCTGATCTTGTTAGTTGTGTGCTTGGTTTATTTTTGAATAGCCTAGGTGAGGTGTGATGATGTGCTCTACATGTTGGGCTGTTTTGAATCTGTTGAGGGGGAGTTTGTGTTTACTCTCCTTCTTTTGGAGTTTTGTTTCTGATATGGTAGTACAACAGGATTTGTGTGATGGTAGTGTATTAGCTATTCTGCATGATTGGCTGTGTGTTATGCTCTTTTCTGCTGCATGTGTTCTCTGATATGGTGACAAGTTATTTTAGCCAAATATTTGCCAAATGGGGAGTTTGTAGATATTCTTGATTGGCTGAATTTTATGGTAAAACATTGTTATATGTATAGATGTCTTGACTGATGTCATGACATACTTGTGTAGTGTTATGCAGGATATGTTTGGCTAATACAGAGTTTATTGGATGTCACACTGAATGTTGTGACATCAGGTATCTGCCAGCATGGGCGCTGGTTTGTTTTCTGTTAGGTTTCCTGCTTTATCTCAGGCTATAGTTTAGGAAACGCCTGTGACCTATTTTTTAGCACCTTGAATTGTGGAGATTGGATTAACTTGGTTAAACCTAATTTATGACATCTAGGCCCAAGGCCCATGCGCAACATATAAAGAAGAGTGACAATCCTTACTAAAGACTCAGAGATTTTGGGGTGAAGAATTCTGTTGAGGTTTTTATATCTTCACGTGTGTTTTTGTCTTAGGTTTTCTTGTGAGCCAAGCAATTATCACCTTGATGATTGTATTGGACTAGTGTGGTTTTTGAGTGGTGTTTTGGTTGTGTCACTCTAAGCTTTTAAGCAAGAGTGTTATGTCTCTTGATTAAAGATTTTAAGCAAGATCAAGATTTGTTTGAAGTGTGTCTTCTTTTTGAATCTGTTTGTATTTGATTGATATCACTGCTGTGATTGAGGGGGAGTGAGTATGAACTCATGTTTAGAGTTAGATTGAAATTGCATTGGGTAGGTCTTAAGTGAGGAGTTGTAAACTGGTTATTTAGCTTTGAATTAACACTGCCTATAGTGGATTTCCTCCCTGGCTTGGTAGGCCCCAGAGTAGGTTTTATTTGCACCGAAATGGGTAAACAATTTCCTGTGTTCTTTACTGCTTTCATTACTTATTTACTGCTAAGCTTAATAATCTATTCAGAAGCAGATGTCATAACATTCAGCATGACATTGACTGTCTGTTACTAGAATTTCAGTTTCCTAAACCCAAGGGAAAGATTTATTTTGTTGACTTCATGTCATAGGTAGTATAACATTCCCTCAACTACCCTTTTAAACTTTGTTAAGTCATTAACTTTTCAATATAGCCTTAGGTTAAAGTTTGTAAACTCTTTGACTTTGTTAAGTCATGTAAGTGTTATTGTTATAAACACTTACTTTACTCTTTGGAACCTTGATCACTATCAAGTGTTCTTCACCCGTAGTTAGGTGAACTACAATTGCTATGATTCCATCCTTGGTAGGATACGTAGGCATAAGACTGCGAAGTCTTGGCTAGCACACTAGTAATAAACCTCCTTAGGTTCCCTATTTATAAAACCCAAAAATAGAACATTTACAAACATTATCAAGCAAATTACCATAACAAAAGTAATTTCAAGAGGTTCCTATAGGATACTATAGATACTTAGGGTGCTAGTACCTTCCTTTAGTATAACCAACCCCCGAACCTTTAGATATTTTTGCATCGTTGTTACATTGCACAATTAGGGTTTTATTTAATCTTTTCCCTTTCCAGTGGATAAATTAAAGTTCGGTGGTGAACATTCAATGTTTTGTGATTCAAGTTAATATAATATCTTGATATCCGATTCTCACCATGACAGAAATGACGAATTCACCGGGGAAGTATGAAGAAGGTTAAACCTATCTTATTTATATTTGTGTTATTATTTTTGCTTGCTTGTATTGTTTGGTTTTTTCTGTTTTTCAAGGTGGTGACCTTTGTGTGATGAGGTAAGTCCTAACCCGAACTTAAGTGTACATAAATAAGATAGTGGTTTGGTATAACCAAAAGTTAACTTTTGGGAGTAGTCCTAACATGATTAGCATATGATATAATCACGCTCAATGGAGGCCCCTTTGGGATTACTGATGTCATGCGAGTATTCGTATTGACATTACTTTTTCCAACCTGGGAGTCTGTGAAGTTGAGGACCTTAGTATCCCTTCACCCTCTCAGCCTTTTTAGGACGTAGTGCAGTGATTAACCAGGTGTAGACCTGAGGTAGTTGTCATGTGATACTACACTCAGACGAGTTAATCTTGAGAATATTATTAGTCTGCATGATTAGTCGTGCAAACCGATAATATTCGAAAGATGAATCAATGACTCTAGGAACTTTGTAGAACCCATTGCACTTGTACAATAAACCTATAGTACATATCCTTGTGAGAGGGTTAAACCTTTTCTCTATGCTCGTTGTTGATCCCTAAACATGTGTGTAACCTTGTTTGTGTGCATTGCATCAATATACATTCATGCATTCATGAAAAACATTTTTTTTTGGTTTCAAGGAGCTTATTTGTCCATTTCTTTGCAAAAATGAATATGTATAATGGATTATGGGAATAGAAACACCAAGAAGTACAACTTCAAGAAACCTGATGTGATATAGTTGAGAAAGCTAAGGGTTATGGCTTCCAGCCCTGAGGATTTCAGAAAATGCTACGGGAGACTTTTGGGTATTATCAAGGCCAAGATGGAAGGTAGAGTTCTTGACACACTTGTGCAGTTCTATGATCCCCTCTACCATTGCTTCACATTCCCAGATTACCAACTTGTCTCTACTTTGGAAGAATATTCATATTGGGTTGGTTTGTTAGTGTTGGATAAGAAGCCTTTCAGTGGTATGGAAAAGATTCTCACACCTCAAGACATTGCTGATGCCATTCACCTAGAAGCATCATAGATCAAAGCTAATCTTACTACCAAAGAAGGAATCAAGGGTTTTCCTTCCAAATTCTTGATGGAAAAAACCACTTTCTTAGCCAAGGAAAACAATATGGATGCCTTCGAAGCTATCCTCGCGCTACTCATTTATGGGTTGGTTTTGTTCTCAAACATTGACGATTTTGTTGATGTTAATGATATCCAAATCTTTCTGATTGGAAATCCAGTACATACGCTGCTTGGTGACACTTATCACTCCATCCATCATAGGAATCTCAAGGGAGGGGGGACTATTCTATGTTGTGCTCCTCTATTCTACAAATGGTTTTTTTCACACCTGCCTCGAACCAGACTCTTTAAGGAAAATCCAGAAAAGCTCAGATGGTCTCAAAGACTCATGGCTCTTACTCACACAGATTTGCATTGGTATGATTCAACTTATGACAAGGGAGTAATCATTAATAGTTGTGGTCGGTTTACCAACATACCTCTTCTTGGTATCTGAGGAGGAATTAGCTATACTCCTATTCTTGCAAGGCCTCAATTTGGGTTCCTTATGAAAGAAAAACCTAACAACATTCTGTTGGCAGGATTCTTTTATCTTAACAAGGAAGCTAGTGCAGATTCAAAGGAAAAAGTTGTACATGCTTGGAACACAATTCATAGGAAGAGTAATAATCAGTTGGGGAGGAGAAATTGTATAGCATTTGAGCCTTTCACTCAGTAGGTTCCAATCTAGAGCTTGTGACCTCAAGATTCCTTATATTCTTGAAAGACCTTTACAACCAATTTTTGCATCATCGTCTACCATGCCTATTAAGCGCATGAAGGAGTATCAAGAAGTGTTAGCAAGGATGAAGCTAGAGAGAAATACTTGGGAAGGAAAGTATCATGTCATCAGTGCTGAGAAGATAGAGTTGAAGAAGCAGCTGAAAGAGAAGGACGACTTGATTGAGATACTTGAGAGGCGTGTTGTGGAGAGACATGAGGTGCAAGAAAATTTATTTTTCTCTAGCATGCAACTAGTTCCTAACATTCATGAGTATTCAGACATTCCTTTCATGTCAGGTGCTTGGAAGAAGATCGTCAACAATCTTGTGTGGGAGAACACACAGTTGAAGAAGCAGAAGAGGAAGCATTAGCAGGGAGTGGGCCTTCTTTAGATGGGATTCCTTAGGACCCATTAAACTTAGCTTTTTCCTCTTGTATTTTGGGTATCTTGAATTGTACTTCAAAGATGTAATCTTCCTATTATCAATGAAATGAAGTTTTTCAGTTTTTTTCCAAAATGTGTTAGTCCTTTTAATGTTTGCAACTTACTTTTTGAGTTCCTTGAAACCATTAAAATTGCATTTGCATTGCACTCATGCAAATGTCATCACATTTACATTTCTCTAGCATAAAGCTCATTTCCTTGTCTCCTCTCCAATTTCCACACCGAGTCCCTCACACCAGTACAACACCAGAGCTCAAGCCCGACAAAAGATGGCTGAGCGAGAGCAAGAGATTGAAAGAGTCAACGATGAACTTGAAGACCTACGAGGGAGCCTATGAAAAATAATGGAGATGTTGCAAGTGATTCGTGCAAATATGGATACCCAACCCACAGTGGTTTCAGAAATTGCTAATCTAGTGGTTATTCCTCATCCTACAGTAACTACTCCAACAAATTGACCTCCTTTTGGTCTTCCTTCAGGTTTTGTGCCTAAACCTGCTATAGTTCCCACTACCAAACAAGTTGCTCCACTAGTTCCCGAGACCCATCATGTAATCCCTACCTTCGCACCACCTGCTGCGTATACTCGAGTACAACCTTACTTTGATGAACAACAACAAGTGTATGATGTCCTCAATATGTCTGAGGATGAGGATGAACAACATGAAAAGCTAAGAGAGAATGTCGAAACCCTTGAGAAAAGGTTGAGAGCTATGGAAGGTGATCAGGTTTTTGGTGCTGCTGCAAGGGAAATGTGCCTTGTGTTTGGATTGGTTATCCCGTCAAAATTCAAAACTCCAAACTTTGATCAGTATGAAGGTGCTACTTGCATGAAGAATCATCTCATGATGTATTATAGGAAGATAGCAGCCCACGTGAATAATGATAAGCTCATTGTCACACCCTAATTTTTGACTCTAAGATCCCACGTCTTTTTGTATCATCTGTGTTGTTTATCATGTCTTGCATCTTGCATAATACCCAATTTATCAGCTGAAATAAACTTTTTGGAATTACATCCGAATCAGTCAAACTAAAAGTCAATTGTGCGTAAAATCAGTGGACGAAAATATTTAAAATCAAGCTTGCAAATGTCAGTGATATTAATTTACGTTTCACGTAGTTTAACTTGACGTGCTCATTTAAATTTTTCGATCACTTTTCGGTCACATTTTTGGACAGTTTAAGCCATTTTAGCGGATAAATTTTATTTCAAAATTTGACCAAACGCTGTATTTTTCTGAATCGTATATTTTACGCTGATTATTTTGGTGTATTCATTTTATTTTTCTGAACACTTCGATACCGTTTTAATTATTCATTTTTTTTATCATTTTATTTCTATTTTTAATTTAATAATTATTTTAATTAACTCATTTTGATTTTTAGATTATTTATTTATTATATATTTCTTTCTTTCTTTATTATTTTTAATGTTTAATTCTACTTTTTAGTTTTTAGAAACTTGTTTAATAATTTTTAAGAGGTACTCTCTCTATTTTTCTAGCATGTAGTCTTGCATTAGTCTAATCTCTCATCCTGTACTTTTTTAAAATTAAAATTTAGAACAAAATCCACACAATATACTACCCTCTTTTCCTTCCCCATGCACAAAACCACTTTCACATACTACTTGAATCAACTTTTTCATCTACTGTTATCTCTCTCTCTCATTTGCTTTGGTAAAAAAATATAATAAAGAGAACAACAATTCCCTCACAAAAAAAACTACACATAACACCACTTAGTTTTTTCTCTCTAAAAAACTCCAAACACTTACCCTTCTCCATCTTATTATACTCTCTCTTTTACTCTCTCTTTTACTCTCAAAGAACAAGTACAGCCTCTCATAACATAACCGGCCAACTCAAAGAAGCTCGCACCGACGAACTTCTAGCAACAACAACTTCAAAACCACTTCTAAACTCTCATCTCATATCCACTTTCTCCTCCATAATTTTTATATGTCTCTCTTGCCTTTTTTTTTTGTTTCTATCTCAATAACTTGCTTGTAGATTTTGTTTAAATTTCTTGTTTAGTTTGTGCTTGTTTTTGTCATAGTAATGTGTTGGTGGTCTTTGTTATTTCACTGTGCGTGTATGATGCTATGGAAATATCATGTTTTTGTTAAATGATATTATTAAGTGTAGTTCATCCTTGCTTATTAAGTGTGGTTTATGTTGGTGGTCTTGGTTATCATGTTATTATTAAGAGCCATTTTGACACTAATATTTGTGAGTTTTTTTGTACTGCAGTGCCTCTATCTGAAAATAAAAACATGATCTAAAAAAATGTTCAAAATGCCACTTTTTTTAGTTTGGGCTCGTACTTTTAATGGACGATCTATTGAAGAGGAAAAAAGTCAGTTGGAGTCCGGCCAATAGATGACTGACTCTATACTACGAATTTCTTTTTAAAATAATAAAGAAAAAAAATCGTAGCATAGAGTCGGTCATCCATTGGCCAAATCCCAACTGATTTTTTCCCTCTTCAATGGGTCGTCCATTGGAAGGACGGGACAAAACTAAAAAGGTAGCATTTTAAACATTTTTTTTCTTAAAATAGTGATATTTTGGTGTTTTTATTTTCAGATAGTGACGCTGTAGTAAAAAATTCAATATTTGTACACCTTAATTTATAATAAAGGAAAACTTTTTTGTGCACAACATTCAAGACAAAATACATTATTTAAAAATAAATTTATATATTCAATTATGGTATAGGTGTAAATAATGGTGTCAACATTATCAGAATGGGTGATAGAAGAAGAGGATTTATTAATGATATTGTTAAGTGTGGTCTTTGTTGTCTCAATGTGTTCAAGAGGTCTTGGTGTTCATTCATTTTTCATTTCTATTTTTTCCTCAGAAAGTACATAGGAGAATGGGTGAGAGAAGAAGAGGATTTATTTACTTTTTATTTTATTTTATCAAAATTCCAAATTTTGTTGAAGGATTGCCTTTTTTATAATAATTATAAAAAAAAAGAAGAAAAGAGAGGCATTTTATCATGCAGGTGGGGCGCTTGTCCTGTTGTGTTTTTATTTATTTATTTATTTTTTATTATATTATCATTATATTAGTTTTATTTAGGTTAGAGATTAATTTTGGGCTTGGGCCCTTTCTATTCTTCTTTCACAAATTTATACCCACGTACTCATTTGTACCTTTTTGTTTTTATTCGTAATTATTTAATTGTTTATTGTTAAGTGTTAGTTGATTTTAGTTTATTTAATTATTTTGCTTTTCTAATTATTAAAGTAAATTATTTGATTATTTGATCTTTTAATATTCACATCGTTCATGTAAATAATCACATTCAAATTCACTAATTTATCGATTCAATTTCACTAACTTTTCTTAATTTCAAAGTCAATTTCAACTTTTCACAGTTTCAAATTCCATTTCAATATTAACATCAAATTGTTTCACAAATCATTTTCGATGTAATATTAAAAAATATATGTTTTAATTATTAATTATTTTAAATATTTTTATTTAATATTGATTAATTAAATTATTAGTTAATCATATTAAATATTAATATTTAATTTGATTAATAATTTATTTGTTGTCTGATTCTATCTTTTGCTACTTGTCTGCTTCTTTGTCTTGGGTTTGTTCCTCGATTAATCCTTGATGCTCTTCCTTGAATAATTGATGATGTTTTCTCACGATGTTTTGCCGTGATTGTTTTGTGCATTTTATCTGCGATGCTTTGTCGCGTATCTTTGTTTATTTACTACGCGATGCTCTTCCGTGTACCTGTTATTTTTATTTCGCGATGCTTTGCCGCGTATCTTTGTCTGTTGATTACATGATGCTTTTCTGTTTATTTCAGTTGACTTTTCACTGCCTGATTACTATAATGTTTTTTCCATGCATATTCTGTGCTATCTTATCTGTCTGACCATAGGTGATGCTTTTCCGTGTGTTGTGTCTGTGCTTTTATTTGATACCATTTACATGATGTTCTTCCATGTATCTGTTGCGTTATGTTCCTTGTTAACCTAATCCGAGGGGGGGGGGGACTGTATGTTGACTTATATTCATTGTGTGTGTCCCTTGTTTATTCTATACTTCTCTTTGTTGTTCTTGGTTCTTAGAACCTAGCAACCCGTAGTTCCACGAATTACAGACGCTCTAATTTCTCAAGTTTCTTTTGAGAATACGTAGGCATAGGATTGCGAGATCCTAGCGAGCACACTTTTTCTTTTTTCAACCTTTTCTTTTTTCACACTCTTTGCCAATTTTCATCGTAGTTTCGAACTACGATTGCTTTGACTTCTTATATAGGATACGTAGGCATAGGAATGCGAGATCCTAGCGAGCTACCTTTTTATTTTTCTACCTTTTTCTTTTTCCACCTTTTCTCTTTACTTTTCCCATCCTTACCTTAGCAAACAATTTTAGCAAAAAACACAAATGTTTCAAGAGGTTCTTGTAGAGTACTACAGATGCTTAGGTTGCTAGTACCTTCCCTTAGTATAATCAATCCCCGTACCTCTGATCTCTCTTTTGCTTAGCTTTAGGCCTTGCTTTTTGCTTAGCATTTTATTTATGGGTTATTCTTTCTTTTCCCCTTCCCTTGGATAAATTAAAGATCGGTGGTGATATTTTATGATTTATGATTCAAGTTAATTTAATAGCTTGATATCTGATTCTCACTGTGACAGTCATGATCCACTGTTCCCAAGATAGCTTGAAAGATGCCTCTTCCAAGTGGTACTTGAGCCTAGATTAGACATGTATTAACTGTTTTCAAGACTTGTCAGATGCTTTTATAAGGCATTACAAGTCTAACATAGATTTGGCCCCTGACAGAAGGCAGTTGTTGAGCGTGTCATAAAAGGATTTTGAATCATTCAAAGAATATGCCCAAAGGTGGAGAGAAATATCATTTCAAGTTGAACCCCTTTGATTGAAAAAGAATTAGCTGACTGGTTGGTTGATACAATACGACCAGAATTTTATGAAAGGATGGTAGGAAGTGTAACTGCTAGCTTCTCTGACCTAGTTGATGTAGGTATCAAAGTTGGACTTGGTTTGAAAAATGGAAAAATGATCAACGCAACTGGGAGTTCCAACAACAACAATAACAACAATGTTAAGAAGTCTTCTAGAAATTTTCCCAAAAAGAAAAAAGGGGAAACAAATGCAGCGATGACTAGTTGAAGGAAAAATTAGTCTTGGAAGAAACAACAACAACAACAACAACGTTATGTTCAACAACCAACTTACCCAGTTCAATTCACTCAACAACCATATGTGGCAACAATCACGCCTTTATTTAACTAACAAGTTCCCATGTATCAACCTATGCAACCAGCTCCTAGTTACAAGCCAATTCAAGCTGCACCAACATATCAACGAGCGTCCAACGCTCCAGCTTATCAACAACAAAGAACTAAAGCTCCACATCGAAATGCTCTCGTTTAAAACAGAAGGCATGGTGACAGACCTCCTATTGCCCCCATTCCAATGACTTACACTGAATTATACCCTTCATTATTGCAGAGAGGGTTGGTGACTCCAAGATCTTTGGGTCCACCACCTGATCCTCTTCCACCATACTATAATCCCAATTTCTACTGTGCATTCCATGAAGGTTCCCTAGGACACAATTTAGAAGGTTGTTATACTCTGAAACACATTGTGAGAGAGCTGATTGAAAAGAAGATCCTCTCATTTGGAGATTCATGACCAAATGTTATAAATAACCCTTTGCCTGCTCATGGGGCTGTCAATGTCATTGATGAAGTGTCTGATGAAAATTTGATCCTAGATGTTGCTGAAATCAAGACTCCTCTGCGAGCTTTCCATACAAAGCTAGTAAAAGCATGATTGGTCGAGGTTTTCCATGCAAAATGTGAAGAGTGTGTTGTCTGTCCTAAAGGATGTGAGTTGGCCTAAAAGGACATCCAAAATTTGATTGATGAAGGTTTTTTTACAAGTGAGTAACAATGTAAAAAAAGTTGAAGTAGCAGTAATTGAGCCTATTTTCAATTTGCCTGAGTCAAGTTCCAAAACACCAGTTTTCAATTTACCAAAGCCAGCCTTCAATATTTTAGAACCTGTCATTGTTCAGCCAACTAGTCATCCGAAGCCAGCGGTTAGCCGAAGGCCTAATCTGTTCCCTTTTGAAAATACCAAAGCAATATCATGGAAATATGATATGATTGTTATTGACCAATAATGTGGAAAAGCTAATAAAAAAATAAGGTTTGAAGATTACTAATGCAAACATAAACAATATTACAGGGACAAGTAAAATGACTCGTAGCAGTCGTATCTACACTCCCCAATATAATGAGGCCTCATCAAAAGAGACTACTGCCATAGTATCCACCAAAGAAAAAGGAGTGATTCCAACTAATGAAGATGTTGAGTTTCTGAGAATCATAAAGAAGAGTGACTACAAGATCATTTATCAGCTACATCAAACCCCGTCAAAGATATCTATCTTGTCTCTTCTAATGAGCTCTCCAACTCACAGAAATGCCTTGCAGAAGTTACGAGCTCAAGCTCATGTCACTCATGACATCACTGTTGCCCAATTTTATGGAGTAATTGCCAATATCATAACCTGTAGTACTCTCAGCTTCAGTAGAGGAGATTTACAAAGGAAGGTCAAAACCATAATCGTGCGTTGCACGTATCTGTGAAATGTCAAGACAATTTTTTAGCAAGAGTCCTTGTCGACACTAGTTCCTCTCTTAATTTTTTACCTAAAATGATACTTGCTAAGTTAGCTTTCCAAGGGGAAAAGATGAGGCCTACTGCTTTGGTTGTTAAGGCATTTGATGGATCACATAGGATAGTGATTGAGGAGGTAGAGCTGCCTATTTTGATTGACCTGCATGTGTTTGATGTTACCTTTCAAGTCATGGACATCAATCTCACATACAAATGTTTGCAAGGAAGACCATGGATACACGCTGTTGGAGAAATGACCTCTACTTTGCTCCAAAAGATGAAGTCTGTTGTTGACGATAAATTAGTGATTGTTTATGGCGAGGAAGACCTTATGGTGAGCCATCTCTCTTTGTTCTGATATATTGAGGCTGATGAGAATGCTTTGGAAACTTCTTTTCGAGCTCTCGAAATAGCCAATGTTGTCCTTATGGAAGTTGAAGAACCTATGGGGAAGGTTAAAACATCATTATCATCTTTGAAGAGAACGAGGTCAACGATTAAAGAAGGTAGTCCTGAAGGCTAAGGGGAGGTTATTGATGTCAAGGTAAAGCTAGACTACTTTGGGTTGGGTTACAAACCAACCGCTAATGAAGGAACATCAACTTCTACCAAGGTTTGTCTGAAGGGTATTCAAGAGGTGTTTGTCATTGCAGGGTATCAAGTTAATGCAATTGATGAAGATTATGAAGATGAAGATATGAACAACTTGGTGTTTCAGCGTAAAGTTGCCTTGAACAATTGGAAGGAAATTGAGATCCTTGAGATCATTCCCATGTCAAAGTAATTTGTTGTTTTTCTGTTGTTTTCAAAAATCCATAGCTCTGCACAAGGCTATTGGATTATTTTGTAGGGCCACCTATGCATTTTTAAAATTGTTATCAATGAAGACATTTTGTAAAATTCTCATTTGTTCACTTACTGCTTTTTTGTTTGTTTTTACTTTTAAAGAAAATGGAAATCTTTTCAAAACTACAAAGAACATTTTCCTTTTGCATTTCTTTGTTATTTTAATAAAATCAAATCATTCAAACATGCAGAATAATCAAAAACCCTGTTGAATCTAATGACTCTACTTCTACACCCAACTTTGATTCACCCATTTACCAAGCTGAAGAGGAGGATGAGGAAGATTATGACATTCCTGATGAGTTGGCAAGAATGCTTGAGTATGAGTACATAGATCTTCAACCACATCAAGAGCAGGTAGAGACAATCAACATTGGCACAAACGAAGAGAAGAAAGAAGTAAAGATTGGTACAATGCTTGGGGCAGACATTTGAGAAATATCGGTCAAGCTTCTACAAGAGTATGTGGATGTGTTTGCATGGTCATATCAGAATATGCCAGGGTTAGACAGAGACATTGTTGTTCACAAACTTTAACAAAAATTCTAAACTAAAAATTGCTACTATTTTTACTTTCTTTTATTTTCATATTTTATTTTATTTTTCTCTTTTATTTTTGTTTTTACCGCCTTTTGTTTTTAAAAAATCCTGACTTCAAATTTCTATTTTAAACTTTTCAGGATTTTAAAAGTCTTCAAACCTTCCTCCTGTTTTTCTCCGACTTACCTGCGAGTATGGCCGCGTACGACTTCACAAAGGTTCATTTTTGAGGATTAGCTCAAAAGGCAAGATTTGAAGCATTAATTGAAAGAGAAATAGCCTTAACACTGTATTATGATAAGTCTACCATGGAGAAACTAGGAATCACTGATAGCATCCAATACCTGTTTAATCAATTGGGTTGGGAGAACACTGCTTTGAAAACCCGTTTTTCTACCTATAAGGACCTCACCTACGAATTCCTTAGTTCCTTCAGGTACTTACCCAACTATGGTTTTGGATCCAACACAGAGCTGATCACCTTTAGGATGTTTGGAATGGACCAAACCCATAGCCGGATGTCATTGGCTAACCTCCTAGGATTTCCTAGCGGACCACATGTGTTCATCAGTGCCGAAGATGACGATCTAGATTTTGAACTCAACCAATTCTGGGGTAGAATCACAGGCGACTATCACCCTGAACCAGACAGAATGTATAATGATGAGATTCATAACCCAGCTTTCAGATACTTTCATAAGATACTAGCTCACACCCTTTTCGGTAAAGAAGAAAATATTACTACAGTATCTAAAGAGGAGTTATTTATCATGTTCTGTGCTTCTCAGGGATGTACAGTGAATGCAGTACCTTTCATGATGAGATCCTTCCGACGCCTCACTCAGGACCCACAATCACCTATTCTAATAGGAGGCCTCGTGACAATGATTGCCCACGAGCTTGGCCTTAGATTCCACCTAAATGCAAGCACTAGTTTTGGCACCATCCGACCCATGAATATCCAGTTCTGCTTTAACAGGCGCATTTTGAGAACTATGGGACCTAGACCTTACGAGTACCTCATCAATGAAAAACCTGTCCAGCTATTCACATTGCCAAATCATCAGATGACAAGTATCCATAACAAGGACAACTGACTTTATGAATTGGATGAGCCTATGGGACCTCCTTCACCTCAATCAACACCACAGAACTACATGTACGACAGTGATCACATCTCTGAAGCACACGATTATATGTACTATGAGGATGCTGTATCAGAAGCTGAGGTAGACCCTATGACCCCTCCGCATTACAACACCTATCCTGAGCCCATTCATGAGGAGACCACTGACAAAATGGATACTGTTCTGCACCGATTGGACAACGTTGACGCAACTCTGACTACTGTAAAAGACGACATCACAAGCATACACAGCGAACTCGTAGTCTTCATGGACTTAGTCTGCGACCAGCTCGACTACTACGCCCGGAAGTTTGATGAATTGAAGGCACGAAAAGACTAGATATTAGCTTTAGTTTAGTTTAGTTTAGTTTCTCTACTTTCCGTCTGTTTTCAATTATTTTGATTTTTGCATTGTTAATTTCCTTATGTATTACATTACAATCATTCTAATTACTTGTTATTTCAATTATATTCTTTATTCATTTATTCTGTTTTTACGTTATCCTATGTTTCTTGGCCGATATAAAGCATTGCCATATCAATACTAGGCCTAAAAACCATTGCAAGAACACCCCCATAGCAAAATTCTGCGTTCTGCAGATTTTGCTGGTGTGACGACCGTCACAGAAGCCTGACGCTCGTCACACGGGTGACGACCGTCACGAGCCCAAAATTGTTATCTGCTATAACAGGGGTTGCATTTTCTCTCCCACTCATATCCTTTCAACTCCCAATCATCAAAAACTCACACCCCACTCCTAATTTTCGTTTTCCCCACCTTGCTCCATACATCCCAACTCCCATTCCAACTTCCTACTCCACTTCTGTAACATTTTTTCACTCCACAGAACCAACTCAATCCACATTTCCTCAGCATCCTCCAACAATAGCGAGAAACAACGAAACCCCAGACCTCAGCAGTATCGTGTTCAGCGACGGCGACTCCGGAGACAAACAGCGAGCCAACTATATCGCCTTCCATCAACGGTCGCTACAGCCGACCCACTATCCACATATCCCATCGCTCACGGAGCTCGGCCTCCTTGAAGGCGTCACTTGGATGCTCCAAAGAGCCGGCATCTGGAACCTCTGCACAAATCCGCAGCCGACGTACGAACAACTCACCCTCGAGTTCCTTAGTTCGTTCACCAACGTCACTTCCAGCGGCGACCTCAGCCAACACTCCGGTGCCGCATGCTTCCGGATGTTCGGCACGAACTATCAACTGAACTAGAACCAGATTGCCACCATCTTACAACTCCCTCGCGGCGACAATGCTCACCGCCGCCTCACCGACCAGTTTCAGCACGAAGCCTTTGTAACACCCCCTTCTATACCCCAAATAAATGCATATAAAACAATTAAGCACATACAAATTATCAGAGTAAAAAGGTTTTAGAATAAGGTATAAAGGAAGAATGTCACAATTTCACCAACAAAACTCTTTAACATTTTGCTCCATAAAATATGTAACATTTTCGTAGTTTTAGAAATCACATTTCAACATTTAATTTAAGCGGAAGATAACATCATTTAATCAGTTCCAAAATATTAATTCAAATGCACATAAGTCATCCAGATTAATACATCATATCAGTTAGATTACAAAACCACATCAGCTGATACATCGCAACGTATCACAAAAGAATGACTATACTAGTCTAACTACCCGGTGTTACATATCAGAGCAGCCGACTCAAAAGAATGAAGACTAACTTCACAAAAGGACTCCAGCATCCTAATCTGCAATGCCTCATAGAGCATTATAAAACAGCAGAAGGGTGAGAAATATAACCATAATAATCAAGGCATAAGATTACGTATATATAGGTATCATATAACACATATTCACAATTTCTCACCACACTTCATTCTCATTATCATAATCATATCACGTTCACATATATCAACATTATGAACATCCACAAGCACATCCCTTCATGCTTAACTTCACAATCATTCACAAGTACATTTGTACCACAACAATATTATGCAATGTGACTCAACATATCCAATGCAACTCATGCAATGCGGTACCGACTCTCGTTATCTTTTTTCGGTTTTCACTCTAAATCGGGTCCACCCTTTTAGACCGATAACTCGTTATCATTTTTCGGTTTTTACTCTAAACCGGGTCCACCCTTCTAGACCGATAACAACCAAGCCCGTCCCCTAGGCTTCAAACCCACCCTTCTAGGTTTGGGACAAGCCACTAGTTTCCACGAAACTAACAGACATTGCCTCTTGACTGAATGATGCATGTACAATCAACCAATCACAATAAATGCACTTAAGACCGTTCCCGCGTCTTAATCCCATGCATTCGAATAATTCACCCCTTCGAGAATTTCATCATGATTGCACATACAACATATATCAAACATTTATCAATGTATTCATTTCACACATCATCATATTCAACAACAATGCACACATATCACATATGTTCCCATGCATTCACACAATAATCGCATACATATATGCACTTACAATTCATTAGACGATACACATACATTCCTCATTGTATTCCCATGTATCTCTAATTATCACAACAATCAAGGTATTCACATCGCAATACCAATCATACAATTATAAGTTATGCACACATATTCAAAATGTTCTCATGCCTACTCATTACATAATTGTATATACATCGAGCATTCGCAAATTCATTAAATAATACACACATAATCACTTATTATGTTCACATGTATTTACATTTGATGCAATTAACCTTTGAATCACAATTCTAGGATTCACGCCCGTAGGCTACCCACAACACACATTATCACAATAGATCATATCTATATTCATATCATGAGGTATCCACCTATGTGAAACAACCAAGCCATCTCCACATGATCAACACAGCAAAAGAAAAATGCTGTCAAACTCGCCCACATTCGCCTGGCGAGACCCCGTAGCGAACCTTCGCCTGGCCTTCGCCTGGCGAACTCTCTCAGCGAACACTCGCTAGGCTTCGCCTGGCGAGACTTCCCAGCGAGCCCAAGTTAGTAGCTACTGACTTCATTCGCCACCATTCGCCAGCACCTTCGTTGGGCGAACCTTCGCTATCCAACTTCGCCTGGCGAACCCGCCAGCGAAGTCCACTGGAACTTAAATATAATTACTCGCCAGCATTCGCTAGGCTTCGCCTGGCGAAGCTTCGCCTTTGCTCGCCTGGCGAGAGCCAGCGAACCTGCGCAGAACAGAACCCTATTCTGTTCCTCCTTCACCAATCCATCATCAACCCTCTCTTACACATCCAAATCAGTATAAACAACATCGATACATATTACCCGACTATTCTACGGCATTATTACTCCGTTTCAACCGATTAAATCATCAATCTACCGATTATTCCAACTTTTGCCCTAAATGAAAAAGGATGGAAACTCTACCAAAACCCCAACCCAACATACATAACATCATACAATGATCAAATAGAAACATTTCTCACCCTTACCTCGATTAATCGGAGCTTTGATGTTGGTTCTTGATGATTTCCACTTTTTCTCTTCTTCTCCTCTCTTTCTCTTCTTTCTTCTTTCTTTCCTCTTTCTCTCCAAAATGTTTCTAACTTTCTTTTCTTTCTTCCTCTATTATATATTTCCTTTATTTTCTTTCCTCTCTAATTCCTTCTTAATTTTCTATCCATACCATTTAATAAAAATTAATTCCAACATTAATAAAAATCCCACTAAATCAATTAATTACTACAATTAACTATTTAATGAAATTTGGGCTGTTACAACTCTCCCCCACTTTAGGAATTTTCGTCCTCGAAAATGTTACCTGATCCAAACAGCTCTGGATAAGACTCTTTCATCCGACTCTCAAGCTCCCAAGTAACATTTCCACCATCCGGTCCTCCCCAAGCGACCTTCACTAAAGTAATCTCTTTACCTCGAAGTTGCTTCAATTTCCGATCCTCTATCCGCACAGGTGATGTCTCAACAGTCAGGTTATCTCTCACCTGCACATCATCTATTTGGACTACATGAGACGGATCCGCAATGTATTTCCTCAACTGAGATACATGGAATACGTCGTGAAGATTAGCAAGCGACGGTGGTAAAGCCACACGATAGGCCACTTCTCCTATCCTTTGCAAAATCTGATAAGGACCAATGAAATGCGACGACAACTTGCGCGACTTCAGTGCCCTACCAACACCTGTCATCGGAGTGACTCGAAGAAACACATGATCTCCCTCTTGAAATTCAAGTACCTTCCTCCTCTTGTCATAATAACTCTTCTGACGACTCTGAGTAATTCTCATCTTCTCTTGAATCATCTTGATCTTATCAGTCGTCTGTTGAACTAACTCGGGTCCAACAACAGAACTCTCTCCGGACTCGAGCCAACATAATGGTGTCCTACACCGCCTACCATACAACGCCTCAAATGGTGCCATACCAATACTCGAATGGAAACTGTTGTTGTAGGTAAACTCAATCAAAGGCAAGTAGCTATCCCAAGCTCCTCCTTTTTCCAATACACAAGCTCTCAAAAGATCTTCAAGCGACTGAATCGTCCTCTCCGTCTGACCATCAGTCTGAGGATGATACGCTGAACTCAAACGCAACTTAGTACCCAAAACACTCTGCAGGCTCTCCCAAAATCTCGAAGTAAACCGCGGATCTCTATCCGAAACAATACTCGACGGAATACCATGCAAACACACAATCCTCTCAATATACAACTTAGCCAACTTCTCCAAAGGGTAATCCATACGCATAGGAATAAAGTGAGCAGATTTAGTCAACCTATCCACGATAACCCAAATAGCCTCAAAATTACTCGGCGTCCTCGGCAAACCCGATACAAAATCCATGGAGATACTATCCCATTTCCACTCAGGAATAAACAACGGCTTCATCAAACCCGATGGCTTCTGATGCTCAATATTTGACTTCTGGCAAGTCAAACAAGAATATACAAATTCCGCGATATCTTTCTTCATACTAGGCCACCAAAATACTTTCCTCAAATCCTGATACATCTTAGTAGCACCCGGATGAATACTCAATCCGCTACGATGTCCTTCCTCAAGGATGCTCTTCTTAAGCTCAACCATGTTCGGAACACAAACTCGATCCCGACATCTCATAATACCATTCTCATCAATCCGAAAATCACCGCCTTGGCCTTGGTTGATTAAAGTCAACCGATCAACTAAGCTCAAATCCGATTTCTGTCCTTCTCGAATTTCGTCCAAAATACCACTCGTAAGCTTTAACATACCCAACTTAAATCCAAAAGAAGTCCTCTCACATACCAAACTCAAATCCCGAAATTGCTCAATCAATTCCAACTCTTTCACCATCAATGCCGACATATGCAATGATTTCTGACTCAATGCATCCGCTACTACATTCGCTTTACCCGGATGGTAGTTCAAGCCAAAATCATAATCCTTCAAAAGTTCAAGCCATCTTCTTTGTCTTGCATTCAATTCCTTTTGATCAAAAAGATATCTCAAACTCTTGTGGTCACTAAACACTTCAAATCTTGCGCCAAATAAATAATGCCTCCAGAGTTTCAACACGAACACAACGGCGGCCAACTCTAAGTCATGCGTCGGATAATTCTTCTCATGCACTTTGAGTTGCCTCGAAGCATAAGCTACAACTTGGTTATTCTGCATCAACACACCTCCTAAACCCATCAAAGAAGCATCACAATACACAACGAATGGTTCTTCTGGATTTGGCAGAATCAAAACAGGAGCTGTCGTCAACCTTCGCTTAAGTTCTTGAAAACCCGCTTCACACTTGGCGTCCCAAACAAAAGCTTGACCTTTCCTAGTCAACTGTGTCAACAGCAACGATAACTTAGCAAATCCTTCAATAAACTTCCGATAATAACCGGCTAAACCAAGAAAACTTCTAATCTCAAAAACTGACTTCGGAGTCTCCCATTGCGACACCGCTTCAACCTTCGACGGATCGACCGCAATACCACTACTAGAAATAACGTGACCAAGGAAACTAACTTCCTTCAACCAAAATTCACACTTAGAAAGCTTCGCGAACAATTGCTTCTCTCTCAGCACAGATAACACAATCTTCAGATGCTCGGCATGCTCTCCTTCGCTCTTCGAATAAACCAAGATGTCGTCGATAAACACCACCACAAACTTATCCAAATAAGGATGGAAAATCCTATTCATGTACTCCATAAATACACCTGGTGCATTAGTCACACCAAATGGCATCACGGAATACTCATAGTGTCCATACCTCGTCCGAAAGGCCGTCTTCTGAATATCCTCAGCTTTCACACGGATCTGATGATACCCAGATCTCAAATCAATCTTGCTGAACACGCTTGCACCAACCAACTGATCCATCAGATCATCAATCCTTGGAAGTGGATACTTATTCTTAATAGTCACCTTGTTCAACTGTCTGTAATCCACACAGAGCCTCATAGAACCCTCTTTCTTCTTAACCAACAACACCGGTGCACCCCACGGCGACACACTCGGGCGAATAAACCTCTTCTCGAGCAAATCCTCAAGTTGACTCTTCAACTCTTTTAACTCCGAGGCCGACATACGATATGGAGCCATCGATATCGGACTAGTTCCAGGAATCAAATCTATCGAAAACTCCACTTCTCGCTCCGGCGGTAAATCCTTTATCTCTTCAGGGAATACTTCCGGAAAATCTCTAACAATGGGCAAAGCATCAATCTCTTCACTTCCACCGATTCTCATAGTTGCCATAAGCATAAATACCTTATCCCCATCCTACACCGATTCCTTCACTTGTTTCCCCGTCATAAACAATTCCTTTTCAACATCTGAGTCGGGAAAAATAACCGTTTTGTCAAAACAGTTAATATACACACGATTGAATTTTAACCAATTCATTCCAAGAATGACATCAAGTTGATCCAAATGAAGACACACTAAATCGATCCCAAAATCTCTACCGAAAATACTCAACGGGCAATTCAAGCAAACATACGGTGTAGTTACCGAACCCATAGCAGGAGTATCAATAACCATACCGCCACCAATCACAGACAACTCAAGATTCAACCTCCTAACACAATCCAAAGAAATAAAAGAATGCGTAGTTCCGGTATCAATTATAGCGATCAAAGGTATACCATTAATAAAACACGTACCTCTGATCAAGCGATCGTCACTAGCAGTCTCAGATCCAGATAGAGCAAACACTTTCCCGCTCCTTTGATTCTTCTTCGGCTTATCACACTTGGTACTAATGTGTCCTTGCTCACCACAATTGTAGCAAGTCACACCCGCACCACTTCTGCATTCCAGAGCCTTGTGGCCTGGCTTGCCACACTTAAAACACGTCTTCTCCACACTTTTGCATTCGGGAGCACGATGTCCCGCTTCACCGCACCTATAACATCTCACCGGAGTAGAAACTCCCCCACTTGGCCTCTTGCCATAACCCATTCTCTGCTTCCCTTTGTCTGCAGGAGTCACATAAGGTTTTCCTCTAAATTGTCCTTTTCCTTTCTTATCACTTAGGCTCTTGTAGTGGCTAGACCTAGCCCTACTGTCTTCGTCATAAATTATGCTCTTGTTAACCAACTCAGAAAACCGTCTGATTTCCTGGTACCCAATAGCTTGTCTAATCTCGGGCCTCAAACCGTTCACAAACTTGAGGCACTTGGACCTCTCAGCATTACCAGTATTATAGTGAGGACAAAATTTGATCAACTCCTCAAATTTCGCCGCATACTCAGCAACCGCCGAATTACCTTGCTTCAACTCAAGAAATTCGATCTCTTTCTTCCCCCGCACATCCTCTGGAAAATACTTCTCCAGAAAGGTTTCTCTAAACAAATCCCATGTAATCACAATATCATCTTCCTCAAATCTTTGGCGAGTATTACCCCACCAATCTTCAGCTTCTTCTTCGAGCATATGAGTCCCAAACTGCACCTTCTGTGCATCCGAGCAATTCATAACTCGAAAAATCTTTTCCACAGCTTTCAACCAAATTTGTGCCTTGTCCGGTTCATGAGTTCCCTTGAAGACCGGAGGGTTATTCTTTTGGAATTTCCCCAAAGCACGGAATCCATCATCAGCATGATTCCTCACATTCACATTGGCCGGAGGATTCTGCCCAATTGCCCCCGCCAATCTCGTCAATGCCTCCGCAATCGCTTCATCGTTCCTTCCTGCAACCATCTTACTAATTCCAGCAACAGAATCACGTAAGAACAACCAATATTGACAATGCAACACACGCATATCAATAACACACAGGAAGAAAACACGCTAACAACTTGGCCGGACGGACCAACCAGGCTCTGATACCACTATTGTAACACCCCCTTCTATACCCCAAATAAATGCATATAAAACAATTAAGCACATACAAATTATCAGAGTAAAAAGGTTTTAGAATAAGGTATAAAGGAAGAATGTCACAATTTCACCAACAAAACTCTTTAACATTTTGCTCCATAAAATATGTAACATTTTCGTAGTTTTAGAAATCACATTTCAACATTTAATTTAAGCGGAAGATAACATCATTTAATCAGTTCCAAAATATTAATTCAAATGCACATAAGTCATCCAGATTAATACATCATATCAGTTAGATTACAAAACCACATCAGCTGATACATCGCAACGTATCACAAAAGAATGACTATACTAGTCTAACTACCCGGTGTTACATATCAGAGCAGCCGACTCAAAAGAATGAAGACTAACTTCACAAAAGGACTCCAGCATCCTAATCTGCAATGCCTCATAGAGCATTATAAAACAGCAGAAGGGTGAGAAATATAACCATAATAATCAAGGCATAAGATTACGTATATATAGGTATCATATAACACATATTCACAATTTCTCACCACACTTCATTCTCATTATCATAATCATATCACGTTCACATATATCAACATTATGAACATCCACAAGCACATCCCTTCATGCTTAACTTCACAATCATTCACAAGTACATTTGTACCACAACAATATTATGCAATGTGACTCAACATATCCAATGCAACTCATGCAATGCGGTACCGACTCTCGTTATCTTTTTTCGGTTTTCACTCTAAATCGGGTCCACCCTTTTAGACCGATAACTCGTTATCATTTTTCGGTTTTTACTCTAAACCGGGTCCACCCTTCTAGACCGATAACAACCAAGCCCGTCCCCTAGGCTTCAAACCCACCCTTCTAGGTTTGGGACAAGCCACTAGTTTCCACGAAACTAACAGACATTGCCTCTTGACTGAATGATGCATGTACAATCAACCAATCACAATAAATGCACTTAAGACCGTTCCCGCGTCTTAATCCCATGCATTCGAATAATTCACCCCTTCGAGAATTTCATCATGATTGCACATACAACATATATCAAACATTTATCAATGTATTCATTTCACACATCATCATATTCAACAACAATGCACACATATCACATATGTTCCCATGCATTCACACAATAATCGCATACATATATGCACTTACAATTCATTAGACGATACACATACATTCCTCATTGTATTCCCATGTATCTCTAATTATCACAACAATCAAGGTATTCACATCGCAATACCAATCATACAATTATAAGTTATGCACACATATTCAAAATGTTCTCATGCCTACTCATTACATAATTGTATATACATCGAGCATTCGCAAATTCATTAAATAATACACACATAATCACTTATTATGTTCACATGTATTTACATTTGATGCAATTAACCTTTGAATCACAATTCTAGGATTCACGCCCGTAGGCTACCCACAACACACATTATCACAATAGATCATATCTATATTCATATCATGAGGTATCCACCTATGTGAAACAACCAAGCCATCTCCACATGATCAACACAGCAAAAGAAAAATGCTGTCAAACTCGCCCACATTCGCCTGGCGAGACCCCGTAGCGAACCTTCGCCTGGCCTTCGCCTGGCGAACTCTCTCAGCGAACACTCGCTAGGCTTCGCCTGGCGAGACTTCCCAGCGAGCCCAAGTTAGTAGCTACTGACTTCATTCGCCACCATTCGCCAGCACCTTCGTTGGGCGAACCTTCGCTATCCAACTTCGCCTGGCGAACCCGCCAGCGAAGTCCACTGGAACTTAAATATAATTACTCGCCAGCATTCGCTAGGCTTCGCCTGGCGAAGCTTCGCCTTTGCTCGCCTGGCGAGAGCCAGCGAACCTGCGCAGAACAGAACCCTATTCTGTTCCTCCTTCACCAATCCATCATCAACCCTCTCTTACACATCCAAATCAGTATAAACAGCATCGATACATATTACCCGACTATTCTACGGCATTATTACTCCGTTTCAACCGATTAAATCATCAATCTACCGATTATTCCAACTTTTGCCCTAAATGAAAAAGGATGGAAACTCTACCAAAACCCCAACCCAACATACATAACATCATACAATGATCAAATAGAAACATTTCTCACCCTTACCTCGATTAATCGGAGCTTTGATGTTGGTTCTTGATGATTTCCACTTTTTCTCTTCTTCTCCTCTCTTTCTCTTCTTTCTTCTTTCTTTCCTCTTTCTCTCCAAAATGTTTCTAACTTTCTTTTCTTTCTTCCTCTATTATATATTTCCTTTATTTTCTTTCCTCTCTAATTCCTTCTTAATTTTCTATCCATACCATTTAATAAAAATTAATTCCAACATTAATAAAAATCCCACTAAATCAATTAATTACTACAATTAACTATTTAATGAAATTTGGGCTGTTACAACTCTCCCCCACTTTAGGAATTTTCGTCCTCGAAAATGTTACCTGATCCAAACAGCTCTGGATAAGACTCTTTCATCCGACTCTCAAGCTCCCAAGTAACATTTCCACCATCCGGTCCTCCCCAAGCGACCTTCACTAAAGTAATCTCTTTACCTCGAAGTTGCTTCAATTTCCGATCCTCTATCCGCACAGGTGATGTCTCAACAGTCAGGTTATCTCTCACCTGCACATCATCTATTTGGACTACATGAGACGGATCCGCAATGTATTTCCTCAACTGAGATACATGGAATACGTCGTGAAGATTAGCAAGCGACGGTGGTAAAGCCACACGATAGGCCACTTCTCCTATCCTTTGCAAAATCTGATAAGGACCAATGAAATGCGACGACAACTTGCGCGACTTCAGTGCCCTACCAACACCTGTCATCGGAGTGACTCGAAGAAACACATGATCTCCCTCTTGAAATTCAAGTACCTTCCTCCTCTTGTCATAATAACTCTTCTGACGACTCTGAGTAATTCTCATCTTCTCTTGAATCATCTTGATCTTATCAGTCGTCTGTTGAACTAACTCGGGTCCAACAACAGAACTCTCTCCGGACTCGAGCCAACATAATGGTGTCCTACACCGCCTACCATACAACGCCTCAAATGGTGCCATACCAATACTCGAATGGAAACTGTTGTTGTAGGTAAACTCAATCAAAGGCAAGTAGCTATCCCAAGCTCCTCCTTTTTCCAATACACAAGCTCTCAAAAGATCTTCAAGCGACTGAATCGTCCTCTCCGTCTGACCATCAGTCTGAGGATGATACGCTGAACTCAAACGCAACTTAGTACCCAAAACACTCTGCAGGCTCTCCCAAAATCTCGAAGTAAACCGCGGATCTCTATCCGAAACAATACTCGACGGAATACCATGCAAACACACAATCCTCTCAATATACAACTTAGCCAACTTCTCCAAAGGGTAATCCATACGCATAGGAATAAAGTGAGCAGATTTAGTCAACCTATCCACGATAACCCAAATAGCCTCAAAATTACTCGGCGTCCTCTCTTTCTCTTCTTTCTTCTTTCTTTCCTCTTTCTCTCCAAAATGTTTCTAACTTTCTTTTCTTTCTTCCTCTATTATATATTTCCTTTATTTTCTTTCCTCTCTAATTCCTTCTTAATTTTCTATCCATACCATTTAATAAAAATTAATTCCAACATTAATAAAAATCCCACTAAATCAATTAATTACTACAATTAACTATTTAATGAAATTTGGGCTGTTACAGCCTTCGCGCTCTGGTACCAGTTAACCGGAATCAATGCCCATGGCTGGGATTCTCTACACGCAACGCATATCCACAACCCGACCATCCAGTATTTCCACCGCGCACTGAGCAACACCATCTTCGCCCGGGATAGCAACCATAAGGTAAACTCGAAAGAGCTCTTCTTTCTCCGCTGTGTCTTCAACAACGAGCCCATCAACGCTGCTCCGTTCCTCCTGGCCCACATTCAGGCCAACTGTAACCGTGACTCTAAGCCATTTTACTTTGGCGGGATTGTTACTGCCATTGCACTTGGGCTGAAACTCGGTGACCGCCTCCAGCATCTCCATGCCATTCCCTCGGTGTTCCTCGACACCGACCACTGCAGAGCCTCTCACCTCATCCGTTCCAGAGCCGATGGCAAATACCACCCGGTCGTGCGTGGCAAAACCGTCAGAAGTATCATCCTACCATCACGCACCCGGATGCACCCAGAGGATCGTGCCAACTGGCTATTTGACCTCAATGCCCCTGCTGCTGCCGCTGTTCCAACTCAGACCCACACCCAAGGTTCTGGTAACGACATCCAAGATGAGTTGGACAGACCTGAGCAACCGGAGGCATCGCAACCACTTCCTTCTGAAGGTACATCCTACTGCCGCCGCCGCCATCATCCAGAGCCCGACTATTCTGAAGAAGACCTCCGTCGATCTCTCGACCAGCAGGCCCAGATACTCGCTATGATGCAGCAGCAGAATCAGCGAGCAGAGCAGTTCGAAGCTTGGCATCGGAACCAAATGCAACAACTCCAAACCGGCCAGGCAACCATTACTGAGAACTTGGCGAATCTGACCTTGCAGTTCGAAGGACTCCGCGACTATGTCTATCATACCGGAGCACTGGACTTTGAGGCCCGAGCCGACCAAGTCAGAGCCAGAGGACGCGAGAGAGGACGTGACCGAGGCAGAGGCCGTGATTAGTTACTCTTTTCCTTATTTGTTTACTATATGTTCAGTTTCTTTGTATTTTCATTTCCCTTGTATTTCCCTCTCGCATTCTTTCAAATCAGTGGGGACACTGATTGAGATAGTGTGGGAGCGGAGCGTTTATTTCCCATTCCCTTGTACTTTTAATTCCGTAATTTCAATTCGAACATTTTCACGTATTAGCAAATAAAAGCTCTTTTATATATCTTTTTCCGTTACGCAAACATCCCCACTTTATTCGACATAAACAAAAAAATTTCGTTCGTTCCTCAAAAGCAAAAGCATCACGAGAATGTGCCCAAGTTCAAACCAAGTTTTGAAACTCCGAGACGACAATTCTAACAAAACCGGTACCGTCCTGACACCTTAGATCTTCGGTTTATGCGAGTCGGTTTCACTACCTACGTGTACCAAAGTTTCAAGTGTCTACGCAAACTCAGCCCCAAGTAGTTTATACTAGCAGTCAACACCATCCTAAAACGCTTCTAAGCGAGCGACCAATGCAAATAAGTGTATGATCTCCAAAAAGATGAAAAATCATGAAAAGAAAGCCATTTAGCCAAAATATAAAGACGCGTTCCCTCTAAGTTAGGTGCTCCTCACCCGAGCATTTAGCCCAACGGTACGAAAACTCATTGAAAAAATCAATGGTATAAGCTTATGTGTAATGAAAAGATCAAAACAGAAAGGAGATCATATTCACTAACAGGTCGACTCGCCATGAAAGTGTATGGACAACGGGCTTAATGTGATTGTGCCAGAACAAACAGGGTGAACTTGACGCGAGAACCTTGACACCAAGCTACAGTAGCATGACTGGGACCGATTTGCATAAGAAGGAGACCTCCGAAGACTTGTTGTCCAGTGTCGTCACCGTACTCGTTTTGTTCCTACTAAGAATCCCGGTTTTTCCCAACTTTATGAATGAGGAAGCTGCCTCGCGCTTGCCGACTTTTTCCTGTTTTACTTGAGGACAAGCAAAGATTCAAGCTTAGGGGAGTTTGATAACACGAAATCGTATATATATATATATTGATGCATAATTCAACTAATGTTTAACTGTTTTCGATCCGATTTCGGGTTCTTTCCATGTATTTGTCTGATATTTTGCAGGTATTTGATGATCATGTCTAAACAAGGCAATATGAAGAAAAGAAGCAATTACAGATGAAATATGGACGAAAACCGGATGAAAACAACATGAAAAACGCAGAATGCATATTTTGCTGTTGTGACGACCGTCACAGCTCCATGACGACCGTCACACGGGTGACGACCATCACACACCGTGACGACCGTCATGCAGGCAAAAACGCCCAACTTCAAATGAACGTGCAAAATACAGTTCCAAGTCCCAAATAGTGGACCACTACTCCCTGATATTTCTGCCTCTAAGTCCACCTTCTTCAATTTACAACCGTTAGAATCCTATTTCTATAAAAGGGGAAGGAGGGGAGCTGAGAAGGAGGGCCGCATTCAGACAACGAAGTGCTGCCAATTTATCTTCAGAGCAACCTTTTCTTTATTTTATTCTTATTTGTTTCTCTTTTCTTTCTCTGCATTTCTTTGATATTTTGTAATTCCTATTTCCCTTGTACGATCAATTGGCACAAAGACCAGAATCCTGCCAACATTTGTGGAGGATCTGCCCAAAGGCCAATTGAAATATTTACAGGTTCTAAATTTTAATCGTAATTTCAGTTTTTATTATGATGCATGTTATTAATCATTGTTTTTATTTATGTTTTACCTTTCCCAAATCCATGTCTAGCTAAACCAGAGTAATCGATATGTAGTAATAATTCAGATGGGATTTGATAATAACCGGTTGAAAACTCTCTTTTTCAAAAGTTGTTTATGGTCTGAGTGTTTAAATTTATTTACTGAATAAACTTCGTCGCGAAAGCGAGAACTTATTTAAAAGTAGTTTTGCCACGACAGTGGGAAATTAATTAAGGTACGAACCAACAAGCGACAGCTGCGGTAAGACCAGATAGTAAACACTAGTCATTTGTTTTAATAACAGCGAAAGCACTTTAAAATGAATTAGAACTTAGAGATTTCCAAAAAATAGTTTTAACCACGAATGGGACACGAAAGCGTACATTTGACCCTTAGAATTATGACTAGCGTCAACAACCATCATGAGACGAAAGTCTTCAGATCACTATTTTCTGCTTAAATAAATTCTGAAAAATATTTCATATACCGGTAACTTGTCAAATCCCCGAAGAACATAATTACTGCATATCGATTCACGTAATTATAATTCAAGTAACCTTTTTAGTTTCCTTTAGTGACAAAAATTATTCCCTTAAACATCATTTACCTAGCTAAACATAGTAACTCCCGAGAACACTAGTTTGATTACGGGTCCCTATGGGATCGATATCTTTTATTACTACGCGATAGACTGTGCACTTGCAATTAAGTTTTATTAGACATAGAAAGTCGCGATCATCGAGCTGCATACACCAACTGCTAGAACTACTTGTTAACCCTACTCGGGCCTAAAAAACTTTTGAACCAAACCGGTGTTCTTGTTAGCCCGAACTACGTTTGCTCTGATCTTTCATACCAGATGAAAGTACGTAGGCACAAGACGCGACGTCTTGGCGAGCAACCCCCGTTAACCCGTAGTTAGCCGAACTACGTTGACTCTGACTTTCCCATTGCACGAGGGAGTACGTAAGCACAAAGCGGCGATGCTTTGCCGAGTCTCCTTTCTTTTTTCTTTTGTCCCTTGACCATTAGCGTAGATAGTTTCAACACACCCTTTTAGATAGACAACAATGCGTGGATCCCGTCGAGTACGACGGACGTGAGGGGTGTTACTACCTTCCCCTTGCGTAACCGACTCCTGAATCCGGACTTGGTTGCGATGACCTCGTCTTTTCCCTTTTTCGTTAGGTTTTTTCTGATCGTTTTCTTTCCCTCTCTTTGGGATAAATAACGAAAGGTGGCGACTCTTCTGTTTTCCGCTGGGTGTTTTTCGCAGTTGCGACAACACCCTTTTAGATAGACAACAAGCGTGGATCCCGTTGAGTACAACGGACGTGAGGGGTGCTCATACCTTCCCCTTGCATAACCGACTCCCGAATCCAAGATTTGGTTGCGATGACCTATCTTTTCCCTTTTTCGTAGGTTTTCTCTGATCGTTTCCTTTCCCTCTCTTTGGGATAAATAACGAACGGTGGAGACTCTTCTGTCAGTCAGCCGAACCTTTTCTCAGTAGCGACAGTACTCAAGGTACTCTAAAGCATCAGAAGCATGCTCAAGCCATCTAGCTACATTTTACTTGCATCCTTGAAACCCTAAATCCATCATCGCACGAGCAACTTGCATTTTCAAGGAGAAAGTTGACATGAAGCTTGATTCTGCAGATCACTTGAACCATTCACCTCTCCTATAAATAGAGGACTTCTCCTCATCACTAAACACAGAAGGAAACACTACAAATCAGCCTCAAACACTTCTGCATCCTCAGAATCAATAGAACTTGCAAAATACCTCCAAACTTGCAAGAACTCTTCAAAAACATTTTCCACTCGTGGATTCTCCCAAAGTCCTCCATAAACCTTCCATATACACTCCATAAACCTCATTCAAACTATTAAAACCTTACGGTAACATATCAAACGCATCACACCATTTCCAAACCCCACTTTTGCAATAAAAAATTGTATTTTGTTCTTAAGGCCAGTTCCAGTTTGTTTAATCATTCAAGCACAATTTAAAGGACTCAACAAAGCTGTAAAGGTCATTTTCTTGCAATCATAACTGCTGAGAAGAAGCCTTGGACTTTCTCCAAGAGGTAAGGTTCTTGAACTTTCAAACCTCTTATTTTATGCATGGTTGTCGTTCCAAAGATTTTATTCTTACTTCTCCAAGAGTTTCTAAGGTTTTTGACCTAGAAAATCCTTTCTCTCTTTCTCAAATGCTGAAAAGTGTGAAAAAGTACAAGTTGGTAAAAAATATCTTCCAAGAGAGATATTTATAGACAATGCCACTTAGTGTAGTAAGTGGCGCCGTGCTAAGCGCCCTCAGAGGCGCGCTAAGCACGATCAGAAGAACATAATAAGAATCCAGGAAGCGCACTAAGCGCGGTAGGAGCCCGCTTAGCACGTTTTGAGCCTTTAGCTACTAGAAAATGCATGAGCGCGATGGTCTCGCGCTGAAAAACTCGCTTAGCGCGCTATGCCGACACGAAAACTTCAAAACTTGCTTTTCAGTCCTTCTTTCCTTCACCAATTGTTCCTATCTTCGAAATTGGGCAAGAAGAATTGTTAAGGAACATCAAAATGCTCAATATTTACAATATTTATAGTAAAAATAAGAAATTAACATAAATACACTTAAACTACTAGATTTTAGACTAAACTGCAAAGAAAACCAATTGAAAGGGCCATAAAATCAAGTCAATAGTATGCATAATTTGACCCTTAACAACTCTCCCCAACTTATCATTTTGTTTGTACTCAAACAAAAGTGTCTCGAACTTAGAATACGAACTTGAGAACCTACAGAAGAAATCAGAACCAACTCAAAAGCACACTGACAATTCATGGTTCAAAAAGCAAAAGTAAAAACAAGGTAACTTATGAAACTCCAAACTCCTCATGAAGATGAAACTAAAACAAAGTGTTAAAAACACACTTCAAGACTTCTTGAGCAATACAAGTTCATAATTGAATCATACCTAGGCACACATTCATCAATGGTGAAAACAAAACAAGGTTTTATCACTCACCAAACAATCATGCAGACATCCGTAACCAATTATAAATTCAACACACAACATGCATCAATGAGTGAAAAAGAAGGAATCAAAAGGTCTTTTAGGGTTGTAACTTGGCTTGGATACAAGGAAGGGTCATTTGTCGAAGTCATTGAAACAAAATTGCCTACTCCTAGAGAGCATTTCAATCTCAAAATCAAAACACTTCAAAACCTTAACCTTCTTGCTTTCTTTCTTTAGAGACATCATTACAACATTGAGTTCCCTTTTTTTATATATGACAATTCATACCCAAATCCCTATCTTTCCGCTTGCTTCTTTCGTTCAAGCTATTTCATCATTCAAAACCACCTTATTATTTTTCTCTTTTGTTTTCATGATGCCTCAATCCACCTTTTCCTCCCCAACTTTGAACACAACCAAACATGATCATTCGGAATGCTCTCACATACATAAGATTGGGTTCAAAAATTTTCACAACAAAATTCTAAGATCCATTCCAAAATTTTTCTTTTATGCACAATATTTACACATTCTAATTATTCACATGGATCTTGAAATGAAGGCTCAAAAAGGGGGTATCGAATACTCACTCACGCGCATGGTAGATTAATCATTAATATTTGGTCAAGTGGTTTTTCTCAAAATGCACAAAAACTGCCTTGATCCATTTCTTTCTTTTCAACAAATTAACACATATGCCTAATTTCAACATAATAAGGATGAGCCAACAATGAATGTAGGTATCCTGCATATATTCTACCATTAAAGCTTCCTCACAAAGGCAATGTTCTAAATGATTAAAAAATGAGCAAGTATTTCAAAAGAAGTAATGCTTACAAATTCTCACACTCATCAAAAGTTTCATTTCCATGCTTAGTTTAGAAAGTGGTAAAAATGTACCTTGCATGGTACCTTTACTTGATCATATCATTATCATTCAAACGCCTATTGGTTCATCAATATTGTCAAAAGTTCCTTCAAATTTTCAACTTAGGACAACACAAAATAACAAATTCCACAAAAACCATAAATAACTAAAAAACAAAAACTACTCAAAATCAACATAATAGTATAGTACAAAAATTTTAAACAACCATAACAATGGTGTCGTCATTGCATTCCTAATCCTTTCAAGGATGGTACAAAATGAATCCAAAAAACAACAATAAAATAACCATAAAATCATGCCAGATCAAACATAAACATAAGCATAAACATAACCAAAAACTAAATAACCCATAATCAGCTAATAGTCGAAGTTGGACTCTGATTCATCTTACTAGATAGTCTCTCCAGTGTCATCGTCATCATCATCTCCAACACCATCTGCAACAACATCACCAGTATCACCTGCAACCTCATCGGCCATATCCTCCTCAGGTTGTGGAACCTGATCTCCCTGAGGTACCTGCCCCCTTGGAAAATGAAAAGGCATGTACATAGGCCAAGCTACATGTGCATCAAAATCCTCCTGCGAAGAAAAAGGGTGGTCTACCTGTGGCTCACGCACCTGCAAATGTAAGGTTCGCATAGATGAATGTAAAAATGAAAAATCTCTCTGATGAGCCATGTGTATATCCCAAGTATACATGTAGTGTGGTGGCTAGTGCAGTGTCTGCTCATCTGCACGGGCTGTGGTGGTGGTGGTGGTGGTGGATGGTCAGCTCTAGGCATACAATGGCTTCAGATCCAAGTATTGATCACAAACCCTTTTATGGTCTTATGGACCATACCCATGATCAGGACACCATCTCTCTGACACAAACCCCTAATCAAATCGGGAAAATCCAAAATAGCGGGTACCTTGGTGCCCATGCGGTGCCCCACTAGCAACGATAGTGCGGATCTCATCAGATATGATCCTCGCCACATCGATCTTCCTCTCCTTCAAAATGTGATAAAGCATGCAAGCAATGTTGACTGGTATGGAAGAGGTATGACTTCTTGGCCTGATGTTGTGTAGGACAAGAGTCATGAGGACCTGATCTATTATGTTCATGTCTCCCCTTTTCAGGAACTTTGGCCTCCCTGCCGCATTCAGCTCAAAACCACGGTCCGGGTGTGCCAAAGCCAAGCACATATTCCCCAAGTTCCAATTTCTACGAGTTTCCCACCTATAATATGAGCACTGCTCGCCTTCAGCTAAAACCAACAGATTTCCCAAGTATTCATTTATAGCATCCCTTGAAAAAGAAACGTCCCTCCCTCTGAAAAAAGATCTGAAGGTATACAACTGCCCTTCAGTAGGAATGACGTTTGCGTAAAACTCATGCATAATCTCGAAGTTCAGTAATGTTGGAGGGGTTAGGAAGTTTTGCCATCCATGTCCCTCAATGATGTTCTAATAGGCTCGGAATTCCCCTTGCGGGTTGATTAGGAAAATACGCTCCGTCCATATGCTTCTACGGGTCAACTCCAAATATCTCACCTGCTGCTCTGCTCCTAAGAATCTGTGGTTATCGAACTCCACAGGGGGCTGCCTCTGCTGAGAGGTTTGACCAGCACTGAACCGTGCACGCTTTGTAGGAGCCATCTGCAATCAAGAAAAACCAGACCAAAACAGCAACAAAAAGATTAAACCACCAATCAGTAAATTCCAGAAAAATCATTAGAAACACCATATCAGCATCAAACTGTCACGCAAGTGCCAAAAACACAAAAACTAAACATGATGGTCTCAGGGGTGCGCGCTTAGCGAAGCCAGAGCCCTTTTAGCGCACTCAGGCAAGCTGGAAAAGGACAAAACAAGATGGGCGCGCTTAGCGTGGTCATGAGCCCGCTTAGCGTGCTTGCGAAAACTGAAGAAAAAACATTTGTGCCCAAGGTCAATCTATCCAAAAATCAAAACAATCATACCCCACCCAATCATTTTGACATGCAATTGAGCACAAATCAGCAAACCTAACCTTAGGTACTAACAGAAATAGGTTATGTAATCCTAAAAAGTTAACTTAACAGTGCTAACCAATCTACAATCTAACCAATATACAAATATTCCAACTACTTCAACAAAATCACAAACAAAACCTAAACATGCATTTTTCAGACGAATTAAAATAAAGCACAAAAGATACAAACCTGGAGATGAGATGACATAACATGAAATTGGATGAAATTTGCGAAGGTAGAACACAAGAATTTGTGGGAGCAAAAGGGAAATTGAATTGAGGAAAACTGGTGCTGAGAGGGGGAAATGAGGCTTTTCAAAACCCCTCTTTCTCTTTTTTAAATTTTTGACCCGGAGGCCCATCAAACCCCATTCATGCCTAACTTGTCTGGGCTGATTTTCACGAACGCGCTAAGCGCGCTTAGTGAATCACAGCCAAACAAGTTGGTTTAAACCAGCATTCTCCGACTATCTTCTCGATTAAATTAGAAATAGTAAATACAAAAGTTAACACAACAAATACTTATAACGTTGGGGTGCCTCCCAACCAGCGCTTTGTTTAACGTCGTTTTAGCTCGATGGTCCAATGTAACCTCAAGAGTCGCAGAAGGGCACTGCAGAGGTATTCTGCTCGAAATCACCACTGAGATAAATCTTCAACCGTTGACCATTTACAGTCCAACTCTCATTTGACTGCATGCTTTCGATGATAATGGCCCCATAGCTCTTGATTTCTCGAATCTGAAACGGACCAGACCACTTTGATTTTAGATTTCCAGGGAACAATTTTAATCGAGAATTGAAAAGTAAGACCAGTTGCCATACTTTAAATTGCTTGGTTACTATTTTTCGATCATGGTAAGTTTTCATTCGATCTTTGTAAAGCCTCTTGGAGTCATACGCTTGGAGGTGCATTTCCTCCATTTCGTGTAATTGCACCTTTCTTTTGTCTCCATTCAGAGAAGTTTTAAGGCCCAAAATACCTTATGTTCCAATTCTAACGGCAAATGACAATTCTTACCGTTGACTATTTTAAAGGGTGTGAGATAAATCGGAGCCTTGAAAGCTGTCTGATAAGCCCAAAAGCATCATCAAGCTTGTTTGTCCAATCTTTTCTAGAGCCCGACACCGTTTTCCCCAGAATCCTTTTAATTTCTCGATTCGACACCTTCGCTTGCCCATTAGCCTGTGGATGGTAGGGTGTCGCAACTTTGTACTTTTACACCGTACTGCTCCAAGGCTTTTTCTAGTTGAGTGTTGCAAAAGTGGGATCCTTCGTTACTTATTAACACTCTCAGAGTACCGAATCGAGAAAAAAATTTCTTTAAAAATTTTATCACGATTTTTCCATCTGCTTTAACACATGCTTTTGCTTCAACCCATTTGGATACATAGTCAACCACGACCAAAATGTACTCATTGGAAAAAGACAATGGAAATGGGCCGACCAAGTCTATGCTCCAACAATCAAACACTTCAACTTCCAACATGTTTTGTAACAACATTTCATTCCGTTTTGAAATTCTGCCACTCCTTTGGCATTTGTCACAACTTTTTGTATGCGCATGCGCATCTTTGAACAAAGAAGGTCAATAAAAGCCCGATTGGAGGACTTTCGTTGCCGTCCTCATATCATTGAAATGCCCTCCATACAGAGAGTTGTGACAATGCCAAAGTATGTCATAGGCCTCTTCTTGTGACACACACATTCTCAAAATGTTATCAACACCAAGTTTAAACAAATGTGACTCATCCCATACAAAATATTTGGCATCAGATAAAAATTTCTTTTTCTGGTTACTCGTTAGACCTTCTAGTATCAATCTGACGGCTTTGTGGTTTGCCATGTCGGCGAACCAAGGTATAACTTGTACCATATACAACTTTTCATCCCAAAATTCTTCCTTGACATCAATTTCATGTTTTGTCACCTCAACATTAACAAGGCGTGATAAGTGATCCGCCACCAAATTCTCGGATCCCTTTTTGTCACGAATTTCCAAATAAAATTCTTATAATAAAAGGACCCAACGAATTAGCCTTTGCTTTGAGTCCGGCTTGGTGAGCAAATATTTAATCGCCGCATGATCTGTATAGACCACAACTTTAGACCCGATCAAATATGACCAAAATTTCTCTAATGCATACACTATCACAAGCAACTCTTTTTCAGTTGTTGCATAGTTTACTTAAGCTTCATTCAAATCTTTTCTTGCGTAATGTATGGCATGAAAAAAATTTGTTCTACGTTGACCCAATACCGCACCTACCGCATAACCACTCACGTCACACATGAGTTCAAAATCCATTTTCCAATTGGGAGAAATGATTATGGGTGCGGTAGTCAAACTTTTCTTTAAAGAATTAAAAGCTACCATGCAAGATTCATCAAATTCAAAGGACTTATCTTTGTTAAGAAGATTGCTCAAAGGCTTTGAGATTTTTGCGAAGTCCTTGATGAACCTTCGATAGAATCCCGCATGACCAAGGAAACTCCTTATACCCTTCACATTCAACGGAGGCGACAATTTTTCAATAACGTCTACTTTTCCTTGATCCACTTAAATGCCCTTTGAAGAAAATTTATGGCCGAGCACAATTCCTTCGGTTACCATGAAATTACATTTTTCCCAATTAAGCACCAAATTGGTTTCCACACACCGTTCCAATACTGTATCCAAGTTTTTCAAACAGAGATCAAATAATGGTCCAGAAACTGAGAAGTCATCCATAAAAACCTCAATCGTCTTCTCAATCAAGTCAGAAAATATTGCTTGCATACACCGTTAAAAATTCGTCGGTGCATTACACAAACCAAACGACATCCTAATATAAGCCAAGATTCCGAAAGGGCAAGTGAAAGCAGTTTTCTCATGGTTCTCCAGGTTCACAATAATTTGATTGTAACCTAAATAACCATCCAAAAAACAATAAAATTCTTGACCGAAAAGTCTCTTGAGCATTTGATCCATGAACGGAAGAGGAAAATGATCTTTCCTCACAGCTTGGTTTAGCCTACGATAATCGATGCACATTCTCCATCCGGTTACGGTTTTTGTAGGGATCAACTCATTTTTCTCATTTCGGATAACCGTCATCCCTCCTTTCTTTGGTACCACTTGCACCGAGCTAACCCATGGACTATCGGAAATTGGGTAAATCATTTCGGAATCCAACAATTTTCACCACTTCCTAACCACCTCTTTCATGGTAGGATTTAAGCGATGTTGTGGTTAGGCCATCGGTTTGAAGTCTTCTTCCATGAATATCTGATGCATACAATAGGACGAACTTATTCCTTTCAAATCAGAAAGGGTCCACCCCATCGCATCTTGATTCTTTTTCAAAATACCTATAAGTTTTTCCTCCTCTTTTTTGGTTAGCTCCTTGCTTATGATTACCGGTTTATGCCCCTCATCATCAAGAAAGACATATTTAAGATGAGAGAGCAACAACTTCAATTCAAGTTTGATTTCTTCATTATTTTCTTTCTTCAAATTTTCCACCCTTTCTTTCAAGGGAGGAATTTCCTCTAATTCTTCAAGTTCTTGCAAACATTTCTCAATATCTTTTTCTTCATTCTCATTGATACTTTGAAGAGCATTTGTAAGAACTTTTTGCAATGGAGTGGGAACTTGTAATTTCAATTTTACTTCTTCAATCACCTTTTCCGTTGCATCTATTCTAAAATAATCACCTTTGTCCTTTGAATGCTTCATGTCTTCAAATAGATTAAAACAAATCTCCTCATCTTTTACTCTCACTTTCTTGAAACCGTCATCCATATCAATGGCCATTCGAGCGGTTTTCATAAAAGGTCTTCCAAGAATCAATAGAGTGTCTTGATCTTCTTCCATTTCAATTACCACAAAGTCTATGGGAAATAAGAATTTGTCTACCTTGACCGTGAGGGCGAGTAGTAGATTTTTCAGAAAGTTGCAATGTCATTTAAGTAGCTCTCAATTCCATATGTCCTAACCTTTTTACAATAGACAAAGGTATCAAGTTGATACTAGAGCCCAAATCAATCAACCCATTACCAACATAGATATTTCCAATTGTAACCGGCAAAGTGACTCGTCCCGAGTCACTTTGTTTCCGCGGGAGAGTCTGTTGAATGATAGCGCTACAACTAGCATCCACCATGATAGTTTCTTGATCCGTATACCTTTTTTTTTGTGAGAATATACTTCATGAATTTGACATATTTTGGAATTTTCTCCAATTCTTTGGAAAATGGAATGTTGATTTACAATTGTTTAAAAATATCCATGAACTGAGCATATTGCCTTGCATTATCTTTCTTTGATGGAGCATGCGGATATGGAAAATGTTGAATTGGTATATTGCTCACCTGCTGTTTCCATTTCCTAGTTTTTTCACTCTTTCTTCTCTCATTCTCTTTTCTTCTTCCTCACTTTTTCTTAATTTCTCTTTTTCAACTAATTCTCCCTCAACATTTTTTTCTACTTCTTTCTCATCAACTTCACTCTCTTTTTCAACTACTCTTTTTTCTTCCACTACCTCCTCACCAATACCCATGTCAATTTCTCTACAACTTCTAGTAAGAATAGCCTTGCAACTATCTTTAGGATTAGCTTGAGTGTTAGCAAAAAATAGCCCTTTGTGTTGGTCGACCAATTGTTTTGACAATTACCCCACTTGTGTCTCAAAGTTCTTTATAGCCGTGTCGGTGTTCTTTTGATTTGACATTGATGTTTGCATGAATTAAGTGAGGGTGTCTTCCATCTTTGAAGTTCCACTTTGAGCTTGTGGAGGTTGAGTGTAATTTTGGTATTGTTGTTAACGATTTGATGTACCGGCTTCTCGAGGCCTCCATGGTTGTTGTTGATACCCTTGATTTCTTATTTGATAACTTTGTTGATACAGAGGTCTAGGTTGATAACCTTGATTTTGATTCGCTGCATAATTCGTCTCTTCCAAAACCGGAGGACAATATCCGGTAGGGTGATCTCCCATTGCATAGCTCACAATTCGCCACTTGTGTTTTGTTGGTGGGAACTTCTTGCATTTCCTTGACTTGTTGTGGAAGTTTTGACATTTGTTGTGTCAATAACTCCAGTTGTTGTGAAAGTAGCTTATTTTGAGCAAGAATTGCATCGTTGGTTCCCAATTCCATCATACCCGACTTCCTTTGTATTGTTCCAGGATTATGATTCCCTTGATGATCATTGAGTGCTATTTTATCAATAATAGATATTGCTTCTTCAACACTCTTGGACATTAACGATCCACTTGAAGTGGCATCCAATAAAGTCTTGTGGACCGATTAGAAACCATTTTGGAAGATTTGGACTTGTGTAAGGTAATCAAAACCGCGACCCTTGCATTTGCGTAACATGGATTTGAACTTCTCCTAAGCTTCGTTGAGAGATTCATTTCCACCTTGAGAGAAAACCGCGATTTCCGTCTTTGCCTTCATGAATCGATTATATGGAAAAAATCGTTCAAGGAATTTATATTCTAACACGTTCCAATCTGTCATAGTCGTAGATGATTAATTAAGATACCACTCATTTTCCTTCCCAATTAAGGAATACAGAAATAGTTTATTGAACAACGACTCTTCTTCAGCTTCTGGTGCTCCCGTTGCACCCGCAATTTCATAGAATTTTGTGAGATGAGTGAAAGGATCCTCATTATCCATACCAGTGAAAGGGTTTTGATATAAAAGTGCAAGAATTCTGTTCTTCATCTCAGAATGCCTCCCATTATGGTCGTTGCGTGCAAACTGAGCATTATGTCTCGGACTGTTGATGCAGGGTGAAGAAACAAAAGGTGGTGGTGGAGCTGCCATGATTGGTGTAACAAGTGGTGTGGATGAAGAAGATTACCCTTGCTTTTTCTTTCCCTAGCACGTTGTTGTCTCCGCCTTATTCTGCTATTGAGTCTACGAGCAGTTCTTTCAATCTCTGGATCAAAAAGAAGTTCTTCTGTAGGTACACTCCATCGCATAAACGGATTCAACACACTAGCCAAACAAATCAAAAAGCACAAGAGAATTATAGAGATAAGAGATTCAAAATACAAATATCTTAAAATCACTAAACTATTGCAATGCTTGCAATATCTCACCTAACAATCCCCGGCAACAGCGCCATTTAATTTAATAGTAAAGTCGGGGGGGGGGGGGGGGGGGGAGGGTGTTTTATCGTATCCACAGATATTGTATGCGAGATATGTCGATGCTAGTCATTCAATAGTTTAACTTCCTAAGTAAGAGTTTTCAAAAGATCGTTCGTTTTGTAACATAAGTCGGTTGTAAAGAGTAAATTAGGGCAAAGAAGTTTTATTTCAAAGAAAAGCATGTCAAGATTAGATTTCGCTAATCCTTTTTAAACGTATCCGATTAATCAAGCATGTGAACTTAGTTTTAATCAATACAATCGCATATCCTCGCGAATCTGTTCATTTCTAAAGTGGGTCCGTGAATATTATTTTTTTAATCGTTAGATGATTTCTCTAAATAGCAACCAAAACAATAAACATAAAATTAATACAAAGTGAATATTAACTTCCCAATCCATGTCTAGAGTTTTTTGTTTAATAGATGAAGAAATTAGATCAAGACTTGGAAAATCTATGTCTAAAGTGAATCAAACCATAAATACATCATTAAAAGCAAATATCTTCATCATCTATTGATCATAACCTTGTTCACATACAAAAAATAAAAATAAATACATAAAAGCAAGATTAACTACCTCTAATCTTGACACAAAAGTGTTTAGCTACTCATCACCATGGTAGCTTGATCGACAAGTAAAAAAAGAAGCTTTACTAGCATCAAAGTCGAAGAATCGAGGATTAATGCTCCAAAGATTTTATTCTTACTTCTCCAAGAGTTTCTAAGGTTTTTAACCTAGAAAATCCTTTCTCTCTTTCTCAAATGCTGAAAAGTGTGGAAAAGTACAAGTTGGTGAAAATATCTTCCAAGTGAAATATTTATAGACAAAGTCACTTAGTGCAGTAAGTGGCACCCTGCTAAGCGCCCTCAAAGGCGCGCTAAGCGCGGTCAGAAGAACACATCAAGAATCCAGGAAGCGCGCTAAGCACGGTAGAAGCCCGCTTAGCACGTTTTGAGCCTTTAGCTACTGGAAAATTCATGAGCGCGCTGGTCTCGCGTTGAAAAGCTTGCTTAGCGCGCTATGCCGATACAAAAACTTCAAAACTTTCTTTTCAGTCCTTCTTTCCTTCACCAATTGTTCCTATTACCAAAAATGGGTAAGAAGAACTGTCAAGGAACATCAAAATGCTCAATATTTATAGGAAAAATCAGAAATTAACATAAATACAGTTAAACTTCTAGATTTTAGACTAAACTACCAAGAAAACCAATTGAAAGGGTCATAAAATCAAGTCAAAAGTATGCACAATTTACCCCTTAACACATGCCTAACCTGAGTTTGATCCTACTGATAAAACCTTTTGCCATTTTTCTGACTTATTTAATAGGTTTGATATTTTATCCATGATTATTTAGGGGTTGTAACACCTATTGTTTGGATACCTTTATCATTGGTTGTCACCATGATTTGAAATTCCTTTGAGATATATGTTTGGTTGTTACCTTGTTCTTTTTGACTTTGTAAAGTCTACACCTTAGATGTTGTCACATTCACTCTTATGCTTTGGTTTTTACCTCTACTTTCTTTGACTTATATCCGTGTTGTAAACATTGTTATGATTTATGCATGTTGATTTTGAATTTTGATCTTTACCATGATAAGTAATGTTTTGACCTGTTCATGATTTGTTTGTACTTCAATTTGTCATTTATAATATTTTGTCTTGTAAGAACCTTATTTCATGATCTTTTAGATGTTGTAACATCTATGTTTACCTTTTGGTTGTAACCATTGGTTTTGATTCTAACTGCTAAGGATGGATGCATGGGTTGTAACCTTGTCATCTATTGACTTTATCAAAGTTTTGCTTGATGTTGTCATATGCTTATCCTCTTCTCCTTGTTACCATGATTTTATGTCTTCGTCATGTTTGAATGAATATATATATATATATATATGTGTGTGTGTGTGTGTGTGTGTGTGTGTGTGTGTGTGTGTGTGTGTGTGTGTGTGTGTGTGTGTGTGTGTGTGTATATGTGTGTGTGTGTGTGTGTGTGTGTGTGTGTGTGTGTGTGTGTGTGTGTGTGTGTGTGTGCTTGAAGCTTGTTAGGTTTCCCCAAGTGATATAGCTTGCTAGCTCTCATCCTAAAGAGTTGCCTTGTGTTCCTTAGTCCAAAGGAAAGTATCTCTATTTGACTAAATGTCATAGATAGCTCATTTGTTTTTAAATCTTCCCTTGACCTTGTTAGAGTCATTAGGTCCTTCAACTTAACCTTAAGTTAGAATATACATCCCTTTGGCTTTGTTAAGTCAAGTTTTAGTATACCTTGTTAGGAGTCCTATAACTTAGAACTTAGGATTAAATTTTGTTAACTCTAGGTGTGTATCATTGTTATGTGTACTCACTTTTCCTCCTTGAATTTTTTTGTTAAAACTCAGATCCCTAGTTAGTTTTCAATGTAGACTTAGAGAGTTTGTTAACTCTATGTAAGCATCATTGTTATGAATACTTATTCCCCTTGGAACCTTGACTATAATCAATACTTCATTCACCCTAATTAGGTGAACTACGGTTGCTCTGATTCCATCCTTGTTAGGATACGTAGGCACGAGATGCGATGTCTTGGCGAGCATACTCAGTGTATACCCATAGGTCTTTACCTTTAGCACCTTTACCTTAGCAGATAACTCTTAGCAAGCAAACATTAGCAATAACACAAATACCAAACAAGAGGCTCCTGTAGAGTACTACAAATACATAGAGTGCTCATACCTTCCCTTAGTATAACCAACACCCGATCTCTTAGCTTCGTTGTTATGTAGAACACTTAGGGTTTTCTTCGATCTTTACCCTTTCCTTTGGATAAATCAAAGCTCGGTGGTGAACATTTAAAGATTTGTGATTAAAGTTAATAAATAGCTTGATATCCGATTCTCACTACAACACATGTGTTGACCTGTAACTCGTATGTATCGACACATAGAAATTTTTTTCTACTATGTGTCAGCTCATAGCAGATATGTGTCGACACATAAACACCTTTTGTGAACTATTTCCAAAATGATGTTATGATTCCTAATGCCATGGCGTACCTTTAGACTCAAAGGATACTTTCCAATATAAGTAAACACTAAAGTATCCTAGTTTTGACATCATACAAAACAATTCTAATAGGAAAGACACTCATAACAAATACCAAAAGCAATGACACGGGGACAAGTATCAACGACCACATGATTTGTACTAAGAGCAAAACGGGGTATTCACAAGCCAAAGCTACCTTGTATTAGGCTAAATAAGACCTACATAGACACTGTGGAACCTTCCACTGCCAAAGAAGCTCTTACAAGACCTTTGTGAAAAGAATTATGCATAATGAATTCCAAGCACTAGTGTCCAACCACATTTGGACACTAGTGCCCTACCAAGGACAAGAAAACATTATTGATTCCAAGTGTGTTTTTAAGACCAAGTACAAAACCAATGGTTCAATAGAAAGGAGGAAAGCACAACTAGTTGCAAAAGGCTTTCAACAAATTGTTGGACTTGACTATGAAGAGACATTTAGTTATGTAATTAAAGCAAGCGCAATCAAGATCATTCTTTCAATTGAAGTTCACCTCAATTGGGAAGTATAACTACTAGACATCAACAATGCTTTTATCATGGCTACCTAAAATAAATAGTATTCATACATCAACGCGTATGGTTTGATAGTCTAAAAAATGCATTACTTAGCTGATGATTAACACTAAAAATGAATAATCTCTATTCATCCTCAAAGAAAAGGATCTTATTACTTTCTTCCACATATATGATGATGACATCTTAGTCACAAGAAGCAACGCCAAATTCCTTAAAGGCTTCATCAAGCAACTCAATGCATTCATTTTCTTAAAAGAGTTGAGTAACTTGCATTATTTTTTGGGAATAAAGGTTCACATAGATGCAAATGGTATATATCTCAAGAAATCCAAGTACATAGGTGACTTAATAAATAAATTTCACATGGAGAAAGCCTCACATTGTCCAACACCTATGGTCATAGGGAAATAGTTCACAGTTGAGGGAAAGAAAATGGAAGATCCAAACCGTGTTCAGGTTGGCTACAGGAGGATTACAATACTTAACACACACAAGGCCTGACATAGTTTTTTCTATAAATAAACTCAGTTAGTACATGTGTTCACCTATAGTTGACCATTGGCAAGGGATAAAAAGTATCCTAAGGTACCTACAAGGTACTATTAATCATTGCTTGCACATTAAGCCTCCCACTGACTTGGATATAACAGGTTTCTCAGATGTAGATTACACCACTAGTGTTAATGACAGAAAATCTATGGCTGGTCAACATGTTTTTCTTGGTGAAACACTATTTTCTTGGTCCTCAAGAAAACAAAAAGTGGTCTCAAGATCAAGTACATAATCAAAGTACAGAGCCTTGGTTGATTTAGCTACTGAAATAGCATGAACTCAGTCACTACTTGTTGAGCTCAAGCTTACATTATCAAGTAAACCTATTCTATGATGCGACAACTTAAGTGCCAAGGAATTAGCCTCTAATCCAGTTATGGACGCACATTTAAAGCACATTGAAATCGATTTCCATTACATTGGAGACCAAGTGCTACAAACTAAAATTGTTATAACATATGTTTCTACATCAGATCAAATCGCTGACTGCCTCACCAACCACTGAGCCATACACGATTCAATCAACTCAAAGACAAACTTGGGGTGATTCCCTAACCACTAGTTTGAAGGGGGAGTTGGACATAATTCCTTGATACTTGGATCATATAAAAATGTAATTGATTGTATTTTATTATAATTAACAAGTCATCACTAGCCTAACATTAATAGTTTCTATGTTGGGATATAAACATTATTATTAGATTGATTTTTGAAGCTTGTTGACAAAGATATTATTGTATATATGTGTACATGTCCATCAGATTATGCAATACAATTAATATACAATTACACAGTTTTCTATCTATTAGTACACTTGCTAATTTGTCATCAACTAGGTCTTGAAATATTTTTACGTGATTTTGTTAAGTAAAAAGAGACCTTAAAAGTATTTTAGATGTGTTTGTGTGTGAGTTGCCATAATATATTAGGAGTTACTCTCCTACTTTCACATGACTCTGGTCATTCATACAAACATGATTAAACAAAATTCCACACTTACTCTCTTTCATAACTCTAAAGCTTTAAAGTTCCTTTACTAGATATGCTGATCATATAGGCACTGTTGCACCCTAAAATTTGACCAACATTTATTTATCTATCAAGTGTTTGAAAGTTGATACCTCCATCAGAAAGTTCAAGAGATCCTCAGAGGAATTGGTTGAAACCAAGGTTGTGTGCTTCATAGCTTGAGAGTTGTGAGTGCTCCTCAGATGATTCTGAGACTTTGAGAATGAACTTGAAGCTTTGAGAAAGCCTAGGAGATGTCTTGAAAGTCATCATGAAGCCCATAGAGGTCATTATGCAAGAATTCAGAAGATTCAGTCATGAGTGGTAGAATTAGGGTTTTAACTGGGTCAACCCTAGATCAGCTGAAGATTTGGAGAAGGTTGAGACCCAATCCAAGGGCCATGAGATCATGGAATGATGTATGGAGATGTTATAAAGATGATTCCTAGACCAACTCATCATGATTGAGGAGTTTGAGAAATTTTGAGTTAGGGTTTCTGAGGATTGTCAGTGAAAAAACCCTAATTTGATCCCTATCTTCCAGGAAGTTTTAGCTCAAGATGTGATTGATATCTCATCTTCCCCACAACATGAATGTTGTAGAGCTTGTTCTTAGCTTTAATTTGAGTGGTAGAAGTCCTTGATAGGAGTTGCAGAGCTCAAGTTATGGTTTTGACAAATTACAGGTCAGCTGAGGTGTGTGAATCTGGGTCCTTGAAAGTCACCCAACTTGCAGACAACTTTTGCCCTAGTAGGATGATTCCTATGATCTCTTGGTCAACATAAATGTTGAATAGCATCTTTTTAGCTTTCTATAGAGTACTAGAAGTCCTTGATAGGATTTGTAGAACTCAACTTATGGATTGAACAAGACAGGGGTATTTTGGTCATTTGGCAGTTATAGGTCATTTTAAGCAAAGGCCATATCTCCTATTTCCAAGCCTCAAATGGAAAAACTCAAAACATGAAAGTTGTTCGAAATGGCATTTTAAGCCTATAAAAGAGGTCATGAGTTGTTGGAAAAGCTTGTAGCATGGAATGACAAAGTTTGGTAAATTTGAACTAAAAAGGGCATATAAGTTAATTCAAGTCAAGTTGAAATTTGGTTTGGGAGATCTATGAATCCAAAATAGGTCATCCAATATACCATTTTGAATGCAAATAACATTCTAAAAACTTTGGTTTAAACAGAATTTTGATTTGAGGCTCAAAAATGAAGGTTGATTTGAAAAATTGTAACTTGTATCTTAAGGCATCCTTGGAAGGTTCTACACAAGGCAAGTTTGGCCTGATTTTTGCACATATGACCTCAATATCTCTTGTAGTGAGATTTTGACACAAGTTTACAAGGCCTAACTCATGAGATATGGTATGTTTAACTTGTCACCAAAGGAGAAAATCCAAGCTTTTCTAGTGGATTCTAGATGATTCTAAGAGCTTCCATGGATTGCTATTTAAAGAGTACCTCATAGTGTGATGAAAGGTTGGTGAAAGTTGCTGAGTTCATTGGAGAGAGTGAGAGAGAAAGTGCCATTGCTAAGTTTCTTCAAGATCAAGCAAGATCCAATTTCTTCTTCTACAAGCCTCATTCACCTCAACTCTTGCAAACAGAAAAGTATTCATCATTGGAGGAGCATTTGGAGAAGGTTTCAAGTGCTAGATCAAGCTCTAACACCACTCACCATTGAAGCTTGACAGGTTGGTAACTTGATCTATAGGTCTTTATTCAGGTGCATTCTGTTAGAATCCTAGGTGTAAGATCAACATGCTAGGTTAGAGGAATGTTTTCTGAGAGTTAGCGGAAGATCCATGAGGTTCCATGGCAGGTCCCATATTCTTTGATTTCCAAAAGCAAGATGTTCAGTGAGTGTTAGCACGCATGATATAGCATAGTCTGGTTAGGATAAAGTGTAGAACAAGCTTACATCAATGGATTTGAGTTCAATCAAGATTGATACCAGTGAATTAAGTTGAAACCCTAATGTTGGAGCTTTCTGTTAGGATGATTTAAGGAGTTTCAGAGAAAGCTACTTGTATGGTTATGTTCGTGGTAATCATTAGTACAATTTTGCTTTTGGAATTTCTGGATTTCATCAAGTCATCATTGAGAACGATTGAGTTGAAGGATCGTGCATGGATTCTGGTTCAGACGAAACCCTAGTGGCATTTGGGGACGATGAACTCCCACCGTTGGATTGTCCCAAATATTTGACTGGATCAGCTCATCCAACGGCCATGGTTTGAATTCAAAAACGGAGGGAAAGACTTAGCTTCAAAACGCACCGTTTGAATTAGTTGTGAATCCTGGGCCTGGATCAGCTTCGCTACTCACACCCCCTCACGGAGCCCAATCCACTTTTGAACTAAGATTTGTTGCTAACTGCACCGCGTCCCTCATCTTTTTCTTTTGTTTTTTATTTTCAATTTCTGAGCGCACATGGGCTTAGCACCTTTGCTATGCACACCACCATTTCTTGGCCCACCAGGATAATCAACTGAGGCGCATTGCTCATGACACCCCCTCCCCCATTTATTTTATTTTTCTTATTTCAATTTCTTTTATATTTCTTGCATTTTAATAAATCCATATAAAATAGGAAAATTAATATTTTTCACTCCTTGTTTTTTTCACATATTCATAATCATGTCTAGAAAAATGTAAATAAATAAAATTCCATTTTATTTTTCTTTTGGTATTTTTAGCATATTATTCTTGTAAATGGTGTTTTTAATTGATTTAGTTTGATACTTGATTTTGTATAATTTCTTTTAGGACTTTCCCTTAGGATTTTTGAGCCATTCTTTTTGGCATAGTTAGGTATTGGACCATAGATCATATAGGATTTAATTCACAATTTGTAGATTAAAATTTGATATAGTTTGCTTATTTGACATTTAGGTGCTCAAATTAGGGTTTTAGGTTGTATAGGTAGGTTTAACATTTTTGTTTTGGGTTTTATAGGCCATATTAGTGTATGAGGGATATATGGGTTAAGGGTAAGTATGTGTAGAATCCCCTAGAATTTTACTAGAATATTGTATGGTGTTTTAGTTTTTTTAATTGATTTTTGGATGTATGGTTAGTATGTGTGTTGCTTAAAGGCATAGTTTGTATTGTTGTGCTTGTTCTTCTTCTCCTTTGAGTGTGTGAGCTTTGAAGATTGAGTTGAAGACCTTGTGGATCCTCATTGAAGCCTTGAAGACCTTGCAGAGGAGTTTAGCTTAGCTTTTGTTTGTTTTGTTTATAGGATCATAAGTGCATAGGTAGAGCCTTAGATAGAATGATTCCATTCAATAAACAAGGAGTGTCTTGTTCACCTCCTTCCTTCTCTGTGACATAAAGTCCCTTAAGGGTATTCACCTCTCTCCTTTGGAGGGATTAGTGACCTTGCCCTCTGAGGTAGAACTTTGAGAGAGCCTTTCCCTTTTGATGTTAAGTCCTTAATGGCATCCTTTGGAAGTCAGTGAGCACTGTAACATCCTCACCTCATCTTGTTGACTGAATCTTGTTTGCTGGAGCATTTGAGCCATTGAAGATAGAAGCTGAAGCTTTGAAGAGGATGATTCCTTGAAGATTGTTGAAGTCTGAAGACTTTGTGAAGATCCAGTTGATGCTTGAAGATCCCTGAAGATAGTGAAGCCTGAAGGTGGAGCTGATCAAAGAAGCTGAAGCTTAAGGGAGAAGATGAGTTGATACTCATGTTGTAGGGTTGATACCTGGAAAGCAAGTGATCTCTGAAGTCTGAAGACTGAGTTGCTGCTGGAGGAGCTGAGGCTTTCTTCTGTTTTTCTTTTCTGTATTGTGTGTTTTGTTTGATTTGTCTGTTGCATTAGACTAAGTTCATCTAGAGTAAGTCTAGGAGCATGATTGCATTAGAGGTTGAGTTGCTCCCTCTGCTTGTATTGTTATTGCGTGGCTTTGCTTGCGGGTATTCGGTAGAGCCCAGCTCCCTTGCCCATGTGTTTATTTTGCTTGATAGCATGTTTTCCTTTCTTCTGTATGATTGCAGTTTACTGTTTATCGCTTGATAGCATGTGGTTTATTTTTCAGTATGATTACTGTTATTTCATGACTGGCTTGAGGTCGAGACGAGCTTGTGGAGGCTGAAGCCCCACACACATTTCCTCCCTCACTTGCATTGCATGCATTTCACTATTAAGCTGATGCTTTGTCTGTTTTGGTGTATCATTGACATGATCCCTTAGGACTCTCATTTCCTTTGATAAGGATTTGATGATAGACTTTTAGGTGGAAACCTATGCATGACAACATCTAGGAGTTCCCTGTTTAAACCTCAACCATAGGATGAATCCATGGCATGACAACAGTAGGACTTGATAGTCTCCCTCCTAGTTGGGCCTGTTCTCTTCTCATCTCAAAACAGTTTAAGACACAGTAATCATGAATGATTTCTTTTGTACGTTACGAGCCTTAAGCTATCTGAGAAAGGATTGTGGGAGAGTTTCTTTTCCATAGTCTGAATGTTTAGTATGGTACCCTTTGGGTGACATGCGACGCATTCACTCTCAGGTCATAGTCTCTAGTGCGGTTGAAATCGCAAACACAATAAAAAAAATTTCTTTCAGGAAGTAACCCGTAGTTTCCCGAACTACGTTTGCTCTGATCCTCCATACAGTGTGGAAGTACGTAGGCATAGGATGCGACGTCCTAGCGAGTAACCTGCAACCTTTCCCCCGTAATCCTTCGTAGGCCGAACTACGTTGACTCTGATTTCTCATTCTCTGATGAGAATACGTAGGCATGAAGTGTGACGCTTTGCCGAGTCATTTTTCTTTTCTTTTTCAGCCAGCCTTGATAGGTAGATAGATTATAACCAACCCATCCAAGTAAACAAACAAGCGTGGATCCCGTCGAGTACGACGGACGTGAGGGGTGTTAATACCTTCCCCTTGCGTAACCGACTCCCGAACCCAGACAACGGTTGCGATGACCTTGTCTTACCCTTTTTCGTCAGGTTTTTCTGATCGTTTCCTTTCCCGCTCTGAGGGATAAATAACGAAAGGTGGCGACTCTTCTGTCATGTCGGCACCTTATTTTTGCGCAAGCGATAGCTGGCGACTCTGCTGGGGACTTGATAGTTTCCTAGGGATCCAACGTCCCGAAAGCGAGTCAGTTTTGGGATCCAACGTCCCTTAAGAGAGTCAATCCTACCGCTTGTGTGTTTGCTTGTTGGGTTGCGTTTATTTATCGCATTTTTTACTTCTCGCACTTTATTTCCCGCATTTTTATTTCCAGTATAATATGATTATTTGTGCTGTTGTGGGATGGGAGTTCTGATGAGTGAGAAGCCAGACCCAGGTTTGAGTGCACCATAGACTTAGAGTGGAGATTAGTGGGCGCGTGCTTGCTTTGCAGGCACTAGTGTCTCATGAAATCCACACTCAGACGAGGTTCATCCGGTTGGCTTCACTTTCAACCCTTTGGGTTGAGACGGTTGCTGGTTTGGTGGATTGTCGACTCTGGGGACCGATCATTTGTGATTCAGCTAAGTGAGGCCTCTTCAAAGCTTGGTGATGCCACTCCTTCTGGGAATCGTATCATCAGTTTTGAAAGTCTGTGACGTTGATGAACGCATAGGATGCCGTACCTTGAGTCAGTCTAGGTCCATACCTGTGAGCAGGACTGGGTTTATTGCAGGAAACTTTGACCTTCAGACTACCTGGTTTTCTTGACAGTGAATCAGTTACGTTGGTACCAGGGTTTCTCAGTTGCAGACTCGTCTGTTCTTGATAGAGCAGGGTTTGATCAGAGGATTTTATCGTCGGGTGTTCGTCTGTTCTTGATGGAACAGGTTTTGATCAGAATATTGTCATCAGTGATTTATTCTGGATGAAGCAGATTTTGAGTGAGGTCTGAAGATCTCATCAGCAGATGTCATTTGTTCTTGATAGGGCAGATTTTGAGTGGGGTCTGAAGATCTCATTAGCAGCTGTGTGTTTGTTCCTGATAGGGCAGATTTTGATTTGGGGTCTGAAGACTTCATCAGCAGATGTCCCTTGATCTTACACCCGGGGTCCTTATTATCAGGCACTTATTCCTGACAGAGCGGAATTTTGATCTCGGTCCTATCAGATGGTTATTCTCAGCAGATCAGATTAGTGGTCTTACACCGGGGTTTCCTTCTCATCAGCGACTGTTAATATAGAATCTCCACAGCAGCTATCCAGATATATTATTGCATGCCTGCATTTTGCATTAGTTTGCATATCCATTTGCATTCCATTAACGTGTGTCTGTGTTGCAGGTACCGTTTCCCCGATCCCGGATTCCTCGCCTTCTGCTGTTATTATGGCCTCCCTCAGGAAGACTGTTGCGTACAAGTTCCCGACCCCCGATGTGTCGAAGCTGACTGGTTTGATAGCCCTGGCAGGGGATTCTGTGAAGGATAGGTTCAGGAAGTCTTATGGCAGGTTGCTTAGTCTGGTTTGCAAACCTTCTACGTCCGAGTTGAATGGGTTACATGCTCTTCTGCAGTTTTATGACCCTCCCTTGAGGTGTTTCACTTTTCATGACTTCTTTCTCGCGCCGACATTGGAAGAGTATGCTGATATGCTAGGTGTGCCTATCAAAAGGCAGATGCCTTTTGTACACATGGATGCTGAGCCTGATCTGGCTGGTTTGGCTTCCTCACTCCATTTGAGCGCTTCTGAGTTAGTGGTGACGAGCTGGAACAAGGTCCCAGGGTTCTCCCTGCAGTTTCTAATAGCTAAGGCTCAGCAGTGTGCTAAGGACAAATGTTGGGACGCATTCAATGCCATCCTTGCTTTATGCATATATGGCATTATCCTATTCCCCAACATGCCAGATTTCGTAGACTTTGATGCATTCCACATCTTCGCCTCAGGGAATCCAGTCCCTACTCTGATCGGAGACGTATACCATTCAGTGCATTACAAGAATGAGAACCGGAGAGGGAAGAATGTCTCATGCTGCGTACCGTTGTTGTACAGATGGTTTGATAGTCATTTGCCCAAGAGGGGTTCTTTCGTCTTGTCTGCAGCCACAGCTGAGTGGCCTGAGCGTCTGATGAGTTTGTCGGCAGAAGATATTGATTGGTTCGTTGACAGAGACAGGTTAGGCACCGAGGTGATCTTCAGTTGTAGTGGGTTTCCTAATGTACCTCTGATAGGTAGGAAGGGTTGCATCAACTACAATCCGTCGTTGCTAGTTCGTCAGTTCGCATATGCTTTGAGGACTCCACCGAAGGAGGAAGAGGTACAGGAATCTCTGTACCTCATGGGTACTCTAGAGGGGGATTTGTTGTCCAAACTTCAGCGTGCGTGGAACAATATTAGCAAGAGGGGAAAGCCTTTGTTGGGAAAGAGCAACAGCCAAGCCTACCCTCCTTATTCAGATTGGATCAGAGCCAGAGCCAGCACTATAGGGATGCCATTCCCTCATGTCAGACCAAAGAGTCCTCCACCGGTCGAGGAGCCTACCACTGTGTCCATTCATCAGCACAACCAGGTATTGGCTAAACGAGATGAACTGATGCGGGCGAACGCAGAATTAGATAAGGAGTTAGCTCAGCTTCGAAGTGAACGGAATGAAGCCGTGCATGCCTTCAAAAAGCAAACAGAGTCGGTGAACCAACTGGGTTCAGACTTGGCAAAGCAGATTGCTGATCGGGAACGCTTAGGTCAAGACTTCAGGGCCGCTAATGATGTACTAGCTACGAAGAAGCAGCATCTGGAAGAGGCATATCGGAGGATATCTAAGTTCGACCAGCATTGGAAGACTTCCATGGCCACCAGGAAGGAGCGAGAGGACAAACTGATGCTGCAGATTTCTAAGCTGGAAGCCGAAGTAAAGGACAGTGAGCGGAGGTTTGATGAAGAGACCGCCCGCAGATACGCCGCTGAAGCTCGACTCAACAAAGCTCTTGCTAACCTGAAGGAGCATAAGTTGATGTTTGAGTCTAAGAAGCGGAAACTGGAGGATTGCTTTGGCGAAGGAGCTTGGGAGAGTTCAGTTCAGGGGCTTCAGCATACCATCAGACAGAGGGAACTACTCGTCGAGGGGTTGCTCACTTTTCCAGATCATCCAGAGACGAAGGAATTATTAGCAGAGTATCGCGCCCGTGGCCGTACTTGACTAGTTGTATTCCTGTTGTTTTGATCTTTGATGTATGCTGACCATCACCAGACTTGTTGGCTGAGGTCATGCTGTTGATTTGTTTGTACTCGCTGATACTGTGTACTGCCTTGACAGGCCTTTCCATATATATATATGAGATTGATGTTTCCATGATTGGGCTCGGATTTCTTTTTCCTCGTATTATTATCAGCACCGTCACTAAGGCACTAGGATCGGGGGAAAACCTCCCACGCACACAGACACACGCATGCATCTGCATGAAGCATATTTGCATGGTGTATATCTTATTGCTTTTCCTAACCTTTATTGTTGACAGGTTTTTCAGGTACACAGGCTCTGAGCTGTCTCCGGCCTCCAGGATTGATCAAAGACTCATCCACCGCTACTCAACTCGCGCTAATCAGACAAGGATCATGGACCAGGTGCAGTCAGATGTTCAAGAGCTCCGTGAACGGATGGACCGTTTCATGGAATTGATGCAGGTGGTCGCTAATGGTCAGGACCAGCTTCGTACTTTGGTTCAACCTCTAATCTCCAGGGTTGACAGTAATGGCATACTTCATGGAGGGGTTGTGCCTACTCCTCCTCCAGTGGACGCTCCACAAAACGTTGTTCCTGTTGCCGGGGGCAACGACAGTGCTAACGACAATCTGATGACTAATCTCGGACTCAATGGGGCAGGCGTCGGCAATGGCAGTCTGGGAGCCAATGTTAACATAGGGCCGGTCAACGGCAATGCTGGTGTAGGAAATCTGTTGGTGCCTCAACTGTGGCTAGAGGACCATCAGGATGACGTATTCTCTCAGAGAGGTGTAGAAGCAGAGTTGAACGCTGAAGCTCGACTCAGGTTCAAAGCGCTGGAAGACAAGATGAGAGACATCGAAAATCAGAATACATTGGGTGTTGATATGTCCAAGCTCGGGTTGATTGCTGACTTTAAGGTACCTCATAAGTTCAAGGTGCCTGTCTTTGAGAAGTATAAGGGTACTACTTGCCCCCGCGTCCACCTCCGATCTTATTATAGAAAGATGTCCGCCTACTCTGACGATGAGAAGTTGCTGATGCACTTCTTCCAGGATAGTCTTTCTGGTCCATCACTCGAATGGTATATGGGCCTGGAGCCCGCTACTGTGCGCACCTGGAAAGATCTTGCAGAAGCGTTCGTCCTCCACTATCAATACAATAGCGACTTGGCCCCCAACCGAGTTCAGCTTCAGAATCTCTCACAGCGGAACAATGAAAGCTTTAAAGAGTACGCCCAGCGGTGGCATAAATTGGCTGCTCGGGTTCAACAGCCGATGGTTGAGCGTGAGCTAGTGCAAATGTTTGTGGCTACCCTTCCTGGAATCTACTATGAAAAGCTGGTCAGTGGCATGTCTGGGACATTCTCGGCTCTCATCACTATGGGCGAGCATGTCGAGAACGGTATAAAGATTGGAAAAATTCAGGGCGAATCATCCTCAGCTGGAGGAAGTAGCAAGAAACCTTACGCTGGCAAGCGTCGAGAGGGGGATGCAAGTGCTGTCACCAATGCTCGGAGAAAGGGCAAGGGCCCTCAGCCTCAGATTGCTAGCATAAATATCCCAGCTGCTCCACCGCAGCCGTAGCAGCAGCAGCAGCAGCCTCAGCAGCAAAATCAGCAGGGGTATAGAAGATATCAGAATCGGGCTCCTCTGACAAATCGTCATTTTGAAACTCCACCTATGTCGTATGCACAGCTCTTACAAACGTTGCTTCAGCTTCAGTTAGTGCAAAAGAGGACAATGGCTCCCTTAACAGGGGCACCACCACCGGGGTATGACGCCAATGCTACTTGTGATTTCCATACTGGGGCACCAGGCCATACGATTGAGAATTGCAAGGCTTTTAAGCACAAAGTGCAGGACTTGGTGGACGCCAAGGTTATTAACTTTTCTGATAGTGTGCCCAACGTTACCAAGAACCCTATGCCTCATCATAAGGGGGGCGGAGTGAATGCCGTTATCACTGAGGAGAGTGCGGACTTGTTGACTGACGTTAAAGACTTGAAAACGCCGCTTAGTTTTGTCAAGGCTAAGTTGCTGAAGAAGGGCTTCTTTCCTGGATGCGGAGAGTTATGTATGGCTTGTGCTACACTTCCTGATGGGTGTGAGCAGCTGGTCGAAGGTATCCAAAGTCTGATGTCTGAGGGTATTTTGCAGTTCAGCCGGAGCATAGAAAGTGCATCAGGGGAGGTCGTGCTGAAGCAAGCAGATGAAGTTGCTACCATCACTATTCCTCGTCACCCTATTACTATTTCTGCGCCCCGACCGCCTACAATTACTATCACCAGGGCCGGGCCAATCCCATTCGAAAGCACTAACGCCGTTCCATGGCATTACGGCGCTGAGGTCTATTGCAATGGTCAAAAGTTAGAGCTTGAGCCGTTCGGATCGACTGTGCAGAATCTTGCCGGGGTCAGTGGCATTACTCGAAGCGGTAGGGTGTTCGCGCCAGCGGAGGTTGCGGCAGAGAAGGTAGTCAGAGCTGATGCTGTGGATAAGGGTAAAGGCAAAGCTGTCGAAGGGGTCCCTTCTGGGGCAGAAAAAGATTTGCTAGTTAAAGATGCTGAAGAATTCATGCGGTTAATCAAGAAGAGCGACTACAAGATTGTAGATCATCTTCATCAGACGCCGTCAAAGATCTCTATTCTTAACTTGTTGCTGTGTTCTGAGGCGCACCGCAACGCATTGCTGAAGGTATTGAATGCTGCATACGTGCCGCAGGAGATATCAGTAAATCAGCTGGAAGAGGTGGTAGCCCATGTTAATGCTGGTAATGGGCTGGGATTTACAGATCTAGAGCTGACTCCTAAAGGAAGAGACCACAACAGCGCCTTGCACGTCTCAATAGAGTGCAGAGGCACTATCATGTCGCATGTCTTGGTGGATACGGGTTCGTCGCTTAATGTGCTTCCGAAGAAGGCATTGATGAAATTGGACACTCGTGGATTGCTTTGCACGCCCAGTGATCTGGTGGTGAAGGCCTTTGATGGAACTAAGCGTCACGTTTTCGGAGAGTTGACCCTACCAATTCAAGTTGGTCCAGATACGTTCAATACGGTCTTCTATATCATGGACATCATGCCTGCCTACAGTTGCCTCTTAGGTCGGCCATGGATCCATGCTGCTGGTGCCGTGACGTCCACGCTGCATCAAAAGCTTAAATATGCTGTCGGGGGCAGCATAGTAACCGTCTGTGGTGAGGAGGACATTATGGTGAGCCACTTGTCATCCTTTAAATATGTTGAAATGGATGGCGAAATCCATGAAACACTCTGCCAAGCATTTGAAACCGTCAAGGTGAAAGAGGTAGCTCCTGTCGTCGTAGAGAAGCAAGAGATGAATCTCTCCTTGTTTAAAGAAGCTCGGGCCGTTGTCGAAGCCGGCTCCACCCCAGGCTGGGGGCATGTTTTGGATATACCAATCAAGCAGGATAAGTTTGGATTGGGGTATTCTCCTGGAGCTGAAGCTCCATCTTCTTCGTCTAGCAGTTCGTCTCGTGGGAAGGGGCCGATCCTATTCACCAAGGGCGGAGTGATTTTCGAAAGCATCAACGCAGCGTCTGAGGACAGCGGGGATAGTGATTGTGATCTTGACGCCTGGATTCAACCAAACAAGCCGGGCGAGCGCCTCAACAATTGGACCATCAAGGAGATTATCCAGCTGACAAGTGAAGAGTAATGATTTGCTTTTTACAATCGTTGTACAACCCTATGTCCTGCCTGGGGCATAGTGGTTTTATTGTCAGGGCCTTGTTAGATTATGTACATGCATTTTGTTAATAAATAAAAGGCGTTTTCTTCGTACTCAAAAATTGTGTTCTCTGTTATTCCTGTTTTATGTTTATTTCGAAAAACAGCAAAATGGCAACGAGGTTTGTACTAACCTGCATATTCTTGCTTTAAATTTAACCCTTGTTATTGCAGGATCCACATAACAGATGACATCGACTCTGGACCCTCTACGGCTCACTACGACTTTGATTGCCCGATCTATCAAGCCGAGGATGAGATTGATGAAGACGAAGACCTTCTGGAAGAGTTGGCCCGCTTGTTGAGACAAGAGGAGAAGGTTATTCTGCCTCACGAGGAGGATATTGAGATCATAAATCTGGGTTCTGAGGAGCTCGTCAGAAATGTCAGAGTTGGGGCTGCGTTGCAGAATGATGTCAAGCATAGACTGGTCGAGATGCTTCGAGAGTATAGTGATGTCTTTGCTTGGTCATATGAGGATATGCCCGAACTTGACACAGACATCGTGGTTCATCGTTTGCCGTTGCGAGAGGATTGCCCTCCAGTCAAGCAGAAGCTTAGGAGGACGAGACCAGATATGGCTGTAAAAATCAAAGAAGAAGTCCAAAAGCAGTTGGACGCAGGATTTCTAGCCGTTACCACTTACCCTCCGTGGGTCGCCAACATAGTGCCTGTACCGAAGAAGGACGGTAAGGTACGCATGTGCGTCGATTATCGGGATTTGAATAGGGCGAGCCCTAAGGATGATTTCCTGTTGCCTCATATTGATGTGTTGGTCGACAATACAGCCCAGTTTTCCGTGTTTTCGTTCATGGATGGCTTCTCCGGTTACAATCAGATTAAGATGGCACCGGAGGACATGGAGAAAACGACGTTCATCACCCCCTGGGGAACATTTTGCTATAAGGTAATGCCCTTCGGTCTGAAGAACGCAGGAGCCACTTACCAGCGAGCAATGGTCACTTTGTTTCATGATATGATTCATCATGAGATCGAGGTCTATGTTGATGACATGATTGCAAAGTCCCAAACGGAGGAAGAGCATCTGGTCAACTTATTGAAGCTGTTTGAGAGGCTTAGGAAGTTCAGGCTGAGGCTGAATCCTAACAAGTGCACTTTCGGAGTGCGGTCCGGAAAGTTATTGGGGTTTATCGTTAGTGAACGAGGTATTGAAGTTGATCCTGCGAAAATAAAAGCTATCCAAGAAATGCCAGCGCCGAAAACAGAAAGAGAAGTTCATGGTTTCTTGGGCCGAATAAACTATATTGCAAGGTTTATCTCTCAGCTCACGGCCACTTGTGAACCGATGTTTAAGCTTTTAAAGAAAGATCAGGCGATTACTTGGAATGAGGATTGCCAGAAGGCATTCGACAAAATAAAGCAGTATCTTCAAGAACCTCCAATCTTGATACCCCCAGTGGCTGGACGACCATTAATCATGTACCTGACGGTTCTGGAGAATAGTATGGGGTGTGTTCTCGGTCAGCACGACGAGACGGGCAGAAAGGAGCATGCCATTTATTATTTGAGTAAAAAGTTCACTGAGTGTGAATCTCGATACTCGATGCTGGAGAAGACGTGTTGTGCATTAGCTTGGGCTGCCAAACGTATACGACAGTATATGCTCAACCACACCACTATGCTAATTTTGAAGATGGATCCGATCAAGTACGTCTTCGAGAAGCAGGCTCTTTCGGGCAGGATTTCCAGATGGCAAATGGTATTAACGGAATATGATATTCAGTACGTCTCTCAAAAAGCCATTAAGGGAAGCGTATTGTCTGATTACCTTGCCGAACAGCCAATCGAAGACTACCAGCCGATGAAGTTCGAGTTCCCTGACGAGGATATTATGTTTCTCAAAGCGAAGGATTGCGATGAGCCATTGCCCGATGAGGGGCCAGATAGGAAGTCTCAGTGGAAGTTGATATTCGACGGAGCGGTTAATTCCTATGGAAGTGGTATCGGGGCTATCATCACGACTCCTCACGGATCCCACATCCCGTTTACTGCAAGACTGACGTTTCCAGTTACCAACAATGAAGCCGAGTATGAAGCATGTATCATGGGTCTAGAAGAGGCAATTGATTTGAGAATCAAGAATCTAGACGTATATGGTGACTCAGCGCTTGTAATCAATCAGATTAAAGGGGAGTGGGAAACTCGTCAAGCGAATTTAGTGCCGTACATGAATTATGCCAGGAGGCTACTTCCTTTCTTCGATCGAGTGGAACTTCATCATGTACCCAGGGCTGAAAATCAGATGGCTGATGCCTTAGCCACGTTGGCTTCAATGTATAAGGTCAATTTTTGGAATGAGGCTCCAAGAATTGTGCTTTCGCGTCTTGACAGACCGACATTTGTCTTTGCAATCGAGGATGCCAATGACGGCAAGCCATGGTTCCACGACATCCAGACCTTCCTTATGACTAAGGAGTATCCTGCGGGTGCGTCTACCCAGGATAAGAAGACTCTGAGGAGGCTGTCTGGAAACTTTTATCTCAATCCTGATGGAGTGTTGTATAAGAGAAACCACGATCTTGTGCTACTCAGATGCGTAGATGGGAAAGAGGCGAGTATGCTCATGGAAGAAGTCCATGAAGGCACATTTGGTACGCACGCCGGCGGGCATGCCATGACGAGAAAGATCCTGAGAGCAGGGTATTACTGGCTGACTATGGAGTCGGATTGCTTCAGATTCGCGAAGAAGTGTCATAAATGTCAGATTTATGCTGATAAAGTTCATGTGCCGCCGTGCCCATTGAATGTCATGTCCTCCCCTTGGCCGTTCTCCATGTGGGGCATCGACATGATAGGCAAGATCGAGCCCACTGCGTCCAATGGTCATCGTTTCATTCTGGTAGCCATCGACTACTTCACCAAATGGGTGGAAGCAGCCTCGTATGCTAATGTGACCAAGCAGGTGGTAGCTAAATTTATAAAGAGGGACATCATCTGTCGCTATGCAGTTCCCGAGCGGATCATTACTGATAATGGTTCGAATTTGAATAACAAGATGATGAAGGAGCTGTGCCAGAGCTTCAAGATTGAACACCACAACTCATCTCCTTACCGGCCGAAGATGAATGGCGCTGTTGAGGCCGCCAACAAGAACATCAAGAAGATTGTTCAGAAGATGGTTGTGACGTACAAAGATTGGCACGAGATGCTGCCGTTTTCCTTGCACGGTTATCGTACGACGGTGCGTACGTCGACCGGGGCAACTCCTTTCTCCTTGGTGTATGGTATGGAAGCTGTCCTACCGTTAGAAGTGGAGATTCCTTCTTTGCGAGTTTTGGTTGATGTGAAACTCGACGAGGCAGAATGGATTACGAATCGCTTGAACCAACTCAGCCTGATGGACGAGAAGAGGTTAGCATCGATTGCATTTGGGCGCCTGTACCAAAGCCGAATGAAGAAAGCTTATGATAAGAAGGTGCGCCCAAGAAGCTTTCAGACGGGTGATCTCGTCCTGAAGAAGATTCTTCCGCCACACTCCGATCACCGGGGCAAGTGGACTCCGAATTACGAAGGGCCGTATGTCGTCAGCAAGGTCTTCTCGGGAGGAGCTTTGTTGTTATCCACGATGGATGGTGAAGATTTTGCATCCCCGGTGAACGCGGACGCAGTTAAAAAATACTTTGCTTGAAAGAGACCCGCTGGACAAAAAAGAAAGAGTCCAGGCAAAAAAGGGCATCCCGGCGAACCAAAAACAGAATAAAAGGTTCGGGCAAAAATTAGGGATATATTGAAAAATGTACACCCGCGAAGTCGAAAACCTACACTGGGCGGCTTCGGCAAAAAAGGGTATCCCAGTGAACTGAAAACCCGTAAAGGGCGGTTCACGCAAAAGTTAGGGATTTGAGTAAGCAAATGACTGCGTTCCGCGCATGGACTTTCATTGTTTGGTGGTTTGGAGGACCTGAGGGCCGTTTATCTGAATCAATCTCTTCCGAAGCTGAAGCGTCGGAGAAGTATCGGAGTCGAGCGGGTCTTAGAGGGATCAACTCATGGTGTTCGTCTACGCCTCGTTGCCGACATTTGTATATACTGATGTATATTTATGTTTTCTTTTTTGCGCGGCTTCCTCATTCCAGGAGCTTGCCTCTGTTGTAAAACATATTTGCCCATTCAGGGGTCCATCATCAATAAAATGCACATTATTCAGCAATTCTGCTTGCCCATTTAGCATTTATCTGTTTTGTTTGCGAATGAAAACGCCGATGTTTTTGATAAAATGCGCATACATAAACTTACGGGCCTAGGCCCATTGGTTGTTGAAACAATTAATTACTTGAGTGTTGTCACGAGATAATAACCTTGATAGGCCCCTTTGAGGAGGGTATCTTGTCTGTTTGTTTGTGTTGTTGCAGGTATAGCGCCTTCCAGAAGATGTGTCGTGCGCATCCCCGAAGCAGGGCAAGTCCTCCTTCTCCAGCAGTGTTCAGTGGTCTCTCCACCGCAACATCTGAACGCAGAATAGTGAGCATTGATATGTCTTCCCCAGGTAGAGATGATTCTCTTCCCCAAGCAGACGCATCCTGAAGGAACGTCATTTTCTCGGCTGAGTCGCGCGCAGCAGCTCGTATTCTTCCCCCAGCACCGGGTCACAAGTGCAGATTTCGTAGAAATGTTCGAGTGCCGAAGCTCGTGTTTTCCCCAGTAAAGTCGCCAAAGCAGGTGTCTCCCCCAGCACCGGGTCACAAGTGCAAATCTTGTAGGAAGATGTTCGTATGCCGAAGGATGCAGTAACTGACGGTGCCAGACTGAGGTCCCCAGCGGAATTGAGATTCCCCACCAGAGCCGTATTCTCTCCCGAAGTAGAATGACTTCTCCTTCCCCAGTAGAGTGTTGGAACAGCTGATGTTGTATTCCTCTGCAGAGTTGTACTCTCCCCCGAAATCAGATGATTCTTTCTTCCCCAGCGGAATTGAAATTCCTCATCAGAGTTGTACTCTCCAGTGAAGTAGAATAATCTTTCTCTCCCCGGCTGAGTCCGCAAAAAAAAAAAGCCAAATCCGTGGAAGCAGTTGGGACCATGAGTGGATTTTCCCTAGCAGAGTATGGAACAGCTGATGCTGTATCTCCCCAGAGTCGCACTCTCTCCAGCGAAGCAGAATGACTTCTCCTTCCTCAGCCGAGTTTGCAGATGTCCAAGAGAGCCGAGTCCTTGGAAGTTGATCAGATCATGATTGGTTTTTCCCCAGTGGAGTGTGGGGCAGCTGACGTTGTCTCCCCACAGAGTCCTCAACCCCAGAAGAGCAGCCGAGACGGCCGCGCAGTTCGTTCTCGCGATTGATATCAGCAGGTCCAGGTTCTCGTAAAGCTTCGTTCCCCTGCAGTAATCAGCTGAAGTTGTTTTCCCTGCAGCAGTCAACCGAAAGATCAATTCCCCAAGCGGAGTCCAATTGATATTGGCATGTCCACGTTCTTCTCAGCAGGATGATTCCTCTATCTGAGTAGCTCTTTCCCCTTGACAGGAGAATTTCCCCTCGACATTTATTTTGCTAATGGGATCGCATCGTATTGCATGATTGCATAGCATTGTGCATGATTGCATAGCATTGTGCATGATTGCATAGCATTTAGCATAAACGCATAGCATTCTCACCGTGTGGAGCATGGCGCAGAAGCATGCGCATCATAAGAACGATCTAGGTTACTATCATTCTTGTTTTACAGGTGTTCCACCAAAAGACCAGTTGCTTAGGATGATTCCTGACATTCTCCCCAACGAGGTTGCTTTCTTGAGACGATTCTTGAAGACCCCGGTGTAATTCCCACAGTCGCTCGCTCAAGATGATTTTTGGGATCCCCAGCGAAGTCTGCAGTTCAAAACGACCCTCGAATTCCTCAGCAGGGCCGTTTGCTTAAGATGATTCTTAAGACCTCAGCGCAATTTCCCGAGTTGTTCGCCTAGTACGATTCTTGAGCTCCCTAGTAGCGTCCCCAGCAAGAGTTGCCCAGGAAGATTCCAGGGATCCCCAACAGAATGTTTGCTCCAGAAAGGTTATCAGTTCAAGATGATTCTCGAAGGTGCCCGACGGAGTTGTTTGTTCAAGACGATTCTTGAAGTCACTAGCAGCGTGATATGTTTGCTCCAACAGCGATGTCTAATCTGAAGATGGATTTCGTAAGCGCCTGAAGGCGGTATCAGAAGGTTCCTGTGGATTCAGATTTCCTTGTTGATGAATCAACGTGTGGCTGAAGACAAAGTTCAAAAATTTGTAGATACAACTTTTGTTTGCAACGTGATCCGTGTTGGCCTGAAGACCAAGTCAGTTGTCCTGAGGTGATGATTGATTGCGATTAAGTGAATAGTGTTTCTTCCGACTGAAGTCGGAGATGTTTCTCCAGCTGAAGCGGAGTTTGCCTGAAGGCAAAGTGTTTGAATCCCCGAAGAGTCATGAATGGCTCAGGATACCATTTCTCTGACTGAAGTCACAGATTTCCCAAGCTGAAGCGAAGGTGCCTGAAGGCAAGGTTATCCCCAAGGTCATGAATGACCTAGGATTCATTTTTCGGACTGAAGGCCGAAGTATATCCCTGACTGAAGTCTCGGATACTCTATAGCAGAGGCGGAGTTGCCTGAAGGCAGATCCATGTATCCTTGAAGGCCAAGGATCATTTTCTTCAGACTGAAGTCGAAGATACCTCTTGTAGAGTTTACATCCTTGGAGGCCAAGGATGCTTATCTTCAGAAGTACTTGAAGATCTCGTCCAGCTGAAGTTGGAAGTGGCCGGGGGCCAGGGTTTCATATGTCTTTGATGTTGAAGTTCTACGGTGGGCAGTGTGCAGTAGTATTCGGATGTTTGTTATGGTTCTGAGGGTGAACCCCAGATCAGAGCATGCGTGGTTGAGTCTCTCATTCCCAGCGGAGTAGTTTCAAATACGCAAGTGTACCTTTTGTTCCATTTACCAGGGGGTGAACCCCAGGTCAGATGTTGAATGTGTTCGACGGTAAGGTTGGATGTCTGTTTGACGGCAAGGTCAGATCAGGTTTGTGTTCGACGGCGAGGTTGAATGTTTGTTTGACGGCGAGGTCAGATTATGATTGGTTCGACGGCGATGTTGAATGTGTTCGACGGCGAGGTTGAATGTTTGTTGACGGCGAGGTCAGATTATGGTTGTCCGACGGCGAGGTCAGACTCTTTAAATCCCCAGCAGAGATGATGTTTGTACGGCGGCGACGTCGAGTGTCTCTCAGAGCGATGTTTGTTTCCGACGGCGATGTCAGATCCAGCTTTCCAGCGGTGATGCTGGGCATGTCAAGTTGATCCAGTCTTCCGACGGCGATGTCAGATTTAGTTCTCCAGCGGCGATGCGGGATATTTTGATTGTCCGACGGCGATGTCAGATTTAGTTCTCCAGCGGCGATGCGGGGTATTTTGAGTGTCCGACGGCGATGTCAGATTTAGTTCTCCAGCGGCGATGCGGGGTATTTTGAGTGTCCGACGGCGATGTCAGATTTAGTTCTCCAGCGGCGATGCGGGATATTTTGATTGTCCGACGGCGATGTCAGATTTAGTTCTCCAGCGGCGATGCGGGGTATTTTGATTGTCCGACGGCGATGTCAGATTTAGTTCTCCTGACGGTGATGTCAGGTGGTTTGGCCTCCCCGCGGCGATGTTGGGTGTTCCTCAGAATTTTGTCTGCTTCTGACGGTGGTGTCAGGTGGTTTAGTCTTCCAGCGGCGATGTTGGGTGTTGTGGTTGTCTGAAGGCAATATCAGAAGAAGTTAACGTGGATAACTGACAGCGATGTCAGATTGATATTTCTCCAGCTAGTTGTTGAGCAGCTAGTGTTGCAGTGTTCAAAGGTTTGTTCTCCGCAGAGTATCATGTGCTCGTGCAGTTGGCAAATTTTCGGGTTTACCGGTATTCAATCGTCTCGCACCTTGATTGGTTGAGAGTCGTTCGCTTCTCACCCAGTCAGGTTCAAGCCGTTTGAATAGGGGCAGCTGTTGCACCCCAAAATTTGACCAACATTTATTTATCTATCAAGTGTTTGAAAGTTGATACCTCCATCAGAAAGTTCAAGAGATCCTCAGAGGAATTGGTTGAAACCAAGGTTGTGTGCTTCATAGCTTGAGAGTTGTGAGTGCTCCTCAAATGATTCTGAGACTTTGAGAATGAACTTGAAGCTTTGAGAAATCCTAGGAGATGTCTTGAAAGTCATCATGAAGCCCAGAGAGGTCATTATGCAAGAATTCAGAAGATTCAATCATGAGTGGTAGAATTAGGGTTTTAACTGGGTCAACCCTAGATCAGCTGAAGATTTGGAGAAGGTTGAGACCCAATCCAAGGGCCATGAGATCATGGAATGATGTATGGAGATGTTATAAAGATGATTCCTAGACCAACTCATCATGATTGAGGAGTTTGAGAAATTTTGAGTTAGGGTTTCTGAGGATTGTCAGTGAAAAAACCCTAATTTGATCCCTATCTTCCAGGCAGTTTTAGCTCAAGATGTGATTGATATCTCATCTTCCCTACAACATGAATGTTGTAGAGCTTGTTCTTAGCTTTAATTTGAGTGGTAGAAGTCCTTGATAGGAGTTGCAGAGCTCAAGTTATGGTTTTGACAAATTACAGGTCAGCTGAGGTGTGTGAATCTGGGTCCTTGAAAGTCACCCAACTTGCAGACAACTTTTGCCCTAGTAGGATGATTCCTATGATCTCTTGGTCAACATTAATGTTGAAGAGCATCTTCTTAGATTTCTATAGAGTACTAGAAGTCCTTGATAGGATTTGTAGAACTCAACTTATGGATTGAACAAGACAGGGGTATTTTGGTCATTTGGCAGTTATAGGTCATTTTAAGCAAAGGCCATATCTCCTATTTCCAAGCCTCAAATGGAAAAACTCAAAACATGAAAGTTGTTCAAAATGGCATTTTAAGCCTAGAAAAGAGGTCATTAGTTGTTTTAAAAGCTTTTAGCATGGAATGACAAAGTTTGGTAAATTTGAACTAAAAAGGGCATATAAGTTAATTCAAGTCAAGTTGAAATTTGGTTTGGGAGATCTATGAATCCAAAATAGGTCATCCAATATACCATTTTGAATGCAAATAACATTCTAAAAACTTTGGTTTAAACAGAATTTTGATTTGAGGCTCAAAAATGAAGGTTGCTTTGAAAAATTGTAACTTGTATCTTAAGGCATCCTTGGAAGGTTCTACACAAGGCAAGTTTGGCCTGATTTTTGCACATATGACCTCAATATCTCTTGTAGTGAGATTTTGACACAAGTTTACAAGGCCTAACTCATGAGATATGGTATGTTTAACTTGTCACCAAAGGAGAAAATCCAAGCTTTTCTAGTGGATTCTAGATGATTCTAAGAGCTTCCATGGATTGCTATTTAAAGAGTACCTCATAGTGTGATGAAAGGTTGGTGAAAGTTGCTGAGTTCATTGGAGAGAGTGAGAGAGAAAGTGCCATTGCTAAGTTTCTTCAAGATCAAGCAAGATCCAATTTCTTCTTCTACAAGCCTCATTCACCTCAACTCTTGCAAACAGAAAAGTATTCATCATTGGAGGAGCATTTGGAGAAGGTTTCAAGTGCTAGATCAAGCTCTAACACCACTCACCATTGAAGCTTGACAGGTTGGTAACTTGATCTATAGGTCTTTATTCAGGTGCATTCTGTTAGAATCCTAGGTGTAAGATCAACATGCTAGGTTAGAGGAATGTTTTCTGAGAGTTAGAGGAAGATCCATGAGGTTCCATGGCAGGTCCCACATTCTTTGATTTCCAAAAGCAAGATGTTCAGTGAGTGTTAGCATGCATGATATAGCATAGTCTGGTTAGGATAAAGTGTAGAACAAGATTACATCAATGGATTTGAGTTCAATCAAGATTGATACCAGTGAATTAAGTTGAAACCCTAATGTTGGAGCTTTCTGTTAGGATGATTTAAGGAGTTTCAGAGAAAGCTACTTGTATGGTTGTGTTCGTGGTAATCAGTAGTACAATTTTGCTTTTGGAATTTCTGGATTTCATCAAGTCATCATTGAGAACGATTGAGTTGAAGGATCGTGCATGGATTCTGGTTCAGACGAAACCCTAGTGGCATTTGGGGACGATGAACTCCCACCGTTGGATTGTCCCAAATATTTGACTGGATCAGCTCATCCAACGGCCATGGTTTGAATTCAAAAACGGAGGGAAAGACTCAGCTTCAAAACGCACTGTTTGAATTAGTTGTGAATCCTGGGCCTGGATCAGCTTCGCTACTCACACCCCCTCACGGAGCCCAATCCACTTTTGAACTAAGATTTGTTGCTAACTGCACCGCGTCCCTCATCTTTTTCTTTTGTTTTTTATTTTCAATTTCTGAGCGCACATGGGCTTAGCACCTTTGCTATGCACACCACCATTTCTTGGCCCACCAGGATAATCAACTGAGGCGCATTGCTCATGACACCCCCTCCCCCATTTATTTTATTTTTCTTATTTCAATTTCTTTTATATTTCTTGCATTTTAATAAATCCATATAAAATAGGAAAATTAATATTTTTCACTCCTTGTTTTTTTCACATATTCATAATCATGTCTAGAAAAATGTAAATAAATAAAATTCCATTTTATTTTTCTTTTGATATTTTTAGCATATTATTCTTGTAAATGGTGTTTTTAATTGATTTAGTTTGATACTTGATTTTGTATAATTTCTTTTAGGACTTTCCCTTAGGATTTTTGAGCCATTCTTTTTGGCATAGTTAGGTATTGGACCATAGATCATATAGGATTTAATTCACAATTTGTAGATTAAAATTTGATATAGTTTGCTTATTTGACATTTAGGTGCTCAAATTAGGGTTTTAGGTTGTATAGGTAGGTTTAACATTTTTGTTTTGGGTTTTATAGGCCATATTAGTGTATGAGGGATATATGGGTTAAGGGTAAGTATGTGTAGAATCCCCTAGAATTTTACCAGAATATTGTATGGTGTTTTAGTTTTTTTAATTGATTTTTGGATGTATGGTTAGTATGTGTGTTGCTTAAAGGCATAGTTTGTATTGTTGTGCTTGTTCTTCTTCTCCTTTGAGTGTGTGAGCTTTGAAGATTGAGTTGAAGACCTTGTGGATCCTCATTGAAGCCTTGAAGACCTTGCAGAGGAGTTTAGCTTAGCTTTTGTTTGTTTTGTTTATAGGATCATAAGTGCATAGGTAGAGCCTTAGATAGAATGATTCCATTCAATAAACAAGGAGTGTCTTGTTCACCTCCTTCCTTCTCTGTGACATAAAGTCCCTTAAGGGTATTCACCTCTCTCCTTTGGAGGGATTAGTGACCTTTCCCTCTGAGGTAGAACTTTGAGAGAGCCTTTCCCTTTTGATGTTAAGTCCTTAATGGCATCCTTTGGAAGTCAGTGAGCACTGTAACATCCTCACCTCATCTTGTTGACTGAATCTTGTTTGCTGGAGCATTTGAGCCATTGAAGATAGAAGCTGAAGCTTTGAAGAGGATGATTCCTTGAAGATTGTTGAAGTCTGAAGACTTTGTGAAGATCCAGTTGATGCTTGAAGATCCCTGAAGATAGTGAAGCCTGAAGGTGGAGCTGATCAAAGAAGCTGAAGCTTAAGGGAGAAGATGAGTTGATACTCATGTTGTAGGGTTGATACCTGGAAAGCAAGTGATCTCTGAAGTCTGAAGACTGAGTTGCTGCTGGAGGAGCTGAGGCTTTCTTCTGTTTTTCTTTTCTGTATTGTGTGTTTTGTTTGATTTGTCTGTTGCATTAGACTAAGTTCATCTAGAGTAAGTCTAGGAGCATGATTGCATTAGAGGTTGAGTTGCTCCCTCTGCTTGTATTGTTATTGCGTGGCTTTGCTTGCGGGTATTCGGTAGAGCCCAGCTCCCTTGCCCATGTGTTTATTTTGCTTGATAGCATGTTTTCCTTTCTTCTGTATGATTGCAGTTTACTGTTTATCGCTTGATAGCATGTGGTTTATTTTTCAGTATGATTACTGTTATTTCATGACTGGCTTGAGGTCTAGACGAGCTTGTGGAGGCTGAAGCCCCACACACATTTCCTCCCTCACTTGCATTGCATGCATTTCACTGTTAAGCTGATGCTTTGTCTGTTTTGGTGTATCATTGACATGATCCCTTAGGACTCTCATTTCCTTTGATAAGGATTTTATGATAGACTTTTAGGTTGAAACCTATGCATGACAACATCTAGGAGTTCCCTGTTTAAACCTCAACCATAGGATGAATCCATGGCATGACAACAGTAGGACTTGATAGTCTCCCTCCTAGTTGGGCCTGTTCTCTTCTCATCTCAAAACAGTTTAAGACACAGTAATCATGAATGATTTCTTTTGTACGTTACGAGCCTTAAGCTATCTGAGAAAGGATTGTGGGAGAGTTTCTTTTCCATAGTCTGAATGTTTAGTATGGTACCCTTTGGGTGACATGCGACGCATTCACTCTCAGGTCATAGTCTCTAGTGCGGTTGAAATCGCAAACACAATAAAAAACATTTCTTTCAGGAAGTAATCCGTAGTTTCCCGAACTACGTTTGCTCTGATCTTCCATATAGTGTGGAAGTACGTAGGCATAGGATGCGACGTCCTAGCGAGCAACCTGCAACCTTTCCCCCGTAATCCTTCGTAGGCCGAACTACGTTGACTCTGATTTCTCATTCTCTGATGAGAATACGTAGGCATGAAGTGCGACGCTTTGCCGAGTCATTTTTCTTTTCTTTTTCAGCCAGCCTTGATAGGTAGATAAATTATAACCAACCCATCCAAGTAAACAAACAAGCGTGGATCCCGTCGAGTACGACGGACGTGAGGGGTGTTAATACCTTCCCCTTGCGTAACCGACTCCCGAACCCAGACAACGGTTGCGATGACCTTGTCTTACCCTTTTTCGTCAGGTTTTTCCGATCATTTCCTTTCCCGCTCTGAGGGATAAATAACGAAAGGTGGCGACTCTTCTGTCATGCCGACACCTTATTTTCGCGCAAGCGACAGGCACTTCAATGGAACCTTGAATCTTCTTCTTGATGAGTCTTGAGAAATATTCAAATTAATCACCATCATCCAAGAATGGAAAGATACTACCACCGACTTCAACAAGCATAAGCGTTGTTGTCATCAAAACATCAAGAAGGTCACCAACGTCAAGATCAACAACTTCATATTTACAAGCATATAGATCCATACATATGTCAACCTTCAACCCCCCCACTTTAGAGATTAGGGTTCATGCCATTTTTAATTTTCTTTCACTTATTGTTTAACAACTAACTTTTATTTAAGTTGTTTTATAAATTGTTTTAGTTTGATAAGAAACAAGATGAAAAAATAAAAAAATTCAATTGAAATATTGCACATCATCAATTAATTATCAGATACTAAAAAATATTTTACATTAGTATTTTTTTATCAAAAATGGGAAAGGATAAAAACAACTTAAGAAATAGAGAATTTTTTAATGCCCCCTAAATACTTCTTAGTCACCTTACAAAATTATTTAAATGCCCTTAGTTTTCAAAGATGCATCTCCGAACGCACCTATTTTTGAATAAACATTGAAATATTTTGGAGATGCATCTCCGAAACAATTTAAAATATTCAATTCATCCCACTCAGAAGCCATTTACATTTAAATTATACTAGAGACGCATCTCCGTGAAGATTTTAGAGATACATCTCTGAAATGTACCAGAACATGTATTTCATGCTATAAGTTGTTTATCTGTGTTCAGAGGAAGTATAATGCACAATAGAAAATAAAAGAATAGACATACATAATTCCAGATGGACAACAATGCCATACAAAAAATAAAATACAAATAAATGTCAAAAATATAGTACAATCGAGATTAATAAAGTAGTAAGACCATAAAAATAAAGTACAAACCATAGTACTACAACTATATAATAAGAGACTAGTGCGTGTAACTGATAACCTCTCCTTTAACTCTTCGGCCTCATCTACCTCCTCGGCCATCAATCCCTCTGTCATTCGACAATGTCTCCGGTACAATAATGCCCCATGTGCCTCCGTCATGATGTGATCTAGGAATCACCTTATATCAGACCCATCAGGGAAGATATCTGACTCAATGCCTGCCTGCACAATCTCCAGTATGCGACGACACCTAGGAAATACATCATTAGTATGATTTAGTTGTGCATGCTCCTCCTTTAGTATCTCCTGATGAGCTGGTCTCGCAGGATCTCCTGGAGCAGCATGCACCATGTATGAATGTGTCACCTCGAAGAACCATTTGATGTACCCTTCGACATAGCTCCAGTTGCTTTCAGCTATGGTAACCTGTGCCTCCTCTGGTACGAGATGAATCTCATAATCATCAAACATCTCCTCTATCTATCTACATGTTAAGGTAGGAGAAGCAAATACAACAAGGTATCTAGGAATGGTCTGAGTGTAGCTGAATTGCCGCATGATGCATTCGGGAAGACAAGGAGCAGTGAGACGTGATCCGCAGGCCAACCATCCAGAGTATAACCTTATCTCCTCAAATGGCTGTGTTTAACAGTGATAAACATAGCTGTCGAAGTGCATGTTCTCAACAACCAAACAATCAAGATAGACTTTGAAAGGCTTGACCGCCTAGTTCCCTCTGAGCGGGATAAAAGCAGTAGCACGCGACAAATCCTCAGTGTGCTGAGGTATACTCGCCCAGCCAGAGATGCACAAGAAGTGCTGGAGGATCCAAGCCTGAAATAAAAAGCTTGAAGAACACAAATCATTGGTAATGGTTTTTCATATATGAAATGAAAATGACAAAAAAACATTTAAAGACCAACAATTATTGTCGTCAGTAGTGTTGCGCTGCCTATGACCTGCTTCGTCTTCCATATATAGCCCTCTCTCAACTTCGAATACAGGTAGACCAAGCAAGCCTCCCCCAGTTGTACTCATGGATCCGCTCGAGATCCATAAAGTACCATAGGTAGACGATGTCTTTATAAGTGGCACTGTTGTCCACAAAAATCACAGTGCCAACCAAATAAAACAGATATGCTCTCAATGCATGCGATCTATGGAGCGCCACCTGCTCAACATCACCATCAACCTCCTGTTCTCTAAGGATCTCATCATTATACATCATCTTCAGGAATTCAAATCTAGCATGAACACCCCTGGTCTTATCCATCTCTTCCTTTGCCTCCCCTGGATCAACCCTAATATACTTTACCATAATCTCGAGTGCCTCGTCTTTTTTAATACTCCCATGATCTAGGAATCTCCCCCTGATCGAAAGATGTAGCAAACACGAGACATTGTCCAGTATGATAGACATCTCACCATACGGGAGATAAAACGACGAGGTCTTCGAGTGACATGTTTCCATGAATGCATTAAGCATCTCGTGGTTGATCGTAGTGTAATCGGTCATGCATAGGTTCTTTAGGCCAAATAAGGACATAACCGACTGAAACTAACCCTCATCCTGCTGAGGCAATGCAACAATCTTCCTCTAGTGGTTAAGAAACTTCTAGGGATCACGCTCCTGAAATTTGTCAAAAATAATCAATGTTAGAAACCATCAATGTCAAAAATCATCAACGTCAGAAATTAAAGTTAACATAAAATTAAATAAAGAATCAAACTAATGTTACCTCTTCATCCCAGATATGTTTGGCAGTATGGTCTAGATACAAAGGCAGTAAGGACAAATCAACTAGACCTCCTCCAAATGCCTTTGACTCGGCATCCGTAACAGCCTCACCCTCCGGAGGTGGCATTAGATCAACATCATCATCAGTAGGAGGTGAGGCTGGATCAGCAGTATCATCAATAGGAGAAAGCACTTGTGAAACTTTACGCTTGCGGGAGCATGGGAGAAGTGATGCGTCAGATGATGAATCCTATATCCTACGGGAAGAAGAAGATGTATTGGTCTAAAAGGAAGTACGAGCCCTAAAAGTAGACGACTTTGCCTGACCAGAGGGACATGAAGCCTCTGGAATCTGCTGGCTCTTTCCCCGCCAAACGAATGCGTGCTAAGCAACCTTGTCATACCTCAATCTATTATGTTTTGAGCCATTATGTTTGTAAGTTATAGTAAGACATACCATTAGTGCAGACAAACAACACACAAGCAAGACAATTAAAAAAATTACAGGAAATTCTGGAGACGCATATATGGAATTACCAAGAAACTAAATGGTTGAAAATTTTCGGAGATGCATCTCCGGAATTTCTTGCAGAAAATTAAACGCTGAACAATTCTGAAGATGCATCTTCAGAATTCTCTACAACTCAGAAGTTGCGTCAATGTCGTAATGTACCACATGCAAACTCAAATTTTGTTGTTTTGATCGCCATTTTTAGCCAACAAACAACTTATACACTGTATCTAAACTATCTTAGATGTGATTTCTATTCATTTACACCAAAACTCAAACATTTATCAAAAATTCGAAAAACTTACTTGAAATTTATGTGTTTGATGAAGTTGGATGGTGTTACAGATGAATAATGATGTTCACTTGAGTTTCCTTGAGTCTTATTTGATGAAATTTGACTTGGTGTAGAGAAATTTTTTTAGAGAGGTTAAGTTGAGTTTGAGAAAATTAAGAAATGAGCGAGAAAAAGAATCTGACGCGACTTATATTCCAAAATATTCCGAAGATGCATTTTTGAAATATTTTAAAATTAACTTATATTTAGATAAACATGAGATATTTGTAAAAAATTCACATGATACAGTAATAACATATTAGATGCGTTTAAAAATTCTCAAAAAATAAAAAGAGATATTTCATGAATACAGTACAACGAAAGACCATAATTGTAATTTACACTAAATAATAAATAGTATGATAAAAAATAAATATTAGTTTCATTAACTTATAATTTGAATTTATTTACAAAATAATTTACAATTAATTTAAAAGATATGTAAAAATAAAAGAGATCAACATTTGCTTAGCCACATTTCATATCCCATTAAAGAATAATGTATTTAGACATTTTTTTGGGTATAATGTATTCGGACACTTTAATTGATTGTATTAACTCTTTTTTTAATAAATTAAATATTATTTAAAAATATTTTTATATGATTTTATTTATGTGAATTAGTTCAACCATTAATTTATTTAATATAACAAATTCAAGTAATTATTTAATATGAAATTTTATTGATCATTAAGATTTACAGCAACTAATTGGTGTATAAACATTGTAAAACCGGATATTGATTGATTTATATTCCTACTCATAATAAATATGAACGCATTTAATATGTTTATAATTATTATTAGTATTAAACCAATTAAATTAATTTGAACACGTTAATCAACTTACCAAACACAATTGTTTCAGTTTTGTATTTTCCTTAAAACCGGTGGTTTTTTTGTTTTTGTTGCGTTGAAGAGGTTGGAAGTCGAAACATCCAAAAACTGCTTCCCGTGACTTTGGACTCATTTACTCACCCTAACCATCTGGCCGAACCCGGTCGGACTGAGCTGGACCGGACCGGACCGAACCGATACATTATATTAATATTTCTCACTACACTCTAGTTCTTCTCTTCACACCCTACGCTGCGTTTTATCTATCTGATTTTGCAAACAGAGAGAGAGAGAGAGAGAGAGATAGAGAGAAGAGAATGGAATAAAGAGTGAGAACGAAAAAGTGCTTAATAAAAAAAGCGCTTATTAAAAAAAGTGTTGTCTAGTGTGCAGCATCTGTCATAATTTACTTTTTATTTAATTCATTACCATTCACAGAGTCAAAAAGAAAGAAAAAAAAAGAAGCAACCGTTAATGAATGGTAGTAGTGGTGGCGAGTGAGGGCAATGCATTGCGTTTATGTGACGGTTATGGCGGCGAAAATAGAGGAAAAAACCGCATCGGAGTTGAAGGAACGGTTATGGAAAATCGTGAAGACTATCGTTGACTCCGATGACTATACTTTGCAAAACGCCGATGATGCAATCGCTGCTCTTTCTTCTCTCAAGGATTTCAAGTCTCGTTCGAATTCGAATTCAAATCGAACGAACTCTTTTGACGATAAATTGGACCAATTTGCCCCTCCGGCTGAATTTCGTTGCCCTATTTCTACTCAGTTGATGATCGATCCTGTTATCTTGTGCACCGGACAGGTTCAATTCCGTCATTTTATCTATTTATATTTATATTTAATTTTGCCTAATTTTCTGTTATTACTATTGATATATAGGAGTATTAATTTATAGTTTTCCTTTTATTTTTGTTAATTTTTGTTAATCTATTAATCTATACAACAGTAGCCAAAACTGAGACATAGGTTTTTCTAATCCATTTGATTAGTTTTGTATTTTGGTTTAGTTGATTCAGTTATGATGAATGATTTGGAAATTGAGTTTTAATATTATGCTTATTATTTGATTTAGAGTTTAGTTGAAGCCTGAATTGTATCCTGGTGGAAAAATGAGTATATGTGAGGCACAAAATACTGACACCAGAAACACGACACTAACATGTTTTTGATACTGATCACAAGTGTCTTTGTCAGTTTCAGACACCAACACAGACACAACTTTTTTCGGATGTGTCGGTGTTACGGAGATTTGTATTAAGTGGTAGATACAGATACTGTTTTTTTTTACTGTAGAGTAAGACTAGTTATGGACATGTTATTAGGGTCAAGTGGTTAAGGAAGAATTGCTTTGAAGAATCTGAATTGCTTTGAAGAATCTGAATTGTTTTGGAGAATTCAAATTTGAATTCTGTTCGGAACAATTTTGATCAGACTTTATTTCGAAGTCCTTCACATGGTAACTGGAGGGTTGTTGTTTATAAATAAATGTGATTATTGATTATGATTATTATATGTATGTGTATTTGATTGTGAGGGTTATGTTGGTGCCTTTATAATTTGATGTTTGTGTTGATGTTAATTTGTTCTGATTTATTGTTTCACTGTTGTAGACTTATGATCGGCCATTTATCCAGAGGTGGTTGAATGAAGGCAATAGAACCTGCCCTCAAACTCAGCAAGTTCTATCTCACACAATTCTTACACCGAATTACTTGGTCCGAGACATGATTGCGCAGTGGTGTAAGGATCGTGGACTTGAGCTACCACATCCTACTCGGGATACGGATGAAGTTGTGACTAATGCTGACAGAGACCGTTTAAATGGACTGCTTCATAAGTTGTCATTGTCTGTTTCTGATCAGAAAGCAGCTGCGAAAGAGCTTCGTTTGTTAACAAAGCGAACACCTTCGTTTCGAACCCTTTTTAAGGAGTCTGGGGATGTGATCACGCAGCTGCTTCGTCCGTTATCCCCAGGCGGTGCTTGTCCTCACCCTGATCTTCAAGAAGATTTGATCACAACTGTTTTGAATCTCTCAATTCTTGACGATAATAAGAAAGTTTTTGCAGAGGATCCAACTCTCATTAGCCTTCTGATTGATGCTTTGAAATGGGGAACCATTTCAACGAAAAGCAATGCTGCAGCAGCTATATTCACATTATCAGCTCTCGATTCCAATAAGCTCATTATTGGAAAATCTGGAGCTATCAAACATTTGCTTGGCCTTCTAGAAGAGGGACATACATTTGCCATGAAAGATGCTGCGTCAGCCATATATAACCTATGTCTGGTGCACGATAATAAAGAGAGGACCGTGCGAGAAGGGGCGGTTAAGGTCATTTTGAACAAGATCATGAACCACATTCTAGTCGACGAGCTGTTGGCTATACTGGCACTCCTCTCCAGTCATCCCGATGCTGTTGAAGAAATGGGCAATCGCAATGCTGTTCCTTTCTTAATGAGGAATATAAGGGAAAGCACATCAGAAAGATGCAAGGAAAATTGCGTTGCAATTCTGTATACAATCTGTTATAGTCGTAGAACAAAGTTGAAGGAAATCAAAGAAGAAGAAAAGGCCAATGGCACACTCTCTATGCTAGCACAATGTGGAACTTCAAGAGCGAAAAGGAAGGCCAACAGTATTCTTGAGAGGCTCAACAGATCTCAATCCTTAACTCACACTGCTTAGTGAGTGAGATTAAACCTTCAAAAATCAGAGAAGTCACTACTGTAAATGAATTTCTTGCTTTTTTGTTCTGTACAAATGGGAAAGATAAAAGTTCACATATTTCATGTACATTAACTCTGCATACCGTTCCTTCACATGCAATCAAGCATAAATGAATATGAGCTATTACATTTCAGTGTCTACTCTATTATTATTGATTCCTTTTACAAAAAAGCTCTATTGTTTACTATTTTTTCTATTTTGCCATCTGTCTTTCTGCTCGTGATTGATGTTTATGATACCTAAATTTGTATCTATTCATAATTTCTTTGTCCCTTAGCCAACCAATTTCAAGTGTTGACAAATTGTGTATTTGTATTTTGCTTATGGCGCTATTGTATGTGGAGTTTGTTGTTGGTAACTCTATATCATTAAGAAGATAGGGGTGCCTAATTATAGTGTGAGACTGAGAGTTGTGTAGGGTCTCCCTTTCCTTTGTTTTCTTTCCCCCTTGTGTAGTGTCGGCAACTTAATCATTGTTCCTTTTTATCCAAATTTCACTGTTTTATTTGTTAAAGGGCAAATTAGCCAAAGGGATATCGCATATGTATGATTAGGATGATGATACTTTTACCAAAGGGATATCGCATTATATGATTAGGATGATGATACTTTTACACCTTGTTAATTAGGGTTTGCTAATTATGAAAACTGAACCATAATAAAATGTCACTTAAATAGAATTGAAATATATTAGTTTAGAATTCCAAGTCATTTTTTCCAAATCAAACAAACAGAACAATTATATTTTTTTTAATAAAAAAATTTAAATTTGTTTTTAACATTTTTCATTTTTAATATTGGTTCGAATCGGTTTCAATATGGGTTCGATTTATTTATCATTTAGTTCGGTTTTGGAACAGTTTGTGCAACATAATTTGGTTCACTAATTAAACATATCAGTTCAATTATTTTAATTTTAGTTCAATTCAGCCTTCTTTTAGAAGTCATTATATGTAAAAATATGGTTGAATTCGACCTTCTTTTAAAAGTCATTATATGTAAAAATATGGTTGATTTAGTTGATCAAAGTTTGTTGCATAATGTGAATACTATTAGTGGACTAAAACTAAGAGTTAATTTGAAACACGTTTCTTGCGCATCACTCTTTTGATTATGACCAAATTAATACTACGCGTATAGAAGTTTTGGTAAAATGAAAAGTAGTAATAAAATTGTCATGATGTAAATTTTGTGAAATTACGTGTGAAAGTTGAAAAGAAAACAAGAGTTGAAAAATGAGGTGGAGAATTTCCAACGTCATTTTCATAGAAACAAAAATAATGCAAAGCACTTGTCCTAAAAAGTGATTATTTATTTCAAGCTAGGTTAGTTTCCAAATGAATCCTTCACTTCACGGGCTCCACACAAAGTAAAACTATTTGCGGTGCACCTTTAATTATTGTTGGTCTATAAGGATTAATATTTCAATGGCTGAAGATAGAAACTCACGTAGGAATCTTTAGTAATGGATTGCACTGTCACTTAATGGCTACAGTAGATAAGAGATTATGATACCTTGAATTTTATGCAATTAAATGTGTGTGAAATTAAATTGATAAAAATGTATAAAATAAATTCTTAAAGGGAACTTTCTCAAGCAAATGATGGTTAATTCTTAAACATGGTTGGCGCCACCAAAAATATATATTTTAAAAAATAATTAATTTTTAAGAAAAATTTATTAACCACTTAAATCTAATGAATTGGTTAATGAAGTAGCATTTTACTACTACATTTTTCTTATAGCCTTTTTTGTTTTTGTTTCTGTTAGGCGGTGGTCCTTACAAGACCAATGAATATGGGTGCATCCTAATGAGATTGACAAGCAAAAAGGGCATGGTACAATGAATCACCAATCACTAATCAACATGCAACACTTTACAAAACAAAGGGTCCTCCAAATTGACAAGGTTTTAAGCTTTTTTTTATTTTTATTTATCACACAAATCCAAATTATTTTTATGTTAATATTGATAAAATTTTATTGCTTATTGAATATCTAGTTTATTAAAGAGCAAGCTTATGAGATTTTTTTATTTAAATAATTCACTTTTTTAAAAATATTTTTATGATAATTTTTTTTATAAAAAAATATAGAACACGGAGTTGGTGTGCAGGCGAATTGACGATTTAATTTAAAATAATAATGGTGGTACAAATTGAATTGACGTCTGCATGTAAGAGTTAAATGGTGGCAGCAATTCATCCGACGATAGTGTGTATTATGCTTTTTTTATAATATAAATAAAAGTGTCTTCTACTATTTACTTTACACCTCTTTTCATATTTTTATTTTCTTTTCTTCAGTAGCTCTATTATGTGTGTTACTCCACATCTCTTTTATTTTTAATATTATCTATTTTATAATGTAATCTATTGTTCTTCTAAGATCCATTAGGCTTGGAACATTATCATGAAATTAGAGAAGAAGATGCAGTTGTTCGAACTAAATGGACTTCGATCATTAGGTTCACTATTGTGGAGATGCACTATGGTGACCGTGTAAAACTGCAGTTCGACATATGTCAAAACATCCCAGATCCCCCAACGTGCCTCAGACAATAACACCAATGCAAAATTAATGAATAATGGGTATTTGTCAATTAGAAGGACTTCACTAAATCTGAGTGTTGTAAATGGAGGCACCGTCGTCAACAAGTCCTACCTGAAATTGTGATGTCAACCGAATCTAAACTAACTAACAATTATATGGCTTGGTAAAAATAAGTTGCAATTGGATTTGTCTCCAAAGATATGTATTTATACGACCTACGCCAAACCACTTATACATAAGAAGCTTCAACATCTACCCCCCCCCCCCCCCTCCCAAAAAAAAAAAATTAGTAGACCACTTACTCACTACCCCTTACCCAAAAAAATTATTGACCCACAAATACACAAACTCACAACACCAACCACAATACCAAGAGCATACCCCATGTCACTGCCAACAAGATGATTATTATCAAAGCACCCAACATCCATATGTCCATAACACATCATCCTACCACAACTAAAACACCGAAGGAACATATAAAACCAACCCTTCCTCCTACCATAACCAAAACGCTCAAACATTACAACACCAAAACATGCAGCAAACGTCAAACACCACAACAACCATTTCTTTCTTTCTCTAACAAATCATTCACACCAATATCGCATTTCAACCATCTAAGACACACACCGATAACCCCATAAACATAACCCAAATATTCTGGCATAAATTACAAACTCAGTTACGACAACCCATCATTTTATACACAAGACTACGTAGAAATGTAAGAACTTCTTAGGGAATCTAGTGATGGTGATGTTTCTGAGACCTCAGTTCCTCAAACATCTGGGGTGCATCAACTACGAGCACAATGAGTTAGGGTAGCTAGAGATGTGGAACCGGTTGCCGGTATGACCAACCTGATCATCCTCATTAGTGTTAATTTTTTTGTATGTAAAAGTAATTTAAATTAAATATTAATATTTATTATTTAGTTTTTTTATATAATTTATTATTTAAAAAAAAAAAAGAAGCATAATACACACATGCGCCAGATGAATTGGCGCCACCATTTAACTCTTGCATACAAGCATCAATTGGATTAATAACACCACATGCAGTTGCCAATTCAATTGTCACCACCAATATAATTTTAAGTGAAGTCGAAAATTCGTCTGACACCAGTGTTGCGTTTCAATTTTTTTGTTTGAAAGTGGGTTAGTTTGAAAAATATGTGAGAAAATGGGTTATGATGGAAATATATTTGAAAAAGTGAGTTATTTGGATAAAAAAATTTCAACATGAAAATTAATATTCATCTGCTTCAAAACGAAATTCGTTTAATATTTTTATACATATATTAAGAAATGTAATTATGTTGTTAAAATACATTCATTTTTTATTAAATTAATCTTGTTGATATTTTTAAAATAGTATTAATAGTAATATTTAAATAATATAATTAAAAAATAATAGTTGTTATACATTAAAAAATAAGAATAACATTTATTTTTAAATAAATATTATTTATTAAAACAAAACTCATTTTAAAACATAGGGAGTAATAAGAAATATAACTATTTATAGAAAATATTAAATCAATTTGTTAAGTAACTAGAAATGTAGTATAAATGTTGCATGTTGTTCGTACTAAAAAGAGCACAATCTCTAATATTCTAGGAGTTCAACAAGTTTTAGGTGCAGGCAAGTATCTCAGCCTATCATCTATGATTGGTAGAAGTAGAAACACATCTTTCAAGTTTATAAAAGATAGAGTTAGGAAAAAGATCAACTCATGGAGTAGTAATTGCCTTTTTCAAGTAAGAAGGGATACACTTATCAAGTTAAGTCTCCAATCTATTCCAACTTATGTAATGATTATCTTTTTTTTTGCAAAACCCCATTAAGTGATAAAATTGAGAAAATGTTGAACTCTTTTGGTGAGGGGCATAATCGAGATTAGACTGTGTGTATTCATTAGCTTCGTTGAAACCATTTGTATATGCATAAGAAAGAGGGAGTATGGAGTTCAAAAATCTAAGTGTCCTTAACCATGTTATGCTTGGTAAACAACCTTAGTCACTGGCCTTTTGAAGGATAAATATTTTCAAGCAACTTGGTCACTCGTCTTTTCAAGGCTAAATGTTTTCCTAAGTGTGATTTCTTTGGTTTAGCTATTGGGATAACCCTAATTATGTGTGGCAGAGTATTTGGAGTTTGAAGTTTTTTTTTTAAGGTGGGTATAACTAAAATATTGGGTCAAAAAAGAATATTTTAGTTTGGGGCCAAAACTGACTATATGATAACACACCGTTAGAAAACCCATTGTCAACCAATATAATGATAGAAAATATGAAGATTTATGATTTTATGGGTAATAACGGTAAGTAGTGGAACATTAACCTAATTCACACTCTTATAGTAGGAAAAGAAGTTGTGAAGGTACATAATCTCTCCTATTTAAATATGTTCATGTTGACAAACTCATGTGAAAGTTTGAAATGAATGGCGGGTTTTTAGTTTGTAGTGCTTATCAATATTGAATAGATGAAGCTATTAGTACAATTGATAAGTATGAGATTTACGTTAAATACGTCGACACTTATTGACTTATTTCATAATAATTATTATAAACCCCCAATTTATCTATGAAAAGTGAGAAAGCATGTGTTTGGACTTTTTTCTGTACGCATTAATCAAAAACAGGTGAAAAGAACTAGAAACCAACAAATCAACACGCAGAAAACAGAAAAAAGCAAAACCTTGAAGAAGAAAGGCATGCTATGCACAAACAAGGTCATGTGACATGACTAGATGCAAGTAATTCAGGTTGAAGCAAGGGTTAACATGCTAGTCAAAAGGGCGGTGCTTTAGACAAGCAAAGGCGGTCAAGGACACGTGGAATACATGCAAACATTTCTTGCTAAAGAAGAAAAGCTAGATGGTCCGAGTTGGCAGAGCATGGTAGGCGAGTTAGGCGTAAGGGCAGTGCGCCCAGCGGTAACCTCAAAATTTTGCCTATAAATAGCAAGTTCCAGTTTATTGCAAAAAGAGTTTTGGAGAATCTAGGAAGTACATAATTTGAGTAAGTCCACTTTGGTCTATAACAGGTGAATAAGAGAGAAGGTCTGAAGGTGGAAGCACTACTCAAGTGACAGGGAAAGTAACACTTCCAAGGTCCACATCCCGCTTTTACTCGTTGTTAGGCTTTGTTGGGGTTAAATGTAATCATTATATTCATATACTAAATAGGTCATATAGTTTTATGTAATTCTACTCATGATGTAATATTGACGACTCTTTAATCTTAATGCATGTTTTAACTTTTCAACCTAAAACTTGTTTTCATAGTGTGAATCGATATCAAAAGGTGATTGTCATTACTAGATCCAAGATAATAATCTATTGGATGCTAATGCCTATACATAGAGTTTGGTTTGATATCCACATGTACTGTAGTAGGATCAGTATAAAGTCTTGTTACATTATGACTGTTGGGACTTAATGCTATATGTTGGTTAATAGTAATGTATATCGTACTACTAGATGATAAATTGATCTCACGACATGGAGACAAAAAGAAGATACAAATAAGGGTAACAAATAGGTGGTAATATTATTAGCAGAGTAGAAGAGAATATTATTGACCTATGGATATACATGATAGATACATAATGATGAAATCTAACCTCAAAAAACTTTCTCACTGTTAACACTGAAATCTCCATTTTACTTTCTGTCATTTATTTTATGTTATTTACTTTCACGCTTAACAACCAATACACAACCTTTTTCTCTACTTAAAATCTTAAAATCTATTGAATGATCTTTAAAACTACCAATCTCCGTGGATATGATAATTGTAAAACTTACTTTTGCTGTTAGCACAACAAAATGACGCCTTTGTCAGAGACTGGTGCTAATTAATTTTAAAGATATAACATAGTTTTTATTATTTTAAGTATTGATTATATTCATGTATATATATGTTAATAGATGTATATTTTGTTTATAAATACTAACCCACAAACCTTTAGATACAATCTGTTTTTACTAGTTTATGCGAGGTAAGGTTCTTGCATAACAACTGTTCTTCAATCATGAAATTAAAAGAACTTCACGTAGAAAACTCAGTAAAATAGGAAAAATAAAAAAGTATTTAAAGGGATAGATCTAGAAGAGTCTTTAGTCTCAACACAACAAAAAACAATGGCTGACATTATCAATAACAACACCAACAACAATGAAAACAATAATCGTGACACACCGTGTCAACATAGTCCTAGACAAAGGAATGTCCGAAAAAGTGAAACAAAAATGGGATTATTTAAAATTTTATATGCTAACCCTTTTACAGGTTTAGATCATGATGAACCATACACGCACCTCACAAAATTCTACGAAATTATTGGTACGCTAGAAGCTTCTGAAGATAAGGAAGAAGCAGTATTCCTACAATTGTTTCCATCCTCACCGATTGGTAAAGCAAATGATTGATATCTAGATCAACCCACATCGAAAATAACAAATTGGAACTTTTTGGATGAAAAGTTCTTAAACGTATTTTTTCCTCACAACAAATTCATGGAAGCCAAGATAACCATCATAATATTTTTCCAAGGTGTAATAGAAACTCCCTGTGAGGCATGAGAAAGATACAAGTCCATGCTGAGACGATGTTCAAACCAGGATTTTGACAAAATCACATAGATACACATCTTTAAAAATGGACTTCAACTACAACCAGAGTTGCTTCTAGAAGCTATTGTTGAAGGATCTACGATGTCTAAAATTAGAGACAATGCAATAACAACCATTGAGAAAATCATGCTCAGGGACCATAAAGGATAACACAACATAAACTCCTCCCAAAAGGAAGAACAATATCGTAAAACTAAATACCAGAGATGCCATTCTTTCTTAAAATAAGTTGTTAACTCAAATGATGGATGAACTAACCAAACAATTGTCAAAGCTTCCACAAAAACCTAAGGAAATGCATGAAGTACATGAACAAAGGTTGGTTTCATTTTGTGAACTCATCAGCAGAGATCATCCAACTAGATTTTGCCCCCCCCCCCCCTCATTGATGGGGAAATAAATTATTTAGGCAATCAAAAGCTTGGGAAATATCATAACAACAACTTCCCACGAAACCACAATTTTAATCAAGGATGGAGATTCGAAACAAGTCAATCAAATAGACAACATTTTCAACATTATTTACAAGCACCTCCATATCCAGATAGAATAAAAAAGCTGGAGGATACATTTACTCAATTTATGCTGGTGTCTATGGCCAACTAGAAAATTTTGAAGGCTCCATTGAAAACCTTGAAACACAGGTGAGCCAATTAGGAAAACAGTTCTCAGATCTCCCAAGTAACACATTTAATATCCAACAAAAAGAATAATACAAAGGAAGATTGAAATTTTGTTCTTAGGGATGATTTGAAGTTGTCAAATCCAAGGTAAAAGGAGCAGAAGAACCAGAGGTAGTAAGATTGAAGAATAAATCCTGAAAGGAAAACTTGAAGGACCTACCAAAGAAGGAAGATGATCCTGGAGTAGTTGTATTACTGGTCTTTATATGTAATATAAAAATTGGAAATTCACTTATTGTGTAAGGTGCAAGTGCCAATATTATGCCACTATAGTGGTAGAAAGAATTGGGTATATGCAGATAGAGCCATATGCAGGAGAACTATGAATGGCATACAAAACATGCGGGAAACCAGTGGGAGGAATCAAAGATGTAATGATACAGTTAAACAAGTTCTCATTTCTTGTAGACTTTATAATAATGCATGTTAAGGCATACCCAAATATACCTCTCATCTTAGGAAGACCTTTCATGAAGACTGCGAGGATGCACGTGGATATTGACAAAGGTGAAGTAAATGTCAGAATCAAAGATCGTGAGGTAATTTACAAGGTAATTGGTGTCACGTGACACTAATCCATATCAAACTACTGACATTAAACAAACACTTATTTGGAGGCAACTTATCATACCCCAACTTTGTTCAGGCTTTTAGAATTTTTCTAACAGAAATTATTATGTAAGTATCATGTTTAATCTTATTGCATTTTTATTTTAGAAAAGATTTTTTTTTTTATAATAAAAAAATGGTTGTTTTAGTTGGATTTTATTTTGTATTTATTTATTTTAATTTCTTTCATTTCTTAAAATATAAAAACATAAAAAAAATTTATAAATATATTTGTTATATCTTTAATTTTATCTTGTTTTCTTAGTAATCAAGAAAAGAATCATGAAAATTATTTGTGTGATTTTTTTTAATATGGCAAAAAAATCAAAACAAGTAACATTCTGATTTGGTCTTTTGATTATATTGATCAACATTTGATTTTTTATTTTTTTATTTGATCTAATTGTTGAATATAAATGGGAGTCCAATTTGTTGATACAAGGGAAGACAAAAACTTAGAGAGAAAAAATACACAATAGAGCACACAAAGAAATACACACACACACACACACACACACACACACACACACACACACACATACACACACATACACACACACACACACACACACATACGCACAAACACACACACACACACACACACACACACACACACACACACACACACAGATACCAATATCACACGACCACCATCCTACACATCTCCATAACCTTCACTCTTAATGCATCAGCATAATCAACAAAATCATCACCATAACACCTCAACCGAATTTCTTCCTTAACCTTATGTTTACTGTGTAATTTGGTAAATAAAATAAGTTTGATTTCACTTGAGAGATTAAACTCGAAAAGATCCTAGGACATATTGTGTGAAAATTATAGGTTTTAAATAGATTTGACATCAAAGTCGAAATTGAAGGAAACTTAAAAAAATGTCTGAAATTAAATTCAATGTAATAAATGTTTTGAAAGTAAAGACTTTAATTTTTATAATGGAACACATATACATACATTCTTATGAGACTTTTCTCAAAAACACACAGATACTTACTTTGAGTTTACAGAATATTTTTTTTACAATTGTGGACCTCTAAAATTATAATTGGATGCTACTTATATACTAGTCTTAACTTAACCGTCTGCAGTGGTCGACTAAAAAAATCATGCCACATCTTCGTCTCCATGCAGCCTTCATCTTCCATAAGATCCCACATGTCCTCAAATAACTATCTGATCTTATCCACTTAGACCTCATTCGACTGTGTGGAGAATATAAAATTCTAGTGAGTATATCAACATCATTGATACGTCTGCTGCTCAAACTATCTTTGAATCCTTGTGCTCAATTTTATGGAGGAATCAGTTAAGAAACTGAAGGTGAGAAAAGTACACAAGACAGGGGGTTGAATTGTGTTTTATGTTTTCTTAGTTTGCATCTGATCAAAGTTCAGAATCTAAATTGGTGTTCAGATCCTAGTTAATTCTTAACAGTAAAATGTTAACACAAGTAAATAAATAATATAAGAAGACACAAAGATTTATATTGGTTCCTCTCCTAACTGAGAGTAGTCCAGTCCCCTTGCTTCACAAGACATTTTCACTATAATCAAAACATGATTACAATCGCTTATGCATTCTGCATAAGACTTTTACACTTGCTCAGACCCAAGGTCCAAGACTTTTGCTCAAGCTCCTCACACAAGACTTGTTTCTCAAGTTCCACAAACCCAAGACTTCCTTGCTCACGCTCTCAGCCCAAGACTTTTGCTCAAAGTCCCATGAAATGGGCCTCTCTGCTTGCACCTCTCAGGTCAAGACTTACTGCTCCAAATTTCATGTACTGAGCATTCCTGCTCAAGCCTCTTAGGCTCAAGACTTCTGCTCCAGGTTCCATGAAATGAGCCTCCACTGGCACCTCCCAGGTCAAGGCTTATTGCTAAATTTCATGAACCAGCCTATCCTTCTCAAGCCACACTGGCTCAAGAATTTCCTGCTCAACCAATCTACTTGGTTAATACTTTCACTACTCAAGCACATAGCAAGAGACTTACGTGGCTCAAGCATCTTGGCTCGAGACTTCCTTGCTTAAATCTCAATTATACAAGACTTTTGCTGAATCAATCCACTTGATTAAGACTTTCACAGCTCAAGCACATAACAAGAGACTTACGTGGCTCAAACATCTTGGCTTGACACTTCCTTGCTTGTATCCCAATGATACAAGACTTCTGCTCAATCAATCCAATTGATTAAGACTTTCACAGCACAAGCACATAGCTAGAGACTTATGTGGCTTAAGCATCTTGACACGAGACTTCTTTACTTGTATCCCAATGGTACAAGACTTTTATCTAAACTATTGAACAAGTTCAGCTGAATAGAGAACAAGGTGTACATGATACTAGTATCAGAGGTACGGGTAGTCACCATAACAAAGACCTAAAGCTCTTAAGATTTCTAGATATTCAACATGTAAGAAATATTAAGGCTTTTACAATTACAACCTACATCAGAAAAATCAACACATACATTGAGTTGATAATTATTGATCTTGTTACTCTTTCTTCTGGTTGATCCTTGTTAAAGATTTAGTTTGAGCCTTCAACCATATTTATAGCCTTTTCAGAAACTAGCCCTCGAGGAAGTAACTTGATCAAGAGTATTTATTGTTACTCCATAGTACAAAAGCCATTGAAGATAGATACACCAGAAGATCTTAATCTAATGCGTAACATGTTTAACCTTTGAGTCTTCAATAGATTCTGTACTGTTAGAGTTGTTCAGAGTAGATATCCATAAAGCATCTCAGCTTATCTGTAGACTCTAGCTAACAAACTGATTTGACAATACAACGTGCTTTCTGCAGTATGAAAAACTTCAGCTTTATCACCAAATCTGAATGGTACCAGAAGCCAATTTGCATTCATTAAATGTAAAGATAATAATGTTGCTTCTTCTGATGTTGAGACCTCCAGCTTCAGAGTCTTCGCCAGACATCACTTAGCAAGTTTTCTTCGGATTTTTCCACTAGAAGCTAACAATGTAGCAACTCTCAAAGTGTGGTTAATGTAGAACAGATTCTAATATTTATAAGTATAAAAACTTGTACATATGTAACACACATCAAATAAACCTTTTTTTTTTCAATACTTTTTTATCATCAAAACCCAAGAAAAATATGTCATGAACAAATCTTGTTCTAACAATCTCTCCCTTTTTGATGATGACAAACACAAGTATTTAAAGGACAATGTTGGACAGTTATAATTTTCTTTATAACATCAGGGTATGAGGTTTGTAAGCTCCCCCTACGTCTAATAGTCCAAAGCAGAGTTCTGTAGACATCACACTAGGTACTACTCTCAAGAAAAAGTAATTCATTTTTCTTAGTAACATTAGAGTCTGAGGTTTGTAAGATCCCCCTGAGTCAAACAGTTCCAAGGTTGAGGTTTATAAGCTCCCGCTTAGTTCCATAGTTCCATATTTAAGAAAACCAAAAAGAATATTTTAACTTCCTTTGGCAACATCAGAATATGAGGTTTTGTAACCCGGTGAACTGACTTTAAACAATGTTGCGGATAGCAAGAGTCGCCACCGACTTTTATTTTATCCATAAGGAAAGGTTATAAAAGAACAGGAAAGACCTTAGAGAATATTTTGGGTCCGGGGGGTAGGTTATGAAAAGGGAAGGTATTAGCATCCTTTTCATCCATGGTTATCCATGGGCTCTTAGGTACTTAAGCTCACTTTTGAATTGTTTTGAAATTGTAGTGTGTGAATAGAAAATTTTCAGAATAGTTAATAAATAATCCATGTAAGGATGTGTTAAGAACTTGTTTGAAAACTTGTTGAAAATTTGTTTAAGTGCGAAACAGTTTTGAAGTGAGCAAGCACCTAGGAGTAACCTACCCTAATGTTTAAAGGTCTTTTTTATTCTTTATCCTTTCCTTAGTAAGACTATCCCTACTATAATGGAGTAGGTAGCCCTTACTTTGGATGTTAAGGGATATGTGAGGGACAATTTGACTTTGAAGGCCATTGTGGGATGTAATAAGCACATATAAGGGACCATCATCATTTTTCGAAAGGGACTCGATTCGTAAAGGCAACCATAAGGGACTTTGATGATTTTTCTATTTGAGGGACTTGCTTTATACACCCCACTTAACCATTATTCGTAGGCAACTTGAGGGATATCCTTAGGAAGTGAGACGGCGATTAAAATCGACTTACGTGTGTGACGTGTTTATTTTAATTATCTTTATTTAAAAGTGATCTAAATTTATTTTAATATTACATACATGTTGTTACACTCCCTAATTACTAACCATAATAATAATTAAATAATTAAACAACTTTACATCCAAGAAACAATTACAAAATAATAAGCAAAATAATTAAATAAAATATAAATAAGCAATAATAAATAATAAAGGGGGTTAATTCTAAGTTTACTCGGCAAGACATCGCATCTTGTGCCTACGTATCCTTACGGGAGTGGAATCAGAGTAATCGTAGTTCCCCTCAATAGGGAGGTTAGAAACTTCTTGACTGTGGTCAAGGTCTCAAGGGGAATAAACGCATCTTAAGGACACGCTTACGTGGAGTGTAGAAACTCCAAATCTCTACGTTGAAATGTTAAGTTGTAATTAGGGTTAAATTAAGGATTCCACGGCGGGAAACCCTAAAATGAGCGCGGCGGCTCTTTGACCTAATGCTAAGGGTAAAATTGTAATTTTGCCTGCGGCGAGGCATTTGTGAAAATTAGGGTTTGTAGTTTGTAGTTTTGAGGATTTGAAATTGAATGTGTGAAGTTTTACGGACTATTGGCGCGGCGGCCAAACAGTTAGACCTAACCTTCGGATGTGTGCAATGTGACAGAAATAATAGTAAACGCGTGAGATAATTGAATCATGCAAACAGAGAGATAATGTCATAATTTAAACCATGCAAGCAGAAATTTAAAGGCAGAATTTAAAGAGCGATTGTTAAGTTCGCGAGGTTACATGAGAGGAGCAGATACAATATGATAATGAAATTTGAATTGAACAATAATAAAATAAAATAAATAACGGTTCTAGTTATTATTTTAAAAAAAAGATTTTAGTTATTATTTTAAATTTATCTAAAAAAAGTTTTTTCTTAAAAATAATAGGTTTTCATATTAATTTGGAAAAGATGTTAATGTTATTTATTTTAAAAAACAGATTTTTATATTATAACAAATTTTAATAAATTAATGATAACAATAATAATAATAATGGTAATAATAATGATAATAATGATAATAATAATAAATAATGATAATAATAATAATAATAATAATAATAATAATAATAATAATAATAATAATAATAATAATAATAATAATAAAGCAATAATGAATTTTAAATGTGTCAAATAACCCAACAATGTTGCTAACGCAGAAATGCGCTCATCGCAACCAGATCTAAATCGGACGAAACAAAATTTATCGCAAAGAAAAAGAAATTAAGCAAAAAATAGTATTATTGCTCACACAAAAATGCGATCATCGCAACCAGATCGAACTAACACAAATGTCACGCGTCATGCACACAAATGTGCAAACATCGTATCGACATAATTCGATCAAAAATCTTATATATATAAACTCTAACAATTTAAAAATTATATATATATAAACGTAACAGTAATAGATAAAGAAAAAGAAATAACGGTAATAGATGAAGAAAAAGAAATAACGGTAAAAGATGAAGAAAAAGAAACAACAGTAATAGATGAAGGAAAAGAAATAACGGTAAACGATGAAGAAAAAGAAACAATAGTAATGGATGAAGAAGAAAACTAAATAACGGCAAACGGCACTCACTCCTCTTAGGTTTTTTCATTCTCTCCTCCTTTCCAACAAGGCAACACATGTATATATAGGGAACAAATTAGGGTTAACACCAAATTGTCAATAATGTCCCTAAAGCCCATTTTAAAGCCCAAACTAAATAATTAGTTAAGAAAAAATAAAATTTAAATAATTTAAAATAATTAAAATAAACTTAAAATAAAAACTAATAATCCTATTGATTCCTAAAATAAAAAATATTATAAAAAGAACAAAATTTTTTTCAATATTTTTTATTTTATGATTTTTTGGATATTTTTATGAATAATTTAGAAAAAAGTGAAAAAAATAATATTTTAAAAAATGATTTAATTAAAATACGAAAATAATAATTAAATAATAATAAAAAACTATTTTTGTTATTTTTTTAATGAAAGATAGAAAAATTTAGAGTAAAAATAATAAAAAACAAAAAAAATGACAAAGGTGAGATTCGAACTCTCAACCTCTCACACTCATAACTCCTTACACATGTCCTCCTGCCAATTGTGCCATTTTTACTTTTTAGAAAAAAAATGCATGCCATATGATATTTACCTGCAAAAAGTCAAACGACTACACAAATTTGTTAGTAATTGATTAAATGCAATGAAATGCGACGACAAATCTTAGGGCAAAATTTGGGGTATTACAGTTATTATGATAATATTTCTCACCCAACCTCTCTTTGATGTTGGCAAAAAAAAATCATGAAGTTTGACTTTGGTTTGACCACAGTTGACCTCAGTTTGACCTTTTAACTGCATTGACTGCTTTTGACTTATCTGATCATCTGACTGAGCAAACTTTTGAGAAAAGTCTTGAAACTTGACATGGGGGTTCTTATACACATATAAGATGTTATGAAGCTCACTTGAAGTCTTGGAAGTCCATTTAGCCTGATTAAAGTCAAAACCTTAGTTTTGGATGCACTGCTTAGGAGGTGCATTGTCTGAGGGAATTGTCAACTCTTCTGACCAATTGTGAATTTTGTGAACCTTGTGAACCTTCTTGGAACACAAAGTCTTGTATTGTGAGGGCAAATTTTGGGGTGCAACAGCTGCCCCTGTTCAATTTTCTGAAACCTGAGGGGTTAGATTGGTATATTTGCCAGTCGTAACCTGGAAGGTTGAAGGGGATTGAACACAAAAGCCCAAAAATTTGCACTCACCAGTGCATGGAGTGATATTGATGGTTGGTTGAACATGATTGAGTGGGCTTAAAGATGCCACTAGGGGAAAGTTCTTCAGTAGTATAATGAGAACTGTCAGGAGTCTGGAGTAATACTGATGTAACAGCATGTCTTCATGAGGATAGAGCAATCAATAATGATAACCCTAAAGCAGTCTTGAAGTGATAAATCTGACCTCAGGAGGATAGAGCAATCAATAGCTCTAAAGCAGTCTTGAAGTAATAATGGCTTCAGGAGGATAGAGCAATCAATAGCTCTAAAGCAGTCTTGAAGTAATAGAATGGCTTCAGTAGGATAGAGCAATCAACAGCTCTAAAGCAGTCTTGAAATAATAATGTGATATGTCTTCAGGAGGATAGAGCAATCAATAGCTCTAAAGCAGTCTTGAAGTAATGATTTCAGGAGGATAGAGCAATGGATAGCTCTAAAGCAGTCTTGAAATAATAATGTAATTTCAGGAGGATAGAGCAATGGATAACTCTAAAGCAGTCTTGAAATAATTAGATGGCTTCAGGAGGATAGAGCAATGAATAGCTCTAAAGCAGTCTTGAAGTAGTAATATGACCTCATGAGGATAGAGCAATGAATAGCTCTAAAGCAGTCTTGAAGTAATAGGATGATTTCAGGAGGATAGAGCAATCAGTAGCTCTAAAGCAGTCTTGAAGTCATGAGAGGCTATCAGGAGGATAAAATAACCCTGAGGTTACAATAAAGCAGTCCCAAAGTAATAAGAAGCTCATCAGGAGGATAAAGTAACCCTGAGGTTACAATAAAGCAGTCCCAAAGATCATAAGATTGTTTGTTGGATAATTAACCTGAAAACAAGGTAGCATTCTGTATAACAACATTAGTTTATGCTTTATGTATGCATGTATGACATGATGCACTTAGGTAATGTACTATAGACATATATGTTATGGTATGATGTAAATGATGTATGTATGCTATGACACTGCTGGAAGTGTCTGGATATCCTTGTATAACAACTGCTGGCCAAGGAAAATAAATCCCGATTCGTTGTTGAAGAATATATAACCCTCCGTCTGCTGGGGATAACAAGGTATAGATAACCTCCCGTTGTTGGGGATAACAAGGTATAGATAACCTCCCGTTGTTGGGGATAGTAGGGTATAGATAACCTTCGTTTTCATTTGATAGTAGGATAAGTATAACATCCCGTCTTCGTTCATCGTGCCCTTATTGGAAAGTAATTTCCCGTATATCCGTATGAGGATAAAAGAGATGGATATAAATTCCAGGGGAGATTAGACTTTGTGAAAATGGATTAGTCCTACTGATGGTTTGTAACTGTCTTGTAAAGATGAACCGGCGAAGCTTCGTTGAAATCCTTCCCTCGTTCGTCCTTAGTAAATACTATTACTGCATTTTCATGCATTTCTGGTAAACATCAATCATATTAAAAGCATACATGCGTTTCTGGTAAACATCAATCATATTCAAAGGCATACATACATTCAAACACAACCAATGGACGTTTCGCTTATGTAAATAGGGTAAAAGTGAATCTGGATTCAAAAGATGGAATTTATTTATATCAAAAGTGACCCATACACGGGTAAGTTTGTACAAGGAGACATAAACCCTAGTAAGAGAATTTTGTCATGAAGTTTTACAAAAAGAATCAGCTATGTGGGAAATAATCCTATTGAGTTTCAATTCTACTATTGCCACTCAAGTATCTCATCTTCTTGCTGTTGAGACGGAAACGATTGGATTGAGCTTTATCTGTTTGAGCTTGAGTAAGTAATACAACTGGTTGCAGTTTCATGAGTGATCCAAATGAGACATAGTCATACGCTTTAATCCCTAACTTTTGCCTGGATTGCCCTTTCAGGTTTTCAATCCACCGGGATACCCTTTTTTGCCCAAGCCGCCTTTTCAGGTTTTCGACTTGCCGGGTGTACATCTTTTTATATATATATCCCTAATTTTTGCCCAAACCCTTTTGGTTTGCCGGGATGCCCTTATTTTTGCCTAGGCCTGTCAACCTAGCGGGTCTCTTTTTATGCGTAGTATTTTTTAACTATGTCTGCGTTTACAGGTTGTGGGAAGTCTTCACCATCCATTGTAGTCAGTATCATGGCACCTCCTGAGAACACTGTCTTGACTACAAATGGTCCCTCATATGTTGGAGTCCACTTGCCCCTAGGATCACCCTGTGGTAATATGATACGCTTGATTACCAAGTCACCAGCTTGATATACCTTTGGCTTAACCTTCTTGTTAAAAGCTTTGATCATCCGTTTCTGGTACATCTGGCCATGACAAACTGCTGCTAACCTTTTCTCATCAATCAAATTTATCTGGTCAAGTCGAGTCTGAATCCACTCATCTTCATCCAAGCCTGCATCCTTCATAATTCTCAAGGAGGGGATCTGAACTTCAATAGGCAGAACTGCTTCCATACCATAGACTAAGGAGAATGGGGTTGCCCCTGTTGAAGTACGTATTGTAGTACGATAACCATGCAGAGCAAATGGTAACATCTCGTGCCAATCCTTGTAAGTAACAGTCATCTTCTGTACAATCTTCTTAATGTTCTTATTAGCAGCTTCAACTGCCCCATTCATCTTTGGACGATACGGAGAAGAGTTGTGATGCTTAATCTTGAACTGCGTACAGAGATCCGTAATCATAGTGTTGTTCAGATTAGAGCCATTGTCAGTGATAATCCTTTCAGGGATACCATACCTACATATGAGATTATTCTTAATGAACCGAGCCACAACATTCTTAGTCACAGATGCAAATGAAGCTGCCTCTACCCACTTCGTGAAGTAATTAATAGCAACCATGATGAAACGATGCCCATTAGAAGCAGTAGGCCTGATCTCACCAATCATATCAATGCCCCACATGGCAAAGGGCCAAGGAGCAGTCAACACATTCAATGGAGATGGAGGTACATGTACTTTATCAGCATAGATTTGACATTTGTGACATGTTCTGGAGTGTTGATAGCAATCAGCTTCCATGGTAGACCAATAGTAACCTGCTCTCAAAATCTTCTTTGCCATGGTATGACCACTAGAATGAGTGCCAAAGGTCCCATCATGCATCTCTTCCATAATTTCTGTAGCTTCCTTCTTATCCACACAACGAAGCATAGTTGAATCATGATTACGCTTATACAGAATGCCATTACTCAGAAAGAACTTAGCAGAAAACCTTCTCAGGAACTTCCTATCTTTGACAGATGCCCCTTCAGGGAACTCCTGAGCTTCAAGATAGTTTTTCACTTCATAGAACCAAGGCTTCTCCTCTGCCCCTTCAGTGTCAATCTCATTGCAGTATGCAGGCTTCTCAAATCTATCAATGGTAATCTTGGGAGCTTCATCATCCCAGCTGATCTCAAACATAGATGCCATGGTGGCCAATGCGTCTGCCAACTGATTCTCTCTTCGTGGAATATGTCCAAAAGTAATCTCTTTGAAATGTGGGATCAAAGACAACACATGTTCTCTGTAAGGAATGAGATTATCATGCTTTGTATCCCAATCTCCTTTAATCTGACTTACTACCAGAGCTGAATCTCCATACACCTCAAAGAACTGAATCTTCATATCAATAGCAACTTGCATACCCATGATACATGCCTCATACTCAGCCATGTTATTGGTACAATAGAAACAAAGTCTGGCAGTAATCGGGGTATGACAACCTTCAGGGGAACTAATCACAACACCAACACCATTACCATGTGCATTGGAGGCACCATCAAAAACCATAGTCCATCGGGATCCTTGTTCAGGTCCGTCATATTGTCCAGGTTCTTTGGTAACAGACATAATGTCTTCATCAGGGAACTCAAAATTCATTGACTGGTAATCATCTACTGCTTGATGAGCCAAATGATCAGCAACAACACTCCCCTTAATGGCCTTCTGAGTGGTATACTGTATATCATATTCCGTCAAGATAATTTGCCATCTTGCAATTCTTCCGGAGAGAGCAGGTTTCTCAAATATGTACTTGATTGGATCCATCTTCGAAATCAACAAGGTAGTATGGGTCAACATATACTGTCTTAGTCGGCGAGCAGCCCATGCCAAAGCGCAGCAAGTTTTCTCGAGCAGTGAGTATCTTGTTTCACAGTCGGTAAACTTTTTGCTAAGGTAGTATATTGCCTGCTCTTTTCGACTAGACTCGTCATGTTGCCCCAGTACACACCCCATTGAGTTGTCTAATACTGTTAAATACATAATCAAGGGTCTTCCATCAACTGGTGGCATTAAAATTGGAGGTTCTAGCAAATATCTCTTGATTTCATCAAAGGCAGTCTGGCACTCATCATTCCATTCCATCACCTGATCTTTCCTCAACAACTTGAAGATTGGCTCACAGATGGTAGTTAATTGGGAAATAAATCTTGCAATGTAGTTCAATCGTCCCAAGAAACCTCTAACCTCCTTCTCAGTACGGGGAGCTGGCATCTCTCGTATAGCTTTCACTTTTGCAGGATCCACTTCAATACCTTTTCCACTGACAATGAAACCCAGGAGCTTTCCAGATCTAACTCCAAAAGTACACTTGTTTGGATTTAATCTCAACCTGTATTTCTTCAACCTCTCAAACAACTTGTGCAGATGATCAAGATGTTGTTCTTCATTCTGAGACCTGGCTATCATATCATCCACATATACCTCTATCTCATGATGAATCATATCATGAAACAAAGCCACCATAGCACGCTGATATGTTGCCCCTGCATTCTTCAAACCAAATGGCATTACCTTATAGCAAAAGGTGCCCCACTGTGTCACAAATGTAGTCTTCTCCATATCTTCAGGTGCCATCTTGATTTGATTGTAACCAGAGAAACCATCCATAAAAGAGAATACCTTATGCTGAGCAGTGTTATCTACCAGAATATCAATATGAGGAAGTGGAAAGTCATCTTTAGGGCTAGCCTTGTTCAGATCTCTGTAGTCTACACACATACGTACCTTACCATCTTTCTTAGGAACTGGTACCACATTTGCAACCCACTGAGGATAAGAAGTTACGGCCAAGAACCCTGCATTGAATTGTTTCATTACCTCTGCTTTGATCTTTTCTGACATTTCAGGACGCATACGACGAACCTTCTGCTTCTTTGGACGACAATCTTCTTTCACTGGCAAACGGTGAACCACAATGTCTGTATCCAACCCTGGCATATCTTCATAAGACCAAGCAAAGATCTCCACATAGTCACGTAGCATCTGAATCAACCTGCTCTTGACACTATCCTCTAAATCAGCCCCTACCTTGACCTCTTTTCTGTTTTCTTCAGTTCCCAGATTCACAACTTCGACTGGCTCTTCATGTGGCTGTATAGCTTTCTCTTCTTATTGTAACAACCTAGCAAGCTCTACAGGTATTTCACAATCGTCCTCATTTCCGTCTTCAGTTTGATAGATCGGATTCTCGAAATCATAATTGGCAATAGTAGAACTGTTATCAACAGGATCCAGAGTGGATGAGGATCTGCATTTTAGTGATGTGGGTGTGTGTAAGAACACATAGCTGATAAAGCAAAAATAAAAGAAAAAGAAAGACAAGGAACGCAATATCTACGAAAACGAAACGTCCACTGATTTTATTGGATGAAGTATGCAAATGAAATGACATCCCGTAACAAGCATACCATTGTGCCCCGGGTAAGACACATGGCTTGAAAGTTTTATTGTTCCAAAAAAAACATAACACAGTAATAGTATTTACTCCTGACTAAAGGAGATAGGGATAACATCTTCAGCTTTCCAATTATTGAGCCCAGCATCCATAGTAGGAAAAATCCATGCATCCAAGTTGTAGTCTTCATCTTGATCTCCCACAGCATTGATAACCCCTTGATTGGTGATACGAACAGCACGAGCACGACGAACAGCCTTCTGGGACTCTGCAGTGAAACCCAAACCAAACTTGTCAGACTTGTATGGAATATCAGGAAGCTGACCCCAGATAGTACAACCACCTTCTTCCACCACAGCTTTTGCATCATTGAGGGAGGCCATTGCCATTGTTGGAGGGTTTCTGATGACCACAGGAACCTTCTTCACAGCAGGAGGAGTCACACAATCCTTAACAGCCCAGGGAACCACTTCAAATGACTGACATGGAGTTTCAATGTATTCACCTTCTACTTCCAGATACTTGAAAGTGTTTACATGGCTGACAAAGTATTCTTCCTCTCCAAAGACAGTAACAACTTTTCCATTCACCGGATATCTCAACTTTTGATGTAATGTGGAGGTCACAGCACCTGCCCCATGGATCCAGGGACGACCAAGCAGACATGAGTACGAAGGACGAATATCCATCACATAGAATGTAGCGGTAAACACCTGAGAGCCAACCTTGATTGGAAGATCAATTTCCCCATGCACTACTCTTCTAGAACCATCAAAAGCCTTTACCACAATATTACTGGGCTTCAATACCGTATCTTTAGGACTCAGCTTGTTCAGGACTTCCTTAGGCAACACATTCAGAGAGGAACCATTGTCTATCAGCACATGAGACATGGTAGCGCCCCTGCATTCAATTGAAATATGCAAGGCCCTGTTATGATCCCTCTTGGCAGGGGTCAAGTCAGCATCAGAAAATCCTAACCCGTTGTCATAGGTCAGGTGAGCAACACAATTCTCAAACTGGTCCACAGAAATTGCACTGGGTACATGAGCCATCTTTAGAAACTTGATCAATGACTTGGCATGAGCCTCAGAACATAATAACAGGGAGAGCATAGAAATCTTTGAGGGATTATGCCCCAGCTGATCAACAATATCATAATCACTCTTGCGAATGATTTTCAATACTTCTTCCATCTGCTTAGAGAGGTCATCAGCAGCTGGCACATCAGTAGATACAGGCTCAATAACAGGACCCTTGCCCCGAGCATCAGTGGTGGAAGTAACAGCAGGAGTAACTGCACTCTTAGAAGCAACTGGAGGAGAGAAGACTCTTCCACTACGAGTGATCTTGCTAGATCCAGCAATATTATCAATGTCAACAGGCATATCAGGTAAAGGCTCCTGCTTGACACCATGGATGTAAACATCAGACCCATAGTGCCAAGGCACAGCTTTGTCAGATGTATAAGGAATAGGACCAGGAGTGGTAATGATCAGAGGAGCTACTCTGGCTTCAGCAACAACTTTCACAGGACCTTCAGCAATAATCTTGATTGGGCCCTGATGAGTGATTTTAATGGGACCCTTTGAAGTGATTCTTTGTGGTACTTTGTCAACCATGTCAACCTCTTCAATCTTCTTACCCTGAGTCAGATGATCCACCATACTTTCTACAGATGCTGGTCTTCTTTCAAACACTATAGTATATTTATCCATGAGACGTTGAATCCCATCTCTCAAAATGAAGCAACTATCCGGCTTATAGGTACAATATAGACAATCTTCATGACAACCTGGAAAGATCCCAGCTTGTACTAACCTCTTTTTGATAACAGACAATGGTGTGCTCAACTCCATAACTGAATAGACATGCAGATCTTCATCAATATCTTCATCAATGGCGTTGACAGTCTTCTCGTGATTTGGCATTGGAGCTGTAATCACATTTGGAGTACCTGGTGGATCAAACTCAATTTTTCCAGCATCAATCATATCCTGAATTTTGTTCTTCAAGACCCAGCAGTTATTAGTATCATGTCCTGGACAGTTTGAATGATATGCACATCGTGCATTGGGATTGTACTTGGGAGAGGTAACATTGGGATTCTGAGGAGCCTCCCTCAGGGTAATAAGTTCAGCCTTCAACAAGTGTTGCAATGCCTGAGCCATTGACATGTTGATCTTCGTGAACTGTCTTCTAGCCCTCTGTTGGTTGCCTTGAGGTTGCTCTGTTGTTGCAGGAGTTGGATTTGAAATATGAACTGCACTAACAGACTGATGCCTTCTGTTACGATCAGGCTGACCATACACAGCATTAGATTCTTTCTTCCCAGTGGGAGGCTTCTTTGCAGCACCTGATGAAGAAGTGCCCACTTGGATCTTACCACTCTTGATACCATTCTCTACTCGCTCTCCTGTCATGATCAACTCAGTGAAGCCAGATGATGAGCTTCCAATGAGATGACTGTAAAACGGACCATTCAGCGTACACATGAACATATCAACCAACTCCCTATCAGTCAAAGGGGGTTGAACTCTTCCAGCTAAGTCTCTCCACTTCTGAGCATACTCCTTAAAGCTTTCTTTGGCACCCATAGACATGCTTTGAAGCTGCATGCGAGTGGGGGCTAAGTCAGCATTGTATTGATACTGCTTGTAGAAAGCTTCAGCAAGGTCATTCCAATCTCTGATGTTGACACTCTCCAACTGATAATACCACTCTAGCTGAGCTCCAGATAAACTCTCTTGAAAGAAATGGATCCACAACTTTTTATCAGCAGTGTGGGGTTGCATTCTTCTGACATAAGACCTCAGATGCAATTTGGGACAAGAGACCCCATCATAGACAACAAATGTAGGAACTTTGAACCCAATGGGTATGACCACCCCAGATATCAAACTCAAATCCTCAAAATCCAGCCCCGATGATTTCTGTAATTCCATAGCATCCATTCTATCCACCAGCATCTTGAATTTGTCTTCGTTAGGCTCATGGTAGTAGTTAGCCTCAGAATCAGAGTCCCCCATAGTGTTGTGGAGACTGCCTCTCTCCTGCTCAAATTCTTCAGATTCATAGTCTTCAACATGTTCCTTGGTCTTGACAGGACCTTTGAACCTTCTTCCCATGTTGAGCAACCCAGCAGACCTTCTAGCCTTCTTAGTCTTCTTGGCCAGCAGTGTCTTCAATTCATCCTGCCCCTTGGATAGGTTCAGGATCAGCTCTTGGAACTGTGCATTCTGTGCCTGGAGATCCTTAACTGATTGTTCAAGAGCCATTGCTGAAATAAACAGCGAGAAGATGAGAAACCTGTGCACAATTATAAACCTGTGATGCAATGATATGGGAATGCATATGCAATGTTTTCAAGGACCGCAGGATTTAAATTTGCTTAAACAAACAAGAAAGTAACTTTTTATTAGTAATAACTTGTTTTGCCTTTTAGGCTTACAAAAAATGAAAACGAAATAAGTACAAAAGATGGGGTTTTAAGTCTCCCATGGACGTTTCCTCTTGGTGTTGAGGTATGAGTTGAGGTTTCGTTCCTCATGAAGTAGCTTTGTTAGCTCTAGGATCCTTGCTTGGCTTGCTTTGTAATGAGCCTCGAAAGTATCCCTTTGCTCTTTCAGTTGGATCCATGATCTCTGCAAGTCTTCCATATCAGTAGGCATGTCTGGGTGAAGGATGGTATAAGCTGTGTCTCCTTCAGCAACAGGTTCCATGGTAACTGGTAGGATGGCAGGATATGGCATCATGAGTGTCTGAGCACGAAATCGTACCCATCTGAGATAAGCCTCCATAGGAATGGTGTACTTAGGCTCCAGTGTCTTGCTGTCAATCCTGTTTACCTTTCCCCAAGCTCGTATGAATCTCTGACGGTAACCCTGAAGATCGTTGTCGTAGTCAAACACAATGCCCTGAATCAACATGTCATGTGGACCATCGCTCCGGGCGTAACCAAACTGTCGTAAAGCTAGAGATGGGTTGTAGGTGATGACTCCTCTTATGCCTAGAAGTGGTACATTAGGAAACTCCCCACAACGGTCAATGATGGTGACATTCTCCATAGATCTGGAGCACCAATGGATGTCTGAGTGAGAAAGTGACATGATCCTCTTGGACCATCTGAACCCTTGCTCATTCTTCATTACTGAGCGAGGAAGGTGAGAAATAAACCACCTAGAAAGTAAAGGTATGCAGCACATCAAAGTTCCTCTTGCCCTTGTAGTACGGGTGTGAAGAGAATGTAGGATGTCTCCAAGTAAGGTAGGCACTGGATTGTGACTCAGGAATATGTTGATGGCATGAACGTCTATGAACTGATCAGGATTGGGGAACAACACTAAGACATAAATCAATAAGGCTAAGATCTCCTCAAAAGCATCGTAGCTCATAGCCTTCAAGAACATTCGAGCTTTATCCACTAATACCTTGGCAAGAATACCTTTAACTCCACTTCTCGTCTCTAGAACAATGTCAGACTTCTTCAGATGTAGAGCTGCAGCAATAACTTCTGGTTTAAGCTCCTTCTCTAAGCCTGTGAATGGCTTCTGATCAAGAACAGGTATACCCAGAAGTTTAGAGAACTCCTCCATGGTTGGAACCAGCTGATAATCAGGAAATGTAAAGCAATGGTGCTTAGGGTCAAAGAACTGAAACAGCACACTCATCATGTCTTCACTGAACCCTGAAGTAACTAGATCCAATAAGTGACCATGTCTCTTGTTGAACTGGGAATGATCAGGCACTAGGGAAACCAACTCCTTGAGCTTAGCAGGTATCCCTACAAAGTTGATCCTGATGGTGTTTCTACGAGCAGAAGCCATGACCTGCAACAAAGAACAAAGATAAATCCTTTGGTCCTTGAAATGGTTAGGGAAAATGATATGCTTATGATGCATGATGATGTCATGATGTCATGCTCAATCACAAACATGTGGCACACACAAACAAGTCACACCATAGCCCTAGGTTTAAAGGCTTGCATGAGGTTCAAAGGCAAGTACCCTCCCCTGAAGTTAGATGGTTCATCCTGTCCTACAAAAGTAACCAGGTTCTAAGGGATCTCAATATCATTGATCTTTCACAAGGGTGGTTGTTCAGAAGGCAACTTACTTGCCAACCAAAACCCTCCAAGTTTAAGATCTCAATGAGCGTAGTATCGAGTGTCAACCAACTTCAGTCTGCACCAAAGCCGGTTACCTCACTACTTTCTAAAGGCCAAGATGAGTTAACTAGGGTTCTAAAAGTCAGTTAGTGCATTGACAACATATGGCAGCCTCAATATTATCCTCAACTTGACTTAAGGAATATAAGCACCAACCAAGAAGTCGCACTAACTATGGCCACCAGATCAACCGTATCGATATACGTCGTACAGTTTCCTTGGTCTATTGCCATTTACCTAAGGTACACTAGATCCGGGTTAGGACCTTTCACACATAAGAGCACCCCAACAATATAATAATAAAGCAAACAAGGCAAACAATTTAAAGTGATCTTAATTCCTAAGGGTACCCCTCTTAAATAGGTCCCCAGCAGAGTCGCCAGTTCTGTAACCCGGTGAACTGACTTTAAACAATGTTGCGGATAGCAAGAGTCGCCACCGACTTTTATTTTATCCATAAGGAAAGGTTATAAAAGAACAGGAAAGACCTTAGAGAATATTTTGGGTTCGGGGGGTAGGTTATGAAAAGGGAAGGTATTAGCATCCTTTTCATCCATGGTTATCCATGGGCTCTTAGGTACTTAAGCTCACTTTTGAATTGTTTTGAAATTGTAGTGTGTGAATAGAAAATTTTCAGAATAGTTAATAAATAATCCATGTAAGGATGTGTTAAGAACTTGTTTGAAAACTTGTTGAAAATTTGTTTAAGTGCGAAACAGTTTTGAAGTGAGCAAGCACCTAGGAGTAACCTACCCTAATGTTTAAAGGTCTTTTTTATTCTTTATCCTTTCCTTAGTAAGACTATCCCTACTATAATGGAGTAGGTAGCCCTTACTTTGGATGTTAAGGGATATGTGAGGGACAATTTGACTTTGAAGGCCATTGTGGGATGTAATAAGCACATATAAGGGACCATCATCATTTTTCGAAAGGGACTCGATTCGTAAAGGCAACCATAAGGGACTTTGATGATTTTTCTATTTGAGGGACTTGCTTTATACACCCCACTTAACCATTATTCGTAGGCAACTTGAGGGATATCCTTAGGAAGTGAGACGGCGATTAAAATCGACTTACGTGTGTGACGTGTTTATTTTAATTATCTTTATTTAAAAGTGATCTAAATTTATTTTAATATTACATACATGTTGTTACACTCCCTAATTACTAACCATAATAATAATTAAATAATTAAACAACTTTACATCCAAGAAACAATTACAAAATAATAAGCAAAATAATTAAATAAAATATAAATAAGCAATAATAAATAATAAAGGGGGTTAATTCTAAGTTTACTCGGCAAGACATCGCATCTTGTGCCTACGTATCCTTACGGGAGTGGAATCAGAGTAATCGTAGTTCCCCTCAATAGGGAGGTTAGAAACTTCTTGACTGTGGTCAAGGTCTCAAGGGGAATAAACGCATCTTAAGGACACGCTTACGTGGAGTGTAGAAACTCCAAATCTCTACGTTGAAATGTTAAGTTGTAATTAGGGTTAAATTAGGGATTCCACGGCGGGAAACCCTAAAATGAGCGCGGCGGCTCTTTGACCTAATGCTAAGGGTAAAATTGTAATTTTGCCTGCGGCGAGGCATTTGTGAAAATTAGGGTTTGTAGTTTGTAGTTTTGAGGATTTGAAATTGAATGTGTGAAGTTTTACGGACTATTGGCGCGGCGGCCAAACAGTTAGACCTAACCTTCGGATGTGTGCAATGTGACAGAAATAATAGTAAACGCGTGAGATAATTGAATCATGCAAACAGAGAGATAATGTCATAATTTAAACCATGCAAGCAGAAATTTAAAGGCAGAATTTAAAGAGCGATTGTTAAGTTCGCGAGGTTACATGAGAGGAGCAGATACAATATGATAATGAAATTTGAATTGAACAATAATAAAATAAAATAAATAACGGTTCTAGTTATTATTTTAAAAAAAAGATTTTAGTTATTATTTTAAATTTATCTAAAAAAAGTTTTTTCTTAAAAATAATAGGTTTTCATATTAATTTGGAAAAGATGTTAATGTTATTTATTTTAAAAAACAGATTTTTATATTATAACAAATTTTAATAAATTAATGATAACAATAATAATAATAATGGTAATAATAATGATAATAATGATAATAATAATAAATAATGATAATAATAATAATAATAATAATAATAATAATAATAATAATAATAATAATAATAATAATAATAATAATAATAATAATAATAATAATAATAATAATAATAATAATAATAAAGCAATAATGAATTTTAAATGTGCCAAATAACCCAACAATGTTGCTAACGCAGAAATGCGCCCATCGCAACCAGATCTAAATCGGACGAAACAAAATTTATCGCAAAGAAAAAGAAATTAAGCAAAAAATAGTATTATTGCTCACACAAAAATGCGATCATCGCAACCAGATCGAACTAACACAAATGTCACGCGTCATGCACACAAATGTGCAAACATCGTATCGACATAATTCGATCAAAAATCTTATATATATAAACTCTAACAATTTAAAAATTATATATATATAAACGTAACAGTAATAGATAAAGAAAAAGAAATAACGGTAATAGATGAAGAAAAAGAAATAACGGTAAAAGATGAAGAAAAAGAAACAACAGTAATAGATGAAAGAAAAGAAATAACGGTAAACGATGAAGAAAAAGAAACAATAGTAATGGATGAAGAAGAAAACTAAATAACGGCAAACGGCACTCACTCCTCTTAGGTTTTTTTATTCTCTCCTCCTTTCCAACAAGGCAACACATGTATATATAGGGAACAAATTAGGGTTAACACCAAATTGTCAATAATGTCCCTAAAGCCCATTTTAAAGCCCAAACTAAATAATTAGTTAAGAAAAAATAAAATTTAAATAATTTAAAATAATTAAAATAAACTTAAAATAAAAATTAATAATCCTATTGATTCCTAAAATAAAAAATATTATAAAAAGAACAAAAATTTTTTCAATATTTTTTATTTTATGATTTTTTTGGATATTTTTATGAATAATTTAGAAAAAAGTGAAAAAAATAATATTTTAAAAAATGATTTAATTAAAATACGAAAATAATAATTAAATAATAATAAAAAACTATTTTTGTTATTTTTTTAATGAAAGATAGAAAAATTTAGAGTAAAAATAATAAAAAACAAAAAAAATGACAAAGGTGAGATTCGAACTCTCAACCTCTCACACTCATAACTCCTTACACATGTCCTCCTGCCAATTGTGCCATTTTTACTTTTTAGAAAAAAAATGCATGCCATATGATATTTACCTGCAAAAAGTCAAACGACTACACAAATTTGTTAGTAATTGATTAAATGCAATGAAATGCGACGACAAATCTTAGGGCAAAATTTGGGGTATTACAGTTATTATGATAATATTTCTCACCCAACCTCTCTTTGATGTTGGCAAAAAAAAATCATGAAGTTTGACTTTGGTTTGACCACAGTTGACCTCAGTTTGACCTTTTAACTGCATTGACTGCTTTTGACTTATCTGATCATCTGACTGAGCAAACTTTTGAGAAAAGTCTTGAAACTTGACATGGGGGTTCTTATACACATATAAGATGTTATGAAGCTCACTTGAAGTCTTGGAAGTCCATTTAGCCTGATTAAAGTCAAAACCCTAGTTTTGGATGCACTGCTTAGGAGGTGCATTGTCTGAGGGAATTGTCAACTCTTCTGACCAATTGTGAATTTTGTGAACCTTGTGAACCTTCTTGGAACACAAAGTCTTGTATTGTGAGGGCAAATTTTGGGGTGCAACAGGTTTGTAAGCTCCTTTTGAGTCTGATAGGCTAAGGCTGAAGTTTGTAAGCTCCTCCTTAGTTCTATGTACAAGAAAGTTAAAATGTGTCGCCCATGCAAGATAACTATAAAAATAAAATATAAATAATAAAATTATAAATGACCAATATGTATAACTGAATAGGTACTCAATGGTATCAATTTCTAATTAAATACTTACCATTTTTTCTACTATTTTTTCACATCAAAAAGAAAATAAAAAGAGAAGAAGAAAATAATTACAATCATAAATGCATCACAGATCATCATTACAGGATCAGTTTCCAAGGAATTGAAAAATTGTCAAGTAACATGGGGTCATTAAGGACTGTATAGTGTGTGTTGAATACTTATTGGTTTTAACAATTTCAAGAATTAAGCAAATAATTTTATTTAAATGTTTAGATTACCTAGAAGCTATTATAAAAGCAACCAAAATCTAGTTCATTTTCATCAACATTCACCACAGTTATGGAGTCCTCAGCTGAGAGTATAAGGCTTCTATCATGACAGAAATCTCTGAGAGCTCTACAAGATAGATTATCCAAAACCCTCAAAAGCCAACAGCTTCTGCAACTAGTCCTATGACTTCTTTTTCTTTTTATCGGTCAGGAGAGGTACAAAGTCACACTGAATACTTCAGATGAAACCTTGTCAGCAGCACCTCGGACAGCTATAGAAGCAGGTCCATCAGTAGCAGTTTGAAGGCATGGAAGATACCCATGAAAAAGACAAAGATGAAGAGGCTCAACGAGATGTTTCACCGCTTTGTCCCAGAAGCAGAGGTGGGGAACATTGGTGCAAATGAGCCATATTATGATTATGGAAATAAATTCTATTATAAGGTGTTGGATGACATAGATAGAGCTTAGTCTAAGATCAAACCAATTTCTAATGTTTTTATGTAATCCTTTTGAGCTTGATTAATGAAAAGAAGTTATTTTGACCAGTAAATTTTGAGCAATCATACAAATACCTAGTTTACCCAATAGATAGTCTGATTAAAATTAATGAAGTAAATCTGACACCAGAAATAACGGTTAAATGAGTCAAGTATAAAATTCATAGATGTTAAAGAATCTTTAATAGGTTAGACTATTAGATAAAATTTACAAGATATATCATTTAAGATATTGATAAGACTTAATCAATATAAAAACAATAGACACTTGAAACAATGTATGTAAGCATGCTTACTTTCATAATCACTTAATCCTCAAAACACCAAGATGTACAAACAGAAGCAAATTTGGGTTCCAAAGAGAGATTTTAGAAAGACAACCGTATTAAATGCAGCAACTCAGGCAAGTGAAAGCAAAGAAGCAGTTGAAGGGTCTACTAACAAGTAGATGACTTCAGAAGCTTTCACCTCTTTAGAATCCTTTGTGAAGACACACAGAAGAAGAAGATCTTTTGGGTCCAGACGCAGAAATTAACTAGGAAATGAGGCTTTGGAATTTGCCAAGGAAGAATAGCAAGATTACTTAGATGATATGGACATGTCAGATGATCCTAGGGAATACCTTAGGGCCAATCCAACAGACTAGAATGTCTAAATAATTTGTAATACCTTCCATCTTATTAATGATAAAAGTTGCAATCATTAAGTTTTTACTCCCATTACTTTTGATTCTTTAGAACAACCATAAATAAATATGATCAACAATTAACTGAACAACAACATGAACCAACTTTAAATTAATAATAAAATAACTTAATACAAAGGTTCTAACAAATACAAGGCCTAACTGTGCAGAAATCTAACATCAGAATCTTTCATAGTTATCTTCAAACTTGTCTCTCCAGATTTTAGACAAATCATCCTCTAAACTTATGATAACTCCCTGCTGAAAAAGTAATTCTGAAAGAACTCATCCAAAAGGAATGAAGAAAATATTTCCCTTGTGAAAGGAAGAAAGTGTCTTTTTCAAATAGTCAGACATAACTCAAGAAAGATCAATCTACAAGTTTGAATTGAGAAGTAAAATCAGATAATTTCAATGGGTCCACATGGTCTAAATCATTATCCTCAGGAAGTAAGTTTGAATTCAGAATCTGATTCCAAGTAACAGCATCAGGACGAATATTTGAGACTATTGATGTATTAAATGGATCTACAAAGATATGACAAGTAGGAAGATAATATTCTCAAACAAGAGTTTCTGGGATTTCTCCAATTTCCTCACAATTGATCACATTAGCAATCGCTTTAGAGATTATTTATTATAGAAATACCAATTACTTTAGAAAGAGTAGCATACTCAGAGTTCAACTCAACAATGGAAGTATTAATCCAAAACTCTTTGACAAGATCTGGATAAGTTAAACCACAGGGCATCTCAAAGTATCCATTCCATCCTTGTTCACACATAGTCTTCCAGAAGTTAAATCCTAACTTAAGCAACTCGTTAAAATCCATAAACTTTTCATTGATGACTACCAGTTGATTCAAAGAAGAATTGACTAGGAAACTCATCTCAAGTTTGGCTTGATCAGCACACAACCATAGAGAAAATAAAAAGAAAAAGAACTGAACAAAATTCCTAAAAGAATAAGAATCTTATCAGAAGAAGGAAAAATGATGTTTCATAAGATAAGGGATAGTGACAATAAGTATCCAAAAGAAAACATCATTACCCAAAGGTTTTTATCCAATAGATTTCTTGAATCCTCTAGATGAATTTCACCTTTATGAAAATTTAAGTATTATAAAAGTTTTTGAAAAACCTTTTACTTAAACTGCTTTATCAGAAGTAAAGAATCCTCTTCTGAATCTCAGAATCTAACAAGTTTCAAAAGCTATCATCCATCAGAGTCGAGTAGAACTAGACTAATAAAGAGAGATATCTTCTATCAGTCATAAGTCTCTAAGATTCTATTCAAAGCCAACACTTCCTCTTGAAACAAGAGTCATGAGTGATAAATGAATATTGAATTTTTTCCTTTGGCAACTAACAAATAGTAGTAACATCACAAAAAATTGAGGAAACTGTTTCCATAAATATGATGATTATCTACCTTAATGAATATTCAGTATAGGCAAATACAACAGAGTATCTTCTTAAAGATTTCTAAAGATCCTTTCAAAAGAGCATCTCTAGAAATCTAACAGAAACTTTGAAAGACCAGATGAAGTGTAACTAACCAAGCTTCAAAATTGACTCCCATAAATATGAGCACAAGTATTCAAAGATAGTTCGAGCATAAGACATATCAATGATGTTAACATACCCAGAAGTGAGATATAGCACCTACCAGAATGCAACTACCTCTGAAGATATTCAATAAGCTTCTCCTGAGCTGGTGATAGAGACTTTCAAATAGATTATCTCTACACCATTAAATTCTACAGTAATACCTTTTGAAAGGATATTTTATAGACCATCAGAACCTCTTTTATCAAGACCAATGAGTTAAAAATATGTTTTACTTTTCCATCATTTAAATTCCATGGAATCACCGGTTGAATATGGTAGGAAAAGAAGTATAATATTTTTTATGTGGCACTTGATTCCTTCTTGAAGGAAAGTATTTGAAAGACATATTTTTCTTATTGGATCATTATATGCACCATTGTTAAGTGTTACGCACAGACCAAGCTCTAATACCAATTGAAGGTGAGAAAAGTACACAAAAAAGGGGGGTTGAATTGTGTTTTCCGTTTTCTTAGTTTGCATCTGATCAGAGTTCATAATTTAAACTGGTGTTCAATATCTGGTTAATTCTTAGCAGCAGAATGTTAACATAAGCAAATAAATAATAGCAGAAGACACAAAGATTTATACTAGTTCCTCCCCTAATTGAGAGTAGTCTATTCCCCTTGCTTCACAAGAGATTTTCACTATAATCAAAACATGATTACAATCACTTATGCATTCTTCATAAGACTATTACACTTGCTTAGACCCAAGGTCCAGGACTTCTGCTCAAACTCCTCACTCGAGACTTCTTGCTCAGGTTCCACAAACCCAAGACTTCGTTGCTCAGGCTCTCAGCCCAAGACTTTTGCTCCAAGTCCCATAAAATTAGCCTTTTTGCTAGTACCTCCCAAGTCAAGACTTACTGCTCCAAATTTCATGTATTGAGCATTCTTGCTCAAGCCTCTCAGGTCCAGGACTTTTACTTCAGGTTCCATGAAACTAGCCTCCGCTTGCATCTCCCAGGTCAATACTTACTACTCCAAATGTCATGAACCGAGCTATCCTGCTTAAGCCACACTGGCTCAAGACTTTCCGGCTCAATCAATCTACTTGGTTAAGACTTTCACTGCTCAAGCACATAGTAGGAGACTTACGTGGCTCAAGTATCTTGGTTTGAGACTTCCTTGCTTGTATCCTAATGATACAAGACTTATGCTTAATTAATCCATTTGATTAATACTTTCACAGCTCAAACACATAACAAGAGACTTACGTGGCTCAAACATCTTGGCTTGAGATATCCTTGCTTGTATCCCATTGATACAAGACTTCTTCTCAATCAATCCACTTGATTAAGACTTTCAGATCTCAAGCACATAGCAAGGTACTTACGTGGCTCAAGCATCTTGACTCGAGACTTCCTTGCTTGTATCCCAATGACACAAGACTTTTATCTAAACTGTTGAACAAGCTTAGCAGAGTAGAGAATAAGGTGTACATGATACAAGTATCAGTGGTACGGGAATTCATGATAACAATTACCTAAATCTCTTAAGATATTCAATGTGTAAGAAATTTTAAGGCTTTTACAACTACAACCTGCATCAAAAAAATATGCATATACATTGAGTTGATAATTGCTGATCTCGATACTCCTTCTTCTAGTTGAGATTTGTTAAATATTTAGTTTGAACCTTCAAACATATTTATAGCCTTTTCAGAAACTAGCCATTGAGGAGGTAACTTGATCAAGAGTCTTTTCTGTTACTCCGTAGTACAAGAGTCGCTGAAGATAGATACACCAAAAGGTCTTAATCTAATGTGTAACATGTTTAACGTTTGAGTCTTCGAGATATTCATTACTATTAGAGCCGTTGAGAGTAGATATCCATAAAGCTTTTCATACTTTCTTGATCCTTGCAATCTGTAGACTCTAGCTGACAAACTAATTTGACAATATAACTTGTTTTCTGCAGTACAGACAACTTCAGCTTTATCACTAACTCTGAATAATACCAGAAGCCAATTTGCATTGACTAAGTGTAGACACAATAACGTTGCTTCTTCTGATGCTGAGACCTTCAGCTTCAGAGTCTTTTCTAGACATTACTTAGCAAGTTTTCTTCATATTCTGCCACCAGAAGCTAGCAATGCAGCAACTCTCAAAGTGTGCTTAATGTAGAACAAATTCTGACAATAATATTTACAAGTATAAGAACCTGCACACATGTAACACACATAAAATAAACCATTGTTCTTTCAATAATTTTTTATAATCAAAACCCAAGAAAAATATGTCATGAACAAATCTTGTTCTAACAGAAGCTTGTCTAGTTACAATTCATCTAATCTTTCCAAGAAAATTTTGAGAAGATTGCCTATTAGATTCAAACCTAAAGTCACAGTTATTCAAGAAGTCATATAACTTGAGTATGCTAAGTCTTGAAGGTTTGTCTAGCAATCTTCGAAGTAAAGAAATGGAATTAGATGATGACAAGCTATCAAACAAATCACCCTTCCTTAAGCCTATTGAAGAAAATTCCTATGGAATGTTTGATGATGAGGAATTTACCTTTTCTATCAAAAGAATCTTTCAACTGGATAAATGGAATGTTATATTTGTTGATAGAATAGTAACTTCAGAAGCTTCTGAAATATTCTTATTTCAGTTGAT